>JAWHQI010000081.1:1207500-3607500 GCA_033032865.1 Dactylorhiza incarnata | reverse complement strand
CTAGTCAAATACTCATATGAGTATAGGGATTTGTGTAGATTAGATTTATTTTTATACTCTTAGCTTTATGCATTTTTGTTAGTATAAATATTGTTTACTCCACTCAAATGGTGAATCCGGTGTGAATCAAACGGTAGCATAGGGATGTGTGTAAACGATCGTTAGATGCGTATTGCTCGAGCCGGGAGGAAAGATGATATTTCTTGGTGGCTAAGAACTTGCCCCAAGTGATTCTTGAAGCATTGGAATAAGATAGTTCTAGCGCGTGAGAATGACGTAGGCCATTATTTTGGCCCGGTTGAGCCTTTGTATCATTCCTGATATCCTCCCTCGATAGCCCCATTGTGCCTACCCCATTCCCTCGGTTCAGGCCCACTATTGTTCACCAAAGCCTCAAAGCAAATCCTAGTCGCACACCCAAATGCAAGTGTTTTGTTTAGATTTCATTTTGGTGGTGTTGATTGTGGAATTTTAATGTGAAGATGTGGTTGTTTTCTTTGAATATGTGCTGAAAAAGAAAAGAAAGAAAAGAAAGAAAAAAATATATGTTTATATTTTGATTGAGAAAAAAAATGAAAAAATGAAAAAAATTCTAAATTTAATATTATTTGAAATTTTGGGAGTAGGCGGTGCACACACCAATGTTGCAAAAGTCTAATTCTGGGGGCGTGGTGCACTTGCATTCGATGTTGGTGTGCGGGGAGTTGTTTTAAAGCTCATTTGGGTTTAGGTGTATCAAGCCTTCATTTTTATCCGTGTTTACCTCACCATAACCCAAGCCCCATTTAAAACCTAAAAGTCCTACCGACTAACTCTTTGAACCAATCTAGTGTCATGGAGAGAATGTGAACGGGCGAGCGTATGGTCTCCGACACCGATGGATTTCGGTGGAGTTTGTCCAGAATCCCAACTTTGGCAATGCTTGTCTGATCGATTAGTTTAGTTTCTCCATATGTGTGACTAGATGATTCACTGTGACTCCCATTTTGAGTTGAAGTAATATTTATTTACTCTTTTAGAAATTTATAAACTATGTGTATAATTTGAAATCTTCTCTATTATTTTTCTATGCACATGAGCATGCGACTTCGCATGGTACTCCATTTTGTAATTTTAAGCTAGCTATTTCATTTCCCCGCCTGCTTAGGATTTGTTTGCTCGGGACGTGCAAACAGGTAAGTCTGGGGGTGTGATGAGTCCAATTTATATACTGATTTTCGGACTCATCCGGGCTATTTTTCCTGCATTTGTACTTCATTTTTTTGTTCGTAATTGCTTATATTCACCATGTTCATGCTTTTACTTGAAGTGCATGTTTAGGCCCGTTGTGGTGTGCAATTGCGCACTATATTGTTGGGGGTAAGCACATTATGCTCCCCATTGTATTTCTTTCATTATGCTTGTGCTGGTGTTGTATTCCCAGCGTGTGTTTTGGCTGTGCATATGGGCAGATCTCCATTTTGCCTGAATTCATGTCAGCAAGAATCGCACGGTCGTGCGTTTTTCTTGACGCACGATCTCTGCGATCGTGCATTCTTTGTAATTGGCAAAATGGTGATCTGGATTTGCTCGTGCGTTATACGCACGATCGGTTGCGACCGTGCGTGAGTAAAACGCACGAGCCCCCTGTTTGCCTGTTTTCGTTCAATAGGAATTTGCCCGTGCATTTTTACGCACGGTCGGATTCGACCGTGCGTGAGTAAAACGCACGGGCATGTCCTCCCTTTCTTTCCATTCCGCGCTTGGTTAATAACGCACGGTTCACGCACGGTCGGGCGTTCGACCGTGTGTGACCAAATTTCTGATCTTTTTCTATAAAAGCTGCAGTTTTCAACCTAATGAGGGACTGTACAGTTCCGCATTTTTTCTGCTGCAAAGGAGTTCCAGCTCCGTTCTCTACCCTTCTTCCTCCACATTTTGCCCAAGGCCACCTCACATCATCCTCAAGCTCCAAGGAGAGGGATCTAGCCTAACATCCACCATTATCCAAGGAGAAGGAAGCTTGGTCGTGTGGCCGGATCGTGACACGAAGAAGACGGGCCATTGGAAGGTAGTGACAGCCTTCTCTACCCCGGACGTAGTTGAGGACCGAGCTTGGATGCGGATTGACAACCCAGCGATTCCAACTGTGAATCTTCGACAAGGCTTCGGATTGGGTCGATTCCTTGCTTTCTCCCCTTTTATTTTGATGATTGTATAAGCTACATTCTTCTATCTTTTGATGATGTGCACTATGAATCTTGCTTTGTAATGTTTAATTCATATTTATGAGTTCATATCATTCATATGTGTGTATGAGGTGCGCCCCCATCCATTCTCCATACACCACTTATCCACCATTCCATCCGCCTAGCCAAGAGGTGCTAATGGCCCTCAAAACCATTCCGCCAGTGCGAACCACCTCATCCGCGTGCCTACTCTTCCATCCACCTAGCGAAGTAGTGCGTTCAAAGTCTACGTAGTTTCCATCCCGCCTAGCGAAGCAGTGCGCTCAAGGCATGCATAGGAGTAGCTGAGTAGTTGTTTTCCTTTATTTTCCACAAACCAAATCACCCCCTTTCGCATCCACCTGACCTAAAGGACTTCGATCTCAAGTCCGTCCTCAATAGTTAACTCCACCTTACTGTGTTCCTTAGAGATTCGATACTCGGGGATTTGCTCCTCATTTTATATTACTTGAACGATTGGTACACTGTCGTTTCATGCCGCAGTCTCGCTACTGCCTATAGTGGTGTGCTAGATTTGCGCATCACAACTGGAGGGTATCGTTTGCAAAACCACGAAGGAAAACTGTTTGGGAACACGTGGAGCGTTGATAACCTGAAAAGGTGTTACCCATTAAAGGGAAGGGTATGCTTGTTGTTGTATAATTTCATTTATATGAAAGATGGTTTTCTCACACCCTGAAACATGGAAGTTCATGATCTTTTCCCCAAGACATAGTAAGAGAAACCAATCTCCACATTCGAGTAGGGAAACGAGCCTTCAACTTGACACTCAAAAAACCCAGAGCGGGTGATGGTATAATGTGTCTCTTAAGTCCAGGCCTCTGCACTGACAATCGAGATTAGCTTACCCCTTGCATGTTGGCCGATGAACCCCATATCACACTTCTCATCCGACTAGAGAGGTTATAAGGAGAGAGTCTGGAGCCGACCTCCCAAATCGACGAAAAGAAGTTATATTTTGCTCACCCCGAAAGAAGGGGTCTTATGCTTCTTTTCAAAAAGAATGTCTCAAGCATGCGCAAGTAAGTGAAACTAATCTCCATGATCGAGTTGGAAAACGAGCCTCCAACTTCACTCTTATAAAACTTAGAGCGGGTGATGGGACAGTGTGTAATTTTTTTAATGCAGTCTCTTAAGTCCAAGCCTCTTCAATGACGACCGAGATCAGCTCCCCCTTGCATATTGTCCAATGAACCACATATCGCTCTTCTCATCTGACTGGATATGTTATTAGGAGAGAGTCTAAAGCCCAACTCCTAACTCGAGGAAGAGAAGATCATTTTCCCTCGAGGAAAGATCCTTCGTCATCGAAGACATCATCAACCTCGAAAGGGCTTGAAGCCCGAGGATGGATCTAAAATCTTCTTAAGTTCTTACTTAAAATCATTTCTCTTAGTAATGAAACTTGGTGCGGTTAAATCTCCTTGACTATCAAGTGACAGGGCAAATGAACTCTATGAATGGAGTAGACAAGTGATAGGATGGAGGTCTCGAGTGTGTACGTCCCGCGGGACCACCAGTTTGTCATTTCCCTATCTAGGTTCCTCCATCTCCTCGACAAAGGGTATGATAGAGGCCACGAGCGTGTGGGTCTGGCAGGAACACCCGAGGGCCATTTCCCTCCCCAGGTACATGCATCTTCACAATAAGGCAAGTATATGAGAATTGCCAGAGGTATATAAGATATATCTCCATGACTGAGTTGGGAAACGAGCCTTCGACTTGACTCTCATAAAACTCAGAGCGGAGCAAGGGACGATGAGGAAAATTTTTAAATGCTAACTCATAAGTCCAAGCCTATGCATTGATGGCCAAAATCAACTCCCCCTTGCATGTTAGCCGACGATCCCCCAGAAACACCTCTCATGCGAATGAAGATGTTATCAGGAGAGAGTCTGGATCCAACCTCCCAACTCGACGAGGTGAGTATCATTTTGACCTGACGAAAGACCTGTCCTCATCAAAATCTAGATCTCAGATTGTTCTGGTGGATGCGTGTCAGCGAGACGGTCGAAATGAGCCCGCCTGTGACAATTTTTGAGTTCTCTAAGGCGAGATATGAGCGTTGAATGAATAAATAATAAGATAAGTAATATGAATATATAATATTATATATGTATATATATACTTACCTGTTAGGTTAAAAAACAAACCCATACCTTCATCCTCCTAGCACCCGACATCGGAACCCCCTCCCTCTCTCTTGCTTCCATGGCAAGAGCTTCCTCCGGCGTTGCTCAGCTCATAACGAGCTACTCAGGCGGCCACTCCTCCGCGAGCTCCTCCATATCCGACAACTCTCTCTCTTATGAGCCTCAAACTCACAACCAACTCCGACATCTCTCTCTCTCTCGGCTCTGGTGAGCTGCCCCTCTACCTTCACGTCAACCCCCCCCCCCCCCCCCCTCTCTACAAATTTCCCTCATAGACCCCCCTCTCTCTACATTTTTCCCTCACAGATCTCTTCCTCTCAGTTTTTTTAGCTGAGACCTCTAACACTCTCCATCTCTCTCTCACTCTCACCTTCTCTCTCTCTCTTTTCTATTGGATCTTAAGGCTCGCTTAGAGGGGGGGGGGGTGAATAAGGGTTTTATAAATCTTTATATTTTCTAAAGAAAACTTTTGATATTTTATAAGAAATAGATTGGATCAAAAGTAAAGTGCTAGAAATTGAAAACCAAATCAGTTTTATTGAACAAACAAAGACATGATTATCATGTATAAAATTGATTACAAAATAAGATTTCTAGAATGCTAAAAATCGAGGCGATTATGAAAAACTCATTTTGTTTTCTATACTGACACTTTTCCCTAAGAACCAGTTGGCTTAAGCCGATCTATTCCCAGATATGGCCTCAAGCCGCTCTAGCCTTTCTATCCCAGAAAGGCCTTTAGCACCCCTATATCTAAGACGAAGAACCACTGAAGATCATTGAATTCGAAGTGTGCATTCTTCGCATTGAGTTAACGTTGATCCAATCCTCCTTTGGTTCCTTCTCTTGAATTTGAAAGGGAGATCTTTGTTGTCTGGAAATACGACCCTCATAGAGAATTCAAAATGGTGGAATAGGGCTCCTTGAGATGTAAAGTTGAATAGAATTAATGCCACCTATTTATTGAAATATTTAGATGGCACATATCCTCATTACAGGAAGGAGATATTGCATGTTTGGAAACATCTCATTTTAGGCAACCCTAACACTGACGTTAAGCCAAATCATTCCCAAAATGTATCTACAATCACAACAGCTTCCCTACATACCATTTTCATATTGGTGAGATCAAGGGTCAATGCCGGTGTTGGCTCTAACGCCTGGTATTAGACCTCATCCTTCCTTTCAGCACATTGAGCTAGTCCAAACTAATATATAATATCCTAGTATCATCTTTGTTCAATCATGCATACTAAAAATACAATGACAAAAGTGGGTGGAGTGAAACAAAATAAGGTAAAGAGGTGAAAGTTGGGACTACCAAGAGAGGGTTAAGAGTTTTGTTGTAAAATAGATGAATTCATGATCAAGCTTAGAGGGATTAGTGCAGCAGAAAAATATGATAAGCGTGTAAGAAACAAAATCCCTTGTAATTTACCAAGCAAGTCTACCACTTATTGAAAAAAAAAGTGAAAAAGAGTTTTGAAACACAAGTGATGAAACAACTTCAAAATTTAGACTTAAGATAAGCATGATAAAGTATGATAAAATTACATGATCAAATCAATAGTGCGGAAAACAATGTAACCAAGATAATAATTTTAATTTATAGAGAAAGTGTTTTGATTTTGAGTTAAAAAATGCAAACAATTTTTCTAGAATTTTCACATGTAAGGAGCATTAACCTTCAAAAAATTCAACAACTAAAGGCCAGCATGATTTGAAATATTCAAAAAGATAATATCTATAATAAAAATAATTTGCATTCCATGTAAGGAAAACATTGTAGAGATCATGCATTGCAATCTAGTGCTTTTACTTAAGCTTTTTAGAGAATTATGTAGATATGCATTCAGATCCAATTCTCATGAGTAGAAGCTTTATGAAAGATAATGATGTGTTCAAATAGTGTTTTGATAAGAGTATACAAGTGATATAATCAAAACACATGACATGTAATGAAGTAGTAAAACAGTATTGTGAGTGTTGTCTTAGAATTACTTCCACACATCAATTTTAGAGTGTTTATTTCAAAGCACATAAAAGAGTTCAACTACCAAGGTGCTTCACCCACACAATGCTCATTAAGACTTATCAGGAGGCAAAGTATTGCTTGGGGGATCACATAAGCATTTAATATTTTTTTATTTTGAGTGATCCGGTGTACAAATAGAAGTGATAAAAAGATGTGTTTGAACAAGACACTTTACAATTCTTTCCAAGGTGCTCAACCTCATAATGCTCATTACGACTTATCAGGAGGCTAAGTAGTGCTTGGTGGAATTATCTTTATCATTATATTCATAGATTTTTTTATTTAGGACAAAGGTTTTCGAATTAACTTGTTTTTGTTCAAACAACAAAATTCTGAAATCACACTTCTATATGTGCATCTTATATTTTAACCAAAGACCCCTAAATAGCTAAAAAAGGATGCTGGATCAAAAGTGATAAACAAAAATTGTATAAGCCAAAAAAGAAAAGAGAATTGTTTTTATATGTTTAATTTTAAGTTTAGCATTTCATGAAGTAGAATTTTGAATACTTAATTTTGATTTGTTTCTACTTCATGCATTTGATTTAATACTAATGAATAAGAGATTTAGGTATCCAAAGGGGACCAAGTGGGATGGTTCCTTTGGGTACCCAAATACATCGTGTTGAATTATTTAGAGACAAGGATGAATGAGTCCTTTCAAGTGAAGTTGTTATGTTGTTTTTAACAATGGGTCTCCATTCATACCTAGGAAGAACATTATTTTTATTTATCAAATTTCCATAGTCATTAACTTGATTCTTTGGATAAAGGTGACATTTGAATTTATTATTTAAAGGAAATTTGTTTGCATTCAATTTTATGTTGGGAGAAGATAGATTTTGTAAAATAATGTTGATTGTGTTTTGGAATTTCATTTACAAGCTTTTGATGTTTTTCATTCCTTTTGTTTGGCTTAGTTAAGATATGGAAATTTTTATTCAACTTGCTTTTAGATCTTGCTTGATATTGTGGATTTTTGTGTTGTGAGTTTTTATTTATAATTTCCTTAAGCAAGTTGATTTTTGTTTCCAATTCATTATTCTTTATCTTGAGATAATATCTAGCTTTATTATAAACAAGTGTGCTATTTTTAAGAATTGAGATTATAGAATTAATATGAGTTTGATAATCATTTCTCAATTATTCAAATGTTTCATCCGTCTCTTTAATTTCAATATTATAATTTTTGCACATAGCACAATCACTTTTCAAAGAAGAATTTTCTAAGGATAATTTTTCATTATGTTCTTTAAGAGTCTCTCTTTCATAATCCTTAAAATATTCTTTTAGAGAGTTACAATAAAGGCAAGGAATAATGTGTTCAAGTGATGGGGAAGGTGGATAATTAGATAAATCAATTTTGGAATTCTCAACATGTTTTAATTTTAGAGTTTTAATTTCTACACATGATTTGGAAATAATGTTTTAAATTTTTTGTTTAGCCATTCCAAGCATATGAAAAGAAGAAATAGAGTTAGCAACAAGAAGAGAGGAATTTGTTTGGGTTACAATGCTATTTGACTTAGAATTTTGGTTTGAACACAAAGTTCCTTTAACATCTTCTTCCTCTTTCATTAATGTGTTATCATCTTCCCTCCCGCTTGATATGCACTCCATGGATTCATCAAATGAGGAGTTTTCTTGAATACACATGTATGATTGCGTATTCTCCAAATCTTATGCTTGATCCATACCTACATGTGGAAGACTATAAATCTGTTTAAGAAATTTCCAAATTTTGTACGCATTAGAAAAACAATAAACCAATTTGAAATATCTTGTGACATTGCACAAAATAAACTATTCATAGCCTTTGCATTTAATTGAAATTTCTTTTTATTAAGTTCATCCGGTGGTTTGATTTTTGTGATATTCCAAACTTCGATATCTAAGGACTTAAGAAAATTTTCCGCCCTTTATAATTTTCCCGTCAAATAAAGGTGGTGCTAGTGATTCTTCATTTATAAAAAAATTCTCCCCACTAGTAGAAGCGAGATCATGATAATGAAGCGCCATTATTCCTGGTGGTGAAACCATTTTGGAATAACCTATCTCTGATACCACTTGATGGATCTTAAGGTGCCCTTAGATAGCGAGGGGGGGGGGGGGGGGGTGGTGGGGGGAGGTGGTGGGGGGGGGGGGGGGGGGGGGGGTTGAATAAGGGTTTTAGAAATCTTTATATTTTTAAAGAAAACTTTTGATATTTTATAAGAAATAGATTGGATCAAAAGTAAAGTGCTAGAAATTGAAAACCAAATCAATTTTATTGAACAAACAAAGTGTTTACCCAGAAAGCGGCGGTCCCCTCCGAGCTAACTTTTTCAGGCATTTAGCGTTCTCAGAGACCCCGGGCAGTCTCGCCCCTCCATGACAAGCTCCCTCCATCCGGGTGATCTTGCCCTCGGCGAGATCCAGAGCCGGGCAACCTCGCAGAGGAGACTGCCCCTCCTGGGCGATCTCCCAAGGAGGAGGACGCCCCTTCCGGGCGACCTCGCAAAGGAGACCGCCCCTCCTGGCAATCTTCCAAGGAGGAGGCCGCCCCTCCCGGGCGACCTCACGCAGGGAAGGTCGCCCCTTCTGGGCGACCTCGCAGAGGAGACCGCCCCTCCTGGGCGATCTCCTAAGGAGACCTCACGCGGAGAAGGTCGCCCCTTCCGGGCGACCTCGCAGAGGATACCGCCCCTCCTGGGCAATCTCCTAAGGAGACCTCACGCAGGGAAGGTCGCCCCTTCTGAGCAACCTCGCAGAGGAGACCGCCCCTCCTGGGCGATCTCCTAAGGAGACCTCACGCAGAGAAGGTCGCCCCTTCCGGGCGACCTCGCAGAGGAAACCGCCCCTCCTGGGCGATCTCCTAAGGAGACCTCACGCGGAGAAGGTCGCCCTTTCCGGGCGACCTCGCAGGGAGATCGCCCCTCCCGGGCGATCTCGCAGAGGATAAGGTCGCCCCTTCCGGGCGACCTCACAGGGAGATCGCCCCTCCCGGGCGATCTCGCAGAGGAGAGATCGCCCCTCCTGGGCGATCTCACAGGGAGATCGCCCCTCCCAGGCGATCTCGCTCCAGAGGGTCTCGGTTCTATACTGATTCTATTTTGTGTGATCTGTTCAGGTGATGCAAGTCCAGACGATCTCAACGATCTCAGCAGTCTCAGCAGCAGGTCCACACGATGTCAACGATCTCAGCAGTCTCAGCAGTAGGTCCAGACGATCTCAGCGATCTCAGCAGTCTCAGCAGCAGGTCCAAATGATCTCAGCGATCTCAGCGGTCTCAGTAGCGGTCTCAGTAGCGGTCTCAGGCGATCTCAGCAGTTCCGGGCAGCCCGTTACCTTCCAGATCTGCCCGTTCAGGCAGACCCCCGCGTCTATAAATAGAGGGGTAGGGGTACCAGTTAGAGGACTTTTTGGAGAGCTTCCAGTTCCAGCCGGTGGTTAGAGCGGTCTCAGTTTTGAGTGACCGTCGAGACCGCCTATCACCTTTCCGGAGACCTCTCTGTCTCCCTCCACGCCCTTTTTTCTTCAAGTCTTATGTTGTTTCTTTCATACTTTTCTATTATATTTTCAGCTGTAATTCAAGCGTCATATCAATAAAATAGTCCGTCCTTCAGCTCAAAGTAACCAGCCACCCAACATTTTCACCCCCCATCCTTCAGTTTGAGCGATTGTGGAATTGGTACATTTTTTGGTGCCAACACAAAGACATGATTATCATTTGTAAAATTGATTACAAAATAGGATTACTATAACACTAGAAATCAAGGCGAATATGAAAAACTCTGTTTGTTTTATATACCGACTCTTTTCCCTAAGAACCTGTTGGCTTTAGACGATCTATCCCTTGATATGCCCTCAAGCCGCTCTAGCCTTTCTATCCCCAGAAAGGCCTTGAGCACCCCCTAGATCTAGCTCTAGACTTAGTCACCTTGCGGCGAATTTCCCCTAAGCCGCTCATGGATATAGTCACCAACAATTGCGAGGAATTCACGAAATGATCATAAAGATAAAAGGTGTTACAAAATATGAAAGAAAATTAAAAAAACTCCATATGAAGAAATCTGAAAAAGACGACGAAGAACCGCTGAAGATCGCTGAAGTCGAAGCGCGCGTTCTTCACTTTGAGTTAGCATTGATCCATTCCTCCTTTGATTCCTTCTCTTGAATTTGAATGTGAGATCTTTGTGGTCTAAAAATATGGCTCTCGCAGAGAATTCGGAGTGGTGGAATAGGGCTCCTTGAGATGTAAAGTTTAATAGAATGAATGCCACATATTTGTAGAAATGTTCTGATGACACGTATCCTCATTCCAGGAAGGAGATATTGCATGTTTGGAAATATCTCATTTTAGGCAACCCTAACGCTGGCGTTGAGGTAAACGCTGGCGTTAAGCCAAATCATTCCCAAATGCACCTGCAATCACGACAGCTTCCCTCCATACCATTTTCACACTGGTGAGATCGAGGGTCAACACCGACGTTTGCTCTAACGCCTGGCATTAGACCTCATCCTTTCCTGTCAGCACATTGAGCTAGTCCAGACCAATATATAGCATCCTAATGTCATCTTTGTTCAATCCTGCATACTAAAAACATAATGACAAACTTGATCAAATACAAGTATGATTTGTTATTCTCAAACCAAAGGGATGCGGAAAACCATGTTCCAACATTTTCCTCCTTTCTACAGAACTTCCCTCACTCAAAATTTCCAGCGCTCTCTCTATCTCCCACTCTCACCTTTTTCTCTCTCTAACCGCCAACTCATCCACCGACCGCTTTCTCCATTTTTTCGGCGGTGAAAACTCCAAAAATAGCTAGCTCTCCAGTAAGATCCAAGGTCAACTCCTTGAGCAAATGTCAAACGAGATCTGGATCTGCGAGATCTGACCATGATCGGGAATGACAGAAAAACACCGCATGCGCAGCTATTGGGTAGCATGCATGGACATCTGGTGCGTTCTTTCTCGACTCCTCCCTCATCATTGATCTTAGGTTTTCAATTGTAGAAACCTTCTGACAAAGGCCACGTATTTTCGGCGACCCGCAGTCACATGAGCGTAGTCGCGCTCGACGTGGCCACAGATCATTTTGAGTAGGTCCTTATGACCCCTCTCAGTGAGTCTCGGGGTGCGACAAGACGATAAATAAATATTATTGCGTGCGTGGTTGAAACAACGACGATCACATGACGACAAATAATATTGATGCGCATGCGATTAAAATAATGACAATCGCTCAACGATAAATAATATTAATGCACGCGCGGTCAAAATAACGACGATCACACGACGATAAATAAATATTAATGCGTGTGTGGTTGAAATAGCGATGATCGCGTGACGATAAATAAATATTAATGCGCGCGTGGTCAAAATAATGATGATCACGTGATGATAAATATATATTAATGCGTACGCAATCGAAATAATGATGATCGCACGACGACAATAAAATTGATGCTTGTGCAGTCGAAATAACAACAATCGCATGATGGTAAATAAAAATTAATGTGCGCGGGGTTGAAAATATAACGATCGCGCCCTACAAATAATATTGATGCATGCGCAGTTGAAATATTAACGATAGAGCGGTTGTAAATTATATTGATGTGTACAAATCGATAATGACGGTCACACGTTGATTAACGATAATGATGTGCACGATCAAAACAACAACGCTCGCGCATCAATAAATAATATTAAATCGTGTGGTGAGATCGACGGTGGATCTCATAATGAAAACCTTGATGATCGTACGATAGAAATAAGCAGTGGATCTTGCAACGAAGAATTTTGACGACTATGGAAATAAGTAGTGGAGATTGCAGCGAAGAATTTCGATGATGATGAGAATAAACAGTGGAGCTTGCGGTGGAGATCTTCGACGGTGAAGATTCCTAGTCTGTGGAATGCTTAGTCGACTTAGGGTAGAATAATTGAACAGACATCGTTAACGTTACCCACTTCAATATAATCTATTAACGATATGATGTATGATAAATCATTGCTGCACTGCCAACCATATAAGGCGGTTAACCCAAATACTATTCTATGTATGGGAACTGATTATGATCTGTAATCTGATGCATTTATCGCACTTGAATATGATTATACATAACCACTTATTGATTCTATGAATTTAGCAGAGGTGGGGTTTGTGTAGTGTTTGATTGGGTAGAGTAGCGAGTTGTTCGCCTCCCCTAGTTGGTGCCCTACATTGCACGTAACTCTGCCTGTATGAAGAGATACTATGTGAATGTATGTGGTGGGTAGTTGGCTCAGCTAGTGGCACACTCTGGAGGATTAGTACAACGACTCTAGGTTAGCGTCATGGTCGAACAACAACGTGCGCCTTGTAACATCCCGATTCAATCTAGGACCCTTGAACGCTTGTTTTGTGAGTTGACTTGGGCTCATGATGCACTGACGGCGAGGCTACACTTGAGCGGGGAAAATGTCGGAGCGAAAAAAGGCTTGACCAAGCCATCGAATGGACTCAAACTCGACGAATGCGTCAAGTGGACTCGACGATCCGTCAAGTGGACTCGACGATCCGTCAAGTGGACTTGACGATCCAACGAGTGGACTCGACGATCCATCGAGTGGACGAGATTCCTGTCGCTATGCTGCCAAGGAGGATAACGCGATCCATTGACGAAAATCAGGTGACTTCCACCCCCTCTCCCTTGGTGCTAGATCTTTAGATCTGATTTAGGCGAGATGTCAACTCAAAAGAGCTTGACCTTGGTGGGTTTAATGGAGTTTTCTAGGAAGAGACCACACTAGAACTTCCGTTCTAGGGCGTCGTTTTCCTAGATAATGTCTTCGATCTACTCTCTTCAAAAAGAAGTTATATGAGTTGATTTCGTGAAGAATGGTGGTCTAATGGGGGGAGTATTGGAGGAGAGAAGATGAAATAATATATATGTGAGCTAGAGGAAGAAGATGAACAGATGTTGTTCAACTGTCGTGAGACCCGTGCAGATTTTATAACTTGGGCAAAATCTATTTTCTGCACACGACAGACTTCAAGCCTATTTTAGGCATGATCTGGCCATATTCTGTTCTTGCGCTCAACACAAAAGTTGTTGCCCTCAGAAAGACTTTTCCAATGACTAGTTGTGCATTTTCTGGGAAGATTGGTAGCTCCCGCAAAGTGAAATAGAAAATGGTTGTACAGAAGATGATCCTGTTTAAGTACATGACAACTTACTGTCCAAATATGCTCTGCTGGGTTCAAACCCAAATTTAGATAGGTTAGTATTAAATCAGGATCTCGGGCTCCACACTGAAGTTGTATCCCTTGGAGATACCTTTCTGGAATGGGGTGGAACATAATTTTTGGTGGTCTGTAACTCCGGGAAATTCAGTCTCCGTAAGCGGTGTCCAAAGCGTACAAATTTTGATGTTCTAGGATTTCTCTTAAATTATTCATCGAACACTTATGAAAATTGGTGGACTTCACCTTAATATTGTTGTACATGCACCAGTTGTGTTTTATGTGATTTGGATATATATATATATATATATATATATATTTGAGACATTACTAAACATTATTGAGATTTACCTTGTCATATAAATAGTTGAGAATTATCTTGTCATATAAATAGTTGAGAATTATCTTTTCATATTAACTGTTGAGAATTATCTTGTCACACTAATTGTGAATTGAAATCAGTTGGGGATGAAATGGGTGGAAAGGTTCAAATTGTTAATCATCAAATTCGTTGAGTATCAATCCTATATTGTTTCTTTTCCACTGATTCGCTGTGTCGGGATGTGTGCTATCCGGAAAAGGTTTATTTGAGTTATCAAGTCTTGTTTTTATATCTTATGATCAAATATGGTCCAATGCTAGAGCACCACTTGGCTTTATTGGTCATTTCCAAATTTTGGTTGAATCAGAAGGTGACACATGGCGCTTGATACTTAAAACATAAGAATTCCTCCCCATCACCACCGTAAGAAATAAGTTAAGAACCCTTCAGAACTTCATCTTCCTATATCAACCCTAACCAGCCAACCCTTCTCCTTGGAAGAAGAAGCTAAGGACGAGATCACAGCCGCTATGCCGCCAAGGAGGATAACGCGATCCAAGGCCGAAAATCAGGTGACTTACACCCCCTCTCCCTTGGTGCTAAATCTTTAGATCTGATTTAGGTGAGATGTCGGCTCAAAAGAGCTTGACCTTGGTGAGTTTAATGGAGTTTTCTAGGAAGAGACTGTAACACCCTGCCAGTACGAATAATATAACAGTAGGTCCGGCCGGGACCCCACGCCATACTAACCACACAAGCTAGGAGTTACAAGGTGATAAACAGAAAGAAACTACAACAGAGTATACTAAACACTAGCGGAAGCATAAAGATTTAACATTTCAATTTAGAATTGTCCACTATCATAGGAATGAAACCATGAAATAGAGTTATGGCCTTAAGGCCTTACATTTAACAAGTGTACTAAAACTCCAAAACATACATCGGCACGCAGGCAGGCAATGCATGAGAAAGCTAAAAAAGGAGGCTGGCCTTCAAGGGCCAACTCAGCAAAAGGGGCCACCGCCCGCTATTTCCCGCTAGGCTCACCTGCACCTACATAAGAACATTCCACCAAGCGGTGGCAAACAAAGTAACGGTCAGCACAGCTGACCAAATTATAACGACCCCACCCCTTTCCCAGGGTGGCGGAGATTCTACCCTGCAAGCAAGCCATACTAGCACAAGTACTAAAATAAAGAAAGTGCAACTACACAAGGTGAGGTTTCAAGCACATTCAATCTTCTAGGTTGAGCATCAAAAAGGAGGGAACCTAGGTATGCACATGATGTTAGTTGGGTTCAACCGAAGGTTCCCCACAACCGCCTAAACAACCGCATGAGGCTAACAACATCAGTTCCACAAACACTCCACCGTAAGGGCCATCGCCTTAGGTGGGAAAAAGAGCTTTTGGTCGGTCTAGGTAAAATACCTTCCACGGCCTCTCCCATGATCGCACGGCTTACATGAGGTAGGGACCTCTTGCCGATCTGCATGGAAACGGGTTCGGTTTAGCTTTGCCCGTGCTCTAATCGTCGCGATCTATCGCACGTTGCGGGTACGGCTTCGCCTCGGCCCGTAAGGGTTTAGCACCTTCAAGTGCTACACAAATATAAGCTACGCACCTAATCCCTTCACAAGGATCTAGGCTTCACAAATACTCAAATAAGGGAGGTATAACACGCTCCGCATCAATTTCGCGGTGAAGGTTTGCCTTCATCCAATCTCAAAGCATGGGGCTTTCGTTAGGATCTTCACAAGACGCCTACACTTAAATCCCGCACTACTATAGACGATTTCACAGAGTCCTTCTCCGGTACGCATTCTAGGCTTAACCTAAATGCAACCTCGCAATCCAAGCATCACCGATTCGGGCTCACGGCCACGAATAGGCTTCACACAAAATGCCTAAATCCGCACGACTACCGGATTTTCTACATGCAATATGCCGGGGACGGACACAATCGACCCGGAGTTCCGAAGAACTTGAGGGAATCCTACACTTCACCCATTTGGTGAAAGGGATCCCTCATGCAAGCATAGAGAGATGAAGGAGAGGACAAAAGACAAGTCCAAACAACGGGAGAAGGAATCGTTACCCTAGGAGCGTTCTTTTTCGCCATGGATCCGAGATTCTAGACGGAGGGAAATGACCGCACCGGGCTGCACTCTCCAGATCTGGAAACGGCTCGCGAAACGGAGCTCCAGAGCTCCGTCAATGGCGGAATCTCCCTTCTTCTTCCTTGCCTCCTTATTCTTCCTCTAGGTTTGGAGAGAGAAAAGCCTCAAAAGAATGAGGGTTAATCTCCTCTCACAAGCCCTAAGACCCTCCAGCAACTAATCCTAGCCATTGGATCGAATTCCAAAGGATTTGGACGGCCGGATCGTCTCCTCCGCTCAAAATCGCGGAGCAGATAAACAGCGCGCACGATCACAGGCGCACGATCACTGGTCGTGCGCGAAGAGGAGAATGGTCGTGCGATAAGCCGAGACAGAACTCCGATTCCTTGTGGGTTACGCACGATCATTGGCGCACGATCACTGGTCGTGCGCGAAGAGGACAATGGTCGTGCGCATTGACCTGATGTGGAATTTTTTGCCTATCCCGAGCGCAGCACTACCACTCCGCCTACCTCGCTGAACCACGACCTTTGGGGTGTTACAACTCCACCCCCCTTAAAAGAATTTCGTCCCGAAATTTCGAAAACAGTAATAGCAGGAATTTACAGTTTTTAAAGAAAATTTACCTGAGAGAAATAGCTCGGGGTACTCCGCAAGCATCGCTTGCTCTCTCTCCCAAGATAGCTCCTCTCGGCCGCAATTATCCCACCGGACTTTTACCATCCGAATGGACTTGTTCCGCAACTGCTTTATCTCGGTATCCTCGATGCGTAAGGGCTTGACTTTCGTCGACAACCCACTATCAACCGGCACTTTGCCAACCGCAACGATATGAGTAGGCTCTTGCACTGCCTTCCTCAGAACTGAAATGTGAAACACGTCGTGCGGACCGCTCAGCTCTGCAGATAGTGCAAGCCGATAAGCCGCATCACCAATACGTTCCACAATCTCAAACGGTCCTAAGTACCTTGGACTGAGCTTTTTCAAGTGTCGGATCCTTGATACCCCTTTGAACGGTTTGATCTTCAAGTAAACCCGGTCACCGACGGCAAACTCTAGGTTCCTATGCTTGGCGTTGTAATATTTTGCTTGCCTATCCTGGGCAATCAATAGCCTTTCACGAATAGTTCGGATCGTCGAAGTTGCTTCCTCAACATCCTTTCGCTTTAATAGCTTAGTATCGCCCGTTTCCGCCCAAGACAACGGCGTACGACACTTCTTGCCATAGAGGGCCTCGAAGGGAGCCATCTTTATACTGGCTTGGTAGCTATTATTGTAGGCGAATTCGATCATATAGAGATGATCTTCCCACTTCTTTCCAAAATCTAGAGCGCACATTCGGAGCATGTCCTCCATAGTCCTGTTGGTCCTCTCGGTCTGTCCATCCGTTTGCGGGTGGAAGGCCGTGCTGAATTTCAATTTAGTGCCCAACAGTTCATGGATAATCCTCCAATCTTTCGATGTGAAACGCCCGTCACGATCGCTGACGATGCTACGAGGGACACCGTGCAGCCGCACAATGCTATCGACATAGAGCTTCGCTAGCTTTTCTACAGAATCATCCTTCCGGTTCGGAATAAAATGCGATACTTTTGTCAGTCTGTCCACGATCACCCAGATGGCGTCGTTTCCATGCTGCGATCTCGGCAATCCGTGCACGAAATCCATCGAAATATCGTCAAACTTCCATTCCGGAATCGGCAAGGACTTCAAAAATCCACCGGGACGCTGACATTCCACCTTCACCAACGCGCAAGTGTTACACTTGGCCACGTAGAGGGCAATGTCTTTCTTCATACCCGGCCACCAAAAAAGTTTCTTCATGTCCATGTACATTTTTGTGCTCCCCGGGTGGATAGAGTACTTGGTATGATGAGCCTCGTACATCAACTCCGCCCGTAGAGTACCAACGTTTGGGACGCACAATCTGCCATTCTTCCACATAAGGCCATCTTCGAAAGAGAAATCAGCGTTTAACCCGTCAACGGTTTCCGCTTTAAAGCGCTTCATGCTCTCATCCAGCTCCAATGCCTGTCGAACTCGGTCGGCAAGGTGGTATTGAACCTCCGTCCAGTTCAAGCATGCTGAAGTAGACGCTCTTCGATCAACGCAAAAGATCTCCAATTCTTCCAGCTCACGGATTAGACGCTCATCGTGCATCAAAATCCAATTTGCTTGAGCAGGAGCCCGACGACTCAACGCGTCCGCAACTACATTTCCCTTTCCAGGAGTATATTTGATGTCGAAGGTGTAGTCCCCAAGGAACTCCAACCACCTCCTTTGACGCATATTCAACTCCCTTTGATCCAGCAAGTACTTGAGGCTCTTGTGGTCGGTAAAGATGTCGATCTTCACGCCATACAAATAATGCCTCCAAAGCTTAAGAGCAAATACCACGGCCGCTAGCTCCAAATCATGGACCGGGTAATTCCTCTCATGAACCTTCAACTGCCGGGAGCTGTAGGCAATTACCTTACCGAACTGCACTAGGACACAACCCAAACCACTCCCTGAGGCGTCGCTATAAATTTCGTAGCCTTCCGTACCACATGGCGAGCATAGAATGGGCGCCGTGGTCAGACGGCTCTTCAGCTCTTCAAAAGCTCGTGCGCACTCGGGCGACCAAACGAACTTATGATCTTTCCTAGTCAATTTAGTGAGAGGAAGTGCAATCCTCGAGAAGTTTTCCACAAAGCGCCTAGAATAGCCGGCAAGTCCTAAGAAACTTCGGACTTCCGCTACGTTTTTCAACAAAGGCCAGGCTCGGATCGCTTCTATCTTCGACGGATCAACCGCAATTCCATCTCCACTAACGACGTGACCAAGGAATGCTACTGACGGTAGCCAAAACTCGCACTTGGAGAACTTGGCATATAGCTGACTCCTCCTCAAGGTGCTCAGAACGGCGTGCAGATGCCCTACATGCTCCTCTTCCGATTGAGAGTATACCAAAATGTCGTCGATAAAGACGATCACAACTTGATCCAAATACTCACGGAACGTCCTATTCATTAAGTCCATGAATACCGACGGTGCATTAGACAGACCGAACGGCATCACCGTGAACTCATAGTGCCCAAAGCGGGTACTAAACGCTGTCTTTGGAATGTCACATTCCCTTATCCGCAGTTGGTAATAGCCGGACCTTAGGTCCAGTTTGGAGTATACCGTCGACCCAACCAGCTGGTCGAATAGATCATCGATTCTTGGAATCGGATATCGGTTCTTCTCGGTCAACTTGTTTAGCTCTCGATAATCGATACATAGACGCAAGCTCCCGTCCTTATTTTTCACGAAGAGGACCGGTGCACTCCAAGGCGATGAACTTGGACGTACGTAGCCTTGCTCTAGCAGCTCTTGCAATTGGACCTTCTGCTCTGCCAATTCCTTCGGCGCTATCCGGTACGGTGAGCGGGCCACAGGTTTGGCACCTGGCACCAACTCGATACAGAAATCAATCTCCCGATGAGGCGGGGCCCCAGGGAGTTCGTTAGGAAACACGTCGGCGTACTCCGCTACGACTGGGACATCACATAACCTGGGCTTTGGCTCCGAAGTCTCCAACAAGGTGAAGAACAACTCGGCGCCTTTTCTCACTGCCTTAACCACTTGGAGAGCAGACATCAGCGTCTTGCTCGCTCCTCGCATACCGGCAAACGTGGTTTCTCCATCGGTGTTCCTTCCCAGAGTGATCTCCTTAGAATTGCAATCTATGCATGCACGCTGCTCCGAGAGCCAGTCCATGCCGAAGATCACATCGAATTCAGCTAACGATAATAACGATGCTTCCAAATCGAAATCCTGATTTCCGATCCGCACCTTCACACGGCTCTTCCTATCCGCAGACATGCGAGATCCATTGGGTAGCACTACTTCTAATCTATCCTCTACGAAGGTAGATGGCACTCCGATTCGCACCACGAAGTCCTCAGACAGAAAAGAGTGCGATGCACCCGTATCAAATAGAGCTCTCGCCGGATAGTTGAAAATTAGGACAAAGCCTAATTGCACACGAATAAAACATACAGTTGCGGAACAGTATAATCACAAATAGCTATGCAAAAGCTAATTTTTAATTCATACCTGTGACAACATCAGCTTGTCGTATGGCTTCTTGCTGGCCAAGCGAGTAGACTCTCGGCTGAGTCGGAGTAATGTGCTGGGAAGCCGAAGACTCCGCAGCTTTACCCTTTTCCGCAGATCGAGCATAGTCCAATGCTCGATTTTCTGCCTTCGGGGGACCACTTCGACACACTGCGGCCTTGTGTCCCACCTTCCTGCAGGTGAAACACGTGATAGGACTCCGCACAGTCGTTGCTCCCGAAACATTTGAGCGGTTTTGCTCCGCCGGTTTGAACTTCCTTCTGTTCTTTCTGAACTCTGATTTGGACTGAGAGACCGGCACATGAAACTCAGGTTTCTTTGCCACAGCTTTTGCTTGTACCCTCTTCATGTCCAACTCTAGGGATCTGGCAGTTTGGACCATCACCTGGAAACCTAACATCATAGGGCCTGCAAGGAGCAGCCTCAACTCGTCCCGGAGACCTTCATAGAACTTGTTCGTCTTTGTCTCTTCGTCTTCCATCATAGGCCCCGCATAACGACCCAGTTTAGTGAACTCGTGCAAGTACTCATCCACTGAGCTGTTGCCTTGAGTTAACTTCAGAAACTGGTTCTGCAACGCAATGCGTTGGGCAGAAGGAATATACCTTTGAAGAAAAGACTTTGAGAACTCCGCTATCGTGATCTCGGTAATCTCCCTGCCTCCAAACTTGTGCACTTCCTGTTCAGCCCACCAACGCTCTGCCTCTCCGTTAAGGAGGAAGGTGGCTAAAGAGACCATCATAACTTCTTCTGTTGCTGTCGCCCTTAGAATCTTCCTAACCGTTGACAGCCAGTCCTCCGCCTCCGTTGGGGATCCGGTCCCCGAGAAAGTTGGAGGATGGAAGCTTAGAAAGTGTTGCAGCTGTTGATCACGCGCTTGCGCAACAACTACACACTCTACAGGACGCTCCACCCTTTGCACCACCGCAGGTTCCACTGCAGCCACTGGCACAGGGGTCTCCACCCTCGGTTCCACCGCAGGTTCCACTGCAGGTTCGATCACCGGGGCCGCATCTGTATTAGGCGTAGCAGGCTGTGCAAGCCTTTGCGGTTGAGCATTGATCATCGCGAAGACAGCTTCTGCGATTAACCTGATCATCTCAGCAGGAGGAGTGGTCGCTGGCACTTCAGCCGACCCACTACTTTCAGCAGTGTTACGGGGTTAAGACGGCCCCGCACCACTTCTAGTCGCCTATAATTGTGTAAGACACAATTTAGTGACTGAAAACATAGCAAACAACAATCATGGAACGCTCAGGTTCCGCAAACAAGTATGTTTTCCCATTCCTAAGTGGACATTCTTATTAGTTTTTGTCGTTTTAGGTGAATGCACATCCCGTGCACACCACCCCTTAAAAGGAATTCGTCCCGAATTCGCTAAACTACGGATCGACGCCTTAAGTCTGATACCAAATTGTAACACCCTGCCAGTACGAATAATATAACAGTAGGTCCGTCCGGGACCCCACGCCATACTAACCACACAAGCTAGGAGTTAAAAGGTGATAAACAGAAAGAAACTACAACAGAGTATACTAAACACTAGCGGAAGCATAAAGATTTAACATTTCAATTTAGAATTGTCCACTATCGTAGGAATGAAACCATGAAATAGAGTTATGGCCTTAAGGCCTTACATTTAACAAGTGTACTAAAACTCCAAAACATACATCGGCACGCAGGCCGGCAATGCATGAGAAAGCTAAAAAAGGAGGCTGGCCTTCAAGGGCCAACTCAGCAAAAGGGGCCACCGCCCGCTATTTCCCGCTAGGCTCACCTGCACCTGCATAAGAACATTCCACCAAGCGGTGGCAAACAAAGTAACGGTCAGCACAGCTGACCAAATTATAACGACCCCACCCCTTTCCCGGGGTGGCGGAGATTCTACCCTGCAAGCAAGCCATACTAGCACAAGTACTAAAATAAAGAAAGTGCAACTACACAAGGTGAGGTTTCAAGCACATTCAATCTTCTAGGTTGAGCATCAAAAAGGAGGGAACCTAGGTATGCACATGATGTTAGTTGGGTTCACCCGAAGGTTCCCCACAACCGCCTAAACAACCGCATGAGGCTAACAACATCAGTTCCACAAACACTCCACCGTAAGGGCCATCGCCTTAGGTGGGAAAAAGAGCTTTTGGTCGGTCTAGGTAAAACACCTTCCACGACCTCTCCCATGATCGCACGGCTTACATGAGGTAGGGACCTCTTGCCGATCTGCATGGAAACGGGTTCGATTTAGCTTTGCCCGTGTTCTAATCGTCGCGATCTATCGCACGACGCGGGTACGGCTTCGCCTCGGCCCGTAAGGGTTTAGCACCTTCAAGTGCTACACAAATATAAGCTAAGCACCTAATTACTTCACAAGGATCTAGGCTTCACAAATACTCAAATAAGGGAGGTATAACAAGCTCCGCATCAATTTCGCGGTGAAGGTTTGCCTTCATCCAATCTCAAAGCATGGGGCTTTCGTTAGGATCTTCACAAGACGCCTACACTTAAATCCCGCACTACTATAGACGATTTCACGGAGTCATTCTCCGGTACGCATTCTAGGCTTAACATAAATGCAACGTCGCAATCCAAGCATCACCGATTCGGGCTCACGGCCACGAATAGGCTTCACACAAAATGCCTAAATCCGCACGACTACCGGATTTTCTACATGCAATATGCCGGGGACGGACACAATCGACCCGGAGTTCCGAAGAACTTGAGGGAATCCTACACTTCACCCATTTGGTGAAAGGGATCCCTCATGCAAGCATAGAGAGATGAAGGAGAGGACAAAAGACAAGTCCAAACAACGGGAGAAGGAATCGTTACCCTAGGAGCGTTCTTTTTCGCCATGGATCCGAGATTCTAGACGGAGGGAAATGACCGCACCGGGCTGCACTCTCCAGATCTGGAAACGGCTCGCGAAACGGAGCTCCGGAGCTCCGTCAATGGCGGAATCTCCCTTCTTCTTCCTTGCCTCCTTCTTCTTCCTCTAGGTTTGGAGAGAGAAAAGCCTCAAAAGAATGAGGGTTAATCTCCTCTCACAAGCCCTAATACCCTCCAGCAACTAATCCTAGCCATTGGATCGAATTCCAAAGGATTTGGACGGCCGGATCGTCTCCTCCGCTCAAAATCGCGGAGCAGATAAACAGCGCGCATGATCACAGGCGCACGATCACTGGTCGTGCGCGAAGAGGAGAATGGTCGTGCGATAAGCCGAGACAGAACTCCGATTCCTTGCGGGTTACACACGATCATTGGCGCACGATCACTGGTCATGTGCAAAGAGGACAATGGTCGTGCGCATTGACCTGATGTGGAATTTTTAGCCTATCCCGAGCGCAGCACTACCACTCCGCCTACCTCGCTGAACCACGATCTTTGGGGTGTTACAGAGACCACGCTAGAACTTTCATTCTAGGGCATCGTTCGCCGAGATAATGTCTTCGATCTACTCCTCTCTTCAAAATGAAGTTGTAGGAGTTGATTTCGCGAAGAACGGTGGTCTAATGAGGGAGTATTGGAGGAGAGAAAGAAAAATAATATTTTTGTGAGTTCGAGGAAGAAGATGAACAGTTGTTGTTCATCTCTCTTGAGACCCGTGCAGATTTTATAACATAGGCAAAATTTGTTTTCTGCACGCGACAGACTTCAAGCCTATTTTTAGGCATGATTCAGGCATATTCAGGTCTTGCGCTCAACACGAATGTTGTAGCCCTCGGAAAGAACTTTCCAACGACTAGTTGTGTGTTTTCTGGAAAGCTCGCTAGCTCCCGCAAAGTGAAGTCGAAAATGGTTGTACAAAAGATGATCCTATTTAAGTACATGATAGCTTGCTATCGAGATATACCCTGCTGGGTTCAAACCCAAATTTAGATAGGTAAGGCTTTGATCTGGATCTTAGGCTCCACACAGAAGTTGTAGGCCTTGGAGATACCTTTCCAGAATTGGGTGGAACATAATTTTTGTTGGTCTGTAGCTCCAGGAAATTCAGTCTCCGTAAGCGGTGTACAAAGCGTACATATTTTGATGTTCTAGGATTTCTCTTAAATTAATCATCAGACACTTATGAAAATTGGTGGACTTAACCTTAATATTGTTGTACGCGCTCATGTTGTGTTTTATGAGATTTGGATATATATTTGTGAGACATTACTAATCATTATTGAGATTTATCTTGTCATATAAATAGTTGAGAATTATCTTGTCATATTAACTGTTGAGAATTATCTTGTCACACTATTTGTGAATTCAAATCAGTTGGGGATGAAATGGGTGGAAATGATGGAAATATCAATAGGATAGCCCAGATAATACACTTGAATAACTTTATGATGTTGATGCTCTCATTGTGATAATCGGATACATATGTAGTCCTTAGGATCGTATTGGTGAAAAACCCTTGACACGTGTAACCACTGCTTAGAGTTATGATAACTCCCTTCGGGTAGCAATAAGGGCTCGACTTAATAATTAGGATGCGATGACATCCTATTGTATGGTGGAAAGGGACTCGGTGAAAGCCTCTGTGTGCTTAAAAGCACGGGTGTGTTGGAAAAAGAAAAGGGCTCCGATGGATCCCTTGGGTACTTGGGATATACGGCAAGTGAGGGGTTGGCATGAGTGCATGTGCGTGTGCTGGCACACGATGGTTACAATCTTGTGTTGAGGATTGAATGTGGCAGGTCTACGGGCTCGCCAGTCGTCACACCGACGGGAGCTGCTAGATAGATCTTGGACTGCTGGGTTGTGCTCTTTGGTGTTTACTTCCCAAAGACTCCTTCTGTGCCATTGACCGGTTGGGTTGGGCTCTTTGGTGCTTACTTCCTTAGACCCCTTTCGTGTCCAATACGCAGGTTGTGTGCTATTGTGTTCTTAGCGTCAAGGCATACGTAAGGCCTTGATCTGGTAGTGTGCATACCCACCTACTAGTGGAGAGCCTGATCCACTATCACTGTCTGACCACGACGGGTGATGCCTGAGAGGTTAGCTACCTTCAAAAAGTGGGATGTAAAAGTCTATGTCGACATAGCAAATCAAAGTACGTGCATAATCCATGGGTGAGTCATCATATATACATTCATTGTATTGCACTGCATAAAGATCCTCATAATATAAACTTGTATGGGCACCTTTATATGATGAGTTACTAATTATTGTGGAAGACCCTTAACTTATAAACTTATGTGGGCATTTTTATTAGGTAAGTTCAATTCAGTTCTTTATATACTCTGCTCTACTTATACTCTATTGCTGACTATACTGCTAGAATAGATGCACTCTTTATACACTTGATATATCTGTTGTGATTACTGTTTCCTTACTGTATATTATTGATTATATTGCAGCTTTATCTTTCCTTCCTTCCGCCCGGCGCATGAGAGTCGTCGGGGGAGAGGATGTGAAGCCACTTAGTCTGTATGACTAATGGTTGCCACATCACCATTTTTAGAAGGACACCCTACAACAGGTGGAGCAGTAGCGCACGACGCAGGAGGACAGCCAGGCTAGGGTGACAGTGCCTGAGACTACATTACCTTCATTACCGTCAGTGACAGATATGAGCGAGAGTTTTGAGATGTAGCCCTTGGGGCAATTCTGTACTATGATATTTTGCAGGAGCTCTTGTAGCTACCTATCCTTTTGTACTTGTTGGGACACTTTTACTTATTTGTGAATCTATGGCTTTTGTAGTTTTTCAATTATTAATGGGTTGGCATAGTGATATTGGTTTAGCCGGCATGATAGGCATTTTGTGAAACAGGTTAGCCAGTGTGCAGATGCTACCGTAAGTCGGATGTTCTGGGCATAAGGCTCCCCTCAGTCGTGTCTTGTGTTTCGGGATGGGGGTCTTACAAATGGTATCAGCTTGCTACGATCCTGAGATAATGAAGTCCATTACCCCACGGAGCCACCCCCGCTCGACTCTTCAATTTGGGGACAAACTGAATAAGCGAAAGTAGTGGTCTGCCCATGTGTGATTCACATTAAGTGTGTCCATTACCTTCCTTTAAGTATCCAACCTAACCCAAAATTCTACCTTACGTGTAGATTCCAATACATTTGGAGCAAGCAGCTGGCACCCCCGTACCTCCAGACCCTACTTCTTTCCAGCAGTCTGAGCTAGGGCTGACCTTGATGACAATCTTTGATGCCTTCAGGTCTCAACAAACTCCAGTGCAGCAACAGGCCCCGGGCACGAATTGGTTAAGAACCTTCCGAGCTCTCTCTCCTCCCACCTATCACGGGACAAAGTCGGCTGTCCACACAAAGGAGTGGCTAGACTCTGTACAAGAGTTGATGGTGGAGATCCGAAGCCCTGCCATTATGGCAGTTACATTGGCAGTTTCAGCCCTGGATCTGCTTGCCAAGAGGTGGTTGAAGTCCCTTATGGGCTACACCTTTGAGGGACGTAACTACACTGACATAAGCTGGAGTGAGTTTTATGGTGCATTCCTGGAGCACTTTGTCCCCCCTACGACCCGTGATGAGCTCGAGGAGAGGTTCTTGCAGCTAAAGCAGTGATCTAGATAAGTAGTGGAATACCGGCGGGAGTTTTAACACATTGCCAGATTTGCAGACTCCTATGACTTGGATGACCGCGATTACGCAAAGAGGTTCTGCAAGGATCTGTGAGACCCCCTTAGGCATGCTCTTCTATTCATCGCTGATTCGATCCTTGAGCAAATCATAGAGATGACAAAGAAATTTGAGGCGGACCACTTGAGGGTCCAGGCTAGTGGTAAGAGACCCATAGAGGATGTGATGGAAGCAGGACCAATTTTTAGGAGGAGGCAGAGTGCCAGAGGTAGAGGAAGAAATCAGAGAGGAGGTGGCGGACGTTTCCGTCAGAACGTCTGGATGGAGCAGCCAGCCCAATAGTTAGCATTACCCCCACCTCAGCAGGCCCAGCCGTATCAGCAACCCAGAGGGCCTTTCAGTGAGGGTTGTTTCCATTGCCATCAGTCGGGCCACATTAGGCGCTTTTGCCACTAGTTGCAAGGGAATGCTCCAAATTGCCCCATGGTTCCCCAAGTAGCTCGGCGTGGTCAAGGACGTTGTCAAGGCCAAGGATTCCATGGTGGAGACCGTCGACCAGGTGGGGAGCAGGTCTATGCATTAGATCTCGCTCAGCCCAGACTCCGGAAAGAGTCATTGCAGGTATACTAGTGTTCTAAGTTCTTTTTCAAGTCTTAGAATATAGAAATGATTTAGAATTGCAAGAAGTAGAAAAACTTAGCCACCTAAAATTGTACAATAAATTCCGGAATAATGAATGTATGCGGCAAGCCAGCCCATGTCCTAATCGACATGGGAGCATCGCACAACTTTGTCCCAGAAGACTTCATCGAGGACTTGGATTAGGTTCGACACTACACGAGAGCTATCAGGAGGGTGCGTCTCCCTAATGGGTTGGTAATGGAATCGACAGCAAAGTGTCTCCTAAAGGTGACAATTGATGGCCTTACACTCGATGCCCCGACAACAATCCTGGAGATGGATGGCATGGCCCACCTGGAACCATGCTCAGATAGATTGCCCGGCAAGGAAGGTCATGCTGAGATATGACAACACCTATGCGACCTTAGAAGGTATTATTCTGGCCTCCCGTCGTTTACTTTTTTCTACTCGGGTCGTCAAGGCCCATGAGCAGGGGGACGAAGTTGTTATGATATGTTTTGAGCTGAAGGAGATAGAGTTTAACAAGAAGGATGTACCAGTAGTTCGGGATTTTCCCGATGTCTTCCCAGATAAGTTACCTGGATTACCCCCTCATAGGGAAGTGGACTTCCAGATTAGGCTAATACCGGGTGCTAAACCTGTTTGTCGGGCCCCATACCGGATGAACCCTAAGGAACTAATAAATTTTCGGGTACAACTACAAGAGTTGGTGGACTCAGGATTTGTTCGCCCTAGTTCGTCACCCTGGGGAGCCCCTATTTTGTTCGTTAAGAAGAAGGATGGATCCCTATGATTATGCATAGATTACTGGGAGCTCAACCGGTTGACGGTGCGGAATACTTATCTCTTACCCGAATCGATGAGCTTTTCGACCAGTTGGTGGGGGCCACTTGATTCTCCAAGTTGTACTTGCGACCGGGGTACTATCAACCAAGGATACAGGAGGAGGATTTGTAACATCCCCAATCCTACTAGACCCCAGGATGATGTTAGGACATAACATGAGGAGAGAAGGGTGAGTTGAGACATGGGGAGACCCTAGGACTCTTTGAGTTAGCCTGAACTCACACAGGGTCCCCTATGGTTCACAAGCCATCATTGGTCAAACTACCCAAATTGCACTCACAAGTACAAGTTGAACTCACCACTATGTCCCTAACCCTAAGAGAGACCCATTTGACCAAGAACCCCAACAATTGGTCACCCAAATAGGCTAAATTGACCAAAGTCAAACCTAGGTCAACATAGACCTATTCAACACAATTGGACTCAATGAACCTTCAATACTTCAAATTGACCTTACCTAGGTTACCCAGACCACTAAGGGAGGTCATTAGGTCAATAATCACTAAATAATTCCACTCAATTCCAAGGTGTTGACGAAAGTCAACCTTTAATCAACATAGCCCAAATCAACACAATGAAGGACCATTGGCCTTCAATTGGTCAAATTGACTTGACCCCTAACCTCATAACCCCATTAGGAATCTAATAGACCCAAAATCCCCATCAAGTGACCAACCATTCCCTTCAATTTGACAAAAGTCAACCTTAGGACAAATTAGGTCAAACCCACACCACATGGATCAATTAACCAAATTGAAACCAAACCATGACCCAATGGACTTTGGGTAAGGTTATTGAACTCATGGTCATCAAATGGGGCTAACCCACTCACCAATTTAACCAAGTCAACCCAAAAGTCAAACATGGTCAACATAAGGCCTTAAGAGAGAAATTGAATGACCAAGTGAAATCCAAGTGAACCAAGGCCCCACCCCATGCCTAACCAGTATGGCACGAGCCTATTAGCACCACACATTTGAATTTGGAGAGAAATGATGAACATGGGGGCCAAAAATGTCATTTTTTCCAAAAAGTTTAAAGGGGAGAAGAGCTTTTGGAGTGAGGGAGCTTCCATGGCCCCCACCACCTCTACCCAAGCCTATGGCCGAATTCCTCAGGCCATGAATAGTCACTTCAGGCATGGCAGCTACCCAAATAGTAGAGTAGAGGTTGTACCATCTATGGCCGAAATACCCCACCCCCATTCTCAATATACAGCCAGCCACTCCTCCATTTGAACCTTCCATCATCTTCAGAAGGCCCATAGCAGTCGAGCCAACCTACTGGAGCAGAGGAAACGGTGGAGAATCCACAGATCAAGCAAGCTCGCCGGAGATGGAGAAATCCACGGCCGCACGTCGGAGCACGCGCCGCCGAGCCACAATCGTGGTCCATTTCTCCCACTCTCCCTCTGTGTTAGCATCTAGAACCACTTAGGAGAGAAATCGGGCTCAATTGAGCCCGATCCCATGGGAGGAAGAGGAAGATTTTCCGAGCTTTTCTACTAGCTCGGGATTGCCTGAGGAGCTATGTCCAGCAGCCGTGACACCGCCTGGCGGTAGCCACCACCTCAACAAATGTGGTGGAGGTGGTGGCCGGCAGTGGTGGCCCCCAGATGGCCACGAAATGAAGGTGGAAGTTGGACCAGCTGGGAGTAATGCTGGCCGTTGGCTGGAGGATGGAGACGAAATCAAGGCCGTTGATTTCAGTTGATGGCTATATGAAGACCAGAAATTATGCACATTAAATATTCTGTCACACTTTATACAGCAGATTGAACTCAATATTTAGGCTAGTTAGAGGCTGTTTAGGCAAAAGTGCCAGAGACAACTTTTGTATCTCTCGCTGTCTACTTCCTATAGGGATTTGAATCACCACATTTGGTGACCTACAGTCCCTTGTAGGTCAATTTTACTGAGACATGTTGAAAAGGGTGCTCAGACCTTATTTTGTAGATCTAGACTTTATGCTTACATGGATCAGTCTAATATTTTAGACATAGTTCTAATTAGCATAGACTCACCTCTGCCCAAAAATCAAAATTTTAGGGCAACATTTTTCTATGGTTTTAAGCTAAATATGGTTTTTCATATTAATGAAATAATTATGGTTAAATATATGCAAAGTCACCCAAATCTTGGGTGGTATGATGGTTAGACCCTAATGAGTAACATGTCAAAATTTGAGACCATTTGGCTCACTTTAGATCATATTTTCTCATATTCACAGGAATGTGATGTATGGAGGGGTGGTGTGCACATATCACATTTGTGTATTGTGTAATTTCATCACTTATGGCTGGTAGTAAGCTCATGAATTTTTGGTAACACACCTAGCATAAAGGAGGGTATCATCCTTAGAAATATTAGGATTTTTGGGAAGAAAAATCCTAAATATTTGGACAATAGTGTATTTGTCACATAAATATATTAATCAAATAAAAGTGATCAAACAACCTAGGAAAAATCTGATTTTCTGTCAACTGATATTTTAGGATGTTATACACCTCTGTAAATTTTGTTGGAATTTTTGGAATTAATTTTCTTAGTCATTTGTGCATAATGAATTTTGTCACAAAGTGTATTAATGAAATAAACATCACCTAAGACCTAGGGAAAAATCCAATACTCTGCCATATGATAGTTTACCTAGAAATATAACTCTGGAAATTTTGGTAGAATTTTTAGAAGTCATTCACACTAATAATTACCAAAAATGCCTTTTTGTCACAATGTGTATTAATGGAATAAACATCACCTAAAACATAGGGAAAAATCCAATACTCTACGATATGATTTTTTTACCTTGAAATATAACTCTGAAAATTTTGGTAGAATTTTTAGAAGTCATTCACACTGATAATTACCAAAAATTCCATTTTGTCACAAAGTGTATTAATGGAATAAACATAACCTAAGACCTAGGGAAAAATCCAGTACTCTAGTATATGATATTTTACCTTGAAATATAACTCTCAAAATTTTGGTAGAATTTGTAGAAGTCATTCGCACTGATAATTACCAAAAATGTCATTTGTCACACTTATGTATTAATAGAATTTATATGACTAATATTATCTGGAAAATTCTAAAAATTTGGATAGGCTGTATTTTGATCATCATCAGTCTATGGTAATTTTTATAGAATTTTTGGAGCTATTATTTCAGTACTTACTGTGTAATGTGCCCAATTGATTTAAATGTTTGAATATTTAAATAGTGATCTTAAACATTATGAAAAATTAGCAAATCCAGCCAGCCATGATATTTATACATTATATGTCATTGATAATTTATTGAGAGCATTTTAACCTCAGAACATTGTACATTATGTGTAAAGTGAGGTGTGCACGATCATTAAAGTATTTTTATAAATGACCAACATAGTTGGAATTTTTTTGAATTTTTGACCATATTGTAATTAGGTCATTTTTAATCTATGATAAAAATCTTAAGTCATTTGGTCATGTTTTGGTGATGTTCACATTAAGGAGATTAAATTAGCCCCATGTTGAGTTGGTCTACGTTTAGCAAAAACTTGGGGTAGTATCTAGGCTAGCCAAAACATGTGGGAATGGAATGAAATTTGGAACATAACATTAAGGCGTACATAACTACAGTTCACATGAGTTGTAGGCTAATTGGAGAAAGCCTTCCCCATAGAGAATAGTGAACGGAAGTATGTTTCGATGAACAATCGAAGTAAATTTGAGAGTTTTCTATCCGAAGTACTTATAGTGACATTTAGACAATTAAGGTGGCAATGAATCATTCAAGGTTAGATATGAGTGTTTAGGTGAACACCTAAGGATTTGCACCACGCATTAGTAAAAGTTCGCCAGTTACCTAAAAGAAATCTAAATCATACTTAAGTAGTATAGAGTAACCATGAGGGTAACCTTAACAAGGGTAGCTACCAAAAAGAACAAATATTCTGAGAAAGGAAGGTCTGGGATGTCATCCCAGAATACCATCTAGTATCGCTGCGAGCCCTTCACCGGGTAGACCTAGGGAAGTCCAGAATTCACCTTAAATTGATATGGCCGCCTAAGTAACAAACAAGAGTAATCCCTAACTAAGTTAAATTGAGAAAAGTAAACCTTGTCCGATTAGGAGGGACGGAACGTTTCAAGATTAGTTAGTCCTACGAGCTGGTGGCTCGGGAATCGTAACGAATCTTACATGTGCATAAACTAGTGGCAGGTCTTCAGTACGGGTCCATTTGTCAGACCAATGGAGGTACGTTGACCTTGGCGGGGTTTGGTGAGTTAGAGGGCCAGCAGGTTACTTTAATGCGGTCTAGCAAAAAATCCCTAGTAACCCACTTACAACCATAAAAGTCTGGCGAGATGTCAGCAAGAGTATGCAAAAGATCACGGAAGTGCACATTGGACATGTACAACAGCGTACGTAAGGTCTAGGTCTGGTAGTGTTTATACCCACCTAGAAGTGGACTGCCTGATCCACTAATTATGTTGCCACGACGGAAGTACCTGAGAGGCTGGCTACCTCCGAAAAGCGGGAACTAAAGGTCTATGTGCTCAGAGTCGCGTGAGTGAGTTGCACTGTATGAACATAACATAACATATCATAACATTCATAACATCATAATGACATACACATTTGTAGACCCTTATCATATAAATTAGTATGGTCTCTTTATATGATAAGTTATAATTCCGGAAATCTTAACTTATAAGTTTGAATGAGCATTCATATTAGTTAAGATACTCTAGATTATGGTGTTGTAGATTCACTTATTACTTTACTTGCGCTGCATTTATGTATTTATTTACTGCTCATTACTTACCTACTACTGCTGCCTTAGTTACTGCATTTATTACATGTTGTTGTTGTTCTCACTACTCCCTTACCCTTTATACTGTTAGTACTATCCATGTCACTTGTATTTCTTTTTACCTCTTGAAGTCGTTTGCTTCGTCCTCCCGCTCGGTACCTAGGAGTCGTGGGGGAGGCGGGGACAAAATGGCTTAGTCTTTTTTACTAATGGTTGGATGTGGCAGTAACACCAGGAGATTGAGGAGCAGGAGCCGCAGTACATCAGGCAGGACGTGATGACAGACCCTGAGGAGCAGATGTCGCGCATCACTACTACCACACGACAATAGGTTAGAGAGTATTTTGATTTGCTTCCGCATAGTGTAGTGTGAGAGAGTGCTATGTCATCGGTATTTCCTTTTGGATATGTATGGGGCTTAAGCCCTTGCACTCTTTTACATTTGTACTCATTGTGGACTATTTGCACTTTTCTTTATATATATATATATATATATATATATATATATATATATATATATGTGTGTTGTGTTGTGGACTTTTCATATTTGTGATATTACTTCTTGCAAATTGGCCTGTGTTTTGATCAAACTAGCCGGCAGGAGCGTCGTCGAGCGGTGATGACTAACCCTTGAGTTGGTGTCACCGTAAGACGACAGTCCTGGGCATAAGATCCGAGAACTCTCCATTTAGGAGGAGGGGGATCTTACAAATGGTATCACCTGACAACGGTTATAACAGAAAGATGTCCACAAAACACTGGTTCGCCCCGATCGAGCATTAGTTTGATGAAAAACTATGCAGCTGAAGCAATGGTGTGCCCAAGTGTGAGATCACATGTATAGTCCATCTAAACAATGAGTTAGGCTGATTCTAATAAACTTCCTTACATTTGGTAGCCCCCAAGGAGTAGCGGCCCACGAGATATTGCTCCTTTCCCTCCGGCTGCCACTCCCTTCCAGCAGTCAGAGCTCGGTCAGACATTGACAGCTATCCTGGAGGCCTTTAAGGCACAACAGGTTCCGGCCTCTCAGACGAACCCATGATCTAACTGGTTGAGCGCATTCAAGAGCTTGTCCCCTCTGATGTATCACGTGACAGAGATTGCAGTCAATGCGGGGGAGTGGTTGGATACCATTCAGGAGATGCTCGTAGGCATCAACTGCTCGGTTAGCACGACAGTCTCTTTGGCGACTACTGCTTTGGATGCCCATGCCAAGAGATGGTGGAAGTCTGTGATGGATTCCACTTATGCGGACCAGGATTACTCGGAGATTACTTGGGAGGAGTTCAGCGCCACATTTCTAGAGCACTTTGTGATAGTGACGGACAGGGACGAGTTGGAGTAAAGGTTTTTATACCTCAGACAGGGGAGCCGGTCAGTGATAGAGTGATGAGTCCCAAATATATACACATTTATGGACTCATCTGGGCCGATTTTCTAGTCTATGCACTACACTTTAGGCATGTTTTCGCTCATATTTGTTATTCCTTGCTATGTGCACTTCTAGGCCCGTTTTGATGTTAATTCTTGTTCATCTTCGTTACTAGTTTTCATGGAGTGTTAAGTGCCACCTTCAGTGGCTAGACTGGTGTTGTATGCTGGAACAGGAGTCGTGCAGGTGTTCCCGGTACAATTCTGTACAGGAACACTGCGCACGATCACTGGCTCTATCACGCACGACCACTGGTCGTGCGCCACTGATCGTGTGCACTTAACGCTCATTTTATGAGTTCTGTTTGGCTTATCGCACGACCATTGACGATAGTGCGCACGACCACTAGTCGTGCGCCACTGGTCGTGCGAACATTGTATTTTATAATTTTCTTTCCTTGCAGGCTCCGTCTTGGCAGCGCGCACGATCACAGGATGCTAGTGCGCACGACCACTGGTCGTGCGCCAATGATCGTGCGCACTGTTTATTCCAGCGCCTATAAATTGTCCTGCTCGCGATTTTAGGTCGGATCCTCGCCGTTTTTCCGCCCAGCTCCGCCGTTCCGCCCATTTCCGCAGGTTTTCGCCCCCTAGCCCTCCTCCATCATCCAAGGGCTTCAAGGAAGAGATTCTACACTCATCTTCATCGCCAAGGAAGGAGTTCCTCGCATCGGACGTGGCCGGATTGTAAAACGCTGGAGAAGACGGGTCCATTGGGAGGTGTGACAGCCCTCCTCTACCCCGGACGCAGTTGAGACCGAGCTAGGACGTGGATTGACAACCCGACGATTCCTACCGTGAATCTACAACAAGACTCCGGATTCGGTCGTATCTCTTGCCTTTTTCTTCTACTTGTGTGGTTATATTTGTTGTAATCTCTTTATTTAGATGATGAATGCTATGAACCATGTGTATTATTGTTTATTTCATGTTTATGGGATTATTTAGTTCATTTGTGTTATTGAGGTGCGCCCCATCCATTTTCCACTCCTCCACTGTGCCCGGTGCCGCACTAGCAATTGCTAGTGGCGTGCTTGTCGAAGAGGTGCCGACGACCCTCATTCTGTTAGCCTACTCGCCCATCCGCCCACCGAAGCGTGGTATAGCGGCCCGTGTATTCCATCCTGCCTAACGAAGCAGCACGCTCAAAGCCTGCATAGTTCGATCCGTTTGCCTACTCGTCCATCCGCCCTTGCGACGCAGCGCGCTCAAGGCCTGCCTAGTCTCCATCCCGCCAAGCGAAGCATTGCATAGCGGCATTGCATAGGAGTAGTCATAGCATTTCCTCTTTGTTTTCCACAATCCAAAATCCCCATTTCCGCATCCATCCGATCGAAAGGACTTCGATCTCAAGTCCCTCCTCAATAGTCAACTCCACCCTACTGTGTTCCTTGAGAGATTCAATACTCGGGGATTACTCCTCGTTTTATATTACTTGAACGATCGGTACACTGCCGTTTCATGTCGCAGTCGAGCTACCGCCTATAGCGGTGTGTGAGATTTGCGCCATCAAGTTTTTGGCGCCGTTGCCGGGGAACACAGACGTGTGAGTTGCTGTAGGGGGAGACAAGAGTTAGAAGTTCTTCCATTGTGTATAGTCCTCTTGTCATTTTGTTTGTTTTCTATTTAATTTTTGCGTTTATTAATTTTACTATTTCCCTTTTCCTGTTTTAATTTTTTTTTAGGCAAGTTTAATCCAAGGAGTTTTATTAGTTTGTGTAAATTTCCTTGCAAAGAATTTCAGCTTCATTTTATCTGCTTTAATTATTGAAAATGTCGTTATGGGATATTTCACCTAGCTTTAATGACATGGTTTATTATATGGACCAAATGAATGAGTTGAATGCTAGGCAGTGTAGGAATATTGTTTGCTTGTTGTGTCGAGGAGAGGGTCATGAATTGAAGGACTATCCTAGTCTTTTCAATCCTGACCGCTGCTCCTCCACTCATGACAACAGTGTCCCTATCGCTCATTCTGTGCCCATGGAGGCAATTGTGCCCTCTACCCCTGAGCTTGTCTCGTGCATGGACTCCTCACTCCTTGTGTATGGCTTCACTCCTAGTGATGATGATCACTCATCTATTAGCCAACAAGGAGAGGAATGGGAGCTCCTAGATGCACCTGAGTATGATGAGGAAAGTATTCTTTCCATCGGGGAGGCGTCAGCAGATCTTTTTGTGGAGGAGCCAAATCTTTGTGTTCCTCCAGTTTTTTTGCAAGATTTTTCTACACACATTCTTTATGATCCTATCAAAGTAAAGGAGTGGGGTGATGCTTCGGACTCGGAGGATGCTCCAAAGTGGGTTGAGGAGGATACTCTCTCTGATGAGGAGGTTTGCACTTCTTCATGGGACGAGGAGGTCCAAACCACCACTGAGGCCCTTGAGTTCTTGGGTTCCCCTCGCCATGATACTTACGATGATGATAGCGATCTATCCTTGGATCCTGTTGGGAGTGTGACCGGGACCACTCCCCCAATTTTTGATTATTTAAGTCATTCTTCTCTTTTATTTCCTAACCCCCTTCTTCATCTGAGCCTGTGCAGGTTGAATCTTCGCAGGTACATCAGGAGGACTTGGAGCATGATGCTCAAGTCAATGATGAGTGTATCTTCATATGTGAGGAGGTTGACCCCTCCTCCATAGAGGAAGCCTCATTCATTTCCTTCTCCTCCTGCTGCACCCCTGGAGATGATACCTTGCTGGGCAAGGATTGTTTTGGTGAGATGAATGAGGACCAGGTCTCCTCCTCTTCTTACTTTCTGTTTCCTCTACCTGCGTTATGTAGGTATTATTATTTGGGTAGAGGAGTAACTGTTCTATCGCCGTATCGGTACCCGCTACCGACATGTGTATTAGAACAGTTACCTGTCCATTTCCTTTTTCATAGGCCCATTAGCTAGAACCTTCATGTTTTTGAATAAGTCGTGCTGGGATGACAATAACCCCAGTAGTTATCTTACTTTTCATGCATTTTATTTTAGTCCATCCTGTTTAGTTAGCTGTAGTTTATTGTAGTTTATCTTTTTCTGTTTCTTTTGTTTTGCGGAGCTCACCCCTGCAGGTCCTTTTTCTGGATGGCGGATGCTGCAGCTTTGTCTTAGTTTACACGCGTCTTCTGGTATGCTCATTTCTGAGCATTGGGTACTCTCTTTCCCTAGCCCTATTTTGATTTTCAGGTCATATATTATGTGGGTTGTTTAGTTTAAGTCTTGGGGAGAGTAGTTCTGTGTGCCCACGCACGTGCACTATTGCATTGCATGCTAGAAGTATTTCTATTTCATTTATTTAGTATTGTTCATCTTCATTGCACACCACAACACCCACTTGAGCGCGTACTCATCTGTTTGCTTGCTCTGTTGTGAATTTAATTCTTCTGCTTATGTGGGAAAGTCTAGGTGATGGCTTAGGACTATGTAGCAGAGTAAAATGTTGACTCCAGTAGTGCTCCTAGTCGAGTGCTCGGTTGCATAGAAAATTTGTGTAGATTAGACTTCTCTTTATACTTATGGTTTTATATTTTTCTATTAGTGTAAATGTTGTTTACTCTACTCAAATGGTGAATCCGGTGGAATCAAACGGTAGCATAGGGATGTGTGTAAACGATCGCTAGACTCGTATTGCTTGAGTCGGGAGAAAGGAGAATCTTTCTCGGTGGCTAGAACTTGCCCCAAGCGATTCTTGAAGCATTGGCATAGGATAGTTCTAGTGCCTGAGAATGACGTAGGCCATTATTTTGGCCCGGTTGAACTTTTTATTTCATGCCTATCATCTACCCTTGCTAGCACCTTTGTGCCTACCTCTTCCTCTTAATTCAGCCCCACTTTTATCACACCAAAGCCTAAAAGCCAAACCTAGTCGCACACCCAAATATGAGCTTTAGTTGTAGTTTTATTTACATTGTGGGGGGTGTTGATTGTAGTGTTTATTATGTGAATCTGTGGATATGCTCATTTGAAAATTTTGCTGAAAGAAAAAAGACAAGAAAAAGAAGATAGAAAGAAAAAAAAATGAAATGAAAAGGAAAAGAAAAAAAAAATGAGCTTTATTGAAAAATCATGTAGAAAAATTATGTATTGGGAGTAGGCGGTGCACACACCTATGTTGCAAAAGTACAAGTCTGGGGGTGTGGTGCACCTGCATTCGATTTTGGTGCGCGGGTAGTTATTTTAAAAGCTCAATTGGGTTATGTGTTTTAAGCCATTTTGTTTATCATTGTTTACCTCACCGTAACCCAAGCCTCAATTAAAACCTGAAAGTCCTACCGACTCACGCTATGGAACAATCTAGTGTCGTGGAGAGGATGTGACCGGGTGAGCTTATGGTCACCGACACTGATGGATTTCAGTGGAGTTTGTCCTGCATCCCGATCTTGAGCAATGCTCGTCTCAACGCTTAGTTTACTTTCTCCGTATGCATGACCGGACGATTCACCGTAGTTCACCATTTTGAGTGGTTGTAATATGCTTTTACTCTTTTAGAAATATATAAACTGTTTGCGTATAATCAGAAATCTTCTCTACTATTTTTCTTATGCACGTGAGCATGCGACTTCGCATGGTACTCTGTATTGTAATCTTAAGCCATCTACTTTTCTTTCCCCGCTCGCTTAGAATTTGTTTGCTCGGGACGCGCAAACAGGTAAGTCTGGGGGTGTGATGAGTCCCAAATATATACACATTTATGGACTCATCTGGGCCGATTTTCTCGTCTATGCACTACATTTTAGGCATGTTTTCGCTCATATTTGTTATTCCTTGCTATGTGCACTTCTAGGCCCGTTTTGATGTTAATTCTTGTTCATCTTCGTTACTAGTTTTCATGGAGTGTTAAGTGCCACCTTCAGTGGCTAGACTGGTGTTGTATGCTGGAACAGGAGTCGTGCAGGTGTTCCGGGTACAATTCTGTACAGGAACACTGCGCACGATCACTGGCTCTATCGCGCACGACCACTGGTCGTGCGCCACTGATCGTGTGCACTTAACGCTCATTTTATGAGTTCTGTTTGGCTTATCGCACGACCATTGACGATAGTGCGCACGACCACTGGTCGTGCGCCACTGGTCGTGCGAACATTGTATTTTATAATTTTCTTTCCTTGCAGGCTCCGTCTTGGCAGCGCGCACGATCACAGGATGCTAGTGCGCATGACCACTGGTCGTGCGCTAATGATCGTGCGCACTGTTTATTCCAGCGCCTATAAATTGTCCTGCTCGCGATTTTAGGTCGGATCCTCGTCGTTTTTCCGCCCAGCTCCGCCGTTCCGCCCATTTCCGCAGGGTTTCGCCCCCTAGGCCTCCTCCATCATCCAAGGGCTTCAAGGAAGAGATTCTACACTCATCTTCATCGCCAAGGAAGGAGTTCCTCGCATCAGACGTGGCCGGATTGTAAAACGCTGGAGAAGACGGGTCCATTGGGAGGTGTGACAGCCCTCCTCTACCCCGGACGCAGTTGAGACCGAGCTAGTACGTGGATTGACAACCCGACGATTCCTACCGTGAATCTACAACAAGACTCCGGATTCGGTCGTATCTCTTGCCTTTTTCTTCTACTTGTGTGGTTATATTTGTTGTAATCTCTTTATTTAGATGATGAATGCTATGAACCATGTGTATTATTGTTTATTTCATGTTTATGGAATTATTTAGTTCATTTGTGTTATTGAGGTGCGCCCCCATCCATTTTCCACTCCTCCACCGTGCCCGGTGCCGCACTAGCAATTGCTAGTGGCGTGCTTGTCGAAGAGGTGCCGACGACCCTCATTCCGTTAGCCTACTCACCCATCCGCTCACCGAAGCGTGGTATAGCGGCCCGTGTATTCCATCCCGCCTAACGAAGCAGCGCGCTCAAGGCCTGCATAGTTCGATCCGTTTGCCTACTCGTCCATCCGCCCTTGCGACGCAGCGCGCTCAAGGCCTGCCTAGTCTCCATCCCGCCAAGCGAAGCATTGCATAGCGGCATTGCATAGGAGTAGTCATAGCATTTCCTCTTTGTTTTCCACAATCCAAAATCCCCGTTTCCGCATCCATCCGATCGAAAGGACTTCGATCTCAAGTCCCTCCTCAATAGTCAACTCCACCCTACTGTGTTCCTTGAGAGATTCGATACTCGGGGAGTACTCCTCGTTTTATATTACTTGAACGATCGGTACACTGCCGTTTCATGTCGCAGTCGAGCTACCGCCTATAGCGGTGTGTGAGATTTGCGCCATCATAGAGTATCAGAGGGATTTCTCCCATCTGGCTAGATTTACGGGGATGCCCTCACTGGATGACAGATGTAATGCCAAGAAGTTCTATCGGGGACTTAGAGACCCATTGAGGCAGGCATTATTTGATAGTTTATATAGGTGTAGTCAATAATACCTAGAGGGGGGTGAATAGGTTTTACTTATTTTCTTTATATAAGCCTAATGTATCTAGCTGCAGAAAACTCAATCACAGAAAGCACACAAGGATTTATAGAGGTTCCTCAAGACAGGGTGTCTTGAGTAGTCCTCTTTCCCCCTTCACCTTTCTAACAGTGAGTTAGACAAGGCCCACAAACTCCAATCTCAGCTCCTTGAGCTTACACCACAAGTTCCTCAGAACTTCTCAGATCAAGAGTGATCCTACCTCAGGCACAGCAGCCCTACACTAAGGCTCAGCAGCCCTACACCTCAGGCACAGCAGCCCTACACTCAGGCTCAGCAGCTCTACACCTCAGGCAAAACAGCCCTACACTCAGGCTCAGCAACCCTACACCTCAGGCACAACATCCCTACACTCAGGCTCAGCATCCCTACACCTCAGAGTTATGTAACTCCTACAACTCAGAAATCACACAGATTTCCTACCTCAGACCTATCAAGAAGTCCTACCACTCAAGCTGTCAACACAGATTTACACACAGGCTCAACAGCCTTTTACTCAGGCAACAATGCCTTACAAAGATATAAGAGTGTTTGTACTAAATATAGAAGATAAAAGGTTTACTCTCAGGTCTTCTGTTTTCCTTCTTCAGATCTGAAAGACAGCAGCTTCAGATTTGAATCACCTTAATCTTCTCCTTCAGCAAAGCAGAAGATCATCATGCCCTTCTTGAGTTGGTACAGGAAGAGCTAACAAATCTCCCTTAGAAGATTAACTTTAGCTTTAGAGAACAACTTCAACTGGCTGAAACGTCAATGCTCGATTGCGGCGTGCAACAAAAGTTTTTCAATGGAACAATACTAGTTGTTGTGCCATAGCTTCTTCTTTTATACCTCCAGAAGGCTTCAACGGCTATATCCATCCTCCTGACACAGTATGGGGCAGATTGGAGTTGCTTTTCCCTTTCTATTGTCGTATGCGCCAAAAGCAGATCCGGTCAGCACATTTGGATCTGTCTCAGCGGTTGGGATGAGACAGCTTCCAGTCTCAGCGGTTGGGCTGAGACAGCTTCCAGTCTCAGCGGCAGCTTCAGTCCCCTTCTCAGCGGTTGCTCCAGTCTCCTTCTCAGTGGATCCGCTGAGCCGTCTCCTCGTCTCAGCGGTTCTGACCCTTCGTCTCGGCGGTTCTGCTGAGACAGATCTTCATCTCCATGTAGATGATTTCTTCTCATCTAAGGCCATGTTTGGCCCTACCTTTTGAGTCACCTGTGCATGTATATCCTACACAAATATAGCTTTGTTAAATACAATATGTCCTTAGGATTGAGAGTGATGCCTCTTCAAAACAAGGTAATATTGAGGGCAATATACCCAACAATCTCCCCCTATTTGAAGAAGGCAGAACATACCCAATGCTAAGGTGCATAAACAACAAAAACATATCTTGATCTGTAGCAAGGGCCCATTTGCCCTACCTAGCATAGGCCTATCCTAAGCATTGGCACTGGCCCTAACTCCCCCTTTCTGGTTTCTTCAACCTTAACCTTCTATGGATAGAGGGACAACTTCTATAGATCCCTTTGGATCAACCAATGGTCCAATCTATACACTCTTAGCATTTGCCATCTCCCCCTCAACCTGAGCAGGGAATTTGCTCCCCCTTAATTGGTGAGCAATTTCTGTAATGAACCTGTTCAAATTGAACATCCCATACTAGCTCCTGAATACTAAAGATAAAGGTACAAAGTACATATAGCAATAGTAACAAGCACAACATTATGATCAAAAGATGAAATATCATTTCAATTTAAATGTTCAGTACAGATATTTCAAACAATACAACTGATGATAAAAAAAAATTCAAGGCATGGGCTTCTTAGATGGACCCTGGGAAGAGCATTCTTCATCGTTGGACTTCCTCTTCCTAGCTTCAGCAGCAGCCTTGATCTTCTCCTTTACTTTGAAATGTAGAAGAGGCTTGGGAAGATATCTTGGGGGTACCCTTACAGGAGTTTCCCTTCTCACCAAGTTTTTTTTTTTGAGAATCCTTTCCCTTAAGGATTCCCTCTCAAGGTGCTTAATCCATTCAGCAGCTGAGTAGACATGGTCAATGTCCTTCATTGGATTTCCATGGCTAACCCAAGTATTGACAACAATTGTGTCCAACTCCAGATTGTCATCTTCATGGAGTGGATCCTCTAATCTTTCCATTCTTTTCTGGGCCATATACTCTTCAGCAGTTTGAATGCCCTCTGCCCTTCTCCTCTTTGCTTCTCTCTTATCAGCAATCAGATTTGATTGACTTTGGAAGTCAAAGTCTTCATTTCTGTTAGGGTTCAAGATTGGAAGATTCAATGCAATTCTTGTTCCTTGCAGCACTTTTAAGCTTGAGTCCCACAGATTATCAGTAACCTTTCTGACCATGGTAAGGATGTTTTCTTGAATAGCATTGGAAGCATTGTTGACCACTTCCACCACTTGCTTGCTGGCTTCTGCTTGATTGGAGAGTATCAACTTGTGGGCAGACTCCAAGTTGTTATACAACTATATGTGAGCTCCTTTCAGCTTAGCATGTAGATTGGTAATCTTCTCCTCCCCTTCTTTGTTATTTTCCATTATCTTCTTCTCTATTTCAGAGTGTTGATGTATTATGGATTGGGAGAGAGTTTGAAAGGTGCTATCCACATCATCCAAAATACTTTCCTTGACCTTGTCAATGTGGTTCATGACATGGCTGCTAGATGTGTTAGCCACTTATGCCATTCTGGCAACAGCTTTCTCCCAGACATTTTCATTTTTGTAGAGTTGATTCATCACATATGTGATGTTTTTTGTGGAATCCCCTTGATGGTCTGCAATATCCTTCAGAACTGTGTGCTGGGCAGCAACAGTATTTTTGGCCATTTCAAATCATCTATGATCTGATGTAGTTTTGACATCAGTAACCTGGGCATTCAGCTCAGTTTTCACTGCAGCCACTCTTGACTCCATTCTTTTCTCACTGGCCTGGATCTCCTGAGTCAATGCAGCTTTTGTTGCATACAACTCATCCCTTATCTGAGCAGAGACATCATGGACCTTTTCAGCAACAATTTCTTTCATAGATAACATCTGACCCTCAATCATTGTTTGTATTGAGTTTAGTAGGTCAGATGTGTCCAGAGCAGCAACTGGCTTTTCTTGGGTCAATTCCTTTTCAACCACCTCTTCATCTTTACTATGAGCAATATCCCTTCCATCATCAGGGATCTGCTCCTCCTCAGATGGGGCATTAGGTGTACCTTGAAGATTTGGGGGGGGGGGGGGGGGGGGTTGGTTCCTGTTGATATTCCTCCCCACTAGCATACCCACCTTCACCTTCATAGGTAGGGCTATGCTCCCCCTCACTTGGGGCATCCATAGATGGAGAATTTTGTCTAAGCTCACCTGAAAAATGATTGATGAGTTTAAACACCTAGACTATACTATTGATAGAGAGGAGAGGCCTAAATGAAATCCTAATTTACCATGGATAGGTGAATTGGGAACTTCATCTTCAGCTTGAGGAACAGCTGGATCAGTATTCATCTGAGTTGGCTCAGGATTGGGTTCAACTCTTCCTTGGGGCTCCTCCTCCCTTCTTGTCCTGGGAACAACTTCATCATCTATATGCATTGGGTTGCTGGCAGATCTAAGGTTAGACCCATGAATGTCCTCATTATCAGACTCATCTGATTTTGAGGATGAGTCAGATGACTGTTGGGATGACTTTTTCTTCTTTTCCTTTGCCACAGATGGCTGGCTCATAGGGAGCACTCTGGAGAATCTATCCAGAGTCTTAATGTCCATTCTTTTGAGATAATGGAGATTGGACCCCTTTGAATTTGCAAAAGTTTCTGAATAACTATTATGTAGGTACAGAGATAGAATCCTTCCCATATTGGGGGCTTACAGACATTCCTTTATCCTTTGAAAAATAACTTCTCCCCATGATGTTTTCTTGGACAAATTATCCTAGTCATTAGTTCAAACATGAACTGTGATACAGTGTCATGTGAACCTGGCTTACATAGGATGGCTTTGCCCACTATGTCAGACAACAGCTTCCCATGTTGATTGAAGAACTTCCTCCTTAGACAACTAGTCTTAGTATCACTATACCCTGTCCATTTTAGGGCAGTCTGCTTGTCCTTTTCCGATATCTCCTCCTCTTCAGTTTTACTGCAGGGAGTTAATTTCAGTCCCTTCTCCAGCCTTTTGGCTGTTATCTTTATCTTCTCAGCTCCTATCTTGGACTTCAGGATTGTCTTGGAAGGAGATAATTTAACATTGCTGAACCATTCCAGAACTTCAGTTCTGAGAATGCAGCAGGGTTCAGACAGCATATGCTCCAGACCTTGAGCTTCCATGAGATGAATCACTTATTTTATTTCGTCTGAGGCATGAGAGAATCCGTCTCTGACGATTTCATAGCCCTCCAGGAGATCTTTTGAACTTTTTGGCGCCATAGAAGCAGAAAATCGAGGCGCTGAGACGGGAGAGAAGATGAATCGTCTCGGCAGCTAAGGGTTTGACTTTGTGGTGTGTTTTAAGTCACAGTGTATCTATTTATAGGATTTCAGTTTTGTTTTTATTAACCCTAGGTTTTTAGACTTAATTACCTTATTGTGTTAAGGAATTTTGGGTTAATTAACGATTGATTATAAGATTTCAGATTGAACATATCCCATCTCAGCGGTTCAGCTGAGACGGAGACCTAGGCCGCTGGGATAGTGAACTGTCAACCGCTGGGATAGATTGCTCGTCTCAGCGGTTCACCTGGGATTTTTCCAGCTAATTCAGTGGAACATGCTTCTGCAGTTTAGCTGATCATAAGGTTTAGACCTAATGTAGATATTTTGGCTGAAGAAATGTCTTAGTCATGTCACTAAGTTGTAATGTATAATAATGTAATGTTTTATAAGTCAAAATTCAGAATCAACAATAGTGATAGCTACTACTCATACATTTAGGACTATTCCATACTAAGCATGCCAAGATCAATTTTGAAAGCATTAAATTTAGATTCATCCAATGGCTTTGTAAAGATATCAGCTACTTGTTTGTCAGTGGGGACAAATTCAAGACATATATCTTTACATTCTACATGTTCTCTAATAAAATGATATCTAATCTCTATATGCTTAGTCCTGCTATGAGAGACGGGATTTTTAGCAATAGAGATTGCACTGGATGAATCACAGTATAAAGGAGATTCCCTTACCTTGAGGTTGTAATCCTCCAACTGATGCTGTGTCCAAAGGAGTTGTGCACAACAGCTACCTGCAGCAATGTATTCAGACTCAGCTATGGATATTGCCACACTGGTTTGTTTCTTGCTGCTCCAAGATATCAATCTTCTCCCTAGGAATTGACAAGTACCACTTGTACTCTTCCTATCTTCTTTGCAACCTGCAAAATCTGCATCTGAAAAGCCTGTTAGTTCAAAGTCATTGTTCTTAGGGTACCATAGGCCAAGATGCAAGCTACCCTTAAGGTATCTCAAAATCCTCTTCACAGAGGTGTAGTGAGATTCCTTAGGACAGGCTTGATACCTAGCACAAACACATGTAGAATACATAATGTCTGTCCTACTAGCAGTCAAGTACAATAGGGATCCAATGATACATCTGTACATGGACTCATCAAAGGCCTTTCACTTTTCATCCTTGTCTAATGATACATTAGACCGCATGGGTGTTTTCATGGTGGAGGCTGATTCCATCCCAAATTCCATCATCAGACTGTTTCACTTGGAGCCCAAGGAAATATTTGAGCTCACCCATACTGCTCATTTCAAACTCCCCCTGCATTAGATTTGCAAATCTCTTGCAGAGGTTGTCATCAGTAGACCCAAAGATTATGTCATCAACATAAATTTGGACTAAGAGACACTTGCCCCTTGTTTCCCTAAGAAACAATGTGCTATCAATCTTTCCACTCATGAACTTGTTCTTGAGGAGAAAGTTGGACAAAGTCTCATACCAAGCTCATGGAGCTTGCTTGAGACCATATAATGCTTTCCTAAGAAAGTAAACATGAGAAGTTAGGGTTGGATGTACAAAACCTGAAGGTTGTTTAACATATACCTCTTCCTTCAAGTCTCCATTGAGGAAGGCTGATTTGACATCCATCTGATAGAATTTGAACCCCTTGTGGGCAGCATAGGCAAGGAATAGCCTAATTGCTTCCAACCCTGCAAATGGTGAAAAGGTTTGATCAAAGTCTATACCTTCCTCTTGTCTGTATCCTTTGGCTACTAATCTGGCCTTGTTCTTGATGATTGTACCATTCTCATCAAGCTTGTTCCTGTATACCCATTTGGTGCCAATCATATTGTGTCCCTGAGGTCTTGGCACCAGCTTCCATACTTTGCATCTCTTGAATTGTAGGAGCTCTTCTTGCATGGCTTCAATCCAGAAGGTGTCTTGATTGGCCTCTTCAAACTTCTTGGGCTCCATTTGAGAAAGGAAGCTCAAGAATGGTGCTTCATTATGAGCTCTGCTTCTTGTCAATATGCCTTGGGTATGATCTCCAATTATTAGATCTCTTGGATGATCTCTCAGGTGCCTTGCAGCAGCTGGAAGAGGGTCCTCTGGTGGCTGTGGTTATTCCACTGGTTCATCTGTGACTTCACCATCTTGTACCTCATCTTCTTCAGGAATTACAGCAGCTGTTTGTATTTTGCTGCTGCTGGGCTTGTCTTGGACAGTCAGCTCATGCAACCCTTCTTCATTTCCTGTCAAAATAGAAGAGCTAGACCATTCTTTGTAGAGAAGGCTGGTCTCATCAAACACAACATGCATAGATTCTTCTACAACATGGGTTTTCTTCTTATAAACTCTATAAGCTCTACTATGTGAGCTATACCCAACAAGATCCCCCACATTGCATTTTTCTACAAACTTTGTTAATTGAGATTTTCCATTATTTAGAATGTAGCATTTGCAACCAAAGATTCTAAAGTAAGAAATTGTAGGTTGTTTGCCTTTCAGAATCTCATAAGGGGTTTTCCCAAGGACCTTATTGATGGAGGCTCTATTGAGAACATAACAGGCTGTATTGACTGCCTCAGCCCAGAAGTATTCTGGGAGTGAGGAGTCACTAAGCAATGTTCTCCCAGCTTCTATCAAGGTCCTATTCCTCCTCTCAGCCACACCATTTTCCTGTGGAGTCCTTGGCGAGGAGAACTCTTGGGTGATACCAAATTCTTGACAAAATTTGGTCATGTCTTCAGATTGAAATTCTGTGCCATGGTCAGATCTTGTCCTGACCACAGTACATAGTAGATCATTCTGAATAGCCTTGACATAATTTATAAAGACATGTAAGGTATCTGACTTCTTCTTAATGAAGAATACCCATGTATACTTTGAATGATCATCTACAATTACCAAGGTATACAACTTCCCACCTAGGCTATGAATTGGCGAAGGACCAAACATGTCCATGTGCAATAGGTATAAACACCTCTCAGTATCCTTGGAGCCAATACTTTTAAAGGTGGTCCTAGTTTGTTTACCCATCTGGCAAGCATGACAAGGACCACTTTTAACACATTTTAGTTTTGGATTATTTCTACAAGGTTTTTAGAAAATAATCTATACATTGTCTTATAGTTAATGTGGGCAAGTCTCTTGTGCCATTGGACACAAAGAGACTCACTTTCATTAGCTACAAGACACACAGAAGAGATAGAATAATTGCAAATGAAGTCTAAGCAATAAACATTTCCACTCCTAGTGCCTGAGAGAATGGTCTCCAAGTCATTAGACTTTTTGATCAAGCACTTGTCATTGTGGAATTCAATGACATAGCCTAAGTCACAAAGTTGGCTTATGCTTACAAGGTTGTGTTGCAACCCTTCAACATAAGCTACCCTTGTGATTGAGACTATGCCATTTGAAATCATACCATATCCTTTGGTGACTCCCTTTTCAGATCCGCTAAAGATAACTTTGGGTCCATTCTTCACTGGATGGTAATCCTTTAAAAGATCCTTAGTTCCTGTCATGTGACTTGAGCACCCACTGTCCAAGTACCATATTTGGTTGAGACTGGTACTTGAACTAACCTGCAACACAAAATTTAATGTACCTTAGGATCCCAACTGATTTTGGGTCCTAGGTTCATGTTAACACCATAGGGAATATTCCTAGAGAGGGCTGGTTTGGCTTGAGGTTCAATCCTTGCCTTTGGCACATTGGGGTTGTGCCAACAATCAATTACAAAGTGTCCCACTTTGCCACAACACCAACATTCATGAATGTTGTATCTTCTCTTCTGAGCATTTCTTGAGGATTGTGCATCACAGTCCTTATGTTCAGGAATAGATACATCAGCATTCTTCATGTTCTTCTCAGCAATGATTTGACTGAATGTCATTCTGTGTGCTATCTTGGTGCTCTTTGTCCTGATGGCATCAGCTTGCAATGACTTGGCAGCCATACAAGATTTGATGGCATCTGACACTGTGCACTCAGACATGTTTACAGATTTGGCAACAGTCATTTTCTTGACTGATTCAACCTTAGAAGGGCTTGCCTTCTTATTCATGAATGATGTGGCTGAAGTACCAAAAACAAATGGTCCCTGTTGGGCCATTTGAATTTCCTCATGGGGAGCCTTCATGGCACTCAATCCCGTTCCCTTTCTTCCACTATATGAAGGAGCATTTTCCTTCCTATAGCACCTCTCATTCTTCCAGTGACCATAAATGCTTTCATCGTCATACCTGTTGGATGGAAGTATCACCTTTTGAAAGGTGGGTTGAGGCTTAGCCTTCTCCTTGTTCTTTACTCCACTCACTTCTCCTACTTCCATTTTATTGAATCCTAATCCTCTCCTATTGGTTTGAAAGGAGAAGGTGTCAATAATAGGTAGCACAGATTTGGGCTTGGAGAATTGAGCCACCAGGCTCTTCTCCTTCTCTAGCTTTTCTTCAAGGTCCTTGATGACCTTGTTCTTCAGGGAAATAATGCTTAATTGCACAACAGTTAACCCATGTAAATGGCTAATTTGTCTACTCATCTGAGCCTCCAGGGTGGTAGGGTCAGAGTTGACATCCTTTGTCATTTTGAGAGAAACAATTTCCTGGGCTTGCCTCTTGGCAAGCTTCTTGCTCTTCTTCAGAGCCTCCAAAAGAACACCATATTTGTCAATCAATTGATTGAGTTCTTCCTCAGATTCTTTGCCCCTTTCACCAATTGATGAAGGTGCATCAGATTCTGGACTAGTCTCATAATCAGAAGAGTGTATGGAATGAGATAGTACCTGATCATTTTCAGAAGCATTCTGACTCCCTTCCTCATCAGTGAAGGCCATAAGTCCTAGCAGAACAGTGTCTTCTTCATCCTCCTCTTCATCACTATCTGAGTGTGAAAGAGGGGCCCTGATTCCCATCCTTGCAGCAGGATAGTCTTCTTCCTCCTGATCAGCAAACAACCCCAAGTAGGCTTCCTCCTCACCATCTGAATCTGAAGATGAAGATTCAGATTCACTCCAGCTCTTGCCTTTCTTAGCTAGGAAGGATTTTTCTCCCTTCCTCTCCTTCTGGTGATGAGGCTTCTTGTCACTTCTTTCCTTTCTCTTGACTGGACAGTCAGCAATGACATGTCCAGGCTTACTACAGCAATAGCAAATTATGTTAGTTGAAACATGTTTACTAGATTTAGAGTCATACATGTCCCCTTTGGGATGTTGCCTCTCAGATCTGTGATGATCCTTCTTGGGATGAGAAGAGGAGGAAGGTTTATTCTTCCATTGTTTCCTCTTAATCATCTTCTTGAACTGCCTTGTGAAGGCAGCAAACTCCTCATCAGAAGAGGATCTGTCTGAATTGCAGCTCTCAGATTTCTTAGATTCAGCAGCCTTTCTTGGAGGTGACTGCACTCTACCCTTATTCTTCTAAGAGCTTTCAGCTTTGAGAGCAACAGATCTCTCACTTGTGTGAGGCCTGGAGGAAGTGTCCTCCTTTCTTGCAGAAAGCTGCATCTCATATGAGAGCAGTTTCCCAAACAGTGTAAGGGTAGGGGTTTCTCCAAGTCTTGCCCCTTCCCTGATTGCACATATTTTAGTGTCCCAATCTCTAGTTAGAGATCTAAGGAAATTGTCATTGAGTTCATAATCTGTGAACACCCTTCCATAGGTTCTTAGTTCATTTACAATCCTAAAGAACCTTTCATAGCACAAGGAGATATTCTCCTGGCTCAGCTGTCTGAAGGCTTCATACTCCTGATTGAGGAGTGACTTTCTATCATCCCTCACTTCAGCTGTTCCCTCCATATAAACAACCAATGTGTCCCACATTTCCTTGGCAGTTTGGCAGTGTACCAAGTTCTGAAATGTAGTGTCATCAATGGCATTTACTATTATGTTTTGGGCTCTCTTGTCCATAGTGTACAATGCTATCTCATCATTGGTCAGCTCAGAAAATACCTTAAGTACTTTTTTAGTAGGGTCAATAGTGGAGACTTTCTCAAAGGTATAAGGGCCATTTTTGACAGTCAAAAAGATCCTTGGGTCTGAGGCTTCCATGAATAGCCTTACCCTTTGCTTCCATATACCAAAGTTTTCTTTGGAGCATATGGGCAACTTCATTGACCCCAACTCCTTCTTCATTCGACTGTTGGCCATTGAATTTCAGATTTGACTACACCTGTATAGGATTTGATAGGACTGTTAAGTCATTTTGATCAACCTCCCTATGATACCACTTGATAGTTTATATAGGTGTAGTCAATAATACCTAGAGGGGGCGGGGTGAATAGGTTTTACTTATTTTCTTTATATAAGCCTAATGTATCTAGCTGTAGAAAACTCAATCACAGAAAGCACACAAGGATTTATAGAGGTTCCTCAAGACAGGGTGTCTTAAGTAGTCCTCTTAACCCCTTCACCTTTTTAACAGTGAGTTAGACAAGGCCCACAAACTCCAATCTCAGCTCCTTGAGCTTACACCACAAGTTCCTCAGAACTTCTCAGATCAAGAGTGATCCTACCTCAGGCACAGCAGCCCTACACTCAGTCTCAGCAGCCCTACACCTCAGGCACAGCAACCCTACACTCAGGCTCAACAACCCTACACCTCAGGCACAGCAGCCCTACACTCAGGCTCAGCAGCCCTACACCTTAGGCACAGTAGCCCTACACTCAGGCTTAGCAGCCCTACACCTCAGAGTTATGTAACTCCTACAACTCAGAAATCACACAGATTTCCTACCTCAGACCAATCAAGAAGTCCTACCACTCAAGCTATCAACACAGCTTTACACACAGGCTCAACAGCCTTTTACTCAGGCAACAATGCCTTACAAAGATATAAGAGTGTTTGTACTAAATACAGAAGATAAAAGGTTTACTCTCAGGTCTTCTGTTTTCCTTCTTCAGATCTGAAAGTCAGCAGCTTCAGATTTGAATCACCTTAATCTTCTCCTTCAGCAAAACAGAAGATCAACATGCCCTTCTTGAGTTGGTACAGGAAGAGATAACTAATCTCCCTTAGATGATTAACTTCAGCTTCAGAGAACAACTTCAACTGGCTGAAACGTGAATGCTCGATTGCGGCGTGCAGCAAAAGTTTTTCAATGGAACAGTACTAGTTGTTGTGCCCTAGCTTCTTCTTTTATTCCTCCAGAAGGCTTCAACGGCTATATCCATCCTCCTGACACAGTATGAGGCAGATTGGAGTTTCTTTTCCCTTTCTATTGTCGTTTGCGCCAAAAGCAGATCCCGTCAGCACATTTGGATCTGTCTCAGCGGTTGGGCTGAGACAGCTTCCAGTCTCAGCGGTTGGGATGAGACAGCTTCCAGTCTCAGCGGCAGCTTCAGTCCCCTTCTCAGCGGTTGCTCCAGTCTCCTTCTCAGTGGATCCGCTGAGATGGCTCCTCGTCTCAGCGGTTCTGACCCTTCGTCTCAGCGGTTCTGCTGAGACAGATCTTCATCTCCTTGTAGATGATTTCTTCTCATATAAGGCCATGTTTGGCCCTATCTTTTGAGTCACCTGTGCCTGTATATCCTACACAAATATAGCTTTGTTAAATACAATATGACCTTAGCATTGAGAGTGATGCCTCTTCAAATCAAGGTAATATTGAGGGCAATATACCCAACATTATTGTTCATGGCCGAGGACAGTTTGGCCAAGATCGTAGAGGAAACGAAGAAGCTGGAGGCAGATCATCTTATGGTACAGAGTAGAGGGAAGAGACCAGGGGACGGGACACATTTTGGAGAGGGCAGCAGGGGACCGCAGCGGGGCAGGATTATGAGGCATAGGAGATGCAGAGGACGCCCTCGCCCTAACTTTAGGCCGGATCAGCAGCAGCCTCCTGCAGTGCCAGTCCCTCCACCAGTGCGGATTCAGGAGCCACCGAGGCATGATGATAGAGGATTCCGCCCAGTGGTATGTTTCTGATGCCACCAGCCACGGAACAACAGGGCCAATTTCCCCCAGCTATTCTATCCACCTCCTCCTCCTCCCCCTCCACAAGCCACTCCAGCACCAGCACCTCAGGGTGGCGGCAGAGGATGAGGTCTGGGTCAGAGACATCACGATAGAGGTCCAAGGCAGGAGCAAGTGTATGCACTGGATTTGGCCCAGGAAAGGAACCCCGAAGAAGTCATCACAGGTACTTCCAAACCTTCTTTACAATTACATAGTACCTTGCCAAATAGAAGTTTTATTAGACTTATAAACCAAACAACAAAACCACCCCAGGTATAGTGTTTGTCTATGGCAAACCTGCTTCGCACTCGTTCGTATTGGAGGAGTTTGTGCACGATCTAAATCAAGTCTAGCATTTCGAGGGCATCCACCAGAAGGTGAGACTACCAGACGGCTCAGAGATAGAGACGTGCGCCAAGTGCAACATGGTGGTAGAGATTAGAGGGAAGATATTTGAGGCACCGCCTGAAGATGCCAGACTTTGATCTGATCCTGGGCATGAATTGGCTACACCGGAACCAGGCCAGGATCGACTACCCAACAAAGAAGATCGTACTGAAGCATGATGACTCCGAGGTGGTAGTAGAAGGTATTAGACCCGTCTCCCGTATTTTATTATCCTCTATTCAGGATGTTAAAGCCCATCATTAGGGAGAAGAGGTGTATGTGGTCTGTTTTGGAATAGTAGAGGTGGAGGCCTCCATGGCCGACATCCCCGTTGTTCGGGACTTTTCTGACGTATTTCCGGAAAAGTTGCCCGGATTACCTCCACGATGAGACATGGACTTCGATATCCAGCTGGTGCCCGGAGCTAGGCTTGTGTCTCGGGCACCATACCGGATGGCACCCAAGGAGCTAGTCGAGTTCCGCATTCAGCTCCAGGATCTAGTTGAGGCAAGATTTGTCAGGCCAAGCTCATCGCCATGGGGAGATCCGGTGCTATTGGTAAAGAAGAAGGATGGTTCACTACGACTCTACATCGACTACAGACAGCTGAACCTACTGACGGTGAAGAATACTTACATGTTACCGAGGATCGATGAATTGTTTGATCAGTTTCAGGGAGCCCACTGGTTCTCCAAACTCAATCTGAGACCAGGGTACCATCAACCAAGGATCCAGGAGGAGGATATACCTAAGACAGCATTCAGCTCGCGCTATGGTTTGTATGAGTTCACGGTGATGCCTTTCGGGCTCACAAATACGCCATCCGCGTTTATGAGCCTGATGAACCGTGTATTCGAGGCCTACTTGGACATCTTTGTCATAGTTTTCATCGACGACATCTTGATCTACTCTAGGACCAAGGAGGACCATACTCAGCATTTGACACTGGTAATGGGGAAGTTGAGGGAGGACCAGATGTATGCCAAAATTTTGAAATGTCATTTTTGGCTGCAAGAGGTAGCATTCTTGGGGCACACCACCAGCGGAGCCGGGTTGGCAGTAGACCCGGCCAAGGTGCAAGTAGTTAGGGAGTGGCCGCAACTGAGATCGACATCAGACGTTCGAAGCTTTCTCGGACTGGCGGGTTATTACTGCAAGTTCGTACAGGGGTTCTCAAAGGTCTCCCTCCCGCTTACATCTTTGACGAAGAAGAATGCTACATTCACTTGGACAGCGTAGTGCGAGGCAGCATTCCAGGATGAAAGTGCACAGTGTGCCTCTGAGAATTCTCTTGAGGGGGGGGGGGGGGGTGAATAGAGATTTGAAAAATATTCCTATTCTAACTGTGAATACAATAAAATAATCTAAGGATTTATGCTCAATCAAGATCTCAGGCAGAATAAAATAGTGCTGAAATATAAAGCAGAAAACAGTAATGTAAACTAGCTATGAGGGACAACACAGAAAATTAGCAAACCAGAAGACATACAGATTTTTTATAGAGGTTCCCCAAAATATGGATACTCCCCTCTTCTACCACCTGGTAGGGATGCACCACTATGCTTGAGTCTTTTGGTAAGGAGACTCTTAGAACCACTGATCTTTTGACAAGGAGATCATGAACCACCAGATCTTTTGATAAGGATATCTTGAACCACCAGATCTTTTGATAAGGATATCTTGAACCACCAGATCTTTTGATAAGGAGATCTTGAACCACTAATCCTTTGAAGAGGGATTAATAAAACTCTTTTACAGAAGGGGATTAAAAGGAGAAAGAAGGAAAAGAAATGATGTTATGAAGGCTGTAAGATACACAGCTTCTTGTATCAATCACTGAATCTGCTCTTGATGAACTCATGCTTATAATAGTGATGTTTTGCAGGAGCTTTGATTATCAGATCCTTTGTGATTCTTCTGATTGAGATCTGGCTATTATGAGATGGTGATGAAGAACAACTTTCAGATCCTTTGTAATTTGCTTCTAATTAAGATCAGCCTGCTATATGATTGTGATGATGAGCAGTTGTTCTTATCTTCTCTGTTTCTTCTCAGTTAGGGTTCCTAAGGGAGTAAAAAGAAGAGAGGATTGTCTGGAGAGAGGATATCAGCCGATTATTATGAATGTTGTGTGTTTATCTTTTTTCTCTTGCCTTTTATTGTCCCTCTGTTCAATTTGAATTTGTTTCCCTTTCAGGTAAGTCCTGAAAGGGTATATTTGTCTGAACAGTAAATCTTTCTTTCCTTTTTTACTTCTCGACCCGTTCACCCAAATTTTGGCTTGTTTCCAAGAAAGCTTTTCTCTATCCTCTGTTAATTCTTCATTCCATTTGAGTCAATTAAGGAGCCGTTGGGGAACGGTCTTGAAAGAGGTGGGCCATGAGAGAGGGTCAAAAAATGACAGTTGAAAAGGTTTCCGTTTTCAGACTGTATTCAACGTAGCGTCGAGTTCACTTCCTCTCTTATCGACGCACCTTTCAGTTCTTATAGGAGCAGCTTCGAATTCATCCTTACTCTGACTGAACTCTGCTAGTCGACATTGCGTCGATACCCAATCGACATAACCGTTGAGTTGATCGCTTGGCTCTGAACTTCACTATTTGCTTCGAGATGAAGTTGACGTTGCGTCGACTTTCGATTGCTTCGACAGATACTTCCTTCTGCACTGAGTTGAAGTAGAAGCTGCGTCCACTTCTTCAAGTACTCCAACAAGTCCATGGCCTTTGAGTCAATATCTATTCAACGTAACGTCGACTTGAATTACTTTGACAGAAGGGTGAACTACTTGGACTTCTAGTCAGAGTAGCGTCGATAATAACTTGACATTGCGTCGATTTCTATTCGACGCAAATGTTAACTTTGCCCATATTGTGCTTCTCTTGATCTGGTATTGACACCCTAGGTTGAGTGTGACATGTTAAGACATGTAATGACCAGATTACCCTTACTCTACAATGGGTAATTCAATCCTAAGAGATAAAATCACTTTTAGTGAATTTGTTAACTTAAATCAAAGGGGTTTTTCCCAACAATCTCCCCTATTTATCTTAACAAATTTTACAGTTTGTTTAAAGTGATTTTACAAATTTTTCTTATATACTCAAGAATAATACAGACAAGATAATAAGACATAGAATAATTGACTAGATTGAACCAGTAAGCAGAAATGTATCTGATTAATTGTCACGAGAGTTTAACAGAGATTACCCAAGAATACATCTACTTTCTTCTTTTCAGAAAATTGGATAAATCCTCATAGATCCTTCTGAACTTTCTTTCCACATACTTGAAATTTGCAGGGGTTGCCTTCTCTGGATTCCTTTGTATTTTCTCATGGCCTTTGAACAGCTTTGCTAGGACACTTTCTGTTTCAGGAGAAACATCTTTTAAGGTGAAGCCTAGATCAAGAACCTTTGCTGTCAACATGTTTATGGTTTCCAATTCTAGATCATCTGACTCTGAGTCCCCATTAGGAATTTGTACAACAAAGGTTGGTTGGGGTTTACCAGTGTCTGAGGTAGACTTGAACAGTATCTTTTTCTTTTTCACATGAGGTTGTTTTCCTTTCTTTTTCTTCTGAGGAGGCTCTTCTGGATCCTCTGGAACACATCCAATGCCACTTTTGTGAAGTTGGCATATTTCCTCCAACATCTTATCTTTAGGATTCCTTGTAATATACTCAGTGGAATCAAACAGGGTGGATTTGATGGGGATTGCTTTTGCTAGTTCTTCTTGTTCAACCACCTATTTTCCTCTTTGCAGAATATCAATAAATCTCTTTTTCTTCTTTTCAATCTCCCTTTGAGCTGTCTCATATTCATATCCTTCTCTGTCTGCAATCTCTTCTAAAGATTTATCCTGCTCTGGATTGGTGTAGGTTTTCATTGTGTTCTTAGGAATTTCAATCCTTGCATACTCTTTGTGATATGATTTATCTTTTCTGTGTTCCTTCATTTGTTCTTTTGTAACATCTCCCGGATAGGTACTCTTCCTCTTCCTATTCCTCTACTCACACCTCTATATGGAGGTCTCCCTGTGAAGACTGGTGTTGGAAGAAGTGGTTTAGTCATAGGAGCAGGTGGAGGAGGAAGCTGAAGTGGAGGTACTGGATGAGCTGGTGCTGGATCAGGTGAGACAGAGTCTTGATCAGCTATCTTGACTGGAGAGGGTGCTGTGGATGAATCTTCAGAGGGCACCCTGAATGAGAGAGGATCAGGGATGATTGGTTCAGTGTCTTCATGAAATTCTTGTAGAGACTTGAGGTACATCTGATCATCTGAGATTGAGGGGACCTCCCCATGAGTTGATGGCTACCCTTGAGCAAAGGGTAGGGTCCTTGGAGGAATTGCCTCCCCCTAATTTAATGCATCTGAAAGCTGAAGTTTGGATGATACAGCTGGCTCTCCTTCAGTGGTGAGAGAGAGGGATTGTTGTCGTGTAGACAGAATCTTCAAGAGGTTGCTTATCTTGAAGAGGTTGCTTCTTGCTGGTACAATTCTCCCCCTGCTTTATGTCATTGAAAAAAGATATAAAGCCCTCAGCAGGCACGACTGCCGATCGTTCTTCCTTATCAAAATTCGTGAGTTTGGTTGTAAGGTCCTGCAACCTTTTGTGTTGGAGACGGAGTTTGCGATAGCAATCCATTGAGAAGTAAAGATAGAGGGAGCCAAGCTTGGATAACACCATCTCGAGGGCAAGATTGATGGCCTCAATAATATCTTGCTGATTTGACGAGGATGCCATTGTAATGCTGCAAGAACCTACACTAAAATGAAGAAAAGAGACGAAGAAATGGAAGAAGGAAGAGAGCAGGAGGGAGAGAATTCGAATAGCACAATGGAACTAAATGCAAAAAGTTGCTTTGAGTAAATGAATCATCGCAACTTAGGGTTTTATTCAAAGCAACGTTGAGAAGAGCGACATTCAGCGTGCCAAACTTTGTTTATGCGCGCGATCTATCAAGTCGACGGAGCATCGAGTAGATGTCGACGTGGCTTCGAAAGATAGTGATCAACGGTGCTGTCGACATAAGCGTTGATAAGTATTCGACGTTACGTCGAATGGTATTCTAATGATCCATCCCAGAGAGCTCTCAAAGCTGACGTCGAGTAGAAGTCGATGGTACGTCGATTTTAATTTGACGCAGCTCTGATTAAACAGTTATGAGTTTCTTTAAGATTTTTGCTATATTTCCCACCAATGATTTTCTACAGAAAATAGATCTTTATAATTAAAAGGGGACCTACAAAGCTCCATCAAGCATCCCCAGTGCATTGAAGAAGAACTTGTGCTTACTTTCATCAAGGGGCTTAGTGAAGTGTCAGCCCTTTGATTGTCAGTAGATATGTATTGAAGGTTGATCTTACCCTTCTCTATATTGTCTCTGAGAAAGTGGTGCCTTATCTCTATGTGCTTAGTTCTGCTCTGGAGAACAGGATTGGAAGCAATTGAAATTGCACTAGAGCTGTCACAATAGATTGTGGAATTGGCATGGGAAAAGTTGTAGTCTAACAACTTATTTTGCATCCACAAAATTTGTGAGCAGCAGCTTCCTGCTGCTATATACCCAGCTTCAGCTGTAGAAGTGGAGAATGTGGTTTGCTTCTTGCTAAACCATGATATCAGTCTACCACCCAGAAATTGACATGTTCCTGAAGTGCTTTTTCTATCAAGCCTGCATCCAGCATAGTCTGCATCTGAATATCCAACCAATTCAAATCCAGATTCAGCTGGATACCATAAGTCAAGCTCATGAGTACCCTTCAGATATCTGAGAATTCTCTTGACATAACTCATGTGGGATTCCCTTGGGTCAACCTGAAATCTTGCATAAATACAAGTAGCAAACATTATATCAGGTCTGCTAGCTGTTAGGTAGAGAATAGAGCCAATGACTGCTCTGTAAGTCTTCTGATCAAATGACTTACCTTGTTCATCTCTATCTAGAACAACATTAGTAGCCATGGGGGTTTTCATACCAGATGCACTCTCCATCCCAAACCTTTTAATGAGTTCTCTGGTATATTTGAATTGGGATATGAAAATGCCATCTGGATTTTGTCTAACCTGGAGACCAAGGAAATAAGATAATTCTCCCATGCTACTCATCTCAATTCTTGACTGCATCAGGTAAGCTGTAACACCCCAAACCTTGATGTGCTGCGAGCTAACCTAAATTCGGCTATAGACTTGAAAATTCGGCTATAGGCTTGAAAATTCGGCTATAGACTTGAAAATTCGGCTAAAGGCTTGAAAATTCGGCTAAAGGCTTGAAAATTTGGCTATATGCTTGAAAATTCGGCTATAGGCTGCTGAAATTTCGGCTAAAGGCTATAGGCTAATTCGGCTATATGATATAGATGGATTTCTCTAGTATATAGTCGAATCTGCTTTAGCATTCGTCTATTTCGGACAGAAAGTAGCAGTTTTGCCTGTTTCGACTTTTATGGGTTTTTGACTAAATTTTCTAAGTCTGATGAGTTTAGATCTTGATGAAAGCCAAATCGGACGGCTAGGGTTAATTCGAAGTTGTTTATAGAGGCTGGGGAGATGAAATTAGGTTCATTCGTAACTTTATACTCTCTCTCCAAGCCGACGAAAGCTGCGAGCTCGAGGAAGAAGGAGGGGGTATCTTCCGCCATTGAAGGAGCTTCGGAGCTCCGAATCGTGAGCCGTCTTCAGATCTGGAAAGTGTAGGCCGTTGCAAAACTTTCTATCCGAGTGAAATCTCAGATCTATGGTGAAGAAGAAAGCTCCAAGGGTAACGATCCTTCCTCCCGGTCTTAGGATGTGTTTTTGTCCTCTCATTCCTTTTTTCTATTCTTGCATGAGGAATCCCTTTCACCAAATGGGTGAAGTGTAGGATTTCCTCTAGTTCTTCGGAACTCCGTGTCGATTGTGTCCGTCCCCAGCATATTGCATTTAGAAATCCGATAGTCGTGCGGATTTAGGCATTTTGTGTGAAGCCTATACGTGGTCATGAGCCCGGATCGGTGATGCTTTGATTGCGACGTTGCATTTAGGTTAAGCCTAGAATGCGTGCCGGAGAATGTCTCTGTGAGATTTTCTATCGTGTTGAGGGACTTGAGTTTTAGGTGCCTTTTTAGAGCCTAACGGAATCCTCCTGCTTGGGTGGTTGAATGCAAACCTTCACCACTAGATTCGAAGATGAGTGGTCTTGTACCTCCCTCTTGTTTGTTATTTGCGTGGTCTAAGTCCATGTGAAAGGATTGGATGCGTAGCTTAATTTTATGGGCACTTGTTGTGCTAAACCCTTACGGGACAAGGTGAAGCCGTACCCGCGTGGTGTGATAGATCGCGACGGTTAGAGAATGGGCAAAGCTGAACCGAACCCGTTTCCATGTAGATCGGTAAGAGGTCCCTACCTCCTGTAAGCCGTGTGATCATGGGAGAGGTCATGGAAGGTGTCTTACCTAGACCGACCAAAAGCTCTTTTTCCCCACCTAAGTCAATGTCCTTAGGGTGGAGTGTTTGTGATAAATTGATGTTATGTTAGCCTCATGCGGTTGCTTAGGCGGTTGCGGGGAACCTTCGGGTGAACCCAACCAATATCATGTGCATACCTAGGTTCCCTTTTACTTGATGCTCAACCTAGAAGATTGATTGTGCTTGAAACCTCATCTTGCGTAGTGTAGTTTGCACTTTCTTTATATTATTACATGTTGCATGTACGGCTTGCTTGCAGGTTAGCTGTGACACTCCCCTGAGCCGGCTAGATGGATGGGGGGGGGGGGGTGGGATCGTTACGCGGTTTGTGGTCAGCTCATAGCTGACCCTCGTTTACCTCTTATTGGATGTTGGTTACAGGTGCAGGTGAGACTAACGGGAAATAGCGGTCGGTGGCCCTTTTGCTGTGTTGGCCCTCGAAGGCCAGCCTCTTTTCTCCTTTTCATATATTGCCGGCTTGCGTGTCGATGTATGTTTTGAGTTTCTATACATAGGATAAATGTAAGGCCTTAAGGCCGTAACTCTATCTGGTTCATTCCTGGGATTGTGGACATTGCCTTATGATGTTTAATCCAAATGCTTCCGCTTACGCTTTTTATACACTCGTGTAGTTGTTGATCTTTTCTGATTATCACCTTATAATGCCTAGCTAGTGTGTATAGTATGGCGTGGGGTCCCGGTCAAACCTACTGTTATATTATTTGTGCTGGCAGGGTGTTACAATTTGGTATCGGACTTAGGGCGTCGATCCGTAGTTTAGCAAATTCGGGACGAATTCTTTTAAGGGGTGGTGTGCACGGGTTGTGCATTCACCTAAAACGCCAAAAACTAAAAAGAATGTCCACTTAGGAATGGAAAAACATACTTGTTTGTGGAACCTGAGCATTCCATGATTGTTGTTTGCTATGTTTTCGGTCACTAAATTGTGTATTGCACGATTTTAGGTGACTAGGAGTGGTGCAGGGCAATCTTGGCCCCATAACACTGCTGAAAGTAGTGCGTGGGCTGAGGTGCCAGCGACCACTCATTCGGCTGAGATGATCAGATTAGTCGCAGAAGCTGTCTTCACAATGATCAACACTCAACCTCAAAGGCTTGCACAGCCTGCTACGCCTACTCCGAATTTCACCCCGGTGGCAGCTGCCGCAGTGGAACCTGCAGTGGAACCGAGGGTGGAGATCCCTGTACCAATGGCTGCAGTGGAACCTGCGGTGGAGCCAAGGGTGGAACATCGAGTAGAGCGTGTAGTTGTTACGCGAGCGCGTGATCAACAACTTCATCACTTTCTAAGCTTCCATCCTCTAACCTTTTCGGGGACTGGATCCCCAACGGAGGCAGAGGACTGGTTGTCAACAATTAGAAAAACTCTAAAGGCGACAGCGACTGAAGAAGCCATGATGGTCACCCTAGCCACCTTCCTCCTTAACGGATAAGCAGCGTTATGGTGGGATGAGGAAGAAGTGCATAAGTTTGGTGGTAGAGATATTACCGAGATCACTTTGGCGGAGTTCTCAAAGTCGTTCCTCCAGAGGTATATTCCCTCTGCTTAACGCATTGCATTGCAGAACCAGTTCTTGAAGTTAACTCAAGGCGATAGCTTGATGGACGAGTTCTTGCACGAGTTCACTAGACTGGGCCGCTATGCGGGGTTTTTGGTGGAAAATGAGGAAACAAAGACGAAGAAGTTTTATGAAGGTCTTCGAGATGAGTTGAGGCTGCTCCTTGCAGGCCCAATGACGTTTGGCTTCCATGTGATGGTGCAAAGCGCCAGATCTCTGGAGTTGGACATGAAGAGAGTACAAGCAAAAGGCATTGCAAAGAAGCCTGAACCCTATGCGCCGGCCTCTCACTCCAAATCTGAGTTCAGGAGGAACAAAAGAAAGTTCAAGTCTGCGGAACTAACTCGCTCAAATGTGTCGTAAGCTATGACTGCACGTGGTCCTATGACATGTTTCGCTTATGGAAAGGTGGGACACAAGGCACGTGTGTGCCGAAGTGTTCTCCCGAGGCCAGAGAACCGAGCGATGGACTATGCTCGTGTTGCGGGTCATGCGGAAAAGGGCAAAGCTGTGGAGTCTTCTTCTTCCCAGCATATTCCGACCCAACCGAGAGTTTACTCGCTTGGCCAGCAAGAAGCCATAAAACAAACTGATGTCATCACAGGTATGGATTAGAAGTTAGCTTTTACAGCTATTTATGATTGATACTGTTGTGCGACTTTATGTTTGATTTGTGCGCAATTAGGTTTTGTCCTAAATTTCAATTATCCGGCGAGAGCTCTATTTGATACAGGTGCATCGCACTCTTTTCTGTCTGAGGACTTTGTGGCGTGAATCGGAGTGCCATCTACCGTAGTAGAGGGTATATTGGAAGTAGTGCTACCCAATGGATCTCGAATGGGTGCGGATAGGAAGAGTCGTGTGAAGGTGCGGATTGGAAATCAAGACTTCGACTTGGAAGCATCGTTATTGCCGTTAGCTGAATTTGACGTAATCTTCGGCATGGACTGGCTCTCGGAGTAGCGAGCATGCATCGATTGCAATTCAAAGGAGATCACTCTGAGAAAGAACACCGGGAACGAAACCACGTTCGCGGGTATGCGAGGAGCGAGCAAGACACTGATGTCTGCTCTACAGGTGGTTAAGGCGGTGGTAAAGGGCGCGGAGTTGTTCTTCACTTTGTTGGAGGCTTCGGAGCCAAAGCGCAGTTTAAGTGATGTCCCAGTTGTAGCGGAGTATGCCAATGTGTTTCCTAACGAACTCCCTGGGGCTCCGCCTCAGCGAGAGATTGATTTCTGTATTGAGCTGGTGCTAGGTGCCAAGCCTGTAGCATGCTCACCGTACCGAGTAACGCCAAAGGAATTGGCAGAACTAAAGGTTCAGTTGCAAGAGCTTTTAGAGCAAGGCTATGTACGTCCAAGTTCTTCACCTTGGAGTGCACCGGTCCACTTTGTGAAAAAGAAGGACGGGAGCTTCCGTCTATGTATTGACTATCGAGAGCTGAATAAGCTGACCGAGAAGAACCGTTATCTGATTCCAAGAATCGACGACTTATTCGACCAACTGGTTGGGTTGACGGTATACTCTAAGCTAGGCTTAAGGTCCGGCTACTATCAGCTTTGTATAAGGGAATGTGTTATTCCAAAGACAGCGTTCAGTACCCGCTTTGGGCACTATGAGTTCACGGTTATGCCGTTCTGTCTGTCTAATGCACCGTCGGTATTCATGGACTTAATAAACAGAAAGTTCTGAGAGTATTTGGATCAATTTATGATCGTCTTCATCGACGACCTTTTGGTATACTCTCAGTCGGAAGAGGAGCATGTAGAGCATCTGCGCGCAGTTTTGAGCACCTTGAGGAGGAATCAGCTATATGCCAAGTTCTCCAAGTGCGAGTTTTGGCTATCGTCAGTAGCATTCCTTGGTCATGTTGTTAGTGGAGAAGGAATAGCAGTCGATCCTTCGAAGATAGAGGCAATCCGAGCATGGCATGTGTTGAAAAATGTAGCGGAAGTCCGAAGTTTCTTAGGACTTGCCCGCTATTATAGGCGCTTTGTGGAAAACTTCTCGAGGATTGCACTTCCTCTCACTAAACTGACTAGGAAAGATCATAAGTTGATTTGGTCGCCCGAGTGCGCACGAGCTTTTGAGGAGCTGAAGAGTCGTCTTACCACATCGCCCATTCTATGCTCGCCATGTGGAACGAAAGGCTACGAAATATATAGCGATGCCTCGGGGAGTGGCTTGGGTTGCATCTTAGTGCAATTTGGAAAGGTGATTGCATATGGCTCCCGCCAGTTGAAGGTACACGAGAGGAACTACCCAGTTCATGATTTGGAGCTAGCGGCCGTGGTATTTGCTCTTAAACTTTGGAGGCACTGCTTGTATGGCGTGAAGATCGACATCTTTACGGACCACAAAATCCTCAAGTACCTACTCGATCAGAAGGAGTTGAATATGCGTCAAAGGAGGTGGATGGAGTTCCTTGGGGACTACACCTTCAACATTCGATACACTCCTGGGAAAGGAAATGTGGTTGCGGACGCATTGAGTCGTCAGGCTCCTGTACAGGCAAACTGGATTTTGATGCATGATGAGCGTCTAATCCGGGAGCTAGAGGCCTTGAAGATCATTTGTGTCGATAGAAGAGCGCCTCCTTCAGCAAGTTTGAATTGGACGGAGGTCCAATACGACATTGCCGACTGAGTTCGACAAGCTTTGGAGCTGGATACGAGCATGAAGCGCTATAAAGCAGAGACTGTTGATGGGTCAAACGCTGATTTCTCCTTTGAAGATGATCTTATTTGGAAAAATGGCAGATTGTGCGTCCCATATGTTGGTACATTGCAGGCGAAATTGATGCACGAGGCTCACTTTACCAAGTATTCGGTCCACCCTGGGAGCACAAAGATGTACATGGATATGAAGAAGCTCTTTTGGTGGCCAGGAATGAAGAAAATATTGCACTCTATGTGGCCAAGTGCCACACTTGCGCGTTGGTGAAGGCTGAATGTCAAAGACCTGGTGGGTTTCTAAAGTCTTTACCGATCCCAGAATGGAAGTTCGATGATATTTCTATGGATTTCGTGCACGGATTGCCGAGATCGTAACATGGAAATGACGCCATCTGGGTGATCGTAGATCGATTGACGAAAGTTTCGCACTTTTTCTGAACTGGAAAGATGACTCCGTGGAAAAGCTAGCAAAGTTATACGTTGATAATATTGTACGGTTGCACGGGGTTCCCCGTAGCATCGTGAGCGATCGTGATGGGAGGTTCACATCAAACGATTGGAGGCTGATTCATCAATTATTAGGTACCAAGCTAAAATTTAGCACGACCTTCCACCCTCAAACGGATGGACAGACCGAAAGGACCAATAGGACGATGGAAGACATGCTAAGGATGTGCGCCCTAGACTTCGTAAATAGATGGGAAGATCATCTCTACATGATTGAGTTTGCCTACAACAACAACTACCAAGCAAGTATAAAGATGGCACCTTTTGAGTCTCTTTATGGTAGAAAATGTCGTACACCATTGACTTGGGCTGAAATGGGCGACACGAAGTTATTGAAACGCAAGGATGTGGATGAAGCAAATACATCAATCCGGGAAATACGAGAGCGGTTGCTCATTGCCCAAGATAGGCAGGCAAACAATTACACTGCAAATCACCGGAACGTCGAGTTCGCCGTTGGTGATTGGGTTTACCTAAAGATCAAACCGTTCAAAGGAGTATCGAGGGTCCGACGTTTGAAAAAGCTAAGTCCGAGGTACTTAGGACCGTTCGAGATCTTGGAGCGCATTGGTGAAGATGCCTACCGGCTTGCTCTATCTTCGGAGTTGAGCGGGCTGCATGATGTATTTCATATCTCTGTGTTGCGGAAGGCTGTCAAAGAGCCTAATCTTGTAGTTGCGGACAACGAAGTGTCGGTAGATGGTGGGCTAACGAAGGAAGTCAAGCCCATTCACATCGAAGACACTGAGGTAAAGCGGTTGCGGAACAAGTCCATACGAATGGTAAAGGTCCGTTGGAATAATTGCGGAAGAGAGGAACTCTCTTGGGAAAGAGAGCAAACAATGCTTGTGGAGTACCCCGAGCTATTTCTCTCAGGTAATTTATCTTTAAATCTGCTGCTACTGTTTTCGTAATTTCGGGACGAAATTCTTTTAAGGGAGGTGGAGTTGTAACACCCCAAAACTTGATGTGCTGCGAGCTAACCTAAATTCGGCTATAGACTTGAAAATTTGGCTATAGGCTTGAAAATTCGGCTATAGACTTGAAAATTCGACTAAAGGCTTGAAAATTCGGCTAAAGGCTTGAAAATTCGGTTATAGGCTTGAAAATTCGGCTATAGGCTGTTGAAAATTCGGCTAAAGGCTATTGGCTAATTCGGCTATATGATATCGACGAATTTCTCTGGTATATAGTCAAATCTGCTTTATCATTCGTCTATTTTGGACAGAAAGTAGCAGTTTTGCCTGTTTCGACTTTTATGGGTTTTTGACGAAATTTTCTAAGTCTGATGAGTTTAGATCTTGATGAAAACCAAATCGGACGGCTAGGGTTAATTCGAAGTTGTTTATAGAGGCTGGGGAGTTGAAATTAGGTTCATTCGTAACTTTATACTCTCTCTCCAAGCCGACGAAAGCTGCGAGCTTGAGGAAGAAGGAGGAGGTATCTTCCGCCATTGAAGGAGCATCGGAGCTCTGAATCGCGAGCCGTCTTCAGATCTGGAAAGTGTAGGCCGTTGCGAAACTTTCTATCCTAGTGAAATCTTAGATCTATGGCAAAGAAGAAAGCTCCAAGAGTAACGATCCTTCCTCCCGATCTTAGGACGTCTTTTGTCCTCTCATTCCTTTTTCTATGCTTGCATGAGGAATCCCTTTTACCAAAATGGGTGAAGTGTAGGATTTCCTCTAGTTCTTCGGAACTCCGGGTCTATTTTGCCCATCCCCGGCAAATTGCATTTAGAAATCCGGTAGTCGTGCAGATTTAGGCATTTTGTGTGAAGCCTATCCGTGGTCGTGAGCCCGGATCAGTGATGCTTGGATCGCGACGTTGCATTTAGGTTAAGCCTAGAATGCGTGCCGGAGAATGTCTCCGCGAGATTTTCTATCGTGTTGCGGGACTTGAGTTTTAGGTGGTTTTTTAGAGCCTAACGGAAGCCCCCTTCTTTAGGTGTTTGTTATTTGCGAGGTCTAAGTCCATGTGAAAGGATTGGATGCGTAGCTTAATTTTATGGGCACTTGTTTTGCTAAACCCTTACGGGCCGAGGTGAAGTCGTACCCGCGTCGTGCGACAGATCGCGACGGTTAGAGCACGGGCAAAGATGAACCGAACCCGTTTCCATGCAGATCGGTAAGAGGTCCCTACCTCCTGTAAGTCGTGTGATCATGGGAGAGGTCGTGGAAGGTGTCTTACCTAGACCGACCAAAAGCTCTTTTTCCCCACCTAAGGCTATGTCCTTAGGGTGGAGTGTTTGTGATAAATTGATGTTATGTTAGCCTCATGCAGTTGCTTAGGCGGTTGTGAGGAACCTTCGGATGAACCCAACCAACATCATGTGCATACCTAGGTTCCCTTTTACTTGATGCTCAACCTAGAAGATTGATTGTGCTTGAAACCTCACCTTGCGTAGTGTAGTTTGCACATTGTTTATATTATTACATGTTGCATGTACGGCTTGCTTGCAGGTTAGCGGTGACACGCCCCTGAGCCGGCTAGATGGCCGGGGGGTGGGATTGTTATGCGGTTTGTGGTCAGCTCATAGCTGACCCTCGTTTACCTCTTATTGGATGTTGGTTGCAGGTGCAGGTGAGCCTAGCGGGCAATACCGGGTGGTGGCCCTTTTTCTGTGTTGTCCCTCGAAGGCCAGCCTCTTTTCTGCTTTTCATATATTGTCGGCCTGCATGCCGATGTATGTTTTGAGTTTCTATACATTTGATAAATGTAAGGCCTTAAGGCCGTAACTCTATCTAGTTCATTCCTGGGATAGTGGACAATGCCTTATGATGTTTAATCCAAATGCTTCCGCTTACGTTTTTTGTACACTCGTGTAGTTGTTGATCTTTTCTGATTATCACCTTATAATGCCTAGCTAGTGTGTATAGTATGGCGTGGGGTCCTGGTCGGACCTATTGTTATATTATTTGTGCTGGCAGGGTGTTACATAAGCAAACTTTTGCATAAAGATTGATCTGCGGATCCAAATATAATATCATCTACATATATTTACACAAGTAGTAGCTGATTCTTATGTGCTCTTGTGAAAAGAGTTTTATCCACCTTTCCTCTTTCAAAGTTGTGTTCCAGAAGAAAGGTGGATAAGGTCTCATACCATGCTCTTGGAGCTTGCTTTAGACCATATAGTGCATTATCTAATCTATATACAAAAGAGGGAAAAGTTGGATTGACAAAACTTGGTGGCTTCTCCACTTACACATCTTCTTGTAGTTACCCATTGAGAAATGCACTCTTGACATCCATCTGGTATACCTTGATCTTCATGTGGGCAGCATATGCCAAGAACATTCTGATTTCCTCCAGTCTTTCTACTGGGGCAAATGTCTGGTTGAATTCAATGCCTTCCTCTTTCCTGTATTCCTGGGCCACAAGTCTAGCCTTATTTCTGATTATGACCCCAGTTGAGTCCATTTTATTCTTGAACACCCACTTGGTGCCAATCACTTGGTAATTCTTTGGTCTCTCAACCAAAGTTCAGACCTTGTTCCTTTCAAACTGGGTCAGTTCCTCTTGCATAGCAGATATCCAGTGAGGGTCACTGTCTGCTTCTTCAAATTTCTTTGGTTCATATTATGACAGGAAACACTGCAACATTGTCTCATTTGTGAGTTGGTTCCTTGTTTTGACCCCTGCTGTGAAGTTTCCTATTACTTGAGTTGGAGGATGATCTTTTTGAGTCATCCTGGATCTTGCTGAGTGATCTAGGATTTGCTCTTCTTCCTGAGCTATCACTTCCTCAGTGACAGTGGGATCTTCATCCTCATGTGCTGGAATAGTGTCTGTGGATGGTAAACTAGGTGCTGTTGTTTCCTCTTCATCTGCTCCATAATCCTCACAAGATTCAGTGTCAATATCTTGTTGTCCTTTTTCCTGACACACAGTTGGATGATCCACTATGCTCATCCTTTCAACTTGCTCTGCTAGTTGATCTTCTTCCTGCATGATAGAACTGGTGGAAGTTTCCTTCCCCTTGTAAACCATGTTAGTTTCATCAAAGACCACATGCATAGACTCCTCAATTTTGAGAGAGCTTTTATTAAAGCTCTTATAGGCCTTGCTTGATGAGGAATATCCTAAGAATATCCCATCATCAACTTTCTTGTCAAATTTGGCAAGATGGCTTTTCCCATTACTGAGGATAAAACAAGTGCACCCAAAGATTCTAAAATAAGTCACTATAGGTTCCTTTCCCTTCAACAACTCATAGGGAGTCATTAATTTAGTCTTGTGAATGAGACTCCTATTCAGAACATAATTTGCAGTATTTATTGCCTCAGCCCAGACGGACTTTGGCAAGTTAGATTTAGCTAATAATGTCCTTCCTGATTCAATTAGGGTTCTATTTTTCCTTTCAGCCACCCATTCTATTGGGGGGTTCTAGGAGCTGAAAATCTTTGCCTGATACCTTCATCCTCATAGAATCTACACATTAACTGATTCTCAAACTCAGTGCCATGATCACTTTTGATCACATCAACCTGTGTGTTGAGTTCAGATTGAATCTGTCTAATGAATCTTGAGAGGATCTTGAAGGTGTCTAACTTAGCTTTTAAAAAGAACACCCCGCTGAACCTAGAGAAATTATCAACAATGACTAATGTGTAGGACTTTCCTGCTAAGCTTTGAGTGGAGATAGGGCTAAACAGGTTCATGTGCAACAGGAAAAGGATTCTAGGAGAATCATTCTTACCAATTGGTTTGAATGAAGCTTTGATCTGCTTACCTAGTTGGCAGACTCTACAGGGGTGGTCTTTATTGAATTTACCAGTTGGTAAACCCCTGACTAGGTTGAGTTTGGAGAGTTTAGCTATGGTCTTAAGGTTAAGATGACTAAGTCTCCTATGCCACAACTCACTATTTTCTAACTAGGAGTTAAACAAGCTGATTTCAGACTTTGTGTACTCAAAGTCTACAACATATACCTTACCCTTTTTGAGACCAGTCAAAACTGTTTGATCAGACTTAGAGATAACTATATGACACAAGGACTTGGTGAACACAACTTTGTATTCACCATCACACAGCTGACTAATGTTGATCAGATTAAGTTGAAGTCCTTCAACATAAGCTACTTTAGAAAAGTAGATTTCTCCAATCCTGAGCAAACCATATCCTTTGGTTTGACCAGAGTGGGAGTTCCCAAAAATTACCTTTGGCCCTTCCTTGGCCTTGAAATTTTCCAGCAAATCTTTTGCTCCAGTCATATGCATGGAGCATCCACTGTCCAGATACCACTGCTGGTTTGTGGTTGAATAGCCTTCCCTCTGCACATGTAAATTAAACATTAATAAAGACCCTCTCATGATGTGGTCTCTTCCTTCTATCATCATATGGAGATATGAAAGAGTGAGATGGACTTCCATTGTTCCCTCTGCAATATTTGGAAGTATGTCCTTGTTTGGAGCAGCAAAAACATTTTGGGATAGAAGCAAAAGAAGGTTTTGATGTTTGGTGATTTTGTGCAGGAAATATGCGTCGAGAAGAAATCGAAGTAGTTTTTGAGTCGCGTCGAGTGCAATTCGACGTACCTGCATAGTCCCGTCGATAATCATTTGAAGTATGATATTGGTTACGTCCAGTGTAGTTCGATGCACCTACATAGTTGCTTCGAGATGATGTCGACGCATATGCTGGAGTCCATCGAAATGCATTCGACGTATTCCTAAAATTGCATCCAGTTCTATTCGACGTATGATTCAAATCATTCAGTGTTTGTGAATTTGAATTTACAATTTTCTTAAGCAAGTTGATTTCTGACCTTAATTTATCATTCTTGATCATTAAATCATGTCTAGCTTTATTGTAGGCATTTGTGCTGTTTTTAAGAGTGGAAATGACAGAGTCAATATGAGCTTGGTAATCATTTCTATAGTCCTCAAAAGTTTTATCAATCTCTTCTATTTCAATTTTATAACTTCTGCATGTAGCACACTCAATCTTCAATTCTAAATTTTCCAAGGGTTGTTTGCCTAGGATTCCTGGTTCATCACTAGTGTCTACCCTATTAAATGTGGTGAGTTTATTAGGGTTATCTTTCTCATGTTCTTCACATGATTCTGATAAATTATTAGGCCTAGACCTAGAAGATGTTGCTGGTCTATCACAAGTAAGTTTGCTAGTGAGTGATTGTGATTCTTGATTAAGATGATTAAATCTCTCGGAGAGATTCTGTGAGATCTCTTTGATCTTTTGGCTCCTTCCATTGAGGGAGTCTTCAAAGGCTTTTGCCTTTGAGAGTTCTTTCCTTAGATCTGAATTTTCATTATCTAAGAGATCTATTTCTTTTTTTTCTTAAGCAGTTCACATTTCAGATCATTGTTAACTGAGAATGAAGGATACTTACTAAGAGCTTTTATTTCAGATTTCATTGTTTCAAGTTCCTTCTGATTATTAATGGAATCTTGGAAAAATTCTTTAAAACATCCTTTAAAATCTTTTGAAGAAAAATCAAGGTCTTCAAAGATGCTTACCTCAATTTCATTAGTGGGATCTTCAAAAGCCATTAAGCAGGCTTCTTCTGGTCCACCCTCTTCATCATCATCATATGAGGAGGAACTTGATTCTGAATCTGAATCACTCCAGGTCTCAGCTAAGAGACCTCTCTCTCTTTTCTTCTCCTTTCTCATGAAGGATTTCTTCATGTGCTCCTTCATCTGCTTATTTTTCTTGTTCTTGTCTTCCTCAGGACATTCAATAGAAATATGTCCTGGCTTTCTGCAAGAAAAACAGATTATCTCCTGTTTAGGAGTTTTGTCATACCTTGGCTTGCTTGAACTCCTCTCTCTCCTTTTGGAATCTTCTGTCCTGGTCCACTTCTTGAATCTCTTAGCCAAGAGATTAAACATTTCTTCTTCAGTTGTGGAGGACTCTGCTTCTGCACTTTTTAATGCAAGAGTCCTCTCTTTAGAAGTAGGTGTCCTTTCTTGTGCTTCTGACTCAGCTCTATTTTCTGTAGGAGCTCTTAGGATTTGAGATTTCTAAGGAGAGCATCAGTTGATATCTCCCTGAGTCATCTAGAATCTTTGATAGCCCAGATTCTAGAGTCCCATGTACTAGGGAAGCACATGAGGAGCTTGTCATTAATCTCTGTCAAAGAGATTTCCTTGTCAAGCCCTCTCAACTCATTTATGATGAGGCTGAATCTGTCATACATTTATGTAATGCATTCATCAGCCTTTTTCTTAAAATTCTCATATTGAGATATGAGAAGAGCCTTTTTGTCTTTCCTCTCATCAGAGCTTCTTTCAGCTAGTCTGGAGAGAGATTCCCAGATCTCTTTTGCAGAGTTGCAATTAGCAACTTTCTGGAATATGTCATCACACATGGTTGAGACCAATATGTTCATGGCCTTGGCATCACATGCCTTGACCTTCTTCTCATCTTCAGTCCATTCTAATATGGGAACAGAGGTTTGTATGACCTTTCCAGTGGAGTCTTTCCTTATTGGGGTTATTGGACCTGTGAGGATGACATTGAAAATTTCCTCATCAATAGAGTTCATATATAGTTTTATTCTGGCCTTCCAGATTATAAACTTATTCAGATTACACACTGGAGGTCTTGTAGAGGCATAATCCTTAAAGCTCATTTTCCTTCTAAAATATATTTGAAATAAAGAAAAAGTATAGGAGGTCTTTTTGATTAAGGTGTTAACCTTTTATTGATCAACCTCCCTCTGATACCAAATGAAAGTGCACAGTGTGCCTCTAAAAATCCTCTCGAGGGGGGGGGGGTGAATAGAGATTTGAAAAATATTCCTATTCTAACTGTGAATACAATAAAATAATCAAAGGATTTATGCTCAATCAAGATCTCGGGCAGAATAAAATAGTGCTGAAATATAAAGCATAAAACAGTAATGTAAACTAGCTATGAGGGACAGCACAGAAAATTAGCAAACCAGGAGACACACAGATTTTTAATAAAGGTTCCCCAAAATGTGGGTACTCCCCTCTTCTATCACCTGGTAGGGATGCACCACTATGCCTGAGTCTTTTGGTAAGGAAAATCGTAGAACCACTGATCTTTTGACAGGGAGATCATGAACCACCAGATCTTTTGATAAGGATATCTTGATCCACCTGATCTTTTGATAAGGAGATCTTAAACCACTGAATACTTTGGAGAGGGATTAATAAAACTCTTTTACAGAAGGGAATTAGAAGGAGAAAGAAGGAAGGATGCGTCAGAAAGTGTTATCTATCCACAACATTCTAATCGGAGTCGGGGTGCTATGAGAAGGTAGGCTCAGACAATTATGACAAAATAGAGTCTAGTACTCTTTTTTTTACAAAAATGGTGTAGGAATTCCGTTCTCAGAATTCTTGTGAAGGATGTATGATACACAGCTTCTTGTATCAATCACTAGATCTGCTCTTGATGAACTCCTACTTATAATAGTGATGTTTTGCAGGAACTTTGATTGTCAGATACTTTGTGATTCTTCTGATTGAGATCTGGCTGTTATGAGATGCTGGTGAAGATCAGCCTGCTATATTATTGTGATGATGAGCAGCTGTTCATATCATCCCTATTTCTTCTCAGTTAGGGTTCCTGAGGGAGGAAGAAGAAGAGAGGATTGTCTGGAGAGAGGATATCAGCCGATTGTTATGAATGCTGTGTTTCTCTTTCTTCTCTTGCCTTTTATTGTCCCTTTGTTCAATTTGAATTTGTTTCCCTTTCAGGTAAGTCCTGAAAGGGTATATTTGTCTGAACAGTAAATCTTTCCTTCCTTCTTTACTTCTCGACCCGTTCACCAAAATTTGAGCTTGTTTCCAAGAAAGATTTTCTCTGTCCTCTGTTAATTCTTCATTCCATTTGAGGAAATTATGGAGTCGTTGGGGAACGGTCTTGAAAGAGGTGGGCCATGAGAGAGTGTCAAAAATGACAGCTGAAATGGTTTCCCTTTTCAGACTGTATTCGACTTAGCGTCGAGTTCACTTCCTCTCTTATCGACGCACCTTCGAGTTCTTGTAGCAGCAGCTTTGAATTCATCCTTTCTCTGACTGAACTCTGCTAGTCGATGTTGCGTCGATGCCCAATCGACGTAACCTTCGAGTTGATCGCTTGGCTCTGAACTTCATTATCTGCGTCGAGATGAAGTCGACGTTGTGTCGACTTTAGATTGCTTCGACAGATACTTCCTTCTTCGCCGAGTTGAAGTAGAAGCTGCGTCGACATCTTCAAGTACAACGACAAGTTCATGGCCTTTGCGTCGATATCTATTCAACGTAATGTCGACTTGAATTACTTCGATAGAAGGGTGAACTACTTGGACTTCTAGTCAGAGTAGCGTCGACAATAACTTGATGTTGCATCGATTTCTATTCGACAAAAATGTTAACTTTGCCCATATTGTGCTTCTCTTGATTTGGTCTTGACACCCTAGGTTGATTGTGGCATGATAAGACATCTAATGACCAGATTACCCTCACTATACAATGGGTAATTCAATCCTAAGAGATAAAATCACTTTTATTGAATTTGTTAAGTTAAATCGATGGGGTTTTTACCAACACAGGAGCTGAAGGACAGACTCACATCAGCCCCGATCCTTTCCCTTCCATCTGGGAAGGAAGGATTTCAGATATACACAGATGCATCCTACCAAGGGATGGGTGCGGTATTGACGCAGATTGAGCACGTCATAACATATGCATCGAGGCAGTTGAAGAAGCACGAGCAGAACTTCCCAGTACATGATTTAGAGCTCGGGGGCGTGATCTTCGCCTTGAAGATATGGAGGCACTACCTTCATGGGGATCATTGAGAGATCTTTTCGGATCACAAAAACCTCAAATATATTGATACTCAGAAGGATCTGAACCTATGCCAGCGGAGGTGGCTAGAGTTCCTATGCGATTACGACTACACCATGCACTATCACCAGGGAAAAGCAAACACGGTGGCGGATGCCTTGAGTAGGAGAGTCGGTACATCTGGACCGGAGCCCCGAGTGATGGTTATGGAGTTGTTGAAGATGTTGGAGGACATAGAGATCACTTTGGTATCCAGGGCCAAGCCTGAGGCCTACAGAGAGTACCCAGCTGCCCTGAGCATTACCTGTGATATCTGAGACCACATCAGGGCACAATAGAGATAGGATGCAACACTGGAGCCAGTATTCAGAGCCCTAGGAGAGGGAAGCTAAGGAAAATACTCATTTCGGGATGACCTCATTCATTTCCGGAACCGTATATACTTACCCATAGGAGGTGGGATGTCGAAGGACATACTCAGGGAGGCACATTGCACTCGGTACTCAGTGCACCCCGGGATCACTAAGAAGACGGCGGACCTACGGAAGACTATGTACTAGCCTGGGATGAATAGGGAGATCATAGTTTGGGTGACGCACTGTGAGACCTGCCAGCGGATGAAGGCAGAGTGCAAGAGCCCTGGAGGGTTGCTACAGCCGCTACCAATCCTAGAGTGGAAGTTCGAACACATAGCCATGGATTTTGTGCATTGGCTACCGCAGTCTCATTCTGGGCATGATTCCATCTGGGTCTTTGTAGACAGGTTGGCCAAGGTGTCCAGATTCATTCCAGTCCGGAAGGACACTTCAGTTGTTATTTTAGTGAGGTTATTTGTAGAGCAGTTCGTCAGGTACCACGACGTGCCCATGACGATTGTCTAGGATAGGGATGGTCGCTTTACTTTGAGGGAGTGGAGGGCAGTGAAGACATATTTGGGGTCTCGGCTCACCTTTAGCACTGCTTTCCATCCACAGACTGATGGCCAGACAGAGCGCACCAACAGGACGATGGAGGACTTACTACGTTTATGCATTTTGGATACGGGGAAACCCTGGGAGAGGTTGTTACCACTTATAGAGTTTTCCTATAATAACATCCACTAGACAAGCATTGGGATGGCACCATATGAGGCTCTGTATGGGAGGAAGTGTCGGACTCCATTGTCTTGGGTCCAGGACGAGGATCCAAGGGCATTTGGATCGGAGTATATAGATGATACGGATGCTGTGGTACAGATGATCCGCGACCGGATGTTGGAAGCTCAAAGCCGCCATGCCAAGTATTACGATGCGAAACATCGGAAGGTGTAGTTCCAGGTAGGAGACAGGTTTTTCTTGAAGATATGACCAGTGCATGGTGTCTCGCGGGTGCGAGGACAGAAGAAGCTCATCCCACAATTTATGGGGCCTTATATGATCCTCAAGCGGATCAGCCCCTTGGCTTATAGGCTAGAGCTGCCACAGGAGTTAGCGAACCTGCACGACGTCTTCCACATCTCCTCACTTTGGAGAGCCTTACTTCGGCTAGAGAAGCATGTTACGACTACAGCAGGCCCGATAGCATCCGACCGATCAGCCTGTCTGGAGCCCATCCGCATCGATGATACAGTCGTCCGAGTTCTGCGGAGGAAGAAGGTGCCTCTTGTCAAAGTGTTATGGTCCAATCATGGGCGAGAGGAGCACACTTGGTAACCAAGGGATCTCATGCAACATCAATACCCTGAATTATTCACCTCAGGTACACCCTAAACATGACTTTATACTCCTGATTCTCATCTTCTATAGAATCCCGTAGACTCGAGCTTAAATTTCGAGGAAGAAATTATTTTTTTTGTTTATTGGGATTTGTAACATCCCTAATCCTACTAGAACCCATGATGATGTTAGGGCATAACATGAGGAGAGTAGGGTGAATTGAGACAAGGGGAGACCCTAGGACTCTTTGAGTTAGGCTAAACTCACACAGGGTCCCCTATGGTACACAAGTCACCATTGGTCAAACTACCCAAATTGAACTCACAAGTATAAGTTGAACTCACCACTATGTCCCTAACCCTAAGGGAGACCCATTTGACCAAGAACCCCAACAATTGGTCACCCAAATAGGCTAAATTGACAAAAGTCAAACCTAGGTCAACATAGCCCTATTCAACACAATTGGACTCAATGGACCTTCAATACTTCAAATTGACCTTACCTAGGTTACCCAAACTACTAAGGGAGGTCATTAGGTCAATAATCACTAAATAATTTTACTCAATTCCAAGGTGTTGACCAAAGTCAACCTTTAGTCAACATAGCCCAAATCAACCCAATCAAGGACCAATTGGCCTTCAATTGGTCAAATTGACTTGACCCCTAACCTCATAACACCATTAGGAATCTAATAGAACCAAAATACCCATCAAGTGATCAACCATTCACTTCAATTTGACAAAAGTCAACCTTAGGCCAAATTAGGTCAAACTCACACCACATGGATCAATTAACCAAATTGAAACCATACCATGACCCAATGAACTTTGGGTAGGGTTATAGGACTCATGGACATCAAATGGCGCTAACCCACTCACCAATTTAACCAAGTCAACCCAAAAGTCAACCATGGTCAACATAAGGCCTTAAGAGAGAAATTGAATGACCAAGTGAAATCCAAGTGATCCTAGGCCCCACCCCATGCCTAACCAGCATGGCACTGGCTTGTTGGAGCCTATGTTCCGCATCTCTTGGTTTGAGAATAACAAATACCGTGTTGTATTTGATCTTCTATTTTGTGTGTTTATAGTATGCAGGTTGTACAGGAACTATAGCTACACATCCCTATGAATAGTTTGCTGATTGGAAATGACTCTCTGGAAAGATAGCTAACGCCCTGCGTTAGTTGTTAACGCCCTGCGTTAACTTCTGTTGAGAAGAAGACCGTTGAGAAGGAATGTCGTCGAGAACAAAGCCGTCGAGCTGCGGTCGACGAAAGAGAGCTAACGCTCGCGGTAATTGTTAATGCCCCGCGTTAACAAGAGGAGGAATGCCGTCGAGTTGAGGTCAACGAATCTGCGTTCGACGAACTTGGAGTTCCATTCGACGAATTTGCCTGCGTTCGACGAAATTGTGCCCGACAACCTCCGTTCGACGAACTTTGCTCTCCGTTCGACGAAATTCCACCTAAAGAAACTACGTTCGATGAACTGGACCTACATTCAACGAACTGGACCTGCGTTCGACGAAATGAGAAGGCTGATCGACAAATTTGAAGGAGATCGACTCAACGCCAGCGTTGACTCTTAACGCCCGCGTTGAATTCACAAACTACCATGATCTTGGAGGTTGCGCGATTTCAGCCACGACAGTGCATGTTCACTAACGCCGCGCGTTAGCTCCCGTGGCTATTTAAAAGTTCAGCCCCTCACATTCAATGTTGTGATGATTCCAGAATTCTGATACTTTGGAGAGAGGTTCGTGTACAGCAATTAAGAGATCTCCCTTGGGCTAACATGAATATCTAAAGAAGATTTTGAAGGAGAAGGTCTACAACGCATATTCCATACGAAGGACGATCGTTTCAAGAATGCCAACATCTACATCGACTTCATCTTCACCTTCAAAATTTCTTGGGGAGTTTCTCTTTACTTATCTTGTAATCTTTTATTTTTCCTTTGGTAATTTGTGTGGAGAAATCGTTCGGTGAGAACGTCGGATTTCGGGAAGGATTCCGTGGGTAAATTCGCCTTGTGTTGGCGACTAGGTCCTTGTGAGGCTTAGGGGGTAATTCGCCGCCTTGTGCGTGGCGACTAGGTCGAGGGTAGATCTAGAGGATGTCTAGAGGCCTTATCTGGGGATAGATAGGCAATTATAGCCAACCGGTCCTTGGGAGAAGGACCGGTGAAACAACAAAAAGTGTTTTTACATATTTTCGCCTTGATTTCTAGCGTTATAGAAATTAAACATTTGTGTATTCAATTTATTATGAAATTAAATAATGTCTTTTAATGTTCTATTCAATTGATTTTATTTCCTCTTTGAGAATGTTTTAATTTCTATTTTCTTCAAAGTATTAAAATTAACATTTGTATAATTATCTTTGAATTACAATAATTATTTTCATTATCTCTGATTTTCTGGAATTATATTTCATTTAAGATTACATAAGTAAAATCACTGTGGCAATCTTTTTGTATTGAAGAATATTTTCTGGAGTGCTAACGCCCATCATTAAGACTTAACGCCACGCGTTAGCAACAGTTAACACAAAGTTTTGTTTCAATTATTTAAAAAGGTATCTTCAATATAATCTTATCTGGAATATTTAAATATATTTTCATATAAAATATTCTGAAACTTCAGTTACAAACTCTGATATTTTTAATTAAGATTTAAATTCCATAAAACCCTTATTCACCCCCCCCCCTCTAAGGGCGTCATAAGATCCAACACGTGGTATCAGAGCGTAGGTTATTCCAATACGGCTTCACAACCGGGAATAATGGCGCTTCATGATCTCGCATCTTCTAAAGGGGATAATTTTTATGAAAATGAAAAATCATTATGTCCACCATTATTTATGGGTGAAAATTATAATGGGTGGAGAATACTTATGGAAAAATTTCTTAAAACTTTGGATATTGAAGTTTGGAATATTACAATTAAAATGCCCCCAAATATTTTAAATAAAAATGAAATGTTTTTAAATGCCAAATCAATGAATAGTCTATATTGTGCATTAGATCAAAATATTTTCAAACTTATTTATACTCTTCCTAATGCTTATGAAGTTTGGAAATTTCTTGAGAATTTTTATAGTCTTCCTTCCACAAATGATGAATATGAGAAATTCCTTATGGATTCAAGAGAAGAAGACAACGTCACAATATTGGACTCAATTGATGGCAACACATCAAGCAAATGAGAAGACAAAAACTCAACTATGGAAGAGGAATGCGAAGAAAATGTCAAAGGAATCTTTGGTTCAAATCTTGCCTCATCCCATAGCAAGGTAAGAAAATCAAAATATTCTCTTTTTGTATCAAATTCTACTTCTACATTTCGTATGCTTGGAATTGCTAAACGTAAAATTTTAAAGTTGAGAAATGCCAATTCCAAACTACGCTTAGAAAATAAATCTTTAAAAGAAAATGCTAAAGAAGAATCTCATATTGATGTGTCAAATTCTCTATCATGCTCGTTAATTGAAAATGTTAAACCTTGTTTTGATTATAATCATTTTAAAGAAGATCTCAAGGTTTAAGAAAAAGGACTTTTAATTTCAAAAGAGCATAATGAAAAATTGATAAAAGAAAATGATAATTTAAAGGATAAACTAGAATCATTAAAAATGTTTATTCAAAATTTTTCGTATAATAAAAATTCTTTTATTTCTAGTTTATCAAATTATCAAAAGCCTAAGAGCTTAACTTCATATTATAAGAGTATGTCTATAAGAAAGAGCGGAAATGAAAATCATCAACATAAGAACCAAACATTTAAAACATAATGTAACCCACTCTTTAAACAATCACTTCTAAAGAAAGACAATCACTCTTATAAACTTTCAAAGAATCAATTTAATAAAATTCATTATGATTATCAACATCAATGTATTTTGAAAAATAATTTGAATAAACATAAATCCCAAATGAATTATTTTTCAAACAACTATCATTCCAAAAAGATGTCAAATAATCATAATATGAGTTTAAAAGAAAAAACAACCAAATTATGAATGGAGGCCCAAAATTAAAAACGAAATACTAGCTCCACTTGTAAATGCCCATTCATCACTATCTCTCCAAAAGCCAACACGATGTGTTTGGGTACCCAAAGGAACCATCACACTTGGTCCCCTTTGGATACCTAAATCTCTCTTTCACTAGAAATCATCGTATTGCATGAAGTAGAAATAAATTAAAAATGAAATATCATTACTCTACTTCATGATATGCCTAATTGCTTTTTTCTTTTGTCATATCTCAACATTAGGCTTTATAATTTTTGATTTATGTAAATGCCTAATGTTCAACAAATCAAAATTGAATTAAACTAAATATAAAGTCATAAAATTTTCAAGTGATCTATCTTTCCTTTTTATATGTTTTATCCTTTTTAAATCCATTGCCTATAAATGTCTTATATTATCATTATAAATTGAATGCTAAATTTGTTAAATGATATTATCAAGACTAATGAAATTACTTTCAAAATTGGATTTAAATGAACTTTTAAGGGTCTTAGGCTAAAATATTAAATGCACAACTTATTGCATATTTATCTATTTTCTTGTTGCATATAATAGACCCTTAATGGAAAATCATAATTGAAAATTTACAAAATTGATGAATATGAATCACAATCACCACCATGATCTACTAATATCCTATGCTAAAATTCAATATAATCATATATCATAATTCATGATCCATCAAGACCTATCTTAAATCAACTAATTCTATCAACCTTAGGAATTATGAAATATATGATTGCAATTTGTATTATAGTTTCATATCTGATTTTGTGTGTGTGATGTGCATCATTATTGTTTGCATATATCTCATTATCCTTACACCTATGAATTAACTTGATATCAACAAGATGAAATCAAATAGAATTGTCACTTATTTCTAGGTCTATGAAAATTCAAAACTCTATGTTTGAATACATGCAATTTAATTATATATTTATCCAATTTTACTTAGCTTTGCACCTTGTTATCGTAATTCATCATTCTAGCATCATCACTTACCATTGGTAGAAATCAATGTTCATGCTAGTTATATCTTGCAATTCTAAAGTAATTATATTACTAAAATATGAAAATTATAATTTCATTTGTAGTTATTTGCATGAATAATATTTATTCTAAATGGATTTAAAATCAACAATCATCGATATAATTGTAAATCCAAAACTAATCATGCAATTATACCATAGTTAACATATTTAAGGCATACACGCTTAGTATATCTATAATCATTAACCCATGACTTGTGTCTCACAATAACGAGGGCGTAGGATTGTGTGCATTAGAGACCTAACCTTTAAGTCATGTCTTGTCCTTAACCGGGGAGGGTTCTAGTGGGGCCTTGCGAGGCACTGGGGGGAAAGAGTGCTAGTTTGAGCGTCGTCTTTTGTATGCATATGGGATTAACACCCCCAACCTATGGCATGTGTGCAGCTCCTCATGCCCATCCGTCACTTAGTATGAGGCTAGAGTGTAGTCATGTTGTTGAGGTTTCTTGATCTTAGATATACTTATATTATATTCATTACATGAACATTATCTCACTCTTTAAACATAAATCATGCATATTTGTTTTTGTTCTAACATTACATCTTGTGTTTGCATATTTTATTATTTTGAGCTTTAATGATTTTACAAAAAACAAGTACTTGAAAAATCACCAAAAACATGCTAAAAGAGCCTTCAAATCTAATCAATATACTCTGAAATTTCAACTGAAGGAAGGCCTCTTTATAATACAAATGAATTTTGAAAAACATTTTTCAAAAAATCAAGAAATGCAGTTCTATTTTGGCATTAAGAAGTTAACGCCTGGCGTTAGCTCCTTTGCTCCAAAATATATTTTTTTGTATTGAATAATTTCTGGTATTATTTTAATATTTTGTGTGTGTTTTATTTCTCTGTTTTTAAAAAAATTATTTTCTTTAAAACAAAATATTATTTCTTTTTAAATAAAAAAATTTATGTGTATTTTCTCATGCATTATTTCTCTAGCATAGAATATCATTTACTGAAAGGGCTATTAAAGACTTCTATGTTTTCTAGAGAATATATATAAAAAAACAAATACAAATTTACAAAACAATTTCAAAGAACAAAAATATGTTTTTCCTTATGTGTGTTTATTGTTTTGTGCATATATATAAAAAAAATTCAAAAAATTTATAAAAATTGATTGTTAGTCATTGTCATTGTCAAGGATGATTAATTATATCAATTAAAGATTAAATACAATGTTTAATTTAACTTTCAAGTTTCTTAAAAGACATTGTTTTGTATTTATCATTCCTTGAATATTATCTTGTTATGTGCAATGAAATTGAATATAGATAAATATGTATAGAAACGCTTAGCATGCCTCTAAGTATGAGTAATGTATTATGTTTGATAATGATTCATTCACTCACTTATTTTTGATAACCTACATGTGTTTACAATCTTATTCTTACATGATTGTGTAGTGTAATAACATAAATAATTAAAATGTTTAAATAGATTACCTACAAAACATTGAAATTGTTATTACAATTCTTTGTCTTTCATGCACTTATTCTTTAGAGAAATATGGTTTAAAATGCTATGTTTGCAAAACAAGTGAATTCGGAGTCCTTAGTCAGTAAACTAAAAAGCAAATAATAAATGACAAGGAAAAATCCACCAAGCACTACTCACCCTCCTGATAAGTCTTAATGAGCATTGTGAGGTTGAGCACCTTGGCTAAGAATTGTAAAGTGACTTGTAGCAAACAATTTATACACCACTTCTCTTAGTACACCGGGGCATAAAAAATTGAAAATAAAGCTAAAAGGTATAAAAGTGATCACCAAGCACTACTTTGCACCCTGATAAGTCTTAATAAGCATTTTGTGTGCAGAGCACCTTGGTAGTTGTACTATTTATTCATGTGCATTGAAATATTGTTGAAGTAATAGTATTTGTGTATTTTAATGTTGTGTTATTTCATTATATATGTCATGTGTTTTTGATTGATTCACTTATATACTTTATCAAAACACTACTTTGTACACATCATTATCTTTCATAAAACTTCTACTCATGAGAATTGGATCCTAATGCTCATCCACTCAAATCTCTACAAACTTAAGTAAATGCACTAGATAACAAAGCATGATCTCTACATTGTTTATGTTTACTTGAAATGCAAATTTTATTACATTGTAGTTTGTGTATCTTTTCTTGATATTATGAAATCATGCTTGCAATATTATCTTAATGGAATAGCATCTCTTCAATCTTTAACTCAAACATCAACTTTTCAAAATTTAAAACTCATTATCCTTTATATGATTTTATCTTCTAAAAAAGATGTTTATGTTTAAGAGTGCTTATTATATTCTTCTGCTGAGTTTACCACTTATGCTCATTCATGTCTATTATTTTTAACGCCATGGTTTAAACAAGTGGTATCTTAAAATAGAATGCTTACTTTATCATGTTAGCTATGTTGCTTACTACTATATGTTACATCATGCTTATATTTTTCTCAACAAGTAGTATTTAACAAGCTTTTGATTGCATCCTATTTTTCTTCTTGACATAGAACATATTACTCCTTATTACATACTCACTCCTAAAACCCTCTTTTGATACTTCCAAAAGGCGAGATTAAATTGCATAAATCTAATATTTAGGGGAGTGCATTATAATAATATTAAACTCAAAAAGGGGGTATATTTGTAGGGGGAGTAATCATATAGGAGGTGCATACACTATTATATGCTCGATCATGACAATCCTTCAATAAGTGGTTCCTTACCTATCTTAAAAGATATACACTCATCCCTACTCACTTTTGTTAATAACAAAGGGGGAGAAGAAATTGAGAAATCTAGTAAAATAGATATTTAGGGGGAGTATATTATAAGAGAACACTTTTGTAGGGGGGGGGACTTCATATAGAAAGAGTATGCATTATCGCTATCAAAGATAAAAATGCTTTTAACCTGTTATTCATGCATATCTTATTACTGCACTTATCTATAAACACAAATGGTTTTTAAGTTCACTAATTTCTCATACAGGTATTTGTTATTATCAAAAGGGGGAGATTGTTGGAGCCTATGTTCCGCATCTCTTGGTTTGAGTAAAAAATACCGTATTTTATTTGATCTTGTATTTTGTGTGTTTATATATGCAAGTTGTACAAGAACTATAGCTACACATCCCTATGAATAGTTTGCTGATTGGAAATGACTCTCTGGAAAGATAGCTAACGCACCCGCGTTAGTTGTTAACTCCCCGTGTTAACTTCCATTGAGAAGAAGACCGCTGAGAAGGAATGCCGTCGAGAACAAAGCCGTCGAGCTGCGGTCGACGAAATAGAGCTAACGCTCGCGGCAATTGTTAACGCGTCGCGTTAACAAGAGGAGGAATGCCGTCGAGTTGAGGTTGACGAATCTGCATTCGACGAACTTGTAGTTCCGTTCGACGAATTTGCCTGCATTCGACGAAATTGTGCCCGACAACCTCCGTTCGACGAACTTTGCTCTTCGTTCGACAAAATTCTGCCAGAAGAAACTACGCTCGATGAACTGGACCTACGTTCGATGAACTGGACCTGCGTTCGACGAACTGTACCTGCGTTCGACGAACTGGACCTGCGTTCGACGAAATGAGAAGGCCGATCGACGAATTTGAAGGAGATCGACTCAACGCCAGCGTTGACTCTTAACGCCCACGTTGAATTCACAAACTGCCACGATCTTGGCGGTTGCGCGATTTCAGCCACGACAGTGCACGTTCACTAATGCCGGCGTTAACCCTTAATGCTGCGCGTTAGCTCCCGTGGCTATTTAAAAGTACAGCCCCTCTCATTCAATGTTGTGATGATTCCAGAATTCTGATACTTTGGAGAGAGGTTCATGTACAACAATTAAGAGATCTCCCTTGGTCTAACTTGAATATCTAAAGAATATTTTGAAGGAGAAGGTCTACAATGCATATTCCATACGAAGGACGATCGTTTCAAGAACGCCAACATCTACATCGACTTCATCTTCACCTTCAGAATATCTTGGGGAGTTTCTCTTTACTTATCTTGTAATCTTTTATTTTTCCTTTTGTAATTTGTGTGGAGAAATCGTTCGGTGAGAACGTCGGATTCCGGGAAGGATTCCGTGGGTAAATTCGCATTGTGTTGGCGACTAGGTCCTTGTGAGGCTTAGGGGGTAATTCGCCGCCTTGTGCGTGGTGATTAGGTCGAGGGTAGATCTAGGGGGTGGCTAGAGGCCTTATCTGGGGATTGATAGGCTATAGCCAACCGGTCCTTGGGAGAAGGACCGGTGAAACAACAAAAAGTGTTTTTACATATTTTTGCCTTGATTTCTAGTGTTATAGAAATTAAACATTTGTGTATTGAATTTATTATGAAATAAAATCATGTCTTTTAATGTTCATTTCAATTTATTTTATTTCCTCTTTGAGAATGTTTTAATTTCTATTATCTTCAAAGTATTAAAATTAACATTTGTATAATTATCTTTGAAATACAATAATTATTTTTATTATCTCTGATTTTCTGGAATTGTATTTCATTTAAGATTTCATAAGTAAAATAACTGTGCAATCTTTTTGTATTGAGGAATATTCTCTGGAGTGCTAACGCCCAGCGTTAAGACTTAACGCCACGCGTTAGCAACAGTTAACAAAAAGTTTTGTTTCAATTATTGAAAAAGGTATCTTCAATATAATCTTATCTGGAATATGTAAATATATTTTCACATAAAATATTCTGAAACTTCAGATGCAAACTCTGATATTTTTAATTAAGATTTAAATTCCATAAAACCCTTATTCACCCCCCCTCTACGGGCGCCGTAAGATCCAACATGGCCTATTAGCACCCAACATTTGAATTTGGAGAGAAATGATGAACATGGGGGGCAAAAGTGTCATTTTTTCCAAAACGTTTAAAGGGGAGAAGAGCTTTTGGAGTGAGAGAGCTTCCATGGCCCCTACCACCTCTAACCAAGCCCATGGCCGAATTCCTCAGGCCATGAACAGTCACTTCAGGCATGGCAGCCACCCAATTAGTAGAGTAGAGGTTGTACCTTCTATGGCCGAAACACCCCACCCCCATTCTCACTATACATCCACCCACTCCTCCATTTGAACCTTCCATCATCTTTCAAAGGCCCTTAGTAGTCGATCCAGCCTATTAGAGCAGATGAAACAGTGGAGAATCCACAGATCGAGCAAGCTCGCCTTAGACGGAGAAATCCATGGCCGCACGCCGGAGCACACGCCGCCGAGCCATAATCGAGGTCCGTTTCTCCCCCTCTCCCTCTGTGCTAGCATCTAGAACCACTTAGGAGAGAAATTAGGCTCAATTGAGCCCGATCCCATGTGAGGAAGAGGAAGATTTTTTGAGCTTTTCTCCTAGCTCGGGATCGCCGGAGGAGCTATCTCCGGCAGCTGTGACGTCGCCTGGCAGTAGCCACCACCTCAACGAAGGTGGTGGAGGTGGTGGCCGACAGTGGAGGCCCTCAGGTGGCCAAAAAATGAAGGTGGAAGTTGGCCCAACTGGGAGTAATGATGGCCGTTGGCTAGAGGAAGGAGACGAAATCAAGGTCGTTGATTTCAGTTGATGGCTATATGTAGACAAGAAATTATACACATTAAATATTCTGTCACACTTTATGCAACAGATTGAACTCAATATTTAGGATACTTAGAGACTGTTTTAGGCAAAAATGCCAGAGCCAACTTTTGTAGCACTTGCTGTCTACTTCCTATAGGGCTTTGAATCACCACATTTGGTGACCTACAGTCTCTTTGTGGTCTATTTTATTGAGACATGCCCAAAAGGGTGTTCAGACCTTATTTTGTAGATCTAAACATCATGCTTACATGGATCAGTCTAATATTTTAGACATATTTGTAAATAGCATAGACTCACCCCATGCCCCAAAATCAAAATTTTAGGGCAACATTTTTCTATGGTTTTATGCTAAATATGGTTTTTCATATTAATGAAATAATTATGGTTAAATATATGCAAAGTGACCCAAATCTTGGGTGTTATGATGGTTAGACCCTAATGAGTAATATGTCAAAATTTGAGACCATTTGGCTCACTTTAGATCATATTTACTCATATTCATAGGAATGTGATGTATGGAGGGGTGGTGTGCACATAACACATTTGTGTATTTTGTAATTTCATCACTTATGGATGGTAGTAAGCTCATGAAAGTTTGGACAATAGGGTATCATCCTTGGAAATATTAGGATTTTTGTGAAGAAAAATCCTAAATATTTGGACAATAGTGTATTTGTCACCTAAATATATTAATCAAATAAAAATGATCAAACAACCTAGGAAAAATCTGATTTTCTGTCAAATGATATTTTAGGATGTTATACACCTCTGTTAATTTTGTTGGAATTTTTGGAATTAATTTTCTTGGTCATTTGTGCATAATGAATTTTGTCACAAAGTGTATTAATGGAATAAACATCACCTAAGACCTAGGGAAAAATCCAAAACTCTGCCATATGATATTTTACCTTGAAATATAACTCAGGAAATTTTGGTAGAATTTTTAGAAGTAATTCACACTGATAATTACCAAAAATGCCCTTTTGTCACCAAGTGTATTAATGAAATAAACATCACCTAAGACCTAGAGAAAAATCCAATACTCCGCCATATGATATTTTACCTTGAAATATAACTCTGGAAAAGTTGGTAGAATTTTTAGAAGTCATTCACACTAATAATTACCAAAAATGCCCTTTTGTCACAAAGTGTATTAATGGAATAAACATCACTTAAGACCTAGGTAAAAATCTATTACTCTGGCATATGATATTTTACCTTGAAATATAACTCTAGAATTTTGGTAGAATTTTTAGAAGTCATTTACACTGATAATTTCCAAAAATGCTCTTTGTCACACTTATGTATTAATAGAATTTATATGACTAATATTATCTGGCAAATTCTGAAAATTTAGCTAGGCTGTATTTTGATCATCATCAGTCTATGGTAATTTTTATAGAATTTTTGGAGCAATTATTTCAGTACTTAATGTGTATTGTGCCCAATTGATTAAATGTTTGAATATTTAAATAGTGGTCATAAACATTATGAAAAATTAGGAAATCCAGCCTGCCATGATATTTATACATTATATGTCACTGATAATTTATTGAGAGCATTTTGACCTCAGAACATTGTACTTCATGTGTAAAGTGAGGTGTGCATGATCATTAAAGTATTTTTATAAATGGCCAAAATAGTTGGGAAAATTATGAATTTTTGACCATATTGTAATTAGGTCATGTTTAATCTTTGATATAAATCTTAAGTCATTTGGTCATGTTTTGGTGATGTTGACATTAAGGAGATTAAATTAGCCCAATGTTGAGTTGGTCTGCGTTTAGCAAAAACTTGGGGTAGTATCTAGGCTAGCCAAAACATGTGGGAATGGAATGAAATTTGGAACATAACATTAGGGCATACATAACTACAGTTCACATGAGTTGTAGAATAATTGGAGAAAGTATTCCCCATAGAGAATGGTGAACGGAAGTACGTCTCGATGAACAATCAAAGTAAATTTGAGAGTTTTCTTTCCGAAGTACTTATAGTGACACTTAGACAATTAAGGTGGCAATGAAGCATTCAAGGTTAGATGTGAGTGTTTAGGTGAAAACCTAAGGATTTGCACCACATATTAGTAAAAGGTCGTCAGTTACCTAAAAGAATCTAAATCATACTTAAGTAGTATATAGTAATCGTGGGGGTAACCTTAACAAGGGTAGCTACCAATAAGAATAAATATTCAGAGAAAGGAAGGTATGTGATGTCATCTCAGAATACCATCTAGTACCGCTGCGAGCTCTTCACCGGGTACACCTCGGGAAGTCCAAAATTCACCTTAAATTGATATGTCCGCCTAAGTAACAAACAAGAGTAATCCCTAACTAAGTTAAATTGAGAAAAGTAAACCTCGTCCGATTAGGAGGGATAGAACGGTTCATGATTAGTTAGTCCTACGAGTTCAAAAAACAACATTTAGGTCGAGGTACGGACTATACGTGTTCACGGTTATGCCATTTGGGCTTACAAATGCCCCTTCCGTGTTCATGAGCCTGATGAACCGCGTGTTTGAGCCTTACCTTGATGTCTTTGTGATTGTGTTCATCGATGGCATCTTGGTTTATTCAAAGTCGGAGGAGGACAATACGAAGCACCTAGATTTGGTATTAGAAAAGTTGTGTGAACATCATTTGTTTGACAGGTATAGTAGGTGTGAGTTCTGGCTCCGACAGGTTGCGTTCTTGGGTCATGTGATTAGTGGATCAGGATTAGCTGTGGATCCTGCCAAGGTGCGTGCTGTAAAGGAGTGGCATCCATTGAAGTCGGCAGCGGATGTGCGGAGTTTCCTCGGACTTGCTGGTTACTACCGCAAGTTTGTTGAGGGATTTTCAATGATCGCGCTCCCTCTCACTACATTGACCAAGAAAGGTGTGCCATTTAAATGGTCACCCAAGTGCGAGGCTGCATTCCATGAGCTGAAGGATCGCCTTACCTCTGTACCAATCCTGGACTTTCCATCTGGGAAGGAAGGATTCCAGATATATACTGATGCATTATACTAAGGCATGGGAACTGTTTTGATGGAGAACGAGCACATGATTGCGTACGCCTCAAGACAGCTGAAGAAACATGAGGCGAATTACCCAGTGCATGATTTGGAACTGGGAGCAGTGGTCTTTGACTTAAATATTTGGAGGCACTATGTGTACGGCGTCCATTGTGTGATCTTTTCTGACCATAAGAATCTCAAGTACATTCACACGCAGAAAGACTTTTGAACCTGAGACAACGGCAGTGGATGGAGTTCTTATGTGACTATGAGTTCACACTGAACTACCACCCCGGGAAGGCGAACTCAGTTGCGAATGCGTTGAGTAGGAAGACACCCGCAGGAGGATCAGATTCTAGATTGATGGCCATGGAGTTATCCCAGATGCTCGAGGAGATGAAATTACACTTGTTTCTAGGGCTTGCCCTGAGGATTTCACTGAGTATATAACCACACAAAGCATAGTTTGTGATGTTTTAGATTGGATACATGCCGAGCAAAAGAAGGATGCAACTCTGGCCCCAATATTCCAAGCACTCAAGGATGGATCGGCTGAGGTATTTACCTTGAAGGACAACCTCGTTCATTTTCACGACAGAGTATTTATTCCTGTAGAAGGTGGGATCCGGGAAGACATTCTGAGAGAGGCTCATTGCACTAAGTACTCGGTGCATCTCGGGATCGCCAAAATGTATACTGATTTGCGGAAGACTATGTTCTGGCCAGGAATGAAGAGGGATGTTGCTTATTTCACAACACATTGCGAGAATTGCCAGAAGGTGAAGTCGGAGTGTAAGAGCCCTGCATGATTGTTACAGTCACTACCAATCCCCAAGTGGAAGTTCGAAGACATTTCCATGGATTTTGTTCACGGTCTTCCACGTTCTCGCTCCGGGAATGACTCAGTTTGGGTGATAGTGGACCGACTGACGAAGGTTGCCCGGTTCATCCCGATGAGGAAGGAAGCACTAGTGGATATTTTGGCATGTCTCTTCGTGGAGCTGTTCATCAGATACGATAGAGTGCTAAAACTATTGTTTCAGACCAGGATGACCGCTTCACTTCTAGAGAATAGAGGGCATTGCAAGTGTATCTCGGTTCAAGGTTAACTTTCAACACTGTTTTCCACCCACAAACAGACGGCCAGCCAGAAAGGACTATCAAAATAATGGAGGATCTGCTGCGGTTATGCGTTTTAGATAGAGGAGAGCCGTGTGTGAGACTGCTACCATTGGTTAAGTTCTCATATAATAACAGTCATTGGGTGAGCATCGAGATGGATCCCTATGAGGCACTCTATGGTAGGAGGTGCAGGACACCATTGTCGTAGGTCCATGATGAGGAACCAAAAGCTTTAGGGGTGGAATACATTGATGACATTGATGCTATGATAAGGCTGGTCAGGGATCGCATGTTAGAGGACCAGAGCTGACATGCGATGTATTATGATGCAAAGCACATGATAGTGGAATTTCAAGTGGGTGACAAGGTTTTCTTGAAGATTAGGACAATACACGGAGTGTTGCGTATTCGTGGGAGGAAGAAGCTCACCCGTGGTACTTGTGGCCTTATTCCGTCTTGGAGAGGATTGGTCCCTTGGCATATAGGTTGGAGCTACCGTTGGAGTTGGAGATATTACAAGATGTATTTCCTGTGTCCTCCTTTCGGAAGTCACTACTTCGGCCTGAGCATTTTGTCACCAATACTTCTAGTCCCGTGGAAACTGAGAGATCTATCCAGTTAGAGCTTGTGAGGATAGTAGACACTGAAATCCGGAAGTTGTTGTGGAAAAGTGTTTCTTTGGTAAAGGTCCTATGGTCCAAACACGGGAAGCAGGAGCACACTTAGCAGCTTATGAACCTTATACAACAACATTATCTGGATTTTTTCCTGCAAGGTACGAATGAATTTGCGTCGAACCATGTACTTTAAACACCGTAGGACCTAACTCAATTTCGTGGACAAAAATATTTATTTATTTATAGGATTTGTAACATCCTGATTCCCGCAAGGCCCCTTGAACGCGTGTTTGGTGAGTTGACCAGGAATCGAGTTGCATTGACGGCCAGGCTACACTTGAGTGGGGAAAATGCCGGTGTGACAAAAGGCTTGACGAAGCCATCTAGCACTTTCGAACTTGACAAATGCGTCGAGTGGACACGGCGATCCGTCTAGTGGACTCGACGATCCGTCGAGTGGACTCGACAAATTCGTCGAGACCACTCGGCGAATTTGTTGAGTATTGGTACTGTACTATTTCTATTCCACTGATTCGTCGTGTCGGGATGTGTGCCATCCAAAAAAGGTTTATTTGAGTTATTAAGTCTTGTTTTTATGTCTTATGATCAAGTATGGTCCAATGGGAGAGCGCCACTTGGCTTGAGTGGTCATTTCCAAACTTTGGTCGAATCGGAAGGTGACACGTGGCGCTTGTTATTTAAAATATAAGAAATCCTTTGTTGGGAAAATGATTTCTCTTAACCCCTGAAAAAGAGTTGAATATGAATTCTAAGAAAGGAAAATCAAGGTTAAGTAAATATGCGTCGAATAGTATTCGACGCAACGTCGATGTAGTATCGACGTTCCTTTCAGAATGAGTCGAAGTACCTTTAAGAAGAATTCGACGTATCCTATGTCGACGTAGCTCTGACTTCTAGTCGACGTATCTTGAGAAGTCGACGCACCTCAGTCGACGCACCTTCCTTATTCTCCTCTCGACGTCCAGCCAGGACGAATTCGACGCGTACGCTGAATAGTAATCGACGCACGTCGATTTCTATGATTAATTCAAAAATCGCTAGATCTCTTTCCTTCTTTTATAAATCTGATTTATATGGAATCAATTTATTCGTTATAGCCGTTCTGAATCATTCTTTCCTCTAATAGATTCTTGGCTAAATTGATTAAATCCTTTATGGACATTATTTGAAATCAGATTGAATACTTTCCTTCTATGGGCATATTTTATGGAAATTTCTCTTTGTTTCTAATACTCTGCCTGCTATTTGATTATTCTCCTATAGTGTTATTTTAAACAGAGCTATAAATAACAAGGTGGTCGACAGAGAGCTACACATAGTGATTCACCATTTTTTCATTTGAAAAAGAGGAAGAGCTCCCAAGTGAAAAGAGAAAATTGAGAAATAGTGCTGCAGAAAAGAACAAGCTTCCTTCTTCTTCTCACTCTGAAGCCATAATGCTGCAAACTCTGATAGCTCTCACAAAAGAGAGAAAAATGATACAATCTCCTTCTCACTATAGAAGAGAGATTTCATTCACTACTTCTTGTGCTTCCAATCTTCTTGCTAGGAAGAAGATTCCTTCTTGTCTTTATATTATCTCTCTTTCTTCTTTACCTTTATTTTCACATATTGTAAAAGAGTTTTTAGAATCACTCTTCAAAAAATTCAGTTGTACTGGTTCTAAGAGTCTCCTTTTCAAAAGACTCAGTTGGTTCTAAGAGTCTCCTTGTCAAAAGACTCAGGGTGGTTCTAAGAGTCTCCTTATCAAAAGACTCAGTACAAGATATGAATTTCCTACCAAGGGGGTAGAAGAGTGAACTACCCAAAGTTTGGGGAACCACTATATTTCTTTGTGTTGTGCTGTGATATTTCTTATTGCATTTATTTTTCTTTACTTGTTTAATTCTTGTTGGTGTGTGGGAATCTCTAATCTGTGATCACTACACACACATATATATATATAATTATTAACTTTGCGCAAAAATATTTTAAATCTCTATTCACCCCCCCCCCCCCCCCCTCTAGAGAATTCTAGTGAGGTTAACTGTGCACTTTCATCCTTCCTGTCATCACTGTGACAAATAAGTTAAGAACCCTCCAGAACTTCATCTTCCTCCATCAACCCTACCCAGAAACCCTTCTCCTTGGAAGAGCAAGCTAAGGACGAGATCACCGCCACTATGCCGCCAAGGAGGATAACGCGATCCATGGCCAACAATCAGGTGACTTCCACCCCTCTCTCTTGGTGCTAGATCTTTAGATCTGATTTAGGCGAGATGTCAACTCAAAAGAGCTTGACCTTGGTGGGTTTAATGGAGTTTTCTAGGAAGAGACCACGCTAGAACTTCCATTCTAGGGTGTCGTTCGCCTAGATAACGTCTTCGATCTACTTCTTTCTTCAAAACGAAGTTATAGGAGTTGATTTCGGGAAGAACGGTGGTCTAATGAGGGAGTATTGGAGGAGAGAAGGCGAAATAATATATGTGTGAACTAGAGGAAGAAGATGAATAGATGTTGTTCATCTATCTTGAGACCCGTGCAGATTTTATAACATGGGCAAAATCTATTTTCAGCATGCGACAGACTTCAAGCTTATTTTTAGGCATGATTTGGCCATATTCTGGTCATGCGCTCAACACAAAAGTTGTATCCCTCGGAAAGACCTTTCCAATGACTTGTTGTGTGTTTTTTAGGGAGCTTGGTAGCTCCCGCAATGTGAAATTGAAAATGGCTATATAAAAGATGTAACATCCCCCAAACAACTAGACCCCTAGAGTGGTTTTGTCATGACTAGGTCATGACAAAACCCTAGGAAGCTTGAAGAGATCGATCACTTGGTTTTAGGCTTGAAGGGGAAGAGCACCTTGGTCTGGAAATAGCAGTTTCTAGTTACCAAGCTTAGGGTTGGACTTAAGGGCCCCACCTTGACCCTTTTACCCCACCATGGCATATATACCTAACCCTTTGGAGGGTCCCTTAGAGCACCAAGGACCCATTGGGGTCAACCAAAGAGGCCAAATTGACCAAAGTCAACCCTAACCCCAAATTGGTCAAAGTAGCCTGATTAGGGTCAATTGACCTCCACCATGCCAAATTGACCTTGTCCCTACCCTTATAAGGATATTAGGGACCCAATGTACTAAGAACCCCCATCATAGGACCTCCAATTTGGCCAATTTAACCTAAGTCAACTCTAGCCCTATTTTGGTCAAATTGCCCTATTGTGGGTCAATTGGCCTCCACCTTACCAAATTGACCCTACCTATATAAGACCCCATTTTTTTTCTTTTACAAAACCCGGGTCTTATGCCCAGAACCGCCGCTTTGCGGTGACACCCTCGCTCGGGAAGGTCGCCACTACAAAACGCTGATCCTGCCGGCCTTATCGATCACAAGGAAGTAAAGCTTAAAAAAACTTATAGAAGCCAAGTCCATATCACATAGAAAGTAAAACCATCATAAAGAGATATCCACATCAAATATCTGAATAAAAGGTACGAGAATAAAAAAGGGCTCATGCCCTGTACATCAATTCCTTGATACATTTTCACTCGCGGAAGCATAAAATACTAAAGCTAAACGATGCTCACGGATCCTGCCAATGGTGCTCCCGTGCTAGACTGCCCCGTCTCCATCTGCACCGGCCTCTGGTGCTGCAGCATCTCCTCGGTCCCCTAAAATGATAAGGACCACCGACCTTTAGTCAAAAAGACTAAGCCAATCCCCCACCCTCCCCCGGTGACTCATAGGCACCGAGCGGGAGTAATGAAGCGGAGGACAACAAGGGGAATAAACAATAGCAGATGATGGGGATATAATCTACAGGGAACGTCTACCACTACACAATATATATTATAACTGAAGCAGTAAGTAAAGTAGAGTAAGAGCAAGCAAAGTAAACAAGTAGAGTAAATATATAAAGGTAAGTTAGGAAAAGTAACCATTGATTTATAGGAATGCCCACACAAACCTATAGACCAAGGGGTAGTTTAGCAAGGCCTATCGTATAAGGAGTCCCATAACCATCTTATACGATAGAGGTAGGGGTTGAAATGTAATGTTTATGCTATGTCATGCAAGGTATGGAGTTAAATGTTATGTTCACACAAGTGCAACTCACACACTACGACTCTATGCGCACAGACCTTTAGTTCCCCATATTTGGAGCTAGCAAAACTCCCAGGATACTCTCATAGTTGCAAACAGAAGCGGTGGGTTGGTCCTCTCCCACCTCTAGGTTGGTATTTGCACTACCTAACCTAGACCTACCATACGCCTCAATGCTAAGAACACAATATCGGAGCTTCTGCATACTCTTGCAGGTTAGACCACCAGACTTATTTTGGTAAAGGGTTGTCCACACTTACCGAACCCAAGTATTAATGTCGGTGCAACGACCATAAACACTAAGGATCCACCTCCTTATGCACATGCAAACATGTTTACCATCTATCTCCGAGCCATGAGCTCCCCGGGCTAACCTGTCCGTCACAATAAACATTGCTGAGTCACAAACCCACCAGACTAATTAGTCTACTGCTATAACCACCGAGCCTACCGCTTATAAGACAAAACCAACTAATGTACCCGTGACCATGGGGTGTGAGTAAGTATATTACTTAGTTAATCTTGTATAACAACTTAGCCCTACAATTTAAGGTTAATCTTGGACTTCCCGAAGATTACCCTGTAAGGGGCTCGCTACGGTACTAGGAACTATACTGGTATGACACCCCAAGGCTCCCTTTATCAAGGCATTTAATGTTATTGGTATCTACCCATACGCATAACCCTCTTAATATTTCACTTGTATTAACCCTAGGTGGTTTATGACACTTCTAGGGGGAAAGACGATCTTTCGTCAATCCCGAGTACAACCTCACCCTGGACTAACCTAGCACACTTACCACGTGACCTCCTTTTTGGTGACCTCAACCTCTTCAACCTGACCATGTACTCTGGTTAAATCCCATTTCCTCTTAGTAGACCACTAGTTACCCCAGTCTTACCATTTTATTATACGTAGACCAAACTAACTATATGAAGCACATAACTAGAAGTACTCTAAATACTCATCCTCATGACACAAGATTATTACTGGAGGACTATCATAACATTATAAGACTAAATCCAGAGATTTATATCTTTCCTTAACATTTTACCATTTATTTTAATTTCTCCAATATTTGCCAAGTATGAATATGAACATGAAGTGTAAGGTATTCTTATGATATGGCTCCCATAAAATTACGATAAATCTATCATGCCAAAATAACAGTAAGTACAGAATGTCACAATTTTGCAATCAGGATTTGTCCTCTAATTATAATATTTAGCATCTATCCAATGTTGGGGGTTAATGAAGGAACCATCAAGAATACTTTTCCAAAAATTATGTAAAAATTACTAGTCCTTTATATTAGTCAGAAAAGTCTACTGACCAAATTTCAGAATTTATAAAGGCAAATTAATCACATAAATGAATATTCCAAAGAAACCCTTTCTAGGGAAAATTTTGAAGGAACCTACTGTTAAATAATTCCAAAAATTATGAAAGAAATATCAGATCTCTAAGATGATTAGAAAGGCTTACTGACGGAGTTTCACAATTTATGGAAATCAATTTCTTATTTAATGAAATATTTTAAAAGAATCCAAATTAGAGCATGTTGTGAAGTAGCGTACTGATAACAATCTCCAAAAATTCCACAAATTTTTACAGAGCTTCCTAGTGCCCTGAAAAGTCCTATCACCAAGTTGCAAATTTTTCCAGAGAGTATTGGACCCTCAATTATTTTTCTTAAGACTAAGAAAAAATAAGTGCCTTATGAATAAAGTACTGGATAAATAATTTAATTAATTACACAAAAATTACCAGAGGTCTATCATATGATTATAAAGGCACTACCAAGGTTTCATCACCATCCAAGGCCATTTGAATATGTAAATCTCTTTAATAATGAAAATCCCTAAAGAGGTTATAACCTAATTTAGGGGGAATAAGGGTTCCTAAAATCCTTCTAAAATTTCCTAGGGTATTATCACACCCTTTGAACTTGTACACCAAATTTCATGACCCTTCAATAACATTTGACCCCATGTCCTTCACAAAACCCAAAGTGCAACCCTTAAGGGTAAAGCTAGGGTTTTAGGGCATATCCACCCCACATCACCCCAACTCACTCATGGAGGTGTTTTAGGTGATCCTAAACCAGTGGCCAAGGTTTCAGATCATGTTGATGAGATTTGACCATAATACCCCAAAATGAACACCATACCCTAATTTTGACCTAGTTTGACCCAACTTTGGTTAACAAATTACCCAACTAGATCAGTCCTAATTGAGCTGAAATTTTTACCACGGTCATATAATAACCCTAAGGAGCACCCACAAAAATTTGGAGGGTATTGGGGGTCATTAGACCCATTAAATAATTAACATTTGAATTATGAAATTATTACAAAAACCTTAGAAAAATGTTCTCCTAAAATTTCCATCTTTTGATAAGATAGGGGGTTGATACAAGTAGTCTAGGTTTCAATTTTCAAGTCAATCCCATGACCCAATCAAAAGATATTCAAGGAATGGTGGTTGCCCTACCCTAGGGACCAGTCCTACCAAAATGGCTCTACAGGGGGCTATTGTTCCCCTATTGGCCTGAAACAAATTTCATTTAATCTACACACCAAGGGCTACAAAGTTTATGTTGGGCACTTTTTCATCATGGATAGTCTAGTATTTTTAATAATTAAAAGAAAACTCTACAAATACTGTGACAGAAATGAAATTAATCATTTAAACCATATGAAATGATTCTGCACGAATCTTGGCACATATCTGACGACCCCTGGTCGTCTTTTACCTCCAGCCAAGGGTTGGGATTAGCCCGTCCTGGCCTCAATTCCTCCTCCCTTTCCCGGCCACCTGAGCGCCGCCCCGGCTGAACAATACCACCACCACCTTCGTTGAGGTGGTGGCTGACGATTAGGGGTGGTTGGCCGGCTGGAGGTGGCCGGAGTGAGGAGTTTTCGCGGGGGAAAGAGGGCTCGATACGAGCCCTATCGAAATTTTGATAGTTCAAGAACATGTCAGTTTCTGGGTGGTAGACTGATATCATGGTTTATCAAGAAGCAAACCACAGTCTCCACTTCTACAACTGAAGCTAAGTATATAGCTGCAGGAAGCTGCTGTTCACAAATTTTATGGATGCAAAATCAGTTGTTATATTATAACTTTTCTCTTGGCAATTCCACAATCTATTGTGACAGCTCTAATGCAATTTCTGCGTCGATTCATCTACCCTAAGTTGCGACGATTCATCTACTCAAAGCAACTTTTGCGTTTAGTTCTATTGTTCTATTCAAATTCTCTCCTTCCCGCTCTCTTCCTTCTTCCCTCTCTTCGTCTATTTTCCTTATTTCAGTGCAGGTATGCACAGTATTTCAATGGCCTCTCCACCCAGTTATGAAGATATTGTGGAGGCAGACAACCTAGCTCTTGAAACAGACCTATCCATGTTTGGCTCGCTATATCTGGACTTCTCCATGGACTGTTATCGAAAACTACGCCGTCAACATAAACGGTTGCAAGACCTTACCTCTGACCTAGAGGTCTTTGACAGGGAAGTTAGATAGGCAGTGGTGTCTACTGATGGCTTTATATCCTTCTTCAATAATATAAAATAGGGGGAGAGCAGTACCAGCAGACAACAAACTCATCAACAGCAAATTCATCAAGATTCTGTCTATACGACAACAATCCCTCTTTCCCTCATCTCTGAAGGAGAACCTGCTGTCTCATCTAAATTACAGACATATGCATCCATCCAAGGGGAGTCATCATTACCAAGAATCCTTCCCTCAATATAGGGGGAGTCTTCAATACAGGGGGAGAGTCCTGTATTCTCAGATGATCAAATCCATATCATGCACACTCAGGGATACACAGCTAATATTGAGATATCCATTCCTGATTCTTTGCAGTTCATGATGTCCTCTGAAGACTCTACCATAAGACTTTCTCCTCCCAAGGTAGCTGGTGATCAAGAATATGATTCAATTGAGCCTGTCCCAGTTTACTCTACCACAGATTAGCTCTCAACTCCAGCTCAGCGTCTTTCTCCATCACCTGCTCCAAAATAAATATCCAAGCCCAGTCTTCCAACATTTTCTCCAAGACAAATAGGTGCTCCTATCCTTCCAACACCTGTCTTCACAGGAAGACCTTCTTATCAAGGTAGGGTAAGAGGAAGAAGGGTCAAGGGAAGTGTACCTATTTGGGAGAGGTACATAAGAGAACAGAGGAAGAAACACAGCAAAAATAAATCTTATAACAAGAAGTTTGAGAAGGTTCAGTTCCCAGAAAACACAATGCAAACCTACTCTAATCCAGAACTTGATAAAGTGTAAAAATATATTGGTGAAAGAGAAACAGATGAATATGAGGCAGCTCAAAAGGAGCTTCAAGAAAAGAAAAATAAATTTATTGACATTCTAAAAAGAGGAAAAGAGGTAGTTGAACATGAGGAATTGGCCAAGGCAATTCCCATTAAATCAACCTTATTTGATCATACAATGTATGCTACAAAGAACCCTCAAGCTAAAATGCTAGAAGGAATTGGACAACTCCACAGAGGAGGTATTGGGTGCAATCCTAAAGATGAAATACAGTTCACACAAAAGAGAAAGAAAGGGAATAAGTCACCTGAAGAGGAGATCAAGATAAAGAAGGTCATGTTCACAAAAGCTTCAACATCGGGAAAGGAACAAGCAACAGTCAGTGAATCACAAATACTGCCTGCTGAATCCATATTAGAGAAAACTCTTGAATCAACTGGTCTAAGTCTAGAAGTTATAAATCCGATGACAGCCAATGTTTTTGGGCTGGGATTTATACTCAAGGATGTTCATCCTAACTCAGAAATGGACCTGGAGAAGCTCTTCAAAGGCCATGGAAAGATTCAGAAGAATCCTGAAAAATCCACTCCTATAAATTTGAAATATGTGGAGAAAAAGTACAGGAGAATATATGAAGACTTGTTCCTCTTTCTCAAAGAAAAGAAGTGATACTCACTTTGCGTAAACTATGTTAAGCTTTTGATTATCCTTAATCTGATACTGTGTCTGTTATCAGCTCATCTAGTTTACTCATTTGATGTCTATGATATCTTGTGTATAGATTTGTACTTATGCTATGAAATGTGTAAAATCACTTTGAACAAACTGTAAAATTTGTTAAGATAAATAGGGGGAGATTGTTGGGAAAAACCTCCTTTGATTTAACTTAACAAATTACCTAAAAGTGATTTTATTTCTTAGGATTGAATTACTCATTGTATAGTGAGGGTAATCTGGTCATTAGATGTCTTAGGATGTCACACTCAACATAGGGTGTCAGGACCAAAAAAGGGGAAGCAAAATTGGGCTAAGTTAACATTTGCGTCGAATAGAATTTGATGCAACATCGAGTCCATATCGACGCTGCTCTGACTAGATGTCCAAGTGGGTCAACCCTTCTATCGAAGTGACTCAAGTTGATGTTACGTTGAATAGATATCGACGTAGAGGTCAAGGACTTGTCAGAGTAACTAGTGAAGTCGACGCAGCTTCTACTTCAACTCGACGCAGAAGATGTTACCCGTCGAAGCCATCTAAAGTCGACACAACGTCGACTTCATCTCGATGTTGAAGATGAAATTCAGAGCCAGGCAGATCAACTCGACGTACATGTCGATAAGATGTCGACGTAACGTCGACTAGCATAGTTCAATCAGAGCAGAGATGAAATCAAAGTTACTTCTACAAGAACTCAAAATTACGTCGATAAGAGAGGAAATGAATTCGACGCTACATTGAATACAGTCTGTAAAAGTATAACTTTTTAGCTGTATCTCTGATCCTTCTTTCATAGCCCACATCCTTCAAAATCGTTCCCCAACGGCTCAATAATTACCTGAAATAGAAAGGAGCATTAAAAAAAGGACACAAAGGGTTTCTTGGAACCATATTCCTTGTAGGTGGACGGGCCGAGAATTAAAAAATAAAGAAAGAGAATGTCATCAGTAGATTACCTTTTCAAGGCATACCAGAAAGGGAAAGAAATTTGAAATTGAATAGAGAGAATAAAAGGAGAGGAGAAGACAGAAAACAGACAGAGCATTAATCACAATCGGCTGTTCTTCTTCTTGCTAGGGTTTCCTCTTCCTCTCTCCCTCTCAGGAACCCTAACACAGAAAAGAGAAAAGAAAAGAAAAGCTCTGTTGTTCTTCATCTAATAGAACAGAGGATCTGAAAGTTGCTCTTCATCACAATCTCATAGTAGCCAGATCTCAATCAGCAGAAGCACAAAGGATCTGACATACAAAGCACCTGCAATTCATCACTTTCTAAAGCATGGGCTAATCAATAGAAGATTCTATGGAGCATAATAGGCTGTTCTTCATACAGTCCTTTCAAGAATTCTGAGAACAGAATTCCTATAACCTTCTTTCTTCTCCTTCTTTCTCATTCTATAAAAGTCTTTTATTAATCCCATTTCAAATGATTCAGTGGTTCAAGATCTCCTTATCAAAAGATCTGGTGGTTCAAGATCTCCTTATCAAAAGATCTGGTGGTTCATGATCTCATTGTCAAAAGATCAATGGTTCTAAGAGTCTCCTTATCAAAATACTCATGCACTGTGGTGCATCCCTACCAGGTGGTGTAAGAGGGGAGTACCCACATTTTGGGGAACCTCTATAAAAAATCTGTGTGTCTTCTGGTTGTCAATTTTCTGTGCTGTCCCAAGTTCTTTCTATTATTTCTTGCACCTTAATCTGCATGTGTTCTTGTTCAGCATAAATCCTTAGTTAAGTTTATTGTTTTCATAGTTAGGATGGAAATAAATTTAAATCTCTATTCACCCCCCCCCCCCCCCCCCTCTAGAGGATTCTCAGAGGCATACTGTGCACTTTCAAGCTATTACCCCCGGGTGGTAGCCTATGTGATATGAGATTTGCACGCATTAGTCCAAGTATGATAAGTGCATTCCTAATTTTAGGCAACCACTATCGCTCTGTGATAGGGTTACCACACCGTATTAGCTCCATATACTCTCCTGCCATTGGATTGATTTCTTGATCCATTTGGCTCCTCAATCAGATGTTGATTTCCAGACTTGCCTTTAAGTTACCGCATTGCATTAGCGTTAATTTCGTGGGTTAACTTCTTTACTATTTGGCTTCTCTACTACCACCAATACATTCACTTGAATGTGTTGTGATAGCTATCCCATTGACATGATCACTACCACCATCGGTAGGTGCTACCGCCATGTGGTAGGAAATTGTTCAGGGCATCGTTTCCATTCTTTTATCGCATTTCATGTACGCATTCAGAGTGGTATTTTACATGTATTTCCTGCACACTATAAATACAAGAAAAGTGTGATTAAATACATAATGAGATTTGTTATTCTCAAATAAAGAGATGCGGAACACATGTTCTAACAAAGTACCCCTTTTGATAACAAATCCTGTAAGAAGAAATCAATTATTTTAGAATAGAGTTGTGTTTATAGAAGAGTGTGGTAAATGATAATTATGATAAAATAGGTTTTTTGAGTGCTGTAGTTTGAGTACATATTAGTGTTCACATTCTAGCAGTGTATACTCCCTCTATATGAATTCTCCCCCTACATAGATGCTTTCTTTACACATTATGGTGTTATATTGTACTCTCCTTAAAGTAAATATTTCTTCAATTAATTCTCCCTCTTTTGGTATTATCAAAAGAGAGTAGAGGTGAGTGTTAGCAATATGTGTTAGTTTGCCCTATGTTGAGATGAAATAAGATGCCGCTTTTATCAAAGAATACATACAACTTGTTGGAAAAAAGATAATCATGATCGAGCATAAGAATAAAATATAGTGGAAAATTCATAGAAAAAATGCAAATAACATATATAAGATAGACAAAAAAATAAAGTTCCCTTTTAAACAAGATGAATTGAAAGTTTAATTATGAATTCTAAAGAGAGGGAAAATATCAAGGTAAGATTTTATGATAGATATATAAATATCGTCTTAGAACAAAATATTACAAAATATAAAGAGTTATATTCATGATAAGAAGATGATTTGTTGATATATATGAGTTACATGAGTTGTCATTCCATTGATTTTTTAAAATATTGGAAGCATGAATGAAATATTAAGAAAACGATAACAATCTACAATATAAAGTGATGTGCATTTCAAGTATAAAAATGTATAGCGGTCATGCTTAGCTGTCTAGTACATTTACTTAATATTTGTAGAAAATAGTGTATTTGTGTGTTAGGGTCAAATTCTCATGAGTAGAAGATTTATGTAAGATAATGATGTGTACAAATAGTGTTTTAAGAAAGTTTACAAGTGCAATAATCAAAACACATGAAGTATAATGGAATAAAAACACAATATTGTCAAGAATGCACAAATAAAATTACTTCCATAAAGTTCAATGCACATTTAAGAAATTATACAACTACCAAGGTTCTTCACACACACAATTATTATTAAGACTTATCAAGGAGTGAAGTAGCGCTTGAGGGAACTTATAATATTATTCTTTAATTTTATTTTTGTGATCCAATGTCCTAGAGGAAGTTAAGTTATGTGGTGTATACGAATTTATTTGCACAAGACTTTACAATTCTCTCCAAGGTGCTCAACCTCACAATGCTCATTAAGACTATCAGGGGGTGAGTAGTGTTTGATGAAGTTTTCCTTGTCATTTATTATTTGGATTTTTTATTTTTTTACCAAGGACTCCAAATTCACATTTTTAGTAAACATACAATTTTAATTTTTTAATCACACTTCTATAAGAAATAAGTTCATGAATGACAAAAAATGCAAGAAATCAATTCAATTTTGTGTAGGTAATCTAGTCGTGCATTTCAATTAGTTATGCTATTTCACTACACAATAATGTATGACTAAGATTAAAGGCAAATGTAGGAATCAAATAAGTGAGTGAATAAATCATTATCTAACATAAAACATTACTCATACTTAGAGGCATGTTAATCACTCCTACACATGTCTTCTACAATCTATTTCATAGCACAATAAAAGATAGTATTCAAGGCATGAATAATTAAGACAATGTTTTATGAAACTAAAAATATTAAATCATACATTATAATGAATCTTTCAGAGATATATCTATTCCTTCTTGATTATAGCAATAAAAAATAAGCAGTTTTTAGGGTTTTTGTTAAAAATAAAAATAAATCAGAAGGTAAGGCATATTTTTGTGATTTTGATTGGTTTTGTAATTTTCTATTTTGTTTTAAGTGTTATGAAGAAATAGATAAATAATGAGATAATAAAATGATTTTGCTGAAAAACACAGGAGGCATTGTTAAATAAGCCGGAATAATAATATCTTAAGCTAACAAAAATATGAAAATATAAAAATAAAGCATTAAAAAGAAATCAGAGCTACTGTTGACGGTACTAGTTACCACAAGGAGATATCAGGCAGAGTTTTGATTTTTTTTTATGTAAAAAGCATGATTTTTGATAATTTTTCATTTCAAGTTTTCCTGATTATTGGTTTTCATTATAAAGGTCATCAAATACAGCAAAGAGTTTTGAAAAATAATAAAAAAATTGCAGATTTTAGATTTTGGCTTAAGGAGTTTAGAAAAAGGTTATTTTTTAACTTCATGTGTTCTCAACAAGATGAAATAATGAAAATGATGCAAAACACACAATATGAGATTTAAAAATAACATTAACGAGTATGTTCCAGCAAATGAAATATGCATGAAGTGTATAATCATAAGGAGTGCATGCAATATATATAATATATGAATGCTCAAAACCAAACTACCACAAATACACATCTTCACAATAACCCCAAACTAAGTGACAGATGGGAATGAGGAGTTGTACACATGTCGTAGGTTGAGACGTGTGTCCCATATATATACATAAAAGGCCACTCAACCTTACAATCTTTCCCCTCAGTGCCTTGTAAGGCCCACTAGAACTCTCCTCAATTAAGGACAAGACAATACTTACATGTTAGCACTTCTAATGCACACAAACCTACACCCCCGCTATTATCATACACATAACAGTATGAGATGAGCATAAACAAACCAATCATTAATCCCTCCTTAAGACATAAAATTTGTACGTTGAATTATAAAATATCATGATACTAGAGATAATTGATTTTAATGAGGTAATTCATACATACTTTTAAAACATAGACATGAATAATTTTAAGAATGAATCACTCAAATCATAATGTAACATAACATGATATCATGAGTTAAAACTAGTATAGGCAATACATACTGCATACTAGTGCTTAGAGTTATAATTTGAGATATTAACATAATAATATGATATTTTTTATCAAAATTAATTTCAATACAGGATATTACAATGGGTTGATATTGTATGTTTTAATAGAGTTCAAATATACTTTTCATAGACCTAGAATGAATTGACTAATCTTTTTGATTTGTTTTAAAAAGTAAATAATTGATTTTAATAGTCTAGATAAAAATGAGATGCATGCAAGTACAAGACATAATTCATTCACATAATGATCAAGAACTAAACACACACAAAATGATTTTTAAAATCAATAGTATATATTCCAATTATACTCATTAATTGAATTAATTGATCTTTGATTTTACATGAATTTAGAAGAGATTGAAATGGATAGTTTTTAAATTATTGCACTAGATTCTTAATAATTCAATAATCATGATGAGAGACATGGCACTACAACAAACTGCACTTATAGTAAGGACCTAAATCGGTACAATAAGTGCCAAAAATCGTTACAAAAACTCTTTTGTAACGAAAAAAACTTTAAGTAACGTTCCTCCTCTATAGCTCGACGCTAAAAGTTCTTGTAACGAATGTATGCATGTCATTACAAATAAATTAATTGTAACAAACGATACTTTCTCACCAAAAAGAGATTCTTCCTCACAATAAATTGGTCACAATAAATATTATTTCGTTACGAATGTTTTTTTCCTCACAAAAAAACAGTTACGATTAAAACTATTTTGTTACAAATGTTTTATTTTTTCCTCACTAAAAAGAAACTAACTTCGTTATAATAAAGTATAATAAACATTATTTCGTTACAATAGATTAAACAATAGTAACGAAAAATCGTTACATTTGTTTTCTATTCTTCTTACTACAGCCAATTCATTTATATATAAAAAATATTCCATTTCTATTTTTTGTGTACCTGATATTTTATTACAAATAATAATCTTGAAAACACACATATATTTAATATTTCGTAACAAGATCAACATGTATTTATTCACACCAAAATGTATTACATAGAGTACAAATTATTATCATCTCTTCTAAAATAATACAATATTACATTACAAGATCAACATGTTTCTAATAAATCTTCTGTCATTTTTCGAAAAATGAATCGTCCATCACTTTTCGACTAATGAATCTTTCATCACTTGTCGATCAATGCTCGAGCACCCTACAAATAAAAGAGAGCAATTAAGATCACCCTACAAATAAATGAGAGCAAAAATATCCATACAAACTCACATCCATACATACATAATCCATACACACCCCATTAAACAAGCGTACAATAAAACACACACTTGCCGCCCATTGTTTAGTTCACACTGAAATTAAGGTCATGAGGTAGTTCACTATTTAGTTGTAATGTTCTGAAATTAAGATCACATGTTAATGACACTTCACTGCACTTAAAATCACACACTTCACTACACAACTCTTTAAAATGCACACACAGTTTACTGCACTTAACATTGATCGCACCAGAATACTCATAAAATGAACAAGCGTCCAATACAACAAGAGAGAGTTTCCTAACATAATGAATAATAAATAGAATACATATATCACTGTGAGAAATGAGCTTAACAGGGAACCAGTCTCCTAGATATCAAAATTAAATAATAAGAGAATAAATTGTTGAAATGTGAGGGCATGCCAATATTTTAAGAGTTTTGATTGGAAAATAGACCAATAATATGGAGGAGTGCAAACTTGCTGCTATGAAAATTCAAACATGGAATAAGAAATTTCAGCATCCCTTAATCATTTATTGCCAGTTTAAAACTGTAGAATATTCAGCAATAAATTCATCCAAATATGAAGTGTAGCCTCACTCTTATGCCCGACTAAGTGATATGGCATTTGATTGTATGCAGCACATGAAATTTATGAGAAAGAGCAAAAACAGGTAGAATGAAAGTCATAAATCCTTGCATATGGGCATCTGTGTGTATGTCACAAACACATTCGAATGCATTCTAGCATGTGTGAGAGAAAAGATTTTTTTTTTTCATTTTTCATGAAAACAAGATATCCATAGCAAGTATGGATTGAACACTACTAAACTTGCATGAAGGATTTTTAACATCAAGGAACCAATGAAAAAAATTATAAAATTAAAATCACACATAAGTTAGCATACCCGTGAAGGAGAACCACTCAAATTCCAGCCATCATCAGGCAAATCAATCAAGTCATACCCGGCAGGTATTGTTGCGGCATGAAGTGCACCAATTTCATCTTCAGATAGGCACCTTCCCCAAAGAAAGGCATCCATTATTTGCATCTTGGATTCCGCACCTTCACTGTCTGATCTACCAAAAGCATCCAAATCTACCGGTGGTCGGGCACCAACCCAAACTTCTGTTCCTTGTTCAATGATTTTAGAAAAGGAAGTAAGAAACACCAAGTTCACAGAATTTTTGTCTTTGTTATAAGATGTAGCTTGGGCAATTCTCACATGTTTATAAGGTACTACCTCTTTCAGGGGCAAACAATATCTCAGTTAAAAATGCACTAATGAATTCCCGCATCCTTTGTTCTGGTGATGTTCCTGTAAAGAAAATGTTTTGCTTTGATGAAACAAGCACTGGGTGACTGTTATGCAAGCAAAAAAAACTACTTAAAACCAACCTTGTAAATGTGGACAATTAGAAAATATAAGCAGTCAAGTCGATGGAATTTTGCAAAAAAATGGCATGATGATGTTGTCATGATGATCAACTGAAGTAACTCATCCAGCTTTTTGGACAAGAATCCTTCAGACTCCTAACGAATATGAAAATGGTCACTGTTTTTCTATCTAAAGTTAGGAAAATGAAACTCGGTTATCCTACTAACACAGCACTACCATAAGAATGAGTGAAAGTATTTAATATGCTTTCTTCTGCATAAGCCCTTCTTCATCATGCAAGTAAAAACAAGAAAAAAAATCAATTATTTCAGAAAAGGCATACTTTCTTCCTTTTCTTCATCACTGTCCTCATCCCTCGCCTCGAAGTCACCCTTTTCCACTCGTCTCAGATTCTCTTCATATTCCACCTCATCCATCTCATCTAAACAAAACAAAAAACAATCAAACGAATACTTATTAGATAAGAGATAGCAGGGTGAGCAACATGAATCTCTGCTAAAAGATCAAAAAAAAACTCAAACCTTCATCATCGGACATAATCGCTCTCCCTCCCATTCTACAGCGAAGATGGAAACGATGTGAGAGCTCTAATAGTAAACCCTGACCTTACCCCACAGGCGGCGGAACTAGGATTCCCGCTCAACCCGGGCACAATAAATATATAATATAAACAAAAATAGGTGCACTATAAACCATTATAACTGTATAATCCGTAGGATGACCAGACTACATCTTCTCGAGAGGCCTAACTCAATAGTAGAAGTTTTATACATGTTGACCAAATAACAAGCAATATTAATAGTCTCTCCCTAAAAAAATCCTTTTTCAAACCTTAATTATAGACCTATTGACCAAATAACATGAACTGATCCACTGATAGTTCAAAGTTCAAACTCCACTCTCCATCATATCAAATAATATCTTATGCTAATCATAGAATTTTCCAATCACTTACAGTTATTGATTATATCAAAAACATTGAAAAAAACTATCATAAGGTGGAACTCGAAACTGCGGCAAAAGTAGAACTAGAAACTGCAAAACGGAGCTGGAACCAGTAGAGGAATCAGATAAATTCTAGGTTATAGATTACAAATCTACCAACAAAACTATCATAAAAAACTAATGAAAATTTTAATGTTCGATTAAAGGATTCAAAATTAAATAAGAATATATTAGAATTAAATATTTCTTATTTGTACCTGTATGAGTGTATAGTGACAAAAATTAGCAGGCAGGAAGCTGAACTCTGAAGGTTGAATCAATGACCAAGTCCTCTTTTTGGGGAGAAACTAGATGACGGCATGAAGCAATGCAGAAGATCAAACAACACACTATCACGTATTCACAACAAAAAATAGCTTTAAATTGTGCTTTTTTATTTCTAAGTCACCAGCCACTTGGAGTTCTAAGTTTTAACCCTAAATATAGAGATAAAGTTCAACACAATATCACTTACAGAGGAAATTAATTTAGAGGCGGCCTGAAATCAGAGAAAATTAATTTAGAGGTCGGAGGAAACCTGAAATCAAAGAAAGGAGAAGGAAAGATAGGCCGCCGGGCGCCGAGAGGCTCAGAGAAGCAGAGAGGTGCCGAAATTGTCACCGGGAGGCCCGAAGACAGAGGTGAAATGCCGAATTGAGCAGTCGTCCCTCATCCCGGTGTCTGCACCGCCACACATCGTCGTCTCCTCGCGTCATCGAGTAGATTAGGGCAGAAATCGGTTCCGCCCACAGCCACCGGAGGTCAGGGGAGTTGCGTGTGGGCGCACGCCGGCGGGAATAGAGGAGATCCTGCGACCTTGGGCTTCGTCGGCGGCGATGGGTGCCTGTAACGATTCAAGAATTTGTGATATTATAAATACAGAAAATGGACGGAGTAGAGGTGGCCGGAGAGGAGGGAGAAGATGAATGGCCGGAGGTGGCCGGAGCTTGGAGAGAAGAAGGGGTACAGGAAACACAGAAGAAGAAACTAAAACTTTATTAAACTTCTCATCCTTATTACATGTTTACAGGTTTATTTATAGCCTAAACATAAGAGCCCTCACAAACTAGTTTACATCATATTAATACAGCTGGCAGCTATTATAATGCAATTCTTTAGTAAGGCTTGATCCCTGTCGTTGATGGTTCTCGAGTGGCGTGACAAGATCCTGCCGTTGATTGGACTGATGGGGACATGGCCCACTGTTGTTACATTGCCTTCGCCTTTTAAAAACGAGGTCCTCGTCATTTGTTCATCTAAAAAAAATTCTTCAATGTGATCCTCGATTTGAGCTGCTTCAATTTCTTCCGCCGAGATCGAAGAAAAAAATTCTGAGAGTTAAGCCATAATAGTTCTGAACCAACTCTGCGGAAGCCATCATTGATAATTTTGTTCAAAGCATGTTTGTGAGAACTAATTCTTGCACGACTATTTCCGCCAGGATCAAACACCAAAATTAATGACGTTCCTTGATCGTTCAAAGCAAGCTCTATTGAAACCATCCTAATCAATGATTTCACAACATTGTGCTCTGAATAGAGTTCGACACAAATGAACTCATAACAATTCTTGATTTTGGCGGTGCTAGACGGCAACACAAAATCATATTCTGCTTGCATCGGTGGCTTGTTGATTTGTGCAAGATCTTTATGGGGCACATCTTTAGTTATTGTTGGCCATGAATTGATGATCATTGGAAGTTGTTCTTCAACAACCGTGGAAACGGATTCTTGTTCCACTTCCTCAATAAGATCAAGACTTATAGCGCTAACCTTTTGCAAAGTTTGATTTATCTCCTCTTGTTTTCTTTGGCAGGTCAAGGCAGATTGTCGAAGTTCAGAAAATTGTTGTCGCATAGTATCGATGAGGCGTTGAAAATTGTTGTCAATGCGTTGTTGAAGAGCATCAAAGTTGCGTTCCATATGTCGCTTGCAAGCCTCAATAACATTGTATAAATCATCTGCCATTGTAAAAGTTTAAGAAACGGACAAGAATCTTGATTATTTTGTTTTGCTGTAGCTAGTGTTGCAGACTATACTTCTGCAGATGAAAACAAAATGGTGGAGAAAATAACCAAATAATAGTGTGTCTGACTTTAGTTTTTCTCTTTTTTATTTTGTTTAAAACAGGGCCTCTCTTTCCCCCTTTTTTCTTTTGATGCCACGAGAACAACAGGGTGTGGGCTGGATCTACGGATGCGAGGGATATCGTTGCTGCTCTTGAATTCACAAAATCTCCGTGATCGGCACTGGTTCTTGATCACGTCGGAGTGGAGAAGCTTGCAGTGGTGGTCAGAAAGGGTATCCAGCGGAGGCTGTGTAGAGGCGGAGCGGCGGTGCGACAGTGCGGCAGTGGGGCGGTGCGGCGGTGCAGCGGTGGATGAACCAGTGGCGGGGAATATCTGTCTGTGGTGGTCGGAAATGGCATCGAAGAGGAAGCGGCGGAGGCAGCGAAGTGGCTTTGTCGGTGAAGCGGCAGTACAGTGGTGCGGCAAACCGGTGGCGGAGGATATATTTTTTGATCTGGAGAAGATTTTGATCCAAGAAACAGAGATCTGCTCTATTTCAAACGAGAGACCAGCGGTGGTGGAGGATGAACAGGTTGGCGGCAATGGAGTTGCTGACAGATGGTTGATAACGGCGTCGCAACAGAGATGGCTCTGCTTAAAACTCAGGCTGGCGGTGCTGGAGGATGAACAGGTGGTGGTGGATCTTGGGTAGAAGACAAGCCTTGTTCTGGATCTTATTTGAAGAAAACGTTGTCCCAGATTTTCTTCGCGGAAGGGAAAAGCACAAGATAAGATGTAGACGCGATTGTCAGTGGTTCTTGATCACTGCGAGATAGGGAAACTGGAAGACTTTAATTAAGGGTAGCTAATCACCTAAAGGGGGGGGGGGTGAATAGGTTATTTTAAAAACAATTTGCAGTTCTTGATTATAACCTAAAGAATGATCAGAGCTTTCAAGAAAATGAACACACACAGATTTTTATAGTGGTTCCCCTTATCTTGGGTAATCCACTTTCCCCCTTCTCCCCTCTAGCAGTGTGCTAGATAGGGTTTATATCTCCTCCAGATCTCAGACCACAAACAGGTCTTACAGCTCAGATCACAATAGATCTTACAGACTCAGATCTTAACAGATCTTACTCTCTCAGATCTCAGCAGATCTTACCAACTCAGATCTCACAGATCCTACCAACTCAGATCTCAACAGATCTTACCTCAGCCTTTATAATTATAGGCTTTCAGCTCAGATTCACCCCTGAATCTTACAACTCAGATCACACCTGATCTTACAACTCAGATCCTTGACAAATCCTACACTCAGATCTGACAACTCAGACCCTACATGGATTGATAAAGATAATAACAATACTTAGACTCAGATTCTTCAAAGTGTTGAGTCTTCTTGATCTGCCTGAATGATTAGACAGAAATCTTCAACAAATCAGCAGCAGCAATTTGGTCTTCTTGATTTATCAGGCTGTGATGACTGTTCTTCTTCTTAGAAAGACAGATTCTTCCTTCTTAATCTTCTCTTTTAGGAAAGATGTATCAGCACCAGATTGCTGAAATAATTCTTCAAGTTAGAACAGTTCTGAAAAAGGAGACGACTTCTTCAGATTCTTTCTCAGACTTTCCCTCAAAACGATGGAGAAGATAATGGCTTTCGAAAATAGGAATGATCGACTTCTAAACCCATAGGTCATGCCTTCTATTTATTGCCCGCCATCTACAACATCTGTTATGCTCCTCCACGTCAGCACGACGCTAAGTCTTCAATGGTCTTTAATGGCTTCAGAAGAAACAAAGGCTCAGCTAGCTGTAGATGAAATTTCTCAGCTCAGAGCTTTTATAGAAAAAGCCGTTGAGCACTGTGCATCTCTGTCGATGCTTTTTCCATTAGGTGTCGAGCTATATGTAGATACTCAACACATAGTTCTTAGACTGAAGCTCTCGACTACTCCTTCTTAGGCGTTGAGCAATCATTAGTCATTCGACGCTTTTTATCTATAGGAGTCGAGCAATGTATAGGGGCTCGATGCTTCTTAAATGTGCCTTCATATCTAGACTCCTCTTGTTGGCGTTGAGCTAACTGAAGTTTGGTCGACTCTTCTCATTCCACGGCGTCGAGCAATATTCCTTGGCTCGACGCTTCTTAGCTTGGTCTCAGAACTTCAGCGGCGACCTTGTCTATTTGAGCAGCAGACAAGGGTCGATGCTTCTGGGTCACAGGCGTCGAGCGATGTGTGGTGTCTCAACGCTTGTGAACTTGAATGAATTTTCTTGAGCACTTTGCTTGACCTGATCTTCTGCACAAAGATTATAGAAAGTATATCAAATACATTCTGAGGTATATCTTTGACTTAGGAATGGACTTCTCCAAATCTAAGACATTGTGGACAATGGTCCCAACAATCTCCCCCTATTTGAAGAAGTCATAACCTCAGTCAATGATATATCCCTCTTTATAAAGATAATCAATATTTTCTATACAGGTCATCAAAATATAATGAGTATAGTACCTTATTAAATTAGATTACCAAAACATTCTAACAAAAGAAATTATCTCAGACATGATTTCTCATATAAGCACAAAATCACAAAAAGTTCAGAATAAAACATGTCATGATAAGAAAAGGATCACATCACAGGCATATATATATAATAATGAAAGATAGTTTGCTCTGGGAGCTCATCAATATTGTTCAAAGTTAAATCAACTACATTTCTCTGAAAATTCTTAATAAAGATTAAAATCCTAATGCTGTTCAGGTTCCTTGATCTCTATTCCTCTTTTGGCTCTCTTGGAAAGGGCTTCATCAACTTCTTTTCTTCTCTTGAAATAGCCAAACGGCTTTGGAAAATATCTGATTGGCTCTTTATCACCTGCCTGAACTTTCCCAGCCAACTTGTCAGCCTTGAATTTTATCTTCAGCTCCTCTCGATCCCTGTGCTTCAACCATTCAGCTTCAGAATACCATTTCCCTCTTTCATCTGGATTACCTTTCACAGCTTCCCATGCTGCCAGAATCATTTCTCTTGAAGAGGGAGACCAATGTTCAAAATCAACCCTTGATTGAACTTCTTCTCTGAACTTTCTTTTGCTAGATTCTACTTGCTCACTGGTAAAGTTTTTTCTCTTGCTTTTATCCTCAAGATTATACATTTTGGCAATTTGCTTTTGGATTTGTGTAAGAGATGCGGGCTTGGTCTCAGAAACTTGATCATTTTCATAATCTATGGGAGGATAGCCAAAAGTTTCTCTTATAGAATTAGAGGTCCACACAGCATGCTCAGAGCTGGCTTGAATCATTGACCTCTCCCCCTTTAGGACTTCTTCAACTATATGATCTATAACATTCTTCTGAAACCTGACTTGGCCCTCCAGATGATGTACTCCAATTTCAATGGTTTTCTTGACCTCAAGAAGATGGTCATCTATGGTATCTGTATTTAACTTTACCTGATCTTTTATAATTGAAGAGCTCTCATCAATTTTGGCTAGAATAGCAGCATCATGCTATTGCAGTCTAGCTTCTATCTTAGCTGTACCTATAAGAGTTTGTGCAACTTGTTCTTTGTACAACACTTGCATATTGTTACTTAGAATTCCTTGATTTGTTTGAACATCATCTACTGTCTTTGTGATACCTGCTTGTGTCTCTTTAATAACCTTTAATGTCTCTTTGATTGAATCAAGTTGTTCAGTTGTGTAATCTACTGAAGCACCATCTCTTTTGAAAAACTTTACAATTTCCTTTCTCAGTGCATTCATCTGATGATTAACTTCAAATCTAACCAGTTTCATCTGAAAATCTACTTCATTTTTCATTTTTGTGTTATTTTCTTCAATATACTATTCCAATAATCTTCTTTGATTATTAAGCAACACCTCCAGCTGAGGTAGTATTGGACTTAGATCCATATTGATTTCTCTTGCCATTCCATCACTTCTACTGCTTTCTTCTCTGATGAAAGAATCATCTCTCTGGCTCATTTGTGAGCTAGAAGATTCTATCTTAATCACCTTCTCATCCTCTTTCCTTGTGTCTTCAGACTCTCCTTCCACATTCATTGCATCAACTGCAGGATTCACTTGAGTAGGGACCTCAGGCTGATACTCCCCCTCAAATGGTGCATTGTCTTGATCAAGATTTTCTTGAGCTGGGATTTTATCTTGAGGCTCCCCCTCAATGTCTGCATTGTTCAGGTCATTATTGTCTGGAGCAGGGATCTCATCCTGAGCCTCCCCCTCAACTGCTGCTTTGCTAATTTCAGAATTTTCCTGAGCAGGGATCTCATCTTAAGCCTCCCTCTCATTTTGAAAATTCCATTCAACTCTAGCAAGGGATCCAATGTGACTTCCTCTCTCTTCTTCTTCTTTCTCATTCTCATCTTTTTCTTTATTGAACTTGTCAACCCCTTCCAGTAATGGATCAGTACCTGTTGGTGTGTCAGGAGTACTGTCCCTAGGTTTGTTTCCTTCTTCTTCTTCTTCAGATGATGTGAGATTAAGATCATGAATTGGAGAGGATTTTGATTTCCTTTTTGATGATGTTGAGCTTGAAGAGCTTGAAGAGACCTTCTTCTTCTTTTGCTTCTTAGCTTTCTTCTGCTTGGGAGAAAATTCTGCTGGAGGATGATTTGATAAAACTCTTTCCCATCTCTCTATCATTCTGATGTCCATTTTCTTTATATGATTTATCTTGGATCCAAGTTTATTATTTAAAGAGTCTGGAATGACTTTTACTAAATATAGAGATAATATCCTACCCATGTTGGGTGCTTAGATACATTCGATTATTCTGTCAAACACCACCCTCCCCCAATCTGTTCTCAATGTATGAATGATCCTGGTCAGAAGAATAAACATTTTCCTAGAAATTTTATCATGAGACCCAGTCTTGCATAACAGACCCTTTCCAATCACATATGTCAGCAGTTTTCCTCTTGAATTCATTCATTTCCTAAGAATACTCCCAGAGATTTCATGTGATGTTTCAATTCTGCACCAGAATTGTGCTAATCTAATCTGCTCAGAGCTCACTTCTTCTTCTTCTTCATTACTTTTTAATCTTGGCAGTTCTAGTGCCTTAGCGAGTCTTGATGGAGAGATCTTAATCTTCATACCGTTTACAGTGGTTTTAAGCTTCGAATTGACGGAGTCTATTACTATATTGGAGAAAAGTTCTAAGACCTCTCGTTTCCAAATTAGAGTCGATTCATATAGCACAAATTCTAGTCCTACTTTGTAGATTAGCTCGATGGTTGATTTGATTTCCACTGGAGCTATTTGGAATCCATTGTGAACAAGCTCGCCTCCTTCGTAAAGGTAATCACTACTCTTGGGAGGCATTATGGTTGTTGATTGTAGAGTGAAAGAATTGATGGAGAAATTTTCTAGGGCAGATAATTTCCGATTGAGAAATCTAGGGCATATGTACTAACGAAGTATCTTCCCTATTTATAGAAATTCTAATTCAAGAAGATGAATAGCCGCGCGCCGGACTTGTTTGACAAGATTGATCAAATGGTTCAAATTTACCCTGTCGAGATGGCCTAGCTATATTTGCACAAGCGTTGAGATAGCTCGACGCCATTTATCCTCGCTCGACGCCAGGTATCTTCTCGACGCCAGGTATCTTCTCGACGCCAGGTATCTTCTCGACGCCAGGTATCTTCTCTTGACGCCAGGTATCTTCTCTCGACGCCTGATATCCTCTCCACTCACCTTTTAGGACTTAATTATTATTTTCATTTATTTATTTCATTTTCTATACTTATTTGTGAGTTGTCATTTATTCTAGCTTTATTTTAATTAATTTCAAGACAACTTTATTCCATTTTTAGCATTCCTAATTCAATTTTGAAGTTATTAAATTTTGTTTCATCCTGGGGTTTAGTGAATATATCAGCAACTTGTTTATCAGTGGGGACATATTCAATTATGATATCTCCATTTTCTACATGTTCTCTAATGAAGTGATATCCAATTTCTATTTGCTTAGTTCTGCTATGTGATACAGGATTATTAGCTATAACAATAGCACTAGTTGAATCACAATATAGAGGAGATTTACTTAGCTGGACTTTATAGTCTTGGAGTTGGTGTTGAATCCATAATAGCTGAGCACATCAGTTTCTGGCTGAGATGTACTCAGATTTTGCTGTAGAAATAGCTACACTAGTCTGCTTCCTGCTACTCCAAGATATTAGTCTTTTGCCAAGGAATTGACATGTGCCTGATGTACTTTTTCTGTCCTCCTTGCATCCTGCAAAGTCAGCATCTGAAAAACCAGTTAGTTCAAAGTCATTGCTTCTAGGATACCAAAGGCCAAGATTAAGAGTACCTTTCATATATCTCAGGATTCTTTTGGCAGCAGTGTAGTGAGATTCTTTAGGGTTCACTTGATACCTAGCACACACACATGTTGAGAACATAATGTCTGGCCTGCTAGCAGTTAGGTAGAGCAATGAGCCAATGATGCCTCTGTACAAGGTTTCATCAATAGGTTTCCCTCTGTCATCCTTGTCCAGTGACACATTGGCTACCATTGGTGTTTTCATGACAGTGAAATTTTCCATTCCAAACTTCTTGATAATCTCTTTGGTGTACTTGGTCTGAGAAATGAAGATTCCTTCCTCAGACTGTTTCACTTGGAGTCCTAAGAAGTATTTGAGCTCACCCATGCTGCTCATTTCAAATTTCCCTTGCATAAGGCTTGCAAACCTTTTGCAAAGGTTATTATCAGTTGAGCCAAAAATTATATCATCTACATATATTTGTACAAGAATAATATGGCCTTTAACTACCCTAAGAAACAATGTCTTGTCTATCTTTCCCCTTGAGAATTTATTCTCAATGAGAAATCTAGATAATGTCTCATACCAGGCTCTAGGTGCCTGTTTCAGGCCATACAAAGCTTTTAATAAAAGATAGACATGGTTTGGATGAGTAGAGTCAATAAAACCTGGGGGTTGTTCTACATATACTTCCTCCAGTATTGTTCCATTAAGGAATGCTGACTTTACATCTATTTGATAAACTATGAATCCAGTATGTGCTGCAAATGCCAGTAATAGTCTCATTGCCTCCAATCTTGCCACAGGAGCAAACACTTGATCAAAATCTATGCCTTCCTCCTGTCTATATCCATGGGCAACCAACCTTGCTTTGTTTTTGATAATCACACCATTTTCATCCAGCTTATTCCTAAATACCCATTTGGTCCCTATGACTTTGTGTTTCTTTGGTCTTGGAACCAATATCCAGACCTTGCATCTTTCAAATTGATTTAGCTCTTCTTGCATAGCTAATATCCATGAAGTGTCCTTATTGGCTTCATCAAACTTCTTAGGCTCTATTTTGGATAGAAAGCTGTGATGCAAGGCCTCATGTATTGAGTTTCCTCTTCTAGTTTGCACACCTTCATTTGGATTTCCTATAATCTGTTCTTTGGGATGATCCTTCAGATGTTTGGATGCATTCCTCCACCTCTCATTTTCCCTTTGTGATTCTGGTGCATCTGTTTGAGTTGGTTGTTCTAGAGGTTCTGGATGTTGTGGTTCTTCAACAACAATAGGTTCTTCATAATTGTCTTCTACTTGAGATTCATCCTTTCTAGTTACAATTACAGTCTCATTAGTTTCTTCATTATCCTCATTGTGCTGTTCATTGATATTCATCTCCTTCAATTTCTGTGTAGAACCTGCACTACTAGATAAACTTCCCAGATCCTTATAAATAAGGCTGGTTTCATCAAATACAATATGTATAGATTCTTCTATCCTATTTGACCTTTTGTTGAGAATTCTATAGGCTCTACTTTGAGATCTATAGCCAACAAAAATTCCCTCATGTGCTTTTCAGCAAATTTAGTGAGATGGCGCTTTCCATTATTTAATACAAAGCATTTACTACCAAATATTTTGAAATAGGCTAAAGTGGATTTTCTACCTTTCAACAACTCATAAGGGGTCTTATCCAGTCTTTTGTTGATAAGAGCCCTATTCTGCACATGGCATGCTGTGTTTACAGCTTCAGCCCAGAAATACTTAGGAAAAGAGGAGTCACTTAGCATACTCCTACTAGCTTCAATGAGAGTTCTATTTCTTGTCTCAGCAACCCCATTTTGTTGGGGAGTTCTAGGAGATGAGAACTCTTGTGAGATGCCTAGATTTTCAAAAAATTTGGTCATTGCACCTGACTGGAATTCAGTCCCATGATCACTTCTAATTTTGGCTACATGATTTCCTATTTCATTGTTGATTTGCCTAACAAAGCTGGTAAATCTTTCTAAAGTGTCTGACTTGTGTTTAAGGAAGAATACCAATGTGAATCTGGAATAATCATCAATAATTACAAGGGTGTAAATCTTTCATCATAGGCTATGGATTGACATTGGTCCAAATAGATCCATGTGAAGTAGGTATAGACATCTAATGGAATCCTTCTCACAAATTGGTTTGAAGGATGACTTGGTCTGCTTACCCATTTGACAAGCATGGCAGGGACCCTCCTGCATACACTTCCACTTAGGCCCAACTCTCACTAGGTCTTTTGAAATTAGCTTATTTATAGTCTTATAGTTTATGTGGGATAACCTTTTATGTCGTTGTACACTATTAGAGACTTTATTCTCAGCTACTAAGCATATGGAATTTACTTGATCAGAACATATAAAGTTTAAGCAGTAAATGTTGCCACTCCTAGTGCCTGAGAGAATTATTTCATTCTCTTTCTTAATCGGGCACTCATCCTTGTGGAATAAAATGTCATACCCAATATCACATAATTGACTTATGCTGATGAGATTGTGTTGCAATCCATCAACATGAGCAACTTTGGTGATGGTGACAATTCCATTTGTGATTTTACCATAACCTTTAGTTTTACCTTTTTCAGACCCTCCAAAGATAACCTTTGGTCCATTCTTCACAGGAGTGTAATCATTCAGCAGACTTTTTGTTCCTGTCATATGCATAGAGCACCCACTGTCCAAGTACCAAATGGGAGGTTGATTGGTCTTTGGACATCCCTGCAAGAAGAGATTACCTTTTCTTAGGAACCCACACCAAGTTGGGTCCTAGAGCCTTGTTAATATGAGCTGGAATATTTAGTTGTTGTATAATCCTTGGTGCTGTGAGAGTTGCCATAGGTCGGAGTACTGGTCTCCCAGAGTTGAATCTTGGAACAGTTGGATTGAACCAACAGTCAAGAGCAAAATGCCCAACCCTTCCACAACACCAACATTCATATCCGTTATATCTCCTTGGAGGTCTTCACACTTCTTTAGGTTGACTCACATTTTGTTTAATTGCCTTTTTCAAAGGAACTTTGTAAAGAGTTTTAGTGAAATTTACTGGTTTAGTTTCCTTGACAGCAGTGGTTTTCACTGCTGGTCTTAGTTCCTCTCTTTTGAATTTGGTCTTTGCTTTAAATACAAATGAGTCATGATGAGTTGATACTTTTTCTTTGCATAGAGATTTGGCATCATTGTTACTTGGTTGAATTGAGTCATCTTTGCTATTAGAACACTCACCCTTACAAAACTTATGCACACCTTTTTGATCATGCTTATTTGTGATAGGCATGGCTTTGTTGAATTTTATAGATTGCATAGGTGCCTTGTCATTATTTTTAGGTTTATTTTCTGCCTTCCCATCATATCCTATGCCAGACCTGTATTGTGCAGAAAATGTGTCTATTATGGGAAGGATAGATTGTGGTTTTGAGAACTTTGCCACAAGCTTCCTTTCTGCTAGGAGTTTTGCTTCAAGTTCTTTTATTAACTTCTCCTTAGTGCATAAAGACTGTATGTGAATAATAGACATGACTTTTAATTTGCGAAGCTCCTTGCTTACCTGATTCAGCCTCTCAGCTGTCTCAGAGTATTGGGAGTTAGTTTACTTTAATTCAGATATTTCTTTTTGTAGCTTTTTGTTATGCCTTTTGCTCTTTTTAAGGGCTTTGAGAAGTGACTCATATTTCTCAATGATTTAATCTTCATGAAAATTAGATTTTGAGTCATTCTCATCAGAAGAAAATGAATTTATCTCAGGTTTAGAAATAATTTTAGGTTCAGAATCAGAATCAGATAAAGGAGTTTTATCAAGTACCTTTACAATAGAAATTGTCTCCTGCTCCTCTTCATCACTGAGTGCCATGAGTCCTGTATTTTCTTCTTCATCTTCTTCACTATCAGACCTTGATAGTGTGGCTCTTATTATAGGTCTATGATTCAGAATGTCTTCACTTTAATTGACAGCCATCAGAGCTATGAGTGCCTCTTCACTATCTGAGTCAGATGATTGAGATTCACTGTCACTGAGAGTGACTTTGTCCTTCTTGGCTATTAGACTCCTCTCATGTCTCTTGTCAGATTTGTGCCTCCTTTCATCAGATTTCTTGTTGTTCTTTCTCTTTGAAGGACAATCAGCAATCATGTGTCCTGATTTCCTGCATCCAAAACACACAATTTCTTCTGAATTAGATTTATTGTGTTTAGAGTTATACCTGTCCTTCTTGGAATCTTGTTTGAATCCCTCTGAAGAATTGGAGTGCTTCTTAGATCTGGATGACTGAGAGGGTATAGTTTTCCAGTGTTGTTTTCTTCTTAGCATCCTTTTCAGCGGTTTGGTGAAGAGTGCCAGTTCACCATCTGATATTTCAGAGTCAGAATTACTGGTCTCTGATTCTTCTGATTCAGAAGGTATCCTGGGGGATAATGACATTCTTTCTTTGCTTTTCTTGGAACTTTCTTCCTTCAGAGCAATAGGATTTTCCCTGCTGTGTCCTTCCTCAGCTTTTCTGGTATTAAGGTGAAGTTCATGGGACAAAAGTTTCCCATATAAATTTTGTGGCTGAATATTTCCTAGATTTCCCATTTCCCTGATTGCACAGATCTTGATATCCCATTCTTTGTTCAATGATCTTAAGAATTTATCATTCAGCTCATAATCTATAAAAGTTCTTCCATAGGTTTTTAGACCACTTACAATTTTGAAGAATTTCTCATAGCAGACTGCTATTGAATCTTTCTTGTCTTGTCTGAAAGCTTCATATTGTTGATTTAGAAGAGACTTCCTGTCATCTCTGACTTCTTCAGTCCCTTCCATATAAACAATGAGAGATTCCCACATTTCTTTGGCAGTTTTGCAATGAACTAAGTTTTGGAAGGTTGAATCCTCAATAGCACTAACAATGATGTTCTGACCTCTCTTATCCTTGTAGGCCAGAATCACTTTATCTTTGGTCATCTCAGAATATGTTTTAGGAGTCTTGATACTTCCATCTGTAAATGAAACCTTCATAGGAACAAAAGGTCCCTCTAGTACAGTTATGTATATCCTAGGGTCAGAGGCTTCCATGAATAGTCTGACCCTTTCCTTCCAAATCCCAAAGTTTCCTTTTCTGCAGATAGGTAGCTTCATAGATGTGAATTCCTTGTTTCCTTCATTATTAGCCATCACGACTTAAGAAATCTACCATTAGAAGATCTTGTTCAGGCTGTTAAACCTTTTCTTGAACAACAACCCTCTGATACCATTTGAAAGACTTTAATTAAGGGTAGCTAATCAACTAGAGGGGGGGGGGGGGTGAATAGGTTATTTTAAAAACTATTTGCAGTTCTTGATTATAACCTAAAAGAATGATCAGAGCTTTCAAGAAAATGAACACGCACAGAAAAACACACAGAATTTTATAGTGGTTTCCCTTATCTTGGGTAATCCACTTTCCCCCTTATCCCCTCTAGCAGTGTGCTAGATAGGGTTTATATCTCCTCCAGATCTCAGACCACAAACAGGTCTTACAGCTCAGATCACAATAGATTTTACAGACTCAGATCTTAACAGATCTTACTCTCTCAGATCTCAGCAGATCTTACCAACTCAGATCTCACAGATCCTACCAACTCAGATCTCAACAGTTCCTACCTCAGCCTTTATAATTATAGGCTTACAGCTCAGATTCACCCCTGAATCTTACAACTAAGATCACACCTGATCTTACAACTCAGATCCTTGACAGATCCGACACTCAGATCTGACACTCAGACCCTACAGGGATTGATAAAGATAATAATAATACTTAGACTCAGATTCTTCAAAGTGTTGATATTCTTGATCTGCCTGAATGATCAGACAGAAATCTTCAACAGATCAGCAGCAGCAATTTGGTCTTCTTGATTTATCAGGCTGTGATGACTATTCTTCTTCTTAGAAAGACAGATTCTTCCTTCTTAATCTTCTCTTTTCAGAAAGATGTATCAGCACCAGATTGCTGAAATATTTCTTCAAGTTAGAACAGTTGTGAAAGAGGAGACGACTTCTTCAGATTCTTTCTCAGACTTTCCCTCAAAATGATGGAGAAGATAATGGCTTTCAAAAATAGGAATGATCGACTTCTAAACCCATAGGTCATGCCTTCTATTTATAGCCCCCATCTACAACATCTGTTACGCTCCTCCACGTCAGCACGACGCTAAGTCTTCAATGGTATTTAATGGCTTCAGAAGAAAAAAAGGCTCAGCTAGCTGTAGATGAAATTTCTCAGCTCAGAGCTTTTATAGAAAAAGGCGTTGAGCACTGTGCATCTCTGTCGACGCTTTTTCCATTAGGTGTCGAGCGATATGTAGATACTTGACACATACTTCTTAGACTGAAGCTCTCGACTCCTCCTTCTTAGGGGTTGAGCAATCATTAGTCATTCGACGCTTTTTATTTGTAGGAGTCGAGCAATGTATAGGGGCTCGACGCTTCTTAACTGTGCCTTCATATCTAGAGTCCTCTTGTTGGCGTTGAGCTAACTGAAGTTTGGTCGACTCTTCTCATTCCACGTCGTCGAGCAATATTCCTTGGCTCGACGCTTCTTAGCTTGGTCTCAGATCTTCAGCGGCGACCTTGTCTATTTGAGCAGCAGACAAGGGTCGACGCTTCTGGGTCACTGGCGTCGAGCGATGTGTGGTATCTCGACGCTTGTGAACTTGGATGATTTTTCTTGAGCACTTTGCTTGACCTGATCTTCTGCACAAAGATTCTCGAAAGTATATCAAATACATTCTGAGGTATATCTTTGACTTAGGAATGGACTTCTCCAAATCTAAGACATTGTGGACAATGGTCCCAACAGAAACAATTGCTATGGTTGTCCGAAATGGTATCGATGCGACAGCGGCGTAGGCGGCGGCGTAGGAGGCTGTGTAGGTGGCGGAGGCGAATCTTGGGTGGAAGAAGATCGGAGGAGAGCTCTGGACGAGAGCACCAATGTAACGATACAACAATCTGCGATATTATAAATACAGAAAATGGCCGGAGTAGAGGTGGCCGGAGACGAGGTAGAAGATGAATGGTCGGAGGTGGCCGGAGCTCGGAGAGAAGAAGGGGTACGGGAAACACAGAAGAAGAAACTAAAACTTTATTAAACTCCTCATCCTTATTACATGTTTACAGGTTTATTTATAGCCTAAACATAAGAGCGCTCACAAACTAGTTTACATCATATTAATACAGCTGGCAGCTATTATAATGCAATTCTTTAGTAAGGCTTGATCCCTGCCGTTGATGGTTCTCGAGTGGCGTGACAAGATCCTGCCGTTGATTGGACTGATGGGGACGTGACCCACTGTTGTTACAGTGCCTGGGAAAAGAAAGGTGTTAGGGTTTTGGCGGAGAGAAAAGCAGATAGAAATGAACTTATCAGAGGAGGAGGAGGAGGAGGGAAAACTGTGGCTTTTCAGATTTTATTTTTATTTTATTAGCCCCCAACAAATTTTGGAGGGAATTATCCCTCCATTTCATTATATTCAATATAAAATCTAAAAATTCATTTCTAATTAATAATATGTTATGTAACAAAAAAATAAATTTACCTCAACGACAAGTGTATAGTTTTAGTTTTCATTTATATTTGAACTAATATTAACTAATAATTATATTATTTAATCACTATTATTTATATATTTTAGGATTAGTTAAGCCAGCACATCGGGACAAAATGCGCCTGCGAAAAAACGAGCTCGGGTGAAAAAGCAAATCGGGACAAAAAATGCGCCCGGGAAAAAAATGTGCTCTGAAAGAAAATGTTCACGACCGCTATCGTCGTGCCAAACAGAGCCTTCATCTAATCATTATTTTTAATTAATTATAAATATTCATTTATAAAGAATTAGTTAAAGTATATACATTAAATATTTTTTACTATCAAAGTAACTTTTTGACTCTACGATATTTATTCGCCATCTCTCGACTCATATGCTTGATTTTCTCCAAAGAGATCATCATATCATGTATGATATGGTGTATGCGTGTCTGTCTGTGTATGTCTCTCTCTGTGTGTGTGTGTGTGTGTGTGTGTGTGTGTGTGTGTGTGTGTGTGTGTGTGTGTATGTGTGTTTGTGTGTGTGTGTGTGTGTGTGTGTGTTTGTGTCTGTGTGTCTATGTGTGTGTGTCTGTGTGTGTCTCTGTGTGTGTGTACCTTTATATGTTTGTGTGTGTGTGTGTGTCTATATGTGTCTGTGTGTCTGTGTGTGTCTGTGTGTGTGTGTCTGTGTGTGTGTCTGTGTCTCTGTCTGTGTGTTTGTTTGTCTGTGTGTATGTCTGTGTATGTCTCTGTGTGTCTGTCTGTGTCTTAGTGTCTATATGTGTCTATATGTCTCGGTGTGTCTATCTGTGTTTTTATTTGTCTGTCAATGTCTGTCTTTGTGTCTGTATCTATTTGTGTCTGTGTCAGTCTGTGTATGTGTTTGTGCCAGTCTGTTTCTGTGTTTGTGTCAGTCTATTTCTGTGTGTGTTTGTGTCTGTGTATGTGTCTTTGTGTTTGTGTCTTTATCTGTGTCTGTGTCTGTCTGTATCTGTATCTGTGTCTATCTGTGTATGTGTTTGTGTGCGGTGTGTGTGTGTGTCTGTGCGTCTGTGCATGTATGTGTCGGTGTGTGTGTCCATGTGTCTATGTGTGTCTGTGTGTTTGTGTTTGTGTGTGTGTACTTGTGTAAGTGTGTGTGTGTACTTGTTTAAATGTGTGTGTGTGTGTGTGTGTGTGTGTGTGTGTGTGTGTGTGTGTGTGTGTGTGTGTGTGTGTGATTGTGTGTCTGTGCGTGTGTCTTTGTGTCTGTGCTTCACAAGAAAATGCTCCCGAGCGAAAAACGTGTGTGTTGGCCAAAATTGCTCTCACGAGCCCGCGTCGTGCATGTGCTTGTGCTTGGCGGTGGTCGCGCGTGCGCACGGGAGTGTCTTTGCGTGCGTGCGGGGCCCGTGCACGATCATTATTTTTATTCTAAAATTATGTAATAAATTAATGTCATATTTGTATTCATTTATAAATTTAATGTTTTTAATTTTTGGATTTTTTTGGCAAAATTTTATGGAGGAAAATATTCCTTCATATATTTCATTCATGTAAAAGAGAGTGGGAGAAGAAGAAAATTTTTTATAAAGACGTTTTAAAGTTTTATAAAAATTTTATATAAACGTTTTTATAAAGTTTTATAAGAACTTTATTTAAAGAAACTTTATATATCTTTAACTACTATATATAAAGAAATTTTAAAATGATTTTTTGTTAAAATATAAATGTTTTTGAAAAAAATAATTATAAAATATTGATGTATATTTTTTTACAGTCATTTTGAATACTTATATGTATGTGTTGCGGTGAAGTCCGCCATCACCGACCGGGTACTGCAGAATGCAGGCGCAGCCCGCTCGAATGCGGGCGCATCCCGCTAAGAGTCAGCGAGCATGGGCGAAGCCCGTCCGGAGCTGCTTGTAAAGTTTTATAAAAAAACTTTATATGACTTTTTTATAAAAACGTTTTATAAAGTTTTATATAAAATTTTATACACGTTTATATATAATTAAATTTATAATTATAATTTATTATATATATATTAATTATAAAGGTACGCATCGATACTCTCCGCTGTGACAGTGTCCTGACAGCGACGGTACCTCCGCCAAAACTGTACTCTCCCACTCTCAAATGCTCGATCGATCAACTTGTGCATAGGAAAAGAGCACGTGCCCCACACAACATTAATTACCCCCACCTCGATAGTGTCCCAGTGCGACGACGCTCATGCAGCTCACAAACCCTTGCACGTGAAAATACCCTAAATTTAAAATCTTTAGTCTTGTTTTTTTAAACGCTACAAAAAAAGGTTGTCGTAGACGTCTCCTTATAAATGGTGATAATAAATAAATAAAATTTTTTTTAGTGATAATATATTTCTATTTATACAAAAATTTAAAAGATACATTAGATTGTTTTCATGTTACGATATTTAATTAATAGTCATCTTTCGCGCGCCCGTAAGAAAAATGCGTGTTTGGGCTAACAGTACTTGCACCTAGTTGAAAAATGCGCCCGCGAGAAAATGCGTAACTAGCTAGGCTAAAACGTGCCCGAGTGAGAAAAAGCATCATGACGAAAAAAGTGCGCCCGTAAATATGTGTTTTTGAAGAAAACGCTCCTGAGCAAATAACTTGTGCGCAAACAAAATTGTGCTCCCGAGCCAAAAAGTGTGCGCAGTCAAAAACACGCGCCCTGACAAAAATGAACTCGGGAGAGAATGAGTGATAATTCGAAAATGCGTTCTCAGGCGAAAACAAGCTCCCGGGCAAAAATGCGCGCCTGGGAGACGCGCCCGGGCAAAAATGCATGCTAGTGCAAAAACGCGCCACCGGACAAAAAACACGCACAAGTGAAAAAAACATAAATCTTATTTAAAAAGTAAATTTTATTGAACAACGCGTTGTATTTATGAATTGATTTGACATGTACTTATGAATTTCATTACACATTTATTTTCATTAAACCACGTATCATCCATCAATCAATATATATATATGACATATATTTTCATTAAAACGCTAGCTCCCGTGCAAAAAACGTGTGCACTGACAAATTTATTTATGCTCCCGAGCAAAAAAGATAGAGCTAGCTACTGCAATGCGCACGACTGAAAAGAAAAAGTGCTGCTCGGGAAATAAAACGCGCATCCGAGTGAAAAGCACGTGCTCGAGCGAAAAATGGGCGCTCGAAGGGTACTATTATTTCACCCCTGCGCACAATGAAAAAATATGCATGCATGCGGGGCCAGTGCGCGATCGTTATTTTTATTCAAAAATTATATTAATATGTTTTAAATTTTTTGATTTGTTTTGTGCAAAATTTTATGGAGGGAAATTTCCCTCCATATATTTTATTAATGTGAGAGGGAAGGAAATAGACAAAACTTAATAAACTAGAGGAAGAGAATGGCGCGCGACGACGACCGAGAAAGAGAACGACGATGGCGGTGGCCGTGGAAGAGAGAGGCGACGGCGGCGGCGACCGTCGAAGAGAGGGGAGACAACTGCGGCGGCCGTACGTGAAAGACATTGCTACAGCTCGCAAATGGATGTTCATGTGTTTGGTTGTCCATGTCTGTGTGTGTGCATGTGTCTGTGTTTGAGCCCCGACACATGCAATACGCGCTAGCTCTCAAGTAAAAAAAGGAAAACAACACGCACGAGAGTGCATTTGCGTGCACACGAGAGTGCATTTGCGTGGGCGCGAGAGTGCATTTGCGTGCGCGCGAGAGTGCATTTGCGTGCGCGCGAGAGTGCATTTGCGTGCACACGGGTTCGTGCGTGATTTTATTTTAATTCCAAAATTATATTAAAAAATTAATGTCATATTAATTTGCATTCATTTTTACATTTTATATATTTTTAATTTTTAGTTTTGTTTTGTTCAAAATTTTATGGAGGGAAATTTTCATCCGTATATTTCATTCATTCATGTGAGAGAGAGATAGAGCTGCATGGGAGAGAGGCACAAACACTTTTATAAAAAGTTAAACATTTATAAAAAAAACCCGTACGCGCAAAAATACATGTTGCAATAGTACCACATATCTGCGACAGCCACGCATAGATGTTTGCGAGCTGTAGGAGTACTGTCGTCGCGTTAGAGCACTATCGAGGCGGGGTGCTGTCGCGCGCATACAATTTTTTTTATTTCTTTCAAAAAAAAAATCAAAACTTTGATAATAAAATAGTACAAAAATTGAAAATAAAATATGATATATTTTTTGTAACAAAACTTTAATAATAAAATATTACTATTAGTAAGGACAATGTCTTTGTCACAAAAAACTTTCATGATGTGGTTACAATTGATACTTATTGTGAGAAAAGTTTTCTATTTGTAATGTAACATTAGTTTTGTTATAAATATTTACAGTTATAGTAACGAATTAATTATTATTATAACAAAATTTAAAATATTCGTTACAAAAAAGTACTTTTTTGTAACAAAAAAAAATTGTTACTAAATATAACTATTAGTAACAAACTGTGTTTTAGTTATATTTTAGTCCTTACAACATGTGCAGTTTGTTGTAGTGTGCAATCCTAAGACATCAAATATTCATAAAATGTGATTGATAACCTATAGTGATATATGTTATTTTAATGCATGGTTAATCTTATTTTTCTTATTTGATTTACTATATTATAAGCTAATGCATGAAAAACATGTCATAACACAACATATATTAAATGTGAACATGTATCGTGTTTGGTTTAATGACTAAAACATTTAACAAAAATGCACAAAGCACAAAAAAGAAAGAAAAGAAAAAAGTTATTTTTTATTTGAATTTAAGCAGATTATGAAGTAGAATTTTGTGTGTTTCATTTCGATTTGTTTCTACTTAACGAATTTTAGTAATTACTAATGAATGAGAGTTTTAGGTATCCAAAGAGGATCAAGTGTGATGGTTCCTTTGGGAACCCAAATATAACGTGGAGATTTATTTAGAGACAAAGATTAATGAGCCCATTCAAATTGAGTTAATATGTTGTTTTTAACTATGGCCATCCATTCAAATTTTGGTTGAATGTCTTTTAAATTTCCATAGTCATTATTTTATATTGAGACTTAGGATAATAGTGATTTTTGAAATATTATTGATAGGAAATTTGTGCACATTCAATTTTACGTTGGGTGAAGATTGATTTTGTAAATGATGGTGATGATAGTGATTTGGAGATCTATTTATTACATGTTTGTATGTGTTAAACTTGTTTCCTAAGGTAAATTGGCATTGATAATAATGGTAATAATGATCCTTAGAATATTGATTTTTGTTTACTCGACGTTTCTCCAAATTTCTAGTTATATTTATTATGTCTTTAAATTTTGGACTTAAATTGGTAGAGTGCTTCTTAACTAGTAATGAGTGTGATTTAAGTTTAGACTCTAACTTATTATTTCATGAAATATGGTCATATCTTGCTTTATTGTAAGCGATCAGGCTATTCTTAAGAGTGGTGACTATATAATAAAGTTACCACAATAAATAAAAGAGTTACCAAAAAACAAAGAAGAGAATACAAGATGTAATAAAATTTATTATGATTATAACTCCCAAAAAGAATTTCTTAAGGCAATACCGAAAGAGCGCTCAAGATATTCATCATATGTGAGCTCAACCTTCATTAAGAATAAACTTTAATCTTCAAATTCCTTAGAAATCTCTTCTAATAGATGTAGAGGAGTCTTTGATCACCTTCAAAGCTCTAGGATGAAGAGGCTCTCAAAGTATTCTTGTTCTCTCTTAAGAAATAAAGTGAAATGATATTTAATAGATCTCTGTGAGCTATTACCTTTGGTAGCAGTATCATCGGGTGGCAGTGCTAATACTTTCATTATCCGCCTCCTTGACTCTTAATTTGGAAGGTGGTGTCAGCATATTGGCAATAGTGTTGGGAAAACCCCACCTCTTGATTTGATACACAGTTTTAAGAGTGATTAATTAAGACCTTACCCATGTTGCATAAAATGGTAATTTATGTCATAAGGGCTTAGTATCTAAGTTACAAGAATGTGACCTAAGAAAGCAATAGAAGAACTCGGGTTCAAAGTTTTATTCAAACAAAGGATTCTCAAAGTAGCGTCGAAATATAGTCAACGCAATGTCAAGAGTAGTAGACGCAACATTAGAAAAAGATCTTAAATATTTTTGAACTTAGAGCTATGACTACCTCTCAATGTAGCGTCAAAATATTTAAGCAGTGTTGAACTCGTCAAAGTACCCTCGAAATCTTCAAATAACGTTGAATCTCCCAAAGAAGCATCAATATCATAAAGCTAAAGCTGACTTCTCCAAGGAACTCAGATGTCACTTCTCCTTTATTCAGAGTATACGTCGAAAGGTCCTTGAAAAACAATTGACATTAAAATTCATAAGAAAACCTCTAACATTCATATGTCATGGCAAAAAGCATGGGCAGAATACAACCATTGAAATTCTACTTTTAGAAAAAGATATTCAAGTCTACGCAAGTAGCATCTAGAGCAATTAATGCTGAAGTTTTGAAAACAAATTCAAAATGAAGAACATATATAAAGGAAGCTCAAATAAAAGAAAAAGTGGAGGAGAAAAATAGATAAAAAGAAAAAGCAAGAAGAAAGTAGTAAGATAACTGCTATTTATCAAGAAGAAAAGATCAACCCCTTCCCTGTGTGGCTTTTAAATACTGAAGGAAGTTTCCTCTCAAAAACTCCAATTGAAGAAGAAGAATCTTCTCCTACTTCTAAAGATTCAAGCAGAGAACCCCTTATCTTAAGGGTCATTACTGAAGATCAAGATTCATCATTCTCTTCCAGAATCTTGGTTAATAAGAAGAAGCTTCTATTCACTCCCGTCTGAATCCACACCGCACTGCAAAGAATCAGTTCCTTCAGACATTTGTTGTTAAAAGACACATTGTGGAAAAGACAACTCAGCCCACTGAAAGAGTTCTTCAATCTCTCTTTACAAGATTCTAACTGGTTTTGAGAGACCGTATCAACAACTCCTAGTTAAGCTTCCTTATCAATAGCTCACTCAGTTTTGGAGAGACCTTGTTAACAAATCCCCATTCCAAGAGTCTCCTTACCAAAAGACTCAGTGGTTCTAAGAGTCTCCTTACCAAAAGACTCAGTGGTTCTAGGAGTCTCCTTACCAAAAGGCTCAGCAACTCTTGGACACCTTATCTCTAGTCCTGGTTCTAAGATTCTCCTTGTCAAAAGACTCAGTATTAGTGATAGTGAATTTCTATTGCGACAAAAGAGTGGATATACCTCTGTTTGGGGAACCACTATATTTCCTGTGTCGTCTGTGCTATTTGCATTCTCTCTATGCTTTTCATTTCCACACCTTTACTTACACTTGATTGCTATGTTTGTAATATAATAGGGGCATTTGGCTGTGAAAATTGTTAAATGAATCTACAAAAAGTCTTAATTACTCTATTCACCCCCCTCTAGAGTACACCTCAAGTGATTAACATCTCTTTCAAATAGGTAGCATGGTATGGTAAGGTTATCGCCAAGCATAACACGATATATCCTTGCACCCAAATAAGATGTTTTGCTTTATTTGGCTCTCAAATTGATGGAGTTACCTAAAGAAATCATAGGGAAATATTGCTACTACAAAGGGGTAGTGCATTCCATATTTATCTCCTTGATAGCTGGTCATTCTAGAATGAGGGCTATCGTGGGGCGGTATATCTTTTGCCGACGGTAAGTGACAATTATTTTCATATATTCTTTGGAAATCACGAGCATGCTTTAGAGCACTTGTATTTATTTTACCTATAATTCTTTCACACTATAAACACAAGAAATGCTAGATCAAATACATATTAGGATTTGTTATTCCCAAACCGAGAGATGTAGAATCAATGATCCAACCAATTTATCATTGTGTGATGCGTAGATTGGGTAGATCTAGGGAGTGAAATGTATCGCAGTTGTGGTGACTAGATCAGGGTATATTTAGGGTGTAAATTCATGTTGTTTGGTAACTTGGTTTAGAGTTATTTCTAGGAGGCTTGAGGATTATTTGGGGGTGAATTTGCTAGGGACACTTGGTTCGAGGTGTGAGTTGGTATAGATAACTCAAGTTTTATTATTCATCGCCTTTAATCTTTGCATCAATAGATCCAATCTTGTATCTCTTAGTCCATGAATACAAAGTTTTTATGTTATGAACATTGCTATGGTTCCGACATAATCATTTGTGTATTAAGTTCTATTAAATAAAATAAATATGGATTTTTTTTCTAATAATCTTTCATGATTAATTTAATCTGATAATTAGTTTTTCATTATTTGCGGATTATATCATTTTGGTCTATGATACAAGCGAGGGTGTAAACGCAAAACTTGAATCTTGGAGAGACACTTTATAAAAGAAGGGTTTTAGGTTAAGCATGGAATGACAAAGTATATTGAGCTTAAATTTTGAAGTGCAAGAAGGATGAATGACTTTATTAAGTTGGGGGATCAAGATATTTCCCGTAGTGAGTGATTTAAATATCTTGGATCGATAGTTCAAAAAGATGGAGGTGTTTATAAAGATGTGATACATAGAATCCAAACAGGTTGGTTGAAGTGGAGAGGCACGTCAGGGATCTTATGTGGTCGCAAAGTACCATTAAAACTTAAAGGCAAGTTTAACCATACTGCAATTAGACCAACAATGCTTTATTGTTCTGAGTGTTGGGCAGTGAATTGTGTACATGAGCAAAAAATGGGAGTTGCGCAGATGAGATTACTTAGGTGGATGTGTGGAAACATGAGACTGGATAAAATTAGGAATGCATGTATCGGGGATAAGACAGGACTGGAACCAATTGCCGAGAAGATGCAAGAAGCTCGGCTAAAATGGTTTGGACACGTACAAAGGAGACTATTAGAGGCACCTATTAGGCATTGTGAGAGTTTAGTCACTAGGCTTGTTAAATGAGAGAGGGGTAGATCAATAAAGACTTAGAATGAAATTACAAGGAAATACATGATGTACATAGGCATTAGTGAGATTATGACTAAAGATAGGGCACAATGGCGACAAAGGATACATATAGTCGAATCAACTGTAGTGGGATAAAGGCTTGAGTGTTGTTGTTGTAATTTATTTTTCATTATGCATCATTTAAAATTGTGAAAGAATTTATTTTATAATTTAACATAAACCTCAGACGTCCCCCCTTAAGTTTATCATATGACCCAACAAATTCCAGTGCATTGCAACTGACAAGATAAATCCTCGGTTAATTTACTCAAAAACTATTTTAAGTCAACATAGTTCAAATTTGGCTTAATACAAGCTATAGTTGGGTCATGAGGCTATTAAGGTCTGTATGACCCTAATTATGCTTATCAAGGGAGTCAATCAGCTATGTCCTTTAGATGGTTCATATGGTCAGGTTAAAATTGGGATATTATAGTTTCCCCGTTTTGAACTATATCTAGATACACTTCAAATTCCCATGATGACCAAGATTATGAGAGAAGTGTCATTTGGGTCACCTAAGTAAGGAGCTTGGAGGTGAGGAATGCCCAAAACTCAAGGAAAAGGGAGGTGAAGAGGTACAGTTGAACGTGTGATTGTAAGAATGAAAGGGGATGTATAATTAGTGGGAGAAGCAGGTATGGTCTATGGCTTGGGTGAATGTTGAGGAGGTGTGTAGAGGATGGTTGTATTTTGGTGTGGATAGGATAGAGATGTATGAGAGGTTGTTATTGTTGAGGGTAGTAGTAGTGACAGTGGTATGGACAAATTTGGATGCTTACGGCTTGGGGTAAACAAAAGAAATGGTGGAGGTTGCTAGATGAGTAGTGATGGTAGGCGGTGTGGTGGAAGTGGATGGGGCTGAGGATGAAGTAGTAGAAGTGGCCTTAAAGGAAGAAGATTTTGGAATAATCTACTTCCATAGTTGCAAGATCCTTATAAAAAGAGTCATACCTTTGTTCATAGAAAACTCTAAGGTAGTTAGGAGTGAGGGATGAACAAGAGATAGGTATATGCACAAAATTCTCCAAAAACATAGCCCCATATGCCTTTCGCTTACTTAGGAAAAAGGTGTTAAATTTTTAGAGGTTATGGAGTGAAGTAATAATGCAGAACACTTCAACACAATCCACAAGAATGACAATCAGTGATAATGGGAAGACCGAATAGTGCTCTTATATTAACTATCTCTTTACATCCCGAGACATACATGGAGAGACATGATTCATAAGAATTACAAAGGAGAGAAGCACAAGACACAAAAAACAAGCCGCCAGCGAACTTCCAAAGCAGAGATCGCCAGACCGCACGAACAGGCAAGCCGCACGGCTATCCCTGAGACCGCACGAACAGAAGCAAGCTTGATGACCTACGAACTGTCAGACCACAATCATAGACCGCACAACCTGCTGCCTTATTCAACTGCTGAAAACCAAACAATCTGTCTGCACTTCGAGACCGCCTGACCGCGAGGTCGCCTGATCATAGAAGTTTCAGCGAACAAAAAACCAGAACTGCATAAGCTGTCGCCAAACCACAAACTGAGACCGCCTGACCGCTGAGGTCTCCTGATTGCCAAGTTCACCGCGAACAACCCAAAGAACTACACCACAGATCGCCCAGAGGAAAGCCGCTTGCGAGCTAGTTATTCACAACTGGGAAGTGACCAAGTATGAAGACCGCATCTATTGGCCTCTAACAGTTCTCACTTAATAATGACGAGCCCTGCACCTCTATTTATAGGCAAGCTGACGGATGTCGTCACCGCCCCAAAATGAGATACAATAACCGCCCATCAGGTCGCGAGCGGTCTCACAGAATAGACCGCCCGACCACATCACATGGACAACAGATCGTCCAAGGAAAAACCCGGCCAGAACAACCACGTAGTTCGCGCGGTCTTATATCCTTCAGCAACACTGACCGACCAGAACAAGTCGTCAGAAACAACTTGTGCAAGCCGCGCGGTCACCTGCGGTCTCCCAAAATAGACCGCACTACACTTCCCTTCCACTTCAAAAAATCAACACTCCCCCTTGAAGTGGGAAGTGGAAGTCAGCCCAAGCAAGCTTTGCAACTGACCAAATGGTGCCTTCGACAACGGCTTTGTAAAGATGTCAGCAATATTATCCTTGCTCTGCACATGCTCTACAATTAGAGATCCCTCCAACACCTTCTCACAAATGAAATGGTGATGAATCTCTATGTGCTTCGTACACGCGTGACAAACTGGATTGTTCACCAGTTTGAGCGCACTCTCATTGTCACCACGTAGAAGAGTAGGACCTTGCACCTCCCCATGAAAGTCCTCCACTAGCCTCCTAAGCTAGATGGCTTCCTGAGCAGCTAAAGCTGAAGCTTTGTACTCCGCTTCCGTGGTAGAGACAGACACAGAATCCTACTTCTTGCTACACTATGATATAGCTGTAGAGCTCATCATAAAGACGTATCGAGAAGTCGATCTTTGATCATCTGAATCTCCTCCATAATCAGCATCCATATATCCATGCAAGCAAAATCCCAAATCTCTCTCGTAAAAGAGACCCAAATCTGAGGTGGATTTGACATACTTCAAAATACTCGTAGTCGCCATAAGATGAGGTTTCCGAGGCTCTGCCATAAACCGAATCACCCTGCCAACTACATAAGCAATATCCGACCTCATGATCGTCAAATATATCAGACTTTCGACTAAAACCCAGAACACCAAGGGATCAGAAAGAATATTCCCTTCATCTCGTCGAAGATGAAATCTAACCTCTAGTGGAGTAGAGCTGCTCTTCCCCCTTCCATACCAAACCACTGCACGATCTGATTTGCATAGAATTTCTGGGAAACGAGCATACCGCTCTCTTTCCTCTCAACTTTGAGTCCAAGGAAATGGTGGAGCTCACCCAAGTCCTTCATCTCAAATCTGATAGCTAGCTCAGCTCAAAGCATAGCTACCTCCACTTCAGAATTCCCCGTGATAATCATATCGTCAATGTATAGCAGCACCAAGACCCGAAGCTCCCCCGTCTTCTTTATGAATAAGCTCAAATCAGAATCAGAAGCAAAATATCCGCAGAACTGGAGGTATTTTGCGATCTTCCCATACCACGCCTCAGGCGCCTGCTTCAAGCCGTAAATAGCCTTCTTGAGCTTACACACATATCTTGGGTGCTCTTCGGAAACATAACCAGGTGGATGATCCATGAAGATATTCTTGTCAATCTCGCCGTATAAGAAAGCATTCTTCACGTCGAGTTGCCAAATCTTCCAACCTTGGCAAGTTGCCAATGCGATCACCACCCGAACCGAAGTCATTTTGGCAACAAGGCTGAAATTTTCTTCGTAATCTTCCCCATACCTCTGAGAGAAACCCCGAGCTATAAGGAGAGCCTTGTATCGCTCAATGCTACCATCAACCTTCTTCTTCAGCTTGAAAACCCACTTGCAAGTCACTGGAGTAACTCCCTCAACCTTATGCACCAAGTCCTTAGTCTCATTCTTCCTAAGGGTAGCCATCTATTCATCCATGGCTCCTTCCCACTCCTTGACTCCAACGGTGTTTTAAAATAAAATGGATCTCTCTCATCCAGGGGACCTGCGAAGAAACATGAGACGAAGCTCACCAAATTTCCCCTATATACCGATCTGGTGGAATGATAATCCTCTTGGACCTTCTCAGAGCTTGACTCTGAACCACCTCCTCAGCTACCTATTCTGAATTAGCTCTCCATCCAGGTATATTTGGAGCATCGCACCCCCTACTTCCAGAACCTGAGGCACCTGACCCTGAGCTAGAAACACCTGGAGCACCTGGAGAAACAGGCAACTCCACTAGAACCTCCTTGGTAGCTTCTTCAAGTCCACCATCTGACCCACCTTCTTGTAGCACAACAGAAGAGTTACCTTGGTATGACGTCAGCTCGTTAAATATCATATCCCTAGAGACCACATATCTCCGTGTCTCAGGATCCATGCATCTCCATCCCTTCTTCCAGTCATCATAACCGATGAACACTAGCTTCCTTGCTTTTGCATCTAGCTTCGTTCTGAGAGCATCAGGCATATGCACATAGCAGGTAGATCTGAACACATAAAAGTGTTCCATGCTTGGTTTCTCCTTGAACATCAACTCATGAGGAGTCTTTATGTTAATAGGACTGTGAAAGTGAGTTTAATTCTTAAGTTAAAAATTCTTTTTAGGGTTATTTCAAAACAATGATATATATAAATATGTGTGTGTGAAACAAGGTGATTTATATATTAAATTTATTATCACAGAAAATAATCACAGCACATAAAATAGAGAAAAAGAGCATAAACAAGCAAACATCCAGAAGACACCAGAAATATAGTAGTTCCCCAATCAACCTGGGTACATCTACTCTTCTACCCACTGGTTGGAATCCACTACAGATTTTTTGATCAGGTGTCTTCCACGAAGGGGTTTTTGATCAGGTGTCCACACACCAAGTGAGCTTTTGATTAGGTGCTCTAACCAAATCATAGGTTTTTGCTAAGGTGCCCTGTCACCAGGAGTTAACTTTTGAAGGGAGTTATAACCCTTTGTACAGGAGGGAAGGAAATAAAGAAAACAAAAAGTTAAAGTGTTCTTCTCTTTGCTGAGAAGACTCTTGATGATCCTTATGGGTTGTTGAGTTTGGATCTTGATGATGTTGAATAGATCCCCCTGTCTGATTGAGATTAGATGACAGCTTGTGGAGTCTCCTTCACTCGAATGTAATAACTCTTTTCTTCTTCTACACTTTTGATCCTGAGCAAGTGATTGGTGTCTCAGGATGTAGATGATCTGCAGAGAAGAGTTAGCAAAACAAAACAATATAGAATAATATGTTGTTCTCTGTTTTGCTTGTGTCGTATCTTCTGTGTGCTCTCTTTTTTTCTCTCTCTCTCTCTGTCTTTTTATAATCTGAAGAGCTTCTCTCTTTATTTTGAATTCCTCTTTTTGGGAAAGGGAAAGAGATAAAGTCTCTTTATTTATCTTGACTCCTTGAGAAGATAAACTACTGTATTTTAGTTTTTCTGCAACGGCTATAACATTAAGTGCTGCAACAACTATAATGTTAAGACAGTAATATATATAGCAATATATAAATAGAAATGATAAAATATTGCTTTATTAAGTCTGATAACATATATATATATATATATTTAGTTGGGCTGAGAAAGAAGAATTATAATTTCTGATAATATTTTCGTCGAGCTCAGCTTCAAGTTCGTCGATCTGAACAATTGATTCGTCGTTCTGAGCTTCTGTTGATGATTCGTCGAACGCAGACTTGAGTTCGTCGAACGCAGCTTTTCTTCGACCGCTGAGACGGGATGATTTTGTCGACCGCTAGACCGCTGAGACAGATCGTCAACCGCTGAGACGGCTGGAGTTCATCAAACATAGACTGCATATAATTCGTCGATCGCCGGTAGCCGTTCGTCGAACCCAGAGAACTTATATTATTTTCTTATGTTATTTTCTTCTGATTCGATCACATCATATTTATATTATTTTCTTAGTCTTCTGACTTAATGGGATTTTGATCTTAAGTTATACATTGTGTTATGATAGAAACTTAGATATTACATATGGATCCTAACTCAAATCAAAACTAAGGTTCCAACAATCTCCCCCTATTTGAGTTGGGATCCAAAGCCAAATTATAACTGGGTGTTCTAACAATCTCCCCCTATTTGGTTTAGGATATAAATTTATAGTCTCCCCCTAAAATAAACAGGGATCAAACCAAGTGGTCTGGTAATATTCCCTTATCTTGTTTTAGGATGTTAAATTTCATCTTCTTTTTAGTTCTCTTCTTTTAATTCTTCTTCTTTTAATTCCATTTCCTTTAATTTCTACAGCTTTTGATGGATTCTGATTTCTTAGATTTTGATTCCATTAAAATCTTGAATTGCTACAACTTAATGAATTCTAAGGAAAAATTTTAGGAACATTGCCTGATATCTTCCTTCTTGTCGAATCTCCTTATCTGAAGAGACTCACTCAGTGCTATGATTATTTCTAATCAATGCAACTTGAGTAGAATGCTCAAACATGATTTTTGGAGAAAAGTCTGTAAGAACATGAAGTTATCTGACTTTGCTCTTTATGATAGAAAAATTAATTAAATCTTAGAATTTTTGTTTTGTTTGATTTAGGAATGGAGTTTAATGGTGAGAAACTGGTCAAGCCTTTTTATCTCATTAAAATATAAATTTGAAAAATTATTATGATTTTGTTGAACATAAAATATTTCTTTTTCTTTAATAGATTGTTCAAATTTATTTTTCAACAACATATTTTGTTCTTCTGATATTTTTAAATCTTCCTTAAGTTTGTTATATTCAGAAGTCAAATTATTTATTTTTGTTAATTCTTTTCTGATTTCATTTTCAGATTTCATTAAACCTATACATGGAGTTTTATAATCTGATTTGTAATTTTCAGAGGTAGAGTTGGGATTTGAAGTTACCCCATTTACCTTTTCTGATTCAGATTCAGATTCTGCATCTGAGTAGTGGTTTGAGCCATATATGGCCAACATGCAGAATCTTCTGGCTTTTTGTTCTTCCTCTTCTTCTTCTTCACTTAGATTTGCAAATGGTTCTGCATCATAAATACAGTTAGTAGAAGAAGTGAAAATTTTTTCTTGTGCCATTAGATTTAGAAAAAAACTTTAAGAACAAAGTGATCTTTGTGATTCAGGTGTTAGCCTGTATATAAAATCAACTACCCTCTGATACCAATTGAAAGGACAATTGATATCAGTTGAAATTAATCAACCTGCTTTGATACCAATTGAAAGTGAGTTTAGTTCTTTAGTTAAAAATTCTTTTTAGGGTTATTTCAAAATAATGATATATATAAATATGTGTGTGTGAAACAAGGTGATTTATATATTTAATTTAATATCACAGAAAATATTCACAACACATAAAATAGAGAAAAAGAGCATAAACAAGCAAACATCCAGAAGACACCAGAAATATAATAGTTCCCCAATCAACCTGGGTACATCTACTCTTCTACCCACTGGTAGGAATCCACTACAGATTTTTTGATCAGGTGTCTTGCCACCAAGGGGTTTTTGATCAGGTGTCCACACACCAAGTGAGCTTTTGATCATGTGCTCTAACCAAATCACAGGTTTTTGCTAAGGTGCCCTGTCACCAGGAGTTAACTTTTGAAGGGAGTTATAACCCTTTGTACAGGAGGGAAGGAAATAAAGAAAACAAAAAGTTAAAGTGTTCTTCTCTTTGCTGAGAAGACTCTTGATGATCCTTATGGGTTGTTGAGTTTGGATCTTGATGATGTTGAAGAGCTCCCCCTGTCTAATTGAGATTAGATGACAGCTTGTGTAGTCTCCTCACTTGATTGTAATAACTCTTTTCTTCTTCTGCAGTTTTGATCCTGAGCAAGTGATTGGTGCCTCAGGATGTAGATGATCTACAGAGAAGAGTTAGCAAAAAAAACAAGATAGAATAATATGTTGTTCTCTGTTTTGCTTGTGTCATATCTTCTGTGTGCTCTCTCTCTTTTTCTCTCTCTCTCTCTCTCTGTCTTTTTATAATCTGAAGAGCTTCTCTCTTTATTTTGAATTCCTCTTTTTGGGAAAGGGAAAGAGATAAAGTCTCTTTAATTAGCTTGACTCCTCGAGAAGATAAACTGCAGTCTTTTAGCTTTTCTGCAACCGCTATAAAATTAAGTGTTGCAATGGCTATAATGTTAAGACAGCAATATATATAGCAATATATAAATAGAAATGATAAAATATTGCTTTATTAAGTCTGATAACATATATATAATTTTAGTTGAGCTGAGAAAGAAGAATTATAATTTCTGATAATATTTTCGTCGAGCTCAGCTTCAAGTTAGTCGATCTGAACAATTGATTCATCGTTCTGAGCTTCTGTTGAAGATTCGTCGAACGCAGACTTGAGTTCATCGAACGCAGATTTTCGTCGACCGCTGAGGCGGGATGATTTCACCGATCGCTGGACCGCTGAGACAGATCGTTGACCGCTGAGACGGCTGGAGTTCGTCGAATGCAGACTGCATATAATTTGTCGATTGCAGGTAGCCGTTCGTCGAACCCAGAGAACTTATATTATTTTCTTATGTTATTTTCTTCTGATTCTATCATATCATATTTATATTATTTTCTTAGTCTTCTGACTTAATGGGATTTTGATCTAAGTTATACAATGTGTTATGATAGAAACTTAGATATTACAGATGGATCCTAACTCAAATCAAAACTAAGGTTCCAACAGACTGAGAGGCATCTGATTGATGACATAGGCCGCATAAGACATTCCCTCTGCCCAGAAGGACTTTGGAATACTCTTGGCATGAAGCGAGCATTTGCAGGTTTTCGTCAGATGACGAATCTTCCACTCTGCAACTCCGTTCTATTGTGTAGTGTGAGCACAAGAGAGCTCTCTACGGATGTCATACTTCTGCAGAAGTTAAAGAATGCATTTGAAGTAAACTCCCCACCATTGTCGGTTCTGAACTTCCTGATCCGCAGGTTGAGCCGACCTTGTACCAGCTCCTTGAACTCCACAAACCTCTCGAACGCCTCTGACTTCCCCTTCAAAAAATATACCCAAGTATATATGGGAAGTCATCAATCAAGACCACCATATATCTGCTACCTACAAGACTGGCAGTGGCGGTTGGTCCAAACAGATCACCATGAATACATTCCAATGTTGCTTTGCATCTGCTTTGAGATTTGTCAAACGGAAAACGTTGAGCCTTACCAAACTGACAACCTGCACAAATGTGACCATCAGAAAAAGATGATAGACTAGGCAGACCTTTCACAAGGCCTCTTCCCACCATAGCCTTCAGCTTATCCATCCCAACATGCCTGAGTCTTTCATGCCAGATAGCGGCGCTGTGGTTAGACCTCATCTTATCAACATAGGAACTTGTTGATAGAACAAACAAGTCCTTCACCTTTCTCCCTACATGAGTGAACTCAGCTTTCACGGCTGAAACATTTTGGAGAAATTTCACTTCTGTTGGACCGAACAGAACGTGAAAACTAGCATCAACAACATTGGTCACTAAGAAGAGGTTCTTCTTCATTCCCAACACATGATAAACACTCCTCAACGTGAGTGGACCTCTATCACTGCCTAAAGAAACAATACCCTCCTTCTCTACTGCATGTATAATATCATCAGTTGTAATGATAACATCATTACCTAAGTATGTTTGCAAAGAGGAGAACTTTGACTCATCCCCAGTGAGGTGATGGCCACACCCAGAGTCAACTATCCAATCATCCTGATAGTTGATGGAAGCCAATTCCCGAACACAAGTGCCCGTCATGAAAGCACCTCCACCACCCCAACTACCATTAGCATTTGAACCAGCCCCCTCCTTTCCTGCAGCATGCCCTGGATGAAGATTGACTTTGCAGTCTCTCTTGAAGTGACCAAGCTTGTTGCACCCTTAACACCTTGGCCCTTCCTTCTTCTTCACTTCTAACTTAGGAGCATAACTCCTCTTTTACTGATATGAAGTAGATGGACCATCGTTACCAGATGACTTCTTCTTCTTTTCCCATCTCTTCTTCTTGCTAGAAAAGAGAACCTCTCCTTCTCCCCCAGAGTCTGACATCCCCTCCATTTGCTTAGCCAAACTCTCTTGCGAAGCAAGTATGTTTTCCAGCTCCAGCAATGATGGCTGATTGGCCCAGCCTTGCACAGAAGTAACAAAGGCCACATACTCCCTCCGCAAGCCGCGGATTATGTGCCTCTTCAGCTTCGCTTCTGAGATAGGCTCATCTGGGTCCAATGCCGATATCTCTGCGCATAGGTTCTTCATCTTCAAGAAGAACGTTGAAATGGGCAAGTCACCTTGAGTTGCCTTAGCTAACTCATTTTCCAAGAATTGTAGCCGAGCAACAATCATCTTATTGAACAAGCCATCCAAGGCTGTCACAATCTCAGTAGCAGACCTACATACGATGATGTGATCAAACAACTCTGGAATGATAGCTCGCTTGAGAGTAAACTCTGCCTTTGTATTAGTTCTCTTCCAAGACTTCACGAGCTTAACATTCCCCTCAGTAGGAATAACAACTTGTCTTGCTTCTCCTCCAACTACCTCCCATAAGTCATCGCCAAGAAGATAGATCTCCATGCACGACTTCCACTTCTTAAAGTTAGTCTGCGTAAGGAGCTCAATACCAAGATCTCTAGCATATCCTCCTTCCATTGCTATCACACTGATTGACAATCAACTTGCAGAAACCCAAGCAGAAGACAACGCTGATTACTGCTCAGTAACCTACCTCTGATACCATGTTAAATTTTTAGAGTTTAAGGAGTGAAGTAATAATGTGGAACACTTCAACACAATCCACAAGAATGACAATCAGTGACAATGGGAAGACCGAATAGTGTTCTTATATTAACTATCTCTTTACAGCTCGAGACATACTTGGCGAGACATGATTCATAAGAATCACAAATGAGAGAAGCACAAGACATAAAAACAAGCCGCCAGCGAACTGCCAAAGCAGAGACCGCCAGACTGCACGAACAGGCAAGCCGCACGACTATCCCTGAGACTGCGCTAACAGAAGCAAGCTTGATTACCTGCGAACTGTCAGACCGTAATCACAGACCGCACAACCTGCTGCCTTATTCAACTGCTGAAAACCAAATAATCTTTCCGCACTTCGAGACCGCCTGACCGTGAGGTCGCCTGATCACAGAAGCTTTGGCGAACAGAAAACTAGAATTGCACAAGCTGTCGCCAAACGCAAATTGAGACCACCTAACCACTGAGGTCGCCTGAACGCCTATTTCACAGCGAAGAACCCAAAGAACTACACCACAAATTGCCCAGACGAAAGCCGCTGGCGAGCTGGTTATTCACAACTGGGAAGTGACCAAGGAAGAAGACCTCATCATGTTGTCCACTAATAGTTCTCACTTAATAATGACAGAACCCGCACCTCTATTTATAGGCCAGCTGACGGATGTCATCACCGCCCCAAAATGAGATACACTAACCGCACATCAGATCGCGAGCGGTCTCATAGAATAGGACGCCCGACCACAGCACATGGGCAACATATCGTCCAAGGCAAAACCCAACCAGAACAACCACGCAGATCACGCGGTCTTATATCCTTCAGCAACCCTGACTGACCAGAACAAGTCATCAGAAACAACTCGTGCAAGCCACGCGGTCACCTGGGGTCTCCCAGAACAGACCGCCCACTCCACTTCCCTTCCACTTCAAAAAAACCAACAAAAGGGATGCTTGCCTAATATATTAATTTTTGTTGCACCATTATGTACATATAAGAAAATATTGGTTGAGAGTTTTATTAGAAGATCCCTTGCTCATGAATCATTTACTGATAATGTCATTAGCAATGTAACACCCTAAAATATTAGTAGATCACCCATGTTCATCCTTTGCACCCACCCTTTAAGTTATGCTAGTTTTTCGTGGGGAAATTGGAGTGATACAGGGAGTTAAAGCATTCCTAGGCTACATAAGACCATACACACGCCCATGCATTTGATGAATGCCTCATATATGACTTGGTTTTGGCATTTTTAGAATAGGTGAGCACACGACCAGTGCACACATGTAGAAATTCAAGCCAGTGTGTGCATTCCAGTTTGTAGGAATGCATGACCTTCCTATAACTTCCAGGTGCCGTATTGTGAGAGAAGGATTTATTTTATGCTTGTGCAAAGGGCATATGTACAAATGCAGACCAATGAATTTGTCGCAACCCCCATAACAAGGATTCTGGTTTTCTAGATTTTGATAAATGGATGTTCGTGCATTCTTCTGCAGGTTCGTGCGTCCGACTAGAAAATGTATTTATCGACATTATTCTTAATATTTCTTGACCAGACTATAAATATACTCAATGATGTCAAAAAAACCATAGCTTGAGGTGTTATAGGATCTATTCATCATTTCATTTTGTTTTGCAAAAGGTGGAGAAGAGAGAGGGAGGACCTAGGGCATGAGGAGCCAAATTCATCATTGATTGGGTTAAAGAGCTCTGATAGATGATCTATTCATTACAAAAGTTAGGAATCTCTATGTGGTTTTATGTGGTTTTCATATCCAGGAATAAATCCAAGGTAATGACCCATCTTATCGAAGTATTAGATGTGTAGTAGTTTTCCTTCTATTATGCATTACATTTGGGTGCTCTATTTCACTAATTAGTGGAATAAGAGTTTCCAAATCATCGAGAATGAATAAGGCATGGGAGTACATCCTAATCATATTATATATCCTTGTGTTTGATAAATAATTCCAAGCATAGGCATTATGGTGAAATCGTGGTAGTTGTTTCAACTTAAATGATGATGGTTGTTATGGCGTTCATCTAGGGTTTTTAGACTTAGATATGAGAACAGTCATAATGCTGCCAAAATGATAATTGAACAATGGAAATGGGCATAATAGTCTTTGTTGGGAAAAACCCCTTTGATTTAACTTAACAAATTCACTCAAAGTGATTTTATCTCTTAGGATTGAATTACCCAGTGTATAGTGAGGGTAATCTGGTCATTATATGTCTTAGGATATCACACTCAAACAAGGGGGTCAAGACCAAGTCAAGAGAAGCAAAATTTTGGTGAAGTTAACAATTGCGTAGACTAGAATTCGACGCAATGTCAAGTTATTGTCAATGCTACTCAGACTAGATGTCCAAGTAGTTTACCCCTCTGTCGAAGTAATCCAAGTCGAAGTTATGTCAAATAGATATCGACGCAGAGGCCATGGACTTGTCAGAGTACTTGAAGAAGTCGACGCAACTTCTACTTCAACTCGGCGCAGAAGGAAGTATCTGTCAAAGTTATCAATAGTCGACGCAACGTCGACTTCATCTCTATGTAGATAATGAAGCTCAAAACCATACCTTCAACTCGACGGTTATGTCGATAGGGTATCGACGCAACATTGACTAGCAGAGTTCAATCAGAGCAAAGATGAATTCGAAGCTGCTCCTACAAGAACTCGAAGGTGCGTCGATAAGAGAGGAAGTGAACTCGATGCTACGTCAAATACAGTCTGAAAAGGGAAACCTTTTCAGCTATCATTTTTGACCCTCTCTCATGGCCCACATCTTTCAAGACCGTTCCCCAGCGGCTCCTTAATTGCCTCAAATGGAAAGAAGAATTAAGAGAGAACAGATAAAAGCTTTCTTCGAAACAAGCTTAAATGTTGGTGGACGGGTCGAGAAGTAAACAAGGAAAGAAAGATTTATTGTTCAGACAAATATACCCTTCCATGACTTACCTGAAAGGGAAACAAATTCAAATTGAACAGAGGGACAATAAAAAGGCAAGAGAAGAAAGAGAAAAACAAGGCATTGATCACAATCGGCTGCACTGTTCCATTAGGGTCTCCTTCTTCTTCCTCTCTCTTACAGGAACCCTAATAGAAGAAAATACAGAGATGAAATGTCTGCTATTCTTCTTCTCTCTAAGAACAGAATAGAACAAGGCTGCTCATCAACACAATCATATAGCAGCCAAAGTTCAATCAGAAAGAAGATAGAAGGACAAACATAGCTTCTGCAAATCATCACCATCATAAGCAGAAGTTCAACAAGAGCAGATCCAGTGAAAAGATACAAGAAGCTGTTCTTCATACAGACATCATAAGAATTATGAAAACAGAATTCCTACACCATTTCTCTTCCTTCTTTCTCCTTCTAATTCCCTTCTGTACAAGAGTTTTATTAATCCCTCTTCAAAGGATTCAGTGGTTCAAGATCTCCTTATCAAAAGATCTGGTGGTTCAAGATCTCCTTATCAAAAGATCTGGTGGTTCATGATCTCCTTGTCAAAAGATCGGTGGTTCTAATAGTCTCCTTACCAAAAGACTCGGGCACAATGGTGCATCCCTACCAGATGGTAGAAGAGGGGAGTACCCACATTTTGGGGAACCTCTATAAAAATTCCGTGTGTCTTCTGGATTGCTTTTTTGTGTTGTCCCTTATAGATTAGATTTCATTTTCTGTCTTTTATTTCATTACTTAAACTGCAGCTACTTTATTTTGAGATATATCTTGTGAAGCATAATACTTAGGTTTATTGTATTTGCACAACTAGAATAAGAATAATTTTTAAATCTCTATTCACCCCCCCTTTAGAGGATTCTCAGAGGCATACTATGCACTTTCAATTGGTTTCAGAGAGAAGTTGATCATTTAGAGGTTAACACCTTGATCAAAAAGACCTCCTACTCCTATTTCTTTTCTATAAACATATTTTATAAAGAAAATGAGTACATAGGATTATGCTTCCACAAGACCCCTAGTGTGTAACTTGAATAAGTTCACACTCTGAAAGGCCAGGATAATGCTTTACATGAATTCAATTGATGAAGACATCTATAATGTTCTTTTCACAGGTCCTCCTGCTCCAGTCAGACAAAAGGAAGGAGAAACCTCAACAACTGAGGTTATCCCAAGTAAGGAATGGAGAGAGGCTGAGAAGAAGGTCAAGGCATGTGATGCCAAGGCCATGAATATTCTGGTGTCAACAATGACAAATGATATTTTTCAGAAGGTTGCTGAATGCCAATCAGTAAAGGAGATCTGGGATTCACTCACCACAATGGTGGAAGGAAGTGCTGATGAAAGAAAGGACAAAAAGTCCCTTCTCATATCCCAGTATGAGAACTTTTAAAAGAAAGCTGAAGAATCTGTTGCTAATATGTATGACAGATTCAGTCTTATCATTAATGAGCTCAGAGGCTTAGATAAGGAAATATCTTTGACTAAAATTAGTGATAAGATTCTCATGTGCTTCCCTAGCTCATTGGATTCAAGGATCCGGGTAATCATAGAATCCAGATGCCACATAGAGATCTCAACTGAAGCTTTGCTAGGAAAGATTAAGTCATATGAGAAGCTTCTGAAGAACAGGGCTGAGGCTGAAGAAAGGGAGACCTCTCCAGCTCCTATCCAAAGGTCCCTTGCTCTGAAGGATACTAAAGGAGAGCCCTCTACTCCTGAAGATGAGATGTTCAGTATGCTAGCAAGAAGATTCAAGAAGTGGGTCAAGACTGAGGACTCAAGGAGAAAAGAAAGGGATTCAAGACCCAAGTATGATAAAACTCCAAGGAAGGAGGTTATCTGCTATACCTGCAACAAACCAGCGCACATTGCTCCTGGGTGCCCACAAGAGCAAAGGGAAAGAAGTAACAACAAAGAGGAGAAGAAGAAGAAGAAGTCCTTCGGAGGAAAAGACAAGAAGAAAGCCAAAGGCTTTATTGCTGAAACATGGAGGGATTCTAAAGCATAATTAGACTCCTCATCATCTTAAAGTGATGATGAAGAAGAAGCAGTAGCAGCCTGCATGATGGCTCTTGGGATGGTATCAGATGATGAAGATGATCAGGTATCTATCTTTGATGAATTTGATTTTACTTTAGAAGATTTTAAATCATGTTTCAAAGATTTCTTCATTGATCATCTTAAGGTAGAAAAAGAACTAGGCATAACTACAACTGAACTAGAGAACCTTAAGAAAAATGAAATGCACCTAATTAATCAAAACCTAACAAATGAAATTAATAATAAAGAATCTGAATTAATTGCAATTAGAAAAGAAAATGTAAATTTAAAAGAAGAGCTAGCAAAGGTAAAGGTCTTTGAGGACTCACTCAATGGGAGGAGTCAGAAGCTCAAAGACATCACTGAAAATCTCTCCATGAGATTTAATCACCTAGGATTAGGAGCAGAGCCCTCCACCAGCACTGATGCACCTAGTACCTGCCTGGAAAAATCCAGTGTCATTTGTTAGACCTAGTGAATATCAACCAAGTGAGTAGAGTGCATCATCCAAGGGTAGAGATAACAATCATCCAAATAGGATAGACAAACCCAAAAAGGCAAATCTGAATAAAAAGGAAAAAACCCCTAGGCAAGAATCATTTAGAGAAGTTAAATTACAACAACCAAAAGGCAAAAACAAAACCTAGGATAATCAAACATTCTGCTGATTTGTTATATTTTGATACATTTTATACTCACTTCAAGTATCAAGATAAGAGGTTTGGGAAATCCATTCCCCATCATCCCAAAGGGTATCATGAAAGACCTTTCTATTCTTTCATTGAACTCTACAATGGTAAAAGCAAAGGGCACAAGGTAACCTGGGTTCCTTCTAATGATTGAATTACCTGTGCAAGATGAGGTTAGGTCCCACGCAGGAGAAAATGGAGTGGAAAGAAAGATGTAGATTTTGAGTACCATTGTTCTGATGGCTCCACCAAAGGTTAATTCTGGATTTGATGTGAACATCGAGTCATTCAATGCTGGTGCAGAAAGCTTCAAGGCCATCCTTGGTCTATTTCATTCTGCTGGTCTGACAAAGCTAATCTCCACAAGTTGTAAGGTTCTAGATGTACAACTTACAAAATTCAAGGATACTGTTTCAGTAGTAGATGGTTGTTCTCTCCAAGGGACATTCTCTGGTCAAGACATCAGCATATTTGAAGAGATACTCTCCCAAACATTTGATCTGCCCACTGGGAATGACCCAGATGAACTGTCAGGAGAGGAAATAAAGAATGTTCTGAAAAAAATGCAGTTCAAGAAGGAGAAGCCAATTAATCTTAAAAAGATTGATGTGGTAGAAGAGTACAGATTTTTGGCTGACATTGTGGGGAAGGTTATGCTATATAAAATATCAGCCCATGATGCTATCCCCAGACAGCAGTTGCAGATTATTCGAGTACTTATTCTGCAGAAGAAGATTAACTAGGGGAGGTGCCTCCTAAAGATGATTGCTCACAAGTACTCCAACAAGGAGAATGCCTTCATGAGAATCATGAGTCAGGTACTACTTCACCACTATCCTAGTGTGTGTAAGTCCAAAGGAGTGCATATTCCTCCTGGGAAGAGGATTAATATAGGGATCTTCTCTAAGTGGACCAGGAAAATCTTAAAGCCTGGTCAAGCCCCAGCTTCACCTCCTACATCTCCTCCTACTCAAGAGCCTGAAAGGCACATACAAGACCCTCAAAGGGATGATATCCCTCCTCCTCACTCTCCACCTCCACTAGACAATGTTCCAGATATCCATAAGGATGATACTCCAGCCCAATATTCACCTCAACAACAACAACAACAACTCCAATCCTCCTCAGCCCCTGATCCATCTCCTCTTACTCACCATTAGCTTCCATCCAATTATGCTCCTCCTCCACCACCAATTCATATATCACCTGAAACATATCATGCTATTTCTCCTATCCCAGAAGACCTCCCTCCACCACCTCGTCCCTCTACATCTCATCCACCCATAATTGATCTTGAGCAGATCATTTCCAAAGCTGTGGCCATTGCCTCCTCCACATTTGCAAATCAGGTGTCCTCTCAGGCAAGAAGATTTGACAGAAAATACTCTCAAATGGAGGCTGAGCTATTAACTTTTAAAAGAACTCTCCAGAGCCTACAGGGTTTTATATTTTCCTCCATGGTCACAAAAGAATTATTAACCTCACTGGCCAGCAAGGTCAAGAAGGGTGAGAACATTTTAGAGGAAGAAAGACATGTTCTTTATATGAGTGGACAGGATAAAAGGGATGTTAATAATGGGCCTGCTCCTGACAAAGTGACCACATTTCAGGATGCACAGACTCAGGGGGAGCTCCCGGAAATGATGAATGTTAAGCATACTGATGCATCAGAATAGGGGGAGCCTACCCGAGATGTTCAAAGGAACCTAGATACTGAAATGGCAACTGTGAGCACAGCAGTGGATCAAGGGGAGTCTCAGAAGGAAAAAGTGCTAAAGGAGGCTGTGCAGATTGCTCAGGAAGCTGCCCAGGAAGCTGAAGTAAATGCACAAGTCAGGGGGAGCTTCCCAAAGACACTACTAAAGAAAATGATGATCCTTTGCAGATTGCCCCAAGGAAAGTCACCTCAAAAGTATTTTCAAGAAAAAGAAGAACTCCTGAGAAGGAGCAATGAGGCTCAGGTACTCTGCAAGAAACTATTCTTCCTGAAAAACAACTCTGGATATCTACATATTGCTTGACATTAGAATGAAATGGTTTGTGAAAAACAATATGTTATTTTCTTATATACCAATGTTGTCTTGTATGTACTTCATTTTCTTATGTCTAGGATGTCTTGTATGCATTTATGTTTATTTATGCAAAGAAATAAGTAAAATCACTTTATTCAATTTGTAAAATTTGTTAAGGTAAATAGGGGGAGATTGTTGGGAAAACCCCCTTTGATTTAACTTAACAAATTCACTAAAAGTGATTTTATCTCTTAGGATTGAATTACCCAGTGTATAATGAGGGTAATCTGGTCATTAGATGTCTTAGGATATCACACTTAAACTAGGGGGTCATGACCAAGTCAAGAGAAGCAAAAGTTGGGTGAAGTTAACAATTGCGTCGACTAGAACACGACGCAACGTCAAGTTATTGTCAACGCTACTCTGAGTAGATGTCCAAGTAGTTCACCCCTCCGTCGAAGTAATCTAAGTAGATGTTACATCGAATAGATATCGACGCAGAGGCCATGGACTTGTCGGAGTACTTGAAGAAGTTGACGCAGCTTCTACATCAACTCGGTGCAGAAGAAAGTATCTGTCCAAGTAATCTAAAGTCGACGCAACGTCGACTTCATCTCGACGCAGATAATGAATCTCAGAAACATACCTTCAACTCGATGGTTACGTCGATAGGGTATTGACGCAACGTAGACTAGCAGAGTTCAATCAGAACAAGGATGAATTCGAAGCTGCTCCTATAAGAATTCGAAGGTGCGTCGATAAGAGAGGAAGTGAACTCGACGCTACGTCGAATGCAGTCTGAAAAGGGAAACCTTTTCAGCTGTCATTTTTGACCCTCTCTCATGGCCCACCAATTTCAAGAATGTTCCCCAACGACTCCTTAATTGCCTCAAATGGAATGAAGAATTAAGAGAGGATAGAGAAAAGCTTTCTTAGAAACAAGCTTAAATGTTGGTGGACGGGTCGAGAAGTAAACAAGGAAAGAAAGATTTATTGTTTAGACAAATATACCCTTCCAGGACTGTTGGTGCTGCCAGAATTGCCACCGACGTGCGGTGCTATTCGAAGCAGGTTTTATCCCTGTGGGCCTAACTGGCTGCCCCATGGATCCGCCCGAGGATCCGTTGATATAAAGAACAGTTGCGCCTTCACCAAACAGTCCGGGCTTTTGGTCGAGTTGGTGGCACTGGGTCCTCTCAATTGGTATCAGAGGGGGTCACGGGTTCGAATCCCCGGGGTCATTTCTGGGGGGGGGGGGGGGGGGGATTGTTTGTGCTGCCAGAATTTCCCCCGGCGTGCAGTGCTATTCAAAGCAGGTTTTATCCCTGTGGGCCTAACTGGCTGCCTCGTGAATCCGCCCGATGATCCGTTGATATAAAAAACAGTTGCGCCTTCACCAAACAGTCCGGGCTTTTGTTCAAGTTGGTGGCGCTGGGTCCTCTCAAGGACTTACCTGAATGGGAAACAAATTCAAATTGAACAGAGGGACAATAAAAATGCAAGAGAAGAAAGAGAAAAACAAGCCATTGATCACAATCGACTGCACTGATCCATTAGGGTCTCCTTCTTCTTCCTCTCTCTTACAGGAACCCTAATAGGAGAAAATACAGAGAAGAAATATCTACTGCTTTTCTTCTCTCTAAGAACAGAATAGAACAAGGCTGCTTATCAACACAATCATATAGCACTCATAGTTCAATCAGAAAGAAGATAGAAGGATCTGACAAACATAGCTTCTGCAAATCATCACCATCATAAGCAGAAGTTCATCAAGAGCAGATCCAGTGAAAATATACAAGAAGCTGTTCTTCATACAACCATCATAAGAATTCTGAAAACAGAATTCCTACACCATTTCTCTTCCTTCTTTCTCCTTGTAATTCCCTTATGTACAAGGGTTTTATTAATCCCTCTTCAAAGGATTCAGTGGTTCAAGATCTCCTTATCAAAAGATCTGGTGGTTTAAGATCTCCTTATCAAAAGATCTGGTGGTTCATGATCTCCTTGTCAAAAGATAAGTGGTTCTAAGAGTCTTCTTACCAAAAGACTCAGGCAAAGTGGTGCATCCGTACCAGGTGGTAGAAGAGGGGAGTACCCACATTTTGGGGAACCTCTATAAAAATTTTTTGTGTCTTCTGGATTGCTTTTCTGTGATGTCCCTTATAGATTAGATTTCATTTTTTTTCTTTTATTTCATTACTTAAACTGCAGCTACTTTATTCTGAGATATATCTTGTGAAGCATAATACTTAGGTTTATTGTATTTGCACAACTAGAATAAGAATAATTTTTAAATCTCTACTCACCCCCCTCTAGAGGATTCTCAGAGGCACACTGTGCACTTTCAATCTTTGGATTTATTAGCCTTGTGACTTTGTGGCTTTCTAATGAGGATTGTTGGCGAAGCTCCTTGAATTGATGTGCTCCCATTATAAATTATTATAACTTGTAGAGCGATGTCGATGATTGTGTGATTACTAATTTTCCTATGGTGGAGAGCAATGGAAGGGCCTATAGATACAACTTATCATCTCCCTATACTTTATGAACAAAATGGTTGAAGATCCTATAGGTATAACCGTTCATCTCGGTAGAATATGAGAATATCATTGTATGTTAGTTGTTAGGCAGAAATTGGTAGAAGGGCCCAATAGTTTAACCAACAATTTCCGTAATATGCAATTTTGTAGAAGTGTCCATGTTTTAACTGGCTATTTGCAAAATCTTGAACACCATTACACATTACTAATCCTCATTGGAGGTTGGTTATAGGGACTATAAATTTAATTGGTGCCTACCCATGAATTTATTTGCCATGAGTGTAATATTTGGTTTTGTTTTGTTGATGTGCTAGAGACATACAATTTGATCGATGTTGGGTGGAATCCACGTGGTTTCCCTACTTGCATGCCTATTGTATAGTAGGTGTAACATACCATTTTTAAGGACCCTAGGAGTTTACTGTCATATTTAGGTGACCTAGTGAGCCCAATAAAACTCAGTGCAGTCATAGGATCATGACTAAATCCTTAGAGACCCATGTGAGCTTTTAACCTGGTGGTGAAACCATGCTTTACCGAATGGATGTCGGTGCCATTATTACATACTCTAGGCCCTAATTAAGCTAGCCTAGACTAGGTAGTGTTCACCACGTCTATATTCATTGCATGGCTAGCTCAAGCTTAACCCTAGTGGACTTATCTTGCACTAGAGGACCTAAACAGTCCTTGTAAGCTTATGGTGGAACCAAGGGACCCCTAAGAATTCAGTTCACCTTGATGACTAGGTAGTCCAACCCTAATGTTAACCTTAGCCTTTAATAGAGATATAGGTGCTCATAATCCCTAATTAGACTAGCTTTGACCACCCTTGACCTGCTGGTGGACTAGCCCACCTTCGTTAACCTCTACCTCTCCATTATGACTAGTCCAAGTAAACCCAAATGGGTTGACTTGGTCACATCTATGTCTAAGCATTTGTGCGACTCTTATTAGCTTCATGTTACCTTGACTCCCTTAATCAGAGGGAATAATTTGACCCTCTCACTCGCCTCCACATGGATTTCCACCTCAGCATAGAGGTCAAAGATGCTTGATTTGGTACAAACATTCAATTATGATACTTACCAAGTGGATGCATGTAATGAGTGTTTAAGTCCTTGTAGTTCCATGAACGGGCTAAGGATTTATTCCTCTAGGTTCCTTAGGCATCAAAAGATTAATCAACGCCTAGGGGTGGTGAACTGGTTGTGCATATGCCAAACTAAACAACTAAAACTATATACCCCATCCCACCAATATTCTATTTAGACTTTTTTTAGTGGCTTGGCAGGGTTCCTCACATCTGTCCAAACCTAAACGAAATGAAGGAGAGCTTTGGGGACCTTCCCACGATGACTAGAAGCGAGCCCGATCCATTTTTCCACCTCCCTATCCAATCAAGCATCTTTGCACTTCATTTGGAAGGATAAAACCTTACATGGTGAGTTCTTGATCTCTCTCTCTCTCTCTCTCTCTCTCTCTCTCTCTCTTCTATATCTCATAGAACCCTTAGTAGTCTCCTCCAACTACCAGAGATGCATTCCCAACTTTATCATTAATCGCAAACAACAGCTTTGTTGCATCACTCATTCCAGATCCATTTTGGTTCATTGTACAGAGATATAAGGATGGGGAGGTAACCACCACCAACCCCAGCAGTCCTTGTGGTGGCGCCTCCTGGATAATCCGATCTAGCGGTGGATGCCTTTATTTCTCTATTATCGCTACTCTAATGATCACTGATGGTAGATATGTTGGGTTTTAAATAACGACACATTAGACATGCACAACAGAAAAAAAACAAACAAGAACAACTCAAAAGAGTTTCGGACCTTGCGATTTCATGAATCAAGAAATAAATAAAGCAATACATTGCAATATACATGAAGGGGATTGAGTCAACACTCAATCAAGATGCTCCAAGATCTGATCCCAAGACCAACCTCTGATTTTCAAGTGCTGAAATGGATCAGCACCTCTATAGGAGTGCACACAGTGAAGAAGAACCCCACAACTCTTGTCCAACAAGGGATCTGGGATGGAGGAAGAATGCCCTCTTCGTCTCCCACGAACTGCTAGATTCGACGACAGGGAGAGGCGACAGTAGTGATCTCACAGAATGTCGAGAGCTATGCGGAACCCTTCCGCTTAGGCCCTGATAGTTTTACAAAAGGGTTATATCTCTAGGAAACCTAATTGTTTCCCATTTTATACTCAAGGCATAAAACACATTATCCGCAGACCAGAAACTTAATTAGAGTTTAACACGTATTGTCGAAACAATTCGACGAAATGTCGAGTACAAGAATTGGTCGAGACCATCTCGACGCAATGTCGAGTACACTATGTCGAGACATTCTCGATGCAGCGTCAAATATAACCTGTCTATCGAGACAATTCGATGCAACATAAAGTCCAAGACTTGCGTCGAGATAATCTCGACGCAAAGTCGAGAACAACATGTCGAGACAATCTCGACGCAGTGTCGAGTACAAGACTTGCGTCGAGATAATCTCGACGCAACATCGAATACACCATGTCGAGACAATCACTATGCAGCGTCGTGTACAATTCGACGCAAATCCAATTAGCAACAAGATTGGTCCTCCACTCATATCCAATATGAGTATGAACAGCACAATCCTTCATCCAACTCCTCCAACACTTTTATGTGCGACCCTATATGCTCATATTGCGTTGGTAGTAAGACTAACTGGTTGATTGCTTTGAGATCACCTTAGGAATACCAACAGTCTCCCACTTGATCACAAAGTACCAACAAAAGCCTCACAAACAACGAGGGGCATCTAGCAATACATCATTGCTACCCAAGCAATAAGAGTTCATAACTCAATAAGCCTGTTCTGACTAATGTTTTAGTGTTGTCATGTCCCTTTGTCCTTTACATCCGGATAGAACTAGAGGCATGGACCGTGTCACCCTCATAATTGTTCAATCCTAGTTTTTTGATCTAGAATAGACTGTTGGAAATTGGTGAGCTCAATATCCCATATTGACTCAACCAAGCATGGCCATGCATTTCTCATTCTCATTCCATCAAGGGGCCCTTGGATGTAACTCCTGTCATATACGAGGACAAATCACATATCTGTCCACATACAAACATCCAAATGAATCGCAGCATGCCCAATAACCACCGTTATCATCAACCTTCTTCAAGGAAGACTTTTGATGGCATCAAAGTACGCTCTTCCTCACTTGATGAATGTTGTGACTTCAGGTCAAAGAACCACAAATAACATTGCCAAATGAGACCTACTTGTGACACATCCATATAATAATCCACAAAGTAGTCTTATGGTGGGCTTGTCCAGTACAACTTGTTCACAAACAAGTACCCATGTGATGACTTGATATCACAATATCTTGACCTGTGACAACCAGTCATCAGTCAACGCACATGCTAGTCTAATTATACCATCATTGCCCTTAGCTTCTTTGATGATTCACAGATCAGGGACTATTTAAGATTGAAGCTTTTAATAAACATAGGCCCTCACATTCAAGTCACGCACTTGAATTCCTATGGAAGCAAACATTCTAAGGGCATTTATTATGTTAATTATTCTATCATATAGAAACAGTTGACATAATAAAAGAACTTGCCATAAATGTAAAATGAAATATGAAATATTCTATTCATCACATGAATAACAACCGACATAAATATAATCCACAAGACTCCCACTAGAGACGATTATTCAGGTATCTAATACCCATTGATCTAGTATGACCATCATGCTTTCTCTGTGCAAGAGGCTTCGTCAGTGGATCCGCAATATTCTCTTCAGTCGATACTCTGCATATGTTCACATCTCCTCGATCGACAATCTTTCGAATGAGATGGAACCGCCACAGTATGTTCTTGGAGCGCTGATGATATCTAGGTTCCTTGGCTTGGGCAATTGCAACATTGTTGTCACAGTAGAGAACTACGGGATCAACAATGCTAGGAACTACATCTAGCTTGCCGATGAATTTCCTAATCCATACAACCTCCTTCGCCGTATTTGCTGCAGCGATATACTCGGCTTCTGTCGTAGAATCGACAACTGTCTCTTGCTTGGAACTCTTCCAGCTTCCAGCTCCTCCATTATGGCAAAATACAAAACCTGATTGAGACTTGGAGTCGTCCCTATCAGTTTGGAAGCTAGCATCTGTGTAACCCTTTACGACGCGCTCTTCCTCTCAACCATACACCAAGAATACATCCTTCGTCCTTCTCAAGTACTTTAGGATATTCTTGACGGCTGTCCAGTGACTATCACCGGGATCAGACTGATATCTGCTTGTCAGGCTCAAAGCATAGGAGACATTGGGTCGAGTACATAACATTGCATACATGATTGATCCAATTGCCTAGGCATATGGAATCAACTTCATGCGGTCCTTATCTTCCAAAGATTTAGGACACTGGTCCTTAGAGAGACTCACACCATGAGACATGGGTAAGTATCCCTTCTTGGACTCAAGCATGCTGAACCGTTTCAGCACCTTGTCAATGTAAGTACTTTGGGTCAAACCAAACAACTTCTTCGATCTATCTCTATTGATCTTAATACCAAGTATATAAGTTGCTTCGCCCAAGTCTTTCATAGAAAAGTAGTTCCCTAGGTTGTTCTTAACAACTTGCAGGGTTGGAATGTCATTCCCGATCAACAGTATGTCATCTACATATAGTATCAGGAAGACAACTATGCTCCCACTAATTCTCTTGTAAACACAAGGCACATCTTCGTTTTTGATGAAACCAAACTCTTTGATTTTCTCATCAAAATGGAGATTCCAACTTCGAGAAGCTTGTTTCAATCCATAAATGGATCGATTCAACTTGCATATTTTAGTGGCTTCATTTGGAGATTGAAATCCCTCGGGTTGTGCCATATACACTTCCTCAAGGAGGTTTCCATTTAGGAAAGACGTTTTGACATCCATTTGCCAAATCTCGTAGTCATAATACGCAGCAATGGCAAGCAGAATTCTGATGAACTTAACCATAGTGATAGGGGAAAAGGTCTCATCATAGTCAACACCATGAATTTGCGTGAAACCTTTAGCCACTAATCGCCCTTTGAATGTCTGTACATTCCCATCCATGTCAGTCTTCATCTTGAAGACCCATTTGCACACCATGGGTCGTACACCTTCAAGTGGTTCCACCAAGGTCCAAACATGGTTTGCATACATGGATTCCATTTCAGATTTCATGGCCTCAATCTACTTCTCGGAGTCTGGTCCATTCATGGCCTCTTGGTACGTTGCAGGCTCATCATCATGATCCATTAGCAACACATTACCTATTTGAGACACGAGAAATCCATATCTCTCAGGATCAAATCTTGGTCTACCAGATCTACGTGGGACCTGTGTTTCTTAAGCAGTCTCTCCAACTACAACTGCTTGTAGTCCTTGCTCAGTTTCCAATTCAGTTTCATTTTCAATTTGTGGTTCTTGAACTTCTTCAAGTTCTACCTTTGCAGTCTTTCTAGATAAGAACTCTTTCTCCAAAAAGACGCTAGTCCTTGCAACAAACACTTTGCCCTCAGACGATAGGTAGAAGTAGTATCCTTTGGTCTCTCTAGGATACCCCCACTAGATAATATTTATCTTATTTAGGTTCCAGCTTGTCAAATATTTGACGTCATACGTATGCCTCACAACCCCAAATTTTAATGAAAGACATACTAGGACGCTTCCCAGTCCATATCTCATATGGTGTCTTTGGAACAATTTTTGTTGGAGCACGACTTAAAGTGAAAGCAACAGTCTCTAGAGAAAATCCCCAAAAAGAAACGGGCAGATCTGCATGACTCATCATCGATCGCATCATGTCTAACAAGGTGCGATTCCTCCTCTCAGAAACACCATTATGTTGCAGTGTCCTGGGTTGAGTGAGTTGTGATACAATACCACGCTCTCTCAGATGATCACGAAACTTATGACTTAGGTTTTCGCAACCTCAATCAGATCGAAGTGCCTTAACCCTTGTTCCCAGTTGGTTCTCTACTTCATTCTTAAACTCTTTGAACTTTTCAAAGGTTTCAGATTTGCACTTCATAAGATATGCATATCCGTATCAACTGAAATCATCAGTATAAGTAATGAAGTAGTAGTACCCACCTCTAGCCATTGAACTCATGAGTCCCCACACATCACTATGTATGATACCCAGAAGATCATCAGCCCTCTCACTACAACTAGTGAAAGGGGCTTTTGTCATCTTGCCTAATAAACATGATTCACATCTCTCAAATGATTCATAATCAAATGAGTCCAATAGTCCATCTTTATGGAGCTTGGATATGTGTTTCTCATTTATATGGCCTAAATGGCAAAGCTAGAGATATGTTGGATTAGAGTCGTTAGTTTTTAGTCGTTTGGTATTTTCTATGTTATAGATTGGATGATTTATGTTCAAAACATACAAACCGTTAAACATTTGAGCAACGCCATAAAAACATCATTCTTATAAATTAAACAACAATTGTTCTTAATAATAAAAGAAAAAACCATTCAAGTCCAAACATGAAATAGAAATGATGTTTCTAGTTATAGCAAGAACAAAATAATAATTATCAAGTTCTAAAATAAGCCCAGTGGGCAAGGAAAGACGGTACAATCCTACGGCAACGGCAGTAACTTTTGTTCCATTTCCAACGCGCAGGTCCACCTCTCCTTTACCCAGCAGTCTTCTCCTTGTTAGTTCCTGCACATTCGTACAAATGTGAGAACCACATCCGGTATCCAATACCCAAGATGAAGGAGCAGACATGTTAATTTCTATAACAAAAATACCTGAAGTGGAAGTCACACTTCCCTTCTTCTTCAGATCCTCAATGTAGAGGGGACAGTTCCTCCTCCAATTCCCTGCCTTACTGCAGTGGTGGCAATTCCCTTCTTTTGCTATTCCCTTCTTCTTCAGTGTAGAAGACTTGGGATCAAGGCAAGACTTAGGTCCTACCTTAGTCTTCCTGAATCCCATGGCCTTGCTCTTGCTTTTATGCACCATCAATATAGGGCTAGCAGGCTTGGTATTCTTCATGTTGTTCTCGACAGTTCTTCACATGCCTAGGAGCTCGGGCAGTGTCTTATCTATCTCATTCATGTTGTAGTTCAAGACAAACTGCTCGTAATTGTCCGGCAACGATTGCAGGATCAGATCAGTAGCCAACTCTTGGCTTAAAGGAAACCCCAGTCTCTGAAGGTTCTCAATGTATCCAATCATTTTGAGTACATGAGTTCCCACTGGGTCTCTAGCTCCCATTTTACAATGAAATAAAGCCTTAGTGATGTCGAACCTCTCTTGTCGAGCCTGCCCTTGGAACATTTTCTTCAGGTGCTCGATAATCTCAAAGCCACACATGGTCTCATGTTGCTTCTGATGCTCAGAGTTCATGGTAGCGAGCATGAGGCATTCGACATCTAGGGATTCATCTTGATACTTCTTATAAGCATCTTTGTCGGCACGGGACGTATTCCCGGTCGGCATTGGCGGGGGATCCTCTTCCAAGATATAGAGCTTACACTCTTGCTTGAGAACAATTCTCATGTTTCTATACCAGTCATGGAAGTTAGTCCCATTAAGCTTGTCCTTCTCAAGGATAGCTCTTAGGGACAAGGTGGAGTGAGATCCACTTGCCATGGAAGTTCTACAAAATTATGCAAAATTAATTTCAGTATTATATTTCAAAATATATTTTATTTAATAAGGACTTTTATTAAATACTTTCACTATTTTATTCAAATTGATAACCCTTAATATCAATTCGGAGAGGTTAAGCGAGCTACTCTCTTAGTGTACAAGATCTGTATTTCACCAACATAATGAGTCCGCTTTAGCGTTCCTCTCATAATGCGGTTATTTAGGAAGACAACACTTGCCAATTGCATCATCATGCAACTCTTGTATGGTTGGTGAATAACTCTTTATTCGCATCCATCATATGGTGCATGCCGACCCTATGCCTCTAGGCACTCAACCTTTGAGGTCACCTAGTTAAGTTGGACCCGATGTCGATAGTGGGATATCACAATTATCCGCTCGCACCCTTACCAAGATAGATTGATGCACCTTGCTTTGGCAAGCCCACGCTTCATCGATCGAGGCAAGAAGAGTGTCATCCATCGAAAGACATCCATATACTTAATATTTAATAAGGGATTTTTTTATAATCGATTAACAGTTAATCAATGTGCATATATACAAAATTACAAAATTCACAAACCAAATACATCCCAGATGTGCACAAAATAAAATTATCAACACTTTGATAAAAAGGGCTAAATATGAGCATTTAGAACACTTCTAAACCTCCAGATTTATATGCATTGGCCACAGGAAAAAACAAATCCACTTTTGCAGTAGACAAGCTCATCTCTCAATGTCAGATTCAATATCTAAGACACTTGGTTTCACAAACCAATCCGAGGGACGGTTACTGCAAAGGAGAAACAATTTCCGAAACATGAAAATCGCAATGCAATCACATGCATTCCGGACGGGGTTCCAAGGGGCAGCGCCCCTGGCGGTAGTCTCGCTGATCCCCTGCGGGGTGCGGTGCAGAGTCCAGACAAAAAATTTGAAAAAACACCACCAGTAACCACTCAGAAAATACATCAAAATGATGTATCGGGAAGAAATCTAGATGTTTTAGAATATTTCTAAGCCTCTGATTTACACGCACTAGATCGCCAACCTAGCTCTGATACCACTGTTGGGTTTTCTATAACGACACATTAGACGTGCGCAGCAGAAAGAAACAAACAAGAACAACCCAAAAGAGTTTCGGACCTTGCGATTTCATGAATCAAGAAATTAATAATGCAACACATTGCAATATACCTGAAGGGGATTGAGTCAACACTCAATCAAGATGCTCCAAGATCTGATCCCAAGACCAATCTCTGATTTCCAAGTGCTGAAATGGATCAGCACCTCTATAGGAGTGCACACAGTGAAGATGAACCCCATAACTCTTTTCCAACAAGGGATCTGGGATGGAGGAAGAATGCCTTCTTCGTCTCCCACGAACTGCTAGATTCAACGACAGGGAGAGGCGACAATAGTGGTCTCACGGAATGTCGAGAGCTATGTGGAACCCTTCTGCTTTGGCCCTGATAGTTTTACAAAAGGGTTATATCTCTAGGAAACCTAATCGTTTCCCGTTTTATACTCAACGCATAAAACACATTATCCGCAGACCAGAAACTTAATTGGAGTTTAACACGTATTGTCGAAACAATTCGACGCAACCTCGAGTACAAGAATTGCGTCAACTCCATCTTGACGCAACGTCGAGTACACTGCGTCGAGACATTCTCGACGCAATGTTGAATATAACCTGTCTGTCGATACAATTCGATGCAACATAAAGTCCAAGACTTGCGTCGAGACAATCTCGATGCAACATCGAGAACAACACTTCGAGACAATCTCGATGCAGCGTCGAGTACAAGACTTGCGTCGAGACAATCTCGACGCAAAGTCAAATACACCACGTCGAGACAATCTCAACGCAGCGTCGAGCACAATTCGACGCAACTCCAATTAGCAACCTGATTGGTTCTCCACTCATATCCAATATGAGTATGACCAACACAATCCTTCATCCAACTTCTCCAACAGTTTTATGTGCGACCCTATAGGCTTATATTGCGTTGGTAGTAAGACTAACTAGTTGATTTCTTTGAGATCACCTTAGGAATACCAACAGGATAGTCATTGGTCCACCACCCAAGGGAGTACCTTCCTCCGACATGTCTATGGGTGGTGGTGGCATGTCAAGATGATCGCCTGAGAAGCATGGAGAGCTACCAATAGTGACAGAGTAATGGATTCACCAGCAAGTAGCAACAAGCTTTGGATTTTAGCTTAAAGATGAAATTTGGGCTGTAGATTACCTTAAAATGGTCGAACCAATGATTTGGCTTACCCCCATAGTAGATCTAACAATGGATCCACTATGGAGAACGGGTAGTTATGGTGCGACTTGATCTAGAGTTCTCAGATCTGCACTGAGATGCACAATGCAGTTTAAGTTATGGAATTTTATTAAGTTAATATGGTTTGCATATAAGAAATTTAACTAGTTAGATTCAACTAAATGTTTGAGGGCTTTCATTCATACTTAGAGGTAGAACCCAACATGCAAGTTTTAGGAAACTGTCTCCTATTTTCATATTGGGGTGGCACATTTTTTGGGGAGCTTGTAGCTCCCTATAAACCCATTTTAGTAAGCATGTTATATTTTGACCTTGGGATAAATTAGAAACTAAATATCTTTGAATTTATGAACTGTTTTACAAAAAATATTACTGTCATGTATGATTTAGGATTAGGGTTACTTGCCTAACACTTTTGGTGATTTTAGAGCACTTTTAACCTAGTGTTTTATAATTAATTTACCAATCATTTAAGTGTTGATTAATCTAAAATTATTTAAGGTGTTATTTAATTTTAAAAGGCATGATTTAGGAGATTTTATATTATCCTGTTACCTTGCTATGCAAATCATTTGGTGGCTTCTATAAGTTATTTGGTCTGTTCAATTATTTAATTATATGGTGTCACATGACATTTGAATCATAATATCTTGAAGAATAATTTAGGATTTACATAATCTTGTGCAAAGTGCTTATTGGTATGATGTCACCATGTTCATGCAAAGGTTTTAAGGGCTTTAAATTGTTGGCTTGACTTTGATGAATTATTTTTGAACACGTTGAGTCTTAGTTCTCAACTTAAGCCTCAATTATCATGTTAGGATCATTGCATGATGTTTATCTTATAAAACAAGCATGTCACACATCACCATAAATTTAATTAGTACATGCCGGTTATTATTTGAGTAAACAATTGTTGGTTAGACACTTAATTGGTTGTGGTGGGTCTTGCAAACGCAATAGCATGGTTAATTATTGTGAACTATCATTGTGGCTACCACCTAGTTAGGTTCAACACAAGTGTGGGTGTGCTGATTTGGCATCATACTAAAGTGTTTAGATCATGAGTGGCTTTGTGTGAGGATCATGTATTGATCATAGCTTGCCTTAGATTGATTTAAATCTAATATTCAATATTTCCCAATTGCGTAGACCATTTCATAGGTCTAGGGTTTGGTGCATCACAATGATTCATTACCAACACTTACCCACTTGGTTAGCTCCACTACACTTAGGGCTTGTCCTTCAAGAAGTTTCGATGTTGTAGGTAGATTCTAGGTTTTAGTGAGAGTTCTTTAGTGGTGTGTCTATTATGGGTAAGGATAAGAATTTATTTGAGGTTGGTACCTCACTATGTGTCATGTATCTCAATTCATCATTGAGATATTCTGAGGTGGTACAATTCATTTGTTATGATTAGTGGAATGTATGTGATTGTTGTGGTAGGTCTTGCGGACTCCATCGAACAGAGCACGCTGATGGGGAGTTATGTGTTTGGATCTTATGCTCTAAGATTGAGTATGTAAGATCCCATTTTTTCACAACCGAGTCTTATACCCAGAACTGCTGCCTTACGGTGATTCATACTACCAAGTTAGACGACACCGTACGACGCCGATCCTGCTGGCTAAAATGATCACATCACAGTAGGCCACAAATAGTCAGGGAAACAAAAGTACTAAAAATATAAATGGGCTCCTGCCCAGTACATCAAGCCTCACTGCAAATCACTCGTGGAAGAAAAACTACTAGACACTCACGGATCCCGTGGTCGATGCTGCTGCTATGCTGGATTGGCCCTCTTTCCATCTGCACCATCCTCTGCTTGTGCTGTATCTCCTGGTGCCGCTCCTCGAACCCCTAAAATGATATGGTCCACCGACCGTTAGTCAAAAGACCAAGCTAATCCCCCATCCCTTGTAACGACCCAAGCCTCATTGTCTTGGACCGTTAGACGCCTGGCCCCATTGTCCAGGACGCCCGGGCTGCAGCCCGCTTTTAAACACCCCAATGCCTCCCTGAGCCTGTTTCTCAGCTACAGTGCGTTGTTGATGGCGGGACTGGAACACCCGACCACCCTAGATGAGAAACCTTCAACAGTTCTCATCACCAACTAAGCTGCAGCTCAGTTGGTGATGAGAACTGTTGAAGGTTTCTCATCAAGGGTGGTCGTGTGTTCGAGTCCCGCCATCAACAACGCACTGTAGCTGAGAAACAGGCTCAGGGAGGCGTTGGGGTGTTTCAAAGCGGGCTGCAGCCCGGGCATCCTAGACAATGGGGCCAGGCGTCTAACGGTCCAAGACAATGAGGCTTGGGCCGTTACAAAAAAGTGAATTGTCACAACCCGCATTTTCCCACGAATGTAATAACTATTATCAGAGCAAGGGGAAAATACGCGCTATGATGCCACGTCAAGCAGGGGAGAACTACCGACGCTCAGGCAAACACTCCTTACGATTATTTTATAAAAGACATAAATATGTTTGGATTAAAGAAAGAGTTTTACATTTTTAGCTTAGGACCGTGTCCCTCGGTCTGGTGGATCATCTAGTCCACCAGTGGAAAACTATACATACGCAGCGGAAAATAGGTTCATTTTAGACTACATGAGCATGAAGGTCAACATTCCAGAAATGATATGCATATATCTATGTTTAGTATAGTAAGAAAAGATTTTCTACGATCTTCAAAGTATGTGGCATTTATCTAAAAGTCATGATATGCAAGAATGACATTTTTATACTAATAAAGTAACTAATGCATCCTAGCATAAAGCTTCCCAGAGAGCAAGTAGGTAAACAACCCGAAAGTAACAGCAAAACTACTAGCAAGTAAACTAAGCATAAAAGCCAAACGGGTGCCAACAACTGACACGAACCTGCAGGAAAGAAGGAAAACATCCAAAAGAAGGCAACAACTAAAGAACTGCCCCTTACCTAGTAGAGAGGAAGGGCCTCGACAGAAAAACTGAACGACACCGCTCTAACTCCTGCGGCAGCTAAAGACCTGAACCTGAGACATTCATAAGAAAAGAATGCCTCAGCCCAAAGGGTGCAAGAAAACCAAGATTAGCGGCAATAAGAAATAAAAGATTGCAGAAAGGAGAACTAAGCAGATAAACATCAATAATCTTACAACAACTCGAGCCAGCTCAAACGAGTGCACTCGGTAAGAGGAAAAGCATGCACCAGACGGTATTAGCCAAAACAATCAAAGCCCACCACGTGTCCGCCATTGCGGCTCAGAGGTGATGGTCATACATATAATATCATAATACACATATATAAGCATATATGTTTATAAGAACTTGAGACTGATCAGCTCGAGGGAAGAGCGTCCCACAAAAGAAGGCACTGCGATGGTGGTATCTTCCACTAATGCCATTAGCCCAAAAACCATACAGGAGTGGTGCGGCGGTGGCTCCCATACACCCAAACCAACAGCCTAAAAGAGGCACTGTGGCGGTGATTTTAGCTCACACACTCAACAGACTCATACATAGCACCAGAAGCAGGGGTGCATAATCATATATAAGTATATGCATCTATATATAAGTATATAAATAAACCTCAGTGCAGGTCACCAGAGAACACTCAGAACATTAGACAATGAAGATCATAGAGATCAAGAACCACTCACCAAAACTATCCCGGAGAATTAGACAACATAGCATACTTAGCTCATAAATCCAACATAACAAACAGATGAGTGTCAGACAGGGAAAATAGGATGACAAATGGTTGTTATCCACAACCCAAGATGAGAGGATTAGTAAGCATTGGATTCAACAGTTAATCAATAGATCAACACTTAACTTACCACAAGGTCGAAGAATTTAGCAAGACGACACCATGCAAGGCTTGGTGCTGAACGAGACGAAGGTGAACTCATCACGAAGGCCAAACACCAGAATAATACTCAACGGTACACCCAAAACCACTGTGGTGAGGGCCCCTACGTCCACCCACACTCCAGTCAAAATCATTTCCAACAAAACTTGTTAGCAACATGCGTGGTTTGACGCTCGAGGAGGGTCTTAGATTTGATATAGGGGAAAGAAATTTTAGCACTTACGCTATGAGTATAATACTGTATAAGAGCATTTGGTAACCATTACAGTAAGAATAAAGCTGCCGACAATTGGAACGGGTATAAAGCTCGAAACCCAAAATGCATCTACATAACCTTTAAGCTTGACAAATGCTAGCCTCGCTAAGTTAGCGAGAATTAGCAAAGAAAATTCCCAGGAAATTTAGCGCCTAACTCCCCAACCCGCCCGGAGTTAGGAAAAGAACCTTCCGGGGAACTTATGATCTAATGCTCTCCGACCCATCTAGAGTTATCAACATAAATTTCCGGGAAGTTTAACCCGCCAAACCAATATAACTTAGCCAACAAAAGAACAGTGCAGGATTTGGAGATTTGCCGAGCAAGACCACTTATGCTTAACTAAACAGATAAGTACAAGATTTAACCAATAACATAAAGACCAAGGAGAATCCCCGCATAAAACCAATAGCTGACAGGCTCAAACTCCCCCAAGAGAACGAAATCTCTAGCATAGCCTAGGAAATTTAACTTTGCATAAACCTAAGTGAATGCCTAGCCCTCAATTGAAGCACAAAAAATTTACGAACCGGGTAATTGACTTAAGTTTGAACCAAGAAAATTTCCTAGCGTATGGGTGCAGAGTTTCAAATATCAAGTGCTTACTGCCATACTCTAAGGGAATACACCAAACTTCCATCATAACCAACATAAATGCTAAATGTGAGGCTAAGGAAGGAAACTCAACAACTGCAAACCACGAGGCCAATGGAGAATAAGGATACCAAGTAGCTGTCGTAACAAACCAAGGATACCAGCTGCCGAATTAAAACCAAGGGAAACAAATTAAATCAAAAGCCGCCATGATAAAGCAATGAGCATACCAACTGCCAACTGAAAACAGGGAAGACAACATAACAATAGCTGCCGATCATAACACCCAGGGAACACCACATAGCTGCTACCATAAAACCAAAGGAGATACCACAATATAATCCTAATAGGTCTAGGATCATAAAATAAGCAGCCTGGGGTCAGGTAATGCAACCCCCTTATGAAAGAATTAAATTATTTATAAGGCAGCCCCACATGGAGTATTTATAAGACATCCCCCATTAGCAATACTAGAGAAGCATTCCCCCAAATCAGTATCAGTACAAGGCAGCCCCAATTAGAGTATATGCACATGAATAAAAGGCAGCCCCCAATTTAAAGTATATAAGCCGCAACAATCTGCACAAGGCAGCCCCCCATTTAGAGTATAGATATAAGTATGTAAGGCAGCCCCCCATAAATAAGAAAAACAGCAGCAGCCCCACAAGAAAAAAAACAAAAGGGCAGCCCCAGATCAGGAAGTATAGCAGCAGCCCGAACAGATGCTACAAGGTAGCCCTCCATTTACACAAAACTGGAGAGAAGCCTCCCCACCTGATTGGAATAAATGAAAGGAAGCATATACATAAGGCAGCCACCTCCCCCAAAGGAAATTAGACATCAAGTAAAAAGAAAAATCTACCAGGATATCCCCATACCAGAAGAGCAACAACAGAAAAAGAAAGGAAAAATAAACGGAAAAGTTTTCTTGCCTTGAAACGGAAGCCGACACCACGCCGAAGTGAAGGCTACGACCGGAAAACCACGAGACCACTGCCGAAGCCGACGAGGGCTCACCGATTCACTACTCCGACGAAGGAGCCAAGCTCCGGCAACCTCCAAATCGCCACCACCGACGAATCCAACGCCAAACCCTAGCTCGCCCCTAAGTCGCGCTCGGCAGCTTGAGTCATCGGGAGGGGGAAAGGAAAAAGGCTGAAGGCCCCCTCTTCAACAATGTAAGCACATATATATCTATACTATTCTAAAAAGAAGTATTGATGGATTTAAAAAGCCATGAATTAAAATGCCATCAAAGAAATCGTGGCCCTTCATTCATATATTTTCCTATGATTTGCGGTTTATATTAAATAGGCGCTACTCACGGATTTCTAATTCCACGCAGCCCTGCTTCTTCGCGCAGCCGTCTCCTCCACGATACCCACTCCCTCCTTCTCCTTGCAGAAAAAACCCCCAAAACGCCGCTGCTCTAGAGGTCTCCTCGCAGAAAAAATCCCCAAAACACCGCTGCTCGAGAGGTCTCCAGCGAACAAAAGCTTACGGGATCTATAAAGCCCTCGCATTCTTCAGCACTCCTCTTCACCGCAGATCTACAAAGCAGAACAAGGTATCTACCTAAACCGTACGCACAGATTTTTGCAACATCTACTTTGCACACCACGCAGATCTCTGGATTTCACTCCTCTTCATTTCCCCAAAACTCCATCTCTTTTCTTTCAGATCTCAACCTATCTCCATCACTTAACTTCCACATAGATTTTCTACAATCTCTGTTTTTCAATGAACGAACGCTTAAATTTTCACCAAACAGATTTCGAGTTTGCTTCATCCTGTCTATCCCCCCTTCTCCAAGCTACCTCATTGCAGAGGTGTGCCCAACTCCTATTTCGACTTTGCTTCATCCTCTCTATGAACTCTTCCGACTCTTCCAACTCCTATTTTGTAAGCCGGCTGATTTTAATTACATTTGCCATTGCAGAGCCGACTGATTTTAATTAATTAATTTAGTAAGCATTTGAGTTCTCACAGCCAAATTGTTTTAACTGATTTTACTGATGAGTTTAATTACCTATGAGTTTTACTGATGAGTTTTGTTATTTACTGATGAGTTTTGCTATTTCTTTTCTAAATCTGAAATGTTGAAGTATTGAATGCTCCTCTACCTTGCGCAATGCTGAATTATTGTTTCAATGTTCGATCTCCTATGCTTGAATCCAGCTTAGACTGCATTCATCTTTGTTCTTTCAGCATCCAGCTCGAGTTTCTGTTCACCCATTTAGCTAGATTAAAGGTTTGCTCCTCCATCCAGAGTTATACCTCGCGCAGTGCTTAATCTGACATTTTGTTTGATGATTCAGAGTATCAGTGAGCTCTACCTAATTCAGAGTATTTGCTAATTGCTTTTTAATTCATAATTTATTAAAACTGTCCCATTAGTGGCTCTACCATTATCAATGCATTTTTACTGTATGCAGGAGGAAATTAAAACTGTCCCATTAGTGAGCTCTAGCTTCATCCTTTTTGCATTCATATAAAATCTCAGAATGTGCATGGAAATGAATAAGAAAATCTTTTACCATGTGTTGCTATCAGGTCTCACTGTCAATTTCATGCTTCCCCTCATTGATAACTTGCATCAGTGTTAGCTTTAGAGCCTTTAGTCAAGAATCTCTGTGGTTAGCCTCCTATCTCTTCTCTATATCATGAAGAGCCCAATTTTACTTTTCTTTGCTTTTTTCATATGAGGCTATATTGGAATAACTTGAAAAAAGAATGGGCATTTAAAAGTATCTTTAGAGATTTTTCATGCCTTCAGTTACATATCATTAACTATTATTTATTGCAACTGTTAGAGAAGAATTGGAAAAGATCTTGGGTCTTAGCTCATTAGAGTTATGGGCTTCCAAGAGTGGATGCTTTATGGTTTTTTGGACCATATAAAAGGGAAATAATAGGTTATGGGCTTCCAAGAGTTGTTATGATCAGGAGAATTCCGAGCAGAATTTAATGTTTTCTCCACTATATGTTTACATATTCTTCAATTACCAATGTTCATTATTTTACAGATTCTGAATATGAGTTGATTTTAATTTCTAGCACGTTAGCGAACTTAAACTGTGTATTGGGTGGTCTCCAAGAGACATAGAAACTCCATTTCAAGGTATGAACCGCTCTAAGATTACCATTTTGTTTTGCCATTTCTTAATGAAGTTATTGCTAAATTCTTCAAGATAATTTTTTCAATGCTCCAATGAGGATTTCTAATAATTTATCGAATCCCCATTTGTATTGCCATTAATTTTTCACAACCTCAATTCTATTCGTATTGTTAATAAAATAATTTATAAATCTTATCAATGTACAAGTTTTTGGTTTAATGCTATCTAAATGGCAATGGTATTAAGAGGTCTAAACTACTTTAAAATAAACTATTGTAGGACAGATATCTGTTTTTGTGATTAGATTTCTGGTTTTTTCCTATTGCATGAAATGATCTTCTTCCTCTTCCATGAAATGATTCAAACATAGATTTTATTTTTAGATCTGAACTGATTTTTACTTCAAGGATAGATCTGAAAAGATTTTTTTATCATAGTGTAACCAAACAACCATGCTTATAAATTCACATTGGTTTCATGCTTATGAATGTTTGTTAAGCATGTTGATATTGGTTTCACTATGCTAAACAAACATTCATTCATATGGTTTCACTATGCTAAATTCACATGCTTATAAATTCACATGGTTCGACATGGGCAAGAGAAGGTCATTTCTATATGTTCTGGCCAATGGTTTCTGAAAATGGGTATCACGCAAATAGAATTCACATGCTTATAAATCCTGCTATCATTTAACTTAATGAGTGATCTAACCTTCAAGTTTGGCAACATGATTTGCTGTTAAATTCATATTATAGTCGTTCCTATATTACTTAAGCGACCTGCAGACGTCGGTTCCTTCTTCGGTATCAATCTTCTTCCTCATTGATTTCATATTTCATATTTCACGTCATCTTCAAGGCATGATGTCTTCTTGCAGGAATGATTCTAAAAAATAACCAGATTTTGGCAATTGCTATGATGTAATTATATTTGGGATTTTCTTTTTTTGTTACTCTAAGAAATCCCTTCTTTATGTCTTTCATAGAGCCTATTGTTTTCACACCTGCTGAGTGAAGTAGAAGATGACTTTTGTATACAGCCTATTGTTTTCATAAGAAATATAGATCCTATTGATTCCAACCTGCTGAGTGAAGTAGAAGATGATTGGATGTTTTTATTTTAGTTCAATAGTTCATGAGAAAATAATGTAATCTGATTGATTGAGATGTTTAGATGTTTTATTTGGATGTTCAAGCCTAATGTTTCATTTGATGTATTATTAGGAGACCAATATTATTTTTCATTTCCTGTCCGTTAAAATATCATTTCTCAATATCTTATTAGCTGGACCAATGTAACTTCCAAACTTATACTGCACTACTGTGTCAATTCATCATTATTTGGGGCACTATTGTGCACTTAATCAGTTTATATTTTTACTAATATTAATGTTAAAATGTTACCAACACGACAAATGTCGCCACCTACGACAAATGTTGCCCCCACGACAAATGTCGCCCACCACGACAAATGTCTCCCACCACGACAAATGTCTCGCCCACGACAAATGTCGCCCCCACGACAAATGTCGCCCACCACGACAAATGTCGCCACCACGATAAATGTGGCCCCCACAACAAATGTCGCCCTCACGACAAATGTCGCCCCAAGATAAATGTTGCCCCAAGACAAATGTCTCCCCCAAGACAAATATCTCCCCCACGACAAATGTCGCCACCCACGACAAATCTCGCCCCCACGACAAATGTCGCCTTGCATAGGACTGGAGTCCCGTGCCTGCCACTCGTGTATATATATATATATATAATCATTAAAAAAATTTTGTTCTTTTTTTTAACAGGACTTATACACGCATTCTCAACTGGGATATTCAAACACATACATTATTAACAGGGAATATACATACACATATATCATTAACAGGAACTATACATCTAAGCAGCCTACATCAGAAGATATTTGATCCCGGGTAGCTGTTAACATGTATGAGTTAGCGTATAACAATGTGCGTTGTTACTGATATATATATATAGTAACTAGAATACGCTAATTAATAACTAGCTTATATTAACTAATACATATTAATTAATACACCTTCTAACTAATGCTATGCTTATAAAGTCTTAAATTTACATTTATATATTGATCTTCACAACTTGACGAACAACGACGCTTGCAGGACGGTAACGCCCTCTTAAAATAATCATAAGAAAACCTGGGGCGTTACAGCCACCCCTCCTAACAAAAAGTTTCGCCCCGAAACTTAGAATACAAAAGAATGAGAAAGGGCAAGGGGGAGATAAGCTAACGCTCACGGGATAGAAACGCTAACCTAAGAGGGCTAGGAAAGCAGATGCGGATAAGATTACCCAAAAGGAAAAAAGACATAACCAAGAACTCGAAATGTCCAAACCGAGAACAGAAAGCAAATCGTGGAACATCCGACTCGCAGATCCCCAACTAAAGGAAGCCTAAATGAAGATTAACTTTCAAAAACACCGAACTAACTTTCTTCTTTACGAACAAGACGAGAGTACTCCAGGGCGAGGAACTAGGCCAGAAAAAGCCACACTGCAACCACTCATCCAACTGAGTGCGCAACTCTTGCAACACACGCGGGGCCAAAGGGTACGGTGCCTTAGCAATAGGACAAGTACCCGGCTCAAGGTCAGAAACAACTCCTCAACTTTCACAGGTAGAAAACCAGGGAGACTAACGGCGAAGACATCAGCGAGATCTCGCACCACAGGGAAGTAAATCCTCGATACACAATAAACTACTACCAGTTTCTAACATAGAAACAATGTTAGCAACACCATTGAAAACTAAAGGCTCCTGGCACACACCGCGGAAATAATCGGGGAAAACATAGCGCGGAAAGCCAAACACGCTCGAGGGTTGACCGATGTCCAGCTTAAAGACCAAACGCTTTACCTTGCGTTGGATAATAACATCAAACCTCGGCAACCAGCCCAAACCCAAAATCACAACGAAAACTCCAGGTCTAGCACCTATAGATTAGCAAAGCTAAGAACCCACCTAAGAGGGTAGGACAACCATTGATACCCTGATTCGACGCCACGGAGCCAGCAGAGGGGATCTTAACATTAAACGGATCACCAACCGAAACGAGTGTCAATCTACGACGCTCTACTAAAATCCTAGCCATGCATGAGCAGGTAGCACCAGAATCGAAAGGAACGTGCGCCTAAAGGTTATATACCTTAAACTCTCCCATAAGGTTGGATACACAACTAAACGAGCGAAAACAAACTAGAACCAAAGCTGAAAGTTAAGAATTAGATTAGAATCTAACCCGGAATTACCGAGGGGGACTACTCTCCATCCTTTGCTACTACATGTAACTCGGCCTCTCCTCGATCTAACTGTCGCTGCTGAGGCGGTGGTGGTGCCAGAGTTGCAAGCGCAAGCTGCTGGCCGGCCAACTGGAACTACGAACACCGGGATTTCACATGCCCTTTCTGCCCGCACTGATAGCACGCCCTATCCTTCAACCGACAATGAGTCGCATTATGTCCTCTTTTCCCACAATACCCACAGGACTTATCCTTCTTCCAACACTGGGTAAGATCGTGCCCCATCTTTCTGCAAAAAGCGCAATAACTCATATTCTTCGAGGCACACTGAAGATCCAACTCCTGCCTGCCCTTCTTACTTGGGGAAGGGCTGTCACTATAAACAACCTTCCTCTTTCTCCTCCCCGACACCGCCTCCTGACCCACCACAGGGTCTTGGGCCTCATGCTGCTGCCTAAAAGTAGCCTCCATCAATATCTGAATCTGAGCCTGCATCTCGATCACTTGCCTCGACAACGCCTCGTTACTCTGACGCAACTCCTCAATTACCGCTTCACTGCGCACACCCAAAGACTCGCCCTCTAACTGGGGAGCCGACTCCGACGCACGATGCTCTGGGGTCATCAACTACAATTACGAACGAACACCTCAATACGCCTAGTTTAAGACACAACAGCTAGGAACTAGGATTTCCTAACTCGATACAGACCAGGAAAGAGTAGATACATGCTCTTGCTGTTACCTTGCTCTGGGAATTCATGAAATGATGTTATGCTTAACTTAGGATGATATACCATCATCCTATCAACTTATGTGCATATAATATAAATGCATGAATGCCAAATTTTATTTCAAATCATGTGTGTACGAGCGTCATCATGTATGTCTTTAGCTTGGCACGTGTGCAAATGCTATGTTATGATGTATATGAAGTGCTATGCAATCTAAAAGGGCCTCAATGCATGCTATGAGCGGCGTACACATGCGATCTTATGCATCTCATACTACATATTATCGCATGTAACGAAAAAAGAAAAAACGAGCTAATGGACACGCATGCGACCTACGTTATGCATCTCATACTACATAACAGTCGTATGTTGTCACCTATGAGGATCCATATACAAACACATATTATGCATCCCATACTACATAATATGCCCCGTATACTTCTTATCATGTTATGAGTGTAGTGTTCGTGCTTCAGCCAAGACATACTGATGACCCTTCGGTGTGTGTATGCAATGAATGACGATTCTCACCAGGCGGTTAACCGGGCAAATACACAGTGGAAAATAGGTTCATTTTAGCCTACATGAGCATGAAGGTCTACATTCCAGAAATGATATGCATATATCTATGTTTAGTATAGTAAGAAAAGATTTTCTACGATCTTCGAAGTATGTGGCATTTATCTAAAAGTCATGATATGCAAGAATGACATTTTTATACTAATAAAGTAACTAATGCATCCTAGCATAAAGCTTCCCAGAGAGCAAGTAGGTAAACAACCCGAAAGTAACGGCAAAACTACTAGCAAGTAAACTAAGCATAAAAGCCAAACGGGCGCCAACAACTGACACGAACCCGCAGGAAAGAAGGAAAACATCCAAAAGAAGGCAACAACTAAAGAACTGCCCCTTACCTAGAAGAGAGGAAAGGCCTCGACAGAAAAACTGAACGACACCGCTCTAACTCCTGCGGCAGCTAAAGACCTGAACCTGAGACATTCATAAGAAAAGAATGCCTCAGCCCAAAGGGTGCAAGAAAACCAAGATTAGCAGCAATCAGAAATAAAAGATTGCAGAAAGGAGAACTAAGCAGATAAACATCAATAATCTTACAACAACTCGAGCCAGCTCAAACGAGTGCACTCGGTGGTAAGAGGAAAAGCCTGCACCATACGGTATTATCCAAAACAATCAAAGCCCACCACGTGTCCGCCATTGTGGCTCAGAGGTGATGGTCATACATATAATATCATAATACACATATGTAAGCATATATGTTTATAAGAACTTGAGACTGATCAGCTCGAGGGAAGAGCGTCCCCCAAAAGAAGGCACTGCGACGGTGGTTTCTTCCACTAACGCCCGCAGCCAAAAAACCATACAGGAGTGGTGCGGCGGTGGCTCCCATACACCCAAACCAACAGCCCAAAAGAGGCACTGTGGCGGAAACTTTTAGCTCACACACTCAACAAAACCACACATAGCACCAGAAGCAGGGGTGCATAATCATATATAAGTATATGTATCTATATATAAGTATATAAATAAACCTCAGTGCAGGTCACCAGAGAACACTCAGAACATTAGACAATGAAGATCATAGAGATCAAGAACCACTCGCCAAAACTATCCCGGAGAATTAGACAACATAGCATACTTAGCTCATAAATCCAACATAGCAAACAGATGAGTGTCAGACAGGGAAAACAGGATGACAAATGGTTGTTATCCACAACCCAAGATGAGAGGATTAGTAAGCATTGGATTCAGCAGTTAATCAATAGATCAACACGTAACTTACCACAAGGTCGAAGAATTTAGCAAGACGACACCATGCAAGGCTTGGAGTCGGAACGAGACGAAGGTGAACTCATCACGAAGGCCAAACACCAGAACAATACTCAACGGTTCACCCAAAACCACTATGGTGAGGGCCCCTACGTCCACCCACACTCCAATCAAAATCATATCCAACAAAACTTGTTAGCAGCATGCATGGTTTGACGCTCGAGGAGGGTCTTAGATTTGATATAGGGGAAAGAAATTTTAGCACTTACGCTATGAGTATAATACTGTATAAGAGCATTTGGTAACCATTACCGTAAGAATAAAGCTGCCGACAATTGGAATGGGTATAAAGCTCGAAACCCAAAATGCATCTACATAACCTTTAAGCTTGACAAATGCTAGCCTCGCTAAGTCAGCGAGAATTAGCAAGGAAAATTCACAGGAAATTTAGCGCCTAACTCCCCAACCCGCCCGGAGTTTGGAAAAGAACCTTTCGGGGAACTTATGATCTAATGCTCTCCGACCCATCTTGAGTTATCAACATAAATTTCCGGGAAGTTTAACCTGCCAAACCAATATAACTTAGCCAATAAAAGAACAACGCATGATTTGGAGATTTGCCGAGCAAGACCACTTATGCTTAACTAAATAGATAAGTACAAGATTTAACCAATAACATAAAGACCAAGGAGAATCCCCGCATAAAACCAATAGCTGACAGGCTCAAACTCCCCCAAGAGAATGAAATCTCTAGCATAGCCTAGGAAATTTAACTTTACATAAACCTAAGTGAATGCCTAGCCCTCAATTGAAGCACAGAAAATTTATGAACCGGGTAATTGACTTAAGTTTGAACCAAGAAAATTTCCTACCGTATGGGTGCAGAGTTTCGTATATCAAGTGCTTACTGCCATACTCTAAGGGAATACACCAAACTTCCAACATAACCAACTTAAATGCTAAATGTGAGGCTAAGGAAGGAAACTCAACAGCTGCCAACCACGAGGCCAAGGGAGAATGAGGATACCAAGTAGCTGTCATAACAAACCAAGGATACCAGCTGCTGAATTAAAACCAAGGGAAACAAATTAAATCAAAAGCCGCCATGATAAAACAATGAGCATACCAACTGCCAACTGAAAATAGGGAAGACAACATAACAATAGCTGCCGATCATAACACCTAGGGAACACCACATAGCTGCTACCATACAACCAAAGGAGATACCACAATATAATACTAATAGGTCTAGGATCATAAAATAAGCAGTCTGGGGTCAGGTAATGCAACCCCCTTATAAAAGAATTAAATTATTTATAAGGCAGCCCCACATGGAGTATATATAAGACATCCCCCATTAGCAATACTAGAGAAGCATTCCCCCAAATCAGTATCAGTACAAGGCAGCCCCAATTAGAGTATATGCACATGAATAAAAGGCAGCCCCCAATTTAAAGTATATAAACCGCAGCAATCTGTAAACGGCAGCCCCCCATTTAGAGTATATATATAAGTATGTAAGGCAGTCACCCATAAATAAGAAAAACAGCAGCAGCCCCACAAGAAAAAAAACAAAAGGGCAGCCCCACATCAGGAAGTATAGCAGCAGCCCCGAACAGATGCTACGAGGTAGCCCTCCATTTAAACAAAACTAGAGAGCAGCCTCCCCACCCGATTGGAATAAACGAAAGGAAGCATATACATAAGGCAGCCACCTCCCCCAAAGGCAATTAGACATCAAGTAAAAGGAAATATCTGCCAGGATATCCCCATACCAGAAGAGCAACAACAGAAAAAGAAAGGAAAAAGAAACGAAAAAATTTTCTTGCTTTGAAACGGAAGCCGACACCACGCCGAAGTGAAGGCTACGGCTGGAAAACCGCGAGACCACTGTCGAAGCCGACGAGGGCTCACCGATTCACTACACCGACGAAGGAGCCAAGCTCCGGCGACCTCTAAATTGCCACCACCGACGAACCCGACGTCGAACCCTAGCTCGCCCCTAAGTCGCGCTCGACAGTTGGAGTCATCGGGAGGGGGAAAGGAAAAAGGCTGAAGGCCCCCTCTTCAACAATGTAAGCACATATATATATATAATCATTAAAAAAATTTTGTTCTTTTTTTTAACAGGACTTATACACGCATTCTCAACAGGGATATTCAAACACATACATTATTAACAGGGAATATACATACACATATATCATTAACAGGAACTATACATCTAAGCAGCCTACATCAGAATATATTTGATCCCGGGTAGCTGTTAACAGGTATGAGTTAGCTTATAACATATGTGCGTTGTTACTTATATATATAGTAACTAGAATACGTTAATTAATAACTAGCTTATAGTAACTAATACATATTAATTAATACACCTTCTAACTAATCTTAAGCTTATAAAGTCTTAAATTTACATTTATATTTTGATCTTCACAACTTGACGAACAACGACGCTCGCGGGACAGTAACGCCCTCTTAAAATAATCATAAGAAAACCTGGGGCGTTACACCCCTCCCCTGATGACTCCTAGGCACTGAGCGGGAGGAATGAAGTGGAGGACATCAAAGCAGAAGTACAAAGCAGGTGACATGGATCTCACTCACATAATTGGAATATGAAATGTAAAGTTATTCTAGCAGTTCTAATATATAGGTACTGGAAGGTAGTGTTGGATCTTGAGGCGCCCTTAGCGGGGAGGGGGGGGGGGAATAAGGGTTTTAGAAAACTTTAATCTTTTATAGAAAACGTTTGTGATTTTATAAGAAGTAGATTGAATCAAAAGTAAAGTGGTAGAAATTAGAAATGAAATCAATTTTATTAAACAAGAAAAGGCATGATTATCATTTATAAAATTGATTACAAAAACTGATTTCTACGATGCTAGAAATCTGAGGAGAAATATGAAATACTCTTTTTGTTTTCTATACCAACTCTTCTCACTAAGAAACGGTTGGATTTAGCCGATCTCTCCCTAGATACGGCCTCAAGTCGCTCTAGTCCTTATATCCCCAGAAAGTCCTCGAGCACCCCCAAGATCTACTCCCTATACCTAGTCGCCAACACGAGGCGAAATCCTCCCTAAATCCTACCTGGACCTATTCGCCAACACGAGGCAAATTTACTCTACGATTATAATGAAATAGTTACAATAGAAATACAAAACACAAATAAAAACTCCATATGAAGAATTCTGGAGATGGCGAAGGCTCGCTGAATATTCTCGAAGTCGAGCATGCGTTCTTCGCGTTGAGTAAGCATTGATCCTATTCTCCTTGATTTCTTCTCTCAAATTTGTGTGGGAGATGATGGTCTGTAAAATACGGCCCTCTCAGAGTCTCTGAAGTGCTGGAATGGGGCTCTCTTCAATCAGTTCTTGGAGAAGACAAAATCCACCAATTTATAGGACTAAAGGCTAACGTCGACGTTAAGGCTAACGCCTGGCGTTGACCCAGTATAGAATTATTTTGATGGCTCGGATCTTCAAAATGGGAAGGAGATTCTGCACTTTAGGAAACATTCATTTTAGGCAACCCTAACGCTGGCGTTGAGTCTAACGCTGGCGTTAGATCAGATCATTCCTAAAGTGCTCCTGCAATCACGTCTGCTTCCCTCCTTGCCATAATCATCATGATGGGAACGAGAGTCAATGCCCAGCGTTAAGTCCTAATGCCTGGCATTAGACCACATCCCTCTTTTCAGTTTGTGAGCAGGTCCAGACCAATAATGCAGCAACCTAGTGTCATATTTGTTCAAACCTGCATGCTAAAAACACAGTGGCAAACAAGATCAAATACAAAGTAGGATTTGTTATTCTCAAATCAAAGGGATGTGGAAAACCATGTTCCAACAATCTCCCTCTTTTAATAATTACAAATCCAATATAGATAAATCAGATTCATATATAAGAGAGGTGTGATTTTTGAGTGATATATGACACTAAGCAATATAGAGACACTGATAAGAATTATAGAATGTTTAAGTTGTGCTCCCCCTACTTAAGTGCTCCCCCTTAGTGTATGCTCCCATAGACTAGATTTGTGCTCCCCCTTAATCTATTGAATCCAACTCCTTTAATCATTAAGATTTATCATTTTATTCTCCCCCTTTTGTTATTAGCAAAAGAGGGTGGAGTTGAAACAAAACTAGAAGAGAGAAGACAAAAGTTGGAACATAATTATGAGAGGATTAAGAGTTTTGTTTAAACATAAGGTAAGTCGTGATCGAGCTAATGGAGAGAGTATCACAGCGGAAAAGGTTTGATAAGCGTGAACGAACAACAATCCATTATTTTGTTTTACCAAAGGAATTCTACCACTTGCTTTTCAAAGTGAAATTTTTAAGAAACTTGTTCGAAGAAGTGCAATATAGTTTGACAAGAACAGGGGAAGAAAAACCTTAGAAGTAGGCATGATAAAACATGGTAAACACAACTTATGAGCAAATTAGGAAAGCGGAAAAACAAAAACAAAATAACTAAGATTAATATTTTTGTAATAGTTTGACCATTCCAACAATATGTCTAGACTCTTCACATTTGAGCGTTTAACTTTGAATTTTTTTTATAACTGATAGACAAGTATGATTTAACATTTTCAAAGAGATAAGAGCTACAATGTAACCAATTCGTATTTCAAGTAAAGAAAACATTGTAGAAATCATGCATTGCAATCTAGTGCTTTTACTTAAGTTTTTAGAGAATTATGTAACTTTTCATTAGGATCAAATTCTCATGAGTAGAAGCTTTATGAAAAATAATGATGTGTGCATAAGGTGTTTTGATAAAAGTATATAAGTGAAATAATCAAAACACATGACATATGTGATGAAATAGTAACAACAATATTATGATTGTAATCTTAGAATTACTTTCACACATCAAATATAGAATAAAATTTCAAAGCACATAAAAGGGTACAACTACCAAGGTGCTTCGCATACACAATGCTTATTAAGAGTTATCAGGGAGCGAAGTATTGCTTGGAGGATCACATAAGCAATTTTATTAATAATAAATTTTTTTTTTTTAAGTGATCTGGTGTACAAATAGAAGTGATAAAAAGAATGTGTTTGCACAAGACACTTTACAATTCTTTCCAAGGTGCTCAACCTCACAATGCTCATTAAGATTTATCAGGAGGGTGAGTAGTGCTTGGTGGAGTTATCGTTGGCAATTGATTTCATTTTTTTATTTAAAGCTTGTGCCAAAGGTCTTTGTATTCACTTGTTTGAGATTTTTTAATTCATTTCTTAGTTCCTTTATTTCTTTTTCAGATTTGATCAGATTTAAACAGAATTCTTTGAAATTGTTTCTGAAATCAGTGGAAGAAAAATCTATATCATCAAGTAAATTTACCATAGATGTATCATCGGGCTTCTCAGTGGCCATCAAACAGGTTTCCTCCACCTTGGCCTCTTCTTGATCATTGTCAGATGAGGTGCTTTCTTCAGATTCTGAATCACTCCATGATTGAGCAATGAGACCTTTCTCTTTCTTCTTTTTCTTCTGTAGATATGTTCTTTTCAGATCTTTCTTTTTGCTGATCTCCTTAGGATATTCAGGTGCAATATGTCCAGGTTTCCTGCAAGAGTAACATATAATCTCTTTAGTAAGTGTTTTATTATACCTAGTTTTTGAGTCTCTTCCTCTGGATCCTTCTGTTTTGATCCACTTCTTGAACCTTCTGGCCAGTAGACTGATCAGCTCCTCATCACTTGTAGAGGGTTCACCTTCAACAGCCTTCAATGCAATACTCTTTTCTTTTGAGAGTGAAGGAGTCTTTTCTATCTCTTCTTTCACAGCTCTTGTTTTCAATAGTTGTTCATAAGATTTTAATTTACCCAACAGGACACCTGTTGAGATTTCTCTTTGACTTCTGGAGTCTCTAATTGGCCAGATTCTTGAATCCCAAGAGCTAGGAAAGCAAGTTAGCAGTTTTTCATTTATCTCAGTGAGAGATATGTCCTTTTCAAGTGTTCTCAACTCATTTACTATGAGGCTGAATCTGGCATACATGTCAGCAACACTTTCACCTTCTTTCTTCTGGAAGTTTTCATATTGAGAGATGAGTAGTGCCTTTCTATCCTTTTTCTCATCAGCACTTCCCTCTACCATTTTGGTGAGAGCTCCCCATACTTCCTTAGCTGACTCACAATCAGCAATCTTTTGGAAGATTTCATCTGAGAGGGTTGAGACTAGGATATTCATAGCCTTGGCATCATATCCTTGGGCTTTCTTTTCTTCCTCTGTCCACTCAGCTTTTGGAGCAAGTGTTTCAGTTACTTTTCCACTTGAGTCCTTTCTGAATGGCTTGGGGGGGCCTGTCAAGACAACATTAAACAATTCATCATCAATAGAGTTTAAATAAATTATAATTCATGTTTTCCAAAGTGCAAACTTTTCAAGGTTACAAATTGGTGGTCTGGTGAAAGCATAGTCTTTGATTTGTGCCATGTGAAAAAATTAAAAAAAAAAATATATATATATATATAAGAGGTAGGATCTTTTTGATCAAGGAGTTATCCTTTTTAGATCAACCTCCCTCTGATACCAATTGAAAGTGCACAGTTAACCTCACTAGAATTCTCTAGAGGGGGGGGGGGGGTGAATAGAGATTTAAAATATTTTTGTGCAAAGTTAATAATTATATATATGTGTGTGTAGTGATCACAGATTAGTGCTTCCCACACACCAACAAGAATTAAACAAGTAAAGAAAATAAATGCAAGAAGAAAAATCACAGCACAACACAAAGAAATATAGTGGTTCCCCAAACTTTGGGTAGTCCACTCTTCTACCCCCTTTGGTAGGAATTCACTATCTTGCATTGAGTCTTTTGATAAGGAGACTCTTAGAACCACCCTAAGTCTTTTGATAAGAAGACTCTTAGAACCAACTGAGTCTTTTGAAAAGGAGACTCTTAGAACCAATACAACTGAATTTTTTGAAGAGAGATTCTAAAAACTCTTTTACAATGTTATAAAGAAGAAATAAGAATATGAAGAAGACAAGAAGGAATCTTCTTCCTAGCAATAAGATTGGAAGCACAAGAAGTAGTGAATGAAATCTCTCTTCTATAGTGAGAAGGAGATTTGTAGCTTTTCTATCTTTTAGTGAGAGCTATCAGAGCATGCAGCAGAATGGCTTCAGAAGCAGGAGAAGATGGAAGCTTGATGGTTGCTGCAGGACTATTTCTCAATTCTCTCTTTTCACTTGGGAGCTCTTCCTCTTTTTCAAATGTAAAATGGTGGGTCACTTCTCTGTATTCTCTGCCGACCTCCTTGTTATTTTATAGCTCTGTCCATTCAAATAATACTATAGGAGGATAATTGATTAGTAGACAGAGAAATAGAAAGATATAAATATTTCCATAATAGTTATATCAATAGAAGGAAAGAATTCATTCTGATTTCAAATAATGTCCATAATGGTTTTAATCAAATTAGCCAAGAATCTATTAGAGGAAAAGAATGATTCAGAACGGCTATAAAGAATAAATTGATTCCATATAAATCAAATCTATAAAAGAAGGAAAGAGATCTGGCGATTTTTGAATTAGACATAGAAATCGACGTGCGTCGATTACTATTCGACGTAAGCGTCGAATTCGTCCTGGCTGGACGTCGAGAGAAGAATAAGGAAGGTGCGTCGACTTCTCAAGATTCGTCGACTAGAAGTCAGAGTTACGTCGACATAGGATACGTCGAATTCTTCTTAAAGTTACTTCGACTTATTCTGAAAGGAACGTCGATACCACTTCGACGCTGCGTCGAATACTATTCGACGCATATTCACTTAACCTTGATTTTTCTTTCTTAGAATTCATATTCAACTCATTTTCAGGGGTTAAGAGAAATCATTTTCCCAACAATCTCCCCCTATTTGTCTTAACCCTATTTAGAGAGAAGTTTTATCAGCATATTGATCAATCACAGCAAAGCATTTATATAGATAAGAAATATGCTAAGCAATCAGAAGAAATCATATTAATAAGTAATTGTCTTTCACAAGATCTAAACTAGAAACTTCTTGCGATACATGAAATTGACAAAAGCAGAATAGAGTTTTCTAGATAAATTTTCAATAGTATCAAAAATATAGCCCCTGGCACTATCAGGATGTTCCTGGACATTCCTGATGATTGTATGCAGTTTCTCCAAGAGTTTATCACCATCAGGGAGAGTGTCATTTATGGAGTAGCCTTTGCTGATGATGATTACTGCCTTTTCATCAATCATCTCAATTGTAATGTTTTGAGTTTTTTGCTGAGTAGGCTTGAGCTCAGGTGGTCCCTTGCTATCAACCTTGGGCCTATACTTTGTTTTCTTTTCTGGTTGTTGTTTCTCAGGAATCTCAGTCATCTTTCCTTTCCCTTTCCAGGGTGAGTCAAGCCATTTGTCTAACTTTGCAGGTCTTTTGGGCTTCTTATAGGGAATGTAAGTGTCTTCAGCACACCCTACACCCCTCTTATGTTTTTGTCCCTTTTTTAGAATGACCCCTGCCTGAGGGTTTTTCTTTTGATAGGCTTCAATATCAAACAACTTCTTTGGAATTTTGATAGAAGATTCAGCAAGAATTTGTTCCTTGGTCATTCCCCTGTTGATTTTTTCCATCCAAACATTCCTCTTATCTTCTACTTCTTTCCTAGCTGCTTCATATTCATACAACTCTCTTTCCCTTATTTCTTCATGCCTCTTTTCCATGTCAGGGTCATGGTATTCCTTTATAGGACTGTTGGGAGTGATATTGGGCATTTTTCCAAACCTCTTTATCTCCTCACAGGCTTTTCTATACTTTTTTTTCTTTGCATACTCTTTCCTTTCTTCTTTGGAGAAGTTTTGCCAGTAGGGGATGGCTTCTCTTTTCCTTTTCATTTGTCCTTCTGGACTTTGCCTAGGTAGAATCTTCTTAGTGAGTTTTGCTATTGGAGGAGGTAAAGGTAGCAGTGGAGGTAGAGAAGAAGGTTGAGGTGGAGGTAGAGGTAGCAGAGGAGAAGGAGTTTTCTCTTTAGGTGGAGAAGGGATTTGTTCAAGAGGAGGAGTTTGATCTGTAGTGAAAGGCAGAATGATCTCTGGTAGAGTAATCTTTGCTGAGGGATGTTTGTCTACTCCAAGCTCTTCTGAAGGAATGTCCTCAAGTAGAGGTGTCTTCAGTTTGATGTAACTGGCAGAGAAGCCAGGAGAGTGATGCTGAATTTCTTCCTTACATGGGGTTGCTTCAATCCACACTTGTCCTCTCCAGTCATCAGAGTAGGCTGCTTCTTCCTCCCCCTGGACTTCTGTGTTCTTTACCACAACAATCTCCCCCTGGGTATATGGGGCATCTATTCTGAATGCTGAATCCACAGCATGCTCTCCTTCAGTATGGTAGGATGAGGTCTCTTCAAAATTTTTGTTGAAGGTGTAGTTGGAGTGATTGGAGAAGATTGGAGCCTATTGTAAGAAGAGAAGTTGGAGTAATACTTTAGAGATAATAATATTTAGAGTTGGAGAGGAAATTAACCTGAGCTTTTAAGAGAGATAGAGAACCTGACAAGGGGGGTTTCTGGAGCAACTCTCCCCCTGGTTTATATCCTGCATAAAGGATTTAAACCTTTCTGGCGACAGAGGCCGTTCTTGAATGAGAGCATTAAGCTCAGGAAGAGAAGCATAGAGGGTTGCCAGTTTGGCTGCACAGGTGTTGATCATGGCAGCACATTCGTTGGCGAAGTGATTCAGTCGATTCTGGAAGTCATTGACTAGGTGTTCGAGAGCATCGTTCATCTCTTTGATGAGGGCGATTGATCAGGAGTTGGTGCCATTGTCGCAGAGAGAGAGAGAGGTAGAAGACAAAGTTTTGGCGGGTTTTAGGAGAGTATATGTTATGAAATAAGAGGTATTATTTATAGGAGGTGAAACGTCGAGAAAGGAAACAGAAATCAAGGTATATCAGCTAATCCAATCGTCAAAAGAGGAAGTAAGGATTTGATTCTAATTGTAACCAGATGACGACGTTACGTCGAATTGATGTCGACATATGAGTCGATATGGAGTCGACGCTCTGTGGAGATTTGTCCACTTAGTGTTCTGTCGACGTGTTCATAGCCCTGCGTCGATATAAATTTGACGGTGCGTCGACAAGTTATCGATGTAACTTTGCCTGGAAGAAATCAACGCTAGCGTCGAGTTCTTCTCGACAGTGCGTCGATATGTATTCGACGCATCTTCAAATACTTTCTTAGATTTCCTGATTTCTTTTAGATTTCCCAACAATGGTGGTTACAGACTACCATCAAGCATTCCTAAGGTGTTGATGAAATAATTATGCTTAGTTTCATCCAAGGGTTTTATGAAGATGTCTCCTCTTTGATTGTCTGTGGGAATATATTCTAAGGTTATCTTACCCTTTTATACATTGTCTCTAAGGAAGTGATGTCTGATCTCTATATGTTTGGTTCTACTATGAAGGACTGAGTTGGATGCTATGGATATAGCACTAGAGCTATCACAATAGATCTTAGAGTTATGTACTTCCAATTTGTAGTCAAGAAGCTGATTTTGCATCCACAGGATTTGTGAACAACAGCTCCCAGCAGCTATGTATTCAGCTTCAGCTGTTGAGGTTGAGACTGAGGTTTGTTTCTTACTAAACCATGATATTAAACTGTCACCTAGGAATTGGCAAGTGCCAGATGTGCTTTTTCTATCAACCCTACATCCAGCATAATCTGCATCTGAGAAACCTATTAATTCAAAGTTGGTTTCTGCTGAGTACCATAGACCCAGTTCAGAGGTTCCCTTTAGGTATCTAAGAATCCTTTTTACAGAGGTGAGATGGGATTCCATTGGATCAACCTGAAATCTAGCACATATGCAAGTGGCAAACATAATGTCAGGTCTGCTAGCTGTTAGATATAGAAGGGATCCTATGATTGCGCTATATGTCTTTTGATCTACTGATTTTCCTTTATCATCTTTTTCTATAATGGCATTGGTTTCCATGGGTGTTTTCATGGTAGATGCTGATTCCATACCAAACTTTTTGATTAGCTCTTTAGTATATTTGGATTGTGAGATGAAGATTCCCTCACTACTTTGTTTTACTTGTAATCCTAAAAAATATGAGAGTTCTCCCATACTACTCATTTCAAATTTAGATTGCATTAGATTAGCAAATCTTTTACAAAGTTTAGGATGAGTTGAGCTAAAGATGATGTCATCTACATATATTTGAACAAGGAGGAGTTGGTTTTTATGGGTTCTAGTAAAGAGTGTCTTGTCTACTTTTCCTCTTTCAAAGGAATTTTCTAAAAGGAAGTTAGAGAGAGTTTCATACCAAGCTCTATGTGCTTGCTTAAGACCATATAGTGCTTTGTTAAGTCTATAAACAAAGTTAGGAGAAGAGGGATTTACAAAACCTGGTGGTTGCTCCACATATACCTCTTCTTGAAGGTCATTATTCAGAAAAGCACTCTTGACATCCATTTGGTAGACTTTCATCTTCATGAAGGCTGCATAGGCAAGAAAGAGCCTGATTGCCTCCAATCTGGCTACTGGAGCAAAGGTCTGGTTGTAGTCAATCCCTTCTTCTTGTCTATATCCTTGTGCTACAAGTCTTTCCTTGTTTCTGACAATTACTCCAGTGGAATCTAGTTTGTTTCTGTATACCCATTTTGTACCAATCATAGGGTAGTTTCTTGGTCTTTCAACTAGGTTCCACACTTTGTTTCTCTCAAATTGGCCTAGTTCTTCTTGCATGGCCATAATCCAGTGAGGATCACAATTTGCTTCCTCAAACTTCTTTGGTTTAACTTGTGATAGGAATCATTGGAGCATCATCCCATTGAAGACTTGGTGTCTTGTTCTTACTCCTGTATTGGGGTCTCCAATTACTTGAGTTTGTGGATGATCTTTCAAATTGAACCTTGTCCTGCCTGGACTTGTCAGATGTTCTTCTTCCTCATTGGTGATGGGATCATTGTCCACCTGGCCTTCCTGAACCATGTTCTCTTGTGGGAGTTGGTTTTGAATGCTTTTTTCTGAATCTTCTTCATGTTCTTGTTCAGATTCCTCACTTGATTCCTCTATCTGGTTTTCTTTTCCATTATCTGTGTTCTCTAGAACCAGTTGCTCAAGCTGTGTTTCTATGTTGCTGCTTTCCTGTGGAAAAGAACTGGTGGGAGTTCCGTCCCCCTTAAACATTATGTTAGTTTCATCAAATATAATGTGCATAGATTCTTCAATTTTAAGAGTTCTCTTGTTATAACACCTATAGGCTTTACTAGATGCTGAGTAACCCAGAAATATTCCATCATCAGATTTCTTGTCAAACTTGGCAAGATGATCTTTTCCATTATTTAGGATAAAGCAAGCACATCCAAAAATTTTAAAGTATTTAACAATTGGTATTTTTCCTTTTAGGAGCTCATACTTAGTTTTTGATTTAGTCTTGTGTATGAGGCTTCTATTTAGAACATAGTTGGCAGTGTTGACTGCTTCAGCCCAGAAAGTTTTTGGTAAACTTGATTCTACAAGTAAGGTCCTTCCTGATTCAATTAAAGTTCTATTCTTTCTTTCAGCAACTCCATTTTGTTGGGGGGTTCTAGGGGCTGAAAAACTTTGTTTGATACCTATATCTTCACAGAAACTACTCATAAACTGATTTTCAAATTCAGTCCCATGATCACTTCTGATTATGGAAACCTGACTATTGAGTTCAGATTGAATTTGTTTTATGAATCTTGAGAGAGTCTTGTGGGTTTCAGACTTAGTCCTTAGAAAGAATACCCAGCTGAATCTAGAATAGTCATCCACAATGACTAGGGTATAGGATTTTCCACCTAAGCTCTGAGTGGATATGGGACCAAAGAGATCCATGTGTAGTAAGTAAAGGACCCTGGGAGAGTCATCCTTACCAATTGGTTTGAAGGATGATTTGATTTGTTTTCCTAGTTGGCAAGGTCTGCATGGAGAATCCTTAGAGTACCTACACTTTGGTAAGCCTCTGACTAGGTTATTCTTTGCTAATTTACTAATTGTTTTGTAGTTTAGATGACCTAGTCTCCTATGCCATAATTCACTTTTATCAATAAATATGTTGAATAAACAGACTTCTGTGGGTGAGGAGCTAAAGTCCACTACATATACTTTTCCTTTTCTAATTCCATTGAGTACTGTGGCACCAGTCTTGATATCAATAATATGGCAGAACAGTGTGGTGAACTTTACCTCATACTTACCATTTTCACATATCTGACTTATACTTATCAAATTGTGCTTCAGTCCTTTAACTACTGCCACATTCTTGAAGGTGACTTTCCCTTCTTTGAAATCTCCAAAGCCCCTGGTTTGGCCACAGCTAGAGTCTCCAAAAGTCACTGATGGTCCAAGTCTATCCTCAAAGTTGATCAATAGGTTTTTGCATCCTGTCATGTGCATGGAGCATCCACTGTCCAAGTACCACACCATCCTGGAGATGTGATACATCTGCACATAAAATTTTACATATTAGTTTAGACCCTGCTGAGCTGGGGTCCCTTCCTCCCATCAGTGAAAGATTTATTGAAAGAATAAGTGGGTTTTTCTGAATACCCTTCCTCCTTTAGGGGTATTGGCTTATCATACCAATTTTCTTTGGTGATGTTACAGAAATAGTGGTCATAGTAAAAGGAAATGGATTGAGAGAGCTGTTTGGAAGAGGAGAAATTTCTGTCTGATTGGTTGCGTCGATATGGATTCGACGTAGGTTTATGGTTGCGTCGATATGAAGTCGACGCTTTCTCCATTCTGCGTTTACTTTCAGTCGCAGCATGCGAGAGGTTGCGTCGGGTAGGAGTCGACGCACTTTGGTGTATGCGTCGATTACAAGTCGACGCACGTTGATAAGAATTCGACGCATGTTTAAATTTTTTCTGAGGATATTTTCCTAGGATTCCTTCATATGTAATGGGATTAGTTTTATTAAAGATAGTGGTTGTGTCTGGATTTTCCTGTGATCTTTCTCCTGTCAAATGACCTTCCCTAGTGAAGTGAATGGGATGTCTCCAAACAGATTTTCTAGGTGATTGAGTTTTTGGTTCTAAGTCAGTATTATCTTCTAGTTGTCTAAGTCTATCAGTAAGATTTCTAGAGATGTTCTTGAGCTTCTGACTTCTCCCATTTAGAGAGTCTTCAAAGGCCTTTGCCTTTGCTAGCTCATTTCTCAGTGTTAGATTTTCTGTATAGATTTTGTCTAATTCCTTTTCTGAGAGTCCTAAACTGAGCTCATAGTTATTATACTATGTATTCACTTGTTTGAGATTTTTTAATTCATTTCTTAGTTCCTTTATTTCTTTTTCAGATTTGATCAGAATTAAACAGAATTCTTTGAAATTGTTTCTGAAATCAGTGGAAGAGAAATCTATATCATCAAGTATATTTACCATAGATGTATCATCAGGCTTCTCAGTGGCCATCAAACAGGTTTCCTCCACCTTGGCCTCTTCTTGATCATTGTCAGATGAGGTTCTTTCTTCAGATTCTGAATCACTCCATGATTGAGCAATGAGACCTTTCTCTTTCTTCTTTTTCTTCTGTAGATCTGTTCTTTTCAGATCTTTCTTTTTGCTGATCTCCTTAGGACATTCAGGTCCAATATGTCCAGGTTTCCTGCAAGAGTAACATATAATCTCTTTAGTAGGTGTTTTATTATACCTGGTTTTTGCGTCTCTTCCTCTGGATTCTTCTGTTTTGATCCACTTCTTGAACCTTCTGGCCAGTAGACTGATCAGCTCCTCATCACTTGTAGAGGGTTCACCTTCAACAGCCTTCAATGCAATACTCTTTTCTTTTGAGAGTGAAGGAGTCTTTTCTTTCTCTTCTTCCTCAGCTCTTGTTTTCAACAGTTGTTCATAAGATTTTAATTTACCCAACAGGACATCTGTTGAGATTTCTCTTTGACTTCTGGAGTCTCTAATTACCAGATTCTTGAATCCCAAAAGCTAGGGAAGCAAGTTAGCAGTTTGTCATTTATCTCAGTGAGAGATATGTCCTTTTCAAGTGTTCTCAACTCATTTACTATGAGGCTGAATCTGGCATATATGTCAGCAACACTTTCACCTTCTTTCTTCTGGAAGTTTTCATATTGAGAGATGAGTAGTGCCTTTCTATCCTTTTTCTCATCAGCACTTCCCTCTACCATTTTGGTGAGAGCTTCCCATACTTCCTTAGCTGACTCACAATCAGCAATCTTTTCGAAGATTTCATCTGAGAGGGTTGAGACTAGGATATTCATAGCCTTGGCATCATATCCTTGGGCTTTCTTTTCTTCCTCTGTCCACTCAGCTTTTGGAGCAAGTGTTTCAGTTACTTTTCCACTTGAGTCCTTTCTGAATGGCTTGGGGGGACCTGTCAAGACAACATTAAACAATTCATCATCAATAGAGTTTAAATAAATTCTAATTCTTGTTTTCCAAAGTGCAAACTTTTCAAGGTTGCAAATTGGTGGTCTGGCTGAAGCATAGTCTTTGATTTGTGTCATGTGAAAAATAATTTTTAGAAATATATATATATATATATAAGAGGTAGGACCTTTTTGATCAAGGAGTTGTCTTTTTTAGATCAACCTCCCTCTGATACCAATTGAAAGTGCACAGTTAACCTCACTAGAATTCTCTAGAGGGGGGGGGGGTGAATAGAGATTTAAAATATTTTTGTGCAAAGTTAATAATTATATATATATATATGTGTGTGTAGTGATCACAGATTAGTGCTTCCCACACACCAACAAGAATAAAACAAGTAAAGAAAATAAATGCAAGAAGAAAAATCACAGCACAACACAAAGAAATATAGTGGTTCCCCAAACTTTGGGTAGTCCACTCTTCTACCCCCTTTGGTAGGAATTCACTATCTTGCACTGAGTCTTTTGATAAGGAGACTCTTAGAACCACCCTGAGTCTTTTGATAAGGAGACTCATAGAACCAACTGAGTCTTTTGAAAAGGAGACTCTTAGAACCAGTACAACTGAATTTTTTGAAGAGAGATTCTAAAACTCTTTTACAATGTTATAAAGAAGAAATAAGAATATGAAGAAGACAAGAAGGAATCTTCTTCCTAGCAAGAAGATTGGAAGAACAAGAAGTAGTGAATGAAATCTCTCTTCTATAGTGAGAAGGAGATTTGTAGATTTCTCTCTTTTAGTGAGAACTATCAGAGCTTGCAGCAGAATGGCTTCAGAAGCAGGAGAAGATGGAAGCTTGATGGTTGCTGCAGGACTATTTCTCAATTCTCTCTTTTCACTTGGGAGCTCTTCCTCTTTTTCAAATGTAAAATGGTGGATCACTTCTCTGTATTCTCTGCCGACCTCCTTGTTATTTTATAGCTCTGTCCATTCAAATAATACTATAGGAGGATAATTGATTAGCAGACAGAGAAATAGAAAGATAGAAATATTTCCATAATAGTTATATCAATAGAAGGAAAGAATTCATTCTAATTTCAAATAATGTCCATAATGGTTTTAATCAAGTTAGCCAAAAATCTATTAGAGGAAAAGAATGATTCAGAACGGCTATAAAGAATAAATTGATTCCATATAAATCAGATCTATAAAAGAAGGAAAGAGATCTGGCGATTTTTGAATTAGACATAGAAATCGACGTGCGTCGATTACTATTCGACGTAAGCGTCGAAATCGTCCTGGCTGGACGTCAAGAGAAGAATAAGGAAGGTGCGTCGACTTAGGTGCGTCGACTTCTCAAGATGCGTCGACTAGAAGTCAGAGTTACGTTGACATAGGATACGTCGAATTCTTCTTAAAGTTACTTCGACTTATTCTGAAAGGAACGTCGATACCACTTCGACGCTGCGTCGAATACTATTCGACGCATATTTACTTAACCTTGATTTTTCTTTCTTAGAATTCATATTCAACTCATTTTCAGGGGTTAAGAGAAATCATTTTACCAACATAGACATTGAAGACAATCTTTAAGTGTATGCCCAATCAATTTTAACCATTTGAAACAAAAATAACTAAGATGTTTGCTCTTGTGAGGTTTTATAGTCAAACCATAGTTTTGTAAAAATTTAAAGCAAAACAAATAACAAAAAAAACATATTTTTTATTATTTTGTATTATTTAAATTTTTTTGTATTTTGGAATAAAATAACCAAATTAATAACAAAATAATTTCAAAACTGAGAAAAGAAACAGAGAAAAACAATTATAAGAGTATGAGAAATAGTGCAGAGAAAATAGAATTTCAATTTGGCAAAAGGGGATAACGCCTGACATTAAGTACTTAACGCCCAAACAGGACACTGTTTTTTGAGATTTTTGAAAATTATTTCTTTGGAATATGGAGTATGTATATAGGCCTTCTTAGTGTAGAAATTTCAGAGAATTTGGAGATGATTAGAAGGCTATTTAAGCATATTTTATTTGTTAAAAGAAATGACTTTTATATTTTTACTTAGTTTTCAAATATTTGTGTTTTACAATATTATTAAAGCTCAAAAATGATAAAATATACAAAACACAAGATAAGCATGTTCAATCAACCCAAGACTGCATGAAGAGTATAATCATAAAAAGTGCATGCAAAACATATGATATAGGTATGTCCTAGATTATAATACCCTAAATATATGCCTGCACACTAGCCCCGTACTAAGTGACGGATGGGCATAAGGAGATGCACACATGTCGTAGGTTGGGGTGTTAATCCCATATGCACGCACTAGAGAATGCTAAACCTAGCACTCTTTCCCCCAGTGCCTCGCAAGGCCCCACTGGAACCCTCCCCAGTTAAGGACAAGACATGACTTAGAGGTTAGGTCATCTAATGCATACAATCCTACGCCCTCGCTATTGTGAGGCGCATAATGTGTGTGAATGATCATGGACATCCTAAGCATTTTTTTCCTATGTAAATTTTTTGTAAACTATGGCCTTTTATGCGAGATGGATTTCTAATTATGGTTGGTTTTAAAGTCACATAGTTATTATGAATTTTAACTTCCAACTTTCTTATTTTTATATCACTTAACAATGCTTGATATTAGATTCAAAGTTATCATGAATTCAAAGTTATCTAGTTGGCAAACTTATGATAACTAACAATGCATGAAATTAGCATGATAACTAATAATATTTATTAGGTGACATTGTTAGTATGATGAGTTAATATTATGCCATAAGAATAATTGATATACTGTTAAATGATCAACAATAGTATTTCAATTTTAGATATATAATAAAGTGATGATTCTAATTGATTTTTCCTTGGCGATATAAGTTTATTCTATGGTCTACATATAAATGAGATATGTGTACAACCCCGTATTCATCGAGTGGGTCCCCAGGGCCCCAAGGGCCAAGTGGCAGGATATGGGTCTGAGAGTTTTCGGGCGAGTGAGGTCCCACTCGCATGGCACTCGCATGGTAATAGAGAAAACGCAACAGTAACGTGGCGAGTGAGGGGGAACTCCACTCCCTGAGCAAGTCGGGTACCTTGCGAATGGTGCCCTCACGGGCCACTCGCCCGGTGGAATCCGGTGGGTAAGAAGCCTCGCGAGTAGTGCCTTCACGGACCACTCACCCAGAAGGCTTCAAGGGGAAATTACCTAGATACCCTTCGTGGGCTGCCAATAGCCCTTCAGAACAGCGGAGTTAAGTTGTTAGCAGACCAATTTGGGGTGCGATGAGTAAAACTAAAAGGCGGATTTGTGCTATTTGTAGTCCAGACTAGAGAATCTATAAATAGACCCTTAAGGGCACCTTGGAGGAGATCCGATCTTTTAGTCTCTTCCCTCCTAGGAAAGTATTGGTTGGCCGTTAGTGCCCTCCAAGGTGCCCGACTGAGCTTTCGTTTGTGAGGGGAAGCTCTCTAAGATCATCCGGGTGTGTGGCAGGACCTTCTCGCTGCAGCCTTAGGTATGTTCCTAGTTCTTCATGCATGGTCATGAGCGTAAGTGAGGGATGAGTAGGCGCGGGCTACACCCCCCTATGGGTCCGAACTCAAGAAACCGGTTGCCGGTTTCAACATTTTTGGTGCGGTGAGCGTGGACCGTAGCCTGTGCAAGAAAATCTCAAGTTGCGCTCCATGGATGGAGATGGAGGAGATGGATCCGACCTGGGACACTCGCAGCCATCCTCAAAATAGGTGACACTGGAAATGTTTGAAGGCCTCAGGCAAGAGATCCTGCAGACCTTGCAACTGGCATTCACCACGAGGAGCTAGTGCGAGACACCCGCAGTTCTAGTGGTCCCTCCCCAGCAGATAGGCGAGAATGCCCCTGGCCAACGGCCCGAGAAGGAGGTGGCGGCAGAGGCAAATGCGCGAGATCTCTCAGGGCGGCAGCTGTTCGGTAGCCCGACGAGTGCGGATGTCTGCGAGTTGACTCCGCGCGAGAGGACCACTCGCAGAGAAGGGGAGGGTAGTCCCTTTTGTGAGTTGATCCTCTCGGCCCCGGTTCCAGTGGGGTTTAGAGGGCTAGAGATGTCTTACTACACCAACAAGGATGACCCAGTCCAGCACCTACAGTGGTTTGAGGACATGGCCTCAATCCTCCCAATGTCGGATGCCTTCCAGTGCCGGCTCTTTGCCAACACTCTGAAGGAGAAGGCGGGGGACTGGTTGCACCAGCTCCCCATGGTCTCTATCTACACCTTCGAGGATCTGCGTCAGAGCTTTAGGTTGCGCTTTTCAACGTCAAAGAAGAGGAAGAAGGATGCGGAGGCACTCTTCAAAATCAATCAAGAGCCAGGTGAGTCACTGGCCCATTATTTGGATAGGTTCCAGGAAGAGGTCCTGCTCGTCCAAGAGGTGTCTGGGCTCACCCTCTAGGAGGCTTTCATAGTGGTGCTGCGGGAGGGTTTTTTCAAAATGAACCTGAACAGAAAGGCCCCTCTTGATGGAGAGGGCAGCGGAAGAGATTGAAGGGGAGGCCGCCAACCCAGAGTTTGCAAAAAGGTTGGCAAGGCTGAGCGAGCTGGAGGAGAGAAGCAGGAGGGAAGAAGAATGGATGAGCCCATAGGTCAGGGGTTTCAGGGGCATCAACAGGATTGGGTGCATCTGGAGCCCCATAACTGGCTGGCTTGGAGACCCCAGGAAGGACCGGCGCGAGGTATGGAAAGAGGTTATCAGGGAAGGGGTGAAGGGAGGGTCAATCACCCGGGATGGAGGCAAGGTCGCAGAACCTCTCACCCCACCAGGAGCAAGCCATGGAAGTAGGCAGAGGAAGAGGAGGAAGAGGAAGAGGGGGTAGGGTGGTGTTGCCCTATTTTGACTTCCACCAGGAGGAAGGTCACGCGACTGCCACCTGCTCGGAGTTTTTGGAGGTGAGGGCAAGAGGTCAGCAGCAGCAACGACCTATAAGGATTGAAGAAGTGCTACCCGAAGAGGGATAAGATATGTGTGAGGACAGGGCAGACGTGGGAGCCATTGGAGGGATCAGAGTGATCCATGACGGGGTTGGGATAGAAGCCACTCGCAAGAGGATCTTCCAAGCGATGTTCTAGAGGAGCGTAATGTCGACCTCCCGAGCCCCACCCACCTCGGAGAAGCTCACCTTCTCATCGGAGGACATGAAAGACTTTGAAGACCCATTATGTGGCGCCTTGGTGATCCAGATGGCAATCAAGAACTTCACGGTCTCTCGGATCTTGGTCGACAATGGGAGCTCCGTGAATGTAATCTTCAAGAAGTCCTTCGATGCCATGGAGATGGAAGCAAAGAGGGTGCAGGCCTCGGATGGTCTGTTGTTTGGATTTTCAGGAGAAAGGAAGGAGGTCGAGGGAGGAATCGGCCTTCAGGTGATGTTGGGAGGGGTCCCCAGGAACTGTCGGTTCATCATTGTTGACGCCCCGAGCAGCTATAATGCGATTTTTGAACTCCCTCTCATCAGCACCTTTCAGTGTGTTCCCTCATCCATCCATTAGTGCTTGAAGTTCCACAGCGGAGGAGTCCTGATCCGAATCTCGGGGGATGCAAAGGTGGCGAGGCAGTGTTATGTGACTGCTGTCAACACCATCTTCAGTATGGCAGAGGCTAAGAAGGTGGATAGGGAGATGATGGGGCCGGAGGGGCCAGAAGAAGAAAAGGAGTTAGGAGATGATGGAGAGAGCATCATCCGAGAAGAGGAGATGGGGGATGCTCAGGGGGAGCAGGCCAAGCCGATGGAGGAGGAGGAGGCTGCGGTGGAAGAGGAGACCCTAGCGGAGGGAAGAGAGGCAAGGGGCAGATCGAAAGAGCCGCCCTGGCTTGAGGCAGCGGAAGAAGTAGTCGATATGGAGGTCACCACCCAGGAGGGGAAAGTGGAGAAGGTGCGGGTCAGCGGGGGCCTTGGCCCAGAGGACAGAAGGAAGATGCTGGAGTGCATCCAAAGGAGCGTGGGCATCTTCACATGGAGCGCGGCGGATATACCGGGCATTGATGCGGACGTGGCCTACAACCGACTCAACCTCGAGTCAGGGGCCCGCCCCATTCGACAGAAGAGGAGGGCCATTGCCGACAAGCTAGAGGAGCCGATCCGCGAGGAAGTGGAAAAGATCCTCAAAGCAGGTTTTTTATCGGAGATCCAGTATCCAGGCTGGGTCTCTAATGTCGTCATGGTAAAGAAGGGAGATGGTCACTGTACAACCCCGATATTCGCCTAGTGGATGACCGAGTAAAAGTAATGCGAGCCGGATTCTCGGGAGGGATATACGTTAATAGGCAGAAAATAAGAGAAAGAGCAAAACTGACATGTGCCCGACTCGTCCGACGAACGGCGCTCTACGTTCGACGAAAAGGATCAAAGCTACGTTCGGCGAGATTCGGGCAGCGCTCGACGATCCCGCCTCAGCTCAGCGGTCGACGGAGTGGCTTCTCAGTCCGACGGTCGTCTCAGCGGTTATCTCTATCCCGTCTCAGCGGACCAGCTGGGACGAGCACTTAGCTGACTGCTCGTAAGAAGGCGAGCGAGTCAAGAGTGCGAACCAGATCTATCAAAGGTCACTCGCGGGAAGAGGTGCGAGTCAAGCTCTCGCGAGCCCAAGCCCCAAGGTCGACCGGCAAGAAAGTGGGCGAGCCAGGTGCTCGCCGAATGCTCACAAGAAAGCCGGCAAGCCAGGTGCTCGCCGAATGCTCACAAAGAAGCGTGCGAGCCAGGAATCCGTCGAATGATCGCAAGAAGGCAGGCGAGTCGGATTTTTTCCAGAGTCTCCGTGATCGACGAATCTCAGTCGAGGTCGACGAACTCGTCCCGGCGCCCGACGAAGTGCGGGCTGCGTTCGACGAATTCACCAATACTCTGCGTTCGATGAACTCTCCAAGCTGTCGCGTTCGACGAATCCGCCGATCTTCTATGTTCGACGAAATTACCTCTCTACCCCCGATGACCTGCCATTAGTCTATCCAAACAGTGGAGTTCAGTGGTTAATTGGGGTGCAGTTAGTAAAATCAAAAGGCGGAATTCCGCTATTAACAGACAAGTTACACAAAAACTATAAATAGACCTTAAAGGGCACCTTGGGAGAGGATTCCATTCTCAGATCTCTGAGCTTCTTCTCCCCTTGGTTACTTTGGTTTAGCTCTCTAGCTCTCCAAGGTGCCCGAGTCTCAGCTTTGGATTGGGAGGGGAAGCGCTCAACGATCTTCCGGGTTAGTGGAGGGACCTCCTCGCTGTGACTAAGGTCTTAGTCATCTTCCTAGTCTTCGATCTACCTTCTCTGAGGGATCAGTAAGGGCTAGCTGCCCCTCATTTCGGTGAGGGCCCCGAGCTCCACAAGAGGCCGAGAAATCGGTTTCAACATTTTGGTGCGGTGAGCGTGGAGAGTGGCTGGTCCAAGAAAGTTCTAAGGAGCAGATATGACAGGAGGCGAGGATCAAGGCGAGGAGTTCAGCGAGTCACCGCAGGTGGTGACGCCGAGAATGTTCGCGGATTTCAGGAGGGAGGTGCTTAACACTTTCGGACTCACGGTCGCGGTGTTGCAGAGTGAGTTCGCGACCCCAGCACCTCAGGCGACCCCTCCCCTAGCAGCGGTTGGCGAGAACGTCCCGGGGGGAAGCTCGGGAAAGGAAGTCGTCGGAGGATCAGTGCAAGACCTGGAGGGGAGAGTGCTGTTCACCAGCCCGACGAGCTCTCTACCGACGAGCTCTGTGTCGGCGAGCACGGCGCAGGCGAGCGCGCGCCCGGAGGACATAGCGACTGTGGGGGTGGTCCGGGCGAATACCGTTCTCGCGAGCGCAGTCCCCGCGAGCTGGAGTTTGGCGAGAGAGCTTGGGGGTCGGGTGGAGCGAGAAAGGGTAGCAGAAGGGGGAAGTCGCTTCTGCGAGTTGGTACTTTCTGCACCTGTCCCAACAGGGTTCGGAGAGTGGGGCATGGTGTACTACAACGGCAGGGATGACCTTGTCCAACATCTCCAGTCTTTTAAGGACTCGATCTCCATCAGGCCGATGTCGGATGCTTTCAAGTGTCGGCTCTTCGCCGTCACTCTTAAAGAAAAGGCCAGGGACTGGTTCCATCAACTCCCTACAGGGTCGATCTATGCCTTCGAGGACTTGCGCCGGAGTTTCTTCTTGCGATTCTCCACTTCAAAAAAGAGGAAGAAGGACGCCGAGTCCCTCTTCAAAGTGAAGCAGGAGCCAAAGGAATCGTTGGCCCGCTACGCGGATCGGTTCCAAGAAGAAGTGCTGCTCACTCAGAAGATGCCACGGTTTGCACTCCAGCTCGCTTTCACCGTTGGGCTAAGGGAGAGTTTTTTCAAAATGGCTTTGAAGAGGAAAGCCCCTGTCTCCTACGAGGAGTTGATGGAGAGGGTGGCAGAAGAGATTGAGAGTGAGGAGGCCAACCCGAAGCTTACTAAGAGGCTAGCAAAGCTCAGTGAGCCAGAGGTCAGGCAGCAGGAAGTAAGGAGAAGGGAAGAGCCCAGGGCCCCGGAGGGGGAGTGGAGGCAGCCTGTCGAAGGAACGCAAGGTCATGGAAGGGGCTACGGCCCGGGAAGGGGTAACTTCTATGGAGGGAAAGGAAGACCCCACCAGTTGGGATGGAGGCAGGGTCCGAGGCAGCTGCCTCCCCCACCTTAGCAAGCCATGGAAATCAGGCGGGGAAGAGGAGGAAGAGGAAGAAGAGAAGAGGCTAGAGAGGAAGCAGGGGCAGGGAGAAGGAGGAGGAATAGGGTGGCGGAAGGTGAAGCAGGGGAGGTGACGTTGCCGTATTGTGACTTCCACTATGAGAAAGGCCACGCGACGGCCGCCTGTCCAGAGTTCCTGGAAACAAAAAGGGGTCGAGTGCCCGCGCCGAGGAACATCAACAGGTGAGAATCGACGAGGTAGAGCCTCGAGGAGAGGAGGAAGAAAGGTGCGAAGACAGAGTTGATGTGGGGAGTAGAGGAGGGATCTGAGTGATCCATGGGGGGGGGGGGGTGTAGGGGTGTAGGCGACCCGCAAGCCTAGCCTCCATACCATCTATCGGCGGAGCGTGGCCTCTATATCCACTGCTCCACCCCCAGCGGAGAAAATCACTTTCTCCGAGAAGGACATGCCAGGATATGAAGATCCATTCTGCGATGCGCTGGTCATCCAGACCGCCATCGAGAACTTCACCGTCTCACGGATTCTAGTCGACAACGGGAGTTTGGTCAACGTCGTCTTCAAGAAGGCGTTTGACGAGATGAAGGTGGAGTCCCAGAGGGTGTTGGCCTCGGATGGCCCCCTATTTGGTTTTTCGGGAGAAAGTAAGGAGGTAGAGGGTGGAGTGGGACTCCATGTGACTCTCGGAGGGCAGTTCCGGAACTGGCGCTTCGTGATAGTGAATGCCCCGAGCAGCTAAAGCGCCATCTTCAGACGGCCTCTCATCAGTGCATTTCGATGCGCCCCTTCCACCTTCCACCAATGCCTCAAGTTCAACGCGGGAGGAATCCAGGTCCGGGTCCGGGGAGACCCCAATATTGCAAGACAGTGCTACGTGACGGCTGTCAACACCATCACCTGGATGGGAGAAGCGGAGGAGTTCGACAAAGTGATGGAGGAGGCGGCAGAAGCCGGAGGAGAGAATGGAGTCGAGGAGAGGATGGAGGAAAAGGAAGTTCATGCCCAGGAAGGGGTCGCTGAGAGGCCCAGGGCGGAGAAAGGAGAAGAAGATGGGAAAGGGGAGGGTGCCCGGGAAAGAGGGGGAGAAGAGTTGATGATGGTAGGAGAGGCAGAGACGGAGGAAGGAGCCCAAGCGCTCGCTTGCGGTGGAGAGAAGGAAAATGCTTGGGGGAGCAATCTAGGCTGGAGGCCGTAGATGAGGTCGTGGAGCTTGAAGTCACCACTCGGCTTGGGGTGGTGGAAAAGGTCCGAGTCAGCAGAGAGCTTAGTTCGAAGGAGCAGGCCGAGATTCTGGCCTGCGTGGAGAAGATTGTGGATGTTTTCGCTTGGAGCGCCGCGGAGATGCCCGGGATCGATGCGGATGTGGCTTGCCATCGCCTCAACCTCGACCCTGGCACCCGCCCCATCCGTCAAAAGAGGAGGGCCGTAGCGGACAAGCTGGAAGAACCCATCTGAGAGGAGGTGGGTAAACTCCTGCAGGCATGTTTTGTATCGGAGATTTAGTATCTAGGCTGGGTCGCCAACGTGGTCATGGTGAAGAAGGGAGGAGGTAAGTGGAGGATGTGTATCAATTTTTCACTACTTAATAAATCATGCCCGAAAGATTGCTACCCCCTGCCTAGAATCGACGCGCTGAATGACTCAGTCGTCGGTTTCCCTGTAATGTCTTTCTTAGATGCTTTTTCAGGTTACCACCAAATTCGCATGCACCCCTGGACATCAAGGATGTCTCCTTCATCACGGGGGATGGATGTTACTGTTATAAGATGATGCCCTTCGGGCTCAAGAACGCAGGTGCCACGTACCAAAGGATGATGGATAGGGTCTTTCGCGAACAGAAAGGAAGAAATTTAGAGGTCTATGTTGATGATCTCATGGTGAAAAGTCGGGACCTTGGGTCCCACCTCCGAGACCTCGAGGAGACATTCAGAACTCTACGAAAGTACAAGATGAAACTCAACCCCCTGAAGTGTGTCTTTGGGGCTAGCCGAGGGAAATTTCTAGGTCACTTGCTCACCCCAGCGGGGGTGGAGCCTAACCCGGACAAGGTCAAGGCAATATCAGGAGAAGACCTATCCCTATACCTGGGAGTAGCGTCTGAAGCAGTAAGTGCAGTGCTGATCCGGGAGGAGGGGAGAAAGCAATTCCCTATCTACTATGTCAGCCGAGTGCTGAAGAAGGCGGAGCTCCGATACCCAATCTTGGAAAAGTTGGATTTCGCATTGGTAGTGGCAGCTCGGAGGCTCCGGCCCTACTTTCAGGCACACCCCATCAGAGTGGTGACAGATCACCCGCTTTGCAAAATCATGGAAGGGGTGGAACACTCGGGAAGATTGGCGAAGTGGTCCGTGGAGCTGAGCGAGTTCGATATTACGTTCGTGCACAGGACATCAATCAAGGTCCAAGCGGTGGCGGACTTCGTGGCCGACTACACGACCAAGGTGGGGGAACATGAACCGCCTCCCCCAGTGGCATGGAGGATGTTGGCGGATGGTGCCTCAGGAAAGCACTCCTATGGGGGGGGGAATCATACTAGCGAGTCCCCAAGGGACAAAGATCGTGCAAGCCTTGAACATCCATTTTCCAATTACCAACAACCAAGCGGAGTACGAGGCGGTGATAAAGGGCCTGCGGTTAGCTCGAGAACTGGGAGTGCAAGATGTGGAGGTCTCGACAGACTCCATGGTGGTAGCATGCCAAGTCAAGGGAGAGTTTGAGGCAAAGGACCCGACCCTCCTGCAGTACTTGGAGAAGGTCAAGGGAATCATCGGGCAATTCCACACTTTCTCCATCAAACACGTGCCAAGGGAAGAGAGCACCCCCGCGGACCTCCTAGCCAGGTTCGGTCCTCAAACAGGAGGGACGGTTTCAGAACTCTTCCGACCCTCCATCGAGGAAGGAGAACTGATGGAGGTGGATCAGCGGGTCTCGTGGATGGATCCCTTCATCTCCTTCCTATCATCAGGGAAGTTCCCTGAAGGAGACATAGACAGGCGACGCTTCAGGTATAAGTCGGCTTATTACTCTTTGCATGCAGGAGGGTTGTACAGGAAGACTCTCTCGGGACTCCTGGCTCGTTGTGTTTCAGAGGAGGAGGTTTCGAGAGTCCTGGAAGAAATTCACTCTGGGGAGTCCGGGAGTCACTCCGGGAGCCAAACTCTGGAAGGGAGGGTGTTGAGACAAGGCTACTTCTGGCCCACCCTCAGCAAGGATGCGGCGAAATTCTCAAGGAGGTGTTCAAAGTGTCAGCTTTATGCTCCGCTCCAACTCCTCCCAGCTCAGAGGCTCCGAACCATCACTGCTCCCTGGCCCTTCGCCATATGGGGGCTGGACCTAGTTGGCCCTTTCCCTCAAGCTAGCGGCCAAAGAAGGTTCTTACTGGCCATGATCGATTCTTTCTCCAAATGGGTAAAAGTTAAGGCACTCGCCAAGACAACATCTCAAGTTTTGAGGAGTTTTGTATGGGGAGAAATAATTTGCAGGCACGACCTCCCCTGGCTATAGTGACGGACAATGGGCCGCAATTTGCTAGCGAAGAATTTGTTAGCTTCTGCACCTAGCTTGCCATTGACCTCAGGTTCGCATCGGTTCACCACCCAAGAAGCAACGACCAGGTGGAATCGGCAAACAAAATAATCATCAACCTACTGAAGAATAAGGTGGAGAACCTCCGAGGGAACTGGGTAGAGCAACTACCATCCGTTCTCTGGGCACTGAGGACAACCCCTAACACCGCCACCGGGGAAACCCCGTTCAAACTTTCTCACGGGTCCGAAGCAGTCCTTCCCATAGAGTTCGAAGTAAGGACCCCCAGGGTGATCGCCGCAGGTGAAGGAGATGAAGTACGGCTAATGGCTAATGATGCGGAGCAAAGGCTATCTTTAGACCTGGTGGATGAAATCCGGGACCTGGCCACCATCAGGCAGGAGGAAGTCAAGCGGCGAATGGCCCGATACTTTGACAAAAACATCCGAATAAAGCACTTCCATAAGGGAGACTGATAGTACATTATTTATTGTTATTTTTATATAATATTTTAGTAGTAATTAATTAGTTTTTATATAATTTTAGTTTAATATATGTCTAATTCACTTTGTTTTGTGTTTTCAGGTAATCTGGGGCTGTTAATAGCAATTTCAAGCTCATAAGAGTAATCAGGAGAATATTTGGAGAATTTCAGCCGAAATCGCAAAGTACACGCCCTTGGTCACGGGCGTGACCAAGGGCGTGACTTTATGTCACGACCGTGAACAAGCCCCGTGTATTCAAGTTGAAGATGTTAGCCGCCACGTCAGATTAAAATTACACGCCCTCTAACGCGGGCGTGACAGAGGGCGTGACCTCAATGTCATGGGCGTGACTTTCCCGAAATGCATTCATTTCAGCCAGCAATCAATTCCCGCCGTTTCTAGCTTACACGCCCTCGGTCACGGGCGTGACCTAGGCCTTGACTCTTCTGCAACCGCCAGATTAACTCCAGATCGCAGCGTTTCCCGCCGTTTCCAGACCCGTTCAAGACACGCCCTTAGTCACGGGCGTGACCGAGGCCGTGACCCGCCATGCAATTGATTTTTGGCGGTTTCTCTTCCTCAACGTTCCCGGGCTTTCAATACGCAGTTACGCAGCTTACACGCCCTTGGTCACGGGCGTGACCAAGGGCGTGACTCACCAATTTTCTGCCTATAAAAGCCAGCTGCTGCCAAAGTGATGGGCATCCAGTCCATGCTTCGATTGGATCATTTCTAGTATAGTTTTCCTGCATTTTCAGTGTAACTTTATTTTATGTCTTGTCCTTTTATTTCCTATTTTAGATTTACTTTCCCAGCAATTGTAATTCTTCTTTCTTAGTTATAAAATGTTCTTTTTCTTTAATCATGAGTAGCTAATTTTGTAGCATTTGATCGGATGAATTCCTAAGCTTTTATATTTCAAAATCTTTTATTCATTGTTTGGATTTTGAAAACTAAGATTTACCGTTGATTTGCAATTTTTGGTTTCATATTTCTAGGGTATGATAATCAAGTTTGATCCATATTTTAGTGTATCGAGAGATCCTTAAATACGGTAGATCGCTCATCGGTAGAAAGAATTGTTTGCACTCCTCGAGAGAGGGTGTCGCAAATCTTCCGGATTGGAGTCAAATCCAATAGTGGGGCTCACATCATAAAGCAAGCTTAGGGGTTTCGACTGGCCGAGGGGTCTTAATCGATCAACCTAAGGTTAGGTGGTAGTTCTCTCGAGAGAGGTTCTATCATATTTTGGGAACCTCCACGGTCAAGTTTGTCTAAATTGATTTCTTCCGAATTCTAGATTTATGAAATATTTTACTTAAGAAGGATTCCCGATCAAATGTTTTTCTTCTTTTAATTATTTACAAAACTCTATTTTACTTTCGATAAAATAATATTAATTTGCGTGAGTAGAAGTAATCAACAGACCCGTGGAATACGACACTTGATATTTATTTGTTTTAAATATCCTATGCTATGACCGATAGGTGCTCTTGCCTATAGTTCGTAGAATTTGGAGAATAGTATTTACATCCTAAATTTTACCTATCAAGTTTTTGGCGTCGTTGTCGGGGACATATTTTTGTTGATATTTTGAAAGCGTGAATTTTATTACTTTTATCAATCTCTTTCTCCGCCCCCATTTCTCTTTTTGATTTATTTTCAAATTTCATTCTATTAAGTGACTGTTGTTCAATTTTCTTTCTTCAAAAATGTTATCTCAATTGGCCGCCAAAGTTGTCGAGCTTCAAAATAAAGTCAACCTTTTGGAAGCCGCATGAAAGCGCCAAGTTAATTGTAATTTTTGTGGAGCACCGCATCGAAGTGAGGATTGTTATATTAATTTTTATTCTCAAAATTTTTCTTATGGAAATAATTTTGAGTTTATTTATGAAAATAATTATTCAAACTTTGATGAAAATAATTCATCTAGTTTTCATGCGAATGATTTTTCCGATTCTAATAATATTTCTTCTTGCTCCGATATTAATTATTCATGGTGGCAAGATCACCCGGATAGTTTTCGGTGCGATGAAGGAAATTCAGTCAATCAAGATTTTCATTCCACCTCTTTTACCCCACAAAATTCTTTTTCTTCTACTCTTGGGTATTCTCCAGATTCTATTTATCAAAATTTAAATATTTATACCCAAGCTCAAGAAGAACTTCTTTACCACGAATTTAAAAGAGTCATGGAGACACCGGACGAAATTGATGAAGAACATGTTTCTTCACCTCCTCCGCCCGAATCTCCTCCTATTTTTCATGAATTTTCTCTCTCACCAATTATTCACTTTGAAAGTGAAATTCATGAAAATATTGTGTCCCATGAATTTAGTCCACTTGGAATTTCAAATAAATTTTTGGATACGAATTTTATTTTTGAAAATGAACAACCGGAGCTTAATCATGTGTTTTCACAAGAAACTCCTCCTTGTGAAATATTTTCTGACTCACTTAATTTTGATTCTTTTTCTTCTAACGATTTTCATGTAGATGATGAGCCGTTGCAACCAAACGTTTTCACCGATCCATTTGCCGCTCATCTCCAGCAATCCAAATTACCTAAGGTATGTATAGGTAATTTGGATTCACAATTTCAAGCTAACGGACAACCAAAGAATCACGACTATATCGGAGGAGTAGTCGGGCAGCGGATTTCAGCATGCTCACCTGAGCATGAATTAAGGGAGTTGCCTGTGTACCTTTCTTTTTATTTTCCTTTTTCCTAACAATAACTGTCTAGCTTAAAGACGGGAAAAAGAAAGCGCTCTTGGGAGGCACCCCTTGCTTATCTTTATTTTTCTTGCACTTTACTTTTTCCGCATTTTATTTTCTTTTCCCTCCTACTTGGCTTATAAACATTGGGGACAATGTTTATTTTTAAGTATGGGGGTGTATTCTCCTATATTCAGTTTTTATTAAAAATCCAAAAAAAATTAGAAAATCTTTTTCAAAACTCATAAAAAATTTGATTTATTTTTTTCTTTATTTTCAATTTTGTTATAAAAATTTACAAAATTCAAAAAAATGTTTTCATTTAAAAAACTATTTTAATTTCCAATAAAATAAATTTTGTAATATTAAATTTCTCCAAACTTCATTTATGCAAAATTGATTTTAATTATGAGTTTTCTTTATAGGCTTTTTAAAGAGTTTTCTTTTTATATAGTTTTAATCTTATATTTCTCTTCAAAATATGTTAAATTTAATTTTTAGATGAATTTGATTTAATGAGTTTTTCATTATCTTGATTTGTTTAGAATATTTCTTAGTTTTACTTTCTCTCTTTAAAATATCATAATTCAATTTTGTAGTAATTGTGTTAAATATCTTTAGATTTTACTTATATTAACTTGAACTCATAGTTTCTTATAGATTGCTCAATTTGTTTTCTATGCTCTTAAAATGTATCTTTGGAATTTTTGTAGCCTTTAAACCCTATCCCTTCCCCTACCTTCTTATTTGACCCTTTATTTGGCATAAAAAAAAAGGTTTGAAAAGATCATATGTCATGGAATGAGAGGATAAAATTCATCATTCCTAAACATATGCACCCAAATTTTTAAAAGATTATATGGTATGGAGATGAGAGGATAAAATTCATCACTCCTAAACATATACATTTGGGATATTAAAGAAGAAGGAATTTAAAAAAAAAGATGGAAATGAGAGGATAAAATTCATCATTTCCTATATTCAAAGTAACTTCTTCAATGCCAATTTTACCCCAATTAGCCAAGTTTATTTGCTTATCCAAGATATTTTTAAGAGAGCATAGTTAATTTTTTGTAGTTTTCTAAAAGTTTCTCATGATTGTAAAGTTTATATAATTTTAATCTTGGATTATTTTACTTAATTCAATGCAATTTTGTTTATGGAGATTTAGTTAGAGAATTTTGAAACTAATATTTATTCTACTCATTTCAATTTATGAATTATAAATTATTTCTAATAAATCTAAATTTTAATTTCTTAACTTAATTTGATATGAGTCTTATAAAATTTGGAATACATAATTGGAAGTAAATCTTTGTGGAATGTCCTATAAATTCTTCTCATGCTTATAAATTAGTTTTGCTCTGGAATAGCAAAAGCTTAAGTATGGGGGTATTTGATAGTACATTATTTATTGTTATTTTTATATAATATTTTAGTAGTAATTAATTAGTTTTTATATAATTTTAGTTTAATATATGTCTAATTCACTTTGTTTTGTGTTTTCAGGTAATCTGGGGCTGTTAATAGCAATTTCAAGCTCATAAGAGTAATCAGGAGAATATTTGGAGAATTTCAGCCGAAATCGCAAAGTACACGCCCTTGGTCACGGGCGTGACCAAGGGCGTGACTTTATGTCACGGCCGTGAACCAGCCCCGTGTATTCCAGTTGAAGATGTTAGCCGCCACGTCAGATTAAAATTACACGCCCTCTAACATGGGCGTGACAGAGGGCGTGACCTCAATGTCACGGGCGTGACTTTCCCGAAATGCATTCATTTCAGCCAGCATTCAATTCCCGCCGTTTCTAGCTTACACGCCCTCGGTCACGGGCGTGACCGAGGCCGTGACTCTTCTGCAACCGCCAGATTAACTCCAGATCGCAGCGTTTCCCGTCGTTTCCAGACTCGTTCAAGACACGCTCTTAGTCACGGGCGTGACCGAGGCCGTGACCCGCCATGCAATTGATTTTTGGTGGTTTCTCTTCCTCAACGTTCCCGGGCTTTCAATACGCAGTTACGCAGCTTACACGCCCTTGGTCACGGGCGTGACCAAGGGCGTGACTCACCAATTTTCTGCCTATAAAAGCCAGCTGCTGCCAAAGTGATGGGCATCCAGTCCATGCTTCGATTGGATCATTTCTAGTATAGTTTTCCTGCATTTTCAGTGTAACTTTATTTTATGTCTTGTCCTTTTATTTCCTATTTTAGATTTACTTTCCCAGCAATTGTAATTCTTCTTTCTTAGTTATAAAATGTTCTTTTTCTTTAATCATGAGTAGCTAATTTTGTAGCATTTGATCGGATGAATTCCTAAGCTTTTATATTTCATAATCTTTTATTCATTGTTTGGATTTTGAAAACTAAGATTTACCGTTGATTTGCAATTTTTGGTTTCATATTTCTAGGGTATGATAATCAAGTTTGATCCATATTTTAGTGTATCGAGAGATCCTTAAATACGGTAGATCGCTCATCGGTAGAAAGAATTGTTTGCACTCCTCGAGAGAGGGTGTTGCAAATCTTCCGGATTGGAGTCAAATCCAATAGTGGGGCTCACATCATAAAGCAAGCTTAGGGGTTTCGACTGGCCAAGGGGTCTTAATCGATCAACCTAAGGTTAGGTGGTTGTTCTCTCGAGAGAGGTTCTATCATATTTTGGGAAACTCCACGGTCAAGTTTGTCTAAATTGATTTCTTCCGAATTCTAGATTTATGAAATATTTTACTTAAGAAGGATTCCCGATCAAATGTTTTTCTTCTTTTAATTATTTACAAAACTCTATTTTACTTTCGATAAAATAATATTAATTTGCGTGAGTAGAAGTAATCAACAGACCCGTGGAATACGACACTTGATATTTATTTGTTTTAAATATCCTATGCTATGACCGATAGGTGCTCTTGCCTATAGTTCGTAGAATTTGGAGAATAGTATTTACATCCTAAATTTTACCTATCAGAGACCTGGTCTTGAAGAAGGTCGACGCGGCCGGAAGAGGGGCCGCGGTAGGTAAGCTCGACCCAAATTGGGAGGGTCCATACATTGTAAGCGAGGTGCTCAAGTCAGGGGGGTATCACCTCCAAGATGTGGAAGGGGTACCTCTCGGCCGAGCCCGAAGTGGAGACGATTTGAAACAATTCTACCCTTAAAAGTTTTATGGCAATATTAGTTATATATTTCACTTCTCCACTTGATAGTTATAACTGTTATGCGAGGGCAGGCAAGGTGACAAATATTGGTGCTGGAATGCCCCAGATCGATTCCGCTCCCAGACTCTCACTAGACGGGGGGTTCAGGTTGATCTCTGGAGAGGCTGGCAAGGTAACAATTATTGGTGCTGGAATGCCCCAGATCGATTCCGCTCCCGGGCTCTCACTAGATGAGGGGTTCAGGTTGATCTCTGGAGAGGCTGGCAAGGTAACAAATATTGGTGCTGGAATGCCCCAGATCGATTCCGCTCCCGGGTTCTCACTAGACGGGGGGTTCAGGTTGATCTCTGGAGAGGCAGGCAAGGTAACAAGTATTGGTGCTGGAATGCCCCAGATCGATTCCGCTCCCGGGCTCCCACTAGACGGGGGGTTCAGGTTGATCTCTGGAGAGGCTGGCAAGGTAACAAGTATTGGTGCTGGAATGCCCCGGATCGATTCCGCTATCGGGCCCTCATAGACGGTAGGTCAGGTTGATCTCCGAAGGGGCTGGCAAAGTTACAAGTGGTTGGGGCCGGTAAATAAGTTACTCATAACAAAAGGTTTGGCTCGCAAGCGACCTAAAGACCCGGGCGAGGCGAGATAGAGGGTCAGCTCGCATACGAGAATCAATCGCGGCAGGGCAATAGGGCCGGCGACTCGCAAAGTCACTCACGAATTTTAGCGGAGCGAATAAAGACGGCGAGCCGGGGAGGGCCTGTTTTCGCGGTGATCCGTGGATAACGGTAAGAGCTCGCAAAAGGCGAGTGCGAATGAGGCGGGCTAATATAGATCCCTCCCGCAAGGCTCCCTAACGAGGTGCGTCCCGAACAGGGATAGGGTCCTACAACCTGAGTCCCGACGTCGCCACAAAAGAAAGGTAGGCGAGAGTGACCTGGATATAACATAACGAGGAAAAAGCTGTCAATATAAGAGATGCGGGCGCGAACGTCGAGCGAAAGTCTAAAGATGCGAACATAAGAAAATTGGGATCGCGCAGGCATGAAAGGAAAGATCACATGCGAATAATAAGTAAAATGGTAATATGGGAAAGACAGACAAAATATTTCCTTTCATTCCTCACAAAAATCATAGTCCAACGGCGGTCTCGCCAGAAAAAAAGAAAAGTTTTTTTACATTATCAACAACAAAAAATCAAGGCGGCTCACCAGGCGGCTCTTTAGTCGCTCTCGTGGTCTTCCGCCTCGGAGATGGGCGCGAATAGGTCTGGGATGAATTCTACCGCAGTAAACTCCATGGCATCGGGGACAATCATGTCCGCCCCTTTGAGGGTATCAAGGACGAGCTCCGCGATCTCCAGCGACCTTTTGCGGTCGGCTTCTTTCTCTTCTCGCGACTGACCGCAAGTCCCAACTCGTGGAGGTGGGGGAGGAAGCGCCGCCGAGGTCAGGTCGTGGACCTGGGCCTTGAGTCAGCGATCCACGCGTGAAGCTGGCTGACGGACTCGGTGTCCTGCAAAAAGTGGGTTAGCGAGAAAAGAGCGAAGCTGAACTGGCATGGATTTTCGCAAAGCATTACTTACCAGTCCGCCTTGAAGACTGGCGAGGAGGCCCTCTGATAAAGCCTCCTTCCCCTTGAGCTCCGCGACCTCGTCCGCAGACCTCTGGAGCTCAACATTCAGCTCCCTGCTCTCCCTATCCGCCGTAAAATATCGGCGACAAACCATGTGGGTTAATTCCATCACCCAGAATTGGGCTTGCATGGCCTCGTATACGACTCCCTTCGGCATGAAGGGCCGAAAGAGGGAGGTGTCCTCGCGACTGTAGAGGCCGAAGGCGAGGGCGAATGCCTCACCCCCGACCTTGTCGTCCTCTACCCAGGAGGGGAATAAAGAGGAGCAGACGACCTTATTCTGGTCGGGGTCCCACGCGAGCACTGGTTCGCCAACCGCATCTGCAAGCTTCATGCCAAGCCCGAAGTTAGTGTGGCTCGTCGGCTTGCGCTTGGCGGTTGTCTCCCCTGGGTCGCCCCCCTCTTTGGCGAGCTCCTGATCCGCAGCGGAAGGAGAGGGGAGATCAGATTCAGATAAGTCCACGACCTCCTTCGCCTTAGCAGCAGAGGGGGCCTTCTTGGTCTTCTTCGCCGCCCCCTGCGATGCAGGCCGGCGTGGGGGAGGAGGGCGCTTCTTTCCCGACGAAGAACTAGGGACGTCACGATAGGCCTTGGCGAGGGAAGAAGGAGGCCCGTGAGGAGGGTTGAGTGGGAGTTCGCGCTCTCCTGTGAAAATAACAGGAGACGTTAGACAATCGAAGGAGGAGAGAGCAAGGAAGTTGGCGAGTGCGAGTCAAACCTTCTCCTGGGTGGACGGGTGGCAGGTGGTCCACTCGCTCTCGAAGGAAGGCAACCTCGAAGTTTTTCCCTTGAGGTATTGGTATAGGGCCGCATCACAACCCCGAAGCTTGGTCGGAGGGCGGTAGGCGGCCTCGTCTCACTGGGTGGGAGTGTAGGAGACGTTGCCGAAAGGACCCTTCACCAGGACGAACTTCTGCGTCCAATAATGGGAATTATTCACCGTCTCGCAGACGATGACATGCTGGCTCGCAAAGTGAGCCGTCCCGTCCTTGTACGCGCGGAACGAGAAGACCTTGCGGAAGACGAGCAGGTTGAACTCGATCCTCTCCACCCTGAGGTAGCTGGCGAACGCGACCACCACGGCGATCCCATTTGGCGTTAGCTGACTCGGCAGAACGCCGAAGTACTTAAGCACCTGAAAAAGTCAATAAGGATTAAAGCGCCATTTGCAAAGCGAGTCAGGAGTGTGAAGGTCAAGAAATAAACATACTTGGCGCACTTCCGGCCAAAGTGGGAGTCGCAACCCATTCTCTAAGTGGGCGACCGGGATAGCAAGCTCGTCAGGATGCGGATCGCTGATAGAGTCCCGCTCGGTAGGGCAGCGAGCCGTGAATCCAGAGTGAATGTATTGGTCGGCGGTGGCCTGGTATTCCTCCTTCGTGAGGTTAGCGCCGAAGAAGAGACCGTCGAGGAAGGCCCCGGAACATTTGGACCGCCCCTCAGCTTGTGCCTCGCCAACCATGATGTTTGGGATCTGCGAAATCGTTAAGGCCGCGAGAGCGAGCTGGGTCTACGAGAGAGTCAAGAAGAGAGGGAGCGCGAAGAAGGAACAGTAAATGCGGTGGTTGGAAAAGAAAAGGGTCAACTATTTATAGAAATGAAAAAGGCGGGAAGAAGTCGAAGCATCGGAATCTGCGGATAACGGATTCGCGCGGTACCTGATCGCTCTGGGGGATCTATTCGCCCCTAGCAAATCGGCACCCTGTCAAAGATTTCCCCCGCTAATCATTAGCGAGCTAGCACTAAATAATAAAAAATAAAATAAAAAAGCGAGGACAATACGCGAGTGCGAATAATAGGAACACAAACATAATCCACGCAGGAGCGAGCCAGGTAAGACAAAAGAAGAGGTGATGAACAAGGAAAGTAAAGGGCTCGCAAGCGAGTCGAGGTATCATTATTACAATCTTATAAAAATTGTTCACGACCCCTCCTATTGAAGAGGAGGGGGAAGGAAAACAATGAAAAGCGATACAAGAATCCTCAATATCGCAGCCACTTCCAGCGACCACGACCCCAAACACCAGAGCGAGGGGGGACTCACGGGTAGTGATACTCGCGAAGAGACCGGTTCGCCTGGCTTGTCAGCCGCATATAGTCATCAATACGGGCAATGTACACCCCAAGGGAGGTCGCGTCACCATGATCGGTCGGCCGTATCTCTGCGAGAACGCGCACGTTCACATCCTCCATCGCGGCGAACCTCTCTTCGTTAGCGAGCCGATCCAGCCGATTCTGCTCATGTAGATCCCTCAGCAGGGTGGTATGCTTCTGGAATATCTCAGTGACCCGTCTCTTCATTCGCTCTGGATCACTGGGATCCCCCAGAAAGTCGGCGACCTGACTCGGCGGGGGGGGTGAAGATATCTCCAATGCTCCAGACTCTGACTCGGAGAGCGGGGTCGTGGGATTGCCTGCAAAGTAGGATTTAGCGATAAGGGGAAAAGTAACACACAAGGGCGACAGTCTAACCTAGTGGAAGAATTTAAGTTCTGGGCCGCTGGCGAGAGGTGCCCGGATGGCCTCGGAACGCTTCAATAAAGGCAGGGGTGAGGGCCTTACCCAGACCGGGGGCGAGCGCGGGTCTAGAGCCAAGCCCGGGCTTGGCCATCAGCATCCCTCCCGGGCTCCTATGAACCAAGGAGCCAAATCCAGGAGTAGGGATGGTCTGGTTCGGCAGGATGGGCGGGTCCGCCGGAGGAGGAGCTTGTCCCTCTAGGGCCGCGAGAGGGGACACTGCATTAAGAGTAGGTGTGATTCAAACGAGTCGAGAGGCATGAAGGAAGACAAGGTAAATCACTCACCTCATTGCGAAGGCGAGTCCCGTCGGCCGACGGCCCCCGCATCCACAAGAAGGGCGCCAGCTCCACCCGTAGCAGGGAGGTGGATCTCTGTGATTGGCCTTCCCAAGGCGCTCTGATCCGGGGGATCATTCTGCGGAAAGGATAAATAAGGTCGAAATGAGAGAACATCAAGCTAGCGAGCTGGGCGATAATACCTGCGAGGCCAGCCCGTCATCAGGAGAGTGCGGAGAAGAAGAAGACCCACCCCAGCCGGCCGCGCGCCGAACAACCTTTGCGGTTTTCAGGGAGGGCCGAGGCGGGGAGCGCCGCGGAGAAACCCAGGAGGCGATGGCGGCGGCTTTCCCCTTCTGGTCCGCTTGCGAGGCCTTCAGGCGAGCCAACATCTCGTCTTTTTTCGACATCACGATGGAGCTCGCGGCAAGCAAGAAAAGAGAGAAGAACAAAATGCTCGAATGAAGGCCAGGGAAAGTGATATTTATAATGGTGGGCATGGGGCCCACCGAAAGATTCTGGCCACGTCACCAAGAGGCCGGCGAATATCAAGGGTTGGATGATTCTTTGCGAGTCTAAAAAGCCTTGCAAAGAGCGGGGATTGTGTACAACCCCGATATTCGCCTAGTGGATGATCGAGTAAAAGTAATGCGAGCCGGATTCTCGGGATGGATATACGTTAATAGGCAGAAAAAAAGAGAAAGAGCAAAACTGACATGTGCCCGACTCGTCCGACGAACGGCGCTCTACGTTCGACGAAAAGGATCAAAGCTGCGTTCGGCGAGATTCGGGCAGCGCTCGACGATCCCGCCTCAGCTCAGCGGTCGACGGAGTGGCTTCTCATTCTGACGGCCGTCTCAGTGGCTATCTCTATCCCGTCTCAGCGGACCCGCTGGGACGAGCACTTAGCCGACTGCTCGCAAGAAGGAGAGCGAGTCAAGAGTGCGAGAGGGGCAAGAGTGTGAACCAGATCTATCAACGATCACTCGCGGGAAGAGGCTCGTGTCAAGCTCCCGCGAGCCCAAGCCCCAAGGTCAACCGGTAAGAAAGCGGGCGAGCCAGGTGCTCGCCGAATGCTCACAAGAAAGCCGGCGAGCCAGGCAAATGCTCACAAAGAAGCGTGCGAGCCAGGAATCCGCCGAATGATCGCAAGAAGGCAGGCGAGTCGGATTTTTTCCAGAGTCTCCGTGATCGACGAATCTCAGTCGAGGTCGACGAACTCGTCCCGGCGCCCGACAAAGTGCGGGCTGCGTTCGACGAATTCGCCAAGACTCTGCGTTCGACGAACTCTCCAAGTTGTCACGTTCGACGAATCCGCCGATCTTCTATGTTCGACGAAATTACCTCTCTACCCCCGTTGACTTTCCATTAGTCTATCCAAACAGCGGAGTTCAGTGGTTAATTGGGGTGCAGTTAGTAAAATCAAAAGGCGGAATTCCTCTATTAACAGACCAGTCACACAAAAACTATAAATAGACCTTAAAGGGCACCTTGGGAGAGGATTCCATTCTCAGATCTCTGAGCTTCTTCTCCCCTTGGTTACTTTGGTTTAGCTCTCTAGCTCTCCAAGGTGCCCGAGTCTCAGCTTTGGCTTGGGAGGGGAAGCGCTCAACGATCTTCCGGGTTAGTGGAGGGACCTCCTCGCTGTGACTAAGGTCTTAGTCATCCTCCTAGTCTTCGATCTACCTTCTCCAAGGGATCAGTAAGGGCTAGCTGCCCCTCATTTTGGTGAGGGCCCCGAGCTCCGCAAGAGGCCGAGAAATCTGTTTCAACAGTCGCTGAAGAATGTGTATCGATTTTTCTCTTTTAAACAAAGCCTGCCCTAAGGATTGTTATCCTTTGCCTCGGATCGGCGTGCTGGTTGACTCAGCCGTCGGTTTTTCTGTAATGAGTTTCTTAGATGCTTTTTCAGGTTATCATCAGATCAAGATGCACCCGCCAGACGTTAAGGATGTCTATTTCATCACGAGAGAAGGGTGCCACTTCTATAAGATGATGCCATTTGGGCTGAAAAATGCAGGGGCAACGTACCAAAGGATGATGGATCGAGTCTTTCGGGAACAAAGGGGATGTAACTTGGAGGTATACGTAGATGATCTCATGGTTAAGAGCAAGGATGTGAGCTCCCACCTCAAGGACCTCGAAGAGACCTTTGCCACACTGCGTAGGTTCAAGATGAGCTTGAACCCTTCAAAATGTATCTTTGGGGCCGACAAGGGGAAATTTCTGGGTCACCTCCTTACCCCGACTGGGGTAGAGCGCAACCCAGACAATGTCAAAGCAATAATGGAGTTGGGATCACTGAGAAATGCTAAGGAAGTCCAGCGCCTGACAGGAAAGCTCACAGGGTTGTCTCCCGGGCAGGGGAGAGATTCTTCCCCTTTTTCAAGGTGTTGCGAGGCTATCAAAAGTTCGAATGGACGAAGGAATGTGAGAAGTACTTCCAGGCCATAAAGAGTCACTCACCAAGGCTCCGTTGCTCCAGGGTCCTAAGGAGGGGGAGAGCCTAGCATTGTACCTCGGATTTGGGGCTGAAGCCATGAGCTCCATCTTAGTCCGGGAAGAGGGTAAGAAGAAGTTGCCCATCTACTACGTGAGCAGGGTTCTGAAGAAGGCGAAGCTCCGATACCCAATTTTAGAAAAGTTGGCTTTCGCTCTGGTTATCTCGGCCAGGAAGCTCAGGCCATACTTCCAGGCCCATTTGATCCAAGTGGTGACCGACCACCCCCTTCACAAAATCTTTGAGGGATTAGAGCATTCAGGAAGGCTCGCAAAGTGGTCGGTGGAGCTGAGCGAGTTTGACATCACATTTGTCCCTCGTCTGTCGATGAAGGCTCAGATTGTGGCAGATTTCATGGCAGACTATGTAGTTGAGATGGAAGAGGAGCAAGCCCTCCGCCTCGTCCCCTGAAAGTTGCTGGTGGACGGAGCCTCAGGAAGGAACTCTCTAGGAGGGGGAGTGGTGTTGGAAAGCCCCCATGGAGTGAAAATTGAGCACGCGCTGGTGAAACATTTCCCCATCACCAACAACCAGGTGGAGTACGAAGCAGTGATCGCCGGCCAACATCTGGCCCAGGAATTGAGGGTTCACAATGTGGAGGTCCTCACCGATTTAATGGTAATAGCCTCAAAGATCAAGGGTGAGTTTGAGGCAAGGCAACCCACACACATGAGGTATCTAACCAAAGTGAGGGGTCTCATCAGAACATTCAAAACCTTCTCCATCAGGCACATACCAAGGGAAGAGAGTACCCCAGTGAATCGACTGGCCAAGTCCGGCCCTCGGGCTGGAGGAACCTTGAAGGATCTGTTCCACCCATAGATTGAAGAAGGGAAACTCATGGATATAGAGCGACAACTCTCATAGAAGGATTCCTTTATGACCTTCCTGGCAATGGGTAGGTTCGCGGAGGAAGTTCCAGATCAAAGGCTCCTTAGGTATAAGTGCACCTATTACATGCTCCACGAGGGGGACTTGTATCGGAAGACCCTCTCGAGACTTTTAGCATGATGCATATCTGAGGAGGAAGTCCCAAGGGTCCTGAAGGAGGTTCACTCCGGCGAATATGGTAGTCATTCGGGGAGTAGGACGCTAGAGGCAAGGATAATGAGGCAGGGGTACTTCTGGACAACCCTGAGCAAGGATTCAGCGCAGTTTGTCAAGAAGTACTGGAAGTGCCAAATGTTCGCCCCGCTTCAACTTTTGCCGGCTCAGAGGCTAAGGAGCATCACGACGCCATGGCCTTCGTTATATGGGGGATGGACTTGGTATGACCTTTCCCCCAAGTGAGTGGGCAAATAAGGTTTCTCTTGGTCATGATCGACTACTTCTCAATGTGGTTGGAGGCTAAGGATTTGGCCAAGGTCACCTCCCAGGTAATCCACAACTTCATATCGGGAGAGATCAACTGCCGACATGGGCTCCCACAAGCCATAGTCACAGACAATGGTCAGCATATTGCTAGTGAAGAGTTCATCAGCTTCTGTAGCCAGTTGGGGATAGACCTCAGGTTCGCATCCGTCCACCACCCCAGGAGCAACGGGCAAGTGGAGGAAGCGAACAAGATTATAGTGGATCTGCTCAAAAGAAAGTGGAGAACTTGAAGGGGAGTTGGGTGGAGCAACTCCCTTCGGTTCTATATGCTCTAAGGACCATGCCCAACATGGCCACTAGCGAAACCCCCTTGAAGCTATCTCACGATTGCGAGGACGTTATTCCCGTGGAGTTCGAAGTCAAGACACTGCGGGTAAGGGCCGCCGAAGGGGGAAATGAAGAATAGAGAGCAGGGAATGAGGAGGAGCTGCGGCTCTCCCTTAATCTAATCTAGAAGGTCCGGGATCTCGTCGCCATTCGACAAGAGGAAGTCAAGCGGCGGATGGCCAAGTACTTTGACAAGCACATCAGGATCAGGCAAGTTGAGAAGGGGGACCTCGTGTTAAGAAAGGTCGATGCAGCTGGAAGGTCTGCTGCGGTAGGAAAGCTCAATCCCAATTGGGAGGGACCCTATGTCACGGAGGAAGCCTTAAATTCAGGGGGATATCACGTCCAGAATGTGGAAGGCGAGTCCATCGAGCACACGTGGAGTGGTGATGACTTAAAGTGTTTCTATCCCTAAGTTCATGTAACGAGAGCATCTATGTTGAAACCGATTTCTCGGTCTCTTGTGAAGCTCGGGCCCTCAACGAGTTGAGGGTCAGCTAGCCCTTAGTAGTCCCTTGAGAGGAGCAGACTGGAGACTTGGAGATGGACTAAGGCCTTAGTCGCAGCGAGGAGGTCCCACCACAAACCCGGAAGATTGTTGAACGCTTCCCCTCCCAAGCCAAAGCTGAGACTTGGGCACCTTGGAGAGCTATAGAGCTGAGCCAATGTAACCAAGGAAGAAGAGGAGGCTCAGAGATCTGAGATTGGAATCCTCTCCCAAGATTCCCTTTAAGGTCTATTTATAGGTTTTTGCTCATGGTCTGTTAATAGCAGAATTCCGCCTTTTGGTTCTACAAAACTCACCCCAATTTGGCCTGCTAACAGCCAAACTCCGCTGTTTGGAGGGGATACCTACAGGCCACCTGGGCAGAGGAGGAACTCCACCTCTTTGGTCTATGGACGAGTGGTTTATGAGAGCCTCACTCGCGAGAAAGGTGAATTCGTCGAACGGGTTTCGTCGAACGGAAAGATGAGTTCGTCGAACGGACTTCGTCGAATGGAGAGCGGAATTCGTCGAACTCAGGACTTCATCGAACAGAGAGCAGAATTCGTCGAACGCTGAACTGGGTTTGACGGTCTCAACAAATGCTCGGCGTTCATCGAACGTAGGACGGATCTCGTCGAACCCTAAGACTTGGAAGGGATCCGACTCGCTGGCCTTCTTGCGAGCAGCCGGCGAGTACCCGACTCGCCAGCCTTCTTGCGAGCAGCCAGTGAGTACCCGACTCGCCAGCCTTCTTGCGAGCAGCCGACGAGTAGCTGGCTCGCTTGCCTTCTTGCGAGCAGCTAGCGAGTACCCGGCTCGCTCGCCGTCTTGCGAGCAGCTGGCGAGTACCTGGCTCGCTTGCCTTCTTGCGAGCAGCCGACGAGTACCCGGCTCGCTCGCTGTCTTGCAAGTTGACCTTGAAACTTGGGATCGCGGGGATATGACTCCCGCGCCTTCCTGCAAATTTTTCCGTTGAGACAGGATAGAGGTAACTGCTGAGGCGGCCGTTGTACTGAGAAGCAAATTCGTCGAACGGACAACAGAGTTCGTCGAACTCAGGACTTCGTCGACCGCTGAGCTTGAGTAAATGCGTTGACCGCTGAGCTTGGTTAAAAAGATCGACCGCTGAGCTTGGGTAAAAACGTCGACCGCTGAGATTGAGTAAAAGAGTCGACCGCTGTAACAATCTGTTCGTCGACCGCTGAGCTGAGGTGGGATCGTCGAGCGCTGCTTGGGTTTTTTCGAATGCAGCTTTGAACCTTTTTGTCGACCGCAGAGCGCCGTTCATTGAACGCAGATAGTCGTTCGTCGAACGCAGAGAATATATGCAAATTTTGCCGGTTGGTTATTCCTCCGTCTTTGTTCTCCTCTAGGCAAATATTGTTGGAGTTACCATTGTGATCTAGAAGTGGTCAAACATGTAATGTCACTGCCAACGCGATATGAGCCTGCAGGGTCGCACATAAGAGCATGTGGAGAAGATGGAAGATTGACTGTGTTGGTAAAGGTTACCAATCACCATATATAGAATGGGGGAGGTCCAACAAATGTTGCTGTCTGAATTCATCGGGTTTACACGGATAGAATTCGTCGGAATTCGTCAGATTCGTCGGATTGTTCCGTGGAATCCCGACGAATTGTTACAGTGATCCTTAACTCGGCAAATGTTGCGATCTGATATGATTCGTCGGAATTCGTCGGATTCGTCGGGTGGTTCCGTGGAATCCCGACGAATTGTTACAGAGATGCTTAACTCGGCAAATGTTGCCGTCTGATGTGATTCGTCGGAATTCGTCGGATTGTCCCGTGTAAACTCGACGAATGTTGATTCGTGAAATCCCGACGAATTGTTACAGAAAGAGTTCTTTTTCTGCATGGACTGCGGATAGCGATTATTTTAGGTCTGTTTATACTTCGGCTATAAATAGAACTTAATCTTAAGGGTTCAATACTCCTTTTATGCGAATAGAAGATTCGGCCGACGGAAGTGTTCCGCCCGAACCCTAGACGGAAGTGTTCCGCCGCCCCGTTCGCCTCCGCCGACCCCCTTCCGGCGATCGTCGTCGTGGATGTTCTTCCTGGAGCGAACCTAGCAGTTCGTGGAAGTGCAAGGTGCAGTCTTCTTCTCCCGGCTTGTGTGGACTGCTGTAGAGACGTAGACATAATTCTACGTGAGAACTCTCTTTTGCCGCCAACAGGAATCTTCTTCGTGGAGCATCTAGGTTGGATTTGATCCAATCCCGCAAAGGTAATTTCATACCTAGCATTTTGTTAACTTCTTGATTTAATATTCATGGCCCGATCAAAGTCTTTTGGGTTGTTTCTCTTTATTTCCGCTGCGCCTAAATATAATGTATGGTTCATGAAAAACCCAACAAATATCGGGGTTGTACACAATCCCCGCTCTTCACGAGGCTCTTTAGGCTCGCGAAGAACCATCCAACCCCTGGTATTCGCCGTTCCCTTGGTGACCTGGCGAGAATCTTTTGGTGGGCCCCATTTCCACCACTATAAATACCACCCTTCCCGGCCGGCATTCAAACTTTTTATTCTTCTCTCCCTTTTCTTACTCGCCGCGAGCCCCAACGCGATGTCTAAAAAAGAGGAAATGTTGGCTTGCTTGAAGGCCTCGCAAGCAGTCCAGAAGGCGTTCTCCGCCTCCCCCCACCATCAGAACGGCAAAGGCCGTTCGGCGCCTGGCCGGCGAGGGTGGGTCCTCTCCTTCGCCGTACTCCCCCCATGACGGGCTCGTCTCGCAGGTACTGTCACAACCGTATTTTCCCGAAATAAATTATAATATCAGAGTAAAGGGGGAAAACACGCGTCGTGATGCCACATCCTGTAGGGGACAACTACAGACGTTCAGGCGAGCACTCAAACGAACATTTTTACGAGAAAAGATATGAATTAATAAAAGCATTATCTTTTAAGATTATTTTCGTTAGGTTAGGAAGTCGTGCTCCTCGGCTCTGCGGTTTACATAGCCGCACTTTTATAAAAGATATGCGTACGCAACGGAAGAAAATAGGTTCATTCTATTTCTAACGGCGCTGAAGACCGGAGACGTCTCTAGGGCGAACGCCGGACTAAATTCGGTCTATAATAAGGAAATATCATTTTATTTTGGTTTAAGGTTTGCAAATAGGTGTTACTTAATAGTAGGAATGACAAAGCAGTTAAAAGAGCGAATTGTTTTCTTTGCTAAAAGAACTTCATGAATACCCAGCAAAATAAGCTTTTCCCAGAGTGTACAAGTACAAAATAACAACGTAGAAGAAAGAAACTAGCAGCAGCATGAGCAAGTAAACTAAGCAAAAGCCATACGAGCGTCAACAACTGACACGAACCCGCAGGAGAGAGGGTCAACAGTCCAAAAAAAAACTACAACAAAAGAAACTGTATCCTTACCTACAAGAGAGGAAGGCCTCGACAGGGAACTGATCGACCCCGCTCAAACTCCGGCGGCAGCTACAAACCTGAACCTGAGGCATCCATAAGAAAAGAATGCCTCAGCCCAAAGGGTGCAAGAAAACAACAGAAGAAAGGAGAAACTGTAAAGTAACTAGAAGGAAGAACGAGCCAAACCCAGCTGCTGCACAACAAGCCAAAAGAACCGAGGTGGGGGCCCCTATGTCCACCCACACTCCAGTCAACAACCCCTATGTTGGGGGCACCTGCGTCCACCCACACTCCAGTCAAAAACACCTGTGGTAGAGGCCCCTACGTCCACCCACACACCAATCCAAAACACCTGTGGTGGAGGCCCCTACGTCCACCCACACACCAGCCCAAAAACCACCGTGGTGGAGGCCCCTACGTCCACCCACACACCAGTCCAAAATCAAATCCAACAAAACTTGTTAGTAGCATATGGGGTTTGATGCTCGAAGAGGGTCCCAAGTTGGGAATAGGGGTTTTAAGTTCCAAACGCTGAAAGGAAGGCCCAAAAATAAACTCATCCACAAACTCTTCTCGAACAACTGCTAGCCTCGCTGAATTATCGAGAACTAGCAAGGGAAATTCCCAGGAAATTTAGCACCTAATTCCCTAAGCCGACAGGAATTAGAAGGCGAAAATTCTAGGGAATTTAAGATCTGACTACCCCCAAACCATCAGGGGTTATCTACATAGATTTCCGGGAAATTAGCCCACCAAACCATCAAGGCTGAAACCAATAAAATTATCCAAACTCATTTGAAGTCGCGGTGTGGTTTAGTGCAAAAGCAAATAAATACCTCAACAGCTAAGCTACTAGTGTGAGAGTAATAATGACCTTATAACGTAACCAACGTTTAGTATAATTGCTGAACATGACATCCATATTCTCTTATAACCAAGGCCATTTATGAATCTAGATTTTTAGCAAAAACCATTGCTAATGAAATATGCAGGATTAGCCACGCAAAACTGATCAGGAACAAGACACTTAAACCAAGCATAAATGAATCCAGATTTTTAGCAAAAACCATTGCTAATGAAATATGCAAGATTAGCAATGAAATTGATCAGGAACTAACCAATTAAACCAAGTATATATGATTCCAGATTTTTAGCAAAAACCATTGCTAATGAAATATGCAAGATTAGCCACGAAATTGATCAGGAACTAGCCAATTAAACCAAGTATATATGATTCCAGATTTTTAGCAAAAAACATTGCTAATGAAATATGCAAGATTAGCCACGAAATTGATCAGGAACTAGCCAATTAAACAAGTATATATAATTCCAGATTTTTAGCCAATGAAATATGATCAAAGGAACCAGTAGGGAGAAACCAGATTTTTAACCATTCCAGATCCTTAACCGAGTATATATATGAACTGGCAAAATAATTCCAGATTTTTAACCATTCCAATAAAAAAATTGGAAGAAACCTGTAGGGAAAAAACCCCAAAATCGGGTAATGTAAAACATATAACCTGGGAGATAATCGGACAATGTAAGCATATAATCTGGAAGGAATTACTAGCACAAACATCGGGTAGTGCCATCACAACCCAAAAATCGGGCCAAAATCAGTTAAGAAAAGGGGAAGGAGATGAGGGGGATCGGCCAAGCACAAGTCCAGGAATGCTACTAACAAGACTAGAGAAACCACCACATATAAATTCAGAAAATTTCACCATCTAATTAGGGAACCTGCCACTTATAAAATTCCAGAATTTTGCTTACAAAACTAGAGGAACTACCACAGAAAAACCCAAGAAATTTGCTAAAGAAAAATTAGAGGATCAAGCCCATGGTGACCCATAAATTTTGTCAAATAAATTAGAGGATTTGCCCCTTGATGATCCAAGAATCTTGCCAACAACATTAGAGGGAATCTACCACAAAAAGAACATCCAGAAGAAAAAGGGAGATGGAGGGGAAGGAGGGGGAAAAGTTTTCTTGCCTCTAAAACAACCGGAGAACCTCCAGATCGCGACAAGCTCGACGAAGCCCTAGCCCCGGCGATGAAGATAAGCCCCGGCCACCTCCAAAACTCCTCCGACGGCCAACGCCACCGACTCCCAGCTCCTCCAGCGCAAACCCTAGCTCACCTCTAACTCCCTCTCTGTAAGACCCCAAAATACATGTGCATGCAAAATACCAAAAAAATGAAAAAGAGTAAAGGCAGGGAGCTAGCGCCAGGCGCTAGCACTAGCGCCGGCGGTAGCGTCTCTCAGCGGTACCGACATAGGGCTAGCGCCAGGCGCTAGCCACTAGCGCTGGCGGTAGCGCTAAATCTTAAATACCCTCAAACCCGACTTTTCAGCCATTTTTATCTGAATTTCTCTCAAGTGCTGAGGGCAGAGAGCTGGGAGAAAGGAAGGAGAGCCTTTGGAGTTGAGCTTTCATCGTGCCAGGAGGGATTTGTGAAGCATCGTCTTCGTGCGTGTGGCACCGCGGATTCCAGCCATCTCCCTCTCAATTCTATGGCACCGAAACGGCCTACAAGGGTAACGATTCTCCTCCCTAATCCTTGGACATGCAAGTCCTTTGATTTGCATGCGTTTTTGAATACTTCTACTAATTAGTAGATCGGCTATTCCGGTGGGTTGAAGTGATTTCCCCACAAATTGCATATAGAGTCCGGAACGGTATTACGGACATAGGCATGTTGTGTGAAGCCTATCCTGACAGGTCGAGCCGGATTGGTGATGATTAGTGCGTGTAAAGTGCCGGAAACAATTCCGTGTATGTGCTGTGATTCGGGTCATGTGACTGTTGTTGTACAGAAAATAGGACCTGGAGGTGTTTCCCAGGCTGTACCTAAAATTTGGTGGCAGAACTGAGTTCTGTCACTAGCGCCGGGCGCTAGCGTTAGCGCTAGCGTTAGCGCCGGCGGTAGCTCCAGGTGAGCTACCAGTGTTGATGTCTGGAGGTGGATTCCCAGAGGTAGCAGGGTTCACTTCTGTTACCAGTGCCGGGCAGAACTGGGTTCTGTTGCTAGTGCTAGCGCCGGCGGTAGCGCCCAGCACACAACTTGTGTGATTCAGTGTTACCCAATGTCCTGGGGACTGGATATAAAACAGATAAAGCTGTGGAATTTGCAAAGCCCAGCTTTAAGTGTCGGGCACAAGGTGGAGCTTACCCGTATCGTGCAGAGTTGAATCGCGATAGTTGAGCACGGGCCTAGCTGATCCGAACCCGCCCATAGTAGTGGTGAAGAGGTCGCCCCTCGGTGCACCAGACTATGGAAGAGTGCCGGAACTTCGTGTGTACGGCCTAGCTCAATTTGCTTGTCTAAGTTGAAATAGGACTTAGCGTAAGGGTGTAACTCAGGGAGTATGCCAAAGTGTGCCTTGAGAGCACGAAGCGGGTGGCTTGGTTTGCCTCCGTTGGTGTTGTTTGCAGATATATATATATATATATATATATATATATATATATGCTGCTGACTCTTACTTGCAGGGAAGGAGCACCGCCGCCCCGGGTGTGGGGCGGGGTCGTTATAAATCTTGGTCAGCTAAAGCTGACCGGTTGCTTGTTTTCCCACCAATTGGTGGATTTGCTTATACAGGTCCCGGTGAGACTAGCGGGAGATAGCGGGCTGAAGCCCCTACTGCTGTGCTGTGCTGGCCCTTGAAGGCCATAGCTTTTGTTTACTGTTGTTCATGTGTGGTCGGCCTGCGTGCCGATGTTTGGAAGCCACTTAGATGATGTAAACAAATTCATGTAAATAACTCTTGTTGTATTTCATTCCTAGTAGTAATGTGGACTTGTTATAAACTGGTTTTAAATAAAAATAAATATGCTTCCGTTATGCGACTCTGATGCTGAGATAGTTATAGTTGTAACTGTTTAGACACTAATTTTAGTAACGCGCTCTTCTGTTCATTTCATATGGCGTGGGGTCCCGGCCGGACCTACTGTTATATGCTATGTAACAGGGAGGGTGTTACACTCTCGACGGAACCAACGGCATCGGGGAAGGGAAGAAAAAATAAAATAAAAAACCGCAGGACTCCCTCATCTACTCACCCATCAGGAACCTTATATGCATAAAAAACCCTTTTTTAATATAATTTGTATGCACACACAACAATTGTATATATATATTATGTATATATATACAAGCCTTTATATACCCTTATACATACATACACACATCATGTATATTTATAATTTTTATATAATCCTTCCCATAAGAATCTTCATAATTGAATATGTTTGCCTATACATGCATACAACTTCATACATACACACTTATATATATATTGCAATTATAACCCGATCTAGAATTACTTGTCGGACGACGACGACGACGATGATGACGAAATGGTAACGCCCTCTCACAGTCACACTACGCAACGATAATTTAATATTTAAGACATTATCATCTTGCATTCCCCGCTTAAAAGACTATAAGAAAACTTGGGGCATTACAGCCTCCCCTCCTAACAAAAAGTTTCGCCCTGAAACTTTGCCGCAACAAAACCAAACAAGGAAAAAGAACAAGAGGCGAAGGCTTACCCAGGAAACTCAGCCAAAAAGATGAGGCTAAGACTCCTTCATTGCGGACTCTAGCTCCCAGGTTACGCTTCGAACATCATGATTGCTCCACAGAACCTTTACCATAGGAATCGTCTTTCTTCACAAGACCCGATCCTGCTTCTCCAAGATACGAACGGGTTGCTCCACAATGGACAGATTGGGCTGCAGCACTGGCACGGAATCCAGAACATGGCGATCGCTGCAGACGCACTTCCGCAACTGGCTCACATGGAAAACGTCGTGCACACCGGGGAAAGAGGCAGGTAATAACAGCCTGTAAGTAGAAACTCCGATGCGCTCGACGATCTCGAAAGGGCCAACATACCAGGGGTCCAGCTTATGGCTCTTCCCAAACCTTTTAACACCTGCCATCGGGGACACCTTAAGGAACACCATGTTCCCCACCGCAAATTCCAACTCACTCCTACGCCGATTGGCGTACTTCTCATAGTGCTCCTGAGCTACCCGGAGCTTCTCACGGATCTGCATCACATCAACGCTCATCTCTTCCAAAGCCTCAGGACCCAAGACTGGCTTCTCGCCCACTTCAGCCCAAAACAGGGGAGTCCGACATCGCCTCCCATACATAGCCTCAAAAGGAGCCATCTGCATGCTCTCTTGATAACTATTATTGTACGCGAACTCCATGAGCCCAAGGCGTTCATCCCAAGCTCCTCCATGCTCCAAAATATAACACCGGATCATATCCTCCATGATCTGATTTACCCTCTCCGTCTGCCCATTCGTCTGCGGGTGATAAGCTGTAGAATACCTGAGATCTGTGCCCAAAGCTCCTTGCAGACTCTACCAACAACGGGAGGTGTACCTGGAATCCCGATCGGACACAATGCTCGCGGGCACTCCATGTAGTCTAATGACCTCCTGCAAATACAGAGACACAATCTTCTCCATCAAATAGCCAGTCTTGTACGGTACAAAATGAGCACACTTGGTCAACCTGTCCACGATCACCCACACTGCAACATGCCCCCGTGGGGATCTCGGCAATCCAGTAATGAAGTCCATGGAGATGCTCTCCCACTTCCACAAGGGAATATCCAACGGTGTCAACTTGCCCTCGGGTCTCTTATGATCCGCCTTGACGCGCTGACAAGTGAAACACTACGCTACAAACCACGCAATATCGCCCTTCAAGCCTGGCCACCACACGATCTGCTTCAAATCGCGATACATCTTCGTAGAGCCAGGATGATAAGATAGGCTGGAGTCGTGAGCCTCCTCGCAAATCTTCGCTCGAATCTCCTCCACAGCGGGTATGCAAAGCCTACCCCGGTAACTCAAGGTACCCTCAACATCAATCGAGAAATCCGGCAACTCACCTCTCTCAGCTCTGCCCCGGAGGTGCTGCAAATCCAGATCATCCTTCTGGTGCAACTTCGCCAAAGAAATCCAGGACGGCTCTTCAACCTCCATACAAGACGGACCTCCACTGGGCTTCACCGCGATGCTCAACAAAAGAAACTCCTCCACCCGGGACTGCACGGAGAGTCTGAAAATAGAAGCTGACTTCCTGCTCAGGGCATCCGCCACTATATTCGCCTTGCTGGGGTGATAGAGGATCTCCACATTATAATCAACCACATACTCCATCCACCGACGCTGGCGCAGGTTCAGCTCTCGCTGAGAAAACACATAAATCAGGCTCTTGTGGTCTGAATAAATTTTGCACACCACCCCATACAGAAGATGCCTCCACAGCTTCAGAGCATAAATCACCGCAGCAAACTCTAAATCGTGCGTCGGGTAGTTCCGCTCATGAATCTTTAGATGCCTCGACCCATACGCAATAACCTTGCCCTCTTGCATGAGGACGCATCCAAGGCCAATTCGCGACGCATCAACATATACCTGAAACTCCACTCCCTCAACATGGAGAGCCAAAACCGGGGCGGAACACAGTCTTCTCTTTAACTCCTGGAAGGCCTCCTCGCACTGAACAATCCAATCAAAAGCTGCTCCCTTCTGCGTTAGCCTAGCCAGAGGTGCAGAAATACCTGAGAATCCTTCCACAAACCTTCGATAATAACCTGCTAAACCCAAGAAACTCCAGATTTCCTTAGGCATTGCCGGTCTCTTTCAGTCCAAAACAGCAGCGATCTTTGTTGGGTCCACCGAGATGCCACCTTTGCTCACCACGTGACCCAAGAAAGAGACTTGCGAAAGCCAGAAGTCGCATTTGCTCAGCTTGGCATACAGCTTGTGTGCCCTTAAGGCAGACATCACCAAACGCAAAAGCCGAGCATGCTCCTCCTCACTCGAAGAATAGACCAGCACATCATCAATAAAAATCACCACAAACTGGTCCAGATAGTCTCGGAATATCCTATTCATCAGATCCATAAGAGCAGAGGGCGCATTAGTCAACACAAACGACATTACCAGGAACTCAAAATGTCAATAACGCGTTCGGAAAGCTGTTCGCGGAACATCTGAGTCGCGAATCCTCAACTGATGATAACCAGACCAAAGGTCAATCTTCGAGAACACGCAGCTACCCTGCAACTGGTCGAACAAGTCATCAATCCGCGACAACGGATACCTATTTTTGATAGTGACCTTGTTCAACTCTCTGTAATCGGTGCACAGCCTCATCGTCCCATCCTTCTTCTTCACGAACAGAACCGGCGCACCCCAAGGCGACGAACTCGGCCTAATAAAACCAAGCTACAGTAGCTCATCCAACTAAGTGCGCAGCTCCTCCAACTCCCACGGTGCCATACGGTAGGGTGCCTTCGTAATAGGGCGGGTCCCGGGCTCCAAATCTATCACAAACTCTACCTCTCGCTCAGGAGGGAGACCAGGAAGGTTGTCGGGAAAAACGTCCGGGTACTCCCGCACCACAGGAATGTACTCCACACAAGGCGCTGATGCACAAGCCGCAAGCAAAACAAAAACAAAGCAGACCCGACCATAAAACTCCGCCAAAGCCTGGGCACAGACCACTGACATAACTGAGGAAGTCAGACGCGGGAAGCCAAACACGCTCCTGGGCTGGCCATCATCCATAAGGAAATCCATACGCTTATCCCTGCACTGGATCACGGCGTCATAACGGGCTAGCCAATCCATGCCCAAGATCACGTTAAAATCCTCCAGATCGATCACCTTCAAGTCTGCATAGCCCAAAAATCCATCCAAAACAATCGGACACTGCCTCATGCACAGATCTAACACCACTGAATCTCCGGATGGGTACTTGACACAAAATGGATCACCAACTCGCTCCAAAGCCCAGCGATGCTGATCCACAAACTTCTTGGCCACAAAAGAGTGAGTGACACCAGAGTCAAAAAGAACATGCGCCCAACAATCTCGAACCTTAAACTCGCCTAACAAAGCAGTATAGACACATGACATAACAAAGATAGAACGCTGCTATAGCGACTAAATTACCACACAAAGATCGGACTACAATGAGAACGAGGATGAACCTGATACAAACAGCCTGTTAAGACTGGACTCAAACCTCTAGGAAGAGAAGACATACAAATACTTGCTTTTGCTACTGCTTTTTCTCTGGGAAAAGTTTTGCACATGATATTTGATGAGTCCCAAATATATACACATTTATGGACTCATCTGGGCCGATTTTCCAGTCTAAGCACTACACTTTAGGCATGTTTTCGCTCATATTTGTTATTCCATGCTATGTGCACTTTTAGGCCCGTTTTGGTGTTATTTCTTGTTTATCTTCATTTTTTAGTTTTCATGCATGGTTAAGTGTCACTTTCAGTGGTTTGATTAGTGTTGTATGCTGGAGAAGGTGTCGTGCAGGTGTTTCCGGTACAATTCTGTACAGGAACACAACGCACGATCACTGGCTCTGTTGCGCACGACCACTGGTCGTGCGCCACTGATCGTGTGCACTTAACCCCTGAAAACTGAGTTCTATTTTTCTTATCGAACGACCACTTACGATAGCGCGCACGATCACTGGTCGTGCGCCACTGGTCGTGTGAACATTGTATTTTATAATCTTTTCCCCTTGCAGGCTCCGTCCAGGCAGGCGCACGATCACAGGATGATAGTGCGCACGACCACTGGTCGTGCGCCAACGATCGTGCGCACTGTTTATTCCTACGCCTATAAAGTGCCCTGCTCGCGATTTAGGTCGGATCCTCGCCGTTTTTCTCGCCCAGCTCCGCCGTTCCGCCCATTTCCGCAGGTAATTGCCCCCTAGGCCTCCTCCATCATCCAAAGGCTTCAAGGAGGAGATTCTACACACATCTTCATCGCCAAGGAAGGATTTCCTCGCATCGGACGTGGCCGGATTGTAAAACGCTGGAGAAGACTGGTCCATTGGGAGGTGTGACAGCCCTCCTCTACCCCGGACGCAGTTGGGACCGAGCTAGGACGTGGATTGACAACCCGACGATTCCTACCGTGAATCTACAATGAGACTCCGGATTCGGTCGTATCTCTTGCCTCTTTCTTCTACTTGTGTGGTTGTATTTGTTTGTAATCTCTATATTTAGATGATGACACTATGAATCTTGTTTATTAATGTTTATTTCATGTTTATGGAATCATATTATTCATATGTGTGAATGAGGATTGCCCCATTCCATTCTCCATCCCGCCGTCACATTTGTGTGACGCACTAGCAATTGCTAGTGTCGTACTTGCCGACGAGGTGCTTGCGAACCTCATCCGTATGCCTACTCTTCCATCCGCCTAGCGAAGCGTGGCATAGCGGCCCGTGTAATCCACTCACCCTACGAAGCAGCGCGCTCAAGGACTGCATAGTTCGATTCCGCTTGCCTACTCGTCCATCCGCCCATGCGACGCAGCGCGCTCAAGGCCTGCCTAGTCTCCATTCCGCCAAGCGAAGCACTGCATAGCGGCATTGCATAGGAGTAGTCATAGCATTTTCTTTTATTTTCCAAAAGCCAAATCACCCCGTTTCCGCATTCCATCCGACTCAAGGACTTCGATCTCAAGTCCTTCCTCGAACGTTAACTCCACCTTACTGTGTTCCTTGAGAGATTCGATACTCGGGGATTACTCCTCGTTTTATATTACTTGAACGATCGGTACACTGCCGTTTCGTGCCGCAGTAGAGCTACCGCCTATAGCGGTGTGTGAGATTTGCGCCATCAAGTTTTTGGCGCCGTTGCCGGGGAACACAGTCGTGTGAGTTTTCTGGAGAGGGAGAACCTGAGAGAGAAGCCCTTCCATTTGTAAATTGCATTTCTTTGCTTTATTTATTTTTTATTCCATTTTCCTGTTTTAATTAGGTTGCTTTAGTAATTTTTGTTCGGTGTAGTATTTTGCACAATAGCATTTTTATTTTGAATCGTATTATCTTCACACTATGTGGGCACATCTTAATTTCCGTTGCCGTTGGTGTGGAGCTACCTCCCACTCTAGTGATGAATGCCCTACGGAGAATAGTAGGCATAATTCTTATAGCCCAGCATATGGAGCACCGACTTCATCTGATACTCCATATGGTGCGCGTAAGTCTTATGGCTACTCTGCTGAGCCTTTACCGTCTTACTTCTTTTCGGCTTCAGCACCCGCTGTGCCAAAGAAGCCCGCTAGGCAGTGTCGGTTTTGTCGGAGCACTGATCATGTCTTGAAGGACTGTGCTGAGTATTTTCGCCAAGTGGACGAGGATGACGAGCCGGATATCCGGATCGTCCCAACTCCTAACTCTGGCGGCACACCTTCAACATCCGGTTATGTGTCTTTGTCACCTTCACATCTTGAAGGGTATGGCATGGACACGGTCACCGGATGTGCGGCTGATCTATGCACTGACATTGCTGAGCCTATTCTCCATGTGCATCCACCACCTCTAGTGGATTCGATTCTTTGTGAGGAATCGGTGCTCGACTTTTATCCGAGCACTACTCCTCCCCCTGTTGTGCATACTATACTCGTCTCCGACGGCATTGTTGAGGATGTGTCGCAGGATGAGGATGGCGATCTATGTGTTGTGCCTATTCCTATGAAGGAGGACAACCTTCTAGGTGAAGAGGAGCTTTCCTCAACACCGGTGGAGGAAGTCCAAATCTTGGGCATGGCCACTATCGATCCCGCTGAGCCTTGCGACATTGATGACAATGCCAACATTATTTTACTTCCCCAACCTGTTGGGAGTGAGTCCGGGATCACTCCCCTGATTGATATTTATTTATGTTCTTCGTCTTCTTTATTTCTTGATCCCCTTCCTTCACCTGAGCCTGTGCAGGTTGAATCTTCACAGGTACTTCAGGAGGACTTGGAGCTTTGTGCTCAAGTCAATGATGAGTGTGTCCTCTTATGCGAGGAGGTTGATTCCTCCTCCATTAAGGAAGCCTCATTCGTTGCCTTCTCCTTCTGCGGACCTGCTGTGGACGATACCTTGCTGGGCAAGGATAGTTTTGGTGAGATGAGTGAGGACCAGGCCTCCTCCTCTTCTTACTTTCTTTTCCCTCTACCTGTGAGGAGAAGGTATTATTATTATTTAGGTAGAGGGGTGACTGCCTTATCTCTGTATCGGTACCAGCTACCGAAACGCATATTGGAGCAGTTACCTGTGCATTTTCTTTTTTATAGGCCCATTAGCTAGATATTATAAAGTTTTGAATAAGTCGTGCTGGGATGACAATAACCCCAGTATTTATCTTACTTTCCTTCCATTTTATTTTATTCAATCTAGTTTAGTTAGCTGTAGTTTATTGTAGTTTATCTTTTTCTTTTCTTTTGTTTCTGCGGAGCTGACCCCTGCAGGTATCCTTCTTCTGGATGGCAGATGCCGCGGTTCATTTTAGCTTACACGCCAATCTTCTGGTATGCTCATTTCTGAGCATTGGGTACTCTCTTTCCCTAGCCCTATTTTGATTTTCATGTCATATATTATGTGGGTTGTTTAGTTTAAGTCTGGGGAGAGTAGTTTTGTGTGCCCACGCACGTGCACTATTGCATTGCATGCTAGAAGTATTTCTATTTCATTTATTTAGTATTGTTCATCTTCATTGCACACCACAGCACCCACTTGAGCGCGTACTCATCTGTTTGCCAGCTCTGTTGTGAATTTAATTCTCCTGCTTATTGGGGAAAGTCTAGGTGATGGCTTAGGACTATGTAGCAGAGTAAAATGTTGACTCCAGTAGTGCTCCTAGTCGAGTGCTCGGCTGCATAGGAATTTGTGTAGATTAGACTTCTCTTTATACTTATGGTTTTATATTTTTCTATTAGTGTAAATGTTGTTTACTCTACTCAAATGGTGAATCCGGTGGAATCAAACGGTAGCATAGGGATGTGTGTAAACGATCGCTAGACTCGTATTGCTTGAGTCGGGAGAAAGGAGAATCTTTCTCGGTGGATAGAACTTGCCCCAAGCGATTCTTGAAGCATCGGCATAGGATAGTTCTAGTGCGTGAGAATGACGTAGGCCATTATTTTGGCCTGGTTGAGCTTTTTATTTCATGCCTATCATCTACCCTTGCTAGCCCCGTTGTACCTACCCCTTCCTCTTGATTCAGCCCCACTTTTATCTCACCAAAAGCTTAAAAGCCTAACCTAGTCGCACACCCAAATCTGAGCTTTAATTATAGTTATATTTACATTTTGGGGGGGTGTTGATGTGGTAATTTTTATAGTGGAAATTGTGGGTGTATTCATTGATATTTTTGCTGAAAAAAGAAAAGAAAGAAAAAGAAGAATGAAGAAGAGAAAAAAAAGGGGATTGTTATGAAAAAAGTTGAATTGAAAATTTTGAGATTTTGGTATTGGGAGTGGGCGGTGCACACACCTATGTTGCAAAAGTCCAAGTCTGGGGGTGTGGTGCATTTGTTTATTATCATCGTGCGGGTAGCTCTATCTTATGCTCATGTTGGGTTAGGTGTGCTTAGCCTCCATGTTTATCTTTGTTTACCTCACCGTAACCCAAGCCTCAATTAAAACCTAAAAGTCCTACCGACTCACGCTATGGACCAATCTAGTGTCGTGGAGAGAATGTGACCGGGTGAGCTTATGGTCACCGACACTGATGGATTTCAGTGGAGTTTGTCCCGCATCCCGATCTTGAGCAATGCTCGTCTCAGCGCTTGGTTTACTTTCTCCGTATGCATGACCGAATGATTCACCGTTGTTCACCATTCTGAGTAGTTGTAATATGCTTTTACTCTTTTAGAAATATATAAACTGTTTATATAATCAGAAATCTTCTCTACTATTTTTCTTATGCACGTTAGCATGCGACTTCGCATGGTACTCTGTATTGTAATTTTAAGCCATCTACTATTCTTTCCCCGTTCGCTTAGAATTTGTTTGCTCGGGACGCGCAAACAGGTAAGTCTGGGGGTGTGATGAGTCCCAAATATATACACATTTATGGACTCATCTGGGCCGATTTTCCAGTCTAAGCACTACACTTTAGGCATGTTTTCGCTCATATTTGTTATTCCATGCTATGTGCACTTTTAGGCCCTTTTTGGTGTTATTTCTTATTTATCTTCATTTTTTAGTTTTCATGCATGGTTAAGTGTCACTTTCAGTGGTTTGATTAGTGTTGTATGCTGGAGCAGGTGTCGTGCAGGTGTTTCTGGTACAATTCTATACAGGAACACAGCGCACGATCACTGGCTCTGTTGCGCACGACCACTGGTCGTGCGCCACTGATCGTGTGCACTTAACCCCTGAAAACTGAGTTCTATTTTCCTTATCGCACGACCACTTACGATAGCGCGCACGATCACTGGTCGTGCGTACCTTGTATTTTATAATCTTTTCCCCTTGCAGGCTCCGTCCAGGCAGGCGCACGATCACAGGATGATAGTGCGCACGACCACTGGTCGTGCGCCAACGATCGTGCGCACTGTTTATTCCTGCGCCTATAAAGTGCCCTGCTCGCGATTTAGGTCGGATCCTCGCCGTTTTTCTCGCCCAGCTCCGCCGTTCCGCCCATTTCCGCAGGTAATCGCCCCCTAGGCCTCCTCCATCATCCAAAAGCTTCAAGGAGGAGATTCTACACTCATCTTCATCGCCAAGGAAGGAGTTCCTCGCATCGGACGTGGCCGGATTATAAAACGCTGGAGAAGACGGGTCCATTGGGAGGTGTGACAGCCCTCCTCTACCCCGGACGCAGTTGGAACCGAGCTAGGACGTGGATTGACAACCAGACGATTTCTACCGTGAATCTACAATGAGACTCCGGATTCGGTCGTATCTCTTGCCTCTTTCTTCTACTTGTGTGGTTGTATTTGTTTGTAATCTCTATATTTAGATGATGACACTATGAATCTTGTTTATTAATGTTTATTTCATGTTTATGGAATCATATTATTCATATGTGTGAATGAGGAGTGCCCCATTCCATTCTCCATCCCGCCGTCACATTCGTGTGCCGCACTAGCAATTGCTAGTGGCGTGCTTGCCGACGAGGTGCTTGCGACCCTCATCCGTATGCCCACTCTTCCATCCGCCTAGCGAAGCGTGGCATAGCGGCCCGTGTAATCCACTCGCCCTACGAAGCAGCGCGCTCAAGGACTGCATAGTTCGATTCCGCTTGCCTACTCGTCCATCCTCCCTTGCGACGCAGCGCGCTCAAGGCCTGCCTAGTCTCCATCCCGCCAAGCGAAGCACTGCATAGCGGCATTGCATAGGAGTAGTCATAGCATTTTCTTTTATTTTCCAAAAGCCAAATCACCCCGTTTCCGCATTCCATCCGACTCAAGGACTTCGATCTCAAGTCCTTCCTCGAACGTTAACTCCACCTTACTGTGTTCCTTGAGAGATTCGATACTCGGGGATTACTCCTCGTTTTATATTACTTGAACGATCGGTACACTGCCGTTTCGTGCCGCAGTCGAGCTACCGCCTATAGCGGTGTGTGAGATTTGGGCCATCAATATTTCGCCACACTCGGGATGGCATATCATCCATTACCTCTCGTGCACCTCTCCCGTATGCATATAAACTTAGAATCTTACCTTGAAATCATGTGTGTACATGTGTCATCGTGTAGATCTCTAGCTTGGCACGTGTGCTTATGCAATGTTATGTTATGCATGCAGTGCTATGCAAACTAACAAAAGGCCTTAATGCATGCTATGAGCGGCGTACACATGCGATCTTATGCATCCCATACTACATATTATCGCATGCAACGAAAAAGAAAATCTAATGGACACGCATGCGACCTACGTTACGCATCCCATACTACATAACAGTCGCATGTTGTCACCTATGAGGATCTATATACAAACACATATTATGCATCCCATACTACATAATATGCCCCGTATACTTCTTTCATGCTTATGAGTGTAGTGTTCGTGCTTCAGCCGAGATCTACCGATGACCCATCGGTGAGTGTATGCAATGATTAATGATTCTCACTAGACGGTTAACCGGGCCAACCAGACCATTTCCAGCAACCCGACTAACCTCTCTCTGATACCAACTGTCACAACCCGTATTTTCCCGAAATAAATTATAATATCAGAGTAAAGGGGAAAACACGCGTCGTGATGCCACGTCCTGTAGGGGACAACTACAGACTTTCAGGCGAGCACTCAAACGAACATTTTTACGAGAAAAGATATGAATTAATAAAAGCATTATCTTTTAAGATTATTTTTGTTAGGTTAGGAAGTCGTGCCCCTCGGCTTTGCGGTTTACATAGCCACACTTTTATAAAAGATATGCGTACGCAACGGAAGAAAATAGGTTCATTCTATTTCTAACGGCGCTGAAGACCGGAGACATCTCCAGGGCGAACACCGGACTAAATTCGATATATAATAAGGAAATATAATTTTATTTTGGTTTAAGGTTTGCAAATAGGTGTTACTTAATAGTAGGAATGACAAAGCAGTTAAAAGAGCGAATTATTTTCTTTACTAAAAGAACTTCATGAATACCCAGCAAAATAAGCTTTTCCCAGAGTGTACAAGCACAAAATAACTACGTAGAAGAAAGAAACTAGCAGCAACAAGAGTAAGTAAACTAAGCAAAAGCCATACGGGCGTCAATAACTGACACGAACCCGCAGGAGAGAGGGTCAACAGTCCAAAAAAAAGCTACAACAAAAGAAATTGTATCCTTACTATAACACCCCAAAGATTGTGGTTCAGCGAGGTAGGCGGAGTGGTAGTGCTGCGCTCGGGATAGGCTAAAAAATTCCACATCAGGTCAATGCGCACGACCATTGTCCTCTTCGCGCACGACCAGTGATCGTGCGCCAATGATCGTGCGTAACCCGCAAGGAATCGGAGTTCTGTCTCGGCTTATCGCACGACCATTCTCCTCTTCACGCACGACCAGTGATCGTGCGCCTGTGATCGTGCGCGCTGTTTACCTGCTCCGCGATTTTGAGCGGAGGAGACGATCCGGCCGTCCAAATCCTTTGGAATTCGATCCAATGGCTAGGATTAGTTGCTGGAGGGTCTTAGGGCTTGTGAGAGGAGATTAACCCTCATTCTTTTGGGCCTTTTCTCTCTCCAAACCTAGAGGAAGAAGAAGGAGGCAAGGAAGAAGAAGGGAGATTCCGCCATTGACGGAGCTCCGGAGCTCCGTTTCGCGAGCCGTTTCCAGATCTGGAGAGTGCAGCCCGGTGCGGTCATTTCCCTCCGTCTAGAATCTCGGATCCATGGCGAAAAAGAACGCTCCTAGGGTAACGATTCCTTCTCCCGTTGTTTGGACTTGTCTTTTGTCCTCTCCTTCATTTCTCTATGCTTGCATGAGGGATCCCTTTCACCAAATGGGTGAAGTGTAGGATTCCCTCAAGTTCTTCGGAACTCCGGGTCGATTGTGTCCGTCCCCGGCATATTGCATGTAGAAAATCCGGTAGTCGTGCAGATTTAGGCATTTTGTGTGAAGCTTATTCGTGGCCGTGAGCCCGAATCGGTGATGCTTGGATTGCGACGTTGCATTTAGGTTGAGCCTAGAATGCGTACAGGAGAATGACTCCGTAAAATCGTCTATAGTAGTGCGGGATTTAAGTGTAGGCGTCTTCTGAAGATCCTAACGAAAGCCCCATGCTTTGAGATTGGATGAAGGCAAACCTTCACCGCAAAATTGATGCGGAGCGTGTTATACCTCCCTTATTTGAGTATTTGTGAAGCCTAGATCTTTGTGAAGGGATTAGGTGCGTAGCTTATATTTGTGTAGCACTTGAAGGTGCTAAACCCTTACGGGCCGAGGCGAAGCCGTACCCGCGTCGTGCGATAGATCGCGACGATTAGAGCACGGGCAATGCTAAACCGAACCCGTTTCCATGCAGATCGGCAAGAGGTCCCTACCTCATGTAAGCCGTGCGATCATGGGAGAGGTCGTGGAAGGTGTTTTACCTAGACCGACCAAAAGCTCTTTTTCCCACCTAAGGCGATGGCCCTTACGGTGGAGTGTTTGTGGAATTGATGTTGTTAGCCTCATGCGGTTGTTTAGGCGGTTGTGGGGAACCTCCGGGTGAATCCAACTAACATCATGTGCATACCTAGGTTCCCTCCTTTTTGATGCTCAACCTAGAAGATTGAATGTGCTTGAAACCTCACCTTGTGTAGTTGCACTTTCTTTATTTTAGTACTTGTGCTAGTATGGCTTGCTTGTAGGGTAGAATCTCCGCCACCCCGGGAAAGGGGTGGGGTCGTTATAATTTGGTCAGCTGTGCTGACCGTTACTTTGTTTGCCACTGCTTGGTGGAATGTTCTTATGCAGGTGCAGGTGAGCCTAGCGGGAAATAGCGGGCGGTGGCCCCTTTTGCTGAGTTGGCCCTTGAAGGCCAGCCTCCCTTTTTAGCTTTCTCATGCATTGCCGGCCTGCGTGCCGATGTATGTTTTGGAGTTTTAGTACATTTGTTAAATGTAAGGCCTTAAGGCCATAACTCTATTTCATGGTTTCATTCCTACGATAGTGGACAATTCTAATTGAAATGTTAAATCTTTATGCTTCCGCTAGTGTTTAGTATACTCTGTTGTAGTTTCTTTCTGTTTATCACCTTTTAACTCCTAGCTAGTGTGGTTAGTATGGCGTGGGGTCCCGGCCGGACCTACTGTTATATTATTCGTACTGGCAGGGTGTTACAATTTGGTATCGGACTTAAGGCGTCGATCCGTAGTTTAGCGAATTCGGGACGAATTCCTTTTAAGGGGTGGTGTGCACGGGATGTGCATTCACCTAAAACGACAAAAACTAATACGAATGTCCACTTAGGAATGGGAAAACATACTTGTTTGCGGAACCTGAGCGTTCCATGATTGTTGTTTGCTATGTTTTCAGTCACTAAATTGTGTCTTACACGATTATAGGCGACTAGAAGTGGTGCGGGGCCGTCTCAACCCCGTAACACTGCTGAAAGTAGTGGGTCGGCTGAAGTACCAGCGACCACTCCTCCTGCTGAGATGATCAGGTTAATCGCAGAAGCTGTCTTCGCGATGATCAATGCTCAACCGCAAAGACTTGCACAGCCTGCTACGCCTAATACAGATGCGGCCCCGGTGATCGAACATGCAGTGGAACCGAGGGTTGAGACCCCTGTGCCAGTGGCTGCAGTGGAACCTGCGGTGGTGCAAAGGGTGGAGCGTCCTGTAGAGCGTGTAGTTGTTGCGTGAGCGCATGATCAACAGCTGCAACACTTTCTAAGCTTCCATCCTCCAACTTTCTCGGGGACCGGATCCCCAACGGAGGCGGAGGACTGGCTGTCAACGGTTAGGAAGATTCTAAGGGAGACAGCAACAGAAGAAGTTATGATGGTCACTTTAGCCACCTTCCTCCTTAACGGAGAGGCAGAGCATTGGTGGGCTGAACAGGAAGTGCACAAGTTTGGAGGCAGGGAGATTACCGAGATCACGATAGCGGAGTTCTCAAAGTCTTTTCTTCAAAGGTATATTCCTTCTGCCCAACGCATTGCATTGCAGAACCAGTTTCTGAAGTTAACTCAAGGCGACAGCTCAGTGGATGAGTACTTGCACGAGTTCACTAAACTGGGTCGTTATGCGGGGCCTATGATGGAAGACGAAGAGACAAAGACGAACAAGTTCTATGAAGGTCTTCGAGATGAGTTGAGGCTGCTCCTTGCAGGCCCTATTACGTTAGGTTTCCAGGTGATGGTCCAAACTGCCAGATCCCTAGAGTTGGACATGAAGAGGGTACAAGCAAAAGCTGTGGCAAAGAAACCTGAGTTTCATGTGCCGGTCTCTCAGTCCAAGTCAGAGTTCAGAAAGAACAAAAGGAAGTTCAAACCGGCGGAGCAAAACCGCTCAAATGTTTCGGGAGCAACGACTGTGCGGAGTCCTATCACGTGTTTCACCTGCGGGAAGGTGGGACACAAGGCCGCAGTGTGTCGAAGTGGTCCCCCGAAGGCAGAAAATCCAGCATTGGACTATGCTCGAGCTGCGGAAAAGGGTAAAGCTGCAGAGTCTTCAGCTTCCCAGCACATTACTCCGACTCAGCCGAGAGTCTACTCGCTTGGCCAGCAAGAAGCCATACGACAAGCTGATGTTGTCACAGGTATGAATTAAAAATTAGCTTTTGCATAGCTATTTGTGATTATACTGTTGTGCAACTGTATGTTTTATTCGTGTGCAATTAGGCTTTGTCCTAATTTTCAACTATCCGGCGAGAGCTCTATTTGATACGGGTGCATCTCACTCTTTTCTGTCTGCGGACTTCGTGGTGCGAATCGGAGTGCCATCTACCTTCATAGAGGATAGATTAGAAGTAGTGCTACCCAATGGATCTCGCATGTCTGCGGATAGGAAGAGTCGTGTGAAGGTGCGGATCGGAAATCAGGATTTCGATTTGGAAGCATCGTTATTACCGTTAGCTGAATTCGATGTGATCTTCGGCATGGACTGGCTCTCCGAGCAGCGTGCATGCATAGATTGCAATTCTAAGGAGATCACTCTGGGAAGGAACACCGATGGAGAAACCACGTTTGCAGGTATGCGAGGAGCGAGCAAGAGGCTGATGTCTGCTCTCCAAGTGGTTAAGGCAGTGACAAAAGGCGCCGAGTTGTTCTTCACCTTGTTGGAGACTTCAGAGCCAAAGCCCAGGTTATGTGATGTCCCAGTCGTAGCGGAGTACGCCGACGTGTTTCCTAACGAACTCCCTGGGGCCCCGCCTCATCGGGAGATTGATTTCTGTATCGAGTTGGTGCCAGGTGCCAAACCTGTGGCCCGCTCACCGTACCGGATAGCGCCGAAGGAATTGGCAGAGCTGAAGGTCCAATTGCAAGAGCTGCTAGAGCAAGGCTACGTACGTCCAAGTTCATCGCCTTGGAGTGCACCGGTCCTCTTCGTGAAAAAGAAGGACGGGAGCTTGCGTCTATGTATCGATTATCGAGAGCTAAACAAGTTGACCGAGAAGAACCGATATCCGATTCCAAGAATCGATGATCTATTCGACCAGCTGGTTGGGTCGACGGTATACTCCAAACTGGACCTAAGGTCCGACTATTACCAACTGCGGATAAGGGAATGTGATATTCCAAAGACAGCGTTTAGTACCCTCTTTGGGCACTATGAGTTCACGGTGATGCCGTTCGGTCTGTCTAATGCACCGTCGGTATTCATGGACTTAATGAATAGGACGTTCCGTGAGTATTTGGATCAATTTGTGATCGTCTTTATCGACGACATTTTGGTATACTCTCAATCGGAAGAGGAGCATGTAGGGCATCTGCACGCCGTTCTGAGCACCTTAAGGAGGAGTCAGCTATATGCCAAGTTCTCCAAGTGCGAGTTTTGGCTACCGTCAGTAGCATTCCTTGGTCACGTCGTTAGTTGAGATGGAATTGCGGTTGATCCGTCGAAGATAGAAGCGAACCGAGCCTGGCCTTTGTTGAAAAACGTAGCGGAAGTCTGAAGTTTCTTAGGACTTGCCGGCTATCATAGGCGCTTTGTGGAAAACTTCTCGAGGATTGCACTTCCTCTCACTAAATTGACTAGGAAAGATCATAAGTTCGTTTGGTCTCCCGAGTGCGCACGAGCTTTTGAAGAGCTGAAGAGCCGTCTGACCACGGCGCCCATTCTATGCTCGCCATGTGGTACGGAAGGCTACGAAATTTATAGCGACGCCTCAGGGAGTGGTTTGGGTTGTGTCCTAGTGCAGTTCGGTAAGGTAATTGCCTACGGCTCCCGGCAGCTGAAGGTTCATGAGAGGAATTACCCGGTCCATGATTTGGAGCTAGCGGCCGTGGTATTTGCTCTTAAGCTTTGGAGGCATTATTTGTATGGCGTGAAGATCGACATCTTTACCGACCACAAGAGCCTCAAGTACTTGCTGGATTAAAGGGAGTTGAATATGCGTCAAAGGAGGTGGTTGGAGTTCCTTGGGGACTACACCTTCGACATCAAATATACTCCTGGAAAGGGAAATGTAGTTGTGGACGTGTTGAGTCGTCGGGCTCCCGCTCAAGCAAATTTGATTTTGATGCACGATGAGCGTCTAATCCGTGAGCTGGAAGATATGGAGATCATTTGCGTTTATCGAAGAGCGTCTACTTCAGCATGCTTGAACTAGACGGAGGTTCAATACCACCTTGCCGACCGAGTTCGACAGGCATTGGAGCTGGATGAGAGCATGAAACGCTTTAAAGCGGAAACAATTGACGGGTTAAACGCTGATTTCTCTTTCGAAGATGGCCTTATGTGGAAGAATGGCAGATTGTGCGTCCCAAACGTTGGTACTCTACGGGCGGAGTTGATGTACGAGGCTCATCATACCAAGTACTCTATCCAACCGGGGAGCACGAAAATGTACATGGACATGAAGAAACTTTTCTGGTGGCCGGGTATGAAGAAAGACATTGCCCTCTACGTGGCCAAGTGTAACACTTACGCATTGGTGAAGGTGGAATGTCAGCGTCCCGGTGGATTTTTGAAGTCCTTGCCGATTCCGGAATGGAAGTTTGACGATATTTCGATGGATTTCGTGCACGGATTGCCGAGATCGCAGCATGGAAACGACGCCATCTGGGTGATCGTGGACAAACTGACAAAAGTATCGCATTTTATTCCGAACCGGAAGGATGATTCTGTAGAAAAGCTAGCGAAGCTCTATGTCGATAGTATTGTGCGGCTGCACGGTGTCCCTCGTAGCATCGTCAGCGATCGTGACGGGCGTTTCACATCGAAATATTGGAGGCTTATCCATGAACTGTTGGGCACTAAATTGAATTTCAGCACGGCCTTCCACCCGCAAACGGATGGACAGACCGAGAGGACCAACAGGACTATGGAGGATATGCTCCGAATGTGCGCTCTAGATTTTGGAAAGAAGTGGGAAGATCATCTCTATATGATCGAATTCGCCTACAATAATAGCTACCAAGCCAGTATAAAGATGGCTCCCTTCGAGGCCCTCTATGGTAAGAAGTGTCGTACGCCATTGTCTTGGGTGGAAACGGGCGATACTAAGCTATTAAAGCGAATGGATGTTGAGGAAGCAACTTCGACGATCCGAACTATTCGTGAAAGGCTATTGATTGCCCAAGATAGGCAAGCAAAATATTACAACGCCAAGCATAGGAACCTAGAGTTCGCCGTCGGTGACCGGGTTTACTTGAAGATCAAACCATTCAAAGGGGTATCAAGGATCCGACGCTTGAAAAAGCTCAGTCCAAGGTACTTAGGACCGTTTGAGATTGTGGAACGTATTGGTGATGCGGCTTATCGGCTTGCACTATCTGCAGAGCTGAGCGGTCTGCACGACGTGTTTCACATTTCAGTTCTGAGGAAGGCAGTGCAAGAGCCTACTCATGTCGTTGCGGTTGGCAAAGTGCCGGTTGATAGTGGGTTGTCGATGAAAGTCAAGCCCTTACGCATCGAGGATTCCGAGATAAAGCAGTTGCGGAACAAGTCCATTCGGATGGTAAAAGTCCGGTGGGATAATTGCGGCCGAGAGGAGCTATCTTGGGAGAGAGAGCAAGCGATGCTTGCGGAGTACCCCGAGCTATTTCTCTCAGGTAAATTTTCTTTAAAAACTGTAAATTCCTGCTATTACTGTTTTCGAAATTTCTGGACGAAATTCTTTTAAGGGGGTTGGAGTTGTAACACCCCAAAGATCATGGTTCAGCGAGGTAGGCGGAGTGGTAGTGCTGCGCTCGGGATAGGCTAAAAAATTCCACATCAGGTCAATGCGCACGACCATTGTCCTCTTCGCGCACGACCAGTGATCGTGCGCCAATGATCGTGCGTAACCCGCAAGGAATCGGAGTTCTGTCTCGGCTTATCGCACGACCATTCTCCTCTTCGCGCATGACCAGTGATCGTGTGCCTGTGATCGTGCACGCTGTTTACCTGCTCCGCGATTTTGAGCGGAGGAGACGATCCGGCCGTCCAAATCCTTTGGAATTCGATCCAATGGCTAGGATTAGTTGCTGGAGGGTCTTAGGGCTTGTGAGAGGAGATTAACCCTCATTCTTTTGGGGCTTTTCTCTCTCCAAACCTAGAGGAAGAAGAAGGAGGCAAGGAAGAAGAAGGGAGATTCCGCCATTGACGGAGCTCCGGAGCTCCGTTTCGCGAGCCGTTTCCAGATCTGGAGAGTGCAGCCCGGTGCGGTCATTTCCCTCCGTCTAGAATCTCGGATCCATGGCGAAAAAGAATGCTCCTAGGGTAACGATTCCTTCTCCCGTTGTTTGGACTTGTCTTTTGTCCTCTCCTTCATTTCTCTATGCTTGCATGAGGGATCCCTTTCACCAAATGGGTGAAGTGTAGGATTCCCTCAAGTTCTTCGGAACTCCGGGTCAATTGTGTCCGTCCCGGGCATATTGCATGTAGAAAATCCGGTAGTCGTGCGGATTTAGGCATTTTGTGTGAAGCCTATTCGTGGCCGTGAGCCCGAATCAGTGATGCTTGGATTGCGACGTTGCATTTAGGTTAAGCCTAGAATGCGTACCGGAGAATGACTCCGTGAAATCATCTATAGTAGTGCGGGATTTAAGTGTAGGCATCTTGTGAAGATCCTAACGAAAGCCCCATGCTTTGAGATTGGATGAAGGCAAACCTTCACCGCTAAATTGACGCGGAGCGTGTTATACCTCCCTTATTTGAGTATTTGTGAAGCCTAGATCCTTGTGAAGGGATTAGGTGCGTAGCTTATATTTGTGTAGCACTTGAAGGTGCTAAACCCTTACGGGCCGAGGCGAAGCCGTACCCGCGTCGTGCGATAGATCGCGACGATTAGAGCACGGGCAAAGCTAAACCGAACCCGTTTCCATGCAGATCGGCAAGAGGTCCCTACCTCATGTAAGCCGTGCGATCATGGGAGAGGTCGTGGAAGGTGTTTTACCTAGACCGACCAAAAGCTCTTTTTCCCACCTAAGGCGATGGCCCTTACGGTGGAGTGTTTGTGGAATTGATGTTGTTAGCCTCATGCGGTTGTTTAGGCGGTTGTGGGGAACCTCCGGGTGAACCCAACTAACATCATGTGCATACCTAGGTTCCCTCCTTTTTGATGCTCAACCTAGAAGATTGAATGTGCTTGAAACCTCACCTTGTGTAGTTGCACTTTCTTTATTGTAGTACTTGTGCTAGTATGGCTTGCTTGCAGGGTAGAATCTCCGCCACCCCGGGAAAGGTGTGGGGTCGTTATAATTTGGTCAGCTGTGCTGACCGTTACTTTGTTTGCCACTGCTTGGTAGAATGTTCTTATGCAGGTGCAGGTGAGCCTAGCGGGAAATAGCGGGCGGTGGCCCCTTTTGCTGAGTTGGCCCTTGAAGGCCAGCCTCCCTTTTTAGCTTTCTCATGCATTGCCGGCCTGCGTGCCGATGTGTGTTTTGGAGTTTTAGTACATTTGTTAAATGTAAGGTCTTAAGGCCATAACTCTATTTCATAGTTTCATTCCTACGATAGTGGACAATTCTAATTGAAATGTTAAATCTTTATGTTTCCGCTAGTGTTTAATATACTCTGTTGTAGTTTCTTTCTGTTTATCACCTTTTAACTCCTAGCTAGTGTGGTTAGTATGGCGTGGGGTCTCGGCCGGACCTACTGTTATATTATTCATACTGGTAGGGTGTTACACTTACCTACAAGAGAGGAAGGCCTCGATAGGGAACAGATCGACCCCGCTCAAACTCCGGCGGCAGCTACAAACCTGAACCTGAGGCATCCATAAGAAAAGAATGCCTCAGCCCAAAGGGTGCAAGAAAACAGCAGAAGAAAGGAGAAACTGTAAAGTAACTAGAAGGAAGAACGAGCCAAACCCAGCTGCTGCACAACAAGCCAAAAGAACCGAGGTGGGGGCCCCTACGTCCACCCACACTCCAGTCAACAACCCCTATGTTGGGGGCCCCTGCGTCCACCCACACTCCAGTCAAAAACACCTGTGGTGGAGGCCCCTACGTCCACCCACACAACAGTCCAAAACACCTGTGGTGGAGGCCCCTACGTCCACCCACACACCAGTCCAAAAACCACTGTGGTGGAGGCCCCTACGTCCACCCACACACCAGTCCAAAATCAAATCCAACAAAACTTGTTAGTAGCATACGGGGTTTGACGCTCGAAGAGGGTCCCAAGTTGGGAATAGTGGTTTTAAGTTCCAAACGCTGAAAGGAAGACCCAAAAAGAAACTCATCCACAAACTCTTCTCGAACAACTGCTAGCCTCGCTGAATTACCAAGAACTAGCAAGGGAAATTCCCAGGAAATTTAGCGCCTAATTCCCTAAGCCGACATGAATTAGAAGGCGAAATTTCCAGGGAATTTAAGATCTGACTACCCCCAAACCATCAGGGGTTATCTACATAGATTTCCGGGAAATTAGCCCACCAAACCATCAAGGCTGAAACCAATAAAATTATCCAAACTCATTTGAAGTCGCAGTGTGGTTTAGTACAAAAGCAAATAAAGACCTTAACAGCTAAGCTACTAGTGCGAGAGTAATAATGACCTTATAACGTAACCAACATTTAGTAGAATTGCTGAACATGACATCCATATTCTCTTATAACCAAGGCCATATATGAATCTAGATTTTTAGCAAAAACCATTGCTAATGAAATATGCAGGATTAGCCACGCAAAACTGATCAGGAACAAGACACTTAAACCAAGCATATATGAATCCAGATTTTTAGCAAAAATCATTGCTAATGAAATATGCAAGATTAGCAACGAAATTGATCAGGAACTAGCCAATTAAACAAAGTTTATATGATTCCAGATTTTTAGCAAAAACCATTGCTAATGAAATATACAAGATTAGCCACGAAATTGATCAGGAACTAGCCAATTAAACCAAGTATATATAATTCCAGATCTTTAGCAAAAACCATTGCTAATGAAATATGCAAGATTAGCCACGAAATTAATCTGGAACTAGCCAATTAAACAAGTATATATAATTCCAGATTTTTAGCCAATGAAATATGATCAAAGGAACCTGCAGGGAGAAACAAGATTTTTAACCATTCCAGATCCTTAACCGAGTATATATATGAACTGGCAAAATAATTCCACATTTTTAACCATTCCAATAAAAAAATTGGAAGAAACCTGTAGGGAAAACCCCAAAATTAGGCAATGTAAAACATATAACCTGGGAGATAATCAGACAATGTAAGCATATTATCTGGAAGGAATTACTAGCACAAACATCGGGTAGTGCCATCACAACACAAAAATCGGACCAAAATCAGTTAAGAAAAGGGGAAGGAGATGAGGGGGATCGGCCAAGCACAAGTCCAGGAATGCTACTAACAAGACTAGAGAAACCACCACATATAAATTCAGAAAATTTCACCATCTAATTAGGGAACCTGCCATTATAAAATTCCAGAATTTTGCTTACAAAGCTAGAGGAACTACCACAGAAAAAACCCATGAAATTTGCTAAACAAAAATTAGAGGATCAAGCCCATGGTGACCCATAAATTTTGTCAAATAAATTAGAGGATTTGCCCCTTGATGATCCAAGAATCTTGCCAACAACATTAGAGGGAATCTACCACAAAAAGAACATCCAGAAGAAAAAGAGAGATGGAGGGGAAGGAGGGGGAAAAGTTTTCTTGCCTCTAAAACAACCGGAGAACCTCCGGATCGCGACAAGCTCGACGAAGCCCTAGCCCCGACGATGAAGATAAGCCCCGGCCACCTCCAAAACTCCTCCGATGGCCCACGCCACTGACGCCCAGCTCCTCCGTCTCAAACCCTAACTCACCTCTAACTCCCTCTCGACGGAACCAACGGCATCGGGGAAGGGAAGAAAAAAAATAAAGAACCGCAGGACTCCCTCATCTCCTCACCCATCAGGAACCTTATATGCATAAAAAAAAACCTTTTTTATATAATTTGTATGCACACACAACAATTGTATATATATATTATGTATATATATACAAGCCTTTATATACCCTTATACATACATACACACATCATGTATATTTATAATTTTTATATAATCCTTCCCATAAGAATCTTCATAATTGAATATGTTTGCCTATACATGCATAAAACTTCATACATACACACTTATATATATATATTGCAATTATAACTCGATCTAGAATTACTTGTCGGACGACGACGACGATGACGAAACGGTAACGCCCTCTCACAGTCACACTACGCAACGATAATTTAATATTTAAGACATTATCATCTCGCATTCCATGCTTAAAAGACTATAAGAAAACTTGGGGCGTTACAGGTACTATTGTCAAGCTCGATGGTTTTATATCTTACTCTTTCAACCTAACTTATCCTACTTGCAGAACGCTCACCCGAATGAGAATGCCTCAGGGAGGTCAATCACCGAGACCCGCATCCCATACACCTGCAGGGTTGGCACTCCGCTCGTGGAGGTGAGGGCCCTCAACCTGCGGGGCTCGCCTTCGCAACGAAGTGAGTGACTTAACTTGCCTCCCTTCGTACCTCTTGACTTGCCAAATCACGCTCGCTCATTGTGCAGTGTCCCCTTCCGTGGGCATGGAAGAACAAGTCCCTCCTCCGGCGGACTCGCCTACCCCGCCGAACCAGACCATCATCACACCTGGATTCGGATTCTTGGGACAGAGGAGCCCCGGAGGGATGCTGATTGTCGAGCCCAGGCTCGATTCTAGACCCGTGCTCGCTCCCGGTCTGGGTAAGGCCCTTACCCCTGCCTTTGTTGAAGCATTTGGAGTCTAGCCAGGCACCACTCGCCAGCGGCCCAGTACTCAAATTCTTCCACTAGGTTAGACTGTCGCTATTGAGTGTCATTTTCCACCTTCTTGCCAATTTCTCTTCCACAGGTGACCACATGACACCGCCCACCGAGTCGGAGTCTGGAGCGTTGGAGATATCTCCACCCCCCTCGCCGAGTCAGGTCGCTGATTTTCTGGGGGACCCTAGCGATCCGGCGCGAATGAAGAGGCGAGTCACCGAGATATTCCAGAAGCATACCGCCCTGCTGACGGATCTGCACGAACAGAATTGGCTGGATCAGCTCGCTAATGAGGAGAGGTTTGCCGCGACGGACGACGCGAACGCGCGCATCCTCGCTGAGGTGCGGCCGACCAATCGTGGCGACGCGACCTCCCCCGGGGTGTATATTGCTCGAATTGACAATTACATGCGGTTGACGAGCCAGGAGAACTAGTTGCTTTGCGAGTATCACTACCCGCGAGTCCCCCCTCGCTCTGGTGTACGGGGTCGCGGTCGCTGGAAGTGGTTTTTATATTATGAATTCCCGCTTTGCATTTTATTGTTTTTTCTTCTTCCTCCCCTTCGTAGGGTAGGGGGGGGGGTCGCGAACAATTTTTTACAAGTCTGTAACAATGATACTTTGCTCGCCTTGCGAGCCCTTACTTTCCATGTTTATTATCTTTTCTTTCGCCTTGCCTGGCTCGCTCATTTGTTGGTTATTTTTATGTTTCTATTACTCGCACTCGCGTCCTGCCCTCGCGTTTTGCTTTATTTCACTGTCCAGCGTTAGCTCGCCGACGATTAACGGGAGAAAGTTCGACAAGGTGTCGACTCGCATGGAGCGAACAGGACCCCTAGAGGCGGAAGAATACCGCGCAAATCCGCTATCCGCAGACACCGGCGCTTCAGCTTCTTCCCGCCTTTTTCATTTCTATAAATAGTCGGCCTTTTTTTCTTTTCAACCACCGCATTTACTATTCCTCCTTCGCGCTCCTCTTCTTTCTAACCCTCTCGCAAACCTAGCTCGCTTTTGCGGCTTTTGTGATTCGCAGCTTCAAGACAACATGGTCGGCGACGTGGAAGCTGAGGGGCGAGCCAAGTGCTCTGGGGCCTTCCTTGATTGCCTTTTCTTCAGCGTCAACCTCACGAAGGAGGAATACCGGGCTACCGTCGATCAATACATCCACTCCGGATTTGTGGCTCGCTGCCCTACCGAGCGGGACACCATCAGCGACCCGTATCCCGACGAGCTCGCTATCCCCATCGCCCATTTCGAGAATGGGTTGCGACTCCCTCTTTGGCCGGAAGTGCACCAAGTAAGTTTGTTTCTTGACCCTTATATTCCTGACTCACTTTGCGAATGACCCTCTAACACTTGTTGACTTTTCCAGGTGCTCATGTACTTCGGCATTCTGCCGAGCCAGCTGACGCCGAACGTGATCGCCGTGGTGGTCGCGTTCGCCAGTTATCTTAGGGTGGAGAAGGTCGAGTTCAGCCTGCTCGTTTTCCGCAAGGTGTTCTCGTTCCGCACGTACAAGGACGGGATGGCTCACTTCGCGAGCCAGCATGTCACCGTCTGCGAGACAGTGAATAACTCTCATTATTGGACGCAGAAGTTCGTCCTGGTGAAGGGCCCTTTCGGCAACATCTCCTACACCCCCTCCCAGCGAGACAAGGCCGTCTATCGCCCTCCGACCTCGCTAGGGGGGGGGGGGGGGGTGATGCAGGCTTGTACCGGTTCCTCAAAGGATAAAACTTTGAGGTCGCTTTCCTCCGAGAGTGGGTAGACCTGTTGCCGCCTGTCCCCCAAGGAGAAGGTTTGACTCGCGCTCGCCCATCTCCCCACTCCCCTCTCCTTCGATTGGCTAATGCTCTTAGTCATCTTTGCAGGAGAGCGTTACCTTCCAGTCAGCCCTCCGCACGCGCCATCTTCCTCCCTTGCCTCTGGCGCGCTCGCGAGCGTGGCCGTCGAGGCCTTCCGCGATGTCGGCCCGCCTCGCAGGTGGCGGCGAAGAAGATCAAAAGAGCCCCCCCCCCCCCCCCCCCACCGCCAAGGCGAAGGAGGTCGTAGACCTTTCTGAATCCGACCTCCCCCCTTCTCCTGCAGCAAATCAGGAGCCTGCCAAAGAGGGTGGCAAGCCGGAGGAGGCGGCCGCCAAGCCCAAGCCGATGAGCCACACGAACTTCGGGCTCAGTATGAAGCTTACAGACGCAGTTAGCGAGCCGGTGCTCACATGGGACCCCGAGCAGAATAAGGTCATCTGCTCCTCTCTACTCCCTTCCTGGGTGGAGGACGACAAGGCTGGAGGTGAGGCGTTCGCCCTCGCCTTAGGCCTTTACGGTCGCGAGGACGCCTCCCTCTTTTGGACCTTCACGCAGAAGGGGCTCATATATGAAGCCATGCGAGCCCTATTCCGAGCGACGGAGCTTACCCACATGGTGGGCCGCCGGTACTTCACTGCGGACAGGGAGATCAGGGAGCTCAACGTCGAGCTCCAGAAGTCAGCGGATGAGGTCGCGGAGCTTAAAGGGAAGGAGGCCTTGTCTGAGGGCCTTCTCGCCAGTCTCCAAGGCGGACTGGTAAGCAATACTTTGCAAAATTCTTTTCTTGTCTCGCCTCTCTTTTCTTTTGTTAACCCGCTTTTCGCAGGATGCCGAGTCCGTCAGCCAGCTTCATGCGAGGATCGCTGACCTGGAAATGGAGAACACCTGCCTGAAGGCCCGGGTTCGCGATCTGACCCTGGCGGTGCTTCCTCCCCCTCCTCCGCGATCCGGGACTCGCGGTCAATCGCGAGAGGAGAAAGAAGCCGATCGCAAAAGGTCGATGGAGATCGCAGAGCTCGTCCTCGACACTCTCAAAGGGGGAGGACATGATCGTTCCCGACGCTATGGAGTTCACTGCAAAAGAAGTCATCCCCGACTTGTTCGCACCCATCTCCGAGGTAGAGGATCGCGAGAGTAACTAAAGAGCTACCTGGCGAGCCGCCTTAGTTTTTTGGTTGTCTATAATGTAAAAACTTTTTTCTTTTTGCCGGCGAGCCCGTCGTTGGACTGTAATCTTTTGTGAGGAATGAAAAGAAACATTTTGTCTATCTTTCCAATATTACTGCCTTACTTTTTATTCGCATGTGCTCTTTCATTCGTGCTCGCACGATCTTGATTTTCTTATGCTCGTGCTTTTAAACTTTCGTTTGATGCTCGCGCCCGCGTCTCTCTAATTGACGATTCTCCCTTCGTCGTATTGTACCTAGGTCGCTCTCGCTCCCTTCTCTTCTGCGGCGATGGTAAGACTCAGGTTGTAGGACCTTATCCTTGTTTGGATGTACCTCGTTGGGGAACCTTGCGAGAGGGGCCAGTATTAGCCTGCCTCGCTCGCACTCGCCCTTTGCGATCTCTTACCGCCATCCATGGACCACCTTAGAGACGGGCCCTCTCTTGCTCGCCATCTTTACTCGCGCCACTGAAATTCATAAGTAACTTTGCGAATAGCCGACTCAGTCGCTCTGCCGCGATCTATTCCCGTATGCGAATGGGCCCCTGGTCTCGCCTCGCGCAGGCTTTGAGGTCGCTTGCGAGCCAAATCTCTCGCTATGAGTAACCTATTTGCCTGCCCAAACCACTCGTAACATTGCCAGCCTCTCCAGAGACGATCCTGACCCACCGACTATGTGAGCCCGGCAACGGAATTGATCTGGGGCATTCCAGCACCAAACCACTTGAAACATCGCCAGCCTCTCCAGAGATCAACCTGACACACCGTGTATGAGAGCCCGACAGCGGAATCGATCCGGGGCATTCCAGCACCAAACCACTTGAAATATTGCCAGCCTCTACAGAGATCAACCTGACCCACCGTCTATGAGAGCCCGACAGCGGAATCGATCAGGGGCATTCCAGCACCAAACCACTTGAAGCATTGCCAGCCTCTCCAGAGATCAACCTGACCCACCGTCTGTGAGAGCCCGACAGCGGAATCGATCTGGGACATTCAACCGGCAAACCACTTGAAACATTGCCAGCCTCTCCAGAGATCAACCTGACCCACCGTCTGTGAGAGCCCGGCAGCGGAATCGATCTGGGGCATTCCAGCACCAAACCACTTGAAGCATTTCCAGCCTCTCCTGAGATCAACCTGACCCACCGTCTGTGAGAGCCCGACAGCGGAATCGATCTGGGGCATTCCAGCTCCAAACCACTTGAAGCATTGCCAGCCTCTCCAGAGATCAACCTGACCCACCGTCTGTGAGAGCCCGGCGGCGGAATCGATCTGGAGCATTCCAGCACCAAACCACTTGAAGCATTGACAGCCTCTCCAGAGATCAACCTGACCCACCGTCTGTGAGAGCCCAGCAGCGGAATCGATCTGGGGCATTCCAGCACCAAACCACTTGAAGCATTGCCAGCCTCTCCAGAGATTAACCCGACCCTTCGTCTATGAGAGCCCGGCAGCGAAATCGATCTGGGGCATTCCAGCACCAAACCACTTGAAACATTGCCAGCTTCTCCAGAGATCAACCTGACCCACCGTCTATGAGAGCCCGGCAGCGGAATCGATCTGGGGCATTCCAGCACCAAACCACTTGAAGCATTGCCAGCCTCTCCAGAGATCAACCTGACCCACCGTCTGTGAGAGCCCGACAGCGGAATCGATCTGGGGCATTCCAGCGCCAAACCACTTGAAGCATTGCCATCCTCTCCAGAGATCAACCTGACCCACCGTCTGTGAGAGCCCGACAGCAGAATCGATCTGGGGCATTCTAGTACCAAACCACTTGAAACCTGCCAAAGAATTGCTCCAAAATACATGTATTGAGTACGAAATATAAAAAGTCAGTTACAAAAAATGGCTAAGGATAAAACCTTTTTAAATCATCCCCACTCTTGGCTCGGCCAAGAGATACCCCTTCCACATCCTAGAGGTGGTACCCTCCTGACCTGAGCACTTCACTTACAACGTAAGGCCCTTCCCAATTGGGCTCTAGCTTGCCAACCGCTCCTCCTCTTCTGGCCGCGTCAACCTTCTTTAGTACTAAATCTCCCTTTTCAAAGTGTTTTATCCTGATGTGTTTGTCGAAGTATCTGGCCATCCGCCTCTTGACTTCCTCATGTCGGACAGTAGCGATGTCTCGGAGCTCTTCTACCAGGTCCAGGGACAACCTTTGCTCTACATCATTTTCTATCAACCATTCTCCATCTCCTTCACCCGCGGTGATCACCCTGGGGGTCTTGACTTCGAACTCTACACGGAGAATGGCCTCGGACCCATGGGAAAGTTTGAAGGGGGTCTCTCCCGTGGTTGTGTTTGGGGTAGTTCTCATGGCCCATAGAACGGAGGGTAGCTGTTCCACCCAATTTCACCTGAGGTTCTCCACCTTCTTCTTTAGTAGATTGACAATTATCTTGTTCGCCGCCTCCACCTGACCGTTACTCCTTGGGTGGTGGACCGACGCGAACCTAAGATCTATGCCAAGTTGGGTGCAAAAACTAACGAATTCTTCGCTGGCAAATTGGGGTCCGTTATCTGTCACGATGGCTAGAGGGAGCCCATGCCTGCAAATTATTTCACCCCAAATGAAATTTCTCACTACCTGGGATGTTACCTTGTCCAGCGCCTTCACCTCGACCCATTTAGAAAAATAATTTATCATCACCAGCAGGAACTTCCTTTGGCCGCTTGCCTGGGGGAAGGGTCCTACCAAATCCAATCCCCATATAGCGAAGGGTCATGGAGCTGTGATGGTCGGGAGCCTTTGGGCTGGAAGGAGTTGGAGTGGAGCATAGACCTGGCTCTTCGAACACTTCTTCGCGAATTCTGCTGCATCCTTGCTGAGGGTAGGCCAGAAGTAGCCTTGCCTCAACACTCTCCCTTCCAAAGTCTTGCTCCCGGAGTGACTGCCACACTCCCCCGAGTGGATTTCTTCAAGGACCCTCGGGACCTCCTCAGACACGCAACGAGACAGGAACCCCGAGAGTGTTTTTTGGTATAGCAACCCTGCATGTAAGGAGTAGTACGCAGATTTGTACCTGAACTGCCGCTTGTCAACATCTCCCTCGAGGAACTTTCCCGATGTTAGGAAGGTGATGAGGGGATCCATCCATGATGCTCGCTGATCCACCTCCATCAGCTCCCCTTCTTCAATGGAAGGTCGAAAGAGTTCTGACACTGTTCGCCCTGTCCGAGGACCGAACTTGGCTAGTAGGTCTGCCGGGGTGCTCTCTTCCCTTGGCACATGTGTAATGGAAAAAGTGGGAAATTGGCCGATGACCCCCTTGACCTTCTCTAGGTAGCGTTTGAGGATCGGTTCCCTTGCTTCAAATTCTCCCCTGATTTGGCATGCCACCACCATGGAGTTCGTTGAGACCTCCACGTCCTGCACCCCTAGCTCCCTAGCCAGTCGCAGGCCTGCTATCACTTCCTCGTACTCTGCTTGGTTATTGGTAATAGGGAAATGGATGCTCAGGGCCTGCTCGATCTTTGTTCCTTGAGGGCTTATCAGGATGATCCCTCCTCCATAGGAATGCTTCCCTGACGCACCATCCACTAGCATCTTCCAGGAGACCGGGGAGGGTGATTCATTCTCCCCTACTTCAGCTGTGTAGTCCACCATGAAGTCTGCCACCGCTTGTGCCCTGATTGACGTCCTAGGCACAAACGCGATGTCGAACTCACTTAGCTCCACGGACCATTTGGCTAGCCTCCCCGAATGCTCCACCCCCTCCATAACTTTTCAAAGCGGGTGGTCGGTCACTACTTTGATCGAGTGCGTTTGGAATTATGGCCTAAGCATCCGGGCAGATACCACCAAGGAGAACGCCAATTTCTCCAAAATTGGGTATCGGAGCTCCGCCTTCCTCAGCACTCGGCTGACGTAGTAGATGGAACACTTCCTTCTCCCCTCTTCTACGACCAACACTGAACTGACAGCCTCGGATCCTACCCCTAAGTATAGGGATAGGTCCTCCCCTTGCCTTGGACCCTGGAGTAGCGGGGTCTGGGTGAGTTGCCCTTTCAAATCTTGGAAAGCTTCCACACATTCTGAGGTCCATTCGAACTTATTGTTTCCTCATAGCACCTTGAAGAAGGGGGCACACTTCTCCCCTGCCTTGGAGAGGAACCTACTGAGCCCGGCCAATTTTCCCGTAAGGCGTTGAAATTCCTTCGCATTTCTTGGCGACCGTAACTCCGAGATTGCTTTAACATTATCGGGGTTTGGCTCCACCACCGTCGGGGTGAGCAAGTGGCCTAGGAATTTTCCCCTGCTCGCCCCGAAGACACACTTCAGGGGGTTGAGCTTCATCTTGTACTTCCGCAAAGTCCCAAAAGTCTCCTCAAGATCTCGGAGGTGAGACTTGAGGTCCCGGCTCTTTACCATGAGGTCATCAACGTAGACCTCCAGATTCTTTCCCTTTTGCTCGCGGAAGACCCGGTCCATCATCTGTTGGTACGTAGCCCTGCATTCTTGAGCCCAAAAGGCATCATTTTATAATAATAGCATCAACCCCCGTGATGAAGGAGACATCTTTGATGTCGGGAGGGTGCATGCGGATTTGATGATAACCTGAAAAAGCATCTAAAAAAGACAACACAGAGAAACCGACGGCTGAGTCAACCAGCGCGTCGATTCTAGGCAAGGTGTAACAATCCTTGGGGCATGATTTATTAAGCAAGGAAAAATCTACGCACATTCTCCACTTACCATCTCCTTTTTTCACCATCACTACGTTGGAGACCCAGCCGGGATACCGGATCTCCGATACAAAACCGGCCTTGATGAGCTTGTTAGGTATCCTCCCGAATAGGTGCCTCCAGCTTATCAGCAGCGGGCCTCTTCTTTTGGCGGATGGGGCGAGTGCCGGGATCGAGGTTAAGGCGATGGCACACCACATCCGCGTCGATCCCCGGCATCTCCGCAACACTCCATGCGAAGACATCCACGTTGTCTTGGACGCAAGCCGAGATCTTCTTCCGGTCCGCGGGGCTGAGCTCCCCACCGATCTTGATCTTCTCAATTGTTCCAGCCTTGGTGGTCACCTCCACTTCCACCACCTCCTCCACAGCTTCCAACCTGGATTGTTTGCCCCAGGTATTGTTCTCCTTGCCGCCACATGCGAGCCCCCCCGGCTCCTTCTTCCACCTCTTCCTCTTCCACCACCATCAACTCTTCCGCCCCTTCTCTCGAGGCCTCTTCTTCTTTCTCTTCCTCCTTCCCCTCCTCCACCCTGGGCCATCAGCGACCCCTTCCTGGGCATGAACTAATCCTTCATCCCTCCTTCCCTCCAACCTCTCCTCCTCTTCGGCCTCAGCCACTTCTTCCATCACCTTGTCCCACTCCTCCGCTTCTTCCATCCAGGAGATGGTGTTGACGACAGTCACATAGCACTGCCTGCCACCTTGGGGTCTCCCCGGACCCATGGTCACATGGAGTCCCACTCCGCCTTCCACCTCCTTCCTTTCTCCTGAAAATCCAAACCAAGGGCCATCCGAAGCCAACGCCCTTCTGGCCTCCACCTTCATCTCATCAAACGCCCTCTTGAAGATGACGTTGACCGAGCTTCCATTGTCCATGAGAATTCAAGACACCGTGAAGTTCTCGATGGCTGTTTGGATGACCAATGCGTCGCAAAAAGGGTCCTCATGACCCGGCATATCCCTTTGGGTGAAAGTGATTTTTTCTGCTGGGGGTGGGACCGTGGACGTTGAAGCCACGCTCCGACGGTAGATGGTACGAAGGCTTGCCTTGAGGGTTGCCTCTACCCCGACTCCCCTGTGGATCACCCGGATCCCTCCTTGGGTCCCTAAATAGACCCTATCTTCACATCTCTCCTCCTCGTCCTCTCGAGGCAGGACATCCTCGATCCTCACTTGCTGCTGCTGCCGCGGCACCGGAACCCTGGCTCTTTTTGTATCCAAGAACTCGGGGCAGGTGGTCGTTGCGTGACCTTCCTCATCATGGAAGTCACAGTATGACAACACCGCCTCCCCCCTCTCGGCCTCTACCGCCATGTTGCCTCTTCTCCTCCCCGCTCCTGCTTCCACTACTTCTCTCCTTCCTCTTCCTCCTCCTCCTCCTCTTACTCGTCTGATTGCCATAGCCTGCTGAGGCGGGGGAGGCATCTGCCTAGGACCCTGCCTCCACCCTAACTGTTGAGGTCTTCCTTGCCCCCCATAGAAGTTACCCCCTCCTGGGGCGTAGCCTCTTCCCTGACCTTGCATCCCCCCACCATGCTGCCTCCATCCCCCTTCCGTTCCCGAGGCTCTTCCCTTCTTCTTACTTCTTGCTGCCTGACCTCCGGCTTTGTGATCTTTGCTAGCCTCTTGGTGAGCTCCGGATTGGCCTCCTCACTCTCGACTTCTTCTGCCACCCTCACCATCAACTCCTCGTAGGAGACGGGGGCTTTCCTCTTCAGGTCCATCTTAAAGAAACTCTCCTTCAGCCCCAACGTGAAGGCGAGCTAAAGAGAAAACCCGGGCATCTCCTGGGTGAGCAGAACTTCCTCCTGGAACCGATCTGCATAATGAGCCAACGACTCCTTAGGCTCCTGCTTCACTTTAAAGAGGGACTCGGCGTCCTTCTTCCTCTTCTTCGAAGTTGAAAACCGTAACAAGAAACTTCTGCGCAGATCTTTGAAGGCATAGATCGATGCGACGGGAAGTTGGTGGAACCACTCCCGAGCTTTCTCCTTCAGGGTGACGATGAAGAGCCGACACTTGAAGGCGTCAGACATCGGCCAGATAGAGATCGAGTCCTCGAATGACTGCAGGTGATGGACCGGGTCGTCCCGACCATGATAATAGACCCTGTCCCACTCTCTGAACCCTTCTGGGACGGGTGCAGAGAGCACCAACTCACAAAAGGGGCTTCCTCCCCCTGCTTCCTTTTCCTGCTCAGCTCGCCCCCCCCCGAGCTCTCTCGCCCAACCGAAGCTAGCCGGTTCCAAGCTCGCGAGAGCCACCATTGCCGGGCCGGCCCCCGCGGGTGCCGCGCCCACCAGAATCGCATTCGTCGGCGCCATGCTCGCCTCCCCCGCGCCTACCTTTCTTGCGCTTTCCTGTCCCGCGCTCGCCAAGATTGAGCTCGCCGGAACCGAGCTCGAGGGGCTGGCGAACAATACTAGTCACTCCAGATCTTGCGCTGACCTGCCAGCCACTTCTTTTCCAGCCCTTCCTCCCGGGCTCCCTCGCCAACCGCTGCCGGAGGTTGGGACGCTAGAGCCACTGGGGTCATGAACTCGCTACGTAGCGCTGCGACTGCGAACCCGAGGGTGTCGAGGACTTCTCGCCTGAAGTCTGAGAACATCTTCTGCACCGCCACCGGGTGTGACCCGCTGACTTCCTCGCCCTGCCCTTCATCTCCTGCCATGTTCCTTTTCCGGAATCTTCCTAGACCAGCCGCGCTCCACGCTCACCGCATCAAAATGTTGAAACCAATTTCTCAGTCTCTTGTGAAGCTCGGGCCCTCAATGAGTTGAGTGGCAGCTAGCCCTTACTAGTCCCTTGAGAGGAGCAGACCGGAGACTTGGAGATGGACTAAGACCTTAGTCGCAGCGAGGAGGTCCCACCACAAACCTGGAAGATCGTTGAGCGCTTCCCCTTCCAAGCCAAAGCTGAGACTTGGGCACCTGGGAGAGCTAGAGAGCTGAGCCAAAGTAACCAAGGAAGAAGAGGAGGCTCAGAGATCTGAGATTGGAATCCTCTCCCAAGGTGCCCTTTAAGGTCTATTTATAGGTTTTTGCTCATGATCTGTTAATAGCGGAATTTCGCCTTTTGGTTCTACTAAACGCGCCCCAATTTGGCCTGCTAACAGCCAAACTCCGATGTTTGGAGGGGCTACATGCAGGCCACCAGGGGCAGAGGAGTAACTCCACCTCTTTGGTCTATGGACGAGTGGTTTATGAGAGCCTCACTCGCGAGAGAGGTGAATTCGTCGAACGGGTTTCGTCGAACGGAAAGATGAGTTCGTCGAAAGGACTTCGTCAAACGGAGAGCAGAATTCGTCGAACTCAGGACTTCGTCGAACGAAGAGCGGAATTCGTCGAACGCTGAACTGGGTTTGACATTCTCAACAAATGCTCGGCGTTCGTCGAACGTAGGACGGATCTCGTCGAACCCTAAGACTTGGAAGGGATCCGACTTGCTTGCCTTCTTGCGAGCAGCCGACGAGTACCCGACTCGCTAGCCTTCTTGTGAGCAGCCGGCGAGTACCTGGCTCGCTTGCCTTCTTGCGAGCAACTAGCGAGCACCCGGCTCGCTCGCCATCTTGCGAGCAGCTGGCGAGTACCTGGCTCGCTTGCCTTCTTGCGAGCAGCCGGTGAGTACCCGGCTCGCTCGCCGTCTTGTGAGTTGACCTTGAAAGTTGGGCTCGCTGGGATATGACTCGTGCGCCTTCCTGCGAATTCTTCCGTTGAGATAGGATAGAGGTAACCGCTGAGGCGGTCATTGGACTGAGAAGCAAATTCGTCGAACGCATAATGGAGTTCGTCGAACTCAGGACTTCATCGACCGCTGAGCTTGAGTAAAAGCGTCGACCGCTGAGCATGGGTAAAAACATCGACCGCTGAGCTTGGGTAAAAACATCGACCGCTGGGCTTGAGTAAAAGCGTAGACCGTTGTAGCAATCTGTTCGTCGACCGCTGAGCTGAGGTGGGATCGTCGAGCGCTGCTTGGGTTTCATCGAACGCAGCTTTGAACCTTTTCGTCGACCGCAAAGCGCCGTTCGTCGAACGCAGATAGCCGTTCGTCGAACGCAGAGAACATATGCAAATTTTGCCTGTTGGTTATTCCTCCGTCTTTGTTCTCCTCTAGGCGAATATCGGGGTTGTACAATCTATGTTTTAAAACTTCATTTTCTTATATATGTATAGTGTAATAGCTTGCGTGGTAATGATTGAAAGGTTCAAAGGTTGGCCCCAAGCAGACCCGGTGACAAGGCTTTCATCTAGCTGGCAGGGTTGTAGGCTCACTCGGTTGCAGGTTCAAAAGGTTCAAAGGTTCGCACCGAGTAGACCCGCTGACCAGGCTCTCATCTAGCTGGCAGGGCCGTAGTCTAACTCGGAGGCAGGTTCTAAAGGTTCAAAGGTTGGCCCCGAGCAGACCCGCTGACCAGGCTCTCATCTAGCTGGTAGGGCCGTAGGCTCACTCGGTGGTAGGTTCGAATGGTTCAAGGGTTAGCCCCGAGCAGACCCGCTGACCAGGCTCTCATCTAGCTGGCAGGGTCGTAGGCTCACTCGGTGGTAGGTTTGAAAGGTTCAAAGGTTGGCCCCGAGCAGACCCGCTAACCAAGCTCTCATCTAGCTGGCAGGGCCGTAGGTTCACTCGATAGCAGGTTCAAAAGGTTCAAAGGTTGGCCCCGAGCAGACCTATTGACCAGGCTCTTATCAAGCTAGCAGGGTCGTAGGCTCACTAGGTGGCAGGTTCTAAAGGTTTAAATGTTGGCCCTGAGCAGACCCGCTGACCAGGCTCTCATCTAGCTGGCAGGGTCGTAGGCTCACTGGGTGGCAAGTTCGAAAGGTTGGCCCCGAGCAGACCCATTGACTAGGCTCTCATCTAGATGGCAGGGTCGTAGGCTCACACAGAGTCAGGTTCTAACGGTTCAAAGGTTGGCCCCAAGCAGACCCGCTGACCAGGCTCTCATCTCGCTGGCAGGACCATAGGCTCACTCGGTGGCAGGTTCGAAAGGTTCAAAGGTTGGCCCCGAGCAGACCCCCAAACCAGGATCTCATCTAGCTGGCAAGGTCGTAGGCTCATTCGGTGGCAGGTTTGAACCGTTCAAAGGTTTTCCCCGAGCAGACCCGCTGACCAGGCTCTCATCTAGCTGGCAGGGCCGTAGGCTCACTCGGAGGCAGGTTCTAAAGGTTCAAAGGTTGGCTCCGAGCAGACCCGCTGACCCGACTCTCATCTAGCTGGCAGGGCCGTAGACTCACTCGGTGGCAGGTTCGAAAGGTTCAAAGATTGACCCGAGCAGACTCGTTGACCAGGCTCTCATCTAGCTGGCAGGGTCGTAGACTCACTCAGAAATTGGTTTGAAAGGTTCAAAGGTTGGCGCCGAGCAGACCCGCTGACCAGGCTCTCAACTAGCTGGCAGTGTCGTAGGCTCACTCGGTGGCAGGTTCGAAAGGTTCATAGGTTGGCCCCGAGCAGACCCGCTGACCAGGCTCCCATCTAGCTGGAAGGGTCGTAGGCTCACTCGGAGGCAGGTTCTAAAGGTTCAAAGGTTTGCCCCTAGCAGACCCGCTGACTAGGCTTTCATTTAGCTGGCGGGGATGTCGACTCTCTCGGTGTCAGGTTTGAAAGGTTCAAAAGTTGGCCCCGAGCAGACCCGCTGACCTGGCTCTCATCTAGCGGGCAAGGCCGGAGGCTCACTCGGTGGCAGGTTCGAAAGGTTCAAAGGGTGGCCCCAAGAAGACCCGCTGACCAGGCTCTCATCTAGCTGGCAGGGCTGTAGGCTCACTCGGAGGCAGGTTCTAAAGGTTCAAAGGTTGGCCCCGAGCAGACCCGATGACCAGACTCTCATCTAGATGGCAGGGCCGTAGGCTCACTCGAAGGCAGGTTCTAAAGGTTCAAAGGTTGTCCGCAAGCAGACCCGCTGACCAGGCTCTCATCTAGCTGGCAGGGTCGTAGTCTCACTCGGTGGCAGGTTCAAAAGGATCAAAGGGTGGCCCCGGGTAGACCCGCAGACTAGGCTCGCATTTCGCTGGCAGGGTCATAGGCTTACTCGGTGGCAGGTTTGAAAGGTTCAAAGGTTGTCCCCGAGCAGACGCGCTGGCCAGGCTCTCATCTAGCTAGCAGGGCCGAAGGCTCACTCGGTGGTGACCCATGAGGAAGGCAAGGTCAGAGAAAAATCCAATGCGAAGAATTTACACAGGGCAAGTACCGGCAAGAGGTTGGTGAATGGTGCCCATCACGAAGGACACTCGATGACAAATGATGTCACTCGATAAAGACACTCGCTCGACGAGTGCGCAATGGAATGTTGGCCAGACCCATGGTCTGCGAGAATTTAGCAGGATGAGGTGGGTTCTCGACGCAATTCTTTTCCCGCCAGAAATCAACAAAATCGCCTAAGTCTTAAAAAGGCTGAGGCGAATGCGAAAGGGTCGCAATCGCGTGGCGCTCCTGTGCGGTGAGAGTATCTCGGTCATGACCTAGAATAGGGGTCATCGACGCGAAAGGCTAACAAGCGATATACGAGCACACACGCAAAGGTGCGAGAGCAAACAAAATAGCGTACGAATGCGCGAGCTATATGTTGATAATAACGGGATGCACAAGAAGATAGCATATGACAAATTGCGAGAGGAAAAGCATTTCATTTCATTTCAGTATAAAAAGGAATTACAAGATGATTCACGCATTACATTAAAAAGAAAAAGAAAGAAGAGTCTTCAAGGGTCGTCAGCTTCCTCGCCGGAGTATCCGCTGCTCTCGCTCGGAGAAGGGAGGTCATCGAGTTTTCGCCCATCGCCGGCTTCGTCCGCAGCATCAACTTGGGCGAAGAGTTCAGGAAGCACTTGGTGGGCGAGAATCCTCTCGCCCTCTTACTTCAAAAGACGGCCCTTTGCAGCACATCTAGCATATGCTTCGCTGCTCCTTGGGCGGACCTCTGCATCAGCCCCTCGAACTCGACGTTAGAGTACAGGTGTCGAGTGTCCCTCTCCCCGGAAGGTGGCCGAGCAGCGACATCTCACAGATTTTGGTTCTCGGCCTCCAACTCCATGACCCGCTCCTCAAGGATGCGCACCCGCACGAGCAGGGTATCATAGTTGGCTATGTCCTGCAAGAAATAGAAGAAGATTGGCGCGAGAAAGAGGGAAAACGTGAGAACTTGAGTCACTGTGAGGAGGCGTGCTCACCTCTCGGTATGGGCAGCTGGCGAGAAGGGCCTCGACTGTCGCCAGTTGCTGCTTCACGACCAGAAGCTCGGAGGAGATGCCGGCGCGGGTCTTCCCGACCTCGACAATGTTTCGCACGAGGGTCATGCTGCGGCGCGAAGACATATGAGTCCACTCGAGAGCACACATCTTGGCTCGCGCAGCCTCATGCGCGAGAGTCTGAGTAAACTCAGTATCGTAGACGGAAGCACCCTCGCATCTGTAAAGCATGTAGGAGAGACCATAGGAATGGACGCTGGTGGTTTCCTTCTCCATCCAGGACGGAAGGAGGCCAGAGAGGGAACTTTTGGTGCCCTCTCGACACCGGCCTCGAGGAGGGCTCTGCCGGCTCAATGACGATCTGAACAGCTGAGTCCTCCACAACAGGAGAACTCGAGCCAGTGGTCTCATCCACGACCACCTTCCCCATAGTGGTTGCAGAAGGTTCCGCTTGGGGGGGGGGGGGGGGGAGCTGGTGGACGTGTCGGGTTTCCGCTTCTTCCCGCTGCATTTCGCGGAAGGTGGATCCTTGCAGCAAGCTGCGGCAGCGGACTGCGTGAGGGCAAGGGCATCATCGGGAGCGACCTCCATGACCGCATTCGGCGGGTGGAGGGGAAGGCTTCGAACTCCTGTATCAAGTAAATTAAGTTAAAAGGGCGGAAGCGAGTGAAAGAGGAGCGAGAGATAGGGACGAAATAGTTCAGCTTACCCTCTCCTGGCAGAACCGACAGTAGCGAGCCGACGTGCTTCCGCAGATGCATGACATACATTCCATACTTCTGGATGAAGGCATGGAGCTTGGCCTCGTAACCCCCCAGCATTGGAGGCCGGAAGGTCGACTCGTCCTCCTGCATAGGCGCGAGAGGCACGTTGCCGAGTTTTCCTATGACGAAGACAAACCGTCGAACCCAGTCATGGTTTTTATTCTTCGTTCCAGTCACGCTGAGGGGGGACTGCCTGGATAAGAATGCCACTCTTTGGGTCACCCTAAAGTTGAAGAGCTTGCGGAACATCGAGAGCGAGAACTCAATCCCCTCCTCGCGCAGGTAGCAGGAAAATGCTACCAGCATGGCGATGGAGTTTGGATTGAGCTGCGCAGGGACAACTCCGAAGTAACGCAGGGTCTGACGGACCTTTGGCCACAGCGGGAGGCAGAGCCCTACCTCGAAATGTTCGAGGGGGATGGTAAGGGTATCAGGCGAGAATTGGTTAATGCGGTCTCGGTTCGCCGGGCGGCACACGAAAAATTTCGACGGAACGTAGTCAGCGATGGCCTGGGTAAAGTCAACTTTCGAGAGGTCGCAGGTCTCAAATTCATAGTTGGCGAATGCTTGAGCGCAATTAGCCCTGCCATCGGCCTCTTTCGTCATCGCCGGAGGATGGGGAGATCTTGCAAGGCTCCTAGAGAGAAGGGCGAGTGGTATTGCGAGAGCAAGAATGGAGAGAGATGGAAGCATAATAAAGGCGGTAGTTGGGTTAACTATTTATAGAAAAAAGGGGAAATGAAGGGAACTCTTTACGCGCGGGGTGCAGATAGCGGACGCACTATCCTGACACCTCATAGTTTGGGCCAGCCCATCTGCGCCAAGCCGTCGATAGAAGGCAAAAGAGACGCGCATGGCCCTCCCGACGAATGCAAAAAGCACGACACGAATGAAAGTAATCGCAAGAAAGCATTCGTAAAACCAATAAAAGACAGTAAATAACACAGACAGAAATAGTTCGCGAGAGGCATCAAGTCTCGTCTTGGTTCAGTGCGTAAAAGAAAAAGAAATAACGAGGGTGCGGGAGAATACAGGGGGCGAGAGCCGGTAGGCTTAATACTGTACCCACTGCTGATACAACCATCAACGCATCCGAGGACGCTTAATATCATTGCGCGACCGTTATTTTTATTTTATTTCCTGTTACTTTTCTGTTATTGTTATTTCCCGCGCACCGATGTTGTTTTACATTTCGGCTCATCGGTTTCACCACTTGGTGAGACCCTGAATAAATGGTCCGGCAATGTTAGTAGTAGGACGTAAGAGACACGTATAATTTATTTAGCGAAGCACATAAAATTAAACCCAAGAAATTAAAACCGTGTGGGATGCTATCAGTTTTGGAAATATTTCAAAAAAAAAAAACCATATGAGCTGCTATCAGTTTTGGAGAAGAAAAAAAGGTAGTTTATTTTTCTGGGAAAAAAATAATAATAAAAGGAGAGGGAAATATTTCAAAAAAACCCTATTCAGAGCCTATAAAAATGCCATCATGTAATGTCAAATCAGTCGGAATTATTCAGAGAAAACGAAATCGTATTTTCATTTTTCTCTGTATCTGACACTATTCACCTTCTTCCTCCCCGCTCCGACCTTCCAGCCGAAGCGACGAAGCTCCAGGTCCTCATCAATGAGTCACGCGCCTCTCCGACAAGCCTCCCCTACGAACCTGTCGAGCCTTTCCTACCACCAGTTCTTCCTCCAGCGGCCCACCGAGGATGGAATCAGAGAGGGCGCAACCTTCCCTCGCGGATCGCAGCGTTTCCGTCGACGTGCTCCAGAGCCGCCGATCTTCCCCTCCACCGATCACCAAAGTACGGACGTCGTCGACTTCGCCGCCCCTTCCGACGTCCATTTGGAGTCACTCTGTTGGTAGACGTCGACATCGTCCTTTCTCTCGCGTCGACCAACTGTTTCTCCACTGCAGCACCAGTCAACAGTCCCTTTTGCTGTTCAGTTTCATGGGTATAAAATCCTGGAACCGATTTCTGAACCCTACTGAGGTACCTTACCCGTATCCTTGCTACTTACATTAGCGTCAAAATTTATGCAACTAGTTAAATAATTGTATGCTTGCCTCTGAACGTTCCTACTATTTTATTTGTCGTTAATCCATAAATTATTGTTGTAAATTTGCTTGTGGGTGTGCGAATCTCGCAACGACTCAACTCATAAATCGTTCAAAGAAGTTTCGCTCAAATAACGATTAACGGAGTTGCCAACATCAACGTTAGAAAGTGATTTGCGCGCGTCAAATTCGATTTGGCCGCTCGGCCCCACTATCAAGATTTAAAATCCACGTATTTTATTAAAACCATAACTTTATAACAAATTAAAATATTTTTCAATTAAAATAATTAATTATTTAAAACCCTAATTTGAGTCTACATCTGTTTGGTATCAGAGGGGATTTGATTCGCTCCTATCGCTAATCAACAATTCGGGTTTTAAAAAAAATATATAATAATAATAATAAGCAATTTTTTTTTAATATTTAAACAAAAAAATAATTTTTATTTGAGTTTTAAATTTTTATTTGTCAAAAAAATTTTATTAAAATTAAAATTTTTTCTACCCTCTCGGGTAATCGCTCATTTCAAGTGAAATTTTTCTAAAAATTTTCTGATTTTTTCTATTTTTAAACTCCAACATATCGTCAAAAATCTTAAAAAGAAAGTGATTTGACTTTTTAAAAAAAAATATATCAAATAAAATTTTTAAAATCAAATTATTCTAAATGGAAAGACGAGTCGATCACTTAGAAACTATCGTTGGGGATTTGGCCCAACGCATGGGCGACTTAATGAAAGCGGTAGAAACTCTCACCACCGGCATAGGTAGTGTCACACACGTTATGAATGGGTTGCGCACAACAGTTAATAATATAGAGGCTACCATGCAATTAAATCGAGCACCTATCCTAGTGGTTGAGGTAGATCCTAATCCTAGGACTCCAGAACTTGCACAAACAGAACCCGAGCCACGTAACGAACCACGAAATCCACCCCGATGGGATGTAGGAGTAAAATTAGACGTTAGCGATTTTGAGGGACACTTAGAGCCCGAGGGTTGCCTAGACTGGTGTGATAGGATGGATCAATTCCTATCTTGGAAGCAATTGCCCCAAGCTTGGCAAGTTGAGTATGCCACACTTAGACTGAAAGGGTCTGCTTTAGTTTGGTGGGGACAATTAGAGCGTTCTCGCTTCAATTTAGGTATGCCCCCCATCACCACGTGGATCGAATTTAAAGCCCAACTACGAAAGCGGTTTATCCTACCCGATTATTTGCAAACCCTCTACCGTAGGTTCCACAACCTACGGCAAGACAAACTATCGGTGGATGAATACACCAATGAGTTCCTAGTTCTGCAGTCTCGCCTCGGCCTTCGAGAGGATGATAACATGACCGTGTCCCATTATCTGAATGGGCTACGCTATTCCATTAGAGACAAACTAGAGCTTTTTGATTATTAGGATTTAGGAGAGATCTCGAGTCATGCACGAAGAGTAGAGTCATCACAGAAGCGGTCATCGGAGTTAGGTCTACTGATAGACCCACATCGAGCGTCACCACTGCCCAACTACTAGAGACTTAGATGCCTCTCACCCACCCATCACTGTCGGGACTCCAACCCCATCCGTTGGTCCCTCCAAGGGTAAAGAGATTATTGGGACTAAGCCCAAAACTGGAGTATTTCGATGCTTCAAGTGTATGGAGCCAGGGTCATAAATCATCTGAGTTCCCGCGGCGTCACTTCGTCGCTATTATTGACTCTACTGATGGACGAGAGCCAGAGTATGGAGTTTACGTAAACGAGTCACACCCTGAGCCTGAGCACGAGTCAGAGGATGTCGTAGAAGTGGAAGGCGAACATGCCGGACACTTGGTATGCGTCTTACGATATAGTCTGATCACCCCTAGTGAGTCTACTGAGGATGATCATAGGAGGCACGATATTTTCCGCACTACTGCACATCTATATGGACAATTTAGTTCTATTATCATCGATGGTGGTAGTATGGAGAATTTCATCTCTCAGCGCATGGTCGATATATTAGGGCTTGAGACGCATCCGTTAGAACAACCATACAGCTTATCCGGAGTCAATAGTCATTTGACTATGTCCGTCACACACTATTGTCTAGTAGAGTTTTTTACCGGGAGCACATATTCGGATAGAGTTTTATGTCATGTTGCTGCCATGGATGTCTGCCACATCCTATTGGGAAGGTCTTGGAAGTATGATCGATGTGTCATGCACGACGGCACGTGGAACTCTCATTCCTTCGAGCACTATGGGCGCAAGGTTCTTCTTCTTCCCTAGAAGAACTGTCTTATTCCAAGGACCTCACCGTCTTCTAATTCACCTCCCATAGCCTCCACCACATTACTACTCACCCCACATATATCGATTCCTGACGTACCACCTGATATTTCCCAGTCTTTTGATACTATATCTGAAGACCACTCACTCCACACACCTCACTCTATCGATTTCTTATTTAGAAACGACGTTATTATTTCACCTCACTATTATTGGGAGATAGACCGATTTGTGGAGTTACAACAATATATTAAATATTTTAAGTCATATTTTTGGAACATATTATGGGGTCGAAATGGAATCAAACTCGAGTTTATAGCATCTATCGCTCTCTAACCGATGGATGGACCGAGTTCACTAATAAGTGTTTGGAGAACCTTTTTAAGTGTTTATGAGGAGAACCTTTTCCACGAGCAAATTTCATATGTAATAATTCTAAAGCTGCTCTCTTACTATATCTCCTTTCGAGATTTTGTATGTATTGCTCTGCCCACCTGACCGTCATCATCTCTTATTCCACGAACGTATTTCATTCGATGTGCAAGCTTATATTAATTATTTAAAAGAATTACATAAATTGGTGTTAATAATTTGCGAGCAGCCTTTTCAAAATTATAAATTCATGGTCGGTCGTTATCGCCATGAGTTATATTTTTCAAAGGGAGATTGGGTGTTTACTTGTTGTAGGAAGAAGAAATTTACTTCATAGTTATATCCTAAACTACTACAAAGGAGGCTTGATCCATCTCAAATTCTGAAGCACATCGAGCCATCCGTCGAAGCCCCACCAGGTTTAGCACTTGCGACAACATCCGATCTTTCGGTTACCTGTGTTTGTGAGTTCTCGCCGGGGTTGAGCTCTGTCAACCCCGGGAGAATTGATGCAACCATCAATGCATCCGAGGACGCGTGATATCATCGCGCGACCGTTATTTTTATATTATTTCCTGTTACTTTTCTGTCATTGTTATTTCCCGCGCACCAATGTTGTTTTACATTTCGGCTCATCGGTTTGACCACCCGGTGAGACCCTGAATAAATGGTCCGGCAATGTTAGTAGTAGGACGTAAGAGGCAAGCATAATTTATTTAGCGAAGCACATAAAATTATACCCAAGAAATTAAAACCGTATGAGATGCTATCAATTTTGGAAATATTTCAAAAAAAAAACCATATGAGCTGCTATCAGTTTTGGAGAAGAAAAAAGGAAGTTTATTTTTCCGGGAAAAAAATAATAACAAATGGAGAAGGAAATATTTCAAAAAGATCCTATTCATAGCCTATAAAAAATGCCATCATGTAATGTCAAATCAGCCGAAATTATTCAGAGAAAACAGTACTATTCACCTTCTCCCTCCCCGTTCCGAACGCCCAGCCGAAGCGACGAAGCTCCAGTTCCTCATCAACGAGTCACGCGCCTCTCCGGCAAGCCTCCTCTGTGAACATGTAGAGACTTTACAACCACCAGTGCTTCTTTCAGCGGCCCACTGAGGATGAAATCAGAGACGGCGCAACCTTCCCTCGCGGATTGCGGCGTTTCCGTCGACGTGCTCCAGAGCCGCCGATCTTACCCTCCACTGATCGCCAAAGTACGGACGTCGACGACTTCGCCGCCCTTTCCGACGTCCATTTGGAGTCACTCTGTTGGTAGACGTCGACATCGGTCTTTCTCTTCCGTCGACCAAATGTTTCTCCACTGCCGCACCAGTCAACAGTCCCTTTTGCTATTCAGTTTCTTGGGTTATAAAATCATGGAACCAATTTTTGAACCCTGCTGAGGTACCCTACCCATATCCTTTTTACTTACGTTAGCGTCAAAATTTATGCAACTAGTTAAATAATTGTATGCTTGCCTCTGAACGTTCCTACTGTTTTATTTATCGTTAATCCATAAATTATTGTTGTAAATTTGCTTGTGGGTGTGTGAATCTCGCAACGACTCAACTCCTAAATCGCTCAAAGAAGTTTCGCTCAAATAACGGTTAACGGAGTTGCGAACATCCATGTTGGAAAGTGATTTGCGTGCGTCAAATTCGATTTGGCCGCTCGGCCCCACTATCAAGATTTAAAATCCACGCATTTTATTAAAATCATAATTTTATAAAAAATTAAAATATTTTTCAATTAAAATAATTAATTCTTTAAAACCCTAATTTGAGTCTATATCAACTGCCATCAACCCCGGCCTCACCTCCCTGTCCTCGGAAGCACCCGCGGGTAGTGGAACGCGCTAACTGTCATCAACTCTTGGTTAATCAAGCGCATATGGTCCCTAGCCCGCGCAATGTGCCTCCCAGGCGAGGTCTCTCCTCACCCTCCTCCTTGGCGCTCCATTTCCCTGATAAGATGTTGGAGTTTCTGAGGTGATCTCAAAGCAATCAATAGTTAGTCTTGTTGCCAACGCAATATGAGCCTATAGGGTCGCACATAAAAGCGTTTGGAGAAACTGGAGAAAGGATTGTGTTGGCCTTACTCATATTGGATATGAGTGGAGGACCAATCCTGTGACTGCATGGAATTAAGTTGAGAATGTCTCAACGGGAAATCGTTTAAAGGGTTTAAACGAATGGGTTTATACTTGACAAATTCGGCTAAAGGGTTTAACCGAATTGTGTCAAATTCGGCTAATGTGATTAACCGAATTATGTTGTTTTCGACTAATGAGATTCAGCTAATGTGATTAACCGAAATTGTAACCGATTCGACTAAAGGGTTTAGCCGAATCCTGTCAGTTGGACGAAATGGTTTCGACGAAATGATATAGCCGAATTTGTATAGACGAATTCGTCGAAATGGTTTCGCCGAATCTGAGTCGAATTCAGTTATATTGATTAGTCGAATTCGGCGAATGTAAATCTGGACAGAAATATTCTGTTTTTCCCTCTGGTCTGCGGATATCCTGATTTATGCGTTTTAGTATAAAAGGGCATGCGATTTTAGGTTTACGGGAACTTAATCCTTTTCGCGTTTTTGACGAGAAGCCGACCAAAACTGTTCCGCGCGAGGGCATCTCGATCTTCCCGTCCGCCGATCGTCTTCCGCCGCAGCTAGTCGCCGCTTCCCCTGGATCGGACCTAGCAGTCCGTGGGGACGTTGACAGCTTCCTTCTCCGACCTAGTTCTTGTACGACAAGAATCTAGGGTTCTCCTTTTGCTTGTGTTGACTTCTATAGAGGGATCGATCCATTTCGATTCTTGAAGAACTCAAAGGAAGATTTTGGATTTCTCTTTGGAGCACCTTGGTTGAGTATTGACTCTATCCCGCGAAGGTATATTGCATTTTGCTTTCCTAATCTTTTGATTCATGAGATCCGCAAGATCCTTACTCTTTGGATTGTTCTAGTTTCTCCGCTGCGCACATTTGATGTGTTCATGTCATTATGAATGGCATTTAAAAAAAAACCCAACATAAGATGCGTGTAGTCTCGTTCGAGGATGCTTACTCGACGCTCAAAGGATGCATGGTGCTCCTCCGTCTGATTGGCCAGATCTCGCTGCATCCAGATAAGCTTGCCGAAAAGCTCCTTCTTCCGCTCCTTCAGGGTCCTGACATCTACATGGTCGCCAAGAAAATCTGAGACATCGCAGGGAGAGGGAGGTGGCGAGATCAGCCCCTCCTCCTCTTGAGGATCCACCAGCGGGACCAGGTGGAAGCCTGCGAGAGCAAAAGTGAGCCTTTCCCAGTCATACAAATTTTGAGTCTGATGTAAGAAAGGCAACTAACCAGGTACATAAGGTTCGACGGGGGATTGGCGAGAGGTCCTGGCATGCCCTGTGAATGTTGGCTAGGGGGTGGAGCGATTTCCCCTTCCCAGAGCGCTGAACCTGGTCGGCGACACCAGAGGTAGTGGCCAAGTCCGCGGCGATAGATTTGTTCTTGGGGCCTTTATCCGCTGAACGTTCCCGCTCCGGAGTTTGGGAGTTGATGATGGTTTCGGGGGCACGAGAGTTGCGCGAGGTAGGGGGTAACCCTGTGGTCCCAAAGGTAAGAGCTGTGGAGACCCAAGTCAGAAAAAATAAGAAGCGGAAGGTAAAAGTCAGGAGAGAAGGCAATGAAGTGCTTACCAGGCGCGCGCCAGCTCCCGCCAGGAGTAGTTATGAAGACGAGCTCCTGGGCCGGTGGAACGCCTCCGAGAACAGGTGGGGGAATGGTGGCATTCGCCTGGTTGATCCCGGCGCCACCTCCCATCACCTGCAGGTTCTGCGAGTGGTTGAAATTTTCAAGGCATAGCGGCACCCTGGTTAGCTTCAAAGGAGAGAAAGATTATATTACCTCGTCAGTGTTTTCGGGAGGGATGTTGGAGAGGGGGGAGTCTCTGACGCAGACTCCCTTGCTGACAGGTCTCGCCGGACCACACTAGCTTTCTTTAGCCGGTAGGGCTTGGAAGGGTCTCTCATTGACGAAAGCCAGGGGCGTATCAGTTGGACTTGGAGGGATCCTCCCCGTGCACAACAGCAAGGCGATCCATAAACCCTTGCGAGAGCGGTCTCGCCATCGGCCTCATGAACATCATTGTAGCAGCGAGAGCTTTGAGGAGAAAATGGGAATAGTGATTGGGGGAAAGACGCTCTGAAAGCAGCAACCAGGAATATATTTATTGCAAAGTGGAGGGCCCCACCGAAAAGATTCCCTCCAGGTCTGCAAAGCACTCACCGAATATTGGGGTTGGACTTGTCTTTCCGAGTGTAGGACTCGCTCGCAAAGAGCGGAGATTGTGTACAACTCTGTATTCGCCGAGTGGGTCCCCAGGGCCCTAAGGGCCAGGTGGAAGGATATGGGTCTGAGAGTATTCAGGCGAGTGAGGCCCCACTCGCGGGTCACTCACTTAGTAACAAAGAAAACACATCAGTAATGGGTCGCGTGAGGGGAACTCCACTCGCCGAGCAAGCTGGGTACCTGGCGAATGGTGCCCACAAGGGCCACTCGCCTGGTGAAATCCGGTGGGCAAGAAGCCTAGCGAGTGGTGCCTTCACGGATCACTCGCCCAGAAGGCTTCAAGGGGGAAATTACCTAGATACCCTTCGTGGGCTGCCAATAGCCTTTCAGAACAGCGGAGTTAGGTTGTTAGCAGAACAATTTGGGGTGCGATCAGTAAAACTAAAAGGCGGATTTGTGCTATTTACAGTCCAGACTAGAGAATCTATAAATAGACCCTTAAGGGCACCTTGGAGGAGATCCGATCTTTTAGGCTCACTCATCCTAGGCAAGTTTTGGTTGGCCGCTAGTGCCCTCCAAGGTGCCCGACTGAGCTTTGGTTTGGGAGGGAAAGATCTCTAAGATCTTCCGGTTGTGTGGCGGGACCTCCTCGTTGCAGCCTTGGGTCTGTTCCTAGTTCTTCGTCCACGGTCAAGAGCGTAAGTGAGGGATAAGTAGGCGCGGGCTACACCCCATGTGGGTCCGAACTAAAGAAACTGGTTGCCGATTTCAATAGTACATGCAAAAAATAATAGGTTCATATCATGATCATTAACTACACATTGAAAGCAATAAGATCTTTTGTAGTTATATTTAATGTTTGACTTTTAAAAGATCTTATGATCATTACTTTTATCACATAAAAATTTAGGTATTAATTATTCATAATTATGCAGGTGAAGTGTGTAAACGAATTCATATTCATCCTTTTCAAAATACTATAGAGAAAAATTGTAAGGCGAATAATGAATATAAAGAGAAAATATTTTTGGTTATTTTTGAACTTTGATTTTTGAATATTCATCATTTTCAAATTTTACTATTCTACTTTGTTTTAACATAACATGACATGATATAACTAGCATAGACATTGATTTCTACTTATAGTAAGTGCCAATGCTAGAATGAACAGTTATGGTAACATGGTGCAATGTTACGCAAAGATTACAAACATATAATTTGTTGGAAGGGGACACAGGAGCATGTGACATAAAATCCGTAGAGAAAAATTGCCGAAAAAGGAAAAAACTGAGATAACTTTTAAACAGAGTTGAATTTTGGCAATTTTGAGGGTCTAAATGAACTCAAGCTCATTTGTCGTTGCATAGGGCTTCTCGACCTCATTTCGAAAAGCTATTTTGGGCGAAATTCAGACAAGCAGATCAAAAGTTATGATCGTTTGAAGTTTGGGTCGAAATCTCGCATATTTTATTTATTATTATTAATATTTTTAGAAAAAGTTGCCAAAGACCTATATTATTTTTCTGAATGTGCAAGATAATGATAGTTTTCTTTTTCGGCCATTGCAAGAGTACGCATGGGTCTATAATCAATTTGATTTTTGCAAGACTTTGGTTGGACTTAGTAATTTAGAGTGGATCTTGGACTTCCCGATGTCTACCCTATGAGGGGTTCGCACCGGTACTAGGAGATATGATATGGTGATATCCCAAATCTCCCTTTCTCAAGATATTTTAAGTGTTATTGGTTTCTACCTAAACTATTTAATATTTATAGACTTAAAATTTCCGAAAGAGAAAAAGTGAAGTTCATGATTTCATAAATCTAGATAAATATCTCATAGCAAATTTTTTAATTTGATTTATATGGATAATATAAGATATTTATAGGCAATGAATTAGGGAAGATAGATAGGTCACTTCAGAAATGATATGACTTATATTCAATTTCATTCAATTTGATTCATTTATGAATTTATGGCTTAAAGTGAGAAAAGTCATATCACAAGTTATATAGAGTGACCATAACATGTTGGTTCAAGAAAAAAAAACAACAAAACAAACAAAGAAAAAGAAAGGTAATCATATCATGAAGTAGAGTGATGAAATTCATTTTTGATTTGTTTCTACTTCATGCAATTGGTGATACCTAATGAATAAGTGATTTAGGTATCCAAAGGGGACTAAGTGTGGTGGTTCCTTTGGGTACCCAAATATAACGTATTGGCTTTTGGGGAGACAAGGATGAAAGGACCCTTTCATTTGACATTAGTGCGTCATTCTTAAGTATAAGTGTCCATTCATACCTTGGACAAACATTATTTTAGTTTTCAAATTTCTATTGTCATTTACTTGAATATTTGGATAAAAATGATTTTTGAATTTATAATTTAAAGGAAATTTGTTTGCATTTAATTTTATGTTGGGAGAACAATTATGTTGTAAATGATAATGATGATAGAGTTTTGGAATTTCATTTACAAGCTTTTGTTGCTTTTCATTTCCTATGTTTTGCTTGGATAAATTATGAAAATTCATATTTAACTTGCCTTTGGATTTTGCTTAATATTTTGAATTTATGTGTTGAGAATTTTTCTATATAATTTCCTTAAGCAAGTTAACTTTATTTTATAATTCATAATTTTAACTTTGACATTATGCCTTGCTTTATTATAAGCAATTGTGCTATTTTTAAGAGTGGAAACAATAGAGTCAATATGAGTTTGATAGTTATTTCTAAATTCCTCAAATGTTTCATGTAACATCCCAATTCGAACTAGACCCCTCGAGTGACACTAGTCACTTGGAGATGCTTGGGCTAGGTTGGAGTCTTGAGGTCCTAATGGTGCCATGGATGTGCCCTGATCTATAGGAGTGGATGTAACCCACACCCCTTGAAGTTATAAAGCAAATGGCCAAGGATTGGTAGCATGGAGCTAGCGCCGGCGGTAGCTTCAGCTAGTGTCGGTGGTAGCGACCGAATCAGTGCACATGATTTCTTCCATAATGGATGGCTTAAATTGCTTAAAAATGAGTTAATGGTGGAATTAAAAGCATACAATCAGTTGGCACTTAGGTGTGGAACTTCAACATAAGGCTTGAGAAGTGGAAATTGCATTTAATGCTCATTAATGCTATATCTCTCTCTCCATTCACTCCTAACCCAAATGGGCTGATCTCTCCTAATCAGAGGACCCTATTCATCTTTATCTTCTTCATCCTCTTCTTTTCTTCATCTTATTCCTCACACCTTAAGAGAGTTAACTTATGGTTATTGAAAGAGCAAGCTTGGAGAAGAAGATTTGGAGCTTGGCCGACCACCACCATGCTGCCATGAAGATGGGCTTGAACCATGGCCGAAAAATAAGGTGAATTTCGACCCCTCTCCCTTGGTGCTAGATCTTTAGATCTAATTAGGAGAGGCATTGAGCTCAAAAGAGCTTGGTTTAGCTAGATTAATGGAGTATCGTAGGAAGTGGCCATGCTAGAGCGTATGTTCTAGGGCGTCATTCGTCGTGTGTATGTCTTCGATCAACTCCCTTCTTCAAGATGATGTTAAAGGAGTTGATTTCGTGAAGATCGGTGGTCTATTGAGGGAGTATTGGAGGATGGGAGGTGAAATGCCCTAATTTCTTGTGGAGGAAGATGATGAATAATCTATATTAAAAAGGGCTTTAATTATAAATATGGTAGCAATTATTGAACTAATCATATTAGATATATATATAGTGATGAGAGTCCAACCATTAGGGAACGAAAGAATATGTGTATGTTTTGGAGCTGGGCTTCCAGTGAAGAAATTGGATGTGTTTAATAGAGGATATGTTCTTTGTTAGCTAGCGCCCGGCGGTAGCCCCCTGCGCTAGCGAGTCGACGGGACGATGGGAAAGGATAACTTCCCGTCGACACTGAAGCTCTCCGGGAAGGAGTACTAGTAGAAATACTAGCGCCCGACAGTTGCCCTACAGCCGACACTAGCGAGTCGACGGGACGACGGGAAAGGATAAGTTCTCGTCGACACTTAAGATCGATGGGAAGGAGTGCTAGTAGAAATACTAGTGCCCGGCGGTAGCCCTACCGCCGGCGCTAGCGAGTCGACGGGCCGACGGGAAAGGATAACTTCCCATCGACACTTAAGATCGAAGGGAAAGTGTGGTATTAGAAATACTAACGCCCGACGGTAACCCTACCGTCGACGCTAGCGTGTCGATGGTCGACGGGAAGGGATAACTTCCTGTTGACACCCAATGTTGACAGGAAGGTGTGTCGACTGGATCACTAGCGCCTGACTGTAGCACTACCTCCGGCGCTAACAAGCAGAGAACTTCAGGTTCTCCTCCTTTGGTGTGATAGGAGATCCTGGATTCCCATGACTATTGGGCGAGGCATAGATGAATGTGATGATTCTAAAATAGGACATTGCGATGCATAATTATGGCAATAATTGGTGAAACTTAAAATTGGGGGAGATGTTCAAAATGACGGGTATGAGCTATGATAGAAATTACAGAGGATTCAGTTCTGAAATAATCTCATGATTAAATATTTTTTGTAAATTATTACGTGAATATGATTCCTTAGGGAATGGGCATATGATGATCATAGTTGATATAAGCCCACTATTGAAGTCCAGCCTCTAGAGGGAAGGAAAGTAGATCAAGTTCAGGGCTGAGTAGAACTTCTCGGTTGTGCATTACGACTGAACGTGTTATGGGCAATTATTGTGATGCATGAAACATTACGATGTGCATCTGAATATAGAGTGTGGGGGAGCATATATGAATTAATATTCATTTCACTTGATAATCTATTGGATGGTTTAGATTGGTGACAACCTCTCAGTAAGGTTGATAGCTTTAATCGTATTGAAACACGTTGCGATTTGTGCATGAGGATTGAAAATTGGTGATATGTCCGGGCTTAATTATTTAGTAAAATATGAATATGACACCGTACACACAAGTAGTCATGCAGGGTCTCATAGAGTAATTTCCATATTATGCGCACACCACTACACAAGAGTTTTGATAACTCGGTATGGGTAGCACTGATGGCTTGGGGTGGATTATAAGATATGGTTATATCTTATGGTGAAATGTTAAGGACCCGGTGGTTGTGGGCCTTGGATGCTAATTAGCATCTACATTGATGGTATGAGGATAAGTGTAATAAGACTCCTTTATGAGTCCTTGGGTGCTTGATAGCACAGATTATGCATGGGAATTACATGAATGTACATGGTTTACACATGGTGGTGTAATGATCCCAGTTGAAGGATTGCTTGTGGCAGATCTACGGGCTCGTCAGTCATCACACCGACGGGATCTCGTAGATAGATCTTGGCCGGTTGGGCTATGCTCTTTGTGTTTACTTCCAAAGACCCCTTCCGTGCCTAGTGACCGGTTGGGCTGTGCTTTTGGTGTTTACTTCCCAAGACCCTTTCTGAGTCCAGTACGCAGGTGCTCCGCTGTTGTGTTCTTAACGTCGAGACATATGTAAGGCCTAGGTGTGGTAGTGTGCATACCCACCTAGTAGTGGAGAAGCCCGTTCCAATGCCACCATCTGGCCATGACGGGGGGTGGGGGGCGCCTGAGAGGTTAGCTAACCTCGAAAAGTGGGAACTATAGGTCTATGTCGACATAGCAAACCCGCATTTGTGAGTCATCATATCTTAATCATTGCATTGCATTCATCCTTTCATGATCATAGCATTGCACCGCATTGGATCCTCATAATATAAACTTCAATGGGCACCTTTATATGATGGGTTACTTTATGTTTGGATCCTTAACTTATAAGCTTGTATGGGTATCCTTATAAGTTAAGCTCAATTCAGTTATCTATATCCTCTGCTTGCTTATACTCTGTCGCTGATCATACTGTTGGAACATGGTCTTCCGCATCTCCTAGGTTTGAGAATAACAAATCCTATGTGTATTTGATCTTGTGTGTTTAAGTGTGCAGGATAACAAAGTCCACATGGCTCAAGGATTACATAAGAAGGTTGCCTCCAAAGTTGAGCCATCAAATCCAAAATACCTACTAGCGCTGGCGGTAGTACTAGCGCAGGTGTCACAACCCGCATTTTCTCTGAATTTAAGGATATCAGAGTAAGATAAAATACACGTCATGATGCCACGTCATACAGGAGACAACTGTAGACGCTCAGGCGGAAACCTATTACTTAACTAGACAAAACATGATTATATGATAAGTCATCATTTGAAATCATTTATTAGGGGTTTTGAGGTAAGAACTGTGTCTCTCAGTTCGTGGATCAACTAGTCCACCGAGAAAATATATTTAGTTGCAGCGGAAAGTACTTGATTTAGTTTACTTAAAGTCCTACATGTATGCAAATGACGGAGCATGTAGTAAATGATATGCACATAACTAGGCATATTGTAAGAGTAGAAAATACTTTTAGGCGACTTTAAGGTTAAGGGTTTCAGTTAGAAAGAATGCAATGACGATGAAGAAAAACCATTTTATAACTATAGTGCGCCTAACATAAATCATTCCCAGAGGGTAAGATACACAAGATCTAAAAGTAGTGGCATAATCTGGCAAATAAACTATAAAGTATAAAAAGGGGCACAATGGGCGCCAACAACATGACACTAACCCATTGGCACCAACTAGTATGTCTGAGCACAAGAAGTAACTAAAAACAACAACCTCACAACAGCGGGGTGAACAGCTACTAAAACTCTGAACTTCAGGCTACACCACTAGCCGTTACGACTCTGAACATGAGGCATTCAATAAAACAAAGAACGCCTCAGCAAGGAATTACAAGTGGCAGAAAACTAGCAGAAAAACAAACAAGGCATAAGGGGTACCAACCCAAGCCAAATTTACCGAAAGAGAGCTCTAAACAAAGAGTCAACAAGCATCAAGTGCACTAAATACCAAAAGAGGAACAACACGTTCATTTATTTAGTTTCATCAATTAAAGAGGCTGATCAGCTCAAATTATACGGGAGCGGTTAACTACCTCCGCTACCCAAAGCCCAAAACCAGGTGGGGGTACCACTAGACCCAACCACCCAAACACGACTACCGTGCAAGGCTATAACATTTCTCCCACTGTCCCCCAAACACAACTACTGTGTAAGGCTAAAGACAGCAGTTCTTATTACTTAAATTTTAATTAAACACGGGACGCTGCCCGAAAGGATAATCACTGGAAGGCCCTAAGAAATAGGGTCAAGGCAAAGTACACATCGATCAATATGAATCATAAGAGTAACTCAAATGTTAACAGACCACAACGAGTAAAAAGAAGTTCAAACGAGAGGGATTCGAGATCAGGAGCACCGAAGGGTCGCTGGCAATCATCCAAGTACACCCGAGGGGACACGAGATTCAAACACAAAAACTCAACGAAATCACATGCGTTCAGGGCGGGGTTCCAAGGGTCCGCGCCCCTGGCGGGGTCTTAGGGGCAGAGCCCCTAACGGGGTCCAAGGGGCAGCGCCCCTGGCGGTGGTCTCGCTGAAGAAGGACCGCATTCAAGGAAGCACTTCTCGGGAACTGGAAGGATTTCTCGAGAGAGGACAAGGGATTTCTCGAGAGAGATCAGGGGATTTCTTGAGAGCTCAAGGGATTTCTCGAGAGAGGACAAGGGATTTCTCGAGAGAGGACAAGGGATTTCTCGAGAGAGGACAAGGAAAGTTCTCGAGAAATCAAGCATTTCTCGAGAGGTCGAGGGGTTCCAGCGGGGGATTTCTCGAGAGATCAAGCATTTCTCGAGAGGTCAAAGGGTCTTCTCAAAAACTTGGCTAAAACAACTTCTCGAAAACTACCAGGACTTCTCGAGAAGGACAATCAACGGATAAATTAGGGAACGGTGGTGCCCTCCGGGAGGAAATTTCTGACACTACGGATGGGGGAAGATTAGGGTTTTCTATCTATCAAACAAGACGTTCGAAACACGAGCCCACAGTTCACCAAGCATCTATCAGGAGAAAGAAAAACCACGACTTAACCAAACAAAGAGGAGGAGGAAGCCACTTGCCTTAAACCTTGCAAACTCGAAGATCTCCGCTCCAAAAGCTATGGATCGGCTAGGGAAACACACGAGCACAGATTCCTGAAACTTTTCGGGTCGAAAGAAGGGGTTAGGTCACTACCCTAACTCCAAAATTTCCATAAAACGGGAAAAGCTTACCGCTAGAACGAAGATCTCGCCGAGAGCTTTCTAAATCTACTCTCCAAACGCGATTCCGACTACTACAGCCCTAGAAATTGCCGATCGAACGCTCCTCGAAGCTCCGCACTTGCCCTTTCGCTCGGCGGCTGATTTGATCGAGGGAGGAAGAAGATGAATATGGGAAGAAGATTTTAGGCTTTATATAAAAACCTAATTTATTAATTAATTAATTAATTCCCCCATTCACTTAAAACCGCGAGGGAAACTAGATCACCTCAGATTTCTCCGAAATTCGCACCTTAACTGAAACACGGCGCTACGAATCCAACGGCGAAGTCAGAATTCAATTCCGACGGGCCAAACTCGGGCTAAAGCCTCCCGAAGCTAAAATCTTGATATCCACCCAAAATCTTTACCTTAACTCGAAACGATGCGAAATCTCGCAGGCTCGATCTACAAGACATACTTTAACTAAGCTAAGGCTCAACACACTACTAGACGAGCTGACGTAACGCCCTTACGCCAAAATTACGTCACAGTGGGCACGTAAAATAATTAACGAAAATCAGGGGCGTTACAGCAGGCGCTAAGTCAATTCGTCGAGATGTCTCGTGAAGTTCCGATGAATCCCGACGAATCCAGACAGAAGCCAAATTTCTAGTTTGAAGAAGAAATTTCTGCGGCTAAGTCTATTCGTCGAATGTTCTTGTGAACTCCCGACGAATTTCGACGAACACAGACAGAAGTCAAAAAGGCAGACTTGTGAAGGAAATTGTGCGGCTAAGTCCATTCGTCGAATGTTCTCGAGAACTCCCGACGAATTCCGACGAATGAAAACAGAAGACAGTACTCCCACTAGCGCCGACGGTAGCACTTAGCGCCTGGCGCTAGCGATGATAATGCAATTCCGGGAGCACATATGGAAGGAGATAACGCCTGGCGGTAGGCGATAGCGCAGGCGGTAGCGACGCACACGTTTGGTAAGAAGGAATTGTTTCCTCGGATTGAAGATTCTGCCGCGCAGAATGTGTCCTAATATGGGATAGCGCTGGCGGTAGCCGATAGCGCTGGCGGTAGCACGAAACACAAGAGGAATCTCAGCAGAGTTGCCACGGATTAAAGATACTTGCGCGCAAAATATTACTTAATATGGCATAGCGCCGGCGGTAGCGCTAGCGCAGGCGCTAACGCTGAGGCTATAAAAAGGACTCCTCTCCTCTCGTTTCAGACAGACATTAGAGAGATATCAGAGAGAGATAAAGTGCTAGAATTCCAGAGGCTATCTTGGCCGAAAGTTGATGTCCTACCAAAGTTCTGCAAAGTTCTGAAGGAGAATCTCATCACGCCGGATCCAAACGAAGTCCGCTTCTGTAGCGCTTACTCTACAGCGGATCTTCGCCTACGACTTCAGAAGGGAGTTTTTATTTATTGTCATTTCATATTCTTCTTGTAAACGGTTAGTGAAATCGCCTCGTGTTGGCGACTAGGTCTGGGTAGGACTTAGGGGGAAACTCGCCTCGTGTTGGCGACTAGATCTAGGCTAGGTCTAGGGGGTGCTTGAGGCCACATCCGGGGAAGGGTTGGTTAGAGCGGCTTGAGGCTGAATTCGGGGTGGATAAGGCTAGGGCCACCGGTTCGTGGGGATGCAAGTCGGGATAGAAAACAAAAAGAGTTTACTATTCATCGCCACCGATTTCTAGCGTCATAGAAGTCAATTTTTGTAAAACTTTATTTGATATTAATAAAGTATGTCTCTACTTTATTTTACTTGACTTCTTATTATCTTTGCTTTCTCAAAGTTATTCAACGTATATCAAAAGTTTTTGAAAACCCTTATTCACCCCCCCTCTAAGGGCGCCTACCGATCCAACAAGTGGTAGCAGAGCGGTTTTATTCCAATCGGCTTAACAACCGGGAATAATGGCGTCTTATGATCTCTCTTTTCAGGAGGGTCAAGGGGTTAGTCGACCACCTCTCTTTACTGGGTCAGATTTTAACTACTGGAAAAATCGAATGATGTGTTTTCTTATGACCATGGATGTAGAAGTATGGAACATGGTAGAAGTTCGGTAGTCTCCTCCTACAACAGTAGTGGGAGAGGCGACATTAGCAAAACCTAAGGATAAATGGGATGATAACGATAAACTACGGTGTAAAAATAATGCTAAAGCAATGAACGCTTTATATTGCGCTTTAAATAGGACTGAGTTTAATAGAATTTCTGCATGCACAACTGCTTATGATATTTGGAATCAATTAGAAGTTACTCATGAAGGTACATCGCAGGTGAAAGATGCAAAGCTATTCCAACTGGAATCTGAATATTAAAAATTCAGGATGGATACCGAAGAGGACATTAACTCGATGTACACCCGCTTCACCAAGATCGTCAACGCTTCAAAGGCACTTGGAAAGACCTACTCAGATGGGGACTTGGTGAGGAAAATTCTTCGTTCCTTACCTCCAAGGTTCAATCCAAAGGTGACAGCCATCTCGGAGTCGCACAACTTAAGAACGCTCCAGATCGAGAACCTTATTGGGAATCTCAAAACCCATGAGGTAGAACTCCAGATTCAACACGATGAATACAACAAAGAGCCAAAGAAAAAGGCGCTGGCACTAAAGTCAAAGAAGGAGAGCATCGAAGATGATGATGAAGATGAAGAAGGTCTCCTGGTGAAGAACTTCAGGAAGTTCATCAGGAATCCGGAAAGAAGGAACACATTCCGCAAATACTTCCAAAAGGATACTCGACGAAGGGGATCTTCCTCTTCATGAAGGAAAGAAAAAGGAAGCGAAGATGAAGAAGAAAGACCACCACCAGAGTGCTACCACTGTAGAAAGACCGGGAACATTCGGAGCCAGTGCCCAAAATATCAAAAGGAGCAAAAAGAACAACACAAAGCAAAAGAGAAGAAGAAAGTACTAAAAGCCGCAACTTGGAATGATTCTTCCTCTGAAGAATCAAACGAGTCTGAGTCAAGTAGCGAGGAGGAAGCAAACTTATGCTTAATGGCGAAGAGCAACGATGACGAAACCAGTGTTCTTAGCGACACTGAGGTAATTCCTCCTACTTTCGAAGAACTCTATGATGAATTTGTTTTAACTTGCAAATCCTATGATCAAAGTATAAAAGATAATATTATATTAAATCGTGAAAATGAATCTATTATCAAAGAAAATCATAAACTCACAAAAAAGGTGAATTCCCTTGAAAAAAGAAAGGTTTCATGTCAAGAGTGTGAGCACTCTTTATTTTTGGCAAAAGAACTTGAAGTTTCTCTTTCTAAAGCCCTCTCACAAAACAAAACTATTGCAAAAGAAAATGGGGACTTAGAGAGAAATTAAAAACCTCTCTTTTACAAATTTAAAATAATAAAAAGGGATTTGAAAACAAATGTGTTATGATTGTACAAGAAAATACTTTTCTTAAAAAACAAAATCATGACCTCAATATAGCCATTAAAAATTCGGGATTGGTCAAAAATCCCTGGATATGATTTTGGGAAACCAATGTTATGGTTCTGCAAAATTTGGGGTCGGATATAAAAGTGAACCCTACCGCCCAGCGCTAGCCACTAACGTCGGCGGTAGCTCAATTGTTAAAAAACCTTATGTTTTTTCTAATATTCAAGCATCACCCAACAAGAGCAACATAGAAACTCAGAAAAGGGTCTCAACTCCCTTTATTTCGTGTACTAATTGTCTTAAGTTTGGACACACGTCTAGCTCTTGCAGGAATATAAAACAACGTTCTTTAAAACAAATCTGGGTACCTAAGAAATCCACTTACTCTATGGGTGGTACCTCTTGGGTATCTGGATCTTTACTCTCATCTTCTCTCTAGATTTGCAGGAAGGCTAAGGAAACGGAGGACGTGTGGTACTTGGACTCAGGCTGCTCCAAGCACATGACGGGCAACAAAGCAAAATTCCTTAGCCTAGAAAAGAAGAAAGGAGGGATCGTAACGTTTGGTGATAACGGTAAAGGAAGGATCATGGGAGTTGGTACAGTGGGTAATGAATCCTTTCTTATCTCAAATGTTCTTTATTTTAAAGGTTTGACACATAACTTAATATCTATAAGTCAACTATGTGATAAAGGATTAGACGTATTATTTGAATCATCCACTAATCTTTGCAAAATAGTTAATCCTAAAACAAAAGATGTGTTACTAACTGCACCTAGAATTCACAATGTTTACATAGTTTCGTTTTATGATCTTTCCAAATCATCTATAAAATGTTTTATAACAAAAAATGATGAATTAGAACTATGGCATAGACGTTTAGGTCACGCTAATACAAAGCTCATTTTAAAACTAGCAAAAAGGGAATTGATTAGAGGATTGCCTAAGTTGAATGGAAATTTATCTTCACTATGCTCACCATGCCAAAAAGGAAAATTTACAAAATCATCTTTTAAAAGCAAAAACGAAATTTCCACTTCAAAACCATTACAACTAATCCATATGGATCTCTTTGGTCCCGTTAACACAGCAAGTCTTGGTGGTAAAATAAACACCTTCGTTCTAATAGATGATTTCTCAAGATATTGTTGGACCTTATTTCTCTCTTCCAAATCTGATGCGTTTTGCGAATTCTCAAAATTATATACTCGTATTCAAAATGAACTAGATTTAAAAATAAAGTGCATTCGCTCAGATCATGGAGGTGAATTTGAAAATGAAAATTTTAAATCTTTTTGTGAAATGTTACGTATTAAGCATGAGTTCTCTGCACCACGCACACCTCAACAAAACGGTGTTATAGAACGGAAAAATAGGACAATCCAAGAACTAGCACGCACCATGTTATCTGAATATAAATTACCTAAGTCGTTTTGGGCCGAAGCCGTAAGCACATCATGCTATGTAATGAATAGAGTTATGCTTCGCCCATCACTAAATCTCACACCATATGAACTATATTTTCAAAAGAAACCTATCATATCATATTTTAAAGTATTTGGATGTAAATGTTTTATTCTTAATACGAAAGATTCTTTAGGGAAATTTGATGAGAAATGTGATGAAGGAATATTCCTTGGATATTCTTCAACCAGAAAAGCCTATAGAATATTTAATAAAAGATCGAGTAAGGTTGAAGAGTCTATTAATGTTAAATTTGATGAGTTTATTCCATGTGCAGAGAAGCCTTCTACAGGTACAAATGATGAACCTTTGCCATCTTTGGAGCACGACGAAGAAGAACCATCCAAAGAAGAGGAGGAGAAGTCAAATGAAGTTGAATATGTACCTCCAAGTGTGTTGAACTTCTCAAAAAATCATCCAAAAGAGCTAGTCATTGGGGAACCTTCTACTGGGGTAAGAACTCGATCCACTCTTCATGAAACATTTTCAAATATTTGTTTTGTTTCCGAAATCGAACCTAAAAACGTTTCCACCGCTTTAAATGACGAATTTTGGTTCTTGGCTATGAATGAAGAGTTAGGACAATTTGAAAGAAATAAAGTTTGGGATCTAGTAGAAAGACCATCTAATCATCCAATTATTGGCGTAAAATGGATCTTTAAGAATAAATTAGATGGTGAATCTAGGATTATAAGAAATAAAGTACGCTTAGTTGCTTAAGGTTATTCTCAAATTGATGGGGTAGATTTTGAAGAAACTTTTGCACCCGTTGCTCGCTTAGAATCTTTTACGATTTTTTTTGGCTTTTGCGAGTTTTAAACGAATAAAATTATTTCAAATGGATGTTAAAAGTGCCTTTTTAAACGGGTTTATAAAAGAAGAAGTTTATGTAGAACAACCCCCCGGTTTCATAAATGAAAAATTCCCTAATCATGTTTACAAATTAGAAAAAGCGCTTTATGGATTAAAACAAGCGCCCCGTGCATGGTATGATCGACTTACATCATTTTTGTTAAAGCATGGGTATGTTATCGGAAGTTTCGACAACACACTCTTCATTAAGCATAATAATAACGATCTAATTGTTCTACAAATATATGTTGATGATATCTTTTTTGGAGCCACTAATGAAGAGTTGTGTAATGAAGTAGTCTTAGTAATGAAAAATGAATTTGAAATGAGTCTTGTAGGAGAACTATCATATTTTCTTGGTTTTCAAATCTCACAACGAACTGATGGTATCTTTATTTGCCAAACAAAATATGTTCACGATATGCTTAAGCGATTTGGATTTGAAAATCTTAAACAAGCTTCTACTCCTATGAGTGCTTCTTTAAAACTAGGAAAAGATGAATCCGGAATTTCAATTGATCAAACGTTATATAGAGGAATGATAGGATCTCTTCTCTACTTAAGTGCATCTAGACCAGATATAATGTTTGTCGTATGTTTATGTGCTCGCTTTCAAGCCAATCCAAAAGAATCTCATTTAAAAGCGGTAAAACATATTTTTCGTTATCTATTAGGGTCATCTAAATTAGGATTATGGTATCCACACTATGATTCATTCACTCTCCACGGCTATTCGGATTCAGACTACGCCGGGTGTTCACTAGATCGAAAAAGCACTAGCGGTACTTGTTACTTTCTAGGACCCTCTTTAGTAGCTTGGTCTAGTAGGAAACAATCTTCGGTTGCACTCTCCACCACGGAGGCCGAATATATCGCACTTGGTAGCTGTTGTGCACAAGCTTTATGGATGAGTCAAACACTAGAGGATTTTGGATTTCACCTTAAAAACATTGATCTTAAATGTGACAACAAAAGTGCAATAGACCTCACATATAACCCCGTACACCACTCTAGATCCAAACACATCGATGTTCGTCATCATTTCATTAGGGATCACATTAAGACAGAGCATGTAAAAGTAAGCTTCATTGGCACAGACTCTCAACTCGCTGACATATTTACTAAACCTCTTCCCGATGCAAGATTTCGATTATTACGACTTGAGTTAGGTGTCCTAGATCTTTCGAGTTAAAACACATTCACAAAACACAATTCTTACCAGTTTTAACCATCGAAAACATCTCCTAAAAATATATTAATTTATATGTACTATTTATTTTTGCACTTCTGATTCTATTTAATTTTTGAAAAATCAAATACAAAATTACAAAAACCAAATTACAAAAAATATGTTTTGCTTTTTGTTTAAAGGTTATGTCTTTTTGAAAAATAAAATCAAATACAAAAATATAAAACACTAAAACTAAAAAAAACTGTATGGATTTTCCTATGAAAATCAAGCATAATTTAATCTATTCTTTAGAACTTCTATAATGTTGCACTTTATTTTTTCAAACTCTTTGAACATTGTTTTCATCATGCTTTGATATATCTATTACCATGTGCATCAATTATATTGAAAGTTGTGTAGAACTAAGTTTAGCATGCCTCTAAGTATGAGTAAATGTTTTATGTTTGATAATGATCATTATTCACTCACTTAGTTTGGCATTGTCTACATTTGTGCTTAATCTAAGAATGCTTGTGAATGTTTTGTATTAGTACTATGAATTAAAATTGCACAAGTATCTTACCTACACTTCTTTATTTGCACTTTTAAAAATTAAGAAAAGTGGTTACCTTTCTCATATATTATATTGGTTTGCAAAACAAGTGTATTCGGAAAACTTTGTACAAAACAAAATTCATAAAATAAAGTGACAAAGATAACTCCACCAAGCACTACTTGAACCTCCTGATAAGTCTTAATAAGCATTGTGCGGTTGAGCACCTTGGAAAGAATAATAAAGTATCTTGTGCAAACCATAACTTTCTTTCAAAATAAAAACCACTTATTCTTAAGTACACCAGATCACAATAAAAATCAATCTTGAAGAATAAAACTATGTGATCCCCCAAGTACTACTTTGCACCCTGATAAGTCTTAATGAGCATTGTGTGTGCAAAGCACCTGGGTAGTTGTACATTTTTTTTGTGCATTGATGTTTGTGGAAGTAAAACTATTTGTGTTTTATTGTGCTCTTACTTTACATATTACTTATATTTTTGATTAAAACATGTGTTTACTCTACTAAAAAAAATACACTTATGTGTACATAATTATCTTCCATAACACTTCTTCTCATGAGTATTGGATCCTAATGCTAATTCTATACTATTCTTTACTTATGAAATGCACTAGATAACCTAGCATGCTCTCTACAATGTTTAGTATGTTTTGAAACTATGAATTAACATAACATTGTAGTACTATCTTTCTGATATCATTATTTCATGCTTGGTTAATTTATTACTGATTTTAAAATGTTTACAAAACATCTTCTTTATAAAATTAAACTCCTATATTTTTTAATCATTCATGTCTTACAAAGATGTTTGCTTGTGTTTTTATAAGTCTTCTGCAACTTTACATTTACCTTATATTTGGTTATGCTACAAACTCTGATTTATGAAAATATTATGATAGACATAATTCTAAAACTCCTTCTCATTTCAGTCTCTACAAGCTCGATCATGCCTTTATCCTATTAACGACTTTTTAGTAATGTCTCCTTACCCACTTTTGCTAATAACAAAAGGGGGAGAACTAACATGATAAATATTAATCTACTATCAAACTATAATGCTTAATTAAGATGATAGCTTACATATTAGGAGAGCATTCACTTAGGGGGAGCATGTATTTAGGGGGACCAATTCTAAATGCTAAAATCTATAAGTATCCTAAGTCATCACTCTCACACACACACAAATATAGTTTCATCATGCTTATTTATTAATGCTCTGATTTATCATTAATAGATTTGTTATTATCAAAAGGGGGAGTTTGTTGGAACATGGCCTTCCGCATCTCCTAGGTTTGAGAATAACAAATACTATGTGTATTTGATCTTGTGTCTTTAAGTGTGCAGGATAACAAAATCCACATGACTCAAGGATTACATAAGAAGGTTGCCTCCAAAGTTGAGCCATCAAATCCAAAACACCTACTAGCGCTGGCGGTAGTACTAGCGCAGGTGCTAAGTCAATTTGTCGAGATGTCTCGTGAAGTTCCGATGAATCCCGACGAATCCAGACATAAGCCAAATTTCTGCGGCTAAGTCTATTCGTCGAATGTTCTCGTGAACTCCCGACGAATTTCGACGAACGCAGACAGAAGTCAAAAAGGCAGACTTGTGAAGGAAATTGTGCGGCTAAGTCCATTCGTCGAATGTTCTCGAGAACTCCCGACGAATTCCGACGAATGAAAACAGAAGACAGTACTCCCACTAGCGCCGACGGTAGCACTTAGCGCCTGGCGCTAGCGATGATAGCGCAATTCCGGGAGCACATATGGAAGGAGATAACGCCTGGCGGTAGGCGATAGCGCAGGCGGTAGCGACGCACACTTTTGGCAAGAAGGAATTGTTTCCTTATATTGAAAATTCTGCCGCGCAGAATGTGTCCTAATATGGGATAGCGCTGGCGGTAGCCGATAGCGCTGGCGGTAGCACGGAACACAAGAGGAATCTCAGCAGAGTTGCCACGGATTAAAGATTCTCGCGCGCAAAATATTACTTAATATGGGATAGCGCCGACGGTAGTGCTAGCGCAGGCGCTAACGCTGAGGCTATAAAAAGGACTCCTCTCCTCTCGTTTCAGACAAACATTAGAGAGATATCAGAGAGAGATAGAGTGCTAGAATTCCAGAGGCTATCTTGGCTGAAAGTTGATGTCCTACCAAAGTTCTGCAAACTTTTGAAGGAGAATCTCATCACGCCGGATCCAAACGAAGTCTGCTTCTACAGCGCTTACTCTACAACGGATCTTTGCCTCCGACTTCAGAAGAGAGTTTTTATTTATTGTCATTTCATATTCTTCTTGTAAACGGTTAGTGAAATCGCCTCGTGTTGGCGACTAGGTCTGGGTAGGACTTAGGGGGAAACTCGCCTCGTGTTGGTGACTAGATCTAGGCTAGGTCTAGGGGTGCTTGAGGCCACATCCGGGGAAGGGTTGGCTAAAGCGGCTTGAGGCCGAATCCGGGGTGGATAAGGCTAGGGCCACCGGTTCGTGGGGATGCGAGTCGGGATAGAAAACAAAAAGAGTTTACTATTCATCGCCACCGATTTCTAGCGTCATAGAAGTCAACTTTTGTAAAACTTTATTTGATATTAATAAAGCATTTCTCTACTTTATTTTACTTGACTTCTTATTATCTTTGCTTTCTCAAAGTTATTCAACATATATCAAAAGTTTTTGAAAACCCTTATTCACACCCCCCCCCTCTAAGGGCGCCTACCCATCCAACACATACTACTCGTTAGATGTACATTTTATACATTTGATATACTGATGCGATTACATCTTCCATTGTCACCTGCTCTTGCTACTACTGTTTAAATTGCAACTTCTCTTCATTCCCTTCCGCCCGGTGCCTTGGAGTCATCGGGGGAGAGGATGTGAAGACACCTCGTCTTTATGACTAACGGTTGTTACACACCTATTTTTAGAAGCACGCCCAGGTGGATCAGCAGCGTTCGACACAGGAGGATTGCCAGGCCAGGGTGATTGGGCATGTGACTACGATACCTTGGCTACCTTCAGTGACAAATGTGAGCAAGTGTTTGAGATTTTGCCTTATGGCAACTTTGTACTCTGATGTTTAACAAGAGCTTATGTAGCTACCTGTCCTTTTGTATTGTAATGGACATTATTACTTAGTTGTGAATAAATGGCTTCTGTTGTTTTTGTATTATTTATGGGTTGGCATGATGATATTTGAGGATAGCCGACAGGATAGGCGTCTTGTGGAAGGGGGCTGGCCCATGTGCCGGCACTTCCGCAAGGCTGCTGCCCTGGGCATAGGACTCCCCTCGGTCGTGTCTTGTGTTCGAGGAGGGGGTCTTACATTTCATCCATCTCTTTTATTTCAATTTAATAATTTTTACACATAGCACAATTAATTTTAAAAGATTAATTTTCTAAGCATAATTGTTCATTTTGTTCTTTTACAAAAAGAAGTTCCTTTTCAAGTTCCTTGAATTTTTCTTTTAAATTATTGAATTCTATAAAAAGTGTAATATTTTCAATTAAAGAGTCATGGGTACAACTAGATAAATTAGAATTTGATTCTACATTAATTTTTGCTTTTAAACTATTATTTTCTAAGCGCAATTTGCAATTAGCATTTTTCAATTTCTTAATTTTGCGCTTTGTAATTTGTAGCAATTGTAATCTAGAAATAAAATTGCAAACAATAAGGGTCCGTTCGTTTCACAGACATTGATATTGCAGTATTGACTTTCAATCAAATATCAATACACACGGGAAATGACATTGAGTTTATATCCAATTTTTTTATTCGTCTGTATGATGATTTTCTGTCATAGGAATTAAAAACGCGTCCGGGCAAAAAAATCGTGCTCGGGCGAAAAAAACGCGCCTGGGCGAAAAAAAAACGCGCCCGGGCAAAAAAAAAAAACAGGCCCGGGCGAAAAAAACCGCGTCCTGGCAAAAAAAAACGCGACCGAGCGAAAAAAATAGCGTCCGGGAAAAAAAAGCACGCTCAGGCGAAAAAAATGCGCACAGGCGAAAAAAACACGGCCGGGTGAAAAAAATGCTCTCGGGCGAAAAAATTGCGTCCGGGCGAAAAAAACGCGTTCAGGCGAAAAAACCTCGCCCGGGCGAAAAAATCGCGCGCGGACGAAAAAATACCGCCCGGGCAAAAAACTCGCGCCCGGGCGAAAAATACGCGTCCGGGCGAAAAAAATGCGCCTGGGCGAAAAAAAGCGCACGGGCAAAAATATCGCCCATGGGCGAAAATATCGCGCTCGGGCGAAAATATCGCGCCCGGGCAAAAATATCGCGCAAGGGGTGAAAAATCGTGTTCGACTTTAAAAATCGAATCCGGATGGAAAAATTGTGCCCTGGCGAAAAAATTGCGTTCGGGAGAAATTTTTGCATCCTCGCAAAAAAATCACGTATGGAGCCAAAAAAATCGTACGAGCAAAAAAATCACATAGGGGCAAAAAATGCGCATTCGGGCAAAAAAAATTGATTTCCTTTTAGAAAGTCGGAGTTGACGATCTCAATATCCGCCCCTGGAGATAAACATTGGATCCATAGGTTTTTAGGTTATGGTGAATATCGTCGACTTTCTACCAGAAAGCCAATTCTATTCTACAATTGTTGGTACGAACAACAGAAATGAATTTCATATTCTCAAAGCCAATACTTCAATATCAATGTCTGTGAAACGAACGGACCCTAAGGGAGTTTGATTTCCTTACTTTGCTTTTGGATGAGGAAAGGTTAGAACATAAAGTTCCTTAGACATCTTCATCCTCTTCCAATAACGTGTTGTCATCATCTCTTCCGCTTGATGTGCATTCCATGGATCCATCATTTGAGGAGCTTTCTTGAATACTTGTGCAGGTTTGCATATTCTCCGGTTCTTGTGATTGTTTCATTCTTACAGAAGGAGAATCATAAGTTTTTTCAAGAAAATTCCAAATTTCATATGCGGTAGGTAGATTATAAATAAGTTTGAAAAAATATTTTGATCTAACGCACAAAATAGACTATTTATAGATCTTGTATTTAAAATAATTTTGTTTTTAGTTAGTACGCTAGGTGGCTTTTCAATAGTAATATTCCAAACTTTTTCATCTATAGTTTTAAGAAAATTATTCATTAATATTTTCCACCCTTTATAATTTTTGCAAATAAATAAAGGCGGTAACAATAATTTTTCATTTATATTAAAATTTTCCCAATTAGTTGAAGCAAGATCATGATCAAGAGACGCCATTATTCCCGGTGGTGAAACCATTTTAGAATAACCTGGCTCTGATACCACTTGTTGGATCTTGAGGCGCCTTTAGAGGGGGGGGGGGGGGGGTGAATAAGGGTTTTAGAAAACTTTAACCTTTTATAGAAAATGTTTGTGATTTTATGAGAAGTAAATTGAATCAAAAGTAAAGAGGTAGAAATTAGAAATGAAATCATTTTATTAAACAAGAAAAGTCATGATTATTATTTATAAAATTGATTACATAAACTGATTTCTATGATGCTAGAAATCCAAGGCGAAATATGAAATACTCCTTTTGTTTTCAATACCGACTCTTCTCACTAAGAACCGGTTGGCTTTAGCCGATCTCTCCCCAGATACGACCTCAAGCCGCTCTAGCCCTTCTTTCCCCAGAAAGGTCTCGAGCACCCCCTATATCTACTTCCTAGACCTAGTCGCCAACACGAGGTGAATTCCTCCCTAAATTCTACCCGGACCTAGTCGCCAACACGAGGCAAATTTACTCCACGATTATAATGAAAGAATTACAAAACAAAAATTAAAACTCCCTATGAAGAATTCTAGAGATGGCGAAGGCTCGCTGAAGATTCTCAAAGTCGAAGCATGTGTTCTTCGCGTTGAGTAAGCGTTGATCCAATCCTCCTTGAATTCTTCTCTTGAATTTGTGTGGGAGATAATGGTCTGGAAAATAAGGCCCTCTCAGAGTCTCTGAATTGCTGGAATAGGGCTCTCTTCAATCAGTTCTTGGAGAAGAAAAAATCCACCAATTTATAGGACTGAAGGCTAACGCTGGGGTTAAGGCTAACGCCTGGCCTTGACCCAGTATAGAATTGTTTTGATGGCCCAGGTCTTCAAAACGGGAAGGAGATTCTACACTTTAGGAAACATTCATTTTAGGCAACCCTAACGTTGGCGTTGAGTCCAACGTTGGCATTAGGTCAGATCATTTTGAAAGTGCTCCTGCGATCACGGCTACTTCCCTCCTTGCCATAATCATCATGATGGGAACGAGAGTCAACACCCAGCATTAAGTCCTAATGCCTGGCGTTAGACCACATCCCTCTTTTCAGTTTGTGAGCAGGACCAGACCAGTAATGCAGCAACCTAGTGTCATATCTGTTCAAACCTGCATGCTAAAAACACAATGGCAAACAAGATCAAATACAAAGTAGGATTTGTTATTCTCAAATCAAAGGGATGCGGAAAATCATGTTCCAACAGGTAGTAAACAATAATTAGGAGCAGTATAAATGCAATGAATATTAAGTAAAGAGCAACTATGTACCATCACAGAAAATTAACCTCAACTTATAAGAATGCCCATATAAACTTAATAGCTAAGGGGTCGTTTTGCAAGTCCCATCGTATAATCTAACCCATACTAATTTATACGATGGGGGTAAAGGTTATATGCAATGTTAAGAATGTTATGATATGCATTGTTAATGAACATGTTTCACACAAGTGCAACTCACCCACACGACTCTATGCACACAGACATTTAGTTCCCCGCTTTTGGAGTTAGCTAAACTCTCAGGAGCCTCCTGTAGTGGCAAATGAAGACAGTGGGTTGGGCCACCCCACTCCTAGGCCGGTATCCACACGACCCAACCTAGTTCTTACGTACTACTCGATACACCATGGCAGGTGCTACGAAGCCTCTTGTACTAATGATGGCAAACCCACCAGACTTTTTCTTGGCTAAGTGAATACTCACACTTGTCGAGCCAACGTACCGACGTCGGTGTGAATGACTATGCAGTACCGAAGACCCACCACTTATAAGCACAAGCACATATGCTACATTTGAATTCCTGAGCCACTAGCTCACCGGACTAACCCGTCCATCATAATTAACTTACCGAGCCACCGAGCCTACCTCATGAGAGACTAAACCAGACTAAACTCCCTTAACAACGGGGTGTGTGAAGAAGAATTATTAAGATTTAAACTTGCTTAACATTTAACCTTACAATTTATGGATAATCTTGGACTTCCTTAGGTCTACCCAGTGAGGGGCTTGCAGCGGTACAAGGAGCTACGATGGGTTAAACCCAAAAGCTCCCTTTCCAAGACACTTATTATTATTGAGCGGTACAAGGAGCTACGATGGGTTAAATCCAAAAGCTCCCTTTCCAAGACACTTATTATTATTGATAACTACCCAAACCATACTCCTCTTGCCATTACACTTGAGCTAACACTAAGTGCTTTATGACTCTCCAAGGTAAAGATGATCTATCGTCGATCCGGAGCACAACCTTGCCTCCTAGTCAACCAGGCATCTCACTCCTAGCCTCTATTGGTGACCTCATCCAAACCTAACTAGTTTAGGTGCACCAACTTCTTTATCTCCCCATGTAATACCTACATGCTTATCTCTATTCAGCATTTTCACTATATGCAGACCCTAGTGCTACAAGGTGTGTATGAAAGAGTATACTCTAGATACTCATGTCAATGCTCTGAGATTATTATTGGAGGTCTAACATGACATTTGAAGCCTATGTTCAGAAACTTGTTGTTTTCCTAATTAATTTGGCCATTAAAATATTTTTTCTAAAATCAGGCCACCTATGGATTTGAACATGAAGTATGAGATTCTTACAAACAATGGCCTTGATAAATTTTTCACAACATCAAAATAACAAAATAACAGCAAGGTATGAAAATAACCAAATTCTAGAAAGATTTCAACCCTTAATTAAAATATTGAACAATTGATCAAATTCAGGGATTATCAAAGGAAGTACCAAAAATATTCATCCAAAAATTATGAAAAAATTACCAGGGATCTAAAATACCCAGAAAAAAGTCTTCTGACTAGAAATAATAATTTTCTAAATTCATTTGATCACACAAATAATTGACTTAATGGAAATCCAACCTAGGGCACTTTGCGAAGGAACCTACTTGTAAACTCTTCCAAATGTCATCACAAAACTTAGAGAACTTTATAATGCTCTAGAAGTCCCCTAACCTAGTTTCATAATTTTTCAGTGAATATTAAACCCATAATTAATTTTCTCAATTTAAGGCCAAAGATTGAGGCTGTGAATGAAGTACTGTATATATCTCCAAAATTCATAGAAAATTTATCAGAGAACTAAAACATCAATATAAACTCACTGACAAAGTTTCACAATCATCCCAACATATATGGACATGTAATTTCATAATGAAAGAAGGTGACCTAATTAAATAATAAGCAGTTAAGTGAGGATTTAGGTCACTAAAAATCCTAGTAAAATTATCCAGGGCTTAATTCCACCATATGAAACTATCTACTAAGCTTCAAGTCATTCCAATGACATATGACCCTATGTTCATCACAATGCTCAAATGAGCAACCTTATGGTTTAACTAGGGTATTAGGGTGTATCAACCCCAAACCACTCAAAACCTCTTGAAAGGGTGCTATAATTGATAACAAGGCAACGACTAAAGTTTCATCACATTTGAATGAGGAATGACCTCTTGATTTCATTATGTGCACCTTTACATAACCTATGGTTGACTTTCCTAGGTGACCAATTTTGACCACCAAAATTACCTTATCAAATCAAACCCAAAGGGGCTGAAATTTTTACCAGGGTCATTTGGTGACCCATAGCATCACCCACCAAATTTTAGGAGGGTTTTGATGTCCATAGACCCCTTAAATAATTCATACATGGATTATCAAATTTTTACAACAACTATAGAAAAATCATCTCCAAAAATTCTCATTTTTGGATATGATGTCCAAATTTCAAAGCATTTGACTTGGGGGTTTAGTGGGAGCACATAATTTTGTCTCTAGTCAACCCTTGTGACACCTTGCACCAAAATGAGTGCTGAAGTCGAACCTAAATGAGTTGAAATAAATTTTAAATCCAAGTAGAATTAAATCCCTACAAGTTTCCCGTTGACCATTTCCAAAGAAAATGCTTTTAGGTATTTTTAATAATTAAAACTATATACATAAAAATATGTGACAGAATGTGACAAAAGAAATAGAATGAATCATTTGGTCTGCGTATAATATATCACACAAGATCGGATGACGCATGATCAACTTCCACGTGGTTTGACGGCCCCCGACAGCCCATCCTGGGTGACACTTACGCTTGATTTGTCGGCCACCCACGCATCTTCCCGGCCCGCTATTGCCATCACCACCTTCGTCGAGGTGGTGGTCGGCGATTGGCAGTGGTTTGCCGGCCGGAGGTGGACGGAATAAGGATTTATAGCAGGGAAAAAGAGATCAAAAATGAGCCTTTCGGGAACTTGATTCGAACGTGATTTGCCTCGAATCAAGCCATAATTAGATTAGGATCTATGCACTAGGGGAGGAGGAGGAGGGGATCAGACCTTCGATTGGGCATTTACCCTAGTGCTTCTCGGGTTGGCCATGTGAGGGAGAGCACTCTTTGGAGCCATGCCGATTATAACAGTCCTGGCAAGCCCGACCCGGGCCCCTAGCCCAGAACTGCCGGCACCGACGGCCCAGGCCCATTCTGGGACGGCCTGACCAAGCCCATCCGGATCACTGGCCCTGCCCTAGGACACTGTATCGCCGGTTCAGCCTGACCACAACTGGTCAACAACAATCCTGCAGGTCGTACACCCCAACCCCTCTCTGACCCACCACAGGGCACAACGGGTTATTGGAGTGGGGGCACGAACCCACGCCCTCCCTTTGATGAGAATTGAGCCAGTTAAGCGGCAGCGCGTGGACTTCCCAGGAGGTCACCCATCCTGTGACTACTCTAGCCCGAGCACGCTTAACTACGGAGTACTTTCACTTCTCATCACCAACTGAGCTGCAGGATAGAACTTTTTGTAACGATCCAGGCCCTCCAACACGGGACCCAGCTGGACCGCCGGTACCCTCCCGGCCCAGGCCCGCCAACACGGGACCCAGCTGGCACCGAAAGGGTTCAGCCTAACCAGGTGGTCTGCAGACCATGCACCCCAACCCCTCTCTGTTCCACCACAGGGCACAGTGGGTTGTTGGAGACCGCAGCCTCCCTTTGGTGAGAAGTCATCCAGTTAAGCGCCTCTATAGGGCCTTCCCAGGAGGTCACCCATCCCAGTACTACTCCATCCCGAGCACGCTTAACTATATAGTTCTTTCACTTCTCATCACCAATTGAGTTGCAGCTCAATTGGTGATGAGAAGTGAAAGAACTATATAGTTAAGCGTGCTCGGGATGGAGTAGTAGTGGTATGGGTGACCTCCTGGGAAGGCCCTGTAGAGGTGCTTAACTGGATCACTTCTCACCAAAGGGAGGCTGCGGTCTCCAACAACCCACTGTGCCCTGTGGTGGGACAGAGAGGGGTTGGGGTGCATGGTCTGCAGACCACCTGGTTAGGCTGAACCCTTTCGGTGCCAGCTGGGTCCCGTGTTGGCGGACCTGGGCCGGGAGAGTGCCGGCGGTCCAGCTGGGTCCCGTGTTAGCGGGCCTGGATCGTTACACCGATCTTGCACTTAGAGAGCTCAAAATCTTCAGGGAGGTGAGGGGTTTTGCTCATTGGCATGCTCTGATGGTGTTTAAGAACTCAATTAGGTCAAGGGTGGGGGTTACCATGAAATGCCATTAATGGCTGTTAGGAAAAACCCTTGTGATTTATCAAACAAATTTTTTAAAGTGATTTCATCAGTTAGGTTGTTTTACCCTCATTGTATAGTAAGGGTAAATTGGTGATTAGATGTCTTAGGATTTCACACTCACATTAGAGTGTCAAGGCAAAGTCAAGACGATCACAAAATCAGTTAAGTTAAGACTTGCGTCGAATAAAAGTCGACGCAACTTTGACTTGATGTCGACACAACTCTGACTAAAAGTCCAAGCAACTTAACCAGCCTGTCACAGTATAAGTCAAGTCGACGCAATGTCCAAAGGGAATCAACGCAGAAGGAAGAGCCTGTCGAAGCCATCTAAGAAGTCGACGCAAATTCGACTTCAATTCAACGCAGAAGTTAAAGCTCAAGTCCAAGTCTTCAACTTGATGGATACGTCGATAAGTAATCGACATAACGTCGACATCTGAGTTCAGTAAGAGGTAAGAAGGGATTCGAATCTACTTCTATAAGAACTCAGAGGTGCGTCGATATGAAGAATGATGAAGTCGACGCAGCGTCGAATACAGTCAGAAAAGGAAACTTTTTTCAGTGTCCTTTTAAGACCTTTTTAGAAGGACCACAAGGCTAAAAACAGTTCTCCAACGGCTCGTTTATTGCCAAGAATGGAATGGAGCTTTCCAGGACACAACAAAAACACTCTTTGAATGTATTCAAATCTGATGGACGGGTCGGGATCAAAAGAAGAAAGGAAAATTATGTGTCTAAAATGAATTCCTTTTCAGGACATCCTAAAAGAAGAAAGTATTTCAAATTCCAATCATACAAAATAAGTATGCCGAAGGGGAGAAGAAAAGTAGGGCATTCATTACATTATTGTCATCTGTCGAATAAGGTCTTCTTCTTCTTCCTTCTAAGAATCCAAAGATAAAAAGAAGTTCTCTGAACAGAAAAGGAAACATCTGCTTCTTCTTCTTCATCTTACAACAGCATGTTTTCAACAAGTGCTTACAGAAAAAGGATCCAGTCAATCATAAGCAAGGGTTCATCATATACAGATCCAGTGAAAATCAGAAGCTGGAGAATTTCTTATGAAGGATTCTGAAAAACAAAGATCTATTCTTCTTCTTCCTTTCTTCTCACTTTTCCTTCAACTGTACAAGAGTTTTATTAATCGCTCTTCCGAAGGATTCAGTGATTCCAAGAGTCTCCTTATCAAAAGACTTAGTGGTTCTGGGAGTCTCATTACCAAAAGACTCAGTGGTTCTTAGAGTCTCCTTATCAAAAGACTCGGGCACAAGTTGTGCAATCCTACCAGGGAGGTAGAAGAGAGGACTACCCACATTTTGGGGAACCTCAATAAAAATTCTTGTGTCTTCTATGTGTGCTTTTCTGTGTTATCCATATTTTTGTTTTTTGTGTTTATATTTCCAGCAATCTGCATTTACTTTATTCTGTCTTTGGATTGCTGATTGCATAATACCCAGTGTTTGTATTATGTGTGCATAAATAGAATAGAAAATATTTTAAAACTCTATTCCCCCCTTAGAGAATACTCAGAGGCACACTGTGCACTTTCAATTGGTTTCAAAGTGAGGTTGATCATTAAAATCCTAACACCTTGATCAAAAGATCTCCTTACTCTCATTTCCTTATTTTAAATTAAACAAAACTATTTTTTTAAAAAGGAAAATAAGTTCTGAGGATTATGCATCAACAAGACCACCAGTGTGTAACCTAAATACATTTACACTCTAGATGACCAGAATAAAGCTTTACATGAACTTAATTAATGAAGACATCTTTGATGTTATAATTTTAGGTCACCCAGCTCCAGTCAGACAAGATGCTTGTGGATATTCAACACTGTAAGCTATCCGAAAGAAATGAGTGGACAGAGGCTGAGAAGAAGCAGAAGTCATGTGATGCCAAGGCTCTGAACATTTTGGTTTCCACAATGTCAGGTGACATTTTCTAGAAAGTAGCTGACTGCCAATCAGCAAAAGAGATCTGGAAATCTCTTACCAGAATGGCAGAAGGGAGTTCTGATGAAATAAAGGACAGGGAGTCCCTTATCATATCCCAATATGAAAACATTCAAATGAAAGCTGATGAAAGTGTTGCTGAGATGTATGATAGATTCAGCATTATTATCAATGAGCTAAAGTGTTTGGACAAGGAGATATCTCTGACAGAGATCTGTGATAAGATCCTCATGTGCTTCCAAAGCTCATAGGACTCAAGGATATGGGCCATCAGAGAGTCCAAATGTCATAGAGAGATCTCTACTGATGCTTTGCTAGGAAAGCTTAAATCATATGAGATGCTTCTAAAAAGCAGAGATGAAACAGAGGCAAAGGAGACAACTCCAACTCCTATCAAAAGGAGTCTTGCTTTGAAAGTTGCTGAAGGAGATTCCTCCACTCCTGAAGATGAAATGTTCAGTCTCCTGTCTAGGAGATTCAGAAAGTGGGTCAAGACAGAATACTCAAGGAGAAGAGAGAGGAGCTCAAAGCCCAGATTTGATAAGACTCCAAAGAAGGAGGTTATTTGATTCTCCTTCAACAAGCCAGGGCACATAGCCCCTGAGTGCCCACAGGAACAAAGGGACAAGAGCAGTAACAGAAATGAGCAGAAGAAGAAGTCTTTCAGGAGGAAAGACAAGAAGAAGGGCAAAGGTTTCATTGCTAAAATCTGGAGTGACTCTTAAGCAGAGTCAAGCTCCTCTTCATGAGAGAGTGATGAAGAAAAAGATGCTGAAGTAGCCTGCATGATGGCATTAGGGATATCTTCAGATGATGATGATGAACATGTATCTTTGTTTGATGATTTTGATTTAATTATGATGATTTTTAAAACTTTTTTAAAGAATTTTGCAATGATTTTATCAAAATTCAAAAAGAATTAGAAACTGATTGGGAAGAATTAGAAAGCCTTAAGAAAGATGAATTATATTCAACAAATAATGACTTGAGAAATAAAATTCAGAGTAAAGAAACATAATTAATAGAAATAAGAAATGAAAATATAAAATTAAAGGAAAAGCTTACAAAGGCAAAAGCCTTTGAGGACTCTCTCAATGGGGGGAGTCAAAAGCTCAAAAATATTACACAAAATCTCTCCATGAGATTTAAACACCTAGGTCTAGGAGCAGACCCTTGCATAGCACAGAAATGACTAGTAGACCAGCCTGGAAAAATCCAGTTATATTTATTAGACCTAGTGATTTTGAAACAAATGAGGAGTACACTAAGGATAAGGATATTAATAATCCAAATAAAATAACTGTGCTTAATAAAGTAAACCTAAATAATGAAAAGAAATCTCTAGGCAAGAGTAATGCAGAGAAATTAACCAACAATTATAAAAAGGTTAAAGCCAAAAGTAGAATAATTAAACACTCCGCTGATTTATTATATTTTGATACATTTTATACACATCTGAAGAATCAAAATAATAAATCAAGGTTTGATAAACTCCCTCTCTGCCATCCAAAAGGATATCATGAAAGACCCTTCTACTCTTTCATAGAACCTTACAATGGTAAAAGTAAAGGGCCCAATATAACCTAGGTTCCTTCTAATATTTGAGCTACTTATGTAGGATTAGGTAGGATCCTTCCTAGTAGATAATGGAAGGGGAATGAAGAACTATGGCCTAATAAAGAACTAAATCCAACAAGGGAGTGATGTCTTCTCTGAATCCTCTTGTTATCTTCTGTAGCTCGTAAAAATGATAGTATAAATACCATTTTTAATAAAAATCATTGCTGGGAAAAACAACAAAAACTTTCTAAAGAAAACATAACTATTTAGTCAGAGTTGTGTTAAATAGAATTTGACGTACCTTCTAATTCTACTCGACTCCTGCTTCGAAAGCAATATATAATGGATAATTCGAGTTGTGTCGTACTCTTTGTCGACGGTGCTTTGGATAAAACCCTAAGTTGCAACGAATCATCTTCTTTTAAGCAACATTGGCGTCGAGTTCATTACGCCTTTGAATTCTCTCATTCCTGCTCTCTTGATATTCCTCTCCCAAGCTCTCTTGCATCTTTCTCTCTTCTCTTTCTCTCTCATATTTCTTTTTGCAGGCACATCAACATCAATGACTCCTCCAAAAATAAATTCTGGTTTTGACATGGATGTTGACTCATTCAATGCTACTACTGAAAGCTTCAAAGCCATTCTTGGCTTATTCCATACATCTGGGCTAACAAAGATGATCTCCACAAGATGCAAATTTTTTGATGTAGAGCTGTCAGTGCTAAAGGACACTATTCACATAGGAACTTATGGAACCCTCCATGGGAAAATTTCTGGACATGATATCAGTATAACAGAGGAAATGTTATCTCAAACATATGATCTACCCACTGGTAGTTTCCAGATGAACTTACAGGGGAAGAGATCAGCAAGGCTCTGCAGATAATGCAGTTTAAGAAGGAAAAGCCCATACACCTAAAAATGAATGATGTAGCAGAAGAATATAGATTCCTAGTTGACATAGTAGGGAAGGTACTGCTGTGTAAGATTTCAGCACATGATGTTATTTCCAAGCAACAACTTCAAATAATGGGAGTTCTTGTCCTGAAAAAGAAGATAAACTGGCGAAGGTTCCTTCTATGGTTGATTGGGCACAAATACTCTCATAAAGAAAATGCATATATGAGAATAATGAGTCGGGTGGTATTTCATTATTACACCATGGTCTGTAAATCAAAAGGGGTTCAAATTCCACTAGGAAAAAAATGAACATTGTGTTGGGAACTGTGCCAGCAATGTTCCTGATTTGAAGAAGTGCTCGGATCAATGATAAATGCACTATGTATTTGATAGTATATCTTAGTTATGACTGCAGAAGATAACCCATATATCAAGAAATTTTCTAAGTCCAAAATCATCAAGGACTGGATATATCGTTGAGATAACATACATATTGTCGAAATGCATCAAAGTTACATTACCAGTATCTAGACGATAAAAGTAATGAAAATTAACTAGGTAAAATATTGTCGCAAGACTCAGCAGAAGAATCATGGAGAAAAGTATCATATCGTCGAAATAGTTTTGACGATATCATCTTGATGAAGACACATCGTCTTGAAGGTTTAAGAAACCTTATTGTGGATAAAGCTAAGTTCAGATATCGACGACAACGTCTTGAAGAAAGCTTATCGTGGACAAAGCTAAGATGTCTCGACGATATCGTCTTGAAGAAGAAGTATTACCCTGAAGGTTAAAAGACATTACTCCTCAAGTCTTGATGGTTGAAGAAAACTTATAGCTGAGAAAGACTAAGTTCAGAGATTTCGACGACATCGTCTTGAAAAAATCTTATCGTTGAAATAGCTAAGTACAGATGTCAACGACATCGTCTTGAAGAAAAGGTACAGCCTTGATGATTAATGACCTGATTCATTAAGTCATAAAGAAAGAGTCATGAAGACAAAAATCAATTTGTAGAACTTATATGACCAAGAAGATCAGGACATTATCATTTTGAAGAAAGGCTATCAGCTTGAAGAAAAGCCTAAGTCATTAAAAAAGGAATATATCAACGATTTTGTCAAGAAGAAGTAATATCATTGAGATATTACATAAAGTCTTGAAGAAGGATGTATGTCGACGATATCGTCTTAATGGAAACATACTACCTTGAAGATTGAAGACAGATTGCATATAAGGAAGTATCTCAGCGATATCGTCTAGAAGAAGCAATCTCATTGAGATAACAAGCCAAGTACTGAAGTAGAAAGTATATTGACGACATCGTCGTGAAGAATATCTGTTGATCAAGACGATATCGTCTTGAAGGATTAACACCGTCTTGACAAATTGCAGAGCAGCACCAATCAAGGAGTAATAAATGATGCTCCGGATCTCTTGGAAATTGACATCTAGGGAAGATGCACGCTGTACAACCCCAATATTCGCCTAGAGGTGAACAAAGATGGAGGAATAACCAACAGGCAAAATTTACATATGTTCTCTGCGTTCGACGAACGGCTACCTGCGTTCGATGAACAGCGCTCTGCGGTCGACGAAAAGGTTCAAAGATGTGTTCGACAAAACCCAAGCAGCGCTGGACGATTCCTCCTCAGCTCAGTGGTCGACGCTTTCACTCAAGCTCAGCGGCCGACGCTTTTTACCCCAGCCCAGCGGTCGACGAAGTCCAGAGTTCGATGAACTCCATTGTCTGTTCGACGAATTTGCTTCTCAGTCCGACGACCGTCTCAGCGGCTACCTCTATCCTGTCTTAGCGGAAGAATTCACAGGAAGGCGCGCGAGCCATATCCCTGCGAGCCCAAGTTTCAAGGTCAACTCGCAAGACGGCAAGAGAGCCGGGCACTCGCCGTCTGCTCGCAAGAAAGGCGAGCGAGTCGGGTACTGATCGGCTGCTCAAAGGAAAGGCGAGCGAGTCGGGTACTCGCCGGCTGCTCGCACGAAGGCGAGCAAGCTGGGTACTCGTCGGCTGCTCGCCAGAAGGCTTGCGAGCTGGGTACTCGCCGACTGTTCGCAAGAAGGCAAGCGAGTCGGATCCCTTCCAAGTCTTAGGGTTCGACGAGATCCGTCATGCGCTCGACGAACGCCGAGCACTTGTTGAGATCGTCGGACTTAGTTCAACATTTGACGAATTCCGCTCCCCGATCGACGAAACCCATTCGACGAACTCATCTTTCCGTTCGATGAAACCCGTTCGACGAATTCATCTTTCTCGCGAGTAATGCTCTCATAAACCACTCGTCCATAGACAAAAGAGGTGGATTTACTCCTCTTCCCCTGGTGGTCTGCAGGTAGCCCCTCCAAACAGCGGAGTTTGGCTGTTAGCAGGCCAAATTGGGGTGCGTTTAGTAAAACCAAAAGGCGGAATTCCGCTATTAACAAACCATGAGCAAAAAACTATAAATAGACCTTAAAGGGCACCTTGGGAGAGGATTCCAATCTCAGATCTCTGAGCTTCTTCTTCTTCCTTGGTTACTTTGGTTCAGCTCTCTAGCCCTCCAAGGTGCCCAAGTCTCAGTTTTGGCTTAGGAGGGGAAGCACTAAACGATCTTCCGGGTTTGTGGTGGGACCTCCTCGTTGCGACTAAGGTCTTAGTCTGTTCCCGAGTCTCTGTTCTGCTCCTTTCAAGGGACTAGTAAGGGCTAGCTGCCCCTCAACTCGTTGAGGGCCCGAGCTTCACAAGAGACCGAGAAATCGGTTTCAACATTTTGGTGCGGTGAGCGTGGAGCGCGGCTGGTCCAGGAAGATTCCGGGAAAGGAACATGGCAGGAGATGAAGGGAAAGGCGAGGAACTCAGCGGGTCACCCTCGGTGGCGGTGCAGAAGATGTTCTCGGACTTCAGGCGAGAAGTCCTCGACACCCTCGGGTTCGCGGTCGCAGCGCTACGTAGCGAGTTCTCGAACCCAGTGGCTCTAGCATCCCAACCTCCGACAGCGGTTGGCGAGGGAGCCCCGGGAGGGAGGGCTGGAAAAGAAGTGGTTGGCGGGTCAGCGTAAGATCTGGAGGGACGAGTGCTATTTGCCAACCCCTCGAGCTCGGTTCCGGCGAGCTCAGTCCCGACGAGCGTGGGACAGGAAGCACAAGATAGGTAGGCGCAGGGGAGGCGAGCATGGCGTCGGCGAATGCGATTCCGGTAGGCGCGGCACCCGCGGGGGCCAGCCTGGCAATGGTGGCTCTCGCAAGCTTGGCCCCGGCTAGCTCCAGTTGGGCGAGAGAGCTCGGGGGGGGGGGGGGGGGGGGGGCGAGCTGAGCAGGAAAGGTCAGTAGGGGGAGGAAGCCCCTTTTGCGAGTTGGTGCTCCCTGCACCCATCCCAGAAGGGTTCAGAGAGTGGGACAGGGTCTATTATCATGGTCGTGACGACCCGGTCTAGCACCTGCAGTCATTCGAGTACTCGGTCTCTATTAGGCCGATGTCGGATGCCTTCAAGTGTCAGCTCTTCGCCGTAACCCTGAAGTAGAAAGCTCGGGAGTGGTTCCACCAACTTCCCGTCGGATCGATCTACGCCTTCGAAGATCTGCGCAGATGTTTCTTGTTATGGTTTTCAACTTCGAAGAAGAGGAAGAAGGACATCGAGTCCCTCTTCAAATTGAAGCGGGAGCCTAAGGAGTCGTTGGCTCATTATGCAGATTGGATTCAGGAGGAAGTTCTGCTCACCCAGGAGATGCCCGGGTTTGCTCTTCAGCTCGCCTTCACGTTGGGGCTGAAGGAGAGTTTCTTTAAGATGGATCTGAAGAGGAAAGCCCCCGTCTCCTACGAGGAGTTGATGGAGAGGGTGGCGGAAGAGGTCGAGAGTGAGGAGGCCAATTCGGAGCTCACCAAGAGGCTAGCAAAGCTCATTGAGCCAGAGGTCAGACAGCAAGAAGTAAGAAGAAGGGAAGAGCCCCGGGCCCCGGAAGGGGGATGGAGGCAGCATGGTGGGTGGATGCAAGGTCCGGGAAGAGGCTGCGCCCCAGGAGGGGGTAATTTCTATGGGGGGCAAGGAAGACCTCAACAGTTAGGGTGGAGGCAGGGTCCAAGGCAGATACCTCCCCCGCCTCAGCATGCTATGGCGATAAGACGAGGAAGAGGAGGAGTAGGAGGGAGAGGAAGGAGAGAAGTAGTGGAAGCAGAAGCGGGAAGGAGAATAGGAAACAGGGCGGCAGAGGCCGAGAGGGGGGAGGCGGCGTTGCCATACTGTGACTTCTATGATGAGGAGGGTCATGCAATGGCCACCTGCCCTGAATTCTTGGAGACCAAAAGAGTCAGGGTTCCGGTGCCGCGGCAACACCAGCAAGTGAGGATCGAGGAAGTCCTGGCTCGAGAGGATGAGGAGGAGAGATGTGAAGATAGGGTCGATTTGGGGACCCGAGGAGGGATCAGGGTGATCCACGGGGGAGTAGGGGTAGAGGCAACCCGCAAGGCAAGCCTTCATACCATCTACCGTCGGAGTGTGGCTTCAACATCCACGGCCCCACCCCCATCAGAAAAAATCATTTTCTCCCAAAGGGATATGCCGGGTCATGAGGACCCTTTTTACGATGCATTGGTCATCCAAACCGCCATCTTCAAGAGGGCGTTTGATGAGATGAAGGTAGAGGCCAGAAGGGTGTTGGCTTCGGATGGCCCTTTGTTTGGATTCTCAGGGGAAAGGAAGGAGGTGGAAGGCGGAGTGGGACTCCATGTGACCTTGGGGGGCAGTCCCGGAACTGTCGCTTCGTGATAGTGGATGCCCCTAGCAGCTACAGCGCCATCTTCGGAAGGCCTCTCATCAGCACGTTCCGGTGCGTCCCATCCACCTTCCACCAGTGCCTCAAGTTCAGCACCGGAGGAATCCAGATTCGGGTCCGGGGAGACCCCAAGGTGGCGAGACAGTGCTATGTGACTGTCGTCAACACCATCTCCTACATAGAAGAAGCGGAGGAGTGGGACAAAGTGATGGAAGAAGTGGCCGAGGATGAAGAGGAGGAGAGGTTGGAAGGAAGGAGGGATGAAGGAGTAGTTCAGGCCCAGGAAGGGGTCGCTGAGGGGCCCAGGGCGGAGGAGGGGAAGGTGGAAGAGAAATAAGAAGAGGCCTCGAGAGAAGGGGCGGAAGAGTTGATGGTGGTGGAAGTGGAAGAGATGGAAGAAGGAGCCGGGGGGCTCGCATGTGGCGGCAAGGAGAACAATACCCGGGGCGAACAATCCAGGTTGGAAGCTGTGGAGGAGGTGGTGGAGGTGACCACCAAGGTTGGAACAATTGAGAAGATCAAGATCGGTGGGGATCTCAGCCCCGAGGACTGGAAGAAGATCTCGGCTTGCGTCCAAGGCAATGTGTATGTCTTCGCATGGAGAGCTGCGGAGATGCCGGGGATCAACGTGGATGTGGCGTGCCATTGCCTTAACCTCGATCCCGGCACTCGCCCCATCCGCCAAAAGAAGAGGCCCACTGCTGACAAGCTGGAGGCACCTATTCGGGAGGAGGTGAACAAGCTCATCAAGGCCGGTTTTGTATCGGAGATCCAGTATCCCGGCTGGGTGTCCAACGTAGTGATGGTGAAAAAGGGGATGGTAAGTGGAGAATGTGTGTAGATTTTTCCTTGCTTAATAAATCATGCCCCAAGGATTGTTACCCCTTGCCTAGAATCGACACGTTGGTTGACTCAGCCGTCGGTTTCTCTGTGATGTTTTTTTTTAGATGCTTTTTCAGGTTATCCTCAAATCCGCATGCACCCTCCCGACATCAAAGATTTCTCCTTCATCACGGGGGATGGATGCTATTGTTATAAAATGATGCCTTTCGGGCTCAAGAATGCAAGGGCTACGTACCAACGGATGATGGACTGGGTCTTCCGAGAGCAAAAGGGAAGGAATCTGGAGGTCTATGTTGATGACCTCATGGTAAAGAGTCGGGACCTCAAGTCTCACCTCCGAGATCTTGAGGAGACTTTTGGGACTTTACAGATGTACAAGATGAAGCTCAACCCCCTGAAGTGTGTCTTCGGGGCTAGCAGGGGAAAATTCCTAGGCCACTTGCTCACCCCGGCAGGGGTGGAGCCTAACCCCGATAAGGTTAAAGTCATCTTGGAGTTGGGGTCGCCACGAAACGCGAAGGAAGTTCAGCGTCTCACGGGAAAATTGGTCGGGCTCAGCAGGTTCCTCTCCAAGGCGGGTGAGAAATGTGCCCCCTTCTTCAAAGTGCTACGGGGAAACAAGAAAGTTGAATGGACCTCAGAATGTGTGGAAGCTTTCCAAGCTTTGAAAGGACAACTCACCCAGACCCCACTACTCCAGGGGCCAAGGCAAGTGGAGGACCTATCCCTATACTTAGGGGTAGGATCGGAGGCAGTCAGTTCGGTGTTGGTCCGAGATGAGGGGAGAAGGCAGTTCCCCATCTACTATGTCAGCCGAGTGCTGAGGAAGGCGGAGCTCCAATACCCAATTCTGGAGAAGTTGGCGTTCGCCTTGGTGGTATCAGTCTGGAAGCTTAGGCCATACTTCCAAGCACACTCGATCAAAGTAGTGACCGACCACCCGCTTTGCAAATTCATGGAGGGGGTGGAGCATTCGGGGAGGCTGTCCAAATGGTCCATGGAGCTAAGTGAGTTCAACATCACGTTTGTGCCTAGGACGTCAATCAACGCGCAAGCGGTGGCAGACTTCATGGTGGACTACGCAACTGAAGTAGGGGAGCATGAATCACCCTCCCCGGTCGCCTAGAAGATGCTAGTGGATGGTGCGTCAGGGAAGCATTCCTATGGAGGAGGAATCGTCCTGATAAGCCCCCAAGGAACGAAGATCGAGCAGGCCCTAAGCATCCATTTTCCCATTACCAACAACCAAGCCGAGTACGAGGCAGTGATAGCGGGCCTGCGGCTGGCTAAGGAGCTAGGGGTGCAGGACGTGGAGGTCTCAACGGACTCCATGGTGGTGGCACACCAAATCAGGGGAGAATTTGAAGCAAGGGACCCGACCCTCCAGCGCTACCTAGAGAATGCCAAGGGGATCATCGGCCAATTTCGCACTTTTTCCATCACACATGTGCCAAGGGATGAGAGCACCCCGACGGACCTACTAGCCAAGTTCGGTCCTCAGACAGGGGGAACAGTGTCGAAAATCTTTCGACCTTCCATTGAAGAGGGGGAGCTGATGGAGGTGGATCAGCGAGCATTATGGGTCATCACCTTCCTAACATCGGGAAAGTTCCCCGAGGGAGATGTTGACAAGCGGCGGTTCATGTACAAATCTGCATACTACTCCTTACATGCAGGATCGCTATACCGAAAAACACTCTCGGGGCTCCTGGCTCGTTGCGTGTCTGAGGAGGAGGTCCCGAGGGTCCTTGAAGAAATCCACTCGGGGGAGTGTGGCAGTCACTCCAGGAGCCGGACTTTAGAGGGGAGAGTGCTGAGGCAAGGCTACTTCTGGCCTACCCTCAGCAAGGATGCAACGGAATTCGCAAGGAAGTGTTCAAAGTGCCAACTCTATGCACCACTCCAACTCCTCCCACTTCAAAGGCTCCGGACAATCACAGCTCCGTGGCCCTTCGCTATATGGGGATTGGATTTGGTAGGACCCTTCCCCCAGGCAAGTGGCCAAAGGAAGTTCCTGCTGGTGATGATAGATTATTTTTCCAAATGGATCGAGGTGAAGGCGCTGGCCAAGGTAACGTCCCAGGTAGTGAGAAACTTCGTTTGGGGTGAAATAATTTGCAGGCATGGGCTCCCTCTAGCCATCGTGACAGATAACGGACCCCAATTCGCCAGCGAGGAATTTGTTAGTTTTTGCACCCAACTCGGCATAGACCTCAGGTTCGCGTCGGTCCACCACCCCAGGTGCAACGGCCAGGTGGAGGCGGCGAATAAGATAATTGTCAATCTATTAAAGAAGAAGGTAGAGAATCTCAGAGGCAATTGGGTGGAGCAGCTACCCTCAGTTCTATGGGCCATGAGAACTACCCCAAACACGGCCACAGGAGAGACCCCCTTCAAACTTTCCCACGGGTCCGAGGCCGTTCTCCCGATAGAGTTCGAAGTCAAGAGCCCCAGGGTGATCACCGCGGGTGAAGGAGATGGAGAATGGTTTATAGAAAATGATGCAGAGCAAAAGTTGTCCCTGGACCTGGTAGAAGAGCTTCGAGACCTCGCTACTGTCTGACAGGAGGAAGTCAAGAGGCGGATGGCCAGATACTTTGACCAACACATCAGGATAAAGCACTTCGGAAAGGGAGATTTAGTACTAAAAAAGGTTAACGCGGCAGGAAGAGGAGCCGCGGTTGGTAAGCTAGAGCCCAATTGGGAGGGGCCTTACATTGTAAGTGAAGTGCTCAAGTCGGTGGGGGGGGGGGTATCACCTCCGGGACATGGATGGGGTATCTCTCGGGCGAGCCAGGAGTGGGGATGATTTGAAGAGGTTTTATCCTTAGCAATTTTTGTAACTAACTTTTGAACATTTCCTACTCAAATAAATGCATTTTGGAATGATTCTCTGGCATGTTTCAAGTGGTTTAATGCTGGAATGCCCCAGATCGATTCCGCTGCCGGGCTCTCATAGACGGTGGGTCAGGTTGATCTCTGGAGAGGCTGACAATGTTTCAACTGGATTGATGTTGGAATGCCCCAGATCGATTCCGCTGTCGGGCTCTCATAGACGGTGGGTCATGTTGATCTCTGGCGAGGCTGGCAATGTTTGAAGTGGTTTGATGCTGGAATGCCCCAGATTGATTCCGCTGTCGGGCTCTCATAGACTGTGGGTCAGGTTGATCTCTGGAGAGGCTGGCAATGTTTCAAGTGGTTTGATGCTGCAATGCCCCAGATCGATTCCGCTGTCGGGCTATCATAGACGGTGGGTCAGGTTGATCTCTGGAGAGGCTGGCAATGTTTCAAGTGGTTTGATGCTGGAATGCCCCAGATCGATTCCACTGCCGGGCTCTCATAGACGGTGGGTCAGGTTGATCTCTTTAGAGGCTGGCAATGTTTCGAGTGGTTTGGTGCTGGAATGCCCCAGATCGATTCCGCTGCCGGGCTCTCATGGACGGTGGGTCAGGTTCATCTCTGGAGAGGCTTGCAATGTTTCGAGTGGTTTGGTGCTGGAATGCCCCAGATCGATTCCGCTTCTGGGCTCTCATGGACGGTGGATCAGGTTGATCTCTGGAGAGGCTGGCAATGTTACAAGTGGTTTGGTGCTGGAATGCCCCAGATCGATTCCGCTGCCGGGCTCTCATAGACGGTGGGTCAGGTTGATCTCTGGAGAGGCTGGCAATGTTTCGAGTGGTTTGGTGCTGGAATGCCCCAGATCGATTCCGCTGTCGGGCTCTCATGGACGATGGGTCAGGTTGATCTATGGAGAGGTTGGCAATGTTTCAAGTGGTTTGGTGCTGGAATGCCCCAGATCGATTCCGCTGCCGGGCTCTCATAGACGGTGGGTCAGGTTGATCTCTGGAGAGGCAGGCAAATAGGTTACCCACGGTGAGAGACTTGGCTCGCAAGCGACCCAAAAGCCCGGGGGAGGCGAGACCAGGGGGCCGTTCGCGTAAGGGAATAGATCGCGGCAGAGCGATGGAGTCCGCTGTTCGCAAAGTTCCTTGTGAATTTCGGTGGCATGATTAAAGGTGGTGAGCCAGAAAGGGCCCGCCTTCGCGGTGGTCCATGGATAATGATAAGAGTTCGCAAAAGGCGAGTGCAAGCGAGGCAGGCTACTAATAGGCACCGCTCGCAAGGTCCCCCAGTAAAGTGCATCCCAAGAAAGGATAAGGTTCTACAACCTGAGTCTTATCGTCGCCGCAGGAGAGAGGGAGGCGAGAGCGTCCTAGGTACGATGCGTCGAAGGGAAAATTGTCAATTAAATAGACGTGGGCGCGAGCATCAAACGAAAGTTTTAAAGGTGCGAGCATAAGGAAATCAGGATCAAGTGAGCGTGAATGAAAAAGCGCATGCGAATAAGAAGTAAGGCAATAATATTGGAAAGATAGACAAAATGTTTCTTTTCATTCCTCACAAAAGATTATAGTCCAACGACGGACTGGCAGGCAAAAAGAAAAATGTTTTACATTATAAACAGCAAAAATTAAGGCGGCTCGCCAGGTGGCTCTCTAATCACTCTCGCGATCCTCTGCCTCGGAGATTGGCACGAACAAGTCGGGGACGACTTCTTCCGCAGTGAACTCCATGGCGTCGGGAACGATCAAGTCCGCCCATTTAAGAGTGTCGAGGACGAGCTCCGCGATCTCCATCGACCATTTGTGATCGACTTCCTTTTCGTCTCGTGACTGACCGCGAGTTCCAGATCGCGGAGGAGGAGGTGGAAGCATCGCCAGGCTCAGATCGCGAACCTGGGCCTTGAGGCAAGCGTTCTCCATCTCCAGGTCTGTGATCCTCGCGTGAAGCTGGCTGACGGACTCGGCATCCTGTGAAATGCGGGTTAGCGAAGGAAAAGCGGAGCTAGACAGGAAAAGGTTTTTGCAAAGCACTGCTTACCAGTCCGCCTTGAAGGCTGGCGAGGAGGCCCTCAGACAAGGCCTCCTTCCCTTTAAGTTCCGCGACCTCGTCAACGGACTTCTGTGGCTCTGAGCTCTTTGATTTCCTTATCCGCGGTGAAGTAGCGGAGACCCACCATATGGGTAAGCTCCATCGCTCGGAATTGGGTCTGCATGGCCTCGTACACGAGCCCTTTCTGGGTATAGGACCGGAATATGGAGGCGTCCTCGCGACCGTAGAGCCCGAAGGAGAGGGCGAATGCCTCAACCCCGATTTGTCACATTCCACCCAGGAAGGGAGGAGGGAGGAGCAGACGATCTTATTCTGATCAGGGTTCCACGCGAGCACCGGCTCGCCAACCGCGTCCGCAAGCTTCATGTCGAGCCCAAAGTTTGCGTGGCTCATCGTCTTGGGCTTGGCGGCCGCCTCCCCCAGCTCGCCACCCTCTTTAGCGAGCTCCTGATTCACTGCAGGATAATAGGGGAGGTCGGATTCAGAAAGGTCCACGACCTCCTTCCCCTTGGCAGCGGAGGGGGCTTTCTTGGTCATCTTCGCCGCCCCCTGCGAGGCGGGCCGGCGTGGAGGAAGGGATCGCTTCTTCCCCGACGAGGAGCCCGGGACATCGCGGAAGGCCTCAGCGGACACGCGGGCGAGCGGGCCAGAGGCTAGGGAGGACGAGGGCGCGTGCTGAGGGTTGAGCGGAAGGTCACGCTCTCCTGCAAAGATAACTAAGAGCATTAGCCAATCAAAGGAGAGAGGAGTGGGGAGATTGGCGAGCGTGAGTCAAACCTTCTCCTTGGGGGACAGGCGGCAACATGTCCACCCGCTCTCGGAGGAAGGCGACCTCAAAGTTCTTTCCTTTGAGGAAGAGGTACAAGCTCGCATCACAACCCCCTAGCGAGGTCGGAGGGCGATAGACGGCCTCGTCTCGCTGGGTGGGGGTGTAGGAGATGTTGCCAAAAGGGCCCTTCACCAGGACAAACTTCTGCATCCAATAATGAGACTTATTCACCATCTCGCAGATGGTGACATGCTGGCTCGCAAAGTGAGTCATCCCATCCTTGTACGCACAAAACGAGAAGACCTTGCCGAAGACGAGCATGCTGAACTCGATCTTCTCCGCCCTAAGATAACTGGCGAATGCGACCACCACGGCGATCGCGATCGGCGTCAGCTGGATCGGCAGAACGACGAAGTACTTGAGCACCTGGAAAAGTCGACAAGGGTTAGAGCGTCATTCGCAAAGCGAGTCAGGGATATAAGGGTCAAGAAACAAACATACTTGGCGCACTTCCGGCCAAAGAGGGAGTCGCAACCCATTCTCAAAATGGGCAATGGGGATAGCGAGCTCGTCGGGATGCGGATCGCTGATGGTGTCTCGCTCGGTGCGGCAGTGAGCAACAAACCCGGAGTGGATGTATTGATCGATGGTATCCTGGTATTCCTCCTTCGTGAGGTTGGCGCAGAAGAAAAGGCCATCAAGGAAGGCCCTAGAGCACTTGGCCCGCCCCTAAGCTTCCGCATCGCCGACCATGATGTCTTGAAGCTGCGAATCACAAATGCCTCGAAGAGCGAACTAGGTTTGCTAGAGAGTTAGAAAGAGGGGGAGCGCGAAGGAGGAATAGTAAATGCGGTGGTTGAAAAGAAAAAAGGACCGACTATTTATAGAAATAAAAAAGGCGTGAAGAAGTCGAAGTGCTGGTGACTGCGGATAGCGGATTCACGCAGTATTCTTCCGCCTCTAGGGGTCCTATTCGCTCCCGGCGAGTCGGCGCCTTCTCGAGCTTCCTCCCGTTAATCGTCGGCGGGCTAGCGCTGGATAATAAAATAAAGCAAAACGGGAGGGCAAGACGCGAGTGCGAGTAATAGAGATATAAAAGTAGCCAACGAATGAGTGAGTCGGGCATGGCGAAAGAAAAGGTAATAAACATGATAAATAGGGGCTCACAAGCGAGTCAAAGTATCATTATTATACACTTGAAAAAAGTGTTCGCGACCCCTCCCTACGAAGGGGAGAGGGAAGAAAAATAATAAAATACAAAGCGTGAATTCTTAATATCGCAACCACTTCCAGTGACCGCGACCCCGAACACCAGAGCGAGGGGGGACTCACGAGTAGTGACACTCGCGAAGCGACCGGTTCGCCTGGCTCGTCAGCCGCATGTAATCATCAATTCGAACAATGTACACCCCGGGGGAGGTCGCGTCGCCATGATCGGTCGGCCGCACCTCGGCAAGGATGCGCACGTTCGCGTCCTCCATCGCGGCAAACCTTTCCTAATTAGCGAGCCGATCCAGCCTATTCTGTTCGTGCAGATCCCTCAGTAGGGCGGTATGCTTCTGGAATATCTCGGTGACCCGCCTCTTCATTCGCGTCGGATCACTGGGGTCCCCCAGAAAATCTGCGACCTGACTCGGCGAGGGGGGCGGAGATATCTCCAACGCTCCAGACTCCGACTTGGTGAGTGGGGTCATGTGGTCACCTGCGGAGTAGAAATCAGCAAGAAGGTGGAAAATGACACTCAATAACGACAGTCTAACCTTGTGGAGGAATTTGAGTACTGGGCCGTTGGCCAGAGGTGTCTGGCTGGCCTAAAAATGCTTCAACAAAGGCAGGGGTAAGGGCCTTACCCAGACCGGGAGCGAGTGCGGCTCTAGAACTGAGCCCGGGCTCGGCAATTAACGTCCCTCTAGGGCTCCTCTGTCCCAGTAGGCCGAATCCAGGGGTGATGATGGTCTGGTTTGGACACTGCACAAGGAGCAAGCATGATTCGGCAAGTCAAGAGGTATGAAGGAAGGTGAGGTAAGTCACTCACTTCGTGGCGAAGGCGAGCCCCGCAGTTCGAGGGCCCTTACATCCACGATTGGAGTGCCAGCCCTGCCGGTGGATGGGATGTGGGTCTCTGTGATTGACCTCCCCAAGGCATTCTCATCCAGGGGAGCGTTCTGCGAGTAGGATAAGTTAGGTTGAAAGAGTAAGACATTAAACCAGCGAGCTTGACGATAATACCTGCGAGACGAGCCCGTCATGGGGGAAGTACGGCGAAGGAGAGGACACACCCTCGCCGGCCAGGTGTCGAACGGCCTTTGCCGTTCTAATGGTGGGTAGAGGCGGAGAACACCTCGGAGAAGCCCAGGAGACGATGGTGGCGGCTTTCCCCTTCTGGACCGCTTGCGAGGCCTTCAAGCGAACCAACATTTCCTCTTTTTTAGACATCGCGTTGGGGCTCGCGGCGAGTAAGAAAAGGGAGAGAAGAATAAATAGTTTGAATGCCGGCCGGGAAGGGTGGTATTTATAGTGGTGGATATGGGGCCCACCGAAAGATTCTCGCCACATCACCAAGGGACCGGTGAATACCAGGGGTTGGACGGTTCTTCGTGAGCCTAAAGAGCCTCGCGAAGAGCGGGGATTGTGTACAACCCCGATATTCGCCTAGAGGTGAACAAAGACGGAGGAATAACCAACAGGCAAAATTTACATATGTTCTCTGCATTCGACGAACGGCTACCTGCGTTCGAAGAACGGCGCTCTGCGGTCGACGAAAAGGTTCAAAGCTGCGTTCGACGAAACCCAAGCAGCGCTCGACGATTCCGTCTCAGCTCAGCAGTCGATGCTTTCACTCAAGCTCAGTGGCCGACGCTTTTTACCCCAGCCCAGCGGTCGATGAAGTCCTGAGTTCGACGAACTCCGTTGTCCGTTCGACGAATTTGCTTCTCAGTCCGATGGCCGTCTCAGCGGCTACCTCTATCCTGTCTCAGCGGAACAATTCGCAGGAAGGCGCGCGAGTCATATCCCTGCGAGCCCAAGTTTCAAGGTCAACTCGCAAGATGGCAAGCGAGCCGGGCACTCGCCGGCTGCTCGCAAGAAAGGTGAGCGAGCCGGGTACTCGCCGGCTGCTTGAAAGAAGGCGAGCGAGCCGGGTACTCACCAGCTGCTCGCAAGAAGGCTGGCGAGCCGGGTACTCCTCGACTGTTCGCAAGAAGGCAAGCGAGTCGGATCCCTTCCAAGTCTTAGGGTTCGACGAGATCCTTCCTGCGCTCGACGAATTCCGAGCACTCGTTGAGATCGTCGGACTTAGTTCAACGTTCGACGAATTCCACTCCCCGATCGACGAAACCCGTTTGACGAACTCATCATTCCATTCAACAAAACCCGTTCGACGAATTCATCTCTCTCGCGAGTGATGCTCTCATAAACCACTCGTCCATAGACTAAAGAGGTGGAGTTACTCCTCTGGCCCTGGTGGCCTACAGGTAGCCCCTCCAAACAGCGGAGTTTGCCTATTAGCAAGCCAAATTGCGGTGCGTTTAGTAAAACCAAAAGGCGGAATTCCGCTATTAACAGACCATGAGCAAAAAACTATAAATGGACCTTAAAGGGCATCTTGGGAGACGATTCCAATCTCAGATCTCAGAGCTTCTTCTTCTTCCTTGGTAACTTTGGTTCAGCTCTCTAGCCCTCAAAGGTGCCCAAGTCTTAGCTTTGGCTTGGGAGGGGATGCGCTCAACAATCTTCCGGGTTTGTGGTGGGACCTCCTCGCTGCGACTAAGGTCTTAGTCTGTTCCCGAGTCTCTGGTCTGCTCCTTTCAAGGGACTAGTAAGGGCTAGCTGCCCCTCAACTCGTTGAGGTACCGAGCTTCACAAGAGACCGAGAAATCGGTTTCAACATACAGCACCCATCTTGCGCACCAATCAAGGAGTAATAAATAATATATTATGTACAGAATATAGCCATTGCATAATGTTTAAGGAAGAATTTTAATACTTCTATATTTGCAAGTTCCAAGAACGGTAAGACATTTATTATAATCAATTTTATCAGTTCTCTAAAATATTCTACCTTTCAATTCGAAGATTTCTAAAAGGGCTTTGATGCAAAGTTACAGATGAATATAAAAGGGAGAAATTGTCGATTTCAAAGCAGTTCTTCAGATAGTATACAAACATCTTATTAAGAAAAGAAAAAGAAGAAGAACAACAAGAAAATCTTCATCACTTGGCTGAGAAGACTAGAAAGAATCATTCTCCTATACTAGAAGTGCATCTATCATCAAAGGAGGAGATTCATAAGTATAGATCAGTAATCCACAAGATCACTAAGCTTACATTTATAAGGAGAAGAAGAAGTCTGCAATTAAAAGAGCATACATCTTGAAGACTTTTCTTCTACAACAACAAACATATTTATACTTTTCTGTAGGGTTCCATGTGAACCTGAGGTTGTAGGATCTCGTAACAGATATGAGTGGTAGGGTTCTATGTGAGGCTGAGATTGGTAGGGTTCTATTTGAGCCTGAGTTTGGTAGGATCTTGGTACAGATCTAAGTTTGGTAGGACTTGTAAATTCTGACCTTTGTAGGGTTCTGAGTGAACCTGAGTTTGGTAGAACCTTATATATGCTGTGCTTAAACTCTTTATCATTTCATATATTACAAAAGCTCGATCATGATTTATAACTAGCCTAAAGAATGCCTCCTTACTACCCTCACCCCACCTTCTTTTGATAATACCAAAAGGGGGAGATTAATTGAAGAAATCTATATAGAGAGAAATATAGATAAATAAGGGGAGACTAATTCATCTATTGGTATCATTTAGGGGGAGTAACACATAAATTGCATTTATGTAGGGGAGCATTAAGATAGGGGGAGTATGCAAAATTTCAGCATGCATATCATTTACTATAGTTGCACTTTTATCTTGCTTATCTTATCTATAAACACTATTGTTGATTTCTTGCTTAGAGGATTTGTTATTATCAAAAGGGAGAGATTGTTGGACATGTGTGCCACATCCCTTTGTTTGAGAATAACAAATCCCATATTGTATTTGATATTGCTTGTAGTGTGTTTATAGTGTGCAGGAACTATAGGTGCAATACTCCATAGGTAGAAGGCAGCATGGAATCAAACTTTCTGAATGGAGCACTACCGCTAGCGCTAGAGGTTAACGCATGTGCTAGCACTACCGCTACCGCTAGCACTAACGCCAGGCGTTAGCTCAAGATCGTCTCAGCGGTTCCGTCTCAGCGGTTAATGCTACCGCCAGTGCTAGCGATACCGCAGGCGCTATCTCAAGTTCGTGCACAGCGCCACGCCGCCGACGGTTTTGCAACCGCTCCACACGAACGCTACCGCAGGCGCTATCTTCTACCGCAGGCGCTAGCTCCAAGATCTATAAAATGATGTGTTCTCTCTCATTTTGGGTTAGAACTTTCAGAGACATTACTTGTGCCCAAACTCTCCTGATGCTACTCTGCTGAAACATCATCTCCCACTCAAAGCGAAAGAAGAAATTCTGGAGAAGGAAGTCATCACGCTGCATCCGAGGAACGATCGCTTCGACCTCGCTTGTACTTCAGTGATCCTTCATCCTCATCTCCAGAAATCTCAAGAGGGAGTTTGCTTGTTATTTACTTCACTTCTTTATTTGTAACTTGTAGTGAAATCGCCTTGTTTTTGGTAACTAGGTCCTTGCGCGGCTTAAGGGGAATTCGCCACGTGAGTTGGCGACTAGGTCTAGGGGATTAGATCTAGGGGGTGCTCGAGGCCATATCCGGGGAAGGATTGGCTAGAGCTGCTTGAGGCCATATCCGGGGAAGGATTGGCTAAAGCCAACCGGTTTGTGGGGATACAAGTCGGTATAGAAATGGAAAAGAAATTCACTTTTGTACGCCTCCGATTTCTAGCGATATAGAAATCAAATTTTGTAAACACCCTTTTTATATAATGCAATCATGATTATATTTGTGTTTATTTGATTTCTCTCAATTGGCATAAAATTTCATTATTGCAAAATTGTTATTACAAAATTGTCATCTTATTTCCTATTAATCAAAAACAACTTAGTAATTATCTTAAAAATTATAAAAAGAATTTTATTCCCTTATTCAACCCCCCCCCCCCCCCCCCCCCCCCCCCCTCTAAGGGCACCGTAAGATCCAACACGGAACACCCTCGATACACGGCGAACCACTAACAGTTTCTAACACCGAAATAAGGTAGGCCAAGCAACGGGAATTTAACAGTTTCCGAACTTGTACCACAGAAATTATCGGGGAACTCTGGCACGGAGATCCAAAAATGCTCATGGGATGACTGTTGTCCATCACAAAGTCCAGACGCTTTTCCTTACATCGGATGACAGCATCATAACTGGACAACTAGTCCATACCCAATATCACGTCAAAGTCTTCTAGGTCTAACACCTTGAAATCAGCAACAACCAAGAAATCTCCTAAGAGAATGGGGCAAATTCGGACGCACTGGTTCGAGGATACCAAATCACCAGAAGGGAACTTAATGAGGAATGAATCGTTGCCCAGCTCAGGGGTCAAACAGCGACGCTCGACGAAATCCCTTGCTACGAATGAATGGGTAGCACCAAAATCGAACAGAACACGCGCCCAACGATTCTGTACCTCAAATCTCCCTATAAGCGCGAAAAAAGAAACGAGTCTAATACAGCAAAACTAAAAGGAATCAAGACTTAACAGCTGGCTTAAAGTCTAACCTGCGATCACTTGGGTCGAAGACTGCGCTTGCTCCTGGGTTAACATGTTCAGCTTTCCTCTTCCTTTATCCTGATGCTGCGGTGGCGGCAAGGCTAAAAGCGGAACTGGCTGCAACGGAGGTTGAACTCGCAGGCATTGAAACTTCACGTGCCCCTTCTGTCGACACTGGAAGCAAACTTTATCTTTGGTCCAACACTGGGCCACATCGTTCCCCTTCTGCTTGCACAACTGGCAAAGCACCTCACCCTTCGGAGCACCCTAGATTGCCAGCACTCGCTACTACTTCCGAACTCCTTTCCTCTTGAAACACTTTTCAAACGGATGTCCAGTGCGACCACAGAAACTGCAGACCTCGCCACCTCCTTTCTTCAAGACCGAGGCAGGCGCACCAGAATTTCCTCCTTCTCCAGCCTTTCTCTTTCCCTTCTTCATCATTGATCCTCGGTTCTTGGCATTATCAATCGCCTCCATCTTTAGCGCTCCCTCAACTACCTCGGCGTACTTCTCCGACCTGTACGCGCTGGCCAGCTGTTGTATGTCGCTGCGGAGATCACCCAGAAATCTCTTCACTCTTCCTTCTTCCGAGGCTACCAGGACCGGAGCAAACCTGCTCAACTTGCAAAACTCAATCTCATAATCGCTCTCCAAGAGCTGCCTCTGCTTCAGATGTTGGAAATCATTCATAAATCGGTCTTGATCTACCGACGACAGAAACTTTCTTAACAACATTCCTTTGAAGGTTTTCCATGAACATCCTTCGGAAAGGCCTTCCTTCTCCCTCAACCACCAACTCTTTGCGAGACCCTTAAGATGGTGCGCGGCAACCATCACCTTCTGATCCACGATGATTCCTAAATACGAGAACATCTCCTCAATGGCTATAAGCCAATCGTCTAAGGCCACGAAGTCGGCTCGACCATCATACGATGGAGGACCCAACCTTTGAAAGTGCGAAATAAAATTCATTTCCGGAGGTATCGCTACTGGGGGTACCAAGGGAGCAGGAGGAGTAGGTACTGCCTGTCCTACTATGGGGGCCTGCACTACGGATTGCTGCCTAGCACCGGCAGACAACAACGCCTCAACTTGCGATTGCATCGCAACCATCTGCCTAGTCAGAGCCTCATTGCTCTGGCGCAGACTCTTGATCAAGGATTCACTCTGCGCTCCGGGCGTCTCACCCTCTGACTGAGGAGTCGATCTAGTCGCTACTCGCTTACGCACCATTTCTGCTTAAACGCATAAACCTACAATCAAAACTTAACCTTACGCTAGAACTACACTGCTTGGTTCAGAACATACATGTACATATACTTGTCATTTCCACTACCTTTCTCTGGGATATTTTCATGATGCTATGCTAAATTTGGGGGAATGATACTACATCATACCTCTTGACTCATGTGCAAGGGTCATGAATGCATGAATATTCCTGTGTTTGTTTTGAAATCATGGGTGTACGTGTGTCATCATATAAGTCTTTAGCTTTGCACGTGTGCTTATGCAATGCCATGTAATGTATGTTGTGTTATGCATTCTAATAAAGCCTTAATGCATGTTATGAGCAGCGTACACATGAAATATTATGCATCCCATAGTACATAATATTGCATGTAACGAAAAGGAAAAATGTGCTAATGGGCATCCATGTGATGATGGTTATGCATCCCATACTACATAACCGTCACATGTTGCCACCTATGGTGGATCCATATACAGACATATATTATGCATCCCATACTACATAATATGCCCGTATACTTCTTATCATGCTATGAGTGTAGTGTTCATGCTTTGGCCAAGACGTACTGATGACACATCGGTGCGTGTATGCAATGAAACCAAAACAACTATACTATATCAGAATTTGTTGCTCGACCGATTTGTCGAACAACCTATCTCTGATACCAACTATCACAACCCGCATTTTCTCCGAATTTAATAATATCAGAGTAAGAGAAAATACGCGTCATGATGCCACGTCGTGCAGGAGACAACTACAGACGCTCAAGCGGGAACTTATTACTTATTTAATCAAAACTTGTTTACGTGATAGGTCATCATTTGAAATCATTTATTAGGGTTTGGGGTAAGAACCGTGTCTCTCAGTTGGTGGATCAACTAGTCCACCGAGAAAAAATATGTAATTGCAGCGGAAAGTACTTGATTTAGTTCACTTAAGGTCCTAAATGCACATGATGACAGGACATAAAGTAAATGATATGCACATATCTAGGCGTAGTATAAGTATAGAAAATATCTTTAGGCGACTTTAAAGATAAGGATTTCTGTTAAAAGGAATGCAATGAGGATGAAAGAAAAGCCATTTTATAACGATAATGCACCTAGACATAAATAATTCCCAGAGAGCAAGATACACAAGATCTAAAAGTAGTGGCATTTAACTGGCAAGTAAGCTATAAAGTAACAAAAGGGCACAATGGGCGTCAACAACCTGACACTAACCCATTGGCTCCAAACTAGCATTCTGAACACAAGAACAAAACTAACAACAACTACCTTGCAGCAGCGGGGTAAAACAACAACTAAAACTCCCGAAGACTTCGGGCTACACTACTAGTCGCTACGGCTCAGAACCTGAGGAATTCAATAAAACAAAGAACGCCTCAGCAAGGGAATTACAAGTGGCAGAAAACAATTAAAAACAGAGCAAATAAGGCATAAGGGGTACCAACCCAAGCCCAACACTTACAGGAAAGGAAGCTCCAAGCACAGAACTAAACAATGCACCAAGTGTACCAAATACCAAGTAGAGATACAAGTAAAGTTCATTTATCTTGTTAAATTTATTTAAAGAGACTGATCAGCTCAAATTAAGCGGGGGCGGTCCTTTATCCTCTGCCACCCAAAGCCAAAAATGGGTGGAGGTTTCTCTATCCCCAACCACCCAAACACGGCCCACGGGACCATAGGCCAATCCTGCGGTTCACCTCTAAAATGGCCACCGTGCAAGGCTACAAAAAATCCCCATTGTCCCCCAAACACGACTACCCTGCAAGGCTAAGTCAACAGTTCTTATTAATTAATTTCAATTAAAACACGGGACGTTATCCGAAAAGAATAATCACCAGGATACCCTAAGAGATATGGTCCCAACAAAGTAGATATTTCCCAATACCGTTCATAAGAGAATCCATAAGTTATTTAACCACAGCGGGTATGAGATTTCAAAGAGGAGAAGTAATCAGAGGCATAACTCAAGTACTAATAAGTAGAGGGCATTTTTCGAGAATCTAAAGGATAAGAACATAATTCTCGAGAAATCAAGGAGTGGGGTCATAAAGTTCTAGGGAAAACCAAGGGCGGAGTCCATATAGTTCTCGAGAGAAAAGAAAAGGCAGAGAACATGATTTCTCGAGAAATCCAAATGCAGAAATCAAGGTTTCTCGAGAAGTTAAGAGCAGGGAGTAGCAAATTCTCGAGAAATCCAATTGCAGGAATCAAGGTTTCTCGAGAAGTTAAGAGCAGGGGTCAAGTTTCTCGAGAAATGAAGGGCAGGGATCATCTGTTTCTCGAGAAATGAAGGGCAGGGATCAGCTGTTTCTCGAGAAATGAAGGGCAGGGATCAACTTTCTCAAAAAAAAGATGGGCGGGGATCAACGCCAGGCCGTTCGACAAACTCCAGGCCGTTCGTCGAATGCGCCGTTCGACGAACGTCGGGCCTTTAGACAAATGCCAGGCCGTTCGACGAACGCCGGGTCGTTCGTCGAATGCGTCGTTCGACAAACGTTGGGCCGTTCGACGCACGCCAGGTCGTTCGTCGAACGTGCCATTCGATGAACATCGGGAAAAGAAGAGTGCGGGCAAAAAGAAACCAAGGCTGCAGTCAACAAGAAACTAGGGCAACCGTAGGTTGTCCAGGGAAAACTCCAGATATGTAAACTATCATTTAAGAGCTCAAGGTACAAGCTAAAAATGCAGCTATAACTCATAACCAAGGAAAAGAAGAGTGCTTCAACAAACAAGAAGGAAGGAGAAAAAATAGCCACTTGCCTTAACCTTGCGAAAACTCTAATTTCTCCGCTCCAAAAGCCAAGGAAATACTCGAGTACAATAACCTGAAACTTTACGGATCAAAAGGAGGAGTTAGGTCACAACCTTGACTCCAAAAATTCCACGAAACGGGAAAAGATTACCACTAGAACGAAGATCTCGCTGAGAGCTTTCCAAATCCACTCTCTAAACGCGATTCCGACTACTACAGCCCTAGGAATCGTCGGCCGGAAGCTCCACGATGCTCCTCTCTCGCTCTCTCGCTCGGCGGCTGGTTTGGATTGATGGAGGAAGAAGAAAAATAGGGAGAGAATTTTTGGTATTTATATAAACCCTAATTTAATATTTAATTAATTAAATAATTCTCCCTTTTACTTAAACTGCGAGGGCGACCAAAACACCTCGGATTTTCATGAAAATCACACCTAAACTGAAAATCGGCGCTGCAAATCCAACGGCGAAGTCAGAATTCAATTCCGATGAGCCAAACTCGGGATAAAGCCTCCCGAAGCTAAGATCTTAATAACTATTCAAAATCTTCTCTATAGCTCGAAACGACATGAAATCTCGCACGCTCGATCTAAATTACATACTTTAACTAAGCTAAGGCCCAAAACTAAACCTGACGAGCTGACGTAACACCCTTACGCCAAAATTACACCACAGTGGTCACGTAAATAATTAACAAAAACCAGGGGTGTTACATGGACTTCAAAAATATAAAGCTTTCCAGTGGAGACTGTGAGGTCCTTTGATGCTTGGGTAAATCTATAAATACATCCTGGCGTCAGGGATTGGAGAAAACATTTCGACATATCGACACTCCCAATCGTAGTTGCTGTCTTGAAAAGGGCTATGGAGGACAAGTAAAACATGGACATTCTTGGAATGGCACTGCAGAACAAGAGAGCTCGCAACTCCCCATGGAAAAAAGTGGAAGCGGAAAGCTGATGCAGTCACAATAAGAGGATGATCATGGCTTCCAAGAAGTCTAAGATTGATCATAGTGTAGGGAAGATTACACATGATTACGCGGGGACCCCTTCTTTAGATTCCATTATCAAGATTGTCAACACTTCCGGGATTTGACAGATGGACCTTGGTGTAGACAACATCGATATTAATGTTGGTAATACTACAGATGCATTAGAAGCGGACTTCAGGAACCCACCTGCTTAATTGCTTGTGGGGGAAAGAGATCTGGTGAGAACATGGACAATAAGGCTCCTAGAGAAGTTGCAGATGACTAAACACCAAACGATCATGATGTTCTGTCTCTGGTCTCCTAGACTGATGTGACCACATCTGACATCTCGAAGGCCATGAAGAAATAAGCTGATGATGTGCGAACAAGATTTTCAAAAAAAGAGAAGTCTGTTAATGATATAAGAAAGAGTAAAAGTAAGAGCAAGAGGAAGATGAAGATCAATGAGACTGAGGAGAGGCTGCAAGTAGATACTGGTGTTGGGTAGGTCCTTAATGTTGATGAGAATGTTGAAGATGGCATGAGTGCCAACTCTTCCTGGAGGGTGAGCATGAGCGGTCTCAGGGAGACCAATCTTGTGGCTCTGGCTCAAAATATTGGAGTCAACTAGGCTTCCACTGTCAAATCTTCTACCTCAATTATAGAAGAGAGGATTGAAGAGAACAGGTCGGCCGTGGACAAGGAGCTGGCCTGCCAGTATCAATCTAGCAACTTTCATGAGGTAAATAATAAGATGTTCACGAGGGTGAGAGCAGAGAGTAAGAGACATGGAGCTAGGTATGTCGCAGACCAGGGTGCTATGAGCGAAGCTATGGTAGTCTAGACGATGGAAAATAAGGATACAACGGAGTAGGCTATAACATATGAGGATGCAAGGGAGAAGGTTGCGAAGGGAAATACTATATAGGAGAAGGTGGTAGCGGACCAAGCTACAAAGGAGAAGATGGAAATTGACAAAGCTGCCAAGGAGAAATATGCGGTAGACAATGTACAACCCTCATATTTTCCGAGTCGGCGTAAACTGACGCGGATGAGGTCGTGATAGGAAATGTTACGCGACGCAGAAGATCAACCAATTAGAGGCCGTCGGGATCAAAGATGTAATCTCAAGGGGGAGGAAGTGGACCGGAAGTCCACTTCCTGGGCGAGTGCACCTAGCCGTCCACTGGCCCAAGCCCCGGGCGAGTGGACCTATGGTCCACTCGCCCAGGGTGAGGGCGAGTGGACTTGTGGTCCACTCGCCTCGGGCACTCAGGGGAGTTGACCATGGGTCCACTCGCCCATGAGGAGAGTGGACCGACTGGTCCACTCGCCCAAGCCCAGGCAGTTCACCATTCGGTCCACTCTCCTGACCCCCGGCAAGGGGAGGAGTGGACGTCTCAAGCTCCACTCGTCCCCCCTCCTATTTTGGTCGTTCAGGTTAGTTGTTGGGCTGCAGATTGTTGATTTTTGGCTATCCGCAACCCGATTTTGGGAAGTCTATAAATAGACCCCATAGGCACCTTGGGAGAAGATGTTGGTCTCTACCCCCTCTCCCTCGTGTGAGTCTTGTGAGCAAGCACTATCCCCTCCCCTCCCCTTTGCCAGTGAAGGTGGACGGTGAGATGATCCTTAGTGCCCTCCAAGGTGCCCAGGCTCAGCATTGGCTTGGGAGGGGAAGGTCCTTGTGAGCTTCCGGGTGTGTGGTGGGACCTCCACGCTACAGCTTAAGGGGTCCGTTTGCGGACTTAGGCGTTCTTCAAGGGTAAGGTTCTTCAGTTCTTAGTGACTGGTCAAGGGTCTAGCTCGGGTCAAGTAAGGGTTAGCTACATCTCCCTTTCGAACGTCGAGACCAGTTCTCTGGTTTCAACATTCTGGTGCGGTGAGCATGGAAGCAGCTAGTTTGGAAAGCCCTGAGTAGGTCTCATGGCTGAAAGCAATGAGCTGGGGGACTCGCCCCCTGCCAGCGAGTTTGTGAAGAAGGGCGATTTTGATGAGTTCAGGAAAACGATCCTGGAGCTCTTGCGGGTCGCACTCCCCCTTCACGGCGAGTGCTCAACACCACCTGCACTCGTGCTCACCTCACCCTCTCCAATGGAGGCGGAACAAGCACATCGGTAAGGGAAGGAGCCAGCCACAGGGGAGTGCTCGGGTCTCCAAGCAAGAGTGCTTTTCAACAGCTCTCTCGGGACTGGTTACCCCATTGGGGAAGTGGAGAGAACGCTTTCGACTCGTCAGGGAGGTTGGGGAAGTCCCTGTTGGATCTAATAGCGCCCTTGGAGGGGGGGGGGGGGTGAATAAGGGGTTTACTATTTTTTGGAATAAACTTACAGATTTTACCAAAACAGAAAAACTTTTTTGCTCTGTCGCTAATGCATGTCGTTAAGAGTTAACGCTGGCGTTAACTCTCCAGAAAAAATATTTTTGCAGAAATATTCAATATGATTTTCTTTATGAAATACAATTCCAGAAAAATTAGATATACCGAAAAAAAGAATTTTTTATTTGACAAAAATGATTACAAGGATAATATTTCAATAACGCTTGAACTTGGAGGCGACAACTTGAAAAATAGTTTTTTGTTCCTTCACCGGTCGTTCTCCCAAGGACCAATTGGCTATAGCCTATCTATCCCCAGATAAGGCCTCTAGCCACACCCTAGATCTACCCTTGACCTAGTCGCCACACACAAGGCGGCGAATTACCCCATAAGACGCACAAGGACCTAGTCGCCACACGCAAGGCGGCAAATTCACTACCGTTACAAGAAAATATAAAAAGATAAAGATAAAATTAGAACAAATGAATCCGTAGAATGAAGAGCGCTGAAGGATATGTTGAAGATACGTCATGACCACGTCGGAGTTGAAGCGAGCGCCCTACTTCAAATTTGTCGTTGGAAATCTCCTTCTCACTCTTGTTCCTCAATGTTGGTGTTGGGAGTTCTCTCTGAATTCCGAATGAAATGCTCTCTCTAATCTCTGCAATGAAGGCTTCAATGCATCTCATCCTTGAGCAAACGAAATCAGATCTTTAAATAGAAATGTGAGCTAACACGTGGCGTTAAGGGTTAACGCCAGCGTTAGCGAACGTGCACTGTCGTGGCTGAAATCGTGCAAACTGTTGGGATCGTGGCAGAAACCAATTTCGTCGAACGAAACTCATTTCGTCAAACATGATTTCGTTGAACGAAATCAAAGTTCAGCGAATGCCATCAAAGTTCGTCGAACGCAAGTTCGTCAAGCGCAATTTCGTCGAGCGCAAGTTCAGTTCGTCAAACAGAATCTCCTTTCATCAAACGCCTTCAGATTTCATCGAACGCAGTTTCGTCAAGCATAATTTCGTCGAGCGCAAGTTCAGTTCGTCGAACGGAATCTCCTTTCGTCGAACGCCTTCAGATTTCATCGAACGCAGTTTCGTCGACCGATTCATTCTCGACGGCATTCCTTCTCAGCGGTTTCCTTCTCAGCGGTTTCCTTCTCAGCGGTTTCCTTCTCAGCAGTTATTAACGCGGGGCGGTAACAACTAACGTGAGCGGTAGCTCTCTTTTCAGAGAATCGTCATAAATCAGCATCCTGTTCATAGGGTTATATAACTATAGTACCTGCACACTATAAACACAAGCAAGATCAAATACAGTGTGATTTGTTATTTCTCAAACTAAGAGAAGTGGAACATAAGCTCCAACAATCTCCCCCTTTTGATAATAACAAATCCACCAAAATAAAATAAAATATAAGTAAAGTGGTGTTTATAGTAAATGTTAAGCGTTATAAACATGCCTATTCCCCCTATGTGGATACTCCCCCTACATGAATGCATTTCCTAATGAACTCCCCCTAAATAAAAGATTTATTTATTTCTTTAATTATTCTCCCCCTTTTGTTATAATCAAAAGAAGGTGGGATAGAGTTATAGCAATATAAAATAATATGCATTTAGTAGAGATAAGAGCAACTTGAAAATAAATAGTGAATGCAGCGAAAGCAATTTGTAACATCTTATAGAAATTGTAAGTACAAAATATAATAAGCATTTTACTCAATTAAGTAGATGTTTTGAATTTAGATACACAAGTTGCAAATTCCTTTGAAATTTGTAACAAAAAGTAGCAAGCAAGATTATAAAAATATCAAGTAAAGATATGTTTACAATGTAAATAAATTTGCATTTCAAGTTAACATAAACATTGTAAAGATCATGCTTTGCTATCTAGTGCATTTACTCATAATTCTAGAGAATAATGTAGGAAAGCTTTAGGTCCAATTCTCATGAGTGGAAGTATTATAAATGATAATGATTTGTTCAATAAGTGTGTTTTGATAAAGTATACAAGAGTATAAATCGAACCACATGAAACTATGTAATGTAAGAACATAACTTGAATTGAACATAAACAACTTTACTTCCATAAATGTCAATGCACATATAGTTTTTTTAAAGAGAAATGGTAAAAAAAATTTTGCACAAGACACTTTACAATTCTTTCCAAGGTGCTCAACCTCACAATGCTCATTAAGACTTATCACGAGGTTCAAGTAGTGCTTGGTGGAGTTATCCTTGTCATTAATTGTTTGCTTTTTAGTTTTAGTGATCAAGGACTCCGAATTCACTTGTGTTGCAAACATAGTATTTTTAATTTTATTTACCACATTTCTCGAAATACAAGTACATGGAAAACAAAGAATTCAAGAAAGATTTCAATGTTGTGTTGGTAAATTATTTATAAATTTCAAAATAAGTTCTTATGCTACACAATCATGCAAAAATAAGATTTACAACACATGTAGATTAACCAAAAAGGTGTAAGTGAGAAAATCATTATAAAAAATAATAACTTTACTCATACTTAGAGGCATGTAAAAACATTTCTACATATGTAATCTATACTCAAATTTGTTTTTGCACATTTAAAGATAATATTCAAGACATGATTAAATCAAAACAATGTTTGTAAGAAACTTGAAGGTTTAAATTAAACATTGTAAAGAATCTTGAAGCAATATATATAATCATCCTTGAAATCAACATTTAAGTATATAAAAAATTTTAATTTTAAAGGAAATACCAACAGTTGAAAACGCACACAAAATTGAGCATAGAAGCTAACGCCAGGCGTTAACTTCTTAACGACGGGACATATTACTATGACTTTTTGAAAAATCATTTTCATGATTCATTGGTAATATAAAGATGCCTTCTTACAGTTGAAATTTCAGACATTATGAAGATGTTATGAGGCTTTGTTAGCATGTTTTTGGTGGTTTTCAAAAGGTTGTACATTTTTTTATTGAATTTTAATTTTTTTAAGAACAAAAATGCAAGCAAATACAACAAAGTACATAAAATAATTTGATATCTTTTTATAAGGGTTAAAGTGACATTTATAAGACACCTAATTCTAACCTAAGCCTGTGGAAACGTGAATCGGGTAGAGGTTTGGTAAAAATGTCGACAAGTTGTGATTCCGTCCCTATAAAGCTAATTTTAACATGTTCTTTCTTAATATGATCCCTAATAAAATGATGTCAGACATCTATATGTTTAGATCTAGAATGATGTAAGGGATTGTTTGTGAGATCTATAGCGCTCTTGTTGTCACACTTTAATTCTACGTTATTTAGATGAACACCAAAATCTTCTAACGTTTGGGTCATCCACAAGGCTTGTGCACAACAACTACCTAGTGCGATATATTCGGCCTCGGTGGTGGAGAGGGCAACAGAATTCTGTTTCCTACTCGACCATGATATAAGTGAAGGGCCTATAAAATGACACGTGCCACTAGTGCTCTTACAATCTAATGAACATCCCGTATAGTCCGAATCAGAAAAACTGTGTAGAATAAAACAATTATTATGAGGATACCATAAGCCTAATTTAGATGTTCCGATTAGATATCTAAAAATACGTTTAATCACTTTCAAATATGATTCTTTTTGGTTAGCTTGAAATCTAGCACATAAGCAAACGGAAAACATAATATCGGGTCTAGATGCGCTTAAATATAGCAATGAGCCTATCATTCCTCTATATAATGTTTGATCAATAGAAATACCGGCTTCATCTTTTCCTAATTTTAGTGATGCACTCATTGGTGTATTAGCTTGTTTGAGGTTTTAAACTCCAAATCTTTTAAGAATATCATGAACATATTTAGTTTGACAAATAAATATACCATCTTGTTTTTGTGAGATTTGAAATCCTAGAAAATAAGTGAGTTCTCCTACCAAGCTCATTTCAAATTCATTTTTCATCACTAAAATTACTTCATTACATAACTCTTCATTAGTGGCTCCAAAAATGATATCATTTACATAAATTTGCAATATAATCAAATCACTATCTACATGCTTAATGAAGAGTGTATTATTCGCACTTCCCATTTTATAACCGTGCTTTATCAAAAATAATGTCAATCTATCATACCAAGCACGTGGCGCTTGCTTTAATCCATAAAGCGCTTTTTCTAACTTATAGACATGGTTTCGAAAATTTTCATTTACAAAACCGGGGGGTTGTTCTACATAAACTTCTTCTTTTATAATCCCGTTCAAAAAGCACTTTAAACATCCATTTGAAATAATTTGAATCTTTTAAAACTCGTAAATGCAAGAAATATTCTAATAGACTCAAGGCGAGCAACGAGTGCAAAAGTTTCATCAAAATCTACCCCTTCGATTTGTGAATACCCTTGTGCAACTAGTCTAGCTTTATTCCTTGTAATTTAGAGTCACCATCTAGTTTGTTTTTGAAAATCCATTTGACTCCTATAACCGGATAATTAGATGGCCTCTCTACTAAATTCCAAACCTTGTTCCGTTCAAATTGATATAATTCATCATTCATAGCTAAAAACCAAAATTCATCATTTAAAGCGGTTGAAATGTTTTTTGGTTCTATTTCGGATACGAAACAAAGGTTTGAAAAAGACTCATGTAAAGAAGAACGGGTACTTACCCCTTTTGATGGTTCTCCTATCACAAGCTCCTTTGGATGATCTGTTGGAGTTACCATTATGATCTAGAAGTGGTCAAACATGTAGTCTCACTACCAACGCGATATGAGCCTGCAGGGTCGCACATAAGAGCATGTGGAGAAGATGGAAGATTGACTGTGTTGGTACAGGTTACCAATCACCATATAGAATGGGGGAAGTCCAGCAAATGTTGCTGTCTGAATTCGTTGGGTTTACACGGATAGAATTCGTCGGGTTTTCACGGATAGAATTCTTCGGGTTTTCTCGGATATGATTCTTCGGGATTCGTCGTATGTGATTCATCGGAATTCGTCGAATTGTCCCGTGAAAACTCGACGAATGCTGTTCCGTGGAATCCCGACGAATTGTAACAGAATCCCCAATTCTGCTGTGTGGTCTGCGGATAGCGATTCTTCTAGAAGTCTGTTTATCCTTTGGGTATAAATAGAACTTCTTTTAGGGTTCTCAGAACACACGAAGGAATCCAATCGACGGAAGAGTTCCGCCTCTCGCCCTAGCCGATGGAAGTGTTCCGCCGCCCGTTCGCCTCCGCCGACCTCCTCTCCGACGATTGTCGCCGGTGTTGTTCTTCCTGAAGCGGATCTAGCAATCCGTGGAAGCGCAAGGTGTAGTCTTCTTCTCCCGGCTCGTGTGGACTGCTGTAGAGATGTAGACATTATTCTACGTGAGGACTCGGACAGCCGATGATGGGACTTATCTTCTTGGAGCATCTAGGTTGGATTTGATCCAACTCCGCAAAGGTAATTTCATACCTAGCAATTTTGTTAACTTCTTGATTCAATATTCATGGCCCGATCCAAATTCTTTTGGGTTATTCTGTTTATTTCCGCTGCGCCTACATACGATGTATGGTTGTAGAAAAACCCAACAGTGGTATCAGAGGTAGGTTTCGGTCATGAATGTTGTTTCAGAAGTTTGGTTATTCCAGTACGTGCAAATCTAGGTATTTAGAAGCGTTCTAAATGTCAAGATTTCTTCCTGGAACATCAAAAGTTGATGATTTTTCCATGGGAAATCGGTGGTGATTTTGAAAAATTGGAACCCCGCCAGGAACGTCTGTGATTACGTGGTAATTTCTTATTGTTAGAAATTGTTGTCTCCTTAGCAGTAACCGTCCCTCAAGTGGTTAATGAACCCTTGTATTGTTTTGGATTTTGAATCCAACAATGAGAGACGAGCTTGTCTACTGCTTTAAGTCGAGTTGTCTTTGCCTTTGTCCAATGCATGTAAATCTAAAGATTTAGCCCTTTCGTCTATCAAAGGTTGATAGTCTTATGTTGTGCACATAAGGGATGCATGTGGATTTTAGAAAGCTTGTTTTCTGTGGATGTGCACTTTGATCAAATGTTGATCATGGTTAAGTGTTAACCTATTATTGAAAATTAAAAATCCCTTTATCAAATATTAAGTGTTCGGATGCCTTCCGATGGATGACACTCTTCCTGCCTCGATCGATGAAGTGTGGGCTTAACAAAGAAAGGTGCATTAATCTATCTTGGTAAGGGTGCGAGCGGATAATTGTGATATCCCACTGTCGACATCGGGTCTAACTTAACTAGGTGACCTCAAAGGTTGAGTGCCTAGAGGCATAGGGTTGGCATGCACCATATGATGGATGCGAATAAGGAGTTATTCACCAGCCATACAAGAGTTGCATGAGGATGCAATTGGCAAGCGTTGCTTACCTAAATAACCGCATTATGAGAGGAACGCCAAAGCGGACTCATGGTGTTGGTGAAATACGGATCTTGTCCACTAAGAGAGTAGCTCGCGTGGACTCTCCGAATTGATAGTGAGGGCTATCAATTTGAATAAAATAGTGGGAGCATTTAATTGAAGTCCAAATTAAAATAAGTTGTACTTTGAAATTAAGGTACTGATTAAATTCTGCATAAATTCTTGTAGAATTCCATGGCAAGTGGTTCACATTCCACCTTGTCCCTGAGAGCTATCCTTGAGAAGGACAAGATAAGTGGGACGAATTAAATGGACTGGTATAGGAATCTGAGAATTGTTCTCAGGCAAGAGCGAAAGCTCTACGTCTTGGAAGAAGAATCCCCCGAGGTGCCGACCGGGAACTCGTCCCGTGTTGATAAGGATGCTTATAAGAAGTATACCGATGACGCCTTAGACGTCGAGTGCCTTATACTTGCCACCATGAACTCTGAGCTTCAGAAGCAACATGAGAACATGGGGTGCAAGGAGATTGACGAGCACCTAAAGAAAATGTTTAAAGGGCAAGCTCGTCAAGAGAGGTTTGATGTCACGAAGGCCTTATTTCAGTGCAAAATGGGAGCTCGAGACTCGGTTGGTACTCACGTACTCAAGATGATTGGGTATATAGAGAACCTGGAGAGACTGGGTTTTCCTCTGGGTCAAGAGTTGACCACAGATCTTATCCTGCAATCGTTGCCGGATAGTTATGAGCAGTTTTTCTTGAACTACAACATGAATGAAATAGACAAGACACTGCCCGAGCTCCTAGGCATGTTGCGAACTGCCGAGATAAATATGAAGAAGGCCAAGCCTGCTAGTCCCATATTGATGGTACATAAAGGCAAGGGTAAGGCCAAGGGCTTCAAGAAGACGAAGGTGGGACCTAAGTCATATCTTGAGCCCAAATCTTCTGCGCTGAAAAAGAAGAGCACCGTGAAGGAAGGGAAATGCCACCACTGTGGCAAGGCTGGTCATTGGAGGAGGAATTGTCCTTCGTACATTGACGGTCTGCGGAAAATGAAGGGAGGTATGACTTCCGCTTCGAATATTTACGTCATAGAGATAAAACTTTCTGCTCCTTCATCTTGGGTATTGGATACCGGATGTGGTTCTCACATTTGTACAAATGTGCAGGAACTGGGAAGGAGGAGATTGCTGAGTAAAGGAGAGGTGGACCTGCGCGTCGGCAATGGAGCAAGAGTTTCTGCTGTAGCCGTAGGGGTTTACCGTCTTTCTTTGCCTAGTGGGCTTGTAATAGAACTTAATAATTGTTATTTTGTTCCGGCCATAACTAGAAACATTATATCCATTTCATGCTTATACATGATTGTATTTTCTTTTATAATTAAGAACAATTGTTGTTCTATATTTAAGAATGATGTTTGTTATGTTGTAGCTCAATTGTTTAATGGTCTTTATGTTTTGAACCTGGACCATCCAATCTATAATGTAGATAATAATAAAAGACTAAGAACAAATGACTCAAATCCTACATATCTCTGGCATTGTCGTTTGGGCCATATAAACGAGAAACGCATATCCAAGCTCCATAAAGATGGACTATTGGACTCATTTGATTATGAATCATTTGAGCGATGCGAGTCTTGTTTATTAGGCAAGATGACTAAAGCCCCTTTCACTGGTTATACTGAGAGGGCTGAGGATCTTTTGGGTATAGTACATAGTGATGTATGCGGACCCATGAGTTCTATGGCTAGAGGTGGGTATTTCTACTTCGTTACATTTACTGATGATTTCAGTAGATACGGATACGTGTATCTTATGAAGTGCAAATCCGAAACTTTTGAAAAGTTCAAAGAGTTTAAGAATGAAGTGGAGAACCAATTGGGTAAAAAGGTTAAAGCACTCCGATCTGATCGAGGTGGCGAATACCTGAGTCATGAGTTCTGTGATCATCTGAAAGAGTGTGGTATTGTATCACAGCTCACTCCACCTAGGACACCGCAGCATAATGGTGTGTCTGAGAGGAGAAATCGTACTCTGTTAGACATGGTACCGTCGATGATGAGTCATGCAGACTTGCCTGTTTCCTTTTGGGTTTTTGCTTTAGAGACTGCTGCAATGACACTGAATCGCGCTCCGACGAAAATGGTTCTAAAGACACCATATGAGATATGGACTGGGAAGCGTCCTAGTATGTCATTCATTAAAATTTGGGGTTGTGAGGCATACGTACGACGTCAAATGCCTGACAAGCTGGAACGCAAATCAGATAAGTGTTATCTGGTGGGATATCCTAAGGAAACGAAAGGATATTACTTTTACCTGCCGTCTGAGGGCAAAGTGTTTGTCGCAAGGACGGGTGTCTTCTTGGAGAAAGAGTTCTTATCAAGAAAGACGCAAAAGGTAGAACTTGAAGAATTTCAAGAACCACAAGTAGTGAATGAACCAGAATTGGATTCTGAGCCAGGACTACAAGATGTTGTAGCTAGAGAACCTGCTCAAGAGACACAAGTCCTACGTAGATCTGGTAGACCAAGATTTGAGCCTGAGAGATATGGATTTCTCGTGCCTCAAATAGGTAATGTGTTGCTTATGGATCATGATGATGAACCAGCGACCTACCAAGAGGCTATGAATGGACCGGACTCCGACAAATGGCTTGAGGCTATGAAATCCGAAATGGACTCCATGTATACAAACCAAGTTTGGAACTTGGTGGAACCACCTGAAGGGGTACGACCCATAGGGTGCAAGTGGGTCTTCAAGAAGAAGACCGACATGGATGGGAATGTACAGACATTCAAAGGGCGACTGGTGGCTAAGGGTTTCAAGCAAATTCATGGTATTGACTATGATGAGACCTTTTCCCCTGTTGCCATGGCAAAGTCCATTAGGATATTGCTTGCTATTGCTGTATATTATGACTACGAGATCTAGCAGATGGATGTCAAAACGTCTTTCCTAAATGGAAACCTCCTTGAGGAAGTGTACATGATACAACCCGAGGGTTTTGTATCCCCAAATGAAGCCACTAAAATATGCAAGCTGAACAGGTCCATCTATGGATTGAAACAGGCCTCTAGAAGTTGGAATCTTCGTTTTGATGAGAAGATCAAAGAGTTTGGTTTTGTCAAGAACGAGGATGAACCGTGTGTTTACAAGCGAATCAGTGGGAGCATTGTTGTCTTCCTGATATTGTATGTAGATGACATACTGTTGATCGGGAATGACATACCTACCCTGAAAGTTGTTAAGAACAACCTAGGGAACTGCTTTTCTATGAAGGACTTGGGTGAAGCGACTTACATACTCGGTATTAAGATCTATAGAGATAGATCGAAGAAGTTGCTGGGTTTGACCCAGAGTACGTACATTGAGAAGGTGTTGAAGCGGTTCAACATGCTAGAGTCCAAGAAAGGATTTTTGCCCATGTCTCATGGTGTAAATCTCTCTAAGGACCAGTGTCCAAAATCTTGTGAAGATAAGGACCGCATGAAGTTGATTCCATATGCTTCGGCAATTGGGTCAATCATGTTTGCAATGTTATGTACTCGACCCGATGTCTCTTTTGCTTTGAGCATGACTAGCAGGTATCAGTCTGATCCCAGTGAATGTCACTGGATAGCCATGAAGAATATCCTGAAGTACTTGAGAAGGACTAAGGATGTATTCTTGGTGTATGGTGGAAAGGAAGAGCTCGTTGTAAGTGGTTACATGGATGCCAGCTTCCAAACTAATAGGGATGATTCGAAGTCTCAGTCAGGGTTTGTGTTTTGCCTGAATGGAGGAGCTGTGAGCTGGAAGAGTTCCAAGCAAGAGACAGTTGCTGATTCTACAACTGAGGTCGAGTATATCGCTGCGGCAAATGCAGCGAAGGAGGCTGTATGGATTAGGAAATTCATCGGCGAGCTAGATGTAGTTCCTAGCATTGTTTGTCCCGTAGTTCTCTACTGTGATAACAATGGTGCAATTGCACAATCTAAGGAACCTAGATCCCATCAGCGCTCCAAGAACATACTTCGGCGGTTCCATCTTATTCGTGAGATTGTCGAACGAGGAGATGTGAACATTTGTAGAGTGCCGACTGAGGAGAATATTGCAGATCCACTGACAAAGCCTCTCTCAGAGAAAGCATGATGGTCATACTAGATCAATGGGTATACGATACCTGAGTGATCAACTCTAGTGGGAGTCTTGTGGGTTGCATGTAAAATATATATTCTGTTGGCTGTTTATTATTCATATGATGAATAGTGTACCAATTATTTCCTTTTACAATTAATGGCAAGTTCTTTTATTATGATATACTGTTTCTATATGATATAATAAAATTCGTGATAAATACCCTTAGAATGTTCGCTTCCATAGGACATCAAGTACGTGACTTGAATGTGAGAGCCTATGATTTCGAAGCTTCATTCTTAAAAGGTCCCTGGTCGAGGTATCATCGTAGAAGCTAAGGGTGATGATGATACGTTAAGACTAGCATGTGTGTTGACTGATGACCGGTTCTCACAGGTCATGATATTGTGATATCAAGTCATCACGTGGGTACTTGTTAGTGAACAAGTTGTACTGGACAGACCCAACCTGAGACTACTTTGTGGATTGTTACTTAAAAGTGTCACAAGTAGGTCTCATTTGACAATGGTGTTGTGGTCCTTTGACTTGAAGTCACAGCATTCATTGAGTGAGGAAGAGCGTGCTTTGATGTCATCTAAAGTCTTCCTTGAAGAAGGTTGATGATAAGGGTGGTCTTTGGGTACGTTGCGAATCATTTGGGTGTTTGGGTGTGAGCAGATATGGGATTTGTCCTCCTATATAACAGGAGTTGCATCCATGGGCCCCATGATGGAATTGGACTGAGAAATGCATCGCCGTGCTTGGTTGAGTCAATATGTTATATTGAGCTCACCATTCTCTGGAAGTCCGTTCTAGATCAAGAAATTTGGATTGAGCTATTAAGAGGGTGACACGGTCCATGCCTCTAGTTCTTTCCGGATGTAAGGGACAAAGGAACAAAGACAACGCTGGAACATTAGTCATAAAGGCTTATGAGTTATGAACTCTTATTGCTTGGGGAGCAATGATGCATTGCTAGATGCCGCTCATTGTTTGTGAGTTTTTTGTTTGATACTTTCAAGATCAAGTGGGAGACTGTTGGAGTTACCATTATGATCTAGAAGTGGTCAAACTTGTAGTCTCACTGCCAACGCGATATGAGCCTGCAGGGTCGCACATAAGAGCATGTGGAGAAGATGGAAGATTGACTGTGTTGGTAAAGGTTACCAATCACCATATAGAATGGGGGAAGTCCAGCAAATGTTGCTGTCTGAATTCGTCGGGTTTACACAGATATAATTCGTCGTGTTTTCACGGATAGAATTCGTCGGGTTTTCTCGGATATGATTCGTCGGGATTCGTCGTATGTGATTCGTCGAAATTCGTCGAATTGTCCCATGAAAACTCGACGAATGATGTTCCGTGGAATCCCGACGAATTGTAACAGAAACCCCAATTCTGCTGTGTGGTCTGCGGATAGCGATTCTTCTAGAAGTTTGTTTATCCTTTGGGTATAAATAGAACTTCTTTTAGGGTTCTCAGAACACACGAAGGAATCCAATCGACGGAAGAGTTCCGCCTCTCGCCCTAGCCGACGGAAGTGTTCCGCCGCCCGTTCGCCTCCGCCGACCTCCTCTCCAACGATTATCGCCGGTGTTGTTCTTCCTGAAGCGGATCTAGCAATCCGTGGAAGCGCAAGGTGTAGTCTTCTTCTCCCGGCTCGTGTGGACTGCTGTAGAGACGTAGACATTATTCTATGTGAGGACTCGGACAGCCGACGATGGGACTTATCTTCTTGGAGCATCTAGGTTGGATTTGATCCAACTACGCAAAGGTAATTTCATACCTAGCAATTTTGTTAACTTCTTGATTCAATATTCATGGCCCGATCCAAATTCTTTTGGGTTATTCTGTTTATTTCCGCTGCGCCTACATACGATGTATGGTTGTAGAAAAACCCAACATGATCCTTAGTGAACTGCAACACGCTTGGAGGAACATATTCTACTATCTTATTTTCATTCTCCTCTTTTTCTTCTTCTTTTTCTTCTTCTTTTTCTCCAAGTGATTAATCATCCTCATGATCCAAAGGGGAAATAGGTTTGTCTTCATTTCCTGTATGATTAGAATCTACACAAGGAACAAACTCATCAAATCTTACATGTATAGACTCTTCAACTACTTTAGTTTTTTTATTATATATTTGATGCGCAAAACTATGCTTGCAAACAATAACGGCAAGTGTACCGTATCGAATGTAGTATAGGTTGTTAAAACAATGTCGTATTAGACTCGGGGTGGTTGAGTACTCTTACTTCCGAAAATCTCTATTATTTTATCAAAAGAAACTTGGGTTGGTTGGTTGCAAGAAAGAGAAATAAATTGTTAAAACTATGATAAGAAGGATTAGCACTCAACCTTGAATCACCTTGGAAAAAATAAATAAATAAAGAAATAAAACTTCTAATTCTCCTTAAAAGAAATGCTTGACCGTGGAGGTTCCCGATTTATAAACGTACCTCTCTCAAAGATACGCCTAATTGAGTTTAGGTTGATCAATCGAACTCTCGTTCTAGAATCGAAACCCCTAAAACTTGCTTTATCGAAGTGAACCCCTCTATTGGATATAACTCCAATCCGAGAGATTTATGTCATCCTCTCTCGAAGAGTGCATTCAAATCTCTTTATCCTCGAAATGATCGATTCGAACTCAAAACCTCTCAATTATTAGACTACGAAAACAAGAATGAGATTATATATCGATAATATAATCTCAATTAATATAAATTCAAGGATAAATCTTAAGCGATCTAAATAAGAGAAAAAGAAGTTCTAAACTAAATTATGAATTATATTTTCCTTGGATCATCTCGGCCGAGTACTAATGAAATTTAGCTACTCATGGAGATGGAGGAATTGATGAAATACAAGAAGTGCATAATGAAGATTGAGAGTAGAAATACGCGAAATATAAGTCCCGGATCATTTAATTTTTCCGGTAATTTATTAAGAATTATCGCCGAACATTCTGCATTAAGAGAAATACGCGAAATATCTTCAAGTTTCTTTTTATTTGATAATAAATTTTTGAGATATTTCGCGTATTTAGGCATTTGAGAGAGTGCCTCGCAAAATGGTACATTAATTTGTATTTGTTTTAAAATATTTATAAATTTTTTATACTGCTCCTCGTTGCGCACATTTTGTAATTTAGAAGGATACAGAATAGAATGCGTTTGAATAATGCGCGGAGCTAAATCAGAAGAGTTTAAATGCGGAGTTGGAGTTGAAACGTTTACCTTAGGCTCGGCCAAAATTGAACTTTTTACCTCCTTTCCGCTGCGGAGGGTTATGGCGTTGGCGCTCTCCCATGGATTGGGCTCAGTATTGCCCAGTAGAGCTACCTGCTAGCGTTCGGAGAACATCTTGGCGAGTTGTCCAATCTGATTTTCTAGGCTTTCAATAGATCCAGAAAGGTTCCGGATATTGGCATCAGTAGAAGCGACGTATTTGGTGAAGACCTCTTCAAGTGAAGGGGCCTTTGGTGGTTATGGTGGAGCGAATCCGGGAGGATTCACTTGTGGGGGGCGTTGAGCATTATTGGGGTTGCTCCATGAAAAATTCGGGTGGTTCCTTAAACCCGGATTATAACTATTAGGAAGGTTATTATTTGGGTTATAAGGAGGACGATAGGAGTTCCCCATATAATCAACTTGCTCTTGATTACAATTATTATTATAATAATAATAATAATTATTATTATTATTATTATTATTATCCCCGTTAATGGCGGAGGAAGCAGACACCGCCATTTGTTTAGTAAGCCATTCTACTTGATATGCTAAATTCGGGGTGGCCTCGACTTCAAAGAGTCCGGTCGGTTTGTTAGGACGCGACCGTGGCGCATTCCAGTGATAAGCATTCATGGTCATCTCCTCAAAAAGCTCTTGAGCGGCATCTGGGGTTTTGTTATTTAGAGCTCCCCAAGCTGCTGCATCAATCATCTGCCTCGTTTGGAGATTCAAACCATTGTAGAATGTTTGAACTTGTTGCCATAAAGGAAGGGCGTGGTGAGGACATCTCCGCAATAATTCCTTGAAGCGCTCCCATGTGTCATAGAGAGACTCTAAGTCTATTTGCGTAAATGAGAGAATGTCTGTACGTAATTTAGCGGACTTCGCCGGAGGAAAATATTTAGTTAAAAATTTCTCCGTCATCTCGGCCCATGTAGTGATGGAACCTCTAGGAAGAGATCCCAACCATTGCTTGGCCTTAGTCCGCAAAGAAAATGGAAATATACGCAAGCGAATGGCGTCATCGGTGACGCCATTAATTTTAAACGTATCGCAAATTTCCAAAAAATTCAATAAATGTAAATTTGGATCTTCATCTGGTAACCCGTCAAAGATGACGGTTTGCTGTACCATTTGAATGATACTCGTTTTGATTTCAAAATTATTATTTGCCACCGCCGATCGAATAATACTTGATTGTGTTCCCTCCCAATTTGGCCTCGCATAATTGGAAATAGTCCGTAGCGGAGCCTCATTATGGTCGGGGTCACCCATTATATCTTCGTTAGTCTCTCCGACTGACTCTTCGCGAATTATTGGTAGATCACTAAATCGGAGACGTCGCCGCAAGGTGCGCTCGATTTCCGGATCAAAACCAAATTCAAAATCAATTGAAGAGTTTCCTCGGGTCATAAACCAAAAGAAAAAAAAAAGAAGCAGAAAAAGAAAAAGGGAAAATAAGATTTTAGATAAATAAATTTATTTTTATTTTATTATATATTTTTTAGATTTTTATTTTTTTATTATTATTAGGTTAATTAAAATTAGTCCTGGACTTCCCAAGATCTACCCGGTGAAGGGTTTGCAAGGTACTAGAGGCTATGATGGGAATTCAAACCCAAAGCGTCCTTTCCAGGAATTTAGTTGCACCTTAGAATTAAGAAAAAGAAAAAAAAAAGATAAAATTAATAGATATTTCGGTTTTCGAAATATCAACCGAGTCCCCGGCAACGGCGCCAAAAACTTGATGCGCAAAACTATGCTTGCAAACAATAACGGCAAGTGTACCGTATCGAATGTAGTATAGGTTGTTAAAACAAGGTCGTATTAGACTCGGGGCGGTTGAGTACTCTTACTTCGGAAAATCTCTATTATTTTATCGAAAGAATTTTGGGTTGGTTGGTTGCAAGAAAGAGAAATAAATTGTTAAAACTATGATAAGAAGGATTAGCACTCAACCTTGAATCACCTTGGAAAAAATAAATAAATAAAGAAATAAAACTTCTAATTCTCCTTAAAAGAAATGCTTGACTGTGGCGTTCCCGATTTATAAACGTACCTCTCTCAAGGATACACCTAACTGAGTTTAGGTTGATCAATCGAACTCTCATTCTAGAATCGAAACCCCTAAAACTCGCTTTATCAAAGTAAACCCCTCTATTGGATATAACTCCAATCCGGGAGATTTATGTCGTCCTCTCTCGAAGAGTGCATTCAAATCTTTTTATCCTCGAAATGATCGATTCGAACTCAAAACCTCTCCATTATTAGACTACGAAAACAAGAATGAGATTATATATCGATAATATAATCTCAATCAATATAAATTCAAGGATAAATCTTAAGCGATCTAAATAAGAGAAAAAGAAGTTCTAAACTAAATTATGAATTATATTTTCCTTGGATCATCTCGGCCGAGTACTAATGAAATTTAGCTACTCATGGAGATGGAGGAATTGATGAAATACAAGAAGTGCATAATGAAGATTGAGAGTAGAATAAGAGAAAAAGTAATATTTTATTAATTGAAAAGAAATTACAACTAGGGAACAAGAAGTTACAAACCTGAAATGAAAGTGCAAGCTAAGAAGGAAGATTACAAGCTTAAGAATGACAAAAATAGTACAAGAAAATAAACTTAGAACTCCCAAAATTCGTCCTTAAACATCTGTTGGAGCTGGCTTTATATAGCTGAAAAAATGAGGTTACACGCCCTTGGTCACACCCGTGACCAAGGGCGTGTAAGGGGCGTGATCGAAGCAGCAGCGGAAAGGGCGCAATCTGGCCTTAATGCTGGCGATCTTTGCATGTCACGCCCTAGGTCACGCCCGTGACCTAGGGCGTGTAACATTCAAAACGTGCTGCTGGCGGGAATCTTCGGCGGGAAGAAGCGGGGAGTGGCGCGGAATGAGTCACGCCCGTGACATTGAGTCACGCCCCTGGTCACGCCCGTGACCTGGGGCGTGTAAATTTAATTGACGTGGCTGCGTGCTCCGGATGCTTATGGCGGGTCGTGGTCGTGACATTGGGTCACGCCCTTGGTCACGCCCGTGACCTGGGGCGTGTACTTGGCGAAATCTTCACGGAGCGTCCCCGGAGTGGCAGAAGCAGGTCTGGGTATTTCGTAGGTTACACGCCCATGGTCACGCCCGTGACTTGGGGCGTGTAATTTTAACTTTTTGCTCGAAACAGCCCAGAAAAACCTGAAAACACAAAATAAACTTAAGTTAGCTTATGAAATAACAATGGAAGGATTTATATGATAAAATTCCTAGAAATAACATAATTAATTATAAAAAACATAATAAACCTAAACTAAGAGATGAGTAAATAAATTACTCATCAATATTCTATAAGCCTTGCTAGTGGAAGAGTAACCAATAAAAATTCCCTCATCGCATTTTTCATCAAATTTTCCTAGTGCGTCTTTGGTGTTTAAAATGAAATATTTACAACCAAACATGTGAAAATAAGATACATTAGGTTTTCTTTTAAAGTAAAGCTCATAGGGTGTCAATTAAAATAGGACGAAGCATGACACGATTAATGATATAACCTCTTCGGCCCAAAATGATTTAGGCAACCCATATTCACAAAGCATTGTACAACCCCGTATCTGTCGGGTGGGACCCTCCCCAGATAGCGCGGACCCGTGGTGTCCAATGGTCGGCTAGCATTGGCCGGGGTGCGGTTAGGATCCATATTCGTAAATAAACAAGAAAGTGGGGTGCGAGTAACGGGGTTTGGGTGTGCGTTTAGAGGATGGGCTGCGGATAGCCAATATGGGCTGCGGATAGCCAATATGGGCTAGGGTTTTCTATATATAAAACCTAAAAAACTAAAACAGAGGAGGAGGGATTTCTCCTCTCCCACCCGATTCAGCCCCCCTCTCTCTCTCGGTTCGTGCAGGCAGCCGCAAAGCCCCCTCCCCCTTCGTCTCTCTCTCGGGCGCCAGGAAGGAGCAGCGGCAAGCCCCGACCCCCTCCCCCTTCCTCTCTCCGTCTCGCGCCAGGAAGGAGGCAGCCGGCGAGCCCCTCCCCCTTCCTCTCTCCGTTCCCAGCCAGAGGAGCCGAAGTCCCCTCCCCCTGTTCACGCAAAAGAGGCGCGACCCGCTCCCTCTTCCCGATCTCCGACCTCGTCTCCCTCTCGTTCGCGCAAGGAGACACCGCCCCGATCTCTCTCTCTCTCTCCCTCGTCGGCCGGGAACAAGGGCAGAGGCCTTCGTCTCCTCCTTCCCCCTTTCCCGTCGCCGCCTAGGGCACGAGGGGCCTGGCCCCCCTCTTCCTCTCCTTCTTTCTTGTCGACGAGGAGCCGAGCTCCTCCCTCTCCCTCGCTTTGTTGCTGGAAGAAGCCGAGCCCCATCTACCTCCTCTCCCGTCGGCTAGTGCGAGGGCAGCAGAGCCTCTCCTCTCTTAGTCCCGGCCTCCGCCGACCAGGAGAAGGCCGACCCGACCCCACCTTAGGTTGGCCGTTGCAGTGTGAACAGCCATGCAGCACGAGCTTGGCCAGCCAAGTGCGAGGAAGAGTTTGTGTGGTCGTTTTGGAGCTCGGATCAGTGTGCGGAAACTAAATCCGTGGTGATCATTCTTTACGACTCCGCCAAGGCACGCGTCAAGGGTAACGAATTTCAACCCGGGCAGGTGAAGCCTTCAATTCTCATATTTGCATGGAAGCCCCTCTCCACCAACGGGTGGGGGAAGGGAGTTCTCCGACGGGTTGACGTGCGCGTCCCCGCTATTAATTGCATTAGTGCCCGGAAGTGTGAGTACGGGTTTAGGCATTCTGTGTGAAGCCCATCCGGGTGTGTAGACCGGATTGGTGATGTTTCTGTGTGAAGCCCATCCGGGTGTGTAGACCGGATTGGTGATGTTTCTGTGTGAAGCCCGTCCGGACGTGGGGGCCGGATTGGTGATGTTCTAGGGACCCCGGAGAAGACTCCGGGGAAGTATTTAGTATTTGTTCGTATTTATTAAAATGTCGCCGCCCCGGGAAAGGGGTGTGGGCAATATAGCTCAGTTTGCTGCAATTGGTCGAGGTTCAGTTTGCTACCGCATGACGAGACGTTGGCGTGCAGGCGTCGCAGTACCAAGCAGGGGGTTGCGGGCTTAAGCCCAAAGTTGTGCCGCCCCGAGAAGGGCTTATTCATTTATATTTGCCGGCCTGCGAGCCGAAGTATGGAGCTTATGCTCTTGTAAATTAAAATGCCTGTGATGCCCTCTTATGTAGCTTACATTTTTTATCGTAGGCGAGTGGTGCTTTCACGAACCACTCGCCCCGTGGGAACCCCGAGGTGAAATTACCGGGAAGACCTTAAGGGTCAGTTAATTAACTCTTAGAACGGCGGAGTTACGCTGTCGGCAGTCCCATTTGGGCTGCGTATAGTCAGACTATTTGTCGAGATTACGCTATCGGCGGCACGGACGAGGAACGCTATAAATAGGCCCAAGAGAGCACCTTTAGGAGGGGGATTCGGTTTAGGATTTCCCTTTAGATGTTTTGGTTGGCCAAGAGAGTCTCCCCTTGGTGCTTTGTCTCAGCTTTGGCTTGGGAGGGGAAGCGCTCAACGATCTTCCGGGTTAGTGGAGGGACCTCCTCGCTGTGACTAAGGTCTTAGTCAATCTTCCTAGTTTCCGGTCTACCTTCTCTGAGGGATCAGTAAGGGCTAGCCGCCCCTCATTTCGGTGAGGGCCCCGAACTCCACAAGAGACCGAGAAATCGGTTTCAACATTTTGGTGCGGTGAGCGTGGAGTGTGGCTGGTCCAAGAAAGTCCCAAAGAGCAGGCATGGCAGGAGACAAGGATCAAGGCGAGGGGTTCAGCGAGCCACCGCAGGTGGTAACACCGAGGATGTTCGCGGACTTCAGGAGGAAGGTTCCGGGAAATGTTCTACGTGGCAATCTTCTTCTGAGTATTTTTCTACTTGAAGTGATCCCGGAAAGTGTATATACCATTTTTTCTCCCCTACGACATTCACTTTCGCACAAGCCAAGTATACGTCATAATGAAATTCTAGACGTAAGACGAAGAGATCTAGTACTAGCAACTAATGTTGTGAAGTGAATCATTGAGAGGTTTCGTGGCTCAACGTCTTTTTTTTAGTAAGAAAGAAAATGCAAAGTCTCTTCAACCGGATAAATGCTCATTTCGGAGGAGACATTGTCATCTCAGAGTTTTCTTGTCAACATCTATAAACATCGTGTTTAAAACTTTTATTTTCTTGTATCAGTTAAGTCCAGGAAGCTCTACGCCACGGTTGTTGCCAAATAGGGATGACGTAATATCATAGGGAGAGTCAATTTACTTAAATTGTCTACCACAACAAAGGTTATTTCCTTCCAGTGAGATCTAGACATTGCATTTACTGATATAGTCGTGAAATGTGACCTTGAGCTTCTTCCAATAATAGAGTTGTTTGGGCAATTAAGTGGTTGTTATTCCTGAATGCCCGCCAATTCCAGTGTCATGATATAACTGTAATTAAAGTTTCTTAACTTCATCATCTCCAGTTACAAACTTTCACTTCCGCTTCAACACTCTATTAACACCCTGATATTCGAGCTTATATGTACTATCTTCTTTCCTCTTAACTAATTCTTCTATTATAAAATGCGACCCCAATAGCCTCATGTACGTTTGATTCTTTGCAATAGATAAGATGTCATAACTACTAGGGCCGCTCGTCATGCCTCAACTTCCTGGTGTTGTCTTGACAAACCATTTGCACCGTTGTTTTCACTACATTTTTCATATGCAAGTCATATCCCAGAAACTTGGTGATATATTTTTGGTGTTGTTGAGTGGTGTTTCTCCACTTCATCAAATATTTTGACCATGATGGTTTGTGCTAATATAAAAATGTGTTCCTATCAGATAATGTTAAAACGATAGTAAGTTAAATGCGCTAATCCCTAGCCCAAATATTTTATTAACCGAGCTTTTTGTCAAAGAAGAGTAAAATTGCAGACGCCACTGCTAAGCTTTTTTATTTAAGGTAAATTCTTTTCAAAAATAAGGGTAAGAACCATACAGATTGTGTTTTACTTGATCTTATGACCAGTTTTACACTTAACGTTGAAGAAAGTTATTTACATCACAAAATAGGCGGTGTTAGTACTTTTTACTTGGTTCAAGAATTGTGCGCTCAATAAGGCTTGGTCCGGCCTGCACTATGATTTTGGCTTCACGAGGCTTCCGATTTTGTTTATCCTGCCGCTCTTGCGATTTTGCCCCATTCTGTGAGCCCCGTTCTCATGAGATTCCGGGCTATGCCTAGATATTTTACCCTATCCATTGTCGAGAAGTTGATAGCGTTTTAGAAGCTTGAACCCAATTGGGAAGGGCCGTGTATTGTAAATGAGGCGCTCAGGTCCGAGGGATATCATCTCCAGGATATGGAAGGGGTACCCCTCGGTCGGGCTAGAAGTGGAGATAACCTAAAAAGTTTTTATCCTTGAAAGTTCTTTCTTTTTATATATATAACTATTAAATTCTTTGACTATTGTGACTCGTGTTGGCTTGGTAACTAAAAGGTTGGATATGTTGGTGCTGGAGTGCCCCAGATCGATTCCGCTCCCGGGCTCTCATCTAGACGGGGGGTTCTGTTTGATCTCTGGAGAGGCTGGCAAGGTTGGATATGTTGGTGCTGGAGTGCCCCAGATCGATTCCGCTCCCGGGCTCTCATCTAGACGGGGGGTTCTGGTTAATCTCTGGAGAGGCTGGCAAGGTTGGATATGTTGGTGCTGGAGTGCCCCAGATCGATTCCGCTCCCAGGCTCTCATCTAGACGGGGGGTTCTGGTTGATCTCTGGAGAGGCTGGCAAGGTTGGATATGTTGGTGCTGGAGTGCCCCAGATCGATTCCGCTCCCGGGCTCTCATCTAGACGGGGGGTTCTGGTTGATCTCTGGAGAGGCTGGCAAGGTTGGATATGTTGGTGCTGGAGTGCCCCAGATCGATTCCGCTCCCGGGCTCTCATCTAGACGGGGGGTTCTGGTTGATCTCTGGAGAGGCTGGCAAGGTTGGATATGTTGGTGCTGGAGTGCCCCAGATCGATTCCGCTCCCGGGCTCTCATCTAGACGGGGGGTTCTGGTTGATCTCTGGAGAGGCTGGCAAGGTTGGATATGTTGGTGCTGGAGTGCCCCAGATCGATTCCGCTCCCGGGCTCTCATCTAGACGGGGGGTTCTGGTTGATCTCTGGAGAGGCTGGCAAGCTGGGTACTTTTAAAGCAGCAAGATAATAGTATATGCTAAGGCTAGTAGGGCCTAAATTACTCCGAGTGATCCCGCTGTCAGGCTCTTATCAGCTGGCAGGGCAGGAAGGCCTCGTGGAGATGAATTGTTTTTGCTTCGGGTGATCCCGCTGCCAGGCTCTCACTGGCTGGCCGGGCTGGAAGACATTCGCAGGAAAGTTGATTTTTAGAAAAGTGTCCCCGATACGGTTCCACGGACCGTGCTCTCGCTAGCCGGTAGGGTGGGTATACCTCGAGGGTCGATGGTTTGAAAAGTTATTTTAGAAAAAGTGCCCCCTGAGCAGACCCGCTGACCAGGCTCTCACCTAGCTGGCAGGGCCGTAGGCTCACTCGGTGGTGGATCCCAAAGGCTTTAGCATATAAGGAATCAGTTACGCTTGATAAATTGATAGTTTTCACTGATAATCGAAATTCTTCAAGAATAGTTTTTGAAAACATAAGCTGAAGATAATAAATCCTGCAATGGCGCAACCTCATTTGATTAGTTTTATAAACAAAATCAGATTCATTTCGAATTGTCAATGCATGATTGTTTATGTAATCATTGTAGATAATAGTGAGCATTCTATTCCTCAGCACCATCAATCATCCTTGAGGCCCCTTCCGGAATAACACAACATGCAACAGTAAAAAGAACTGTGCTCTAAATTGTGATTCGTGAGTTTGCTTGCTAATAGGCATTAAGTGGCATGACGTTCTGAGAGCCTGAAGGGCATAATATTTCTACCATTAAAAAGAAGGCATAATGCAGAACCAAGGTTGTTGACAACCAAAATGATCATTTTAAAAGGCAACAAAGGGGAAAGTTATCACGTCAGGACAAATATGAGTACAAAAGGGAAGGATCATCTTTTCACATGATTATATACCCCTTTTTTTTTCGGGTCGGCTCCCACCCTCCGGATACTTGGGGTTGGACATTTCTTTCCGAGCGTAGGACACGCTCGCAAAGAGCGGGGATTGTGTACAACCCCGTATCTGTCGGGTGGGACCCTCCCCAGATAGCGCGGACCCGTGGTGTCCAATGGTCGGCTAGCATTGGCCGGGGTGCGGTTAGGATCCATATTCGTAAATAAACAAGAAAGTGGGGTGCGAGTAACGGGGTTTGGGTGTGCGTTTAGAGGATGGGCTGCGGATAGCCAATATGGGCTGCGGATAGCCAATATGGGCTAGGGTTTTCTATATATAAAACCTAAAAAACTAAAACAGAGGAGGAGGGATTTCTCCTCTCCCACCCGATTCAGCCCCCCTCTCTCTCTCGGTTCATGCAGGCAGCCGCAAAGCCCCCTCCCCCTTCGTCTCTCTCTCGGGCGCCAGGAAGGAGCAGCGGCAAGCCCCGACCCCCTCCCCCTTCCTCTCTCCGTCTCGCGCCAGGAAGGAGGCAGCCGGCGAGCCCCTCCCCCTTCCTCTCTCCGTTCCCAGCCAGAGGAGCCGAAGTCCCCTCCCCCTGTTCACGCAAAAGAGGCGCGACCCGCTCCCTCTTCCCGATCTCCGACCTCGTCTCCCTCTCGTTCGCGCAAGGAGACACCGCCCCGATCTCTCTCTCTCTCTCCCTCGTCGGCCGGGAACAAGGGCAGAGGCCTTCGTCTCCTCCTTCCCCCTTTCCCGTCGCCGCCTAGGGCACGAGGGGCCTGGCCCCCCTCTTCCTCTCCTTCTTTCTTGTCGACGAGGAGCCGAGCTCCTCCCTCTCCCTCGCTTTGTTGCTGGAAGAAGCCGAGCCCCATCTACCTCCTCTCCCGTCGGCTAGTGCGAGGGCAGCAGAGCCTCTCCTCTCTTAGTCCCGGCCTCCGCCGACCAGGAGAAGGCCGACCCGACCCCACCTTAGGTTGGCCGTTGCAGTGTGAACAGCCATGCAGCACGAGCTTGGCCGGCCAAGTGCGAGGAAGAGTTCGTGTGGTCGTTTTGGAGCTCGGATCAGTGTGCGGAAACTAAATCCGTGGTGATCGTTCTTTACGACTCCGCCAAGGCACGCGTCAAGGGTAACGAATTTCAACCCGGGCAGGTGAAGCCTTCAATTCTCATATTTGCATGGAAGCCCCTCTCCACCAACGGGTGGGGGAAGGGAGTTCTCCGACGGGTTGACGTGCGCGTCCCCGCTATTAATTGCATTAGTGCCCGGAAGTGTGAGTACGGGTTTAGGCATTCTGTGTGAAGCCCATCCGGGTGTGTAGACCGGATTGGTGATGTTTCTGTGTGAAGCCCATCCGGGTGTGTAGACCGGATTGGTGATGTTTCTGTGTGAAGCCCGTCCGGACGTGGGGGCCGGATTGGTGATGTTCTAGGGACCCCGGAGAAGACTCCGGGGAAGTGTTTAGTATTTGTTCGTATTTATTAAAATGCCGCCGCCCCGGGAAAGGGGTGTGGGCAATATAGCTCAGTTTGCTGCAATTGGTCGAGGTTCAGTTTGCTACCGCATGACGAGACGTTGGCGTGCAGGCGTCGCAGTACCAAGCAGGGGGTTGCGGGCTTAAGCCCAAAGTTGTGCCGCCCCGAGAAGGGCTTATTCATTTATATTTGCCGGCCTGCGAGCCGAAGTATGGAGCTTATGCTCTTGTAAATTAAAATGCCTGTGATGCCCTCTTATGTAGCTTACATTTTTTATCGTAGGCGAGTGGTGCTTTCACGAACCACTCGCCCCGTGGGAACCCCGAGGTGAAATTACCGGGAAGACCTTAAGGGTCAGTTAATTAACTCTTAGAACGGCGGAGTTACGCTGTCGGCAGTCCCATTTGGGCTGCGTATAGTCAGACTATTTGTCGAGATTACGCTATCGGCGGCACGGACGAGGAACGCTATAAATAGGCCCAAGAGAGCACCTTTAGGAGGGGGATTCGGTTTAGGATTTCCCTTTAGATGTTTTGGTTGGCCAAGAGAGTCTCCCCTTGGTGCTTTGTCTCAGCTTTGGCTTGGGAGGGGAAGCGCTCAACGATCTTCCGGGTTAGTGGAGGGACCTCCTCGCTGTGACTAAGGTCTTAGTCAATCTTCCTAGTTTCCGGTCTACCTTCTCTGAGGGATCAGTAAGGGCTAGCCGCCCCTCATTTCGGTGAGGGCCCCGAACTCCACAAGAGACCGAGAAATCGGTTTCAACAAGCATAGTGCGTGCTAGCTCTTGAAGGGTTATTTTTTTCCTCTCCACGACACCATTTTGCTGTGGGGTGCGAGGAGCGGAAAATACATGTTTAATTCCTAATTCGTCACAAAAATAAGAGAATCTATCATTTTCAAATTCTCCTCCATGATCCGAACATATGCATTTAATCTTTAAATCAAGTTCATATTGAATACGAATGCATAGTTTAGTAAATTCAAGGAATGCATCGGATTTGGAAGATAGAAATAATGTCCAACAAAATCTAGAATAATCATCAATTATTACAAAAGTATATTTTCTACCTCCTAGAATAGAAGTGCTAACCGGTCCAAATAAATCCATATGAATTAATTAAAGAGGTCTAGTGGTAGAAATTACATTTTTGCTTTTAAAAGAATTTTTTGAAAATTTTCCTTTTTGGCAAGGCGTACAAAGAGAAGATAAATTTCCATTAAGCATAGGTAATCCCTTAATTAATTTATCTTTGATAATTTCAAAATAAGCTTGGTGCTAGAGTGACCAAGGCGCCTATGCCAAAGTTCTAATTCTTCATTTTTAGAAATAAAGCATTTTAAAGTAGAATTTGAAAGATCAATAAAAGTAATCATATAAACATTATGCATCCTAGGTGCGGTAAGTACGACATCATTTGTTTTGGAATTTATAATTTTGCAAAGATTTGTAGATGATTCAAATAATACATTTAAGCCTATATCACATAATTGACTAATTGAAATTAAATTATGTTTTAAGCCATCTACAAATAAAACATTCGAGATTGAAAAAGAATCGTTACCCACATTGTCGATGCCCATGATCCTTCCTTTTCCATTGTCACCAAATGTCACCATCCCTCCTTTCTTCATCTCAAGGCTAAGGAACTTTGCTTTGTTTCCCGTCATGTGTTTGGAGCATCCCGAGTCCAAATACCACATGTCCTTTTTGTCCTTAGCCTATCAACATACCTAAAAAGGAGATGAGAGTAAAGATCCGGATACCCAAGAGGTTCCACCCATAGAGTAGGTGGTAACCTTAGGCACCCAGATTTGCTTTATAGCACCACCGCCCTTTTTCTTACAAGAGTTTGAGGTGTGTACAAATAAATGACATTTGGCACACGGTATAAAAGGGGATGAGACCCTTTTTGAAGTTTTGGATAAACTATTGTTGAAAAATGAGGTACAATTTGAAATTTTGAAATTATTAATAACAGAATTAGTGTTTCTGGAATTATAGCTAACGCCAGCGTTATGAGTTAACGCCTGGCGATAGTTTCCAGAGCTATATCCAAGGCCATATATGGCACTTCCATGGCATTAGTTGGCCACGATCATGTCCAGAGATCTTTGCCCAACTCCAAACTTCTTAATAGCCAAATTTAAATCATGAATACGAGCTTTGAGAGCGGTGTTTTCCGTTACCAACATAACACACCGATTCGCAAAACTCTTCTTTCCATCCTCTATTTGAGAAAGAGAGGATTTTAAAGTTCTTTCTAAATCCCCCTTCTCCTTAGTAAGAAGTTCAATAGTGGAGTGGGATTTAGAAAGAGCTTGAAGTTCACTCATGCCAAGGAGTGATTGCACTCTTGGCAAGATACCTTTTCTTTCCCCAATTGTTTAGATAATTTTTTGTTTTCCTTTAATAAAAGTTTATTTTCAGAATTTAGAAGATCAATATCTTTTAAACTTTTTTCAAAGAATTTGCAAGTTTGTAAATACTCAATATATAAATCATCATAAGAAGTAGGGAGAGTTACCTCAGTATCGCTTTGGACACTGCTTTCATCCTCGGATGTCTTGTCACTTTTTCCCATAAGGCACATATTTGCCTCTTCTTCATCGCTAGTGGATGAGCCGCTTGAATCCTCGGAGGAGTCATCCCATGTAGCCGCTTTTAGGACCTTCTTCTTCTCTTTTCCCTTGTGCCCTTTTTCTTTACGCTCTTTCAGATATTTTGGGCACTTGCTCCGAATATGTCAGGTCTTTCTACAATGGTAGCACTCCGGTGGTGGTCGTTAATCATCATCCTCGTCGCTACCTCTCTCTTTCTTTGACGAAGATCCCTTTTTGATGAAATATTTCCGAAAGGTTTCTCCTTTCTGGATTCTTCATGAACCTTTTGAACTTCTTCACAAAAAGGCTCTCCTCGTCCTCTTCATCATCATCTTCATTTGCCTCCTTTTTTGATTTTAAGGCCAAACTCTTCTTCTTTGGCTCCAAGTTGTACTCTTGTTGTTGAATTTTGAGTTCAACCTCATTGGTCTTTAGGTTCCCAATGAGGCTCTCAATTTGGAGCTTCTTCAAATCGTGCAACTCTGAGATAGCCGTCACCTTTGGATTGAACTTTGGATGGAGAGACATTAAAATTGAGAACACCTTTCCATGTACTTTTGAGTCGTTAACGATCTTGGTGAACCTTGTGTACATTGAATCTACGTCTTCATCCGCCTCCATCCGGAATTTCTCATACTCGGATTCAAGTTGGAAGAGCTTTGAATCCTTAACCTGCGAAGTACCTTCATGAGTAATTTCTAATAAATTCCATATATCATAAGCTGTTTCGCAAGCACAGTTCTATTAAATTCTGTTCTATCCAAAGCACAAAATAACGCATTCATTGCTTTAGCGTTATTCTTACATCTCAACTTATCATTGTCATCCCATCTATCTCTGGGTTTTTCCATAGTGACTTCTCCAACAACAATTGTTGGTGGAGAGTAACTTTATTCTACCATACCCCAAACGTCATTATCTAAAGCAGTTAAAAAATAACGCACTCTAGTTTTCCAATAATTATAATCAGTTTCGGTAAATAGTGGAAGCCTACTAATCCCTTGACCCTCAGCGAAAGCATGATCATTATGCGCCATTATTCCCGATTGTGAAACCATTTTGGAATAACCTTGCTCTGATACCAAGTGTTGGATGTGATGGCGCCCTTAGGGGGTGGGGGTGGGGTGAATAAGGGGTTTACTATTTTTGGGAAAAAACTTACAGATTTTACCAAAACAGAAAAACTTTTTTGCTTTGTCGCTAACACCTGGCGTTAAGAGTTAACGCTGGCGTTAAATTTCCAGAAAAAAATATTTTTGCAGAAATACTCAATATGATTTTCTTTATGAAATACAATTCCAGAAAAATTAGATATACTGAAAAAAAGAATTTATATTTCACAAAAAATGATTACAAGGATAATATTTCAATAACGCTTGAAATTGGAGGCGACAACTTGAAAAATCTCTTTTTGTTCCTTCACCGGTCCTTCCCCCAAGGACCGGTTAGCTATAGCCTATCTATCCCCAGATAAGGCCTCTAGCCACACGCTAGATCTACCCTTGACCAAGCCGCCAAACACAAGATGGCGAATTACCCCCTAGGCCGCACAAGGACCTAGTCGCCACACGCAAGGCGGTGAATTCACTACCATTACAAGAAAATATAAAAGGATAAAGATAAAATTAGAACAAATGACTCCCTAGAATGAAGAGCGCTGAAGTAGATGTTGAAGATACGCCATGACCATGTCGGAGTTGAAGCGAGCGTCCTTCTTCAAATTTGTCGTTGGAAATCTCCTTCTCACTTTTGTTCCTCAATGTTGGTGTTGAGAGTTCTCTCTGAATTCTGAATCAAATGCTCTCTCAGATCTCTGGAATGAAGGCTTCAATGCATCTCATCCTTGAGCAAACGAAATTAGATCTTTATATAGAAACGAGAGCTAATGCATGGAGTTAAGGGTTAACGCCAACGTTAGCGGCGTGCACTGTAGTGGCTGAAATCGTGCAAACCGTCGGGATCATGGTAGAAACCAATTTCGTCGAACGAAACTCATTTCGTCGAATGCGATTTCGTCGAACGGAATCAAAGTTCGTCGAACGCCATCAAAGTTTGTCGAACGCAAGTTCGTCAAGCGCAATTTCATTGAGCGGAAGTTCAGTTCGTCGAACAGAATCTCCTTTCGTCGAACGCCTTCAGATTTCGTCGAACGCAGTTTCGTCAAGTGCAATTTCGTCGAGCGCAAGTTCAGTTCGTCGAACGAAATCTCCTTTCGTCAAACGCCTTCAGATTTCGTCGAACGCAGTTTCGTCGACCGAGTCGTTCTCGACGGCATTCCTTCTCAGCAGTTTCCTTCTCAGCGGTTACCTTCTCAGCGGTTTCCTTCTCAGCGGTTGTTAACGTGGGGCGGTAGCAACTAACGCGAGCGGTAGCTCTCTTTTCAGAGAATTGTCATCAATCAGCATCCTGTTCATAGGGTTATATAACTATAGTACCTGCACACTATAAACACAGGCAAGATCAAATACATAGTGTGATTTGTTATTTCTCAAACTAAGAGAAGTGGAACACAAGCTCCAACAGTCCCTTCTGCGAGCTGATCGTCTCGGCTCCCGTTCTTCATGGGTTCAGCGAGCCTGCCATGCCTTATTATGTGGGGAAGGACGACCCAATTCATCACCTCCAGTGGTTCGAAGACATGGCCTCGATCAGGCAGATATCGGATGCCTTCAAGTGCAGACTCTTCACCATCACGTTCAGTGGGAAGGAGAGGGATTGGTTCCACCAGCTCCCGGTGGGGACCATCTACGGCTTCGAGGACCTGCGTCGGAGTTTCTTGCTAAGGTTCTCTACTTCAAAGATGAGGAGGAAAGGGGCGGAAGCGTTGTTCTTAATTCGGCAAAGGTCAGGAGAGACGTTGGGAAGTTACATGGATAGGTTCCAGGAAGAAGTGCTCCTAGTCATTGAGGTCTCCGGACACACCCTGCAACTGGCCTTCACCCTCGAGTTGCAGCAGGGGATGTTCAGGATGAGTTTGACTCGGGACCCCCCGGTGTCTTTCGAAGAGCTGATGGAGCGCGTTGCCCGGGAGATCGAGTGTGAAGCCACAAATCAAGAGTTCATGTTAAGGATGGCCAAGGGCGCGGAGGAGGAGAGGAAGGAGTAGGGAGGAAGAAGGAGAGAGGAAGTGAGGAGTCATGGACACCAGGGACCCGCCGCTGGGTCGGAGTAAGGCTGGAGGTCTCAATCTCCAGCTGCCCGACCAGCCTGGAGGCCGCCCGGGGGACCCTCTCATGGCCAAGGAAGAGGCCACTTCCATAGAGGAGGAGGCTATCACGGAAGGCTGGGAAGGTTCAATCCGGTGGGCTGGCAGCCCGATGCAAGGCCGCTGCAAACCCTGCCCCTGCAGGCTATGGCGATCGGACGAAAGAAGGGAGGAAAGAAGAGGACCCGCCTGGGGAATGGGGCAGGCGAGCTGGCACTGCTATATTGTTACTTCCATCAGCAGGAAGGTCATGCGACCGCAGCCTGCCCTGTATTCCTCGAGATGAGAGAAGGAGGGAAAGCCCCAGCAGGGGGAAAGCAGCTCTGCCTAGAGTGTCCAAGGGGAAGAGGAGAAGGGAAGAAGAAAGAAGAAGAGGAACCGTGCGAAGAAAGAACCGACCGGGGGGCCTTTGGTGGGATCGGCGTGACAAGATGAAGGTCGAGTCAAAATGTGTGTTAGCGTCAGACGGGCCACTCTTCGGGTTCTCCGGAGAAAGGAAGGAAGTGGGAGGAGGAGTCGAACTCCTCGTCACTTTGGGGGGCACATCCAAAAACTGTCGGTTCGTCATCGTGGATGCGCCGAGTAGTTACAACGCTATCTTTGGGCGTCCCCTCATCAGCGCATATCAGTGCATGCCGTCCTCATACCACCATTGTTTGAAATACAGCACTGGAGGAGTCCAGGTCCGGTACAGGGGAGATCCCAGGGAGGCGCGCCAGTGCTACGTCACAGCTGAACACAGAAGAGATGGAAGAGGTGATGAAGGAGAAGGTCAGGGAGTATTTAGCCTTGTAAGCGTAAGGAGGCGCGATGTAATGAACTTGTATCACCTTAACAATGAATGGAAGTCGTTTCTTTTTTCATGTAACACCTATAGGTAAGATCCCCGACTAGAGACCATTCTCCGGGCTCAGTCATGCCGGCAGATGGGAGACTCATCGGGTCGACTCGCTACTTAACTAAGTGGCTTGGGAAGGTGTTGAGTTCCTCTGCCTCCAGGTGAAGGTAAGCACCTAGGACGTGGATGGGTACTCCGCCCCCAGTTGGTAAGATCCCCGACTAAAGACCATTCTCTAGGCTCAGTCATGCCGGCAGATGGGAGACTCATCGGGGCGACTCGCTACTTGACTAAGTGGCTTGGGAAGGTGTTGAGATCCTCTGCCTCTAGGTGAAGGTAAGCACCTAGGACGTGGATGGGTACTCTGCGCCTAGTTGGTAAGATCCCCGACTAGAGACCATTCTCCGGGCTCAGTCATGCCGACAGATGGGAGACTCATTGGGCCGACTCGGTACTTGACTAAGTGGCTTGGGAAGGTGTTGAGTTCCTCTGCCTCCAGGTGAAGGTAAGCACCTAGGACGTGGATGGGTACTCCGCCCCCAGTTGGTAAGATCCTCGACTAGAGCCCATTCTCCGGGCTCAGTCATGCCGGCAGATGGGAGACTCATCAGGTCGACTCGCTGCTTGAGTAAGTGACATGGAGAGATGATGAGCTCCTCCGCCTCCAGGTAGGGTAGGCCCCTAGGACGTGGATGGGTATTCCACCTCCAGTTGGTTTGAGAAGTGTTGAGTTCCTCCGCCTCCATGTATGCTTGGACCCTAGGACGCGGACGGGTACTCCGCCCCCAACAGGTTTGGGAAGGTGCTGGGTTCCTCTGCCTCTAGTCAAGCTAAGCCCCTAGGATGTGGTTGGGTACTCCGCCACCAATTGGTTCGAAAAGGTGTTGAATTCCTCTGCCTCCAGGTAAGCTAATTACCTAGGACGCGGATTGGTTCTCTGCCCCTAATTGCTTTGATAAGACAGTCGAGTTCCTCTGCCTCTAGGTGAAGGTAAGCACCTAGGACGTGGACTGGTTCTCTGCCCCCAGTTGCTTTGATAAGATGGTCGAGTTCCTCTGCCTCTAGGTGAAGGTAAGCACCTGGGAAGTGGACTGGTATTCCGCCCCCAATTGGTTCGGAAAGGTGTTGAATTCTTCCGCCTCCAGGTAAGTTAAGCACCTAGGACGCGAACTTGTTATCTGCCCCCGGTTGCTTTGATAAGATGGTCGAGTTCCTCTGCCTCTAGGTGAAGGTAAGCATCTAGGACGTGGACTGGTTCTCTGCCCCCAGTTGCTTTGATAAGATGGTCGAGTTCCTCTGCCTTTAGCTAAAGGTAAGCACCTGGGACGTGGACTGGTTCTCCGCCTCCAGTTGGTGTGGGAAGATCTTGATTTTTCTCCAACTCAGGTCAAGTTCAATTCGACCTAAGGTGTTGAGCTTTCTCCACCTCCAGCTGAGCTCGACTCATAGGAGGGTTGTTATGTGGAGAAAGGTTTGCCTTCCACCTCTGGTCGAGCTCGGCTCGGCTAGAGGTGTTGAGTTTTTCTCCACCTCAGGTCAAGTTCAATTCGACATAAGGTGTTGAGCTTTCTCCACCTCCAGCTGAGCTCGACTCATAGGAGGGTTGTTAAGTGGAGAAAGGTTTGCCTTCCACCTCTAGTCGATCTCGGCTCGGCTAGAGGTGTTGAGTTTTTCTCCACCTCAGGTTAAGTTCAATTCGACCTAAGGTGTTCAGCTTTCTCCACCTCCTATTGAGCTCGACTCATAGGAGGGCTGTTAAGTGGAGAAAGGTTTGCCTTCCACCTCAGGTCGAGTTCGGCTCGACTAGAGGTGTTGAGTTTTTCTCCACCTCAAGTCAAGTTCAATTCGACCAAAGGTATTGAGCTTTCTCCACCTCCTATTGAGCTCGACTCATAGGAGGGTTGTTAAGTGGAGAAAGGTTTGCCTTCCACCTCAGGTCGAGTTCGGCTCGACTAGAGGTGTTGAGTTTTTCTCCACCTCAGGTCAAGTTCAATTCGACCTAAGGTGTTGAGATTTCTCCACCTCCTATTGAGCTCGGATCATAGGAGGGTTGTTAAGTGGAGAAAGGTTTGCCTTCCACCTCTGGTAGAGCTCGGCTCGGCTAGAGGTGTTGAGTTTTTCTCCGCCTCAGGTCATGTAACATCCCATTTCGCGCTAGACCCCTTGGAGACGTTTTGACTACCCAGTTTTGGGCTTTCCAGTGCGTGCTCGGATTTGGAGTAATTGGGGGAAAAGAATGACAATATTGCTTTAGGAAATATTATATGACAGGAAAATATAATAAAATAAGAAAATTATAAATTTGAACTTAAGAACTAATTTGATATTGCCGTTCGACGAAATTTTCAGATTTCGTCGATCTCAGAAAGTTGGAGCAGCGCTCGACGGATTAATATTGGGCAGCGCTCGACGAATTAGAATTAGCCGCAGATCGCAAAAATATTGCTTCGATCTCAGAGTTTGCCTGCCGAACGGCGTTCGACGATATATATTCTTTCAGCGGTAGACGAATTAGCAGTCGATCGGTGATCGACTAATTGAAGCGCTCGACGAAATATGTTCATTCAGCGGTAGACGAATTAGCAGCCGAACGGCAATCGACGAATTGAAGCGCTCGACAAATCTGGGCATTTTTCTTCTCGTCGCCCGATAAAGCTTGAATGCGTTTTTTTAATGATTATTTTAGGCTAACAGTGGAATTATTGTCCAATAAGGAGCTGACACCTAAAATTGGAGTTTCAAGACTTATTAATGCAAACCCTCTTCTCTCTTAACACTAAGGCTGAGCAGTTCTCCCGAGGGAAAATCTGGATCTTCATCTTCTTCTTCCTCTCCTTCTTCTTCTTCCTCTCACTTCAGGAAATTAGTTGGGGGAATCTTTGAAGGAGCAAAGCTTGGAGAAAATTTGGAGCTTGGCCGACCACCACCATGCTTCCATCAAGAGGAGCTCCAACCATGGCCGTAAAATAAGGTGACTTCCTCCCCTCGCCCTTGGTGCTAGCCTCTTAGATCTCGATAGGAGAGATGAAGGCTCAAGAGAGCTTCTCATGTGAGCTTTAATGGAGTTTCCTTAGGAAGACCATGTCGGAACCTCAAATTTAGGGCATCGTTCGCCGCGAGGTTTTAGGAATCATTTCTTCTCTTCAAGAAGAAGAGATGGGATTTGAATTGGTGCAAACCCATGGTCGTTGAGGGAGAGTGGGGGAATGATTATTTAGGGATTTTAAAGGTGTAATGACCAAATTCTGTTTGGGGAAGATGATGAATAGTCCCTGGTTAGTAGTGTTTAATTTATATCTTTTGTGATAAAAATGATGAATAATCCCATGTTAAATTATGGTTTTAAACTATATATTATGTAGTGGAGATGATAACAGCCCCCCCTTGCTAAAGAAAGTTTTAGTTAATAACATTTCACTTGGTAAATAAGGGGTGAATTTGTGCGCAGCTGGGTTGGAGCCAACTTTTAGGCTTGCTTCCACTGCAATTAGACTTTGGGCTCAACATGAAAGTTGTAGCCCTCGGAAAGAGCTTTCCAACGATAGGTTATTCGTTTTCTGAAGTGATCTATTGCTCCCTAAAGGTCCAGTCGAGTGGACTGTCCAGAAAGCTGAAATGTGTTAAGTGCATGCTGTTTTGCTGTCCAGATTTCTGCAGTTGGCTTCAGAGCAGATTTTTGGTAGGACCGACTTGGATCTGGGTTTAGGACTCAACATGGATGTTGTAGCCCTTGATGTTAGCTTTTCAAATTGTGGTTGATCATATTTTTTGGACAATTGTAGCAACCAGGAATCCAGTTTTAGTAAACTGTGTCATAATACTTCCGATCTCGGTATTTTGTGGATTTCTCCTAATATATTGGTTGGATGCTCATGAAAATTGGTGGAGACATATGCGATAACAATATGTAGATCCCTGTTGAATTTCATGATTTTTGATTAACTAGTATTAAAGTTATTGCCATTTTATTTGATAACTTGAAGGAGATGCAAATGCTGAATTTGAAGCCTGTTTTGGCCCAAATTTTATACGAATCATGTATATGCTAGTATTGACTTGTGATAGCGATTTAAGATTTATTTTTGTTAAGATGTCTCCTGAAATGAACTTTTAATTGCTAGTTATATGTGGAATCGTAAAAAGGGCATGTGTGGTTGATGGTGAAGGTAAATAACATTTGATCATGGGTGAGGTCTAAATGTTTAGCATTTGCATGTAATTGTCATATAAATGTGGAGCACCGTAAATACGTATTGCATAATACAATGAGGTCGAGATTTGGTGGTAATGATTCCGGCATTAATGGTGACTTTTAGTAGAAGTTTCTGTGGATTTGGTTTTAGAACAAATCCATAATATAACGTGCCGCTAATAATTATTATGCTGAAAAGAGAGGTTAAGGTGCCCATCTGGACCAGGATTTTGGAAACGTGACGTTAAACGCACAAGTAGTCCTACAGGATCTAGTAAGGTAATTTCCATGTGATGCACACGCTACTGCTTAGAGTTATGATAACTCGGTATGGTTAGCCTTGATGGCTTGTGGTGGATTATAAGGTATGGTTATATCTTGCGGTGATATGTTAAGGACCCTGTTGTTGGGGGACTTGGATGCTAGTTAGCATCAGTTGACTGGTATGATGTGAAAGGTAAGAAGGCTCCTTTTGTGAGTCCCTGGGTGCTTGATAGTACGGGTGCACGGGAATTGCATGGGAATTGCATGGGTTGCATGGCTTACACATGGTGGTGTATGGATCTTGTTTGGAGGATTACTTGTGGCGGGTCTACGGGCTTGCTAGTCGTGACACCGACAGAAGCCGACAGTTAGACTCTAGACCGGTTGGGTTGGACTCTTGGTGCTCACCTACCCAAGTCCCCTTCTGTGTCCTTGATAGCTCCGCTGTGTGTTCTTAGCGTCGAGCAGTACGCAGGGTCTCCGCTGTGTGTTCTTAGCGTCGAGGCTTACAGAGGCCTAGGACTGGTAGTGTTCATACCCTCCTAGTAGTCGAGGAGCTCGTTCAACTGTCTCCGTCTGGCCACGGCGGGAGATGCCTGAGCGGTTAGCTACCCCTCAAAAAGCGAGAACTAAAGGTCTATGTCGACATAGAAAAATGCATGGGTGAGTTCATCATATCATAATCATTGCATTGCATTCATCATTCATAATCATAGCATTGCACCGCATTGGGTCCATCATATAAATTAGTATGGGCTCTTTTATATGATGGATTCCAGCATGGAAACCTTAACTTATAAGTTTGTATGGGCATTCATTAATGTTAAGGTACGATATGATACTCTGCTTACTTCTTTCTGTTACTAGTACGATATTGATACTCTGCTTACTTCTTTCTGTTACTAGTACGATATTGATACTCTGCTTACTTCTTTCTGTTACTAGTACTTGCTTATTGATACCCTGCTTAACGCTTTCTTGTTACTAGTACTTGCTTATATTGTACCTGTTAGTTAGAGTTATTGCAAGTACTTGGGTACTTATACAACCGACATGTACATGCAACCATTCCTGTCACCTATTTTGTATATTATTGCTTATATTGCAGCTTTCCTTCCTTTCCATCCGCCCGGTGCCTTGGAGTCGTCTGGGGAACAGATGTGAAGCCACTTAGTTTTTATGACTAACGGTTGCTACGTCCCTCTTTTTAGGAGTGTACCTTAGAGCAGCGGTGTACGATGTTGTAGGAGGATAGTCAGGTCAGGATGATAGGGCCGGAGACTATGATACCTTGGCTACCGTCAGTGGCAGAGGCGAGTGAGTGTTTTGAGATGTAGCCCTTGGGGCATTTAGCTTGATACTCTGATGATTTGCAGGAGCTTATGTAGCTTTCTGTCCTTCTTGTACTTACTGTTTGGACTTTCTTACTTATTGTGAATTTATGGCTTTTGATGCTTCCTTTTATTGATGGGTTGGCACTGTTTAGTTGGTTTGGCCGGCAGGATAGGCGTCTTGTGGGGGAGGCTAGCTCGTGTGCTGGCGCTTCTGCAATGCGGCTGTCCTGGGCATAAGACTCCCCTCGGCCGTGTCTTGTGTTCCTGGAGGGGGGCCTTACAAATGGTATCAGCTTGCAACGATCCTGAGATAAAGAAGTCCATTAAACCACTAGGCCACCCCTGCTAGCTAAATCAGTTTGAGGACAAACTGATGCAGCGGAAGCGATGGTGTGCCCATGTGTGATTCACATTAAGTATGTCCACTTTTTCCTATAGGAAGTGCCAACCTAAGACAAACTCGTACCCTTACGTATAGATGTTGGCTCACTCCGAGACAGTAATTGGTATTCCCATTCCAACCATTAGAGTTGGTTTGGCATAAGATTGATGCTAACCTAACTAGGATACCGTTTTTGGTCGACATAGCAGGATATGTCGTGACATACCCTAACCTTATATTAATCTTGGGGATGATTGGACCAAGTAATAAGTGACCTTGATTGACTAAGGGAAGAGTTTAACGTGAGTGTAGATGCTAGAGACTCACACCCTGAGATTTCTATCCCAGATATGGAGTAATATTATCACCTTACCCAAAATATTAGAACAATCTCAATGAGATTGGTGCCTGTAATCTATTGTCAGCTTAGTAAGAGACCACCATGCATGTCTTTTATACTGTATGTGGATACCTCTCACTTCTATTTATGTAGAAGGTTTCATATGGAGAAGTTACGATAAGAATTCGGATCCAGAGAAGGATCATTTTGGCACGAATGTGTTATTGTGGCGGTAGAAGAAACTCAGTCGAAGAGATATGGGGGTTTATCTCTTCGTTTATTGGGGATATGCAGCTATGTTGTAATAACGTTATAGCTGGGAAGTTCATGAAATTTTGTGCATGCATTGCGGGTATGATGATACACTACCCCTGAGTTTGGAAATTCTTGGTGAACATTCCCTTAGTGTTGTAACTACTTGACATTGGGAAATTAATAAGAGTTAGGCGGTGGAGTCAACAAGATTAATACGACTTGATCGATGTTCTAAAATTCTAAAAGGTTTTATAAAATAAACATGCATGGCATGGATGATCGTTGGCAGGAATGGTAGGATGCTTGCGATGGATTTGATTTAGTTTATCACATTGTGAAGTATGCCCTACTTTTGGTAGTCTGCATATCTCGTGTCGAAGGGAAATAATCCCGAGCCGTGCACCTTGGTTCATGTTAAGTTCAAACATATATAAATGTACCAGGTAATTGGATGTTATTTGCACATGCTCTCATCACAATGAGATGCATCTTGGTCGTCGCCGTGAAATTTGAATTTTTACATCACGGATGATATATAAGTGCGTCGATTCGGGGATCTATAGGGTAAGAACTCTAAGTCGAGGAAGATATGCCCCTAAGGTTGTGCTCATATGTGAGATGAATGTACCGTATGGGCGGTGGAAGAAATTTTGTCCAAAAACGTACGGGGGCTTGTCCCTTCGTTTATTGGCCTATTTACGTGCCGACTTCATTGTCCCGTAGATCATGTTTGTTCGAATAGTACGTGAACGATGATGATTGGATTCGTGATAACCTCTCAATACGGGTGAGAGCGTCAAGGGTGTTGAGACATGCCGTGAATTGAACACGTGAATTGAATATTGAGGATAAGTTGAACTTACTTATTTAAGAAGATATGAATATGTCTCTATACGTACAGGTAGGTGCACATGTAATTGTAATACCTCGACAAGGCAGTCCTCTAAAGGCCCTGTGCCGAAACCCAACCCTTGGATAAGGTTTATGTTCACGGTTTAGGAGCCCTTAAATGAAATGAATTAAATCACGAGATAAAAGTAACACCAATTTTTGAATCCGGAGCAAATCTAAGTAGAACCGGGAGTAGACAAAAGTAACAATTGACTCGAGGTCATGTGTTATTAGAATGGAATGATGTGATTATAACCAATGCGAGGTGTGGAGTCATGGATTCACCTTACTTTGAGCCTCGATAGTGATTCATAATGTCACCAGAACGAATAGATAAGCATTATCGGATGATCATGTGCGGAATTTGGAAACATAAAAGCTTCCTGAGCTTAAACCCTTGAGCTGGTGACATCATTTTTGGTAGTTGATGAATTGAAAGGGTATAATGTCATGGCAAGTATGGTGCGGTGATTGTAGGACTTGACTATTATACGGATTTCAAGTAAAGCGGTAAACATCCACGATGTTTGACCATTGTAATTATCTTGCCATAACTTGATACTGGACTGGTTGGTGGCTTTTGCATGAATTATTATAGGGTGATCTTAACGATTGTTGAAACTTAATATCATGTGGATGTCGTGCTAAGTGTAAAAGATGCGTGATGTATGAATGGTGGCCTCAGACGAGATGACATTGATAGAAGCAATTGATAATGAAATAGATGATGATGATGGTTGTACGAGAAGATGAGATTGAGGCTTGCTTCTACATTTTTAATACTTAAGAGAGACGATCTTGCGGGTACAATAACCGTTTGGGTATTTGAGGTTTGACCCAAGGATATGGCATCGCGAATTTTATGGTTGATCACCCGTTTGACTTTGAGGCTATCAACTATCTATTTTATGTTGGAGTTTTCCTTGGACTATATATTATTGGCTAGGTTTTGATGTTTTGGCGGGCTAAACCTCCTGGAAATTATGCTTAATAATTCTTGATGGGTCGGGGGAAATTGGATCTTAATTTCCTCGGAAATTTTGTTTTCTAATTCTTGGCAGTTTGGAGAATTATATTCTACATTTCCTAGGGGATTATTTATAGTATTCTCCTTATATTTTGGCTGTTTGGGGGCTGCTGTTATATAATCTGATTGGGGCTGCCTTATATTTGTTCTGTTTGGGGTTGCTGTTTTGTCATTTGCGGGTTGCTGCTATGATTATTTGGGGGCTGCTCTTGTTTTCTTTCCTTTTTCTGTCCAGTAAGGGCTGCTGCTGTATTGTTATTTGGGTTACATTTCGGGAAAATTTCTTTTTCCCATTAGTGGCTGTTGGGCTTAGCCGGCAGCAGGTACCCTTGATTTGTGTTGGCAGCTACTTGGTAATTTCCTTTCCTTGGCCTCATGATTGGCAGTTATTGAATTCCTTCCATAGTATCATAATTAGCAACTATGTTCATCATGCTGGAAGTTTTAGTAAGTTCACTTGATATATGAAATCCTGCATCCATATGCTAGGGATTTACTTGGGTATTTGTTAAGATTGGTGTTGTGCAAGAAACTTCCTTCCAGGCCTTAGGTTTTACTTTTCCCAATTTTGGGGCTTTTGCTCCTGTAGGTTTCCTCCAGACTTCTATTTTCCTTCTACTATGTTGAAATGTTAGGCTGCTTTATGTTGGGTTGTGCTAGTAGTTTCTCCAAGTTTCTGTTAACATTTATTTTGGGGTGTGCTAGCAGTGTTCTTAGTTCCTGTTATCATTTTGTTTTGGGTTTATCTTGGTTATATGCTTGGATTTATATTACTTTGGGACTGCTTTGTACTCATATGGTCCTATAAGCTATATACCAATATTTCCATCCTGTTAGGTTTTGTTTTGGTGCTGCATATAGTTCTATCAGGATTATTTTTGTTTATGACTGCATACGGTGAGTATGTTTCAATCCCATCCGGAAGACCCTCGTAACCCCAACCTAAATTTCGGGGACGAAATTGTTTCTTCGTTTATTGGATTTGTAACATCCCATTTCGCGCTAGACCCCTTGGAGACGTTTTGACTACCCAGTTTTAGGCTTTCCAGTGCGTGCTCGGATTTGGAGTAATTGGGGGAAAAGAATGACAATATTGCTTTAGGAAATATTATATGACAGGTAAATATGACAGGAATATATAATAAAATAAGAAACTTATAAATTTGAACTTAAGAACTAATTTGATATTGTCGTTCGACAAAATTCTCAGATTTTGTCGATCTCAGAAAGTTGGAGCAGCGCTCGACGGATTAATATTGGGCAGCGCTCGACGAATTAGAATTAGCCGCAGTTCGACGGAAATATTGCTTCGATCTCAGAGTTTGCCTGCTGAACGGCGATCAAACAATTGAGGCGTTCGACGATATATATTCTTTCAGTGGTAGATGAATTAGCAGTCGAACGGCGATCGACGAATTGAAGCGCTCGACGAAATATGTTCTTTTAGCGGTAGACGAATTAGCAGCCAAACGGCGATCGACGAATTGAAGCGCTCGACAAATCTGGGCATTTTTCTTCCCGTCGCCCGATAAAGCTTGAATGCATTTTGTTTTATGATTATTGTAGGCTAACAGTGGAATTATTGTCCAATAAGGAGCTGACACCTAAAATTGGAGTTCCAAAGCTTATTAATACAAACCCTCTTCTCTCTTAACACTAGGGCTGAGCAGTTCTCCCGAGGGAAAATCTGGATCTTCATCTTCTTCTTCCTCTCCTTCTTCTTCTTCCTCTCACTTCAGGAAATTAGTTGGGGGAATCTTTGAAGGAGCAAAGCATGGAGGAAATTTGGAGCTTGGCCGACCACCACCATGCTTCCATCAAGAGGAGCTCCTACCATGGCCGTAAAATAAGGTGACTTCCTCCCCTCTCCCTTGGTGCTAGCCTCTTAGATCTCGATAGGAGAGATGAAGGCTCAAGAGAGCTTCTCATGTGAGCTTTAATGGAGTTTCCTTAGGAAGACCATGTCGGAACCTCAAATTTAGGGCATCGTTCACCGCGAGGTTTTAGGAATCATTTCTTCTCTTCAAGAAGAAGAGATGGGATTTGAATTGGGGCAAACCAATGGTCGTTGATGGAGAGTGAGGGGAATGATTATTTAGGGATTTTAAAGGTGTAATGACCAAATTCTGTTTGGGGAAGATGATGAATAGTCCCTGGTTAGTAGTGTTTAATTTATATCTTTTGTGATAAAAATGATGAATAATCCCATGTTAAATTATGGTTTTAAACTATATATTATGTAGTGGAGATGATAACAGCCCCCCCCCCCCTGCTAAAGAAAGTTTTAGTTAATAACATTTCACTTGGTAAATAAGGGGTGAATTTGTGCGCAGCTGGGTTCGAGCCAACCTTTAGGCTTGATTCCACTGGAATTAGACTTCGGGCCCAACATGAAAGTTGTATCCCTCGAAAAGCGCTTTCCAACGATAGGTTACTCATTTTCTGAAGTGATCTGTAGCTCCCTAATGGTCCAGTTGAGTGGACTGTCCAGAAAGCTGGAATGGGTTAAGTGCATGCTGTTTTGCTGTCCAGATTTCTGCAGTTGGCTTCAGAGCAGATTTTTGGTAGGACCCACTTGGATCTGGGTGTAGGAATCAACATGCATGTTGTAGCCCTTGATGTTAGCTTTTCAAATTGGGGTGTATCATATTGTTTGGACAATTGTAGCAACCAGGAATCCAGTTTTAGTAAACTGTGTCATAATACTTCCGATCTCGGTATTTTGTGGATTTCTCCTAATATATTGGTTGGATGCTCATGAAAATTGGTGGAGACATAGGCGATAACAATATGTAGATCCCTGTTGAATTTCATGATTTTTGATTAAGTTGTATTAAAGTTATTGCCATTTTATTTGATAACTTGAAGGAGATGCAAATGCTGAATTTGAAGCCTGTTTTGGCAGCAATTTTGTACGAATCATGTATATGATAGTATTGACTTGTGATAGCGATTTCAGATTTATTTCTGTTAAGATGTCTCCTTAAATGAACTTTTAATTGCTAGTTATATGTGGAATCGTAAAAAGGGCATGTGCGGTTGATGGTGAAGGTAAATAACATGTGATCATGGGTGAGGTCGAAATGTTTAGCATTTGCATGTAATGGTCATATAAATGTGGAGCACCGTAAATACGTATTGCATAATACAATGAGGTCGAGATTTGGTGGTAATGATTTCTGCATTAATGGTGACTTTAAGTAGAAGTTTCTGTGGATTTGGTTTTAGAACGAATCCATAATATAACGTGCCGCTAATAATTATTATGCTGAAAAGAGAGGTTCAGGTGCCCATCTGGACCAGGATTTTGGAAATGTGACGTTAAACGCACAAGTACTCCTACATGATCTAGTAAGGTAATTTCCATGTGATGCACACGCTACTGCTTAGAGTTATGATAACTCGGTATGGTTAGCCTTGATGGCTTGGGGTGGATTATAAGGTATGGTTATATTTTGCGGTGATATGTTAAGGACCCTGTTGTTGGGGGCCTTGGATGCTATTTAGCATCAGTTGACTGGTATGATGTGAAAGGTAAGAAGGCTCCTTTGGTGAGTCCCTGGGTGCTTGATAGCACGGGTGTGCATGGGAATTGCATGGGAATTGCATGGATTGCATGGCTTACACATGGTGGTGTATGGATCTTGTTTGGAGGATTACTTGTGGCGGGTCTACGGGCTTGCTAGTCGTGACACCGACAGAAGCTGGCAGTTAGACTCTAGACCAGTTGGGTTGGACTCTTGGTGCTCACCTACCCAAGTCCCCTTCTGTGTCCTTGATGGCTCCGTTGTGTGTTCTTAGCGTCGAGCAGTACGCAGGGTCTTCGCTGTGTGTTCTTAGCTTCAAGGCGTACAGAGGCCTAGGACTGGTAGTGTTCCTACCCTCCAAGTAGTGGAGGAGCTCGTTCCACTATCTCCGTCTGGCCACGGCGGGAGATGCCTGAGCGGTTAGCTACCCCTCAAAAAGCGAGAACTAAAGGTCTATGTCGACATAGCAAAATGCATGGGTGAGTTCATCATATCATAATCATTGCATTGCATTCATCATTCATAATCATAGCATTGCACCACATCGGGTCCATCATATAAATTAGTATGGGCTCTTTTATATGATGGATTCCAGCATGGAAACCTTAACTTATAAGTTTGTATGGGCATTCATGTAAGTTAAGGTACGATATGATACTCTGCTTACTTCTTTCTGTTACTAGTACGATATTAATACTCTGCTTACTTCTTTCTGTTACTATTACGATATTGATACTCTGCTTACTTCTTTCTGTTACTAGTACTTGCTTATTGATACCCTGCTTAATGCTTTCTTGTTACTAGTACTTGCTTATATTGTACCTGTTAGTTAGAGTTATTGCAAGTACTTGGGTACTTTTACAACCGACATGTATATACAACCATTCCTGTCACCTGCTTTGTATATTATTGCTTATATTGCAGCTTTCCTTCCGCCCGGTGCCTTGGAGTCGCCGGGGGAGCGGATGTGAAGCCACGTAGTATTTATGACTAACGGTTGCTACGTCCCTCTTTTTTGGAGTGTACCTTAGAGCAGCGGTGTATGGTGCTGGAGGAGGATAGTCAGGTCAAGATGACAGGGCCGGAGACCATGATACCTTGGCTACCGTCAGTGGCAGAGGCAAGTGAGTGTTTTGAGATGTAGCCCTTGGGGCATTTAGCTTGATATTCTGATGATTTGCAGGAGCTTGTGTAGCTTTCTGTCCTTCTTGTACTTACTGTTTGGACTTTCTTACTTATTGTGAATTTATGGCTTTTGATGCTTCCTTTTATTGATGGGTTGGCGCTGTTTAGGTGGTTTGGCCGGCAGGATAGGCGTCTTGTGGGGGAGGCTAGCTCGTGTGCGGGCGCTTCCGCAAGGCAGCTGTCCTGGGCATAAGACTCCCCTTGGCCGTGTCTTGTGTTCCGGGAGGGGGGTCTTACAATTGGTATCAGCTTGCAACGATCCTGAGATAAAGAAGTCCATTAAACCACTAGGCCACCCCTGCTAGCTAAATTAGTTTGAGGACAAACTGATGCAGCGGAAGCGGTGGTGTGCCCATGTGTGATTCACATTAAGTATGTCCACTTTTTCCTATAGGAAGTGCCAACCTAAGACAAACTCGTACCCTTACGTATAGATGCTGGCTCACTCCGAGACAGTAATTGGTATTCCCATTCCAACCATTAGAGTTGGTTTGGCATAAGATTGATGCCAACCTAACTAGGATACCGTTTTGGTCGACTTAGCAGGATATGTCGTGACATACCCTAACCTTATACTGATCTTGGGGATGATTGGACCAAGCAATAAGTGACCTTGATTGACTAAGGGAAGAGTTTAACGTGAGTGTACACTACAACAAACTGCACCTGTTGTAAGGACTGAAATGTAACTGAAACACAGTTTGTTACTAATAGTTATATTTAGTAACAGAGTTTTTTTATTGTTACAAAAAAGAATTTTTTTGTAACGAATATTTTAAATTTTGTTACAATAATAATTAATTCGTTACTATAACTGTAAGTATTTGTAACAGCACTAATGTTACGTTACAAATAGAAAACTTTTCTCACAATAAGTATTAATTGTAACCACATCATGGAAGTTTTTTGTGACAAAGACATTGTCCTTACTAATAGTAATATTTTAATATTAAAGTTTTGTTACAAAAAATATATCATATTTTATTTTCAATTTTTGTACAATTTTATTATCAAAGTTTTGAATTATTATTTTTTTTTTGAAAAAATATTTTTGTATGCGCGCGACAGTACCCCGCCTCGATAGTGCTCTAACGCGACGACAGTACTCCTGCAGCTCGCAAACATCCGTGCGCGGCTGTCGCAGATATGTGGTACTATTGCGACATGTATTTTTGCGCGTACGGGGGGTTTTATAAATCTTTAACTTTTTATAAAAGTTTTTCTACCTCTCTCCCATGCAGCTCTATCTCTCTCTCACATGAATGAATGAAATATACGGATGAAAATTTCCCTCCATGAAATTTTGAACAAAACAAAATTAAAAATTAAAAATATATTAAATGTAAAAATGAATGCAAATTAATATGACATTAATTTTTTAATATAATTTTGGAATTAAAAAAAAATGCACTCTCGCGCGTACACGCAAATGCACTCTCGCACGCACGCAAATGCACTCTCGCGCGCACGCAAATGCACTCTCGCGTGCACGCAAATGCACTCTCGCGGGCATGCAAATGCACTCTCGCGCGCACGCAAATGCACTCTCGTGCGTGTAGTTTTCCTTTTTTTGCTTGAGAGCTAGCGCGTATTGCATGTGTCGCGCGGGGCTCAAACACAGACACATGCACACACATGCACAGGCATGGACAACCAAACACACAAACATCCATTTGCGAGTTGTAGCAATGTCTTTCACGTACGGCCGCCGCCGTTGTCTCCCCTCTCTTCGACGGTCGCCGCCGCCGTCACCTCTCTCTTCCACGGCCGCCGCCATCGTCGTTCTCTTTTTAGGTCGTCTCCGCACGCCGTTCTCTTCCTCTAGTTTATTAAGTTTTGTCTATTTCTTTCCCTCTCACATTAATGAAATATATGGAGGGAAATTTCCCTTCATAAAATTTTTCACAAAACAAATCAAAAAATTTAAAACATATTAATATAATTTTTGAATAAAAATAACGATCACGCACTGGCCCTGCAAGCACGCATATTTTTTCATTATGCGCAGGGGTGAAATAATTGGACCCTTCGAGAGCCCATTTTTCGCTCGAGCACGCGCTTTTCACTCGGATGCGCGTTTTATTTCCCAAGCACATGTTTTTTTTTTCAGTCGCGCGCATTGCACTAGCTCTATCTTTTTTGATCGGGAGCATAAATAAATTTGTCAGCGCACACGTTTTTTGCTCGGGAGCTAGCGTTTTAATGAAAATATATGTCATATATATATATATTGATTGATGGATGACACGTGCTTTAATGAAAATAAATGTGTAATGAAATTCATAAATACATGTTAAATCAATTCATAAATACAACGCGTTGTTCAATAAAATTTACTTTTTAAATAAGATTTATGTTTTTTTAAAATAAGAATTACCCCCGCTCAATTTTGTCCGCTCTCAGGAGCTCGATCATCTGATAGTGCACATGAGGCCCATGTTCCCCGCTCGACAATACCCCCGCCTCGACATTGCCCGACAGTGCACATGAGCTTTAAATAAGATTTATGTATTTTTAAATAAGGTTTATCCGTTTATGTATTTTTTAAAAGTAAGAATTACCCCGCTCAATTTCGTCCACTCTCAGGCGCTCGATCAACTGAATAAAAAAATAATTGAATATTAATTTAATTTTCTCACCGGACGCATGCAAAGACACTCCCGTGCACACGCGCGCGACCACCTCCGAGCACAAGAGCACTCACGGCGCAGGCTCGGGAGAGCATTTTTGTCCCGAGAGAGTATTTTTTGGCCGGGCACGTGTTTTTCACTCGTGCGCGCATTTTTTGCCCGAGCGCATGTTTTATGCCCAGTCACGCGTTTTGCACTTGCATGCATTTTTAACCGGGCGCATTGTCTCCCAAGCGCGCATTTTCGCTTGGGAGCACGTTTTTACCCAGACACGCATTTTCGAATCATCGGTACTCATTTTCTCCAAGGTGCATTTTAGCCCAGTCACACATTTTTTTGCGAACGTGCATTTTTCACACAGATGCAAGTTTTTTCCAGAGCGCGCATTTTTCTTACAGGCGCGCGAGAGATGACTAATAAATATCGTAACATTAAAAATATCGCTAATTGTTTCACCAAACCCATCTGCACGTACAGTTTCGTCATCTTCTCTTTCCTCGTCGACTTTGCCACACCATCATGTTAATTATCTCATTACATGTCATATCGATTGTTAGAAGACACATGGTTTAATGAAAATAGATATTAAGAAAGTCATAAATACATGTCATATCGATATATAAAACACATTGTTCAATAATTAAGCTAGCATTAATTACTTTTTAAATAAGATTTACTTTTATGTCTAGACATAGACATGTGGTACTATTGTGACATGAGTATTTTCACGCGCGGGGGTTTGCGAGTTGCAGGAGCGTCGACACATTGGGACAGTATTACTATTGAGGCGGGGGTAATGTCGCGCGGGACACATGCACACACAGACACGAACACACACACACAGACTCACATAGACACAAAGACACATACAGGCACAAACACACATATATAGCTAGATATCACACAGACACACACAAGCATTGACGACACAAACAGACATAGGCTGACACATACACACAGACATACAGACACTGACACACACACACACACACATACATAGACACATGACACAGACACACACAGACACACACACAGTTGCACACACACACAGTTGCACACACACACACATAGACACACAGACACACACATGCATAGTCACACATAGCTAGCTAGAGATCACACAGACACACACCATCTACACAGGCACAGACATAGACAGACACAGAAAAACACATACACACAGACACAGATAGAAACATACACACCGACACACACAAACATAGACACAGACACACATAGACACAAACACACATAGACACACAGGCACAGACACACATAGACGCACATAGACACATAGACACGGACACATGCAGGCACAACCACACATACGCATACAAATACAGACACAAATAAAGACACAAACACAGACACATGCCAACATGAACACAGACACACACACACACAGACATAAACACACATAGACACAAACCCACATAGAAAGATAGACACACAAATACACACACACAACTCCAAGTATCTCCAACAACCAACAAACCAATAGATTTCCATTAATGACACCATCGTAAGTAAATATTCAAAGCTATCACATATATAATTCATCAAGGATTCAAGGAGATCTCTAACATTCTGTCTTAGACCAAAATAATTGTCGAACCGCCGAACTGAGTCTATATAGATTGTTGAGTCAACCTATCAAATAAAGTAATAAATTTGCTTAAATGACCCCTTTTAAAATTATAATTATAAAATTAGTTATATAAAAATGTATATAAAATTTTATATAAACCTATATAAAATGTTTTTATAAAAATTATATATAAATTTTTTATATAAAACGTTATATATTAAATTTCATTATATGAAGTTTTTTGAGTAATTCTAACTTTCATTTTCACAAGCGAAAAGCGCTGACGTCGTCGCAATTTAGTTCACGACCGATCAACTCCCATGACGAGCCGACAAAGGATGCAATGATGTCCCAGTTGCATCTACACGAGTCCTTTCTCTACACGAATCCAGCTTTGGGTGACCAAAAATTACAAAAAATTGATCATTCATCTTGATTATACTTAATTATTTATACTTCAAAAAACATACTTGTACATAGTTTTCCTCCTCTGCTAACATTTTGCCGTATGTACCGTAATATTTCATTTTCCCTCCACTTTTCCTTTTTTTCCCACCACTTATCATTTTGCCCATTCATCCACATTCATTCGCATTCCTCCTACGACATTCCATTCGCTTATCTAATCCAGCATTCCATACGCAAAAACCCTGCAACTCTGCGCATCCCCTTTGCTCCTCACTAGGGCACTTTTCAAAACCCCCTGCTTTCGCTGCTGAAGCCCTAGCCGCAGTGTTCCCCTCTACAGATCGTCGAGAAGGAAGGTCTGAGTCCCTCTTGAAGCCCTAGAAACCCTAGCAATATTCTCCTCCAGAAGATCGTGCAGGTCCGTCTCTCCCAAATCGGCTTCTATTTCCCGTTCCAATTGGAGGTAAAGCCATATTTTTTTTCTTTCTATGTTCTTGAATGTCGCTGATCAATTTAGATTTGGCTTTTTCAGTCCCGATCTAAGGTGAAGCCTTCTTGCCTTTTCTTGATTTTCAGAACCTCTGTTTTCCATCGCCTGCATCTTCTCGTCGTGCAAATTTCTCTCTTCTCTTAATAGGAGTATTATACAAGCATCAAACTCCCCACATCTAAATGACTTCATACGTTTAGATTTCTCTGGATTTTCCCAGTCCCCGTGTAAAGAGGAAATTTTGGGAATAAAATGTAAGAAATACATAAATCTAGTTTTGATGGATTATTTTCATCCTATTTTCTCAATTTATCTACTTTTTGAATTTATTTTACTCTATTCTGCTCAAGGAGAGTTGGTTATAAACATGGATTATTTTCATCCTCATTTCTCAATTTATCTATTTTTTGAAGTTATTTTGCTCTATTATGCTCAAGGAGAGTTGGTAAACAAGGAATAAATTCATGGCCGGCTTGATTCAACTAGTTTTGTATCGTCATGCATTGCTCTAATGGTTGTTGCTGTCAATGTGAGTTCATTTGACAATGTTTTCTTTTAGTGAAAGTAATAAACTTATTTGTTCTATCTCAAAAAATGAAAATAAGTACCTGATTGATTACTCAAATTCTCACTATGATATTTGATAATTAGATTTTTCTCTTGATCCAAACAGAGAAGTCTCTCTGAATGGCCTCATTCCTTTACAGTTTCCATGAATGATTGCAAGATAAGATGTTAAAATTGAGTTATGTTCATATTATTATTTTGATTTGAACAGGGAGGTTGTTAATTGACAACCACAACATGATTATTTTGGGGTGACCATCTTGTACTCACTTTGTATGAGTTTTTTGTTGTTTTTTTGCTCAGCCATTAGCAAGTCAGAGTTAGGAGTCAGCATACTACTCATTTTCCTATTTTTGCAGGTTGCATGTGAAGATCATTATTCCAGTTCCTGTTGACCACCACTTTTAGTTTCGTTACTTGTTCCAATGCTTTTATAAGTACATAAACAAAATGTTTTTAGTTCTTTTGAGTTAAATTTTTGAATTGCTATGAGATCTTTTGAGTTAATTTTTTGAGTTTTGAAGTGCTATGAGGTCTACATACAACAACAACAACACTTGGGCCTTTTATCCCACCACTATGAGGTCTACATGATGGTTGAAAATTACTCGCGATTGAAATGGAACTGTGAAATATTATTCAACTCCTTCCGTAGTTATCATAATTGTAAAGGCTGCTCATATATTTATTCAATCACTTTTTGTTTATTTTTATGATTGATCCATCAAGAAATCAAATTTCATATGGTGGATTCATTCGAAGCTGAATTGAATTTTCTTTGTGCAAAAGCATTGTATGAAAGAATATTCTTTCTGATCAGGTTCACATAAATGTGTGTAATATGACTTTTGTATGTGAATCATGAGAGTAATCAAGTAAACATTTTTATTTGCAGGTTCGTTGCTACTGAATTGGCTATAGACATCATTGTCAATGTTGGTGACGTCAAGTTCTACCTTCATAAGGTAATTATGATAGTTCTCCTGAACTGCATAATTATTTTGGGCACCATAAAGTATTATGCGGCTAGATTATTCATAATGCACTGATTTTTCTCTAGATATGCACTTATTTCTTGAAGGTTTTTCGTCTGTCTTAAATTGCTGCATTGAATATTCATTATGCGTCTTCTCATCACCATATTATGCTAGTTCTTTTTGGAAACTGTTCCCTCAAGCCATAGCCATATTTTCTTCTTGATAATTCTCAAGCGGTAATATGGATTCTTTACTTGTCATGTTAGCCTTTGCATTTATATAAGGTGCCGGACTTTTCAAGTTATCTGATTGTTGAATCATGCACAAATCCAGATGTGCACAGGGGAAGCCAAATGCTGCTTACTAGACATGCAAGATTTTGATATATTAGGCTGTAAATCTCTACTTTATACCTAAACCAACTTAGCATGCATGGCTCCCCCTGTGCACATTTGTGGTGATGACAGTATCTGGATGTCCGCTGTCCAAATTTTTTTTTCACTGCATACATCACAAGGAATGCTGATCGGCCAAGTATTGTTGCCGCGACAACTGCGAATGGGGGACCTGTGTACCCGCCTCTAATATAAATAATATCAATTTATTAGACTGAATATAGATCCAAAAGAAAAAGTTATTGATGTTTTATTCTAAATCCAATACTAAACTCAAAGATTTTATTTATATTCAACTTAATCTCTGAGTTTGTGTATTCTTGGGTGTGATTTCTTTACAATTACTTCTACATGAATATGTACTTGCATGTATCAAGATTGAGTTAAAATGTTTGCATAATAGATGTTTGTTCCTGCATGACTTATTCCCAATTCTGCACATGCGCGCATATAATTCAAGTGATACTAGTGACATTACTTTAGCATCTCACAAGAGAAAGCTATGCAAATTAATAATTTTGCAACCATAAATTATGATATATGTTTTTTTATAATTGCCAATTTGAATTGGAATTTGTTGCGCCTGTTTGTATTTTTACTCCCTGATTATTGGATCACATAAAAACAACACTAGGATTGTAATGGATGAAAAACAATATGCTTAAATAATACTTAAATAAATATCTTCAACTATCAGTCAGAATTCACTGAATCATTCAGTGAATTCATTGTTTTTATATTTGATTCTTTTGACTTTTCTTTACTAAATCATTGACAACTACACCTTCATATTGGGCACATGCAGGAGGAGGTTGCCAAATAATTTGATATTCTAGTTCAATTCCAATGTATTTGGTTATGGGCCAAGAGACAAAACCATACATTCTGGCCCAATAGGCCATTGACCGCTCCATAAGAAACATAGTCTATAAGTATTTGTTGCATAAAATTTTAGATGAATAGTTGTTACCTTTTTTGGAGTGAACTATTACTGCAGAACATGCACTTAAACTAGTACTTCTAAGGAAAAAATGTTGTACATAAAATAATTGCTCTACTTTGTTTAATCTAGAATTGTTAGGGCTCCGTTTGGGGGGACTTAATTTCACCGGTCAAGCGGTTATGACCGCATGAACCGAACCTTAATTAAGGTCCGGTTCATGCGGTCGTAACCGCTTGACCGGTGAAGATAAGTCCTCCCAAACGGAGCCTAGATGTAATGTGCTTATATCTTGTTTTTCTATCAGCATTCTAGTCCCGTGTATTAGACAAATTATTATCTATGGGTGCATATTAGATTGATAATGTGCATTTTAAGTTTATAGAGGTAATTCTAGATACTAAAGCTTGAGTTGCTTTTAACCTTCCAGTTAGTAGTGGTATTAGTAATGTGTTTGGGGCGCATGCTTTTTGTATGTGTTTGTTTATCTAAGTTTATTCTATATATTATTTTTGTTTTTATTCAGGATTCAGGTCTTATTCCTCCCCCTGACAGGACTAAGGAAGTCATATTACTTTTTTCAAGTTTTTCGATCCCGTGAAGGAAGAGCTAAGGTAATTCTATATTTATTTATTTTCCATTCGAGGTCTCAGTAAGATTTTTCAGTATATGTATGGTCATCCACATTTTTTAATAAACATAGGTATGTGGGAAGGCTCTTTGTCAGAGCACTTGGAAAGCCCGCTGAAATTCTTATGAAACTTAATAAAATGGCTGGCATTTCACCAAATGAAGATCTTGAACTATATGAGGTCAACCTATCATTTAATATTCACCACAATAATGTCTTCGTCATTATCATTCATATTTATTCATTTGATTGTTGCTCCTATTATACACATTTTCTCTTGAACCTATAGACGCAATACTTATGACATTACTGGAAGCAGTTCATTGAATTCAGTGAATTGCTGGCAGTATTTCACTGAATCATTCAGTGAACTGCTTTCTAGCAGTTCACTGAATTCAGGGAACTACTCCAACAATTCACTGAATTCAGTGAACTGCTCCAGCAGTTCACTGATTTTCAGTGAACTGCTGTAGGTAATTCACTAATGAATTTTATTAATGTATGTGTGATTTTGTGAACTACTGGATGTTGTGTGTGTTTGAGCGTTCTATGGGGTGTGTATGTATGCATGTGCAGGTATGGGCAAACTGAATGTGCAGTTTGGGAAAATTGTAGCTAAGTGTATGTGTCAGTGTGTGAGTGCATGTGTGTTTTTTGTTTTTAAGAGCTGTGTAGTAAAGGGATTGAAATGTTAAGTGCAGTGAAGTGTGTGTGTGTGGTGTTTTTAAGAGTTGTGTAGTGAAGTGTGTGTGATGTTAAGTGAATTGAAATGTCTGTATGTGTGTGCTATTTTTAAGAGTTGTGTATGTGTGTGTGATGTTAAGTGCAGTGTGTGTGCTATTTTTATGAGTTTTGTATGTGCGCGTGTGATGTTAAGTGCAGTGAAATGTGTGCATGTGTGTGCTGTTTTAAGAGTTGTGCAGTGAAGTGTGTGCGATCAATGTTAAGTGCAGTAAACTGTGTGCGTGCTGTAAGTTTTAAAGAGTTGTGTAGTGAAGTGTGTGATTTTAAGTGCAGTGAAGTGTCATTAACATGTGATCTTAATTTCAAAACATTACAACTAAACAGTGAACTCCCTGATGACCTTAATTTCAGTGTGAACTAAACAACGGGCGGCAAGTGTGTGTTTTATTGTACGCTTGTTTAATGGGGTGTGTATGTATTATGTATGTATGGATGTGAGTTTGTATGTATGTTTCTGCTCTCATTTATTTGTAGGGTGATCTTAATTGCTCTCTTTTATTTGTAGGGTGCTCGAGCATTGACCGGCAAGTGACGAAAGATTCATTAGTCAGAAAGTGATGGACGATTCATTTTTCAAAAAATGACGGAAGATTTATTAGAAACATGTTGATCTTGTAATGTAATATTGTATTATTTTAGAAGAGATGATAATAACTTGTACTCCATGTAATACTTTTTGGTGTGAATAAATACATGTTGATCTTGTTACGAAATATTAAATATATGTGTGTTTTCAAGATTATTATCTGTAATAAAATCTCAGGTACACAAAAAATAGAAATGGAATATTTTTGATATATAAATGAATTGGCTGTAATAATAAGAATGGAAAACAAATGTAACAATTTTTTCATTACTATTGTTTAATCTATTGTAACGAAATAATGTTTATTATACTTTATTGTAACGAAGTTATTTTATTTTTAGTGAGGAAAAAATAAAACGTTTGTAACGAAATAGTTTTAATCGTAACTGTTTTTTTGTGAGGAAAAAAACATTCGTAACGAAATAATATTTATTGTGACCAATTTATTGTGAGGAAGAATCTCTTTTTGGTGAGAAAGTATTGTTTGTTACAAATAATTTATTTGTAACGACATGCATACATTCGTTACAAGAACCTTTAGCGTCGAGCTTTAGAGGAGGACCGTTACTTAAAGTTTTTTTCGTTACCAAAGAGTTTTTGTAACGATTTTTGGCACTTATTGTAATGATTTAGGTCCTTACTATAAGTGCAGTTTGTTGTAGTGGTAGATGCTAGAACAACATTGGGGACAATGTTGGGTTTTATGTATGGGGGTGTTTTACTATCTTTATTTAAACAAAAACTAAAAAAAAAACAATTTCATGTTTTAAAATACTTAAAAAACAAAAAAAAAACTATTTCATGTTTTAAAAACTTAAAAAACTAAAAAAAAAAACTAAAAAAATACTAAAAAAAAACATTTTCCGTGTTTTATTCTGCATTTTGCTTACTTTTGTAAATATAAGCTTAAACAAAAAATTTTAAAAATCCAAAAAAAAAATCCAATCCAAAAAAAAAAATTGCAAAACCACAAAACATTTCCAAAATATATATATAACTATATAGTAGTTGAAAAACAAACAAAAACACAAAAATAATAAAACCCAACTTTACTTTTATTCTTAAAGCATTTAGTTTCTAGAGTATATGTTTGTGGATCTTCATAATCGCTAGTTTTACTATTTGTTCGTTTATCTAAGATCGATAGATTTAAACGTTCGGGGTTAAGTTTTAAAAAATATCTTGTGTTTTTAATTTAAATAGAGGCTTTGTTATCAAGCACTACTTCTACTAGCTAAAATAGAGACATGTGTATTATGTTGGCAAAACAACTTTAGACCCCAATTATCTCTACTTTATGTCTCTAGGAATTTAGGAATTTTCAAATTACCAAGGTTGCTCTCAAACCTTTTTTTATTTATTTCTAAGAATTTTTTCTCGCAAACCCCTTTGTATGCCTGGGAAGAAAAATAAAAGAAGAAAAAGATCTTATGTCAATGGAAATAAGACTGCGTTCCATAAACATAGGCACCCAATGAAAATTTTAAACGATCTTATGTCAATGGGAATAAGATTCGTTCCGTAAACATAAGCATTGGGTTATTAAAGCAAAAAAAAAAAACAGTTTTCCCCCGTATATCACGGTGAGCACCAAAGAAAACTAAAAAGGAAAGGTGGAAAGATACAAACCACCACTCCTAATTCAAGTACTCTTCTTTTTGCCATAGCTTTTTACCCCCCCCCCCCCTTTTCCTTAGCCGATTTATTGTTTCTGGACTTAATTCAAAAAATCCTTTGAGAGCATAATTAGTAAATTGCATATTTCCTTCACATTTCTTTAAACAAAGGTTATTATAATTTCGATCTAATCTCGTTTACTAATGATTGCAATTTTGTTTGCTATTTGGTGAATTAAGAATTTTTTTGGCTAGGACATTTCTTTCTACTTAAATCATTTGCATAATTTAGGACTTAACTCTTATTACTCCGAATTTTTATTTTTCAGTCTCTTATGATTAAAATAAAACGATAGCTAAAAATTAGAACTTATGTTAATCCCGTATAGATCTCTCTTACTTTTGCTCTGGAATTGCAAAAGCTTAAGTATGGGGGTATTTGATAAGTAATAAAATATATGCATTTTTAGTATAATTATTAGTATAATTTTAATTAATATTGTAAATTTTCTATGTAAATTAATGAATAAATGGCTTGTTTTATTATTTTCCTTACTAACTTAGTTTAATTTTTGTTTTTGCAGATTTTGGCAATTTTTGTCAAGTCACGCCCTGAGTCACACCCATGACAACATGTCATGCCCGTGACCCTAGGGCGTGTGATCTGCATTCGACGAACGCCCTTTGCCCCTGCGTTCGACGAAAGCTCTCTGAGCTACGTTCGATGAAAGCTCTCTGAACCGCGTTCGACGAAAGCTATCTGAGCTGCGTTCGACGAAAGCTCTCCGAGCTGCGTTCGACGAAAGCTCTCCAAGCTGCGTTCGACGAACTCCCTCTGCCCCAGCATTCGACGAAAGGCATCCAGCGTTCGACGAATCCCTCTCAGCGTCCAGCATTCGACGAACGACGATCTGCGTTCGATGAACTCTCTCTGTCCAGGCATTCGAAGAATCCAGCGCACACGCCAGCCGTCACGCCCCAGTTAAAGCAGATATGTACCGCCCACTATCACGCCCGTGACACTGCAGGTCACGCCCGTGTGTAGCCAAGTTTGACGGCAAGACCTTCCAGAAGACGGCGGATGCGACCCCTAAAGCACGCGCAAATGTCACGCCCTAAGTCACGGTCGTGACATCCAAGTCACGCCCGTGACCTAGGGCATGTAAAAATAAAATTTTGCCTATAAATAGAGAAGCTCGGCTGAAGCATTTCCCATCCAAATTTTGAGTTCTTGTTAGTGTATTTGAGTTCTTTTGAGTGATTGTGAGCTTTTCTTTATGCAATTAAGTTTATGTTCATTTGTAATTTTCGCCTTTTAGAAATAAAATGTTGTTTTCTCATTTGGATCATCTTCCTTTTTATTTATGTTAGTGTGTGTGTGTATGAGAATAGTTTTATTGCTTTCATAACTTAGTTTATTGCTTTCATAATTTAGGTTTATTGCTTTCATAAAAATTGTTTATCGCTTTATTTATCGCTTTCGTTTAAATGCTTTCTTTCGATTCAGTCATTTCATTACAAGTAGAGTGCGTGCGTATATGAGATAATGTTTTTCTTTCTTGTAACTTAGCTTTATTTCAGTCCTTATATAACTGTTTATACCACCCCCGTCCCGGATGAGAGGCTAAGTTCCTTTAGCGCTTGATTAAGACGGTTGGGACGGATATTATTACTGCTTTTATATAAGTCTTTTTATTTTTCTGTTTATCCGCTTATATCCGCTTAAATAATTAAACATGTATTTTCTAATTATTAATGTCGTCTCCATTCCGATGAGTGGCTAATTTCCTTTAGCGCACGATGTCGAAGAGCATTGGGACAAAAAAATAGTTTTTCTTAAAATAAAACATCTCTTTCTAAAATAATTAATGCTTAAGGTTTACCCGAGAATAACGTTGAGTGGAGCCACATAATCGATGTGTGGTTTTCATTTCCGTCTCCGTACACTAGTTAGTCTAGAGGCTCGTGCATACGGACTAATCGCTCAAGGGTAAAGAGAAGTGCGCTCTACCCTCGAGAGAGGATGAGGTAAGTCTCCCGAATTGGAAGTAAAAACCCAATAGCGGGTTCACAGCATAAGGCGGGTATTAAGGAGATTCGATGGTCGAAAATCGATAATCTCAGGTGGGCGTACCCTCGAGAGAGGAGCGTTCATAATTATGGAACCTCCACGGCCATGCCGTTTTAATGATTTAAAAAGTCATCCCTTTTACTTCTAAAAAAGACTATTTTTGTCTCAAGGTAATTCGACATCGGGCGCTATTATTATCATCATTTAGAACTCTAGTTATACGCTTATTATCGTTTTCTTTTAAAAACCCACACTAAAAACTTATTCCGATAAAATAATAGTTCGTTCCTCAAAGTAGCTTAATCAACACGATCCGCGGAAATATACGACCTCGATATTTTCTAAAACAAAATATCCTGTATTACTCGCGATAAGGTATACTTGCCTTTATTATATGATTAGTTCAGATTAAAATTTAAACAAAAACTGTTCAAACCAAATTAGTGCAAAACTCTCCTTTTCTATTTTAAAAATCAATAGAATTCGGCGTTGTAGCTGAGGCGTAATCGTCAATATTTCAAAAGCATAAAAAGACCGTTACTTCTATCTTTCGATAGGATAACGGTTAATTTCTCAAAGTAGGAGTACTTGCGAGACTCTTTGGAAACACCTGCCTAACTCTAATCTCATCATATAAAGGTTGCGCAAACCAAATTAATTAAAAATAAATAATCCACGACTTTAATCACCAACGGGCAAAGCTGCAAAATATTGAGCTGCGGCGACAGAGATTCTTCGGAAGAACAAAGGTAAAGATGCATGCATGACTTTGACCGCCAAATCATTGAAGATAGCGTCTATATTCAAACTGGTGCCTACCTTGCCATGATTGCAGATTGTAATTATACCCATGGATGGGGATCCTCCTGTTATCCAAGAGCAGATGAACCAAAGATGTCTTCAGGGAGAGGCGATGCGGAAGCGGTCACTAGTGTTTATGGATACCAAGCAAAGAAAGCATCCTCTTTTTCTTGCAAGGAAAATACTGACCGTGACCACTCAGATTACCGAGCAGTGGTCGTAGGAAAACAACAACATATTTGCGTCGGACATAAAATGTATATCTTCAATAACAACATTGATACTTACAACTTTTAAAGCTTCTGAATGCTTCTATTTTTATGCAGTGACTGCGTCAGACATGACACTAGATATGGAGCTCAACCTGATGAAGGATCAAATAGAGAGAGTAGAGCGAGTACTTGCTGAGGAGAAATGATTGTCCGCTGAGAGGACAGAGCGGATGGAGAAGGATTTCGCTGAAGACATGCAGATGTATGTGGTGAGGATTCGCTTCTTGGAGAAAGAAAACAAATATTTTGCTGATAAGATCTCGGGGATGTCCACGAAGATCAGACATCTCTTGGGGAATCCTCCAACAATTGAGGAGATGATTGTTTCTTTTATCGAAAAGGCTACTGGCAAACATGAAGTGATCGTGACCACCCCAGAGGCATGCGTGGAGTGGGATGTTGCCCGAGTACATTGATCCCTCTACCAAGTCACGAGCGGTCTTTCCCAGGTCTTAGTTGTGGATACTCAGGCGCAATATGAAACTGCCTATATTGGAAAGGTGTGCGGGCCTCAGAGAGGGATGGATGTTTTGCTTGTATTTGTAATTTGAATGGTTTTTACACTATTTGACTGTTTGCAAATGACTTATTTATATGTTATGCCTTTGTTTATTGAATTTATTCTACTTTTTTATTCTGAATCTTGGATGTGCTATTCGATTTAAATGTGTCTGTGCGGTCAGGAAAATCTTGTTGCGGACATTGTTCTGTAATGCTTGTTATCTTGCATGGAAAATCAAAACTAGGTGTCGTGAACACCAATCAATCGGTGCAGTCACAACACCTCCCGTATTTTTGACTTCCACTGGATAAAAACAATAAATAGAGGGGCATCTTAGGAAATGAGACTACTTTCCTTGGATATGACTAAAGAAACAGTCTGGGCGGACACTCAAAATGACTCCTAGTCACATTTCCACTGCTGAGTATTTCCCTTCTACAAAGCTTTCAAAACCTCAACTGACTCAAGTAGAGTTTGAAGCCTTTATGGAGCTGGATCCTCTAAGTGGTGACTTTTGGGTGCAACTCCTTTGAGCGGATGGCAGGATAAATAATTTGAGTGACCATGAGCTCGCGATTCCCATTGAACATTTCAGCCACGGAATTTGACTCCCATCATTTTAGGGGATCGTTGAGATTATGAGGCACTACAGAATTGTGTCGCACAACTCCCTCCAAAATCCATCTCAATCATCCACACTTTTATCATTTCCCTATGGATGGAGGGGTTCGATTTCACCTAGAATTCTTCAGAAGATTTCTCTCTCTGCGGTATCAGAAGGAGAGGGACTGCAACGAAGATCTATACTTCATGGGCATGCTTTATTTGGGCACTACAACGATGAAAACCTTCAACATTCCGAACAAGATACACAAATGGGATTACCGCTTTTCATTCTTTAAAATAAAATTGTGTTGGATGCTAAGGAGTCTGGAACCTCGGAGGGCAGTCATTTTCAAGACCCCGACACTTCAAGGGATCAAGGAAGAGATAGCTAATTTCTTACTGCATGTGGGTTTGGATGTGGACTTCTACGTGCTGCAAGCACAAGAGGTTCTGAATGTGGTTGAGGTGCAGAGTAATTTACTACGAACACAATATGCATTGTCCACGGTGTCTTGATCCATTATTGCTTTAGCTCGAATGTTTCTTTTGGTAGTGGTCTCCATGGTTCCTTGGAATTGGCCATGTGAACACGTAGAACCAGTTCTTACTTCTTGTGAGAAGAGAAAAATATAAGAGAAGAAGAAAGTAGATGTGGGGGATACAAGAGAAGCAGGGGAGACCAAGAGTGGCACGAACTCTTCATCCTCTCGCAGGAGGTCGGCGCGACCACCATATGGACACAAATTCCCCTTCATTGGCTATTGTGAAAAACTGAGGGACTCCAAAGGCAGCAAGTTCATCTCCTTAGACCGCGAGGGTGGAAGCATGGAGATAACCACTAACTTGCCCAGCTTGGAGGAGACTGATTGCTTCACATCTCAAGCCTTCATCCTTAGCTCGGTGCTTTACGGGAGGGAGAATGAGTGCGAACAGACTTTGTTATAGGGCTGTAATTGAACTCAACAATGCGCTAGACTAGCTGGAAGAGCAGCATGCAGAGATTGAACAACTGGAGAAGCAACTTGAGTTGTACATGGTTTGGACTTTCCACGGTCATGCGTTATTTACACGCACGGACTAATCTTTACCCTTGTCTCATAGGATACTTACAAACCTCAGAACCCATAGTTTCCAAAGGAGAATATCAAGTACAATAGATGGTCTGTGGAGTCCACTATCAGGCCAATCAATGAAAGAGAAGGGTTCGGGCTAGAGTTCGCCGAAATGGATTATGATTTTTGGTAACCTCGTTATGCAAACTTGATAGAACTCAAATCTTCTTCTAGGAGAGCTCGGAGGAGTCAGAACCTGATGCGGATGATGTAGAAGGCGAAGATGATAATCCTTCTCTGAGTGTCGATGAGGAAGAAGCGGACAGCAGAGAGACTGTGGTGTCGGTGAGTTCTTCTAAGACGTGATCATTAGCCCGTCGGAGGGGTCTTGTCTGCCTGAGAAGAAAAGAAAAATGGATAAGGGAAAAAACATGATGTGAGAGTAATGACATGTTTGGGAGAGCTTTTAGCTCCTTTCCATTTTCTGAAAAATGCCACCGCAACTAACAAGCCGTTTGGATTGTCTACTGGTGGGAAAAGCTACCGCGAAAAACTCTTTTTTCACCTCCTTTTGAAACGTCAACCTTTTCGAAAAGCACCTCCTAAACCCGATACAAGGTTAGCGCATTTTCCGCCCGAGCGCAAATTTTTCCACCGTGCGAAATTTTTTTTGCACGAGAGAGCATTTCTTCGCCCATGGGCGCATTTTAGGCCCAAACGCGAATTTTTTGCTCGGTCACGCATTTTCCACCCGGGCGCGCTTTTTTGCGCATTTTCCGCCCGGGAGCCCATTTTCCGCGGGTGCGCATTTTACGCGTGGGCGCACATTTTCTGCAGTCGCGCATTTTAGCGCGGTCGTGCATTTTTTCGCGCGACGCATTTTTCACCCGGGCGCGCATTTTCTCAAGCGGGCGCACATTTTTTTGAACGGGCACGCATTTTTTGCCCGTGCACGCATTTTTCTCCGTGCCGCACATTTTCTTCCCAGACGCTCATTTTTCGCGCTGGCGCGCATTTTTCGAGCGAGCGGGCATTTTTTTGTGCGGGCGGGCATTGTTCGCGCCAGCGCGCATTTTTCAACCCGGGTGCGCATTTTCCGCCAGGGCGAAAAATGAGCGCCCGAGAGTAAAAATAGTGTGCGTGCGAACAAATGCGCGCCCGAGCGAAAAATTCTCGCCCTGGCGAAAAATGTGTGTCCTGGCAAAAAATGCGCGCCTGGGCGAAAAATGGGCGTTCAGAGGAAAAATGCTCATCCGGGCAAAAAATGAATGCCCGGGCGAAAAAATGGGTGTTCGGGCGAAAAATGCGCGCCCGAGTGAAAAATGCACGCCCGGACAAAAAATGTGCGCCTGAACGAAAAATGCGCGCATAGGCGAAAAATGAGAGCCCGGGTGAAATATGCGCGCTCGGGGTGAAAAATGCGCACCCCGGAGAAAAATGCGCGCCATGGTGAAATATGCGCGCCAGGGCGTAATATGCGCGCGCGTACAAATATGAGTGCCCGGGCGAAAAATGCACGTCCGGGAAAAAAAATTGCGCTCGGGCGCTCATTTTCGCCCGCGGGTACATTTTTCTGCTCGGGCTTGCATTTTTAATAAAAAAATTCATCGCAACGGAGAATTGACAAACAAGTTATAAAGTGTTTCTCATTTTTGAAAATCTCTGCAAAAGGTTTTCATCCAAACGGATCTCTTTTTGCAATAGACATTTTCCAAAAGCACATTTTCCTACCATCCTTGTGCCACCACTCCTTCTCATTTCTGAAAAGCCCTCCCAAACAGTCCCTAATTGTCCGCGTGATCCTGAGTTTGGTATAAGTAATGTAATTTTATTTTTGAATTACGATGTCTGCATTTCCCTTTTTTGTAAATTCGGACACTATACTTTGTAAAACCTTTAAATTTAATGAAAAGGATATCGCACCTTGCTCCCTTTGCAAACTTACTATATGTGTTTTGGATATATTGACGTCACCTGATTCCTGGAAGAACCGATTTTATGTATGTGTCACACTTAATATGTATACATACATTCTCGACGTGCTTTGCTTGAGCTTTGATAGATATGATTGTTGTCTTAGTGAAACATCAGCGTGCATGAATGTTATATTGTAGGTTGTCATGATATGAAGGCAGAATGAAACAATATTTCTGGAAGTGCTTACGCGAACACCTTAATATAGCTTGTGCAGACAGATAAAAATAAGTTGCAAGGGGCAATATAGTTTTATCAAGATGTTATGGGGCTGAGTTAAAACGTCTTGAGCAAACACCTTCTCTTTGCCCACCTCCACTAGATATTGTAGCAGGAAAACCGATCGAAGATTCAAATAAAGACGGTTGACACTAACAGATATGTTGAGTCTGCATAAATAAGGATACTTTCATCAAGTGCCAAGGGGCCGAATATAATCAGTCAGAGTGAGCGCAATATGTGTGTCTGCAGCATATTTTATAATGCAATATGATGACGATGTTTAAGCGGGCATGTTGATGTATCAGTTGGTTAATATTTGAGAATGGGAATAGAGAGGGTAGTTGCAGACAAACATAGGCATGTCCGCGATCACTGCTTCCCATAATTTTGATGAAATATTTTATTTAGAACGGTGCCATAAGCTGCTAATTCAATCATTAATGAATCATTATCGGGACAAGCCATATGTTGGCAGTCCTTCTAAGTTCTATAGGACAAGGACAAAGGTTGGCAGTCCTTTAAAGAAAGTTCACCAAGACAAGGCCGTTGGCGTGCAGTCCTATTAAATTTCCACCGGGCAAGGCCAATGGCTGGGAGTCCATGCAGGTTCTATAGGACAAGGCTAAAGGTTGGCAATACTTTATGGGTGAACCGTAAGGGGTCTCGAAGGCCAGAGGCTAGGAGCAAGGGAGGATCTAGAGTGGGACTAAGGGGACACTCACCCCCCCCCCCCCCCCCCCCCCAATTTTTTTGTGAGTTATTATAAGCAAAGCACAATTTGGTTATTCGCAGACCAAAGATGGCTATTTGCGCACCATACTTGTTTACCCAGAAGACCGCTACCTAAGCAGCATCTCTCTCAAACCGGGCAGTTTGATGTGTCTAGCCTCCCAGCTCTAGAACACATGGGTCTCTCAGCCCAGCTTGAACAAGCCGTGTGGTCTCAAAGCAAGCAGATCGCCTCCAAGGATTGAAGACTACCAAGACTCAAATCCATGGGGTAAGTCGCGGCCTCAGATGATAGACCGCGCAGGCTGTGATTCTCCTCAAGTCAAGGTCTCTCAATCCAAGTCCTACACGAACAGAAGGTTAAGCCGCCAGGCTGCGCGGCTTTTCTCTTATTCTTCCTTCTGTATCCCGTCACCCCCTGCCCGATTATCCTATAGCCGGGCAGGCGGTTATTTTATCCCTGCCCGTTTGGGCAGGCCCCTGAGCCTATAAATAGGGGGCGGCGACGTTCCCAAGACACAAACACTCGAATCCTGGAGCTTACCTGTTAGAGCTGCGGTCTCAAGTTCACTATCTTGCGGTTTGTCTGCCCGGCCGGCTTCTCTCTTCCTTGCCCTGTAACCCGATGTAATCACTTTACTTAAATCAAGGGAAAACCCATCACAGGAGTGGCATTCGCCGTGACAGGCGAAGTTCGGTCTCGACCGCTGCCAGCGGTCTAATTTCTCCTAATCAATAGTAACCGACAGCTCGCGGACTCCACTTTTCCTTCGCTTCTCTAGCGTCGATCGCGGAGGCGCAATTTCGGATTCAACAGAAACATGTGACCTTCAATTTACGAGTTGTCGGTGAAATCCTTGATAAGATGTCAGACCACCAGTTCCCTCAAAGAGACCGCTCCGACCATAGTGATGATTCTCTGTGGGAGGCCTTGAAGCAGTCTAAGCGGGAAGCCGAGCGGGCTCAGAAGGCGACTGATTAATGGCTAGAGGCGATCAGTCAAGCCCTAGCGATGTTAACTGAGCAGCTAGTTCCTCAGCAAGCCGCGGTTAGCCAGGCGGTGACCTCGGTCTCTCCTCCTCCTCCGTACCCGCTACCTCAAGTCGCCAACTTCCAACCGCCGTAAGAAGGTTTCATGGCTCGGCAAACCTTCTATTAGGAAGCTGCCCAGAACATGCCAGCCCGGGTTCTTGATTTCCAAGGGGCGGCTTCTCTTGTGGCCCGCCTCTCCTACCCTACGGCCTATCCGCCAGAAGCCACGGTCCGTTCTTCCTACCAAGTGGCATGCCCGCGAGTAGCCGCAGCCCTAGCGGCCTGTTATTCTGTCCCTCTTCTCTATGAAGTCATCGAAGAGACTTCTTCGTTTGTGGATGAAGTTCGAGGGGAGGCAGCTCCAAATAACTTCTGAGAGCCGCGTGTGCCGGCATACAGCGGTGAAGATGATCCAGCTATTCACCTTCAGGTCTTTGAGTTGTCCATTACCTTGAGAACTCTCACCGATGCCACCAAGTACACAAAATCCTTGTAACGTCTTTGGATGGACAAGCAAGGGAGTGGTTCTATGGGTTGCACCCTCGATCCATCGGCTGCTTCGTAGAACTACGTAGGGAATTTCTGCTTCTATTCTCTACCTCAAAGAAAAGGAAAAGTGGCCCGGCGGCCCTTTTCGAAATAAGGCAACGTGAAGATGAGACTTGGGCTCATTTTGTTGACCATTTCCAGAAAGAGATCATGGAGATTCAGAATGTGGATCCTGAACTATATCGGGTTACTCTAATTCATGGCCTGAGGGAAGGGCCAATGAAATTCGAAGCCAACATCAGAGAGCCAAAAACTTACCAGGAGATGATATGTTTGGCGAATATGTTTATAAGGGGTGAAAAAAGAAACCCAGGGAATGTCGCAAAGCTGCTTAACGACAAGGATCTGCCCAATTCTTCATCCACTCATCAACCACCATGCCACCATCCACCTCGGCCCGATTTCGAACACCGTGCTCAAAGAGGGAGAAATTTCAGGCACAAACAACCATCTTTTGGCCATCAACGGTTTCAAGATCTAAAACTGTCGTTGGACGCCGCACCAGCTCCATCCATGACCATTCCACAAATAATGCAAGTATATCTGCCACAATATACTGCGCAGACACCTCCAGCTGCTCCATCCATCTAATATGATGATTTGCAAGAATCATTCAACCCCTTTAACGTCATTATGGACGAAGTCGTCCAAATCCTTCAGAAGAGGCCAGATTTCAAGAGGCCTGCTCCCCTGAAATCAGATATTAGAAATCGTAATCCGAACATATTCTGTGAGTACCATAAAGAGGGATGGCATCTGACTGAGAATTGTCGGGCCCTCCGCTTGTTGATAGAAAGGCTCTTGGGAGAGGGAAAGCTCCGAGGCCTGATTCGGAAAGAAGTGCAAGCTGAACCTTCAGCTGAAAAGGGGAAAGAAGCAGTTGACGTTACTTGGGAATGTGCCGATGTGGAACATGTTGGTTGCTATGGAGACATTCATCCATCAATAGAATGCATCGAGGTGAACGACGAAGGTCCCCTAGGAAACATCTACTGTATTCAGGGGGTGCTTTACCCGAGTCCTCCCGAAAATCAAGTGTTGTGAGGGTCTTTAAGCAGAAAGTAGCGGCCACCTCAACTTCTGCTCCGTAAAGCTCGATTGTTACATTTGTACAAGAGGACCTCCATCCAAATGCAAATCCCTTTGATGACGCCGTGGTAATCAAAGAAATCATCGAGAATTACACGGTAAATAAGATTTTGATTGACACAGGCAGTTTAGTCAACCTTCTCTTCCGCCCAACTTTTGAAGCCCTGAAGACTGGAAAGCCTCTGCTTTCCACCGAAGGGCCCCTATACGGCTTATTGGGAGAGAAGAAGGAAGTGGAGGGTTGTGTAAAGCTTTTGGTATCTCTGGGAGGAATAATGAAGTTGATCAACTTTGTGGTAGTGGATGCCCCGAGCAGTTACTGTGCCATCTTCGAAATGCCTATTTTGAATGCTTACAGAGCGGTGGTGTCTACCTTCCATCTAGCCCTCATGTTTGCAGCCGAAGGAAGACAATATCAGATTCGGAGTAATTCAAAAGTAGCTTGAGAATGCTACGTGCAAACTGTCAACATGATCACTGACATTCCACTTCCTGAACTTCTAGTTGAAATCCTTAAAGTTGCTAAGCCTCCAGAAGCTGCGGAAGAGAGTAAGGATCGAGAAAGGGATCACCTGGAACCTGCCCAGGTAACCCAAGAGGTCCCCTTTGCTGAAGGGGAAGAGAAGAAACTGATCGTTAATTCGGAGCTATCGGAAGAGGAAAAAGTTCAACTGATCTCCTGTCTCTTGGAGAATTTGGACGTCTTCGCCTGGTCAGCAGAAGATATGCCCAGAGTGGATATGGATGTCGTTTTCCATCATCTCAATGTCTCCCACGATTTCAAGCCAATCCAACAGAAGAAAAGGGAGTTGGCAACTAAGCTGGCGGTGCCAATTAGAGAAGAAGTTGCCAAGCTTCTTAAAGAAAAATTTATTTCTGAAATCCAATACCCCACTTGGATGTCTAATGCTGTAATGGTGAAGAAATCGGGGGGAGGGGGGGGGGGGGCAGTGGCGTATGTGTGTAGACTTTACAAAGCTCAATAAATCTTGCCCCAAAGATTTCTACCCTTTGCCTCAGATAGATGTCTTAGTAGATTTTGCGGTTGGGTATAACTTCATGAGCTTTTTAGATGCATTTTCTGGGTACCACCAAATCAAAATGAATTAGCTAGACATCCCGCATATATCTTTCATTACGAATGATGGGTGCTATTGTTATCTCGTGATGCCTTTCGGCCTTAAAAATGAGGGTGCAACATATCAGAGAATGATGGATACGGTTTTGAAGCATCAAAAAGGGAGAAATCTCGAATTCTATGTCGATGATCTCCTTCTAAAAAGCAAAAACCTTCTCAATGCACTTCAAAGACCTCGTAGAGACGTTCACTACTCTACGGAGGTTCAAGTTAAAATTGAATCCGTTGAAATGTGTATTCAGAGCAAATAAGGGGAAGTTTCTTGGGCATCTCCTCACTCTTGATGGCCTTGCACCAAATCCAGATAAGGTGAAGGCTATTCTAGATATGACTCCTCCTTGCAATCCGAAAGAAGTCCAACAGCTCGGAGGAAGGTTGGCAAGATTAAGCCGATTCATCTCCAAATCGGGAGATAAAAGCGCTCCATTCTTTAAAATGTTCCGGGGAGGATCTAAATTTGAATGGAACGAAGAATGCAACAACGCTTTCGAATAGTTAAAGATATAGTTAACATCAACCCTTATGCTTCAAAGCTCTCATGAAGGGGAAATACTGTTCTAATATTTGGTGGTTGGTCTAGATGCAGTGAGTTCTGTTCTCGTCTGGGAGGAGAAGAAGAAGAAGCAATTCCGAATCTATTATGTCAGCCACATTCTCAAGGATGCAGAAACCAGGTGTTCAATTCTAGAAAATCTAGCTCTAGCTTTAGTTATGTCATCACAAAGGCTTTGCCCTTACTTTCAAGACCATCCTATTCTTGTAGTCTCAGATCATCCGCTGAAAAGTATCCTGAAAAAGCCAGATCATTCGGGAATATTGGCTAAATGGGCTATAGAGCTGAGCGAGTTTGAAATGTCTTATGTTCCCAGAATGACAATCAAATCACAAGTTTTGGCAGATTTCCCGGTTGATACAATAGAATCTAGTCCCGAACATGCTGAAATATCCCCTTTGGCTTGGATTATCTATGTAGATGGAGCCTCGGGTAAAGACTTTGTGGGAGCCAGAGTCGTTCTAATCAGTCCAAACAACATCAAACTGGAAAAGGCTATCAAGTTCTTCTTTTCGGTCAAAACCAATCAGGCAGAGTATGAAGTACTCTTGGCCGGTCTGAGACTTGCAAGGGAGTTGGGAATAGAGCATGTGCATGTCAAAACTGACTCTCTAGTAATGCCTTCACAAGTATTGGGGAACTTCGAGACAAGGGAGCCAATGTTAAGAAAGTATTTGCTGCTGGCGAAAGGAGAAATTGGGAAGTTCAAATCGTTCATCATTGAACATATTCCAAGAACACAGAATGAGGAGGCAGATGAGCTATCAAAGTTCAGTCTTCCATCAGGGGGAGTGACCTTTGAACTTTTTCATCCTGCAACAGAAGAAGGAGAGCTAATGCAGATTGATCGGTATCCTTCTTGGAAGGATCCCTACGAGCTGTACTTATCAAAAGGAGAATTCCATCCATCTATCAAAGATAGGAGAAAATTCAGAAGAAATGCAGCTTACTATTGCTTGGTGGCAGGAGTCTTATACAGGAAGACTCTCATTTCTCCTTTGGCACGATGTGTTTCAAAAGAAGAAGTTCCAATAATACTCCAGGAGGTACATTCAGGAGAATGCGGTAGCCATTCTGGGGCAAAGTGGAGAAGAGAATCCCGAGGCAGGGATATTTTTGGCCAACCATGAGGAAAGATGCCGAGGCATTCGCCAAATGATGTGTTCAGTGTTAGAAGTTTGCCCTGCTTCAACATCTACCAACTCGGACACTTTGATAAATTACAGCGCCTTGGCCGTTTGCAGTTTGGGGAATGGATCTCATCGGACCTTTTCTGATGGCTAGCAGCCATCGTCGCTTCATAATCGTCATGATCGATTATTTTAGCAAGTGGGTTGAGGCAAAAGCATTGGCCAAAACTACAACATAGGTTATTAGAAATTTTATCCAAGGAGAAATCATTTGCAGGCATGGGGTTCCGTTGGCAATCGTTACCGACAATGGTCCTCAGTTCAACAATTCAGAAATGATCAACTTCTACGACCAAGTTGGAATTGAACTTTGGTTCTCTTCAGCACATCATCCCAGGAGTAATGGTCAAGTGGAAGCAGCAAATAAACAAATCCAATATCTTCTAATGAAGAGAGTTTTGAATCAAAAAGGGAACTGGGCAGATCAACTCCCTTCCATCCTCTGGACCCTCCGGACTACACCAACTTCAGCCACAGGGGAATCACCATTCAAATTATCTCATGGCTCGGAGTCAGTCGTTCCAATAGAATTTGAAGTGGTCAGTCCCAGAGTTATGTATGCAAAGTAAGGAGGTGAATCATGGATAGAATCTAATGATGAAGGGATTAAATATAGCTTGGATCTAATTGAAGAACTTCGGGATGCAGCTACTATCTGGCAGGAAGAGGTGAAAAGGAGAATGGCTAAATATTTTGACAAGAATGTCAGAGCTAAGCAATTCGCAGTTGGTGATATCGTGTTAAAGAAAGTAGATGCTACAGCCAGCACAGGTATGGTTGGAAAACTGAATCCCAACTAGACAGGTCCGCTCATCATCAAAGAAGTATTGAACAATGGGGCTTACCGCCTTCAGAAGAGTGATGGAGAAGACATCTCACGCACCTGGAGCGGTGACGATCTCAAACGTTTCTATCCTTAAATGTTATTTCATTACTTGTATTTTTTGGATATTCAATGAGAAGCCCTATACTAACACTTTTCCTTGTCTGGTGACTTTGTACATTTTTTGTATCCCTCACTGGACCTTGGAGACATCACCAAGTTCTGCTAGAACCCCCTCGGATTGTAGTCATTAGCGTAAAACCACAAAGATCACGTGTAGCGGGGAGTTTTCGTACACGTGTAGTGGAAGATTGCCAATTCCTGTGCGGTGGTCTTCAAAATCTTGGATCTCGTGCGGTATTTAACACACCTCTGCATCAAGTGAGGTCCAGGTGACTGTTAGCTCTATCGTGCCCCAAAAGGGATATAGTTACAGCTTTGATGATCTTTCTGAGGAAAGCAATGTCGGTAAAGCCCCCGCGGCATAACCACACCTGCCCAACTGATCATCTTAGCTTGTGACCATCGAATACTCCTAAAAGAATTTTTGAGTGGAGCCTACAGGGGACCCACAACTTAGTTGATCTCTCTGAGGAAAGCAATGTTCGCCTCCTAGGCCCACCTGCCCAATTGATCAACTCGGCTTGTAACCCTAGGCTAGAGAGCTATTGAGTTATCAAAACCTTTACAGCTCTTATGACCACTTGAGGAAAGCAATGCTTGCTACCTAAGCGCACCTGCCCACTTCGTCATCTGAGTCTGTAATTCCTTTTAATTCTCTACAAGAATTTATCCCTTCTCTTATGGTCCTTTAAGACCATTCGGGAGAAAGCATGATTTAACATGTATCTTAAAGACCGGGCGGTTTGATCTATTAAACCGACCGGCTTGGGATAAGAAGGTGTAACAGCAGCATAATATGGTTTCTATGACCAGACGGTCTAACTCGTTAAGATGATAGGCTTGAATAAACAACAACTTAATATACTAACCGGTCGGTTAGAATGAATCAGTCATAAAAGCTAGAAAGCAGTTTATTACAGGATGCCGTACGACAGTGTTTCAAACAGGTTGTTGATCAAAATACTGACCGACCGGATTGCTCAACCGGTTTATAATTAAACTAAATACACTACCTCAAGAGGGTACTATCTCGGACGGGTTTATGACTAATATCATCAGATCATCATCATTTGTCGATTTATCTTACTCGCTCTGTTAGAATCAAGTCATCCACAAGAAACCGGTCATGGGTTATTCTTGCAGTAATAAATGTTACTCTACTTTGGTTACTAAGTCGCCCGGACTATACGCTGATCGCACAGTTTATTGATTATTATCTAGCATTATGAATATTTCAAGCTTTAGAAAGAGGAAATTTCCATTTTTTAGTCGCCCGGTTGATTCAATGACCGCGCAACTTATTGACTATTCTCTTTACATATGCCATTCAGGCTGAGAGGGGACCGCATAACTCGATAATCCTTATCCAAACATGCTCCATTCCATCAGGAAATTGCTAAAATTTCTAAGTATTTGGGTTTTATATAAGTAGACGCACGAGTCAAGAAGTAATTGCGCGACTTGATATTTTTATCTCAAATCCGTGGAACATGAGTTATTTATCGTCCTGGATGTATTCAAATCGCACAACTCGCGATTGGGATTCATCTATTATGACTAGCGGCTTAGAGTTGTGGTCATCATCCAATTAACTCGCTGGGTCTATTCATTTGAGATTCTTAAGAGCCCGAACTTCTATCCGCTCGGATTATATCTTAAGCCGCACAACCGATGATCGGGATTTATTATGACTGGCGGTTTCTGGTTATGATTAACTCACCGGATCAAGATAGATCTCAGATATAAACCGTCCGAGCAACATTCATAATATTCAGGCAGCTATCTATTTGAAATTCTCAAAGCTCAAACTTCTGACCGCTCGGGTTGATATTAAACCGCACGACCTAATTTCAAAGAACTTGCAGTTTAAAGGAAATAAAAGATCCCAATAATCACAAGTAAGTCTCAAAGGTAGACAACCGAATAGGTAATTTTTTTCATTCATTTTCAAAATATATATTTACATCATTCAGACCGATCGGCTAATAAAATCAAGGCGTCGGTTATGCAAAGAAAATTCCAAAAATAACAAAACACGATTCGCCGGATCTGAGTCTTTTCGCCATGGGAGAGCTTCAATCTCCTCCACCTTCAATATCGACGTCGGGCAAATAACCACAACTGACCGATGAGGAACTCGATGAACTGCTGCTTGAATCTTCATCTTTCAGGTCCCCAACCGGATCGGCCTCACCTTCGGAGGTGTCGATTTTAGAAGATGAATTCTCTCCATCATCAGCAGCGGCCTCATCATCAGCAACGGCCTCTTGCACTGTAGCGGTTTCGTTAACCGCAACGGCTTCATTATCCACGACGGTTTCATTCTCATCGTCGTCGTCCTCTTCTAAGCTGCTAAACTTCTCTTGAAATCTTTGAAGCCCGCTGACAGATCGTCGCGCCCTCTCAAAATGTTCAAGGCGACATCAATCCCCTTGGTGACATGGGGGAAGACTTCTTCTTGGAAAACTAGATTATCTATATCATATTGCTTCTGAAAAAGAGAAAAGTGTTAGACCAAATAGTTTGAGGAAAAAAGACAGCACAAATATTCATCAGATGATAACTTACCATCGTGGCCTCCTTTAACCGTGTGATCTCTTGAGCTTGCTCGGCATTCATATTTTCCAAGTAGGTATGGGCTGAAATTAGCCGCTTGTACGGTAAGCCCATGAAGTGCTTAGCTGCAAAGCTCCATGCACCTGCTTGTTTGGCCATCTTGGAGACCTCCTCCTCCGGAACTTCCTTTAGTTTCTTTAGCGTTTTTCGGCCATACATAGCAGCACCGATGGCTAATGGATGACGACTAACTTTTTTTCTCACCAAGTGCGGGGGCGTGGTTGACACCTACACGCAGTCACCATCTGGGTGCCAGCGTATGGTCGGGTTTCCCCGCGGGTCTCTTGGATTACTGCAGGAACGGAGAAGCTCGAACTCGCCTGAACAGGCCGAGCCCTCCTCCTCAGATGACTGCGGCTTGCTTTTCCTCCGTCGCTTTTCTCTTTAAGTCAGAACCGTGCTAGCCGGGCTGACCGGCTTGTTCTTCGAAACAATGACAGCGATTGTAAAACAAAGTCAAAAGTTTAATAAGACAGGTCGCGCGGTCACAAAATAGCGAGTTGTGAGAAACTTACTGTCTTCAGGTCGAATATTCTCCAACTCTGAGAACAGCGGGATGTAATAGTTTACATCAAGCCGCTCGGCCTCGAGGAACATAATGGTCGCTAGCTCGGTTGCTCCAATATCAGCTGGTCGGAAGGCCTCCTCATCCCGCACCTGCGGGTTGACCTGCAACAGCCCGAGCTGGCCCTCAAAGATTATATACCTCTCCGACTAGCTCGTGACCTTATTCGCCAAATTGACGACTTCCAGGCCCTTGCACCCAAAGTAAAGGTGTCCTCTGAAAATTAGTGTTCCGGCGTCTGCGATAGACCGCACGGAGAAAAATTTCCTAAAAAGGCCAATGGAGAATCAAACTCCTTCAGACCGCAGATAGGAGATGAAGAGGTAGATGGAGGCTATTTAATTCGGTGGGAGCTGTCCGGGCACAAATCCATAATGGTCGAAAATCACTATAACTTCAAGTGGCAGCGGAAACCTGAAGACATTTTCGAAGTGGTCGATGGGTACAACGATTTGGGTAGGAGAAGAGGAGTTATCCCGCTCTTCGCGTAACGGAAACCGCGCGAGCAGATGACTTCCGATCATATGTCTTTTAATGAAATCATCTAACTCGGCCTGAGTTAAGCAGGACTCTTTGTGATCAGCAGAGTGGAAGGCAGAAGCCACATCAGTCCAGACGGCTGAAACTTTATCAGACCGCTTTGACTTGGTCATAGCCCGCGCCATTAGGAATTGATGAATGAATCTCCGAAATGGCTACTACTTATAGACCCAGTGATCTGCATATAGTCAAATCGTATTGCGGTCATATACCCTAGCCATGCGGTCAACAACCTGCTTGGTTAGTTTTATAGAAGAAAGCCACGAACTATATACATAAGTCGCACGGCGTGCAGATATCATAAATATTCTAAGTATCACACAACATAAATCAATGGTTTGCATATAGCTGAGTCAAGGCGCGACTGAGCTCACTTAACCGTTCGGCCTGCTGTTAGCAGAACAAACATAGCAGAAAACAAGTTCGCTAAAGCCGTGCGACCAGATCGCGCGGTCAGCAACCTGCATTAATCATGTTATTTTACAAGCATCAAACCACAAACAACAATTTAAGCCGCACAGCTTAAAGATCAGTTCAAGGGCATTGAAAAATATTCTAAGTGCTCAAAGGCAGAAATCGTAAGCAAATAACAACAAGCCACGACTTGTGAATATCCAAATTTTCTTAACACTCCAAGGCAGTAATCATGAATTCGCAGATCAAGCCGCATGGTCTACAGAACAATTCAGATATCACAAATTTTAAATGACATTAAAACAAGCAGTCGATGTTTAAGTTGTCCAAAGGACCGAATAAAAGAATATTATTACAGACATTGTTCTTAAAAACAAGCAGTTCATAGCTGACAATGGTCTGGAGGAGCATCTTCCCGGTGAAGTCGTGTGACTTGATCACCGACTTGAAGGATAGTACCATACATCTGATTAAGGTTATGATGGAGATTGTTTATAGTACTGTGAAGCGGTGCGGCATCTCGCTCTACTCGTGCAGTCGGAATCATGCGAGCAGGCAAGGCCGCAGCGGTCTCACCTGTATTAGCAACATGGTCGACCATCCTGACCGCTGGGAGAGTTGAGGTCTCCCCAGCAACCTGGCGGTTTGACCCGCATCGCCCATCATCAGTCATGTTAGAAGGTCGCCGGCTGCCGCCAACGTCCCTTGTCAGATGTAGATACTTCTCCCTATAATATTTGCATTCCTCTTTGAGCTTCCAGATTTCTTTTCTCCCTCTTTCAAACCGAGCGGTCAGAGCAGCGTTCTGCTCCTGCAACATTCTTTCTTTCTCCAGCCTTGCCTTCTTCTCGGCCTCCAGAGCAGTCCGAGCGGCTTCCTCCAGGTCTTCAAGCTCCTTCACCCTCTCTTTCAGGGTGTCAAGAAGGCTCTTGAAGTCGGTCAACTATTCCTGACCGGAGTTCAAGTTCAGTGCAAAGCTTGGCACTAGAGGAAAAAGCGTAGGGAGGCTGGTCGTCAGGTCGCCCGGTTTCATAACTTCATCCAGGTTATCTGCAAATGAAAGTGCGATCAGCACAGTTGAAAGCGAATAACACAACACAAACTACTACAAGATCAATGCCTGAATGCATAGGTCGTCTTGACTGCTCAGGGTCCATTCTTCGACGTTGCTCCCTCCAAAACCGCTCATTCTGCCTTCTCATGATGGCAGAAGTTTGAATAGCAGATGGAAAATAACCCGGAAGCGGGTTCAGCATCAAGACATTCTTTTGACGCCGCGACCTAAAGAAGCGGACAAGATGGTAATCTGAATCATGCTTACCTTTGGCCAAGGGGTTCGACGGTTGCGGTTTGTCCAGAGACCGCCTCAGCTCCTCGGCCTTTATTTTCATCAACTTCATTCCGCTTTTCCCAAAAGTGGACTTCTTCGTTGCAGCTTCATCAGGAGTGACCGCGTCTTCACCAGGTTGGCTGGTAACCGCAGGGGTTTCGAGCAGCTTGTTCTGCTTCATTAAGGACTCCATATCCTTCAGGATATCACTGACCGTGACATTGTCCATAGAGTCAGGAGTCAACCCATCCGACTTATTCAAAGGAGTGATCTCCACCTCGGAGACTTCCTTTTCGCGCGGTTTAATCTGGAGGCCAGTCACGGTTGTTTTCTTAGAATCTGCCCGGTTCTTGGCTTTCAGCTACCACATCTTCCTCATGATCCTCTCAGCCGTCGATTTAGCCCTTTTTCTTTTCTTAATAGAAGCCGGATCGGCTTGTTGAGGCGGGCTGGAATTGTCCTCTATAACCACCACTAAAGAGGAAATCTGTTCGCCCGGCCTAGGCGAATTAACTACCCATCCTCTCCATCATTTACCTGCAAGTGAAGAACCCCAGCGGGGAAAATTCCACATCAAAGAATTTATCGCTGGCGGTTTTCGAAGTAGCGGTACTCGGATTTTCCTTGTCAGAAAGGGCAGGCGGGTTAATAAGAGGATTAAAACGACCCGCGTCGGGCACATCCGCCTTCTTCTCTGTGATTTTCTCCTCAGCCGCCTTCTCCACGGTTTTCTCCTCGGCAGCATTCTTTCCTAGAGTGGCAGATTTCGCCTTTGTGACTTTATGGGAAATGACCTTTGAGACAGTCCGCCCGGGCTTATCAGGCCTGCGACTCTTCTTCTTTTTCCGATCGTCTTCATTTTTGCGGTCATCTCCCTTGTCCTCATGGACTACAATCCTGGACATTAGATCCATTGGAATCGAGTGGCTAGCAGCTTGAAAAAGCCTAACCGCATGTGATGAGTAGCACCCCGAGATTTCAAAAGAATTGTGCAGAGTGGAGAGCTTTCAGAGCTTCTTATAGATAATAGGACAAACCGGGCGCGATCTCCGGCTAGAATTTATATTTTCTAAATCTCCTTGAGGTTTGAAAATATGCAGGGATTATGTTTACCCAGAAGACCGCTACCTAAGCAGCATCTCTCTCAAGCCGGGCGGTTTGATGTGTCTAGCCGCCCAGCTCTAGAACACATGGGTCTCTCAGCCCAGCTTGATCAAGCTGGGCGGTCTGAAAGCATCCAGACCTCCTCCAAGGATTGAAGACTACCAAGACTCAAATCCAGTGGGTAAGCCACGGCCTCAGATGATAGACCGCGCAGGCTGTGATTCTCCTGAAGTCAAGGTATCTCAATCCAAGTCCTACACGAACAGAAGGTTAAGCCGACAGGCCGCGCGGCTTGTCTCTTATACTTCCTTCTGTATCCCGTCACCCCCTGCCCGATTCTCCTGTATCCGGGCAGGCGGTTATTTTATCCCTACCCGTTTGGGCATGCCCCTAAGCCTATAAATAGGGGGCGGCAATGTTCCCAAGACACGCACACTCGAATCCTGGAGCTCGTCTGTTAGAGCTGCGGTCTCAAGTTCACTGTCTTGCGGTTTGTTTGCCCGACCGACTTCTCTCTTCCTTGCCCTATAACCCACTGTAATCACTTTACTTAAATCAAAGGAAAGCCCATCACAGGAGTGGCATTCGCCGTGACGGGCGAAGTTCGGTCTCGACCGCTGCCAGCGGTCTAATTTCTCCTAATCAATAGTAACTGACAGCTGGCGGCCTCCACTTTTCCTTCGCATCTCAAGCGTCGACCGCGGAGGCGCAATTTTGGATTCAACAATACTAAGTCTATGAGCACCACCAAATTAATTTCGAAATAGGGGACCGGTGGCCCCCCTCACTCAGTCACTCCCGATATATGTGTATTTGATTTAGGGAACATTCACAGTTGCTTCGTTAGGCGCACATTTAGTTTTCCAGAGATGTGTCTTCTTCCTCTTCGCCTCTTCGGTTCTTCCAGCTTCGTAATCCGTCCGCACCATCTTCGAAATCAGTCGGATCTTCTTTCAGCTTTGGAATCACCCTCCTTCCTTTTCAGTCCTTCTAGACTTCTAGTTATAGTCTCCAGACTCCATAGCTAAGTCTTCTTCGATTCTTCCTCTACACAACTTCGGTTCGTCCAATACTCCAATTATTCCCAAAGTTCCCTAACCAGTTCCAGTTCCAGTTCCAGTAGTTAGCAATTATGTCGAGTTCCTGCTAATTTTGAAACCTTAATCTAATATTTCATAATCACTTCATTTATGGAGAAGATATACTGGTTTTATTGTTCAAATTGAGATTTTTTGTGGTCAGAAGAAAGCTGGCCCAAATTACAGGACGAAATGCAGATTGGTGGTTAGTTGGAGTTATTCTTTTTTAACATCTTTTAGGTATTCCTTCATTTAATGCTGAACACCAACATGTATTCTAAATTAAGTTTAGGGTTTAAGGTTTAGGGTTTAGAGTTATGTTAAAGAAATTGTTAAATTAAGTTGAACATCTTCGGAATAATCTACGTCATATCATGTATGTTAAAGATTTGTTTCTAATAAATGATCAAATTATAGACTAAATGAACCAACTTCAGCTAAATTATTTTGGCAATGTAGTTGATGAGAAATTTTGTAATGTTATTCTTATAACTTGTAGGAGAATATATGGAATGATCCTAATTTCAGGAAAGTAAACTTCACCAAAGTCCATGAATTGAAATCTAATATGAAAATAATTGACAAAGGATGAATGTAGTCAATGTAGAGAGCATATATGTGCCAGGTACAATGGTTTATGTTATATCTTCTTTGATCCCTGCTTAAAATATCTCATATTGTGTTTACGAATCTCCATTTATTTTGTGAAATACCATTTAGTACGTGGAATTGCATAAGTTGTGTTGAGGTGCCATATTATGATACTATCCATGTTGAGAACTTGAGATGAATTTGATTTTATATTTACATATAGAAATTGGTTATTTTTGTTTTGTTTTCATAGTTTATACAAACATGTATTGGTCAGAAGAATGTTTTTATTCATGTAAAAATTGAAATGTTCCATCTTCTCTTTGTTAAAATTTTTTGATTTGAATCGTTTAGGAGTAAGCATGAGTTGCATCAACTGAGTTATAGCCAAACAACCACAATATGCCACATAGCAACACAAAGCTTTATTGAATCACAATACTTGATTACAGTGCGAGGTATACATGGCGAGACATGATTCATAAGAATCACGGAGGAGAGAAGAACAAAACACCATAAAACAAAACTGGCGGCTTGACAAGCAGAGACCGCACAGACCGCTGAACTCCAGAGATCGCTCGGCTTGACCTGAGACCGCACGAACAGAAAATAGCCAAGATGGCTTCAAACCGCCACCTCAGACCGCACTGCAAGACGCCACCTCAGACCGCATGAACTGGAGCTTATTGAACAAAGAATAGATGCTGTCGCCAGACCGCAACTCAGATCGCCTAACCGCTGAAGGTTGCCTGATCACTGAGCTCGCTGCGAACAACACAAGAACAATCATAAAACAGTTCGCAGACAAGCTACTACAGAACTGTTTATTCAATCCGCTGGGAAATCACCAAGGAAGAAGACCACAACCTGCTGACCGCAAACCTGCGAACACAACAAATAGTCAACTCGCTTCTGAGACCGCCCGACCTCAAAGTTGAGACCGCACGAAATAACCTAGGCTCTAGTTCTTACAGTTCTCATTATTGAATGACGGGCCATGCACCCATATTTATAGGCGACAAGACGGATGTCGTCACCGCCGCAAGAGAGGTATAATCACCACCCGCTAGATCGCCAGCGGTCTCAAAGAGCAGACCGCGCGATCACACCACTTGGACAACCTTCCGTCCAAAACCGCAGATCAGCAGGCATACCGCGCACAAGTCGTGCGAACACAAGACACTCCTTCCTTAGATCACCAGGAGCAAATCAAGAACATCTGGCCGACTTTAGACAAGTCACAAGATCACCCAGCATAAACCCCCGGACACAGCGGTCACCCAAGAATAGACCGCCCGGTATTCTACACAAGATAGACAAACCAAAGCAGAACAACCCAGGAAGAGACCGCAATAGAAGGAACCAATCGGCCAACCAGCAGACCGCCAGAATCAAACTGGCAGAGCCAGACCGGCAGAACACCAACACAGGCCGCGCGGTCTCTGCAGTCTCCAAAACACAGACCGCCGGCCACCTTCCACTTCACTTCAATAATTTCAACACTCTTAAACAATTTGTCAAATGTATGACTATATAGTTCTATTTACCAAATTTGTTCTTGTAAATTCATTTCAGATTTTCAAATTCATCTCACGTGTCTTTATTTACATTCAGAGTATGAAATCCATTTCTTGCAACAACCAACAAGAAAAGTAGGAGATGAAGTTCTCATTTCTGTTTATATGACTCATCTCCAGCTACAGATTGTGGCTTAGGTTTTTCTCTCTTTTTCTTTATCTCGATTTATGTTCATGTATTTTAATTCTTAGGGGTGCATTGAGGTATTAGTCAAGCAGTGGCTAATCAAAGCATGTAGTCTCTATTATTAATAATTATAGGGCTGCTCTGTAGTATTGGACGGTAGAGGGTTAAGTGGAGTAGACAGATCTTTAATTTCCTTGCTTATTATTTAGCTTTCATTATTGTTTGGAATGTTTGTGACACTAGTATAATATTTTGTTGTTACCTTATTGATATAGAATTGAAGAAAATTGGGATATGGAGAGTAAAAAAAACCTAGTCTCATCACATCTATGTTTCAAAAGAAATTAAAATCTCAAGAATCTTCTTCAACATGTAAATCTCCAAATCAAGACCGTAAAAATGAGGAGTTATCTCTTACTACTACTGAAGATAATTAGAAGTGCCGCATTTTCCATCACCTCAAACTCAAGATATTATAATAGGGTTTGTATATGATGTGTAGATGCTTGCACATGATCTGGGGAAGAGAAAAGGTATATCGATCTACCTTTTAAATGAGCAAGATGCAGTGAGGAAAGCTTATAAACTAAAAGTTCCATGTCAACCAAAATTTCATTCATTTTGTCAAAGAAAGATAGGAGATCGGGATCGTAGATTTGTAGTCACATGGTTGATATGTTTGATTGGCTGGAATATTGTATTGAAAAATATGCTATTTTTGGTTTTGTATGTTACTTGTTCAAGAATGATACCACATCTATTGTTGTTGGGGGGATGCTTTTGTTAGTGGGTGAGGATATAGGTCTTGGAATAAACCTAAAGGATTCACAAAACATGTCAGCAAGATTAATTGTTCTCATCAGTTAGCACTGCAGAAATTTGAAGCTCTAAGAACCCCCCAAAAGTCTATAATTATTGCCCTTGATAAACAATCAGATAAGACCAAGTTTACACATAAAACATGCTTACAAGCTTCTCTTAAATGCTTGAGTTTTCACTTCGGCCAAGGATTATCTCGACATGAGCATGATGAGAGTCACCATTCACTTAATAAGGGAAACTTTCTCAAACTATTGTAGTGTCTTGCATATATTAACGAAGAAGTTAGTAAGCATGTGTTGAAAAATGCCCCAGGAAATAATCAATTAATTGATCCTTCAATTCAAAAAGATATAATTAATGCTTGTGCCAAAGAAACTATTAAGATTATAATGCTAGAGCTTGGAGATGACTATTTTCAATTCTAGATGATAAATCTAGTGATGTGTCACATAGAGACCAATTAGCTCTTTGTTTGCATTCTGTAGATGGAAAAGGAAGGTTAATTGTGCATTTTCTCGACATTTTGCATGTTTATGATACAATTTCTTGGCATTGTAGCATTGTTCCTTGTCTCTTAAAACTGAAATTGAATCTTTGTTAATGGAGCATTCCTTGAATTTGTCTAAAATTTCTGGCAAGGACATGATGCTGCTAGTAATATGAGTGGTGAGATAAATGGACTTAAAAGTCTAATTTTGAGGGAAAACCCATCAGTTTACAACATCCATTGTTTTGCTCATTAACATTAGTTAACAGTAGTTGCAGTTAATAAGATAAATGATGACTGTTAATGGTTTTTTGAAGCAATTTTACTGCTACTAAATGTGATTGGAATTTCTTATAAGTGAAATGAAATGCTTAGAGAAAATCAGGTTCAAAAGGTTGCAAAGGCACTAGAAGATGGTGAACAAAAATTGGATCAGGTTTAAATCAAGAACTTTCTCTGGACCGTCTGGGGGATACTCATTGGGGTTAACATCACAAAACATTAATGCTGATTATTTCTTTATATCTTGATATGGTTCCTGCACTTTTGAAGATTTGGAAGAGTAAAGCAAATGATCGGGTGAAGGCACAAGCTGTGTTGTTTGCATTAGAATCGTTTGACTTTGTTTTGATGGTTCATATAATGACAACTATATTTGGCAATAGACATGAATTATATCTTGCTTTGCAAAGAAAAGATCAAGATATTATTAATGATATGCTTTTTGTTAGTTTGACAAGAAAATAATTGCAAATATTATGAGATGATGAATGGGACACACTGTTCAATAAGGTCTTACCTTTTTATGGTAAATATGGTATTCATATTCCTAAAATGGATGATCGGTATGTTCCCCAAAGAAGATTAATTTGTTGAAGACTACACAAATTTGCATCATTATCGGGTAGCAATACTCTTAAAAGTTGTTGATTTACACTTACAAGATCTTAACAACCGGTTTGATGAGGTGAGTATAGAGTTGCTCCATTGAATGGATTGCTTGAATCCCTTTAACTCCTTTGGTTATTTTGACAAGCAAAAGGTGCTCAGACTTGTAGAGTTTTATCCTAATGACTTTTCAAGTTTGGAATTGTTTAATTTTGATTTTCAACTTGACATTTCATTGTGGATATAAGAAGCGATGAGAGGTTTTCTGACATGAAGGACCTTGGTCATCTCTCTATGAAGCTTGTTGAAACTGGGAAACATGTTGCTTATAAACAAATCTACAAGCTATTGAAGTTTGTACTGATTCTTCCTGCGGCTACTACAAGTGTCGAAATGGTATTCCCGGGCATAATTTATGTCCAGAACATATTGTACAATAGTATGAGCGATCAAGTATTGAATGATTGTTTGGTTACCTTCATTGAAAGAGATGCATTTTTGAAAGTTTGTGATGATGATGGGATTGATCGTTTTCAAAATTTGAAGACTCGTCATGGGCAATTGTAATTTTTTCATGTATTTTGTATTTTGCAAATAAGACATTGATATGTAATTTTGTATGACTTTATAATGTCAAACATTTGTCATTTTCTATATTATGTCATTTAAAATTTTTTATTTATGCACCCCCATTACAAAATTCCTGGATCATCCACTGGCTAGGAGTAACCTTTTGGGCAGATGTCCCATGATATTGCTTTCCCAAAAAGATTATCATAGCTATTGAGATATCTTTGTTGGGCACGATAGTTATAGAGCATTCACCTAGACCTCCCTTGATGCATATGTGTGTCATATGGCGGCGAAGATACAAAATTTCGAAGTCTGTCGCACAAGATTGGTCGAGATTCCACTACACAATGTGAAATCACCCCGCTAACATGTGGTCGTGGTGGAATTACGCATGTAATCATCAATTCATGGGTGGTCAAGTGAGATCTGGGGATTATCCTCTGTGGATTCATTTATTTTACTCATTTTTTATTAATGTGTAATGCATGTATGACTAGAAAGAGGAAAAAATTAAAGGAATAGAAGATAAAAAATAATATCTTTTATTATGCATAGAATATTTAACATCGTCGCCGCTTCTAGTGCATGGTATGTCTTCCCCGTCGTATGCTCAGAGATGATAAGAACCATTTTTATGATATATATGATGATGAAGGGTCGGCCCAATTTGTGTTCAACTTTCTGACCGAGGTGGTCCTGACTACTAAACCGATTTTTTTCATAACCAAGTCGCGGACCGCGAACTGCTTTTCTCTGATATTTTTGTCAAAATCCTTTGCCATTCTCCTCTTGACTTCTTCCTGCCTGATTACGCCTTGGTCTCTCAATTCTTTGACAAGATTGAGGTTGCGCTTGATTTCCTCATCATTAGTATCCATCTAGTCCTTGTTTCCTTATTTTGACAGAATAACCCTTGGGCTCATAACCACGAATTCCATGGAGATGCGTTCTTCAGAACCACGAGAAAGCTTGAAAAGAGTTTCTTTGGTGGACGAGAATGTGGTGGTCTTAGAGCCCATAATACTGATGGTAACTATTCTCCCCAATTATCTCAAATGTTTTCAACCTTCTTTTTTAATAGTTTCAAAATCAATTTGTTGGCGGCCTATACCTAAGCTACTTCTAGAAGGGTAAACTGAGGCGAAGTGTAACTCTGTGCCGATTTGACCGATGAAATTTATCAATTATAAGTAGTTGAATTGAGGTTCATTATCAGTGATAATGGCCATGGGAATCCCATGCCGACACATGATATTCAACCAAATAAAGTTCTTAATGATTTGGGTAGTTATTTTAGCCAATGCTTTCTCTTCTATCCACTTGCTGAAATAACTGATCATAAATAAGATAAAACGGCACTGACCACATTCCATCAGAGTAAACCCCTAAGAGATCCATTCCCTAAACTATGAAAGGCCAAGTGGTCATTATAGATTTTAGATGCTTGACCAGCTGTAGCTGAAGCAGAGCACATGTCTGGCACTGAATGCATATTTATGCAAAGGCTTTTGAGCCTTTCCTTATTTTAGGATAGAAGTATCCTTATTTCAGGATTTGCTTCTACAGGGTCCAGGCTCCTGAATGACTGCCACATTCTCTAAATTGCACTTCTTTCAAGATGGTGGGAATATCTTCCTCGGACATGCACCTTGCCAATGGTGAAATCTAAGTTTTTCTGTACAAGACCCCTGAGAGAAGGTAATAGTGAGTTGCTTTTAATCAAAAATGCTTCTTCTCTATGACTGAAGGGTAGAATTTTCCTATTAAAAGATAGAGAATTAAGCGATCCATCCAAAAAGTGCATTGATCTATTTGCAAAGTCTCTCCTTCTTTGATGGATGGTTGAAAACGTTCTATCATGGTTCCTCCATAGAGGAAATTGTATTTGGCGAGCTCACCTGCTTTTGAATTCTCTGACCGGGGAACGTGCTACATACTGAAATTCTTGAAATGATCATTTTCTTTCTTTGCAAATAAAAGGCACTGTCTTAATGTTGATTCCTTGGTTTCAAAATTTCCTTAGACCTGGGAGGACATCACCAGGGAGTCTATTCTTACATCGAGATCGTTAACTCCCAATTCCTTGGCAAACCAGAGCCCAACAATGAGAGCATCATATTCTGCTAGGATATTGGTAGTTGGAAAGTAAAACCTAATTGCCTGATCCAATTGAACTCCGTTTGGATGGATGAGTATCACACATGCCCCTGGCAAATTTTCCCCTAAAGCACCAAACACGAACACTGTCTACGACATGGCTGTCTTAACTTTCCTCTTTACTGCCTTTTCGATGGCATCAACCATAAAGTCTGCTAACACTTGATCTTTCATGTCCACTCTTGGTACATAAGAGACGTCAAATTCGATGAGTTTAAAGGCCCACTTGGCCAATCTGATCGAATGCTCTAACTTCTCTAGAATGATTTTGAGAGGCTAGTTAGTGGTTACTAGAATAGTATGAGCCTGAAAGTAAAGGTCTGAGTCTCTTCGACTAGATGGCTAGAGCTAGCGCTAGCTTCTCAAGAATTGGGAACCTGGTTTCAAAATATTTTAAGATCCAGCTTATATAATAGACTAGACGTTGCTTCTTTTTATCTTCCCGATCAAAAACTAAATTGATTGCATCAAAACCGATGCCTAGGTAAACTAGGAGAGTTTCCCATTCACAAGGTCTTTGAAGAAGTGGAGTTGACATGAGCTGCCTCTTTAGCTCATCATATGCTTGATCACACTCTTTGGTCCATTCGAACTTTGAGCCTCCACTGATGGTTTTGAAAAATGGAGTGCACTTGTCTCCGGAATGAGAGATAAATCTACTTAACCTTGTTGTTGGCATAAAAAATGTACCAAGTCCACACTTGCTCAAGCTGAAGGATGAGGGGGTAATTGTTGAGTAGCCAGTTACTTTGAGCCATGAGTGAAGGAGTGAGAGAGGGAGAAAAGAAATGGTCGCGAGCAAGCGATGAGACCAGATCTATTGACCACGACAAATGCCTCTCTTGTGGTGGGCAATGATATTGATATAAAGTCTGTGTTACAACTGATGTTACGTTCGAATACATGAAAATAAAACGATACAGAGCTTGAAGAAAAGAACTAGTGATTTGGAAGGAGATCACTCTGGTTGCCGAGATCGCTGAAGTCACTGAGTTCGCTGAGTGAGACCGCATGGCAGGGCTGAGACCGCTGACAGGGGTGAGATTTCCCGGCAAAGGCGAGACCGCCTGGCTGAGGCAAGATCGAGGTTGTCGCGGTATAAAAACTTAAGACCGCTTAAGTCACAAGCTGGGGCTCGAAACTCCCCAAAGTCCCCTTTTTTGGTACCCCTGACTCTCTATTTATAGATGTGGGGGCCTAAACAAATGGGCAAGTCCAGGAATAATGGGTTTCCCGGGGTACATGTGACCATGCTGTCGCGCAGTCTTACTGTACGCTGACCGCTTGTGCCTTTGAGGTTTTGCCAATGATGAGATAGGCGGTCTCCAAAAATAGTGACAGCCGGTTGCTATCACATGAGATCGTTTGGACTGCTGAGACCTTTAGGGACATGTTGATGCTTCCTGGGACATGTTGGGATAGCAAGGCATGCTAAGGCTGAAAGTATCTAGTTTGAAAGATATGAGTTTGATTAAACTAAACCTAGAGGGGGTTGATTAGGAGTTTTCAAAGTTAATTGCTACTTTAAATTCTATCTATCACAACACAGAAGCAACACAGAAATCACACAGGATTTATAGTGGTTCCCTACAAGACAATGTATCTAGAGTTAGTCCACTGTCCCACCTACCTATCTAGCAATGAGCTAGACTAGGCAACTTCTCCAACTTCTCAGATCTCTTCTCAATAAGCATATCTTACAAATCAGGCTTACAAAGAACCCTACCAACAACTCAGACTTTATAAGTCTTACAAAAACTCAGATCTTCACTAAGATCCTACCAAACTCAGGCTCACAAAGAACACTACAAAACTCAGGCTCACACAGAACCCTACAACCTCAGATCAGTTTACAAGATCCTACTAGCTTAGGCTCACAAAGAACCCTACAGAATAATACAGATGAGTTTGTTGTTGTAGAAGAGAAGGCTTCAAGATAAAAGCTTTGATTGATCACACTTCTTCTTCTTCTTACAAATGTAAGCCCAGAGATCTTGTGAATCACTGAACCTTTCTATAAAATCTTCTCTTGACCTTCACAACACAACAATGAATTCTTCTTCTTGTTAATTCTTTTCTCTCTCTTCTGTTAGTGTGTCTGAGAATAATCGTGAAAGAGAATACTAAATAATGGGTGTTTTTGTAATCGAAAAAGTGTCTCTTTTATACTACTCTGCAATTTTGCATAAAAGTGATTATTGATTATTCCATAATCGATTTGCCAATTTGAAAAGTTTGATAGAATTAGCAGATTGTCTGCAGCAAGAAGACACTTATGGGATCATCCAAGAGAACAAATCATTTGAGATCAGAACCAAGGTGTACTAACCAGAAGCAAGGCTCAAAATGAAGCCCTATTCCTGAGCTTCCTATCACAAGTGGTGCCCAAGAAATTTGAAGAGGCAAACCAAGATACATTATGGATTCAAGCCATGCAAGAAGAACTTCTTCAATTCAAGAGGTGCAAGCTATGGAAGTTGGTACCAAAACCTCAAGGACACAACATCATTGGCACCAAATGGATATACAGGAACAAGTTGGATGAAAATGGAATCATCATCAAAAATAAGGCTAGATTGGTAACCAGGGGCTATAGACAAGAAGAGGGAATAGACTTTGATCAAACCTTTGCCCCTTATGCAAGGTTAGAAGCAATTAGGCTATCCCTTGCCTATGCTGCCTACATGGGGTTTAAAGTATATCAAATGGGTGTCAAATCATCCTTCCTCAATGGTGACTTGAAGGAAGAGGTATATGTTGAACAACCATCAGGTTTTGTGCATCCAACCCTCTCTTCTCATGTGTATTTACTTAGGAAAGCTCTCTATGGTCTAAAGCAAGCCACTAGGGCTTGGTATGAGACCTTGTCTATCTTTCTTATCAAGAACAAGTTCTTGAGGGAAAGATAGATAGCACATTGTTTCTTAGGGAAACAAGGGACAAGTGTCTCTTAGTCCAAATTTAAGTTGATGACATAATATTTGGGTCTACTGATGACAACCTCTGTAAAAGGTTTGCCAACCTTATGCATGGGGAGTTTGAGATGAGCAATACGGGAGAGCTCAAGTACTTTTTAGGCCTCCAAGTGAAACAGTCTGATGAGGGGATATTCATCTCTCAGACCAAGTACACTAGGGAGCTTATCAAGAAATTTGGGATGGAATCAACTTCCACCATGAAAACTCCCATGGGGTCCAACATTTCCATGGACAAGGATGATAAGGGCAAGGCCTTTGATGAATCCATGTACAGGTGCATTATTGAACCCCTATTGTATCTAACTGCTAGTATACCAGACATTATGTATGCTACATGTGTTTGTGCTAGGTACCAGGCATGCCCTAAGGAATCTCACTACTCAGCTGCAAAGAGGATTTTGAGATACCTTAAAGGCATCCTACATCTTGGCCTTTGGTACCCTAAGAACATTGATTTTGAACTAACTGGATTTTCAGATGCAGATTTTGCAGGATGCAAAGAAGACAGGAAAATCACAAGTGGTACTTATAAGTTCCTAGGAAGGAGGTTGTTATCATGGAGCAGCAAGAAGCAGACAAGTGTGGCAATATCCACTGCTGAGTCTGAATATATTGTTGCATGCAGTTGTTGTGCACAACTCTTGTGGATACAACATCAATTAGATGATTACAATCTCAAGGTAAGTGAGTCTCCTCTATATTGTGACTCATCCAGTGTTATCTCTATTGCTAAGAATCCTGTCTCTCGTAGCAGGACTAAGCACATAGAAATAGGATATCATTTTATTAAAAAACATGTTGAATGTAAAGATATCTGCCTTGAATTTGTCCACACTGACAATCAAGTTGCTGATATCTTTACAAAGCCATTGGATGAGGCTAAATTTAATGCTTTCAAGATTGAATTAGGAATATTAAACATTGAATAGTGACAAATATTTCCTTCTATCAGTCATCTATGTTATTTTGCATGTTATGTTATGATTTAAAATGTTGTCACATCAATACTCTTAGTGTCATGGCACTGAGACAGGTGGGAAAAATCTTAGCTGAACCGCTGAGACAACAAAATTGTCCCAGCGGTTGACAGTGCTCTGTCCCAACAATTTAGGATGATGTCTCAGCAGTTCCTCTGAGACGGGCTGGTCCTTTTGCAGTTTGTCTAAATGCAACCCCAAATGACCTAAATTTCATTTACAATAATATGATCACTAAACTTTAATTATTAGGGCTAATAAAAACGTAGATTCAGGCCATATAAATAGACAATTATTAATTAATGAAAGATACACAACCCTTCCTTCCTAGCCGCCGAGACGAATCGTATTCTCTTCCGTCCCAACGTCTTTTTCTACAGCAACAATGGCGCCAAAGAGTTCAAAGGATCTTCTAGAGGGTTATGAGATAGTAAGAAATGGGTTTGCCTATGCTCCAGAGGAGATAAAGAGAGTGATTCAACTCCTGGAAGAACAAGGTTTTGAGTATATTCTTTCTGAACCAACGGTCATTCTCAGAACTGAAGTTCTGGAATGGTTCAACAATGCAAAATTGTCCTCTTCCAAGTACTCTTTAAATTCTAAAATAGGAGGAGAAAGAGTGAAAATCTCCTCAGCAATAATTAAAAAAGCTTTCCAAATTCCCTCATGCAGTCAGGATGAGGAGGAAGAAATTTCTGGCAAGGATAAGAAGAAAGCTCTGAAGTGGGTTGAATACTGTGATGACAAGATTGGATCTTTGAAAAGAAAATTCTTCAATCAAAGAGGCAAGCTTCTATCAGACATAGTGGGAAAATCAATTCTCTGCAAGCCTAGGTCTCATCATACAATCTCCCAATCTATGTTTGATAGTATGACAAGGATCATTCTGACTAATAAAACTTCCTGGGGAGAAGTTATATTTCAAAGACTTAAGGAATGTCTGCAAGCACCTAATATGGGTAGAATTTTATCCCTATATCTAATCCAAACCTATCCTGAGAAGTATAAAGGGTTAAAAGGATCAAATATCCATTACATGAATAGGATGGATATAAAAACCCTAGATAGGTTCACCAGGGTGCTCCCCATGAGCCAGCCCTCTGAGGCAAAGGAGAAAGTTAAACATAAATCCAAAGCAGTAAGAGAAGCCAAGAGTGATTATGTCAAGTTCTGAGTCAGACCACTCAGATAAGAATGAAAATGCTGGTGCTGATCTTGGATCTCACAACAGTCCTAATAAGGATGCTAATCTGGATGACATGCTTGCTGACCCTGTCCATCCACAGGACTTGGAAATAGATAGCACACCTGGTAATAAATCTTAAAGTCCACATTACTAATAATGTTATCAAATTATAACCAATCTACTAGTTAATCACTAATGACTCTTAAATAATATGGAACACAGCTCATGAAGGACAGATGGATGCCCTATCTAAGGGGGAACAACAACAAGACCCACCTCCTATGGATGTTGCTAATAACAATGACAATGGTGAGGCAGTCTCTCACAGGACTGATGAGTACAAAGTGTCTTCTCCTCATGACTTGCAAGGTCTGAATAACAAACTCATTTTCAATCTTGAAGAAAGAATTAGGCTTAATCCCGATAATGAAATAGCTCTATGTGATCCACCAGGTCACAGACAACCTGTTGATGTTATATCTTTCTTGGACTCATCAGATCCAGATAATGAGGATGTGCTGATATTGAGGATGATGCTGATATTGAGGATGATGCTGATATTGAGGATGATGCTGATCTTGAGGATGATAGTGTTGATGATAAGAAGAATGATAATAATGATGATGATGGTGCAAATAAGGATAAAGCTAATAAAGATAATGTTGGAGCTTCAGACTACACTGATCTTACGACAAAATATCTTAAAGGAGAGGGTCATCATGTTGAGGGGGAGCTTCCAGCAGTTGACATTCAGAATGAACAACCTCCAAACATTAAACAACAAGCTTCAATCACCATCCCCTCACAGTCCAATGAGAGCATTCTCAATGCCATTCAAATCATGTTAGATACTCATCTAACATCAATGCAGGATTATGTAGATAGGTCATCTTCAACAGTGAAAGAATATATAGATCAATCTATCCAAAAAGTGAAATCTAAATTAATGGCTGCGATCAAGGAGATCAAGGAAGACACTATAATCCTTAACAAACAAATGACAAAGTGGTTTGATCTGGCAGAGAAGACAGTGGTGTCTCAAAATACAATTCTAAGATCAATGGACACACAAATTTAATTGTCTGAGCAGGATATGACATATGTCAAGAACTATGTCAGCAAGACAGATGAGGTAATAGAAAAATCCTCAAAACAGATACAAGAATATGTGTACTCCACTACCATGCAACTGAATGGTGAGGCTGACAGGAACAAGGATGAGCTAAAGGCTGATATTGGAAATGTCTTCCAAACAATCTCTGGCTCCATAACTGCTGCTCAGCAGGACATCTCAGAAGATATTTGAAGAAGCCAAAAAGGGGGAGGATAACAATGTTGTAACCAATTCTGAGCTAGCTCTCAAGATTCTGCAAGGAACAAGGCTTGCCTTAAACCTTCCCCTCCTGGATAGGCAAAGAGCAGAGGATTGGGATTTCTCTAAATAGGAAGAAATAGCCCAGAATGTAAGACTGGCAAAGAAAGAGAACACACAATGCTTGTTGAAGAGTTTATGGCCAAGCAGAGGGATGAACAAACCAAAGATCCAGACTTTGAGTATTGGAGTGAAGACTCCAAAAGCATCATTCTAAATGCAATTTAAAGAAAATCTGGTAAGAAAGGAGAATCCAAGAAGGATGCCATCAAAGTACATTCCAAAGCCATTCCTGTACTTCAAAAGGCAGGAAAATAAGGAGAAGATTGTTGAAATAGAAGCAGCAAATGCAGACAAAAAGACCTCAACTAAAGGGAAAAAAGCTGTTACAAACACTGTTGAATGCTCAACATCTTCTAAGAAGAGAAAAACTTAAATAAATGTATCTAAGTTTTATGAATATCTGAATGCAATTTGAATAATGTTTCAACACTTTATCTGAAATGAAAATGAATGAGTTGTTGAATCTATTATTTTTGTTGTGAGCTAATCTCATTCATAGCCTAATATTATTCTGCGTCAGTGCTTAAGACAATATGTGATGCCTTAACTTGATTACTTAATCACATCATTGGATTGATTAACTATGTTGGTATTATGCTTATCATGAATGTTATCTGCTTTGATATTATCATTAATGCCATATTAATGATAACATGATTATGTTATGATGAATGCTATATAGTGAAGTTACATGGTTAGTATTTATGTGTTATCTACCTTAGCATTGGGGGTGTTCTGTCTTCTCAAATAAGGGGAGATTGTTGGGAATATTACCCTCAATGTTCCTTTGATTTGAAGAAGCATCACTCAATGCGAAGTATAAATTGTATTTGATAAACCCTATTTTGCCTCATGACTATGCAGGGTTAGGTTATTCTAAGGTGTGCAATAAGTTCAGTGATTTACTGCAAAAACCATTGAGACAAGTTCTCTGTCTCAGCTGAACCACTGAGACAAGGCCAGGTGCCGCTGAGAAGGTGTCTGGGCCAATTGAGCTGCAGATAGAGGAAAACCGCTGGGACAAATGTCAGTCTCAGCAGATCCGCTGAGACTGGACAGAAGCATCCGCTGAGACAAGCAGTTGTCTCAGGCCAACTGCTGAGACAGATTCAAATGTGCTGGCGGGTTTTGCTTTTGGCGCAAGTTGTAGAAAAGCAAGTTAATCCTTACTCATCTACTGAAGACAAGGATCAGAAAGAGGCAGGATTGATGTTGTTGTTCTCTTCCCTGCTTCAAGATAGCAACAGAAGATCAAGACTTGAAAGAGTTAATATTTTATCTTCTGTTGTAAGCAATACTTATAACTTTTGTAGGAGCATATTGTTCTGAGTTTGTAGGGCATTTTTCCTGAGGGAGTAGGGCTGTTGGGCCTGAGTGTAGAGCTGAGAGTTCAGCTTGAGTGTAGGATCTCTGTGGAGATATGAGGTAGGACTTCATGATAGGTCTGAGTTGGAAGGGCTGCTGTGCCTGAGGTAGGGTTGTTGAGCCTGAGGTAGGGTTTGGGAAAAACATGAGACATCCTGAGGGATCTGAGTTGTAAGCTCTTGGAGCTGAGATTGGAGGAGTTGGCCTTATCTAAGTCATTGTTAGAAAGGTGGAGGGGGAAAGAGGATGACTCAAGACACCCTGTCTTGAGGAACATCTATAAATGCTTGTGTGTTTTCTGTGTGCTTGATTTCTTACTAACATTAATTCATAAAACCGCTAGACATTAGCCTAAAGAAAAAGAGACCTATTCACCCCCCCCCCCCCCCTCTAGGTGATTAAGACTACATCCTAATAAACTATCAATTTCTATGCTTACACAATGTATAATATATACAATTATGCATTGGGAAGGCAAAGTGGCACGTACATTTTTAAATCCTCCCGTATCGTTTTCAGAATGCCGGAATAGCTGGGCAATAATGATGTTGTTGTGTGATGTCATTTTGTTTGCCTGATTGAGTTTTGTCATCGAGAGTGTCGTCGAGATTTCTTTATCCTTGTCATCGAAATCATTGTCACTTTGTCGTCGAGATTCCACTAATGTCGTCTTGACCATCAAGACGATATTCTTTTTGTAGGCTATTTTCCTCTAGACGACTTTCAGTTATGCCTTATTCAAGCTTTCTGGTTTTCCTGTCTTCAAAACTAAAGTTATCAGACTACTTTAGGGTGGACCTTGTGTGAGATCCAACCCATTATCAAAATATTTCACATCTGTTGATAAAGGATATAAGGAATTCAACATGCCCAATTTAAGAACTTAACATCCCCAATTCAATTTTGAATTGATTGAACTTTGACTCATCAAGGGGCTTGGTAAAAATATCAGTTATCTGCCTTTCTATATTGACATACTCGAGGCAGATGTCCTCCTTTTTTATATGCACCCTAATAAAATGATATCTAATTTTAATATGCTTTGTTCTACTATGTGCCACATGATTCATAGCAATTGAAATGACACTTGAGGAATCACAGAAGAGAGGTGTTCTCTTTATCTACAGATTGTAATCCTCTAATCGGTGTTGAATCCAAAGAAGTTGTGCACATCAGAAATATATTCTGACTCAACTGTGGAGATAGCAATGCTATTTTGCTTTTTGGTACTCCAGGACACAAGCCTTCTTCCTAAGAACTGACATGTTCCTGAAGTACTTTTCATGTCCCCTTTGCATCCAGCAAAGTATACATCAGAATATCCACACAACTCAAAGTCATCTGACTTTGGATACCAAAGCCCTAGATTTGGAGTACTCTTCAGATATCTCAAAATTCTTTTCACAGCTGAGTAATGAGATTCTTTGGGGTTAACTTGATATCTTGCACAAACACATGTGGCAAACAAGATGTCTGACATACTAGCAGTAAGGTAGAGCAATGAGCCAATCATGCTTCTATACATGGACTCATTATAGGTTTTCCCCCTTTTCATCCTTGTCTAGAGACATATTTGTACCCATAGGAGTTCTCATAGGGGTAGAGTTCTCCACTCCAAATTTCTTTATGATGTCCAGGGTAAATTTGATCCGAGAAATGAAAATTCCTTCCTCAGATTGCTTTACTTGGAGACCTAAGAAATACTTGAGCTCTCCTATACTGCTCATCTCAAACTTACTTTGCATGTGTTTAACAAACTTCTTGCAAAGCCTCCCATCTGTGGATCCAAATATGATGGCATAAACATATATTTGAACCAATAAGATCTGACCCTTCAATTCTCTCAAGAAAAGAGTCTTATCTATTTTCCCCCTTGAGAACTTGTTTTCAAGGAGAAAGGTAGACGGTGTGTCAGACCAAGCCATTGGACCTTGCTTCAATCCATACAAGGCTCTTTAGAAAATAAACATGGTCATGAAAGGTAGGAGAGATAAAACCCGGTGGTTGAGCTACATAGACTTCTTCTTTCAAATCTCCATTTAAAAATGCTGATTTTACATCCATCTGGTAGACTTTGAATCCCTTGTAGGAATCATAAGCTAGGAAGAGACTGATTGCCTTTAGTCTAGCTACACGAGCAAATGTCCGATCAAAGTCTAATCCTTCCTTTTTCTATAGCCTTGGGCCACCAATCTTGCTTTATTCTTGACAATCACTCCAGCTTCATCCATTTTATTTCTGTAGACTCACTTTGTTCCAATAACATTATGCACTTGTGGCTTTGGAACTGTAACATCCCAATTCGATCTAGACCCATCGGGAGTGTGTTATGTCATCGAGAGTTGACTCGGGATCAGTAGAAGCCCTAAGACCCTGAGGTGGTCAGGTTTGAGTCATGGTCAGTAAGTGGTGGTTTGTTTTCTTTTCCCCTTAGCCTATTTTCTCCAAGTTTCTTCTCCTTTCTTATCTTCTTTATCTTGGTAATTTGTGATGATTGATTTACACTACTCTAATTGCAATGTTGTACGTATAAGTATGTCCTGGTAGTCCAGAAATAGGCTTTGATAGAAGCAGGTTAGGTTAGTTTAGAAAATTTGGGAAAAGAAATGTGCCAAGTCAAAATTGATGGGACATCCCATCGATCGACGAGATTGTCCCGTCGATCTTTGGCATCAGCTGGGAAAGGTGTTTTCCCCAGTATCTAAGTCGAAATCAACGGGGCTTCCCGTCGATCGATGGGAGCTCCCGTCGATCCTTGTCATCAGCTGGGAAGATGTTCCCATATGAGCTAAGTCAAAATTGACAGGTCTTCCCGTCGATCGACGGGACCATCCCGTTGATCGACGGGAGCTCCCGCCGATTTTTGTTTCCTTCATGCAGCTTGTTCCTTTAATGCGTCAGCTTCAGAAATATTTTGATGACGATATGATACCTTATCCTTGCTTATTTTGAGGCTGGGATGTGGCTTAAGCCTATAAAATAGTGATACATGGATGGATTGTCCAATCCAAAGCATGGGAAATGTTTCCCCATTAATTCTAGTCAAATCAGCCTCCATTTTCTCTCTCCTCCCTTAACCCTGAACTTCACCCCTCATCCAAAGGCTGATCATTCTTCTTCTTCCTCTTCCTCACACTTCAAAAAACTAACTAGCAACCTTCTTGAAGGAACAAGACTAGAGAGATGTCTTGGAGCTTGGCCGACCACCACCATGCCACCAAGAAGACAAACCCGCTCCATGACCGGAAATCAGGTGACTTCCGCCCCCTCTCCCTTGGTGCTAGATCTTTAGATCTGATTTAGGAGAGATGTCAGTTCAAAAGAGCTTGACCGTGGTGAGTTAATGGAGTTTTCTAGGAAGAGACCACGCTAGGACTTTTGTTCTAGGGCATCGTTCGCCGAGCAAATATCTTCAGTCAAGTCCTCTCTTCAATACGAAGCTGTAGGAACTGATTTCGTGAAGAATGGTGGTCTATTGAGGGAGTATTGGAGGAGAGAAGGCGAAATAATATATTTGTGTGTTGGAGGAAGAAGATGAACAGATGTTGTTAATCTATCTTAAGATCCGTGCATATTTATAATATTTAGATAGAAATTTGGTTTATGCAAGCGATGAACTTAAAGCCTATTTTTAGGGATGATCCGGCCACATTTTGGTCTCGTGCTCAACACGAAAGTTGTAGCCCTCAGAACGACCTTTCTAATGAGTAGTTGTGGGTTTTCAGTGGAGTTATGTAGCTCAGGTAAAGTAAAATCGAAAATGGTTGTGCAGGAAATGATCCGGTTTATGTACAGGATAGCTTGCTATCTAGATTTATTCTGCTGGGTTCAAACCCGATTTTAGAAGGGTTATGCTTAGATCTGGACCTTGGGCTTAACACAAAAGTTGTAGCCCTTGGCAATACCTTTTCAGAATGGGGTGGCACATTATTTTAGGAGGTATGTAACTCCCAAAAATCCTGTTTTAGTAAACATTAATGGATATGTACAGAGTTTTAATGTTTTTCTGATTTCTCTCAAAATAATTATCGGATGATTATGAAATTTGGTAGGAATGTGCTTGATGATGTTGTGATCACCTCTGTTTTGTTTTAGAATTTTTGGAATACATATTTACCATGAAATTGCTTGTCGTATCATATAAATGTAGAGCACCGTAATTAAGTATTGCGTAAAACAAAGAGATCAAGATCTGGTGGGAATGATTTAGGCATTAATTATGTCTTATGGTAGAAGTTTCAGCGGATTTGGATTTGAATTGAGTTATTAATTAAATGTGTTGTTTTAATTTATTAAGCTGAACCGAAATGTTAAGGTGTTCATTTGGTCAAGGATCTTGGAAACGTGACTTTGAACGCATAAGTAGTCCAATAGGATCAAAGAGAGTATTTCCCTTTTATACACATGCACTACACAAGAGCTATGACAACTTGGCATGAGGAGCGGTGACGGTTGATGTGGATTATAGGATATATGATATCCTGTGGTGTTCGTTAAGGACCCGGTTGGTAGGTCTTGGTATGCTAAGTAGCATCAATTAAACTTGGAATGGTAACTATGTTATGGACTTGGTTAGGAGTCCTTGGGTGCTTTATATCATGTGGTGAGCATGGAAATTACTCAGGTGTACATAGTCTTCACATGATTGCATGATGATCCTTGTTGAAGGATTGCTTGTGGTAGATGTACGGGATTGCCAGTCGTCACATCGACGGGAGCTGGCAAATAGATCTTGGCCGATTGGGCTGGTTTCTTTGTGTTTAACTCCAAAGACTCCTTCCGTGCCTAGGGACCGGTTGGGCTGGTCTCTTGGTGTTTGCTTCCCAAGTCCCCTTCCGAGTCTAGTACGCAGGTGCTCTGCTGTGTTGTGTTCTTAGCGTTGAGGCGTACGTAAGGCCTAGGTCTGGTAGTGTATATACCCACATAGTAGTGGAGAGCCTGATCCACTGTCACCGTCTGGCCATGACGGGTGATGCCTGAGAGGTTAGCTACCCTCAAAAAGTGGGAAGTACGAGTCTATGTCGACATAGCAAGTTAGCGTGCATGAGTAAATCATGGGCGAGTGATCATAAATACGTTCATTGCATTTCATTGCATTGCACCGCATAGAGATCCTCATCATATAAACTTGTATGGGCACCTTTATATGATGAGTTACTTGTTATTGCAAAAGACCCTTAACTTCAATTCAGTTCTCGTAGTCTATTGCTTAATACCCTGCTACTTGTTGTGCTCTCTATATGCTAGTATTTCATGTTGCTTACTTATACATATACTGCTTTTCTACCATACCATTTTTTGTCACCTTCTATATTGTATATACTGATTATACTGCATCTTTATCTGTCTTCCTTCCACCCAGTGTCGTCTAAGAGTTGCCGGGGGAGAGGACGTGAAGCTACTTAGTCTTTATGACTAACGGTTGCTACATCCCTATTTTTAGGAGGACACCCAGCGACAGGTAGAGCAACAACGTACGATGCAGGAGGACAGTCAGGCCAAGATCCCAGGGCTTTAGACTATGATACCTTCCCTTCCGTTAGTGACCGATGTGAGTGAGAGCGTGAGATATATCCATTAAGGCAATTTTGTACTCTGATATTTTGCAGGAGCTTTTGTAGCTACCTGTCATTTTGTATAATTTGTTGGGACACTTTTACTTTTGTGAATCTATGGCTTCTTTTGTTTTCAATTATTGATGGGTTGACATGATGACATTGGTTTAGCCGGCGGGGTAGACGTCTTGGGGTACAGGTTAGCCCATGTGCTGACATTACCGCAAGACGCCTGTTCTGGGCATAGGACTCCCCTCGGCCGTGTCTTATGTTCCGGGAGGGGGGTCTTACAGGAACGAGCCTCCAAACTTTGCATCTCTTAAATTGATTTAGCTCTCCTTGCATGGCCATAATCCAGAATAGATCTTGGTTGGCCACATCAAATTTCTTTGGCTCCAGTTGTGATAGAAAACTGATTTGCAAGTTCTCATTTAGAGCATTTCTTCTAGTTCTAACTCCATGATTAAGCTCACCAATTATCTGATTTGCTGGATGATTTCTAAGATGTCTCATAGTTGTAAGCATCACTCTTGATGGTTCTCCTATTTCAGTAACTTCTTCAGCTCCTGTTTCATGATTTTCTTTTTGGAGATTTGGATCTTCAGTAATCTCTTCTACTATTTCAGGAATAGATTCCAGTGTGGAAGGCTCATTCTTCTCAATTGTTTCTGCTTCTCTGATTTTGAGGGTCTCTAATCTTGCTTCAATTCCTGCACTTGATGAACTAGAAGAAGGATTATGCAGCATGTTGCTTTCATCAAAAACAATATGTACAGATTCCTCAATTGTAAGAGCATTCTTATTGAAGACTCTGTAGGCTTTTCTAGTTTTGCTATATCCTACAAAGATACCTTCATAGCTCTTTGCAAAGAACTTGGTAATGTAATGCTTATTATTTTTCAGCACATAACATTTACTTCCAAAGATTTTGAAGTAAGCTAGTGTAGGCTTCTTACCCTTAATCAGCTCATAAGGAGTCTTATTATGGTTCTTATTGACGAGTGCTCTATTTTGTACATGGCATGGAGTATTTACTGCCTCAGCCCAAAGATATTTTGAAAGTGAAGAGTCACTTAACATGGTCCTACTAGCTTCAATAAGTATTCTATTTTTCCTCTCAGCAACCTCATTCTGTTGGAGAGTTCTATGTGATGAAAACTCTTGTAGGATACCTTCTTCTTCACAAAATTTATTCATTGACCCAGACTGAAATTCAGTTCCATGGTCACTTCTGATTTTGAAAACAGAACTGTTTATTTCATTCTGAATTTGTTTGACAAAATTCTTGAATGTACTTAGGGTATCAGACTTGTGTTTTAAAAAGAACACCCGGGCAAACCTAGAGTGATCATCAACAATAACTAGTGTATGATGCATTCCTCCTAAGTTGTGCACTTCCATAGGACCAAATAAATCCATGTGTAGGAGGTATAAGCACCTAGTTGATTATTTGTCTTGTATGCTTTTGAATGAGGTTCTTGTTTGCTTGCCCCTTTGGCATGCATGACAAGGACTTATCTCTAAATAATTCAACTTAGGAGCATCCCTTACCAAGTTTTCTGTCATAATTTCTTAAGAGACTTGTAATTAATGTGGGTCTGTCTCTTGTGCCACTTTACACAAGCAGACATTCCATCATTTGCCACAAGACATACAGGTTCATGTTTTCTAATGCAAAGGAAATTCAAGCAATAAATATTGCCACTCCTAGTGCCTGTTAAAATAGATTCAGAATTCTGAGAATCCTTGATCAGGTACTCATCCTTGTGGAAAGCAATAATATATCCCATGTCACATAGTTGGCTTATGCTAATGAGGTTATGTTGTAACCCTTCAACATAAGCAACCCTTGTGATAGTGATACTACCATTAGTAATCTTACCATAGCCTTTGACTACACCTCTATCAGATCCTCCAAATTTGACATTGGGTCCATCTTCTACAGGTGTAAACTCCTTCATGAGGCTTCTGGTTCTAGTCATATGCCTGGAACACCCACTGTCCAAATACCACACAGGAGTCTTGGTGGATTTTTGACATACCTGCAAAATAACTACACTTCCTTAGGAACCCATGCTTTCTTAGGTCCTAGGTGCTTGTTAGGAAGGAAATTAAATGGAAGACTAACTTCATTCTTACTGATTTTCATGTGGGGAGAATTCTGGACAGTTGGATTAAACCAACAGTCTAAGGAAAAATGCCCTACTTTACCACAGCACCATCATTCAAATCTATTGTATCTAGATTTTCTTGTGGAGCTTGGTCTGATTGTTTTCAGTTGTTGCTTGGCAGCTAAATCTCCATTTTTGGAAATTGTGGAACTTTCCCCAGCATGAGTGTTTTTGAAAGCCTTCATAGGAGGATTATTTTGGGATGCAGATAGTGCACTCTTCCCAAGTAAATTTTGTCTTTTGCTGAGCCAAGTGGAAGGAAGCTTAAGACCACTTTTTGTCTCCTTGCTCTATTTGCATCCACAGGTGCTACTGTGATCATATGGATTTGTGGGTATGATCACTTTTCTAAAGACTGTCTTTCCTTGAGCAGATTTCCCACTATTTTCACCTGAGAGTCGCCCAAACCTTTCTTATTTGTTTGTGAAAATCTATCTATCAAGGAATGAACTGTTTGTGGCTTGGATTAATTAGTTACAATTCTCCTTTCCTCTAAGAGCTTATCTTCTAGCTCTTTGATTCTAATATTCTTATGCTTAATAACTTCATTCAGAGTGCTAGTACTCAGTGGAGAGATTGATAATTTGGTCTTATCTTGAGCTAGCTTAGTTACTTTCTCATGCAGTTCATCTCTCTTGCCACTCAAGGAGATGAGCTCTGCTGCTTGTGCTTTACAGAGAGCCTTTGCTTTCTTAAGATCATCAAGCAAGACACCAAATTTCTCAATATAATCAGTGTAGACTTCTCTTACTGTTGAAGCGGAGCTGGCATCTGAATTTGTGTTAGATATAGTAGGAGAGGTTATAGGAATTACCTAGTTGTTTTGAATTTCATCACAACATTCTTCATCTGAGAAGGCCATAGATGTTATATGGCTATCTGATTCTGATGAGGAGCATTAAGTGTCATTGTCACTGAGTGTTCTCACTTTCTTTGCAACAAAGCATTTCTCTGACTTCCTGCTCTTTGAGTGCTTTCTTTCTTCACACTTCTCTTGTCTCTTGAATGGACATTCAACAATGTCATGTCTAGGCTTTTTGTAGCTGTAACAAACAATGTTAGAGGAAATATGTTTGCTAGATTTGGTGTCATACCTGTCTGATCTGTGTTTTCTCCCAGACTTGTCTTCTCTCCTGGAACTAGAGGGTGAAGTTTCAAATCTTTTGTTCCCTCTTCTTCTATTTCTCAGTAGTTTCTTAAACTGCTTGGTGAATAGTAAGAGATCTTCATCAGAGAGTTCGGAGTTGGAGTTGCTTGAGGTCTCTTCCTCTAAGACATAGACAGGCTCAACTGTCATATGCTTTATGGAAGCTTTAGCTTTAAAGGCCACTGCCTTTTCTCTAATGTAAGCCTTGGAGTTTTCCTCTTCAGCCTTTCTAGTATCCAGCTGCAGCTCATATGATAGGAGCTTGCCATATAGCTGTCGAGGCTCCATTGCTCCCAGATTGCCAACTTCCCTTATGGCACACAGCTTCATGTCCCATTCTTTGTTCGGAAATCTCAAGAATTTGTCATTTAGCTCATAATTGGTGAACTCTCTTTCATAGGTTCTGAGCCCATTGACAATCCTGAAAAACTTTTCATTGCAGGCAGCTATGCCATCCTTCTTGTCTTGCCTGAAGGATTCATATTCCTGATTTAGAAGAGATTTTTTGTCTTCCCTGTCCTCTTCTATTCCTTCCATGTATACAACAAAGGAATCCCACATTTCCTTTACTGTTTTACAATGAATCAGATTCTAAAAAATTGAATCATCAATTGCATTTACAAAGATGTTCTTAGCCCTTTTCTCCATGGTGACCAAGGCTACTTCACCTTTGGTGAACTGGGATAGGGTTTTAGGTGTATGAGATGCTATTTGGTCCACAAAGATATTCATGGGGACATAGGGTCCCTCTTCAACTGCCAAATAGACTCTAGGTCTGAAGCTTCCATGTACAATTTGATTCTCTATTTCCAGATAGCAAAGTACTTTTTGGTGCAGATTGGCAGCTTCATTGAGCTCATTTCCTTATGATGCTCACCAACCGTTGATTTATCACAACCCGCTAAACTTGTAGATCTTGTTCTAAGCTATTAATCCATTGAACTAAACCTTCCTCTGATACCAATTGAAAGATATGGGTTTGATTAAACTACACCTAGGGGTGATTAGGTGTTTTCAAAGTTAATTGCTACTTTAAATTCTATCTATCATAACACAGAAGCAACACAGAAAACACACAGGATTTATAGTGGTTCCCTAAGTGACAATGTGTTTAGAGGTAGTCTAAGGTCCCATGCACCCACCTATCTATCAATGAGCTAGACTAGGAAACTTCTCCAACTTCTTAGATCTCTTCTCAATAAGTAGAAATTACAACTCAGGCTCACAAAGAACTCTACCAACAACTCAGACTTTATAAGTCTTACAACAACTCAGATCTTCACTAAGATCCTACCAAACTCAGGCTCACAAAGAACCCTACAAAACTCAGGCTCACACAGAACCCTACCAAATCAGATTTGGTTACAAAATCCTACTAGCTTAGGCTCACAAAGAACCATACAGAATAATACATATGAGTTTGTTGTTGTAGAGGAGAAGGATTCAAGATAAAAGCTTTGACTGATCAGACTTCTTCTTCTTCTTGCAACTGTAAGCCCAGAGATCTTGTGAATCACTGAACCTTTCTATAGAATCTTCTCTTGACCTTCACAGTACAGCAATGGAGCCTTCTTCTTGATAATTCTTTTCTCTCTCTTCTGTTAGTATGTCTGAGAATAATCGTGAAAGAGAATACCGAAGAACAGGTGTTTCTGTAATCGAAAATGTGTCTTTTATATTGCTCTGCAATTATGCATAAAAGTCCTTATTGATTATTCCATAATCGATTTGCCAATTTTAAAAGTTTGACAGAATTGGCATAATATTTTATCATAAATGACTTGCCATTCTTGAAACTTGCAGAATATATAAGTAATAATACTCTTCATTAAATACTGTGCAAGAGTTATATTCTATAAAGAATATATCATTTATTACTCCTTGATTAATGCCCAAGATTAGCGGTGTGCACATTCCCTGCATTTCCATTTTCGAGAAAATCGGCGCATTAAATGCACCTAAGCATCTGTCACGATGATAAATTTTCTTCTACCCGATATCGTCTTGATCATCTCAACGATGTGTAATCTTCACGAAGATATCGTCGACATACTTCTTTCTTCCAGACTTTACTTGATATCTCAACGATATTGCTTCTTCTAGATGATATTGTCGATTTGTTTCTTTTTATATGACTTAGACTTATTCTTCAAGTTGATAATCTTTCTTCAAGACGACATCGTCTTGATCTTCTAGATGATATAAAGTCTTCAAACTGATGTTGTCTACATGGTCCTTTCTTCAGGACTTAATGGGTTATCATGACGATATGTCTTCAACTGTCAAGACTATACATCTTCTTTAAGACGATATCGTCGAGTCATCTGAACTTAGCTTTCTCAACGATAAACTTTCTTCAAGATGATATCGTCGAGACTGTTTTGACGATATGTTTTCTTTCTCAACGATTTATCTGCTGAGACTTGAGACGATATTTTACTTAGTGAATTTTCAATACTTTTATAGTCTTGATACTAGTGATGTAGCTTTGATGCATCTATCACAACATGAACTTAAACATATCATCAAAAATAACTTGGCTTATCTGTACTTGTGTTCCTTCTTAAAATCTAGAAATATTGACGGCATAATACCCAACATAGGTGTCTACCTAAATCACCTATAGGGGGTGAATAGGTGAGTTCTATGGAATTAAGCGGAATTAAAATACATTGAAAATATGCACACAAAATATGAGAGAACACACAGCATATACATTGTAAATAATCATCCTTGATTGTAAGCATTGAAGCATAATTTTTTTTTGTTCATCATTTTTTAAAGGAAATACAAAAAAAACTTTAAAAATAGAGAAATAAAAACAGAACACTGCATTAAAATAATACAAGAATTTTATTTTTCTAAACCAAAATTTTTTTTGGAGCAAAGGGGCTAACGCCAGGCGTTAGCTTCTTAACGCCAAAACAGAACGACAAATCTAGAGTTTTTGAAAAAAAAATTCATAATTCATTTATATTATAAAGATGCCTTCTTACTATTGAAATTTTAGAGATTATAGGGTTGATTTGAAGGCTCTTTTAACATGTTTTTGGTGGGTATAAAAGTGTTTTTACGTTTTTATTGGGTTTTTTTAAATAATGCAAACAAATATAAACAAAATCTTGATAGCATTTTATAGGGTTTAATGAGATATTCATAAAACACCCAATTCTAACCTAAGCATGTTAAATCGTGCATCGGGTAGAGGTTTGGTAAAAATATTGGTAAGTTGAGAATCAGTCCCTATATAGCTAATTTTAACATGTTCCTTCTTGATATGATCCCTAATAAAATGACGTCGGACATCTATATGTTTAGATCTAGAATGATGTACGGGATTGTTTGTAAGATCGATAGCGCTCTTGTTCTCACATTTTAAATCTATTTTACTTATATAAACACCAAAGTCCACTAACGTTTGGGTCATCCATAATGCTTGTGCACAACAACTACCTAGTGCAATATATTCAACCTCGGTGGTGGAGAGGGCAACATAATTCTGTTTCCTACTCGAACATGATACAAGTGAAGGGACTATAAAATGGCACGTGCCACTAGTGCTCTTATGATCTAATGAACATCCTGCATAGTCTGAATCAGAGAAATTGTGTAAAATAAAGCAATCACTATGAGGATACCATAAGCCTAATCTAGATGTTCCGATTAGATATTTAAAAATACGTTTAACCGCTTTTAAATGTGATTCTTTTGTGTTAGCTTAAAATCTAGCACAAAAAGAAACGGAAAACATAATATCGGGTCTAGATGCGCTTAAATATAGCAATGATCTTATCATTCCTCTATATAATGTTTGATCAACTAAAATATCGGCTTCATCTTTTCCTAACTTTAGTGATGCACACATTAGTGTATTAGCTTATTTTAGGTTTTCAAATCCAAATCTTGTAAGAATATTATGAACATATTTAGTTTGACATATAAAAATACCATCTTATTTTTGTGAGATTTGAAATCCTAGAAAATAAGTGAGTTCTCCTTCCAAGCTCATTTCAAATTTATTTTTCATCACTAAAACTACTTCATTACATAACTCTTCATTAGTGGCTCCAAAAATAATATCATCAATGTAAATATGCAACATAATCAAATTATTATCTACAAGCATAATGAAGAGTGTATTATCCGCACTTCCCATTTTATAATCATGCTTTATTTAAAGTAATGTTAATCTATCATACCAAGCACGTGGCGCTTGATTCAAACCATAAAACGTTTTTTCTAACATATACACATGATTAGGAAATTTTTCACTAACAAATCTGGGTGGTTGTTCTAGATAAACTTCTTCATTTATAATCTCGTTTAAAAGTGCACTTTTAACATCCATTTGAAATAATTTAAATCTTTTAAAACTCACAAATGCAAGAAATATCCGAATTGATTTTAGGCGAGGAACGGGTGCAAAAGTTTCATCAAAATCTACCCCTTCAATTTGTGAATATCCTTGTGCAACTAGTCTAGCTTTATTCCTTGTAATCCAAGAGTCGCCATCTAGTTTATTTTTAAAAATCCATTTGACACCTATAACCGGATAAGTAGACGACCTCTCTACTAAATTCCAAACCTTATTATGTTCAAATTGATTTAATTCATTATTCATAGCTAAAAACCAAAATTCATCATTTAAAGCGGTTGAAACGTTTTTCGATTCAATTTCGGATACAAAACAAAGGTTTGAAAAAGACTCATGTAAAGAAGAATGAGTACTTACCCCAATTGACGGTTCTCCAATAACAAGCTCCCTTGGATGATCCTTTGGAAACTGTAGCACACATGGAGGAATATTCCATTTGTTCTTCTCCTTTCTCCTCTTTTTCTTCTTCTTTTTCTCCAAGCGATTCATCATACTCATTATCCAAAGGGGGTAGAGGTTCATCTTCATTTCCTGTACGATTAGTATCTACACATGGAATAAGCTCATCAAATCTTACATGAATAGACTCTTCAACTAGTTTAGTTCTTTTATTATAAATTCTATAAGCTTTACTAGTTGAGGAGTACCCAATGAAAATTCCCTCATCACATTTTTCATCAAATTTTCCTAATGCATCTCTAGTGTTTAATATAAAACATTTGAAACCAAAAACATGAAAATATGATACATTTTGTTTCTTTTTAAAATAAAGCTCATAAGATGTTAATTTTAAAATAGCACGAAGCATGACACGATTAATAATATAACATGAAGTATTAACATCTTCAGCCCAAAATAATTTAGGCAACCCATATTCACAAAGCATAGTGCGTGCTAGCTCTTGAAGGGTTCTATTTTTCCTCTCCACTACACCATTTTGTTGTGGGGCGCGTGGAGCGGAAAATTCATGTTTAATTCCTAAATCATTACTAAAAGAAGAAAACATATCATTTTCAAATTCTCCTCCATGATTCGAGCGTATGCATTTAATTTTTAAATCAAGATCGTTTTGAATATGAATGCATAGTTTAGTAAATTCAAGAAATGCATTGGATTTGGAAGAAAGCCCCTACTGCCCCCGAGCCCCCAAGCTCGACAGATCGCACCCGCAAGTGCACTGCCCTGGCCCTCAAGACTCACAGCTCTCCAGCCCTCAAGCCAGACAAATTGGCCCGGAAGCCTTACAAGAGAATACAGTAAAGAGACTGTTACTTCTGCCGGATGTAGATCGGCAACGTTGCCTGATGACGATTGGCTTCTTATGATTGAAGAAGATTCTTCTGATTCATATCTTTGACAGCGCAGATCTTCTTCAATCTCTACTTACTGCCTGATGTTGAACGTCGACTTCTCAGTCAATGAAGATGACTGATTCTTTTGAGAACGCTTGAATCTTCTTCTCCTTCTTCTCCGCTGAATATACTATTCTATTGAAGAGCGGCGGGATTCTTTTTCTCGTATGGTTCTTTTTCTTGCACAGCAAGCTTCTTATTTTTCTTGTGTAACATTGTTCCCTTTTATAGGATGGACAGGCCGTATAACAGTCACATACAATTTCCTTTACTGTCAGACGCCCATCTTTCAAAGCATGCGCTGATTGGACAATCAGGCGGCGACATTAAATGCTGACAGCACGTCCGCAAGATTTGAATTCTGTCTTGAAGATATTTGTATCATTTCAACGACAAGCTATCTCTGACTATGTCGTCGCGATCTTCCTTCTTGCATCATGTCACCGTGACCATATTGCTCTCTCGACGACATGCCTTCTTCACGACGATGTTTGTTCTTTCTCGACGACACGGTCACTTTGGTGAAGTCGACGATACTGCGTCTTCTTTGCGTTCGACGATCTTGCTTCTGCGCTCGACGAACACGCCAAATCTCAGCGATCGTCGATCTTCCTTCTAAGCTCGACGATCTTGCTTCTGCGCTCGACGAACACGCCAAATCTCAGCGGTCGTCGATCTTCCTTCTGAGCTCGACGATGTTCCTTCTGCGTTCGACGAATAGCATTCTGCGATCGACGAACTTGCCATCCTTCGTTCGACGATCGACATTCTTCGTTCGACGATCTTGCTATGTCTCAACGATCGGCGAACACACTACTTCTCGGAGGTTGCTTTGCTCATCATCACGACTACAAGCATACTTTGTCGACGATGTCTCCTATCCTTCTCGACGATATAGTTCTTCGTGAAGTCATTAAAGTACATGACATATTGTCAATCCCTGCAAGCATAAACTAGATGGAATGTTAAATACAACTTGCATTTATCATTGAGCTGAGCACTTCTTCAAATTAGGGACATTGCAGGGCACTGTTCCCAACAATCAGAGTGATCAATCAATTCCACTCTACAAGTTATCCAGTTCTTACCATTGGTGGGACTGATCACATCATCAGGCATCCCAATCATCCTCAAATTGTAAGGTGGTGCACTTGTGAACCTTATGAGGGTATGTTAACAAATCATTATTAGTATCCATGTTTGTAAGATGGCTCCCAATCACTTTCTATGTGGAGTTTGATTCATAAGGTATGCGGGTAAAATTCTTTTGAAACCCTAAGATTTTTCATAAGTCAATTTCATCAAGGAAATATCATCACATTTATTTCTCTGAATTCCTATCACCTAACCTTTAATAGTCTTGGCCACTTTCGTGTTGTCCAAAGCAAGGTAAGAATTAGATCGTTCTTACCATAGTAACCTTAAATTTTATATTCTAAATCTAACAATTCATCGTTTTAGATCTCTGGTTATTCATCATCATGGCTTCCAAGGTTTGAGGATTGTTATCGTAGTTAAAATTTTCTACCAGAATAGGGCGTGATTTTTAACAAGTCATGAGTTAATCACTTCCGAATGCCCCAAGTCGCAAGAACCTCAAATATAACTACGACTTGTATGACCTAGTTTCTGTCCATAACTTCTAGAATGGGACATCGACATCCCTAAGTGATTAATCCTGGCGACTTTACATTTCCAATGATTCAACTAAGATCAAGTTGTTGTTCGATCAATGATGTCTATCCATTGTCCTGGTGATACTACAGATCATTATTCTGAACATAGTGTTACACCATCTCATCTTTGCCCGGGTAACATCGTATAAGATCGACTTCACAATCACCATATTCACGATACAACACCTTCTGAATTAGATCCAAAGGAAACCCTAGTAACTAATATGCCCAATAAACAAAAGGTAAGCCCCTAATAAACAAAACATAAGCCACTATCTATTTTGGGCTAAGTATCTTCAATATCTCCATGCTATATTCATCCTAAGTATGTAAACAATCCTCAGGGCACACAACCTTAGACTTGGGGTTCTATCTTGAGACTTGTTGGTGTACTCCCTACATTAGACTCTTCAAGGTACCCTCTACGATAACCTTATCAGGTTCAACATGTGACCCAATCCTAAATGGGTCTCTTCTGAACTTGAATTCTCATCTGACCCTCGGTGTTTGTCGTGGTGGTTGTCTCAAAGTAATCATGTCACTAGTACGAGGGTTGAGTCTACGAGTCCGATACCATTCTGCTTATGTGTCAATCTCTCTTTCACTAGCCTCTTTGGGGTATCCTTGTACCTTCACCAAAGTTATACCTACGGTCTATTTCAGACTAGGTCATGGTATAAATTGTCATGGTAAGTCACGTGTCCTAGTGGAGTTTAAATCTAACTCATTGACTAAAGGACTATCTAAAGAGATCTTCGTAGCCGAAGGTATTCCCTTCTGGGGGCAGGGTTCGCCGCAGGCTACACAAGAAAACTTGCCACTCGTAAGGAGATTTGGCTAACAAAAAATTCGCTAAAAGTGAAATTTTCATGTGATTTTCCCATATGGGCACACCATTGCTTTCGCTGCTTAGTTTGTCGTCAAACTAAACTCGCGCGGGGTGGCCCAGGGTTTGTGGACCTCTTTTCATTGGATCGAGGTTTCCTACCAGTTTGTGAGGCACCATTTTTTTCGCTACAAAACCGGGTCTTAAGCTCAGAACCGCCGCTTTGCGGTGACACCTTCACTTGGGAAGGTCGCCACTACAAAACGCCGTTCCTGGCGGCATATCGATCACAGATTTAGAAAAGTATATATGAACAAAATAAGTTCAAGTCCACAATCACATGCTATATATAATAAATGTCCACATGGTGTAAGACCCCATTTTTTCAATACAAAACCGGGTCTTATGCCCAAAACCGCCATTTTGTGTTGACACCCTCGCTCGGGAAGGTCGCCACTACAAAACGCCGATCCTGCCGGCCATATCGATCATAGAAGAAGAAAAGAATAAACGAACAAATAGAAGTTCAAGTCCACAAATCACATGCTATATATATAATAAATGTCCACATGATATAACTGAAATAACAAGGGTTACAATAAATAAGGGCTCATGACCTGTACATCATGTCCTCACTACAAGATCACTCGCGGAAGCTAACTACTAATCACTCACTGATCCTGAATCTGGTGCTCCTGTACTAGACTGGCCCGCCTCCGTCTGCACAGGCCTCTGGCGTTGCTGCGTCTCCTCGATCCCCTAAAATGATATGGTCCACCGACCGTTAGTCAAAAATACTAAGCCTTATGTTCCCCACCCCTCCCCCAATGGCTCCTAAGCACCGTGTGGGAGGATGAAGCGAAGGACAGCAAGAAGTATAAAATAAAGCAGATGATGGCAGATCTATCTATAGAAAATGTCTACAACTACACATGTGTATATAGACAATTAAAGCGGTAATAGAGCATGGTAAAGAACAAGTAATGAATAGTAAGTAAAGAAGGTACATAGAAGAAAAGTAACCATTGATTTATAGGAATGCCCATACAAACCTATAGACCTAGGGGTCGTTTAGCAGGGTCTATCGTATAAAGAGTCCCATAACCAATTTATACGATAAGGGTAGGGGTTGAAATGCAATGTTTATGCCATGACATGCAGAGTTTTGCAGTTTATGCTATGTTCATACAAGTGCAACTCACACACTTCGACTCTATGCGCACAGACCTTTAGTTCCCCCTTTCTGGAGCTAGCAAGACTCCCAGGATACTCCCGTAGTGGCAAACGGAAGCGGTGGGTTGGGCCTCGCCCACCTCTAGGTTGGTATTCACACTACCTAGCCTAGACCTATCGTACGCCTCAACGCAAAATCGTAGAGCATCTGCGTACTCTTACTGGCTGGACCACCAGACGTTTATGGCTAAGTGCAAATTCCACACTTGCCGAGTCAACGTATCGACGTCGGTGTGAACGACCGTCCAATACCGAAGACCCACCATCTTCATGCACATGCAAACATGTTCTATTATATCCTGAGCCATAAACTCCCCAGGCTAACCCGCCCTTCACGATAACCTTCCGAGCTACTGGCTCGCCGGACCAACCCGTCCGCACCAATAAGCATTACTGAGTCACAAGCTCACTAGACTAATTAGTCTGCTGCTACATCCACCGAGCCTACCGCTCGAATGATCAAACTAACTAACCTCCCATAACCACGAGGTGTGGGTGTGTGCATTATTAAGTTAATCCTGTACAACAACTTATCCCTATAATTTATGGTTAATCTTGAACTTCCCGAGGTTTACCCTGTAAGGGGCTCGCTATGGTACTAGGAACCACAATGGGATGACACCCCAAGGCTCCCTTTCTCAAGACACTTAATGTTTTTTGTAACTACCCCAAGACTCCCTTTCTCAAGACACTTAATGTTTTTTGTAACTACCCATAAGAATAACTTTATGACCCTCTAAGGGGAAAGACGATCTTCGTCGGTCCCGAACACAACCTTGCCCTTTGGCTTATTGGCCACCCTCAACATGTAGACTCCTTTTGATGACCTCAATCTTCTCAACCAGTCTAGGTACATCCTCTACCTTCCCTTCCCACCTAATGATCTTCAATTTACCCAAGTTTTATAGTTTTACTATACGCAGACCAAACGAACTATATGAACCACATAAGTGGAAGTACTCCAAATACTCATCCTCATGACACAAGATTATTACTGGAGGACTATCATGGCATCATAAGGCTAAATCCAGAGATTCATATTTTTCCTTAACATTTTAGCATTTATTTTAATTTCTCCAATATTTGCCAAGTATGAATATGAGCATAAAGTGTAAGGTATTCTTATGATATGTCTCCCATAAAATTAAGATAAATCTATCATGCCAAAATAACCATAAGTACAGAATTTCACAATTTTACAATCAAGAATTATCCTCTAATTATAATATTGAATATTTATCCAAAATTAGAAATTAAAGAAGGAACCACCAAAAATGATTGTCCAAAAATTATGGGAAAATTACCAGAGGTTTATATTGATCAGAAAAGTTCTCAGGCCAAATTTCAGAATTTATAAAGGCAAATTAATCACATAAATAAATATTCCAAAGAAACCCAGTCTAGGGAAAATTATGAAAGAACCTACTGTAATTAATTCCAAAAATTATGAAAGAAATAATAGATCTCCAATGTTTTCATAAAGGCTTGCTGACTGAATTTCACAATTTATGAAAATCATTTTCTCACCTAATTAATTATTCCAAATAAATCCAAATATGAGCCTGTTGTGAAGTGGCCTACTGATATCAGTCTCCAAAAATTATACAAAAATTTACAGAGCTTCCTAGTGCTCTGAAATATCATATCGCCAAGTTGCACATTTTTCCAGAGAGTTTGGACCCCTAATTATATTTCTTAAGATTAAGGTAAATTAAGTGCATTGTGAATGAAGTGCTGGTTAAATAATTTATTTAATTACACAAAAATTACCAGAGGTCCATCATATGAATTTAAAGGCACTACAAAGGGTTCATCACCATCCAAGGCCATTTAAAATAAGTAAGTCTCTCTAATGATGAAAAGCCCTAAAGGGGTTATAACCTAATTTAGGGGAATTAAATACTCCTAAAACTCCCTCAAAATTCCCTAGGCCATTATTACACCCCATGAACATATCTAGTAAGTCTCATGACCATTCTAGGACTTTTGACCACATGACCTTCACAAGGTTCTATATGCACCCCTAGGGATAAAGCTAGGGTCCTAGGGCATATCCGCCTCCACACCACCCCAAATCACTCATGGGGGTGTTTTAGGTGATCCTTAACTAGTGGCCAAGGTTTCACTTCATGTTGATGAGTTTTGACCACCATAGCCCAAAATGAACACCATACCTTGTTTTGACCTAGTTTGACCAAACTTGGGTTAGCAATTTTCCTAACCAAATCAGCCCCAACTGAGCTGAAATTTTTACCAGGGTCATATAATAACCCTAGGAAGCACCCACCAAAATTTGGAGAGAGTTGGAGGTCATTAGACCCTAAAATTAATTAACATATAAATTATGAAATTATTACAAAAACCTTAGAAACATTTTCTCCTAAAATTTCCATCTTTGGATATGTTATGGGGGTAGGTACAATTAAACTATGTTCCAAATTTCATGCCATTTGGAAGGCTAGTTTAGTGGGGGTACCCATTTTAATTTTTGATGAACCTTAGGACACCTTGCACCAAAACGAGTGTTCTAAAGAGACACAAAGTTCTACAACTTTTGTCTCTGGCAACATCTACTAAAAAGGCCTCTAAGAGCCTCATTTTCCTGTTTCAAAAATGTGCATTCTAAAGAGAGTTTATATCATTAAATAGTTATAGTATTTTATAATTTGGACAGATGAGAAATTGGACGGCATCCGTATGTCTTCCTCCTTGAGCCAACAGTCGAGATTGACCCATCCTGAAGATTTTACAGCCCCATTTCCCGGCCACCCGACCTCCTCCCTAGCCGGCCACCACCACCACCACCTCCGTTGAGGTGCTGGCTATCGCCGGGCGGCGGCAAGGCCGCCGGAGGGGCAGTTTCCGGCGAACCCGACCAAGTCTTTTTCATGGAAAATTTCAGATTTTCTCCCTTGGATCGAGCTCAATTGAGCACGATTTCTCACCTATTTTGATCTAAGATATACCCATAGAGAAAGAGGAGGAGAACCAGACCTTAAATCGGGCTTGATGGTGGTTGTTTCCTGGATTTGCCATGGCTGACCACCCTCCTTGAGCTCCTTGCCGATCTCTCAATTCTCCACCAAATGCAACGATCTAGGACTCAATCTCAAATGATATCCCCCTTCTAAGGTGATGGAAGGGTCAATTTGAGGAGGGGGAGGCTTAATGGTGGAGTGCAATTAATGGCCATTTCGGTTTCACTTGAAAACACTTGAATTCTCCACCGGATAGCATGGGAAAGGCTGGAAAATGTCTTAGAATTCAATGGGGAGATGAATGGAGGTTGTGGGGAGATGAATGGGGGGGTCAATTTGCCTTGAATGCCATGAATTCACCTTGAATGCCCACTTTCTCTCTCTTCAAATTGGGGGAAACTCCCAATTTCTCTATCCTAGTCACCCTCTCCAGAAATTGTATGGCATTCAATGTAATTTCAGCCTCATGAGGCTAGAGTGTCACTTCAATTGGGCCTAGCCCAAGTGGGTTGAGCTTGAGTTAGCCTTTTCCCCTCTTTTTGGGCAAGGTTGACCAAGTGTTGACTTGAGGTGTTGACTTGGTCAACTGATGGTTTGACTGGTCCAAGTGGTGTGTATTGAGTCCCTTGACACCACCCAAAGTTGGTTGAGTCATGGTGGTGACCCAATTGAGCCAATTTATCCAAAAGGTGTTGGTTTGAGCAAAACAGGGCTAGAGTTGACTTGGGTCAAATTGGCCAAATTGGTGGCCCCATGATGGGGGTCTTTAGTCCATTGGGTATCTAATATCCTTATAAGGGTAGGGGCAAGGTCAATTTGGCATGGTGGAGGCCAATTGACCCTAATTGGGCTACTTTGATCAATTTAAGGTTAGGGTTGACTTTGGTCAACTTGACCTATTTGGTTGACCCCAATGGGTCCTTGGTGCTCTAAGGGGACCCCTAAAGGGTTAGGTATGCTATGGTGGGGTAAAAGGGTCAAGTTGAGACCCTAAAGTCCAACCCTAGGCTTGTTAAGTGGAAACTGCTATTTGCAGACTATTGTGGTTTTCCTCCTTGCCTAAGGCCAAGTGATCTCTTCAAGCTTCCTAGGGTTCTGTCATGACTTAGTTATGACAAAATCACTCTAGGGGGTCTAGTTGTTCGGGGGATGTTACACATGGTATAACTGAAACAACAAAGGTTATAATAATAAAGGGATTTTGCCCTGTACATCATGTCCTCACTACAAGATCACTCGCGGAAGCTAACTACTAATCACTCACTGATCGTGAAACTTGTGCTCTTGTACTAGACTGGCCCGCCTTTGTCTGCACTGGCCTCTGGTGCTGTCGCATCTCCTCGATCCCCTAAAATGATATGGTCCACCGACTGTTAGTCAAAAAGACTAAGCCTTATGTTCCCCACCCCACCCCCAATGGCTCCTAAGCACCGTGCGGGAGGATGAAGCGGAGGACAGTAAGGGGTATAAAAAAACATATGACGGCGGATCTTGTCTACAGGAAATGTCTACAACTACACATGTGTATATAAATAATTGAAGCAGTAATAAAGCATGGTAAAGAGCAAGTAAAGAACAGTAAGTAAAGATAAGTACACAATAGAAATGTAACCATTGATTTATAGGAATGCCCATACAAACCTATAGACCAAGGGGTCGTTTAGCAGGGCCTATCGTATAAAAAGTCTCATAACCAATTTATACGATAGGGGTAGGTGTTGAAATTCAACTGCTTATGCCATGACATGCAGAGTTATGCAGTTTATGCTATGTTCACACAAGTGCAACTCACACACTTTGACTCTATGCGCACAGACCTTTAGTTCCCTCTTTTTGGAGCTAGCAAGACTCCCAGGATACTCCCGTAGTGGAAAACGAAAGCGGTGGGTTGGGCCTCGCCCACCTCTAGGTTGGTATTCACACTACCTGAACTAGACCTATCGTACGACTCAACGCAAAACCGTGGAGCATCTGCGTACTCTTACTGACTTGACCGCCAGACATTCATGGCTAAGTGCAAATTCCACACATGCCGAGCCAACGTATTGACGTCGGTGTGAACGACCGTCCAATACCGGAGACCCATGACCTTTATGCACATGCAAACATGTTTACCATTTATCTCCAAGCCATAAGCTCATTGGGCTAACCCGCCCGTCACCATAACCTTCCGAACCACCGGCTCGCCGGACCAACCTGTCCGCACCAACAAGCATACTGAGTCACAAGCTCACCAAACTAATTAGTCTGCTGCTACAACCACCGAGCTTACCGCTCGTAAGACCAAACTGACTAATATACCCGTAACAACGGGGTGTGGGCGAGTGTATTATTAAGTTATTCTTGTACATCAACTTAGCCCTACAATTTATGGTTAACCATGGGCTTCCCGAGGACTACCCTGTGAGGGGCTCGCAGCGGTACTAGGAGCTATGATGGGATGACACCCCAAAGCTCCCTTTCCAAGGCACTTAATGTTATTGGTAACTACCCATAAGAACACCCCTCTTATCATCACACTTGGATTAACCCTAAGTATTTTATGACTCTCTAGGGGAAAGGCGATTTATCGTCAATCTCGGGTACAAGCTTGCCCTTAACTCACCAAGCACACTATCATCACATAAACTCCTTTTAGTAACCTTCAATCTCTTCAAATAGGCTAGGTACACCAACTATCTTCCATTCCCACCTACTGGTCTTCAATTTAATCAATTTTACAGTTTTACTATACGCAGACCAAATAAGTTATATGAGTTGCACAAGAAGAGGTACCCCAAATATTCATCCAACTGACTCAAGATTATTACTGGTAGTCTATCATGATATTCTAACACTAAAATCCAGAGGATCATATTTTTCCTTAATTAATTGGCATTTATTATAATTTCTCCAACATTGGCCAAGCATGAAATTGAACATGAAGTATAATATCTTCTTATGAAATGACCCCATAAAATTATGGATAATTTATGATGTCAAAATAACAGTAAATACATAATATCAAAATTTTGCAGTAAGGGGTTGGCCTCTAATTATAATATTGAATAATTACCCCAAATTAGAATTTAAAGAAGGAATCACCAAAAAATACTTGTCCAACAATTATGGGAAAATTACCAGACCTCTATATTAATCAGAAAAGTCCACTGGCCAAATTGCAAAATTCATCAAAACAAATTAGTCACATAAATAAATATTCCAAGTAAACCCATACTAGGGAAATTGTGAAGTAATCTACTTACAAATAATTCCAAAATTATACAGAAATTGACAGAGCTTTCTAATGCCATAAAATGTCCTTTCACCAAGTTTCATAATTTTCCAGAGGATATTTGGCCATCATTTATTTAATATATTCCTAAGACCAAATATATGACTTGTGAATGAAGTGCTAATTAAATTAATTCAATAATTACACAAAAATTACTAGAGGTCTATATCATGATTATGAGGGTACTATCAAACTTTCACCAATATCCAAGATATTTTGAGCATGTAAATTTCTCTTATAAGGAGGTTCCCAAAAATGGTTATAACCTAAATTAGAGGGGATAAGTGTTCCTAAAATTCTCATAAAATTTCCTAGGGAATATTTACACACCGTGAACTTATCTACCAAGTTTCATGACCATTCAAGGACATATGCCCCTAGGTCCTTCACAAGGCTTAAAGTGCAACCCTAAGGTTAGAACTAGGGTCCTAGGGCATATCCACCCCACATCACCCCAAATTACTCATGGGGGTGTCTTATGTGATCCTAAACCAGTGGCCAAGGTTTCACATCACTTTGATGAGATTTGACTACCTAATTCATCATGTGCATTTTTGACCTAAATTGGCCTAGTTTGACCAAACTTTGGTTAATTAATTACCCAACCAAATAAGTCCTAATTGGGCTGAAATTTTTACCAGGGTCATATAATAACCCTAAGAATCACCCACCAAAATTTTGAGTGGATTGGAGGTCATTAGACCCAATAATTAAATAATATATGAATTATATAATTATTACAAAAACCTTAGAAAAATGTTTTCCAACAATTTCCATCTTTGGATAGGTTAAGGTTGTAGGTACAAATAGCCTAGGTTTCAATTTTCAAGTCAATATCATTTCCCAATCAAAAATTATTCAAGAAATGGTGGTTGTCCTACACTAGGGACCAGTCCCACCAAAATGGCCCTACAGGGAGCTACATTTCTCCTTTTGGGATGAAACAAAATTTAAAATAAATTAGACACTAAGGTCTACAACTTTGGTGTTGACCACTTTTTCTGTAGAGGGCTTTAAGTAGTTTTAGTAATTAAATCTAGGTACAATAATACATGTGACAGAAAATAATAATAATATCAATTATATTAATCACAAGATCTGAGCACAGATCTTAAAGCAAATCCGAAGGCATCCCTTCATCATCCTCCTCCAGCCGACGGTGGAGATTTCCCTGACCTGTATCCAATCTACCTTGGTTTTCCCGGCCACCCACGCCCCTCCCCGGCCGGCAAATGCCACCACCACCTTCCTTGAGGTGGTGGCCGACAATGGGAGGTCTTGGCCGGCCGGTGGTGGCCGGAACCGGCGGTTTAGGCAAGAAGTAAATCTCCAAAAAATGGAGATTTCAGCCATTTGGAATGGGGACCAATTGGCCCCAATCCTTGCCGAATTTTGATGTAGATCTACCCATAGCAGAAGAGGAGAAGAACCAGACCTTCTTGGAGCCTTGAAGCCTTGCCGTTTGGCCCATCACCATGGCCGACCTTGGAGCATGGAAGCCATGCCGATCCAAGCCTCCACTGCATGATTTTCTCTGGAAGAAGTGGGATTTCATTCCTCTCACTCTTCTGAAGGTGTTAAAGGCATCAATTGGGAGAGGGGGAGGTTACAACCTTGAAAACCATTAATGGCCATTAAGGTGATTTTTGAAATCCCCCAAATTCAGCACTTGGGTGGTCGGCCATGGCTATTAAACTCCTCAAAACTGATGAAGGGGGAGTTACAAAGCCATTGGAGATGAAGAGGGGAGGCGCTTGGCCTCCCATAGTCATTAATGGCCTTCTCTCCCTTCTTTCTCTCTCTCCAAAATTGGGGAATTTGCACTTACTCTCTCGTACTCATCATTTCCAGATATTGTATGGCCCCTTGAGTATATATTAGCCACACGAAGCTATTGGGCCACACCAATTGGGTCTAGCCCAAGTGGATTGGGCTTGATTAGGTCAAAATAGGTCATTTTGACCCAAATTTAGGGTGGAGTTGACTTTGGTTAATTTCACCATTTGGTTTGGCCCCAATGGGTGGGTAGTGACCCATTTGCCTCCCCTAAGGGTTAGGAAGGTCTAGATAGGGTCCATTTGGCAGAGTGGTGGCCAATTGACCCACTATAGGGCAATTTGACCAAAACAGGGCTAGAGTTGACTTATGTCAAATTGGCCAAATTGGTGGCCCCATGATGGGGCTTTTTGGTCCATTGGGTCCCTAATAACCTTATAAGGGTAGGGTTAAGGTCAATTTGGCATGGTGGAGGTCAATTGACCCTAATTAGGCTACTTTGACCAATTTGGGGTTAGGGTAGACTTTGGTCAATTTGGCCTCTTTGGTTGACCCCAATGGGTGCTTGGTGTTCTAAGGGAACCCCTAAAGGGTTAGGTATGCTATGGTGGGGTCAAAGGGTCAAGGTGGGGCCCTTAAGTCCAACCCTAAGCTTGGTAATTAGAAATTGCTATTTGCAGACCAAGGTGCTCTTCCCCTTCAAACCCAAGGCCAAGTGATCTCTTCAAGCTTCCTAGGGTTTTGTCATGACCTATTCATGACAAAACCACTCCAGGGGTCTAGTTGTTTGGGGGATGTTACACTGAGATACTCAATCTCCTTGGCTTGAGATTTAACTACCTTGCGGCATTTGTCAAATCCTTTCAATAGCACTCTACACTATATCAGTAGATCAGAATCTTGTTTAGAAGAGTATCCTTCATCAACATTGAATCCTGTCTCAGATTCAGATAGAGGAGTGCTAGAATTTACCTTCCCATCATAAGGGGTGTCGCAATTATCCTCATTTGAATGAGCCATAAGCCCAAAATAAGCTTCTTCATCTGAACTTGACTCCTCTGAGTCGCTTTTGCTAAAAGTCTTCGACTTCTTTGCGATGAAACTCTTTTCTTCTTTCTTCTTACCTTGATTTCTTCTCTTCCTTCTTAGATCCTTCCTTCTTCATGTATGGACATTTCGCAATCATATGTCCTAGTTTATTACAACAATAACAAACGATGTAAGAAGAATTATGTTTGTTCGGTTTAGATTTATACCTGTCGTTGTTGTTGTAGTTTTTCTTGTGATGATTACTATCACGACGTGATCTTTTTTAGTCAGAAGAGGGGGACTAATTTATCCATGTCTCCTCTTGTTGAGCATTCTCTTATATTGCTTGGAGAGTAACGAGAACTCTCCATCTGACATTTCAGAGCTTGAGTGGTAAGCCTCTGAGTTATCATTCTCATTTAAGGTCTGTGTCCTGACAGGTGACATAGCTCTATCTTTTCTTGACCCTTCGGCCTTTAATGCTATAGACTTCTCTCTACCGGAAGTCTTGCTACCCTCTTCTTTTACTTTTCTTATGTTCAATTTAAGCTCATGGGATAGAAGTTTCCCAAACAGAATCTGTGGCTCCATGGTAGCCAGCATACCAAATTCTCTAATGGCAATTGCCTTTGTGTCCCATTTTTTCCTCAGGGATTTCAAGAACATGTCATTTAGTTCGTCATTGGTGAATTTACGACTATAGTTCCTTAGGCCATTGCCGATCTTGAAAACTTCTCAAAGCTATCAACAATAGTATCCCTTGTGTCTTGCTTGAAGGCCTCGTACTCCTGATTGAGCAGAGATCTTTGATCATCCCTCACTTCCTCAGTTCCTTCCATGAGAACAACCAGAGAATCACATATCTCCTTAGCAGACTTGCAGTGAAATAGATTTTGCAACATTGAGTCATCTACTGCACTAGAAATTATGTTCTTTGCCTTCTTATCAAAGGCGACGAGAGAAATTTAATCTTTGTTTAGATCCAACATTTTCTTAGGAATCAACTCATTTGCATTTATGGTTGATGGAGTTGTAGGAATATAAGGACCTTCTTCAACTATTTGAAGTGTTTTTGGATAAGCGGCTTCCATGTAGAACCTAACTCTTTCCTTCCACATGGGGAAATTTTCTTTGGTGCACATAGACAATTTCAGAGAGGACATATATATGCTTCTATCCATTCTAGACATGATGTTCTCTTAACAACTAGATATAGATCTAATTCAAGGTGTTATACTTTAATGAACAACCTAGCTTTGACACCAATTGAAAGTATCTAGTTGTCTACCTAAATCACGTAGAGGGGGTGAATAGGTGAGTTCTATGACCTGAAGCGGAATTAAAATACTTTAAAAATATGCACATAGAATAAGAGCGAACACACATCACAGACACACATATTTATAGTGGTTCCCCAGACCCTCCTTGCATATCAAACACTTCAGGCTAGACTAGGCTACTTCACCAAACTCAGATTTCAACAAATCTTACACCTCGGAGTCTTCAACTTCTACAATCTCGGAGACAACGTCCACCACAAAACTCGGAGAACAACCTCTTCTACACTCGATCCTCTAATCTAGGATTTACAAAACACGGAAGTAAAACTTCCTACAAGAGTTGTAGAAAAGTTTCTTTACAAACACAATAGATTGTAAACAATCTTCATAGAAATCTCAAAGAGATTCAACTTCAGATCTGTGAAAAATATTCTTCTTCCTTGCTTAAGAGAGAAACTTGAACTTGAAGGATGAAGGAGAAGAATGACTTGAGCTTTTGAAAACTTGATCTGAAACTTGAGAATTGACTGGATCTGAATGCAACTAGAAGTATCTGAAAACAAACATCCAGTCAAAACTTTACTTTACGAGGAATCGCGAATCGAGTGGTCGGCGATGAGTTCTTCTTGTTACGAATATGAGAAATGCCGACAGAAGGAATTTTATGATTTCTTGATCTGTTCACGATTACAGTTTTCTGAAATTAACCCTTAAGTGTTTATAGGAATTCCTCTCCTAATGGATAGAACAAAACATCAGGACGTAGCTCCACATGTACTGTACATGGCAGGTTCCCTAAAGGAAAGCCATTAACAAATTGAAAATGAAAAAACCTTTTAAGTCCATTCATCGAGTGTTCACGTGACATCTCTAGATTACTCGACGAATCAACCTTAACTACTCGACGAATTATACTTGGTTGAGATTTAAAACAGAATAATTCTTCAGTTCAGTGATCACAAGACCTCTCGAGAGTACTCGACGAATTCTTCGAGTATTCACAAGAAATCAATAGATCACACAACGAATTTTACTTCACCAAAACTGGTAACAAGATCTGATACTTTCAGAAATCTCTCGAGTAGATTTGACGAATTGATCGAGTGCTCATGTGAGATCTCGACGAATGAAACGAGTCTTCACGTGAGTACTCGATGAATTTTCCTTAAGAGAAATCTTGTCAATCCAAAATCCAACAACCAGCTTCCACTTGATTCTCCCCTTGCACTTGGGAATAAAGTACACCCCAATAGAGAGATTACACATTAATCAACACTATGCCCTACACAATGAAGGATTACATTGCACAGTCCTGTGTTTTATGACCCATTGTAATCTGACATTGGTTTGTACTTAGCAATTAAAGTGCTGTAACAGCATAACTAAAATGTAACATCAAATACAAATTCAATTCATCTTAATTCAAGGGGGACTTCTTCAAATCAAGAGTATTGTGTATACAATACCCAATAGAGACCTCCATGCACGCTGAGGCCTCCAGGTAGGCTGAGACTGCCGGGAAGCTGAGATCGCCATGCATGCTGAGATTGCCGGGAAGGCTGAGACCACCAGGCAAGTTGAGATCGCCTAGTCGGCTGACAGCACCGAGCATGCTGAGATCGCCGAGCAGACTGAGACCATCGGGCAAGCTGAGATCACCGGGCAGGCTGAGACCGCCCGGGATGCTGAGGATGCCTGGGAAAATGAGACCGTTAGGTAAGTTGAGATCGCCAGGCAGGCTGAGACCGCCCGGGACGCTGAGGCCGCCCGGGATGCTGAGACTGCCCGGGATGCTGAGACCACCTGGGACGTGCTGAGACCGCCTGGGACGCTAAGACCGCACAGGATGTGCTGAAACCGCCCGGAATGCTGAGACTTCCCGGGATGTACTGAGACCGCCCGCGATGCTGAGACCGCCCGGGACGTGCTGAGAGCGCCTAGGTTGCTGAAACCTCCCGGGACGTGCTTTGGTCGCCTTGGGTGGATCGTCGATTTCTGGGTAAACTTGATCCCCGCATTTTTTCATGTTTTGAAAAAACTTCAAAAAAATAAAATTTACCAACAAGAATCGAGATCCATCTTCTCTGTCATAACAGAACATGTGTAAGAGGAGTGCGAGTAACTGAAGAGTACTCACGAGAAGCCGCTTATCTCTACAAAAGAGTAGTCAGAGCAGGTATAAAAGAAATATATAATGCGAGTACCTAAAGAGAACTCGCGAGCACCTGCTTTTCTATGCAAAAGAGTAGACACAACAGGTATAAAAGAAATATATAACACGAGTACCTGAAGAGAACTCATGAGTACCCATTTATCTCTGCAAAACAGTAGTCAAAGAAGGTATAAAATAAATATATATATAATGCGAGTACCTGAAGAGAACTCGTAAGTACCTGCTTATCTCTGCAAAAGATATAAGAACATGTATATATATAATATTATGTATTTAAAGAGAGGTTATGTACATGTAGTAACTTGTTTGTGGATGATATCTCTATTATGAAGAAATGAGGTAACACCCATGTTTGTGGAAGGAGAAGACTGATCATTCTAACATCCTCATATTCATATGCTCTTAGAAAAATGATCGTGAAGTCGATATGGCTAGATAATTTTTGACTTGCCGATAATAATGTTGCTAATGATATTATGTCAGCTGATGCCAAGAGAACCCAACTCGGTATATGACTTGAGGAGTCTGAAGTTATAAATAGACTAACCAGTAATCCGAGATAGAAAACACAGAAATCTAGAAATCCAGAAATCCTGAAATGATATGTATGGAATTTTATGGTACCAGAAAAAATAGTACCCAACAAATAATTGCATAATTATTTGGTAGTGCGTTGAGGTACATACTAAAATTAGTCTGTTTCTCTTGGAAGTAATATCACACCACATCCTAACATCGATTTTTAGTAATCTATCACAACCAACCCATTATCGAATGGAAACATGTATATTCAAGCAAAGCATGTCGATTAACTCGACAAAATGTCATGGAAATTAATGACAATCATTACAGAGCAATAAATTAGGATACCACTGCACATGTGTGAATAATTCGAACGAGAAGTGGTCCTGGTGGGTTTTACGGCCCAAAAGAATAATCAGAGGTGGTATTTCCACCATTCACATCCAACAACAGAGATACTATTTCCATCATTCACATCCACACATTTAGGAGTATTCATGTAAGAAAGCAAGAAGTAATGTAATGAAAAAGCTTAAGACATAATTGAATAAATGTATGCAGTCAAGGATACAGTAGTGAATATGTATATGACGCCTGATATATCTGACTGCTGAGATGGTCTTCACGATGATAACTGCTAGTAGGACTTGGTTACTGCTACAATTATTACAAGTAAAGCTAGAAAAGAAAAGATGCAGAAAACTCCAAACAGATGGGAGTTATACGAAATAAGAAATAAAATGACATTCTATCTCATCTCTACTCTATGATCTTCTTTTACTGAGTAAAAAACTCTTTGCTTGTAACTTTGTTTCTGCAGGAGGAAAGATCATCAGATTATTGAGCATGATAATCCTATAATTTTTACCACTTTCCATAGTTCATCTACCAGCTTCCAAAGAGCTCGACAACATTCTGTGTCATGACCAATGTCTAAATGATATTTACATAAGAGTTTACTACTACGGTTCTTAGCTTGTGATCTCATAGGGCGAGGAATTCTAAATTCTGGCATATCTTGGATAATTAGAAGAACTTCTTCCATGAGATTATTAAGCTGAGAATACTTTTCTTGATAATTTTTGAATTCAAGTGTTCTTGGATTGTAAGACTGAATAGGACAAGCTTCCACAAATTAAGGTGATTCATCTTGTTGCGGGAGTTGAGCAGATGTATTATGGGCAAAGGAGTAAGATCTAAAGACTTTATCTCGCAGAATATTTTGTGACAAGACAGATGATGGTGATAAGAATTCCTTTGACGTTGTTGGGTCATCTGACTTAGAGAAGAAACAAAATGAGGATTTACTGCCTCTGCTTCAAAAAATTGATTTGTTATGCTGATAAGATGTCCATAAGTCTTAGGGTCATTTCGGCTGGCTTCAAATTTGAGAAGATCATCTTGTAATCCGTGTATTAAAGCGATTTTATACAAGTCCTGATTAACAACAACAATTTCAAGTATTTCCTTTTGGAACCTATCAATGAAGTGAGCAAGGGTTTCATTATCTCCTTGCTTCATTTGAAAGAGAGCTACTGATCCTATCTTTCGCTTCCTCGAGGTAGCAAACCTTAATAGAAGTTCTCTTCAAAGATCCATAAAGCGGGTATTTGATTGAGGTGGCAACTTATAGAACCATTCTCTAGCTTGACCGTCAATGGTCATGACAAGACGCTTGGACCTGATGACATCCGATATCACTCTCAACGCAATGGCTGACTCAAAGGCTTGAAGGTGGGAGACTGGATCTTCTGCCCCTGAGAAGGTTAGCAGGTGTGGTTCTCTAAATCCATTAGGAGCATGTTCCCAATGAACTGTCTTTAAAGGGAGAGGACTCCTCTACTTCAACAATAATGGGAGGAGCTGAACGATAAGCAGCATCAGTAGGGGCCGAAAAATAAACACAGTCCTCTTGAAAGTTCTGCACTTCTGCTGGATCTTCCTGGGCAGCTGATCTGAAGTGGTCATGACAAGAAGTTGTGAACTCCTCAGCTTGAGATGGCAGACGAGCGGCTGGATGTGCAAATCTTGTAGGAGGAGGAGGAACCTCCATAAAAGGAGCTTGGGGTGTTAACTATCGGGTGATGGTGATTAGAGCTTGGTTAAATGAATCCAACTGCTGGCAAGATTGCTCCAGCTGCTAGAGAGATTGCTCGATCTGCTGGCGAGATTGCTCCACCTGCTGGAGAGATTGCTCCAGCTGCTGGCGAGATTGATCTAGCTGCTGGAGAGATTTCTCCAGCTCCTGAGCTGTCTCTTGGTAAAATTGTTTCAAACGAATCACTATGTAAAGCTCAAGAGCTTCCAGAGTAAGTGCATCATTTGAATTGGCTTAAGCCTTTGGCATATCCATTGTGACTGCAGTTCGTCGACTAATCATGATCGGAAGGTCACGTGTTAGTTCTATTGGCACCAAAAATGTACAAAGTTCACACTTGCTCAAGCTGAAGGATGAGGGGGTGACTGTTGAGTAGTCGGTTACTTTGAGCCACGAGTGAAGGAGTGAGAGGAGGAAAAGAGATGGTCGCGAGCAAGCGACAAGACAAGATCTACCCACCGTGATAAATGCGTCTCTTGTGGCGGGCAATGTTATTGGTATAAAGTTGGTGCTACAACTGATGTTATGTTCAAATACATGAAAATTAAATGATACATAGCTTGAAGAAAAGAGCTAGTGATTTGGAAGGAGATCGCTGAAGTCACTAAGGTCGCTGAGGGAGACCACTTGGCAGGGTTGAGACCGCTGACAGGGGTGAGATCGCCTGGCAGAGGTGAGACTGCCTAGCCGAGGCGAGATCAAGGTCACGGCGGTCTGAAAACTTTAGACCGCTCAAGTCACAAGCTAGGGGCTGGAAATTCCCTGAATTCCTCTTTTCTATTACCCCCACCACTCTATTTAGAGACACGGGGGCTTACCCAAACGGGTAAGTCAAAGAATAACGGGTTGCCCAGGGTACATGCGACTGTGCGGTCGCGTAGTCTTGCTGGACGCTGACCGCCTGTGCCTTGGTTGTTTTGCCAAAGATGAAATAGGCGATCTGGGCGGTCTCCGAAAATGCTGACCGTCGGTCGCTAGCAGTTGATATCGTTTGGACCGTTAAGACCGTCAGGGACATGTTAATGCTGCCTGGGACATACTAGGACCGCAAGGCATGTTAAGGCCTCCAGGCACGCTGAGATCGTCGGGCAGGATGATGCTGCCAGGCAAGTTGAGATTGCAGGGCAGGCTGAGATCGCCAGGCAGGATGAGACCATCGAGAAAGCTGAGATCGCTTGGCAGTCTGAGACCACCGGGTAAGCTGAGATCGCCATGCAGGCTGAGACAGTCAGGCAAACTGAGATCATCAGGCAGGCTGAGACTGCCTGGGAAGCTGAGACCGCCTGGGACGCTGAGACCGCAGGACAGGCTAAGACTGTCGGGACGCTGAGGCCGCCCAGGATGCTGAGACCATCCGGGACGCTGAGACCGCCCGGGACGTGCTGAGAACGCTCGAGATGTTGAGACCACACAGGACGTGCTGAGACCGCACGGGTTGCTAAGACCGCCCGGGACGAGTTTTGGTCGCCTTAGGTGGATCGCCAATTTTTGGGTAAACACTTGCGATCCTACCCCCCCCCCCCCCCCCAACTGCTGAACTTCATTTGGGGAACTCGGTGGTGACATGTTGAGGATTTCTTTTATCTTACCGTGGTTTGGCTCGAGTCCTTGAGGCGTTAAGAGATACCCAAGAACTTTCCTTTGCTAGCTCCAAAAAACAATTAGTCGGGTTAAGTTTCATGTTAAACATTCGAAGAGTGGTTAACGTCTCTACGAGGCCAGCGATATGTTTTTTTTTTGAAAATTTTGCTATTGATTAGGAGATCGTCGACATATACTTCCAAATTTTGGCCTTTTTTTTGAATCTATGGTCCATTATTTTTTGATAAGTTGCGCCATATTTGTGAGGTCAAACCACATTTCTTGATAGCAAAAACATCCATCGTTCATAATAAATAAGGTATGCGAGATGTCGGGTTTATGTATTCGGATTTGATGATAGCCAGAAAATGCATCCAAAAAGCTCATAAAAAATATCTAACAACTAAATTGACTTGAGAATCTATTCGAGATAGCGGGTAGCAATCTTTCGGGCAGTCTTTATTTAAGCGAGTGAAATCAGCACATATACACCATTTATCCTTATTTTTTTCACCATTATAATGTTTGAAACCAACTGGGGGTATTGAATATATTTGATGAACCCGGTCTCCAGTAGCTTAGAGATTTCCTCCCTGAATGGCCCTTTGAGAGTGGTTTATATGGCCCTTTTCTTTTGATTGATCAGTTTGAAGGTCGGATCGAGGTTGAGGAGGTGGAAAGCAACGCTAGGGATCACCCAGGCATGTCAGCGGCTGACCAAGCAAACATGTCAAGATTTTTAAGGAATTAGGTGAACAACTCGACCTTCTCCTCTTTCTACAACTCAGCATTGATGAAGAGCACTCTATCTTTGTATCCTTTCGTGACAGGAAAGCTTTCAATGGCGTGGGCATTTCCAGATGGGTGATATATCTATCTGCTTCCATAGAAGATTCCTCTTCTTCTGTAGTCTCGACTTACACTACTTCGCCATATTCTCAGCAATGGGGGGCAAGGAGACTTCCAACATTCCCTCAGCTATAGGAGGAGAAAAATCAATGATGTTATGGAATTCACATAGAATTTTGTGATACCTTGGGGTCTCTCCTGAGTCAAAATTGCTTCCTGATGGCGCGTCACCTCCGACACTCCTTGATGATGATGACCCGACTGCCGAGGCGCTGCGCCACAAAAATCTGAGGCGCCATGATGATGCTGTTGGAAATCCGCGTTATAATCTCCTCCCGCGGCGTGCCCTAACCGCCATGAAGAATTAAAACTTTTTATGCATGCACTTTTATTTTATATTAATAAATATAAAATTATTTCATGTTGATAATTTTATATTTATTAAAATGTTGTAATTTTAATTTTGAACCTTTAATTTTATTTTGGTGTGTATTTAACCATGCGGATGGATGAGATTTCATCTCCATCGTGGATGGTTATTATTGTGTGTAAACTCCTATTTAAGGGAGTCTTTATGAAGGAATGAAGGAGTTGAAAATTAAAACCCTAACCCTTCTCTTTGAGAATTTCGGCCAAAGGAGGAGCCTCCTTCTTGCCGCCCCCCCCCCCCCCTCTCTTGGTGTGACTCCAAGGCCGCATCCCTCCATCCTCTTCGGTGCGACTCCAGCGAGACTTCCGCGGTGCGACTCCAAGGAAGAAAGGGTGCTTCTCCGTTCGGTGCGACGCCGGTGGAATCGTGGAGAGAGAGATTCTCCCACCATTATCTTGTGTGTTCATCTTCTTGGTTGGGTAACCCCTCTCTTTGCTAGTGATTCTTGCTACCCTTTAATTTGTGGAGGTTTTTGTCAAATCGTTTTATCCGCGACTTTAATTTCTTCGCTTGCAAAAATCTGAGATCTAAGTGTTGTTATTGAATCTCTTGTTGTTCGGATCGGGTAGATCCGGTGCGGGAGCGAAACTCGGCCTAGCCTTGGTTTGCTCTCCAAGATTGGCGCACTTAGCGCTAACAAGGGAGTTAATCTCAACTAGAGCTTAATCGCCGCTTGAATGTTCACCACCGCTCCAAAATATTGCCGCTGCATTTTGTAAAGAATCGATTGATGTAATAGATGCTTGTGTAGGTGCGGTGAGTTGTGTGCTTGTTGGAGAGGTAGGTCTTAAGGACGTTGTATCGAGTCCGGCTAACGGTGAGTCGTGTGCTTGTTGGAGAGGTAGGTCCTAAGGACGTTGTATCGAGTCCCGCATATTTTTATCTTTCGGATTTGGAGGGCCAACCGACCCCTTTTCGTTCGCTTTTGGTCGGATCCCTCCATGTTATTTTATTCTCTGTGATGAATGTTTGTTCCGTTAGCGTAACGTCCACGTCGTCACGGTACCCCTACATCACTTCCCTTCCACTGAAAATTTCAACACTTGATGGAATGTTGACAATATGACCTGATAATCATTCAGGAGGGGATGCCCAAAGATGAAATTATAACTACTTAGTGCATCCTACACGATGAATGTGGATTTCCTCATCACCCCTCTCATAGTCATAGAGAGTGTGACACTTCCTTCAAACTCCTTTCTTTCATCGGAGAACCCATAGAGTGTCCACACTAGCTTGAAGTGTCTTTCCTATCTTCATCACCTCGAAGTTGGTCTTGAATAGTACATTTACTGAACTACAAGTATATATCAAAATTCTCAATACTGTGTAGTCTTCCAAGACCGTCTTGATAACAACTTCGTCATTGAAAGGGTTGGCAGTTTTTGGGATGTCATATTATTTAATGATGACCTCCCCTTGCAGCGGAGCTAGCGATGAGGCTGCATCGACCTCTTGGCGGTTGATCTTGGCAATGCTTGACTTGCAGGAGGAATCAGGTCTAGTTTCTCTATAGATGCAATTGATCTAGCCCATACGACCTTCATAAGCTATTTTAAGGCACTGATCCACACAATTGATGCTCCTGACGGATACTTCATTTTCAACCTCAACACACTCCCACTGGGTTGGGAGATAAACTTCAACGACTTGCTTCTCCTTGCCACAGTGGGCTCATTAATAGGTTTACTTACTATACCTCGCAACTTTCTTTCTTTGAGCATCTTCTTAACGAGATTGCGGATGACACAACAATTATCAGTAGTGTTTTGGGTTGTGCTTTCTTGGATCTGACTTGAGGGGGAGGGTCTCCTGAAATTGGGCAGCTTCTGGAGGATCTGTACGCCCTCCATAATGGGAACTTTAAGCTCAATATATGACTTTGCGAGCCATTGTACTGAACCTAGATGTGAAAGTATGGTTGGATATTGAGATAATGTTGGCTGGAAAGGATTAAGGATATACTGCAGAGGAGGAACGGGCCTATTCCTCGGAGGAAGGAAAGACTATTAGGGCCTCATCTGTCAGAACTGATAGTTTATCATATGAGGGCAGTGATGTCAAAAGTTCTTCCCGCGTTGTGTTGGTGGCGGAGGGAACTTTTGCGAGGGAAATTTGACGGGATCTAAGTGGGAGGAGGCTTGATAGAAAAAATCCCTCCTCTCCTTGATTGTTTCAGTGATAAAATACTTAAGATCAGGAATGAAGGCTTCCCCTTCGATGAAGTGGTTAGCCATATCGACTAGCTCTTGGTAGGAATTTGGAGGCCTCTGCCCTACTTCAAATTTGAGAAGGCTCTCCTGGAGATCGCATGTCAGCACTGCCTGGTACATCGAGTGACTCATATCATGAATCCCTAAAATATCTTCCTCAAAACAGTCCATATAGTGGGCCATGGCCTCATTGGGTCCTTGGACAATCCGAAAAAGTGATATAGGGCCACTATTTCACCATTTAGAGGTAGCAAACCTCATCAAAACTTCCTTTTGAATATATGTAAAAGAAGATACAGAGTGGGGGGAAGGGAGGGGGGTAATTTATAAAACCACTCCTTTGCCTAACCGTCAAAGGTCATGGAGAGAAACTTACAACGAATTCCATCAGTCATAGTTCTCATTGAAAATCTAGAATAGGCCTGGAGATGGATAGCTGGATCTTCCCATTCATAGAAGAAAGGGAGATAAGGTTCTCTGAATCCATTTGGGACAGCTTCCCAATGGAAGTTCTCGGTGAAAGTAGAACTCTTATATTTAGCAATGGGGGGGGGGGGGGGGGGGGGGTTGGTGGGTGGGACAACACCTCTCGAAAACCGAGCTCTCTGGCTAAGCTAGAATTTACGGCCTCGCAGATGAAGTCACGGTAAATGGTGAAGAACTCTTCTTCTTGGGTTCATAGAGGTGGTGTGGTCACTGGTGCTTGTGCGTGGACCGGAGGAGTCACAGGTACTCCTACCGAAGGGTAGCTGTTGAGTCAGCTGCACGATCTCCTGCATCACAGCGTTCATTTGCTGCATGATATCTCACCGAGTTTGCTCGAACCTAAGCTTGAGAGACTCTAGAATGGTCGCATGCTATAAGGTAGGGCGGGACGCATCATACTAAAAATGCTAATTATCGCGATTACCTATCTAGAATAGACTTGTTCTTCGACCAACTATAAATCTGAAGTCGCGTGTTCATACTGTTTATGTCAAAAATTCACCTCACAAAACTCACACTAAGAAGGAGGGGGGGGGGGGGGGGGGGGGGTAAGAGGTTGAGAGCAGTCATTTACTTCGCATTCGAGCGGGAGGAAGAAGATTGCCATGAGAGGCTTCACCAGACTACCCGCATCGTTAAATCCACTTATTGCGGGTGATTTTATTGATTAAAAGAAAGTTACACAAGAGTGTCCATGCTATCCAGAGTTCACAACAACAGGAGAGGCTCCGGATTCGATCTCCTGGTAAGCTGACACAAGCTTAGACCCAATTTAGATCAGAATGAGAATCCTTTTAGGTTACTGTTCACCCCTATTTATACTAGTGGGAACTGCTTGAACGAGCAGTTCTAGAAAAATGTTGGCTGCCTGGGTTTCAGGAGAGCCATGCAGGGATAAGAGGTTATATGTTGTATGGATAATAAAAAAGGCAGGCCACGTGGTCACTGGAATTGTGATCGTGTGGACTGTAGGTGTTGTAGATCCCTTGCATACACGCATGGAGCTCACAGAGGAAGAGAGGTCGCAAAAGGGCTGGAGAACAACGAATGGCTGGCGCTTTCTTATGCTAAACTGTGTGAATGTTGAATCCCCTGACCGTACTCGCAGTATGTAGTCTCACTTGGCTTGAGACTGGCTGGGACCAAGGGCACCGCGATCCCTAGGGCACTACCCATTATGAATTTTGAGGAGGGTGGCATGGGTGGTTGCTAAACTTTAGACCGCCCAAACTAGGCTTCATTTGTCTGATTTATCTTCCCGTAGGATCCGAAGGAATTAAATTACTTGTTTCTCAGATTATACTCAATTGGATACTTAAAATAAAATTTTGTGTGGTCATTCGTGCATGATAAGTTAATATTAGAGCATCTCCTTAACTTAATGCAGCTTCTCCTATCTTTATATATATATACTCCTTGCTCTCTCTCATGTACTAATTTACAGATTCTTGTCCTTTCGTCCACCCAGGGATTTAAGATAAATTGGGGGAGAGTAAGAGAACCAACCAGTCTCTAAATAATCCTTTAGTTATCAACAATCCATGGACAATAGCTACAACATTACTTTCTGCAAGACAACGGTGAGCTCAAGAAAATGATCCCAGTTGCACCCTTTGTTGCTACTCCAACTACCAAACCAAAGGAGGATGTAAAGGAGCTCCAGGAGTAGCAGACTAGCAGGACAACCATGGGGAGCAATATCCTAAATGACATCCGAAAGATGTGCAGATCTGGATGGAGGTGATCAACCTTGAGAACGACCAAAGCTACGACCTCCATGAGAGATAGGGCCTCCACATGGAGGGGGAAAGTCGTGAAGCTTGAAGCAAATATCCCTAGTATGGAGGGCCTTCCCGCAATAATCGCACATCAAATGATCCTTCTCCGTAACTTGGGCTTAGTGTAACGAGTAGGACGACCACTAGGGCAGAACTGAGCAGTAAGGGTCGAGCCCTCCGAGCCAGAGACAGGGAGTAACGTCTGTCAATGTTCAAAAAGTTGTTGCACAAGGCTGTAGACTTCTGGAAGAGAGGGGAGAGGAAAACGCCCAAGAATCTGAACACTAATAGGGTCAAAGTCATGATACAAACCATGAAGAAATTCAAAGATCCGGTTGCGCTCTTCACGAGCCCGAATAAGCACTTCATTTTCTGGAGAGACAAGAGTAAGAGCATCAAAGTGATCATACTCTTGATAGAGTTGTGTAAACTCCAGGTAGTAGGAGGAGGGGGAACAATCGCCCTGCCTTAAAAGGAATATCCGCCATCGGAGTTGAAAATTTTGAGCAGCATTCCCACGACTAGAATATGTAACCTCGGCTCACTTCCAAATATCGGTCGTTAGTCCCTATTCTTCTGGTAATTATTTGATCCTCTTGGTGACATCATAATGACGTAAAGGCGTTACGTTAACGCAGAGTTTACGGCGCGCCGCCGTTAGTGCGTTTTCGCATCCGTTCGGTCGAGACGGCCAAGTTCCCGAATTTGTGTCGAAATTGGAAAATTTTATGCTAGGAAATTTAATAAATTAATTTTAGACGTGTTCGTCAAGTTTCGTTGCGATCCGAGCATTTTTAGAACCTCGGCGCATTTTCGAAGTTGTGGTTATATTATTCGCCGTAAACCTTGGAAAAATTATAACTCGAGATCGGCTCGTCAGATTTTGATTTCGACATTGTCGTTGGGTTCGTAGCGCCGGCTTTCGCCTTTGGGGCACATTTCGTTCAAATCGGCGAGCTTTTAGCTGCTCGTAATAATTAGTATTTTAAAGAATATATATGTATATAATAATAATATATCATGTTTTAAAAATCTTCTATCTTTAAACCCGTGATCACTAAAAAATTATATATATATAAAATAATGAAATCCTTATGGGAAATCTGCCCCTTCTATTAGAATAATAATAAACTTTAAAATATCTCCTCCACTAAGCTTAGATATCATAAATGATAGCCATTGGTCTTCTCTTCTTTTCATGCTACTATTCATCTTCTTCCTGTAATTCAAAATCAGAGAGTTTAGAGGGAGGGAGAGTTTTCCTTCCTCCGTCATCCTTCCGGCCGCCTTCTCGGGAGCTCCGGTGCTCTTTTTCTTCGTCGGAGTTGGGTTTCAGAAATCTCTCGGCGAGCTCTTCGTATTTGTGTTATTCTGGTCGCACCTCCATTTGGAGTTTGGAGGAATTAATGCAAGTGCTGGTTTGCCCCTTTTCTTTTCTTCTTTCTTTCTTAAAAATCTCTGTAGATCTTCCTAATATTAATTTCTTGTGTATTTTTCCTTTAGTTTAGTCAATCATTTACTGATTTAGGTTTATAAAATCTTGTGCCTAAAATCTAAGGCTAAACTTAGAGGTTTACTCCTTGAATTTCTGCTGTTAAGTAGCTAAAAACTAAGGAAAATGACCTTAGTCAGAGATGGGTTCGGGAGAAATTTTTTTTTCTGTTCTGAGTTGAAAATCAACGGGAGGGAGTCTTCCCGTCGATTTCAAGTCAACATCGACGGGAGGTCCCGTCGATTTTCCTGTTCTCCTTGCCTTAGTGATTCTTTTTTTCTTTCTTCTCAGGTTCTGGTTGAAATCGACGGGAAAAGCCTTTCCCATCGACTTCAAGGAAATCTACGGGAAAAGCCTTTCCTGTCGACTTCAAGGAAATCGACGGGAAAATCCTTTCGCGTCGACTTCACGGAAATCGACGGGAAAAGCCTTTCCCGTCGACTTCAAGGAAATCGTCGGTAAAAGCCTTTCCCGCCGACTTCAAGGAAATCGACGGGGAAAGCCTTTCCCGTCGACTTCAAGGAAATCGATGGGAAGGAGCTTCCCCTCGACTTCCCGGAAATCGACAGGAAGGAGCTTCCCGTCGAATTCAGGGAGATCGATGGGACCTCCCATCGATTCTCAAGGTTTCTTTCTATTTTTTTCTTCCTTCTTTCTCCTGGAAGTTATATATCAGGTCTGGCATGATTCCAGTAGACTATATATGATCTATTATAAGAAAAAAAATGCTAATTTATAAATTATTATATTTTGGGTTGGTGTTTGCAGTGGATAAAGGACCACCACGCCGATGCCTGTTTGTGGATCATGCACCTGAGCTATGTTTTGGACTGATGGTTCGTGTTAGACTGTGAGCCTCCGCCTCAGTGCCTAGTTTCTTTTGCCCGACGTTATTGATGCCCTTGTTCTTTTTTTGAGCTGATCAGTCTCTCTTGCTTATTATTAATAGATTATTATCATTATTTCTCTTTGCCAAGCTACGGTTATGAGATGGATGGTTATCGCTCTCGGTGTAGGGTTTCTCTTTACTGTTTTTCCTTCTTGTTTAAGTATACATGTTGTGTATATGTTTCTTTCGTTTTAGCTACCGTTGCGCATACTCTTGTTGCGGCATTCTTTTATTTTGAATGCCTCAGGCTCGGAGAAGTAGCAGTTAGTGGGCTTGGGCCGATAACTCCAGGCTGTGGTTTTGCAGCAGGTGAGGTTGCAGCTGAGTCTCCTTTGTTAGACTTGTGTTTTATTTCTATGGGTTCATGTCAGGTTGTTGACACTCATAGTTTGTGTAGACTACTTGTTGGTTTTCTGCTAATATTTGCTAGTCAATTATATGCTTGCTCACTGGGAATGTTTTATGATAGGGTGAATGTCAGGTATTTTTAATATAAAAGTTGCATTTTAGTTTAGTCTCATATCATCTCTTTTAATTGAATATCACTCTTTTTAAGAGTTATAAAACTTCTTTCTTAACCTATACAAAATTTAGAAGTTGCATATCATTCGTATACCTTATTGGGTCCTCATGCACATGTAGGATGAAAAGAAGTAAAAATCAAGTATTTTTCCGCTACAAATATATATTTCCTTACATGTGGACTAGTTGATCCACGGAAATCGAGGGACACGATTTCCTAAGATCTAAATTTAAATCAAGTTTTCAAACATAAACATATGTGTCTTTTTATGAAATTAAGCGAAGGGTTGGTTTTGCCTGAACGTCTACAGTTGTCCCCTGCACGGCGTGGCATCACATCACGTATTTTTTCTTACTATGATATTATGCAAATATTGAGAAAATGCGGTTTGTGACATGTGTACCCTATAATTTATGTAAATATTTGATATATGTTGTTATGGTCATAAAGCTGTACTGTTGGGAAGTTTTATGTGTTAGCGGTAGGCACTCCTATGTGTTTTATTATGTTTGGAATCAATTATGCTTAGAACTCTATGATTATTGGGTATGATTCGTTTTCCATTTTATAATATCTAGACAATATATGTGTACAACCCCGTGTTTGTCGAGTGGGGTCATCAAGCTGTCAGGTGATCTGGAGCGAGACTGGGCTTTGATGAGTCAGCCGGGTGAGTGGCGGGTCCGATCTCGCACTCGCTTCTAACGGGCACTCGCCCCCAGCTCAGTGCGAGTGGCGAGTCCCAGCTCTACCGGGCATTCGCTACTCCGGCGAGTCGGCTTAGAGTACTGCCAGGTACGCGCCACTCCGACGAGTCAACTTGGAGTAACCTGGACTTACATGCTTGGTTGGTGGTCTATTTTTCCCAGGTTATCCCCTTTTGGCCTGAAGTTAGCCTTTCCAAACATCGAGATTCCAATTTTAACCGTCCAATTTGGGATGTTTTTAGTAAAACCAAAAGGTGGGATTTATCTATCCGCTGACCATTTTAAGAAAACTATTAATAGACTGCCAAGGGCACCTTTGGAGAAGGGCTCTCATGTGTTTCTCTCTCCTCTGGTTTGCTTTGGTCAGTTATAGAGTTTTGTCTTGTTGCTCACCATGGTTTCCAGGTGGGTAGAAGAATACTCTCTAGAACTCTCCAAGGTGCCTAGCTCAGCAATTGGCTTGGGAGGAGAAGTTCTCTAATATCCTCTGGGTTAGTTGAGGTATCTCCTCATTGCAACTCGCGGGTCTGTATGTAGTTCTCCACCCTTTGTGAGTGAGGTTCTTTACTCTGTGCGACCGGCTTAGTGACTGAACTCAGGAGAAGTAAGAGTAAGCTACACCAATCTGAACTCCTCTCGAGTCATGGTTTCTGGGCTCAGAGGTTGAACCGTGGTTTTCGGGTTCAACATTTTTGGTGCGGTGAGCGTAGACCATAGCTTGTTTGGAAAATCCTGAGTGAAATCCCATGGCCGGAAATGATGGGCAAGTAGGCAACCTTGGGAGCTTGCCCCCTTCGAGCGATTTCATTAAGAAGAGCGAATTCGACGAGTTCAGGAAGTCGATTCTGGAGACCCTGTGCATCGCCCTCGCACCATCGGGCGAATGCTCAACTCCCGCGGTTCTAGTACTCGCCTCACAAGCTCTGGGCAAGGATGCACCCGACGGGAGACCCAGGAAGGAGGCGCTGGCGGGGGAGAATGAGCGAGCCCTTCGGGTGCAGGTGTTGTTTCCCATCCCACAGAGTGCTCGATGTAAGACCCCCCCCCCCCTCCTAGAATTGACGGTATGACCAAGGAATCCTATAGCACACCACGATTGTTGCACAACGACGAAGCGACCATGAAGGGTGAAGGCACTTTCTTCTCAAACCCTTTTCCTTGAACACTCAGTTGTCACACATATGAGTGATGATAAGAGAATGTCACTACACACAAACAGAGTAGGGAAGCAGTTTTCTAGTGGAAGACACCATTAATGAGTGCACCTTATAGCATATTAGCGGAAGACTAATTATCACAAAAACACAATACTCAAGACCTATGTGAGTAGCATCATTCTCTCTGCCGCATTATACCATAATAATCAAGCTCCAGTACTAATGCATATATAAGCATATATATATACCATGAGATAGGGCACAACACAAGGAGATGCGGCCTAACGAATATATACCTGAAGTATCCTGTTCTGCGGCTTCCTCCACACTCGGGTGCTGTCTCTCACCCGCACCTGTTACCTATTCCAATCACAAGTTATCAGAACTACGAATAAAATCCAATCCCTATTAGCATCAAATAAAGTATAACATTAAGGGAGAAAATATCTGGACTTATAATGGGTCGTGGCAGTCTTGTCGCGACTACCTCCTACGTACTCTGTATCGTCATGCATACGGTCTCAGACCCACGTAGTTCTATCAGTTTTGTACGGGTTGTCTTCCCAGACCATCCTTCTTGCAGGTTGCCTCAGAGTATAACTCGGCAGCCATCTGATTTTCACCCTAAGGCACAATTTTACGAAGGCGCAATATATTCCCTTAGGAATAATTCTTGAAGCCACAATATATTCCCTAAGGAGTAATTCTCTAATGCACAATAGATTTGCGTAGGAATAATTCTGTAAGGCATAATATATTCCCGTAGGGATAATTCTTGAAGGCACAATATATTCGCATAGTAATATTTCTCGAAGGCACAATATATTCCTTTAGGAATATTTCTCCAAGGCACAATATATTCCCTTAGGAATATTTTTCGAAGGCACAATATATTCTCTTAGGAATATTTCTCGAATGCACAGTATATTCCCTTAGGAATATTTCTCGAAGGCATAATATATTCGCCTAGGAATATTTCTCGAAGGCATAATATATTCCCTTAGGAATGTTTCTCGAAAGCACAATATACTCCCATAAGGATAATTCTCGAAGGCACAATATATTCGCGTAGGAATATTTCTCGAAGGCAGAATATATTCCCTTAGGAATATTTCTCGAAGGCACAATATATTCCCTTAGGAATATTTCTCGAAGGCACAATATATTCGCCTAAGAATATTTCTCGAAGGCACAATATTTTCCCTTAGGAATAATTCTCGAAGGCACAATATATTCCTTAGGAATATTTCTTGAAGGCACAATATATTCACTTAGGAATAATTTTCGAAGGCACAATATATTCCCTTTGGAATATTTCTCGAAGGCACTATATATTCCCTTAGGAATAATTCTCGAAGGAACAAAATATTCGCGTAGGAATATTTCTCGGAGGCACAAGGTATTCTCATAGGGATAAATCTTGAAGGCACAATTCATTGAGGGAAACATTTTGATCACTGTAGGGTGATTTTCCCTTTATAGATATATAGTTCCCATTGAAAGTGAATGCATCATAGAATACTGAGCGATAGAAATTAAGTCATTTGGATTCAAAACTTTCATAAGTCAATAATGCCATCGTCAAGGTACCCAAGGATTGAATCTATGGTTGGAGTCTTATCTCGCTCGAACAACTCATAAACCATAAATATAGCAATATGACACTGGTAAACCAGTCCCTGGCTTGACTTGACGTGAGTAATGGCCTCTTGGGTCAAGAACCGACTTGATCACAATAACAGTTATAGCAATTAAACCAAAACCAGGGCATTCAAAGATTGAGTCAAAGTTAAGACCTCTTCCTGCTCAATTGTGCATGTAAGCCTGTACTTAAAGCTTGTAAATCTGGTAGGCCCCAATCCATGGCTAAGCTTGCTGAGCGTCCTGGCCTCATGGGTTATGAACCAATTCATTCACAATAACAACCTCAGTTTAAACATATGTATGCAAGAAGGTAAACCCATCAATCGCTTGTCCTAGCTGGAATTTAAATATCTCACCCAAGGAATTATGACTTCGAACTAAATAATATTGCTTTTTGAATGGAAGAGTTGATCAAGTTCTGGGTTAGTAGGGGTTAACCTTGAGGAATTTCTCCACCTCTTTGTCAACTCCACATTTTAAGCAATTTTAAAAATAAACCAAAACATCAAACTGTCCACTTGACTCAAGAGTTGCGACCAGTTCGACACTATTTAGGGTTGACCCTGAAGGAATGTCTTGTCTTTAGGTCAACTCTAAATTATAGGCAATACTAAAATAAATGTCAAAACATCGATCTGTCCACTCTGCTCCAAAAAGCGGCAGCCAATTTGGTACTATTTAGGGTTGAACCTGAAGGAACGTCTCGTCTTCAGATCAACTCTAAATTATAGGCAATACTGGAATAAAAGCCAAAACATTGAGGTGTCTACTTTGCTCCAATAAGCGGCGGACAGTTTGGTACTATTTTGGTTTGACCTTGAAGGAATGTCTTATCTTCAGGTTAACTCTAAATTATAGGCAATACTGAAATAAAATCCAAAACATCGATCTGTCCGCTCTGCTCAAAAAAGCAACAGCCAGTTCAGTATTATTTAAGGTTGACCCTAAAAAAATGTGTCGTCTTCATGTCAAATCAAAATTATAGGCAATACTGGAATAAGAGCCAAAACATCGATCTGTCCGCTCTGCTCCAAAAAGTGGCATCCAGTTCAGTACTATTTAGGGTTGACCCTGAAGGAACGTCTCGTCTTCAGGTCAACTCTAAATTATATGCAATACTGAAATAAAAGCCAAAACATTGATCTGTCCGCTCTACTCCAAAAAGCGATGGCCAATTCGGTACTATTTAGGGTTGACCGTGAAGGAATGTATCGTCTTCAGGTCAACTCTAATTTATAGTCAATACTGAAATAAAAGCCAAAACATCAATCTGTCTGCTCTGCTCCAAGAGCGGCGACCAGTTCGGTACTATTTAGAGTTGACCCTAAAGGAATGTCTCATCTTCAGGTCAACTCTAAATTATTTGAGCAACTAGAGTTTTGGGTTGCTTGCATCATCTCCCCATAACCTAAATGATCCCCACTATTTTATTTTATAGGTTTGCCCTATTTTAAAATAAATAAAATAGTAACTAACTTGAAAAATTATCAAACTTTTATCTTGGGTTTATCATACACTTAAAGTGCTACCATAAATTCTTCAGGGCCTCTTGAGGTATTAAAATAAGCTTAGCTAATTTATTCGTTCTCTCGTAGCCGCCAATTAAACTCCAAATTTAGCTGGGTACTTTAAAAATTCCCAAACTTTTTCAGAGAGTGTGAATAAGCCCCTCATACTTCCTATAATATTTGGAGACATATTGAAGGAGAGGGTGATTCTCTATTAATTTAAAACATAGGTTTTAATTATCTAGAATTAGTAAAACTTTTCTAAAAATTCACAAATAATTTTTGTGGGTGTAGGTCAGTATTATAGAGGTTCTCTAATTATTTCAAAAAAATTCATCAAATTTTAAGCCCTCTGCTAATTTAAAAACAGTAACTTTACCCCCTTATTAAATACAAAAAATATATACCAATCTCAGAAAATTCTCAAATGTTTTCTGGAGGTAGCTCTTATCCCTACCTACAACTTTCTTGTTTGGAGTTTTCTTGTTTGAGCTCTGGTTTGGACTCAGAAAAATAAAAAAAAACAATCTGCTATTAATAAACCACAATGCACAGATCTTGAAATAGATCTGTCAGCTGAGATCGAGTCACACAGGAGGGTATCGCAGCGCCACAACAGATCTAGACCCGATCCGCTGTAGGAGGGCTAATCCTTGCCCATAAAATTAGCACCGTTGGATCTTAATAATAAGATCCAACGGTGGATGTAGGATGTGGTGGCTGAGAGATTACGAGTCTCGCCACCGCCGGCCGGCCGTCAGACCAGCGCGCCACCACCTCCATCCAGCTCGTCGATGTCAAGCGTACCTCCTGACGGTGGTCAGGTGGCCCGGTGAAGCCGACAGCCATTGGGAGGAGCCCTTAGAGGGCTCAACCCTCGGTTTTTGCCAGAGCAGCATTGTCCCAGGGAAGCCCTCGCCTGAGGCCTCCCGGAGAGGGTCGCTAACCCCTCTTCGGTAAAGTATGGCTCCCCTGAGGGCTTTGTAGACTCAGGATCCCTCCATGAAGGGTACATAAAAAGTGACGGAAGCGGGAGGTGGTGGAGCTTGGGTCGTTTCCTCCGACGCCGGCAGAGGTTTGGGGTGGTGGGGTTGGTTTCGGAAAGTTCAGGAGGAGCTGCCTCCACTGAGGGGGATGGGGCCTTATAAAGATGTGGTCGAGACCCCTCCCCTCCCTCTCCTCTTTCTTCTTATCTAAGACACAACCATGGTAGGTGCAACTATGGTTTGATCAAGGTCAGCTGGCAGCATTTCAGTGGCGGGGAAGAGATGTACTTGGCTGGTTAGAGGAACTAGGGTTGGGTTAGGCTAGGCTTGGGAGAGAGAGAGGTTTGGGATTTAGCCTTGGATATCCAAGCCATATAAAAGATCTAACTCCACTTGGCTTCCTTGGGGCTGCTGCTAGCAAATCAAATGGTTGCATGAGGATTTAGATTTTGATTTGGTGGGTGGTGTTGATGGGTGTGAAGAGTTTCAAAATCCAAAATTTCACATCTTATAAGACGGTTGACCAAGTCAACCTTAAGTGGGTCCCCCATGTGGGTCAAAGTCATTATGGGTCCCAGTCGTTGAGTGTCGGGTCACCATCAAAATGATGGAGTTGAAATCAAGTGTTCACATATCTCGAGGTTTTATATAATTTATGTGCATTATTTTTATTTATGTGACTAAATGATGTTGGAAATGAGCGAAACAAATTATGTTGCACTCGTATCGTACGTACGAGTCTAACGCAACTGATAGAATTTAATTCGGAGCACGTTTGCCCCATATTTTAAAATGGCATTGTTGTGACGTTCGATGTTGCCCAAAATAATCATTTTATCCAAACGACCTTAGATTGGAATGCGACGAATTCCATTGCACTCGCATCGACCATACATGTCTAACGCAACTGACGAAAGTCGATTAGGAGCAAGTATTCTCAATATACTAAAATAACGTCGTCGTGACGCGCTTCGGTACTCAAAATGGTCACTTTCACCAAATGACCTCGGATTGGAATGAAATGAGTTCCATTGCACTTGTATCGGCCATACGAGTGTAACGCAACTGACGGAAGTCGATTCAGAGCACGCATGCTCAATATACTAAAATAGCGTCGTCGTGACGTGCTACAATACTCAAAATGGTTTCTTTCACCAAATGACCTCGTATTGGAATGAAACGAATTTTGTTGCACTTGTATCGATCATGTGAGTCTAACGCAATTGACGGAAGTTGATTCGGAGCACGCTTGCTCAATATACAAAAGTAGCATCGTCGTGACACGCTAAGATACTCAAAATGATCACTTTCACAAAATAACCTTTGAATGGAATAAAACGAGTTCTGTTGCACTCATATCTACTATACGAGTCTAACGCAACTGACGGAAGTCGATTCGGAGCATGTGTGCTTAATATCAAAATATAGCGTCGTCGTGACGCGCTGTGGTACTCAAAATGATCAATTTCACCAAATATCCTCGGATTGGAACGAAACAATTTACGTTGCACTCGTATCGACCATACGAGTATAACACAACTAACGGAAGCCGATTCGGAGTACATATGCTCAATATACAAAAATAGCATCGTCGTGACGCGCTACGGTACTCAAAATGGTCACTTCACCAAATGACCTCGGATTAGAACGAAACAAGTTTCGTTGCACTCGTATTGACCATATGAGTTTAACGTAACTGTCAGAAGTCGATTCGGAAAAAGTATGGTCAATATACTAAATCAACATCATGGCGAAGCGCAATGCTACCCTAAACAGTCATTTTCTCTAAATGACCACTATTATGAGGTGGAGGTCGGGCGTGGTTTCTTATGACCCGATCTAAGCTCCTCCATGGATCCAATTGAACCAATTACACCCCTTTTTAAAGTTGGTATGTTATAAACCAATAAAACAAAGAATAATTTTCATCCCCAAAAATGCGAGTGGATCATGGCGATTTCAAACAAAACGAGTTGTAGACAACTATAAGTGTCGATTGATCCCAAAATTTTAAGGTTATATAGATTTCTCTTTATCTAATGAGCTATGTTGATGGCTTCTGTTGTGTAATATAATAAGTAGCTTAAGGGGAACAGACGATAGCTTTACGGTAGTTATGCTTATTCTGCCATAACTCTGATAGTGTTCGTGAGAAAAATTTGTGCGGGTAAGTTGTATGCATAATGAATTACCAGCTTAAATAATTATACTGAGTAAGTAATTCTAGCATAATCATATCCTTAAGGTAAACAATATAAACCCATTAACATAAATCCAACTTCCATACATAAGTTATATGTTAGCGGAATAGGTAAACATTATAATTTACCTAAGTATTGTAAAACCCATCAACATATAACAGACTCACATACGAAAGTTATATGTTAGCGGAACGGATAAAAATTGCAAATAAGTAGTGAAAATCCATGATCATATAACCAACTTCCATACGAAGGTTATATGTTAATGGTACATGCAAATATTTATGTTTCGATGCAAATGATTCCTATGCAAGCCATGCACAATGAGTTCTCACGACTCGTCACAACTCCCCATGTCGACATAGTTTGACTGCTTCTCTTCCCGCAAGGTAGCGAACCCCGCGGGCATCACCGATGTGGCCATCAGTGATAGTGGACGATCTTGCCACTTCTGGGTGTGTTTATACCGCACTACCCAGGCCCCATCGTACAACATGTGGATGTGTGTAACATCCGACAATTATGAAATCTGGCTAACTAGTGGAGGGACCCTTTGGGAAAATAATTAATGACCTCCCGGGGTTCACACACTACCTAGTGCCTCATGATTCGTCAACCTTCCTATACCGGTTCGAATGGTACATGGGCATGAATGACCCGCCACAACAATCACATACAATAATTTAACAGTTTGCACTCTATGCCGACATGGTTTGACCTTTTCTTCCAGCTGAGTAGCTATCCCTGCGGGCCTCACTATCGAGCAAAACTGTGACAGTGGCTGGTCTCTCCACTTCTGGGTATGCTCGTACCTCACTACCCCGGCCCTGGCGTACATTGTTATGTACTCATAGATGTAAAGCATCGTCATGGAGTATTAGTTATCTAGCGGAGTGACCCAACAGGGTAATAGCCTCCTAGGGTTCACACACTCCCTTGTGCCCAAGTTTTTTCAAACCGGCTACCTAGCGGAGGGACCCAACAGGGTAAAAACCTCCTGGGGTTCACACACTTCCTGGTGCCCAAGGTTCGGTCTCCATGTTGGCAAAACTAGCACGATCCATCACACAAGTAACCGTGCACATTTTGAAGAACAAAAATATAATCCTCTTTGGGAGCACCCCAAGTTGTTTCAAAGTTTCAGACACTCATGTTCGTCCTAAGGGTTTATATGTTATCATTTTACGAATAATCATGCTCTTTCCCTTGATATGGCTCTCTGTCTGGTCCGAGTATGCAAGTATCACAAGTCACGAATGTTAACCATGTACTTTTGGGCTGGGTTGTATAAACGTTTTTCTTGCTTTTATATGAGCTTTTCTAGATTTGCCACCAATTTACTACAAATCCAGCTCATCGCATCAGTAATTATTTCCTAAATTATTGACATTATTGAAAAGGTTAATATTTTCCTCTTAGTTCTTCTATGATTGCACTGTATTATTTTAAACAGATCATATTGATCAATGTCACGTCAAATCAAAACACACCTTATTATACCATAAACTCGGCTCCGACCATATTTGTAATCATTAATGTAATCCTCATTCTGCACACAAAATTCCATTTGATTAGCTTACCTCGAATGAAATTTTGAAAACGAGAATTTAATCCCAATAAAACAAAGAGGCTTAAACCCGGGGTTATAAATTTGAAGTGGTCATTTGCAGGGTGTAATAAAAGTGTTTTATGGGAAAAGGATAAATCATCGTTTGAGATCAGAGGTGGTAAAGACATTTAAGTGTCGATATGAGTCATAAAAAATTTGTATGACTAAAACTTAATTTGATAAATTTGAGTGAATATCTACCTAAATATGCCAAGTTTGTTGTCAACTTTTACCCTTAAGGTCCACCACCTCTTCCACTGCAGTGGTTCATCCGGAACAACGCTACAATGACTGGTGGAGAAAGAGATGTTTCTGTGATCTTTATTGGTCGAAAAGATCAGTTACACTTTGATCCATTTGTAAGACCCCCCTCCTGGAATCAACGGTCCGATTGGGGAATCTTATCACACACCACCATTTATGCACAATGCGGAAGCGACCATGAAGGGTGAAGGCACGTCCTTCTCCAACCTCTTTGTTTGAACACTCCGTTGTCACGCATATGCGTGATGTTAAGCGAATGTCACTACACACCAACAGAGTAGGAAAGCAGTTTTCTAGTGGAAGACACCATTAATGAGTGCACCTTATAACATATTAGCGGAAGACAAATCATCACAGAAACACAATACTCAAGACCTGTATGAGTACCATCATTGTCTCTGCTGCATTATACCATAATAATCAAGCTCTAGTACCAATGTATATATATACCATTTGATAGGGAAAAACACAAGGAGATGCGGTCTAACGAATATATACCTGAAGTAGCCTGTTATGTGGCTTCCTCCACACTTGGGTACTGCCTCTCACCCACAACTATGAATAAAATCCAATCCCTATTAGCATCAAGCATAGTATAACATTAAGGGAGGAAATATCTAGATTTATATTGGCTCATGTAAGTCTTCCCGCAACTACCGCCTACGTACTCCGTATAATCATGTCTACGGTCTCAGGTCCACGTTGTTCTATTAGTTTTGCATCGGTTGTCTACCAGACCGTCCTTCATGCGGGTTGCCTTAGAGTATAACTCGTTAGCCATCCAATTTTCTCCCCAAGGCACAATTTCTCGAAGGCACAATATAATCCCTTAGGAATAATTCTTGAAGGTACACTATATTCCCTTATGAGTAATTCTCAAAGACACAATATATTTGCGTAGGAATATTTCTCGAAGGCACAATATATTCCCACGGTGATAATTCCCGAAGGCACAATATATTTGCGTCGGAATATTTCTCGAAGGCACAATATATTCCCTTAGGAATATTTCTCGAAGGCACAATATATTCCCTCAGGAATATTTCTCGTAGGCACAATATATTCGCCTAGGAATATTTCTCGAAGGCACATTATATTCCCTAAGGAATATTTCTCGAAGACACAATATATTCATAAAGGGATAATTCTCGAAGGCGCAATATATTCACGTAGGAATATTTCTCGATGGCACAATTTATTCCCTTTAGGGTATTTCTCGAAGGCACAATATATTCCCTTATGAATATTTCTCGAAGGCACAATATATTTGCCTAGGAATATTTCTCGAAGGCACAATATATTCCCTTAGGAATATTTCTCGAAGGCACAATATATTCCCTTAGGAATATTTCTCGAAGGCACAATATATTCCCTTAGGAATAATTCTCGAAGGCACAATATATTCCCTAAGGAATGTTTCTCGAAGGCACAATATATTCCCATAGAAATAATTCTCGAAGGCACAAAATATTCGCGTAGGAATATTTTTTGGAGGCACAAGGTATTCCCGTAGGGATAACTCTCGAAGGCACAATTCATTGACGACAACATTTAGATCACTATAGGGTTATTTCCCTTTATAGCTATATAGTTCCTATTGAAGGAGAATACATCATAGAATACTAAGCAATAGTAATTAAGTCGTTTGGAATTGAAACTTTCATAAGTCAACACGGCCATCGTCAAGGAACTCAAGGATTGAGTCTAAGGTCGGAGCCTTATCTCGCACGAACAACTCATAAATCATAAATATAGTAATATGACTCAAGTAAACCTAGTTCCTGGCTTGACTTGGCGTGAGTCCTAGACTCTTGGGTTACAAACCAACTTGATCAAAATAATAGTTATAACAATTAAACTGAAACCAGGGCATTAAAAGATTGAATCAAAGTTAAGACCTCTTCCTGCTCAATTGTGCATGTAAGCCTTTACTTAAAGCTTGTGAATCTGATAGGCCCCAATCCATGGCTTAGCTTGTTGAGCGTCCTGACCTCATGGGTTACGAACCAATTTGTTCACAATAACAGCCTCAGTTTAAACATATATATGCAAGAAGGTAAACCCATCAATTGCTTGTCCTAGCTGACATTTAAATATCTCAGGTAAGGAATTATGACTTCGAACGCAATAATATTGCTTTCTGAACCAAAGAGTTTATCGAGTTCGGGGTTAGTAGGGGTTAACCTTGACAAATTTCTCCACCTCAAGGTCAACTCTACATTATAAGCAATTTTAAAAATAAACCAAAACATCAAACTGTCCACTTAACTCGAGAGTTGCGACCAGTTCGACACTATTTAGGGTTGACCGTAAAAGAATGTCTTATCTTCCGATCAACTCTAAATTATAGGCAATATTGAAATAAAAGCCAAAACATTGATCTATTCGCTCTGCTCCAAAAAGCGGCGACCAGTTCGGTACTATTTAGGGTTGATCGTGAAGGAATGTCTCATCTTCAGGTCAACCCTAACTTATATGCAATACTGAAATAAAAGCCAAAATATCGATCTATTCGCTCTGCTCAAAAAAGCGGCGGTCAGTTCTGTACTATTTAGGGTTGACCCAGAAAGAATGTCTCATCTTTAGGTAAACTCAAAATTATAGGCAGTTTTAAAATAAAGCCAAAACATCGATCTATCCGCTCTGCTCCAAAAAGCGGCGGCCAGTGCGGTACTATTTAGGGTTGACCATGAAGGAATGTCTTATCCTCAGGTCAACTATAAATTATAGGAAATATTGGAATAAAAGCCCAAACATCGATCGGTCCACTCTGCTCCAAAAAGCGACTGCCAGTTCGGTACTATTTAGGGTTGACCCTGATGGAATGTCTCGTCTTGAGGTCAACTCTAAATTGTAGGCAATAGTAAAATAAAAGACAAAACATCGATCTGTCTGCTCTGCTCCAAAAAGCACCGGCCAGTTTGGTACTATTTAGGTTTGGCCCTGAAGTAATATCTCGTCTCCAGGTCAACTCTAAATTATAGGCAATACTGAAATAAAAGCCAAAACATTGATCTGTCTGCTCTGCTCCAAGAACGGCGGCCAGTTTGGTACTATTTAGTGTTTACCCTGAAGGAATGTCTCGTCTTCAGGTCGACTCTAAATTATCTTAGAAACTAGAGTTTTGGGTTGCTTTCATCGTCTCCCCGTCATCTAAACGGTACCCTCTATTTTATTTTATAGGTTTGCCCTATTTCAAATTAGATAAAATAATAACTAAATCCAAAAATTCAAACTTTTATCTTGGGTTTATCATACCCTTAAAGTGCTACCATAAATTCTTCAGGGCCTCTTGAGGTATTAAAATAGGCTTAGCTAATTTATTTGTCCTCTCGTAGCCGCTAATTAAATCCAAATATAGCAGGAATATTTTAAAATTTCCCAAACTTTTCCAGATGGTGTAAATAAGCCCCTCATACTTCCCATAATATTTGGAGACATATTGAAGGAGAGGGTAATTCTCTATTAATTTAAACAGAGGTTTTAATTATCTAGAATTAGTAAAACTTTTCTAAAAATTTCCAAATAATTATAGTGGGTGTAGTTCAATACTGTAGAGGTTGTCTAATTATTTTAGAATTTTTTATTAAATTTTAAGCCCTATGCTAATTTAAAAATAGTAATTTTACCCCCTCTTTAAATTCAAAAAAAATATACCAATCTCAAAAAATTCTCAAATCTGGAGGTAGCTCTTATCCCACCTACAACTTTCATGTTTGGAGATTTCTTATTTGAGCACTTGTTTGGACTTAGAAAAATAAACTCCAAATATACTTCCCATAATATAGCAGGAATACTTTAAAAATTCCCAAACTTTTTCAGAGGGTGTAAATAAGCCCCTCATACTTCCCATAATATTTGGAGACATATTGAAGGAGAGGGTAATTCTCCATTAATTTAAACAGAGGTTTTAATTATCTAGAATTTGTAAAACTTTTCTAAAAATTCCCAAATAATTATTGTGGGTGTAGCTCAGTACTATAGAGGTTCTCTAATTATTTCAGAATTTTTCATCAAATTGTAAGCCCTCTGCTAATTTAAAAACAGTAATTTTACCCCCTCTTTAAATACAAAAAAATATACCAATCTCAGAAAATTATCAAATTTTTTCTGGAGGTAGCTCTTATCCCTACACACAACTTTCATGTTTGGAGTTTTCTTGTTTGAGCTCTGGTTAGGACTTAGAAAAATAAAAAACCCATCTACTATTAATAAACCACCCTGCAAAGATCTTGAAATAAATCTGTCGACTGAGATCGAGCCACACAGGAGGGTATCACGGTGCCACAATGGATCTGGAGGATATCCATTGTGAGTGGGCTAATCATTGCCTAGGAAATCAGCATCGTTGGATCTTAATAATAAGATCCAACGATGGTTGTAGTGTGCGATGGTCAAGAGCTTATGGGTTGTCGCCACCGTCGGCCGCCCGTTGGACCGGCACGCCGCTACCTCTGGTCGGCTAACTGGTGGTAGGCGTACCTCTCGACGGTGGTCCTACAGCCCGGCGTCGCCGCCAGCCATTGCGAGGAGCCCATTGAGGGCTCAGCCCTCGATTTTCGCTGGAGCTGCATTTTCCCAGGGATCCCCTCACCTGAGGCCTCCCGGAGAGGATCCACAACCCCTCTCCGACAAAGTATGGCTCCCCTGAAGGATTAGTAGGCTTGGGAGCCCTCCATGCAGGATATAGAAAAAGTGACTGAAGGGGGAGGTGGTGGAGCTTGGGTCGTCTCCTCCGGCGTCGGCAGAGGTTTTGGGTGGTGGGGCTGGTTTTGGAAAGCTCGAGAGGAGCTCCCTGGAGGAGGGATGCCTCCACTGAGGGGTATGGGGCCTTATAAAGAGGTGGTCGAGACCCCTCCCTCTCCCTCTCCTCCTTCTTCTTAGCCAAGACACAACCATGGTTTGGTCAAGGGCAGCTGGCAGTATTTAAGTAGGGTGGAGAGATGTACTTGACAGGTTAGAGGAACTATGGTTGGGTTAGGCTAGGCCTGGGAGAGAGAGAGGTTTGGGATTTAGCCTTGGATATCCAAGCCAAATAAAATATCTAACTCCACTTGGCTGCCTTGGGGCTGCTGCTAGCCAATCAAATGGTAGCATAGGGATTTAGGTTTTGGTTTGGTGGGTGGTGTTGATAGGTGCGAAGAGTTTAAAAATTAAAAAATTAACCTCTTATAAGAGGGTTGACCAAGTCAACCCTAAGTGGGTCCCCCATGTGGGTCAAAGTCATTTTGGGCCCAGTCGTTGAGTGTCGAGTCATCATCGAGGTGACGGAGTTGAAATCGAGTGGTCACATATCTCGAGGTTTCTATTAATTTTTTGAGCATTATTTTTATTTACCCGACTAAACAACGTTGGAAATGAGCGAAACAAATTCAGTTGCGCTCTTATTAACGCAACTGACAGAATTCAATTCGGAGCACATTTTCTCAATATTTTAATATGGTGTTTTAGCGACGTTCAATGTTGCCAAAAATAGTCATTTTCTCCAAACGACCTCGGATTGGAACGCGGTGAATTTCGTTGAACTCGTATTGACTATACGAGTCTAACCCAATCAACGAAAGTCGATTCAGAGCACGTATGCTCAATATTCTAAAATAGCATCGTCGGGACGCGCTTCGGTACTCAAAATGGTCGATTTCACCAAATGACCTCGGATTGGAACGAAATGAGTTCCGTTGCACTCGTATTGACCATACGAGTCTAACGCAACTCAGAAAGTTGATTCGGATTGGAACCAAAATAGCATTGTCGTCATGCGCTACGGTTCTCAAAATGGTCACTTTCACCAAATAACCTTGGATTGGAATGAAACGAGTTCCGTTGCACTTGTATCAACCATGCGAGTCTAACGCAACTGACGGAAGTCAATTTCGGAGCATGTATGCTCAAAATACAAAAATAATGTCGTCGTAACGCACTACGGTGCTCAAAATAGTCACTTTCACCAGATGACCTTGGATTGGAACGAAATGAGTTCCGTTGCACTTGTATCGACCATTCGAGTCTAATGCAATTGAAGGAAGTCGATTCAGAGCATGTATGCTCAATATACTAAAATAGCATCGTCGTGACACGCTACGGTGCTCAAAATGGTCACTTTCACCAAATGACCTTGGATTGGAACGAAACGAGCTCTGTTGCACTCATATCGGCAATACAAGTCAAACTCAACTAACGAAAGTCGATTCGGAGCACGTATGCTCAATATACTAAAATAGCGTCATTGTGATGCGCTACGGTATTCAAAATGGTCACTTTCACCAAATGACCTCGGATTGTAATGAAATGAGTTCTGTTGCACTCGTATCGACAATATGAGTCTAACGCAACTGCCATAAGTTGATTCAGAAAATGCATGCTCAATATACTAAACAGCATCATCGCGAAGAGCAATGCTACCCAAAACAGTCATTTTCTCTAAATGAGCACTATTATGAGGTGGAGATCGGGTCGTGGTTTCTTATGACACAATCTAAGCTCCTCCAAGGGTTCAATTGAACATGTTAGTCCCCTTTTTAAAGTTGGGATGTTACATTAGACATCTAGGCGAGGTGACTGGGTGAGTGCCTCCGGCTCACCAAGCAGTGTCAGGGAGTCCGTTCTGTGAGCTGATTATCTCAGCTCCTATTCTAGATGGATTCACGGAGCCCATCATGTTGCACTACACGGGCAAGGATGATCTCCTCCAGCATCTCCATTGGTTTGAGGACGTCATCTCCATCAGACAAATGACGAACGTCTTCAAGTGCAAGCTGTTCTCTTTCTCTTTTAAGGGAAAGGCGAGAAACTGGTTCCATTAGCTCCCTTTCGCAGCCATCTGCAGTTTTGAAGACCTCTATTAGAGTTTCCTGCTGCAGTTTGCCATGCCAATGAAGAGGAAGTAGGGGGTCGAGGCTCTTTTCCTAATCCAGCAGAAGGCTGAGGAGTCGTTGGGGAGTTACATGGGTCGATTCCAGGAGGAGGTCCTCTTGGTCCATGAGGTGCAAGGGCACACTTTGCTACTCGCCTTCACCCTAGGATTATGGCAAGGGTTGTTCAAGATGGGACTTTACTGAGATACCCGTATATCATATGCGGAATTGATCGAGCGGGTGGGGCGAGAGATTGAGTGTGAGGACCACAACAATTGGATGTAAGAAGAAGGGAGGATCCGACGATGCAAGGGTTCTAAGGACCCCCTGGGGGAAGGAACTGGGAGGAAGGTATCAACCATCCGTCAACCGATCAGTATGGAGGCCTCCAGGAGAATATCCTCAAGGTTAGGGAAGAGGACTCTCACAAGGAGGGGACCTTTCCAAGGAGGAGGGGGCACTTCCAGGGAGGGCATGGATGGCTCAACCATCCAGGATGGAGACTGGGACCAAGACCTTTCCCTCCCCCACCCCAGCAAGCCATGTTGAAGGGCCGGTGAGGAAGAAGGAATCACCCAGGAGGGGCAGAAAGGGGAAGGGTGGCGTTGCCATACTGTGACTTCCACCAGGAGGAAGGTCACGCAACGGCTACCTATCCCGAGTTCTTAGAGATGAGAGGAGGAAGGAGAGCCCCGATGGGGCAGCAACAACTTCAGGATGTCGGAAGAGGAGGATAAGGAGCGAAGGCAGAGTACCGGTGTGAGGATCAGGTCGATGTGGGAACCCGAGGAGGGATTCATGTGATCTGTGGGGGGGATAGAGGCCATCCAGAAGGGTAGCCTCCTTGCCATCTACCGTCGGAGTGTCGCCTCGACCTCCAAGACCCCACCCCCTGAGGAGAAAATCACCTTCACCAATAAGGACATACCCGAGCATGAAGATCCATTCTGTGATGCACTAATAATCCAAACAGCGATCGAGAACTACACGGTCTCTAGAATCCTCGTAGACAATGGGAGTTCCATCAACGTGATCTTCAAGAAAGCTTTCAATGAGATGAAGGGGGAGGCGGAGAGGGTACTCGCCTCGGATAGACCTCTCTTTGGATTCTCCGGAGAAATGAAGGAAGTGGAGGGAGGAGTCGAGCTCCTCATGACTCGGAGGGAACGTCCAAGAACTTCCAATTCGTCATTGTTGATGCTCCGAGTAGCTATAATGCCATCTTCATACAGCCCCTCGTCATCGCATTCCAGTGTGTACCCTCCTCCTATCATCAATGCTTAAAGTATATCATCAGGGGGAGTCCAAGTCCAAGTCAGGGGAGACCCTAAGGTGGCTAGGCAGTGCTACATCACGGCCGTCATCACCGTCACCTGGAAAGAGGAAGCAGAGGAGGTGGGCAGAGCAATGGAAGGGAAAGCCAGGATGGAAGCAGCAGAGGAAGCCAGAATAAAGGAAGTCATCACCCCAGATGGGAGGCCAGAGAAAGTGCAGGTCAGCAGGAGTCTGAGTGAGGAAGAGCAGGAGGAGGTCCGAGAGTGCATCCAGTAGAACATCAACATATTCGCATGGAGCGCTGCGGACATGCCAGGGAACGATGCGGATGTGGCATGCCATTGGCTCAACCTTGACTCGAGCATTCGTCCCATCCGCCAAAAGAAAAGGGTTGTGGCAACTACTCTTGTCGATTCCATCCAAGAGGAAGTAGGAAAACTATTGAAGACAGGTTTTGTATCGGAGATCCAGTATCCATGCCGGGTCTCCAACGTTGTAATAGTGAAGAAGGGAGGTGGAGAATGTGTATCAATTTATATTTAATAAATAAAGCATGCCCCAAGGACTGTTATCCTCTGCCTCGAATCGACGTGCCGGTGGACTCAGCCATTGGTTTCCCTGTGATGAGTTTTTTAGATGCCTTTTCAGGACAATCAGATCCGAATGCACCCGCTGGATGTCAAGGATGTTTCCTTCATCACAGATGATGGATGTTATTATTACAAAATGATACCCTTTGGGTTGAGAAACGCAGGGGCTACATACCAAAGGATGATGGATCGAGTATTCAGGGAGCAGAAGGGGAGGAATTTAGAGGTCTACATGGATGGCCTGATGGTAAAGAGTAGGAATGTGGGGTCTCATCACCAGGACCTAGCAGAGACTTTCGCCACCCTGCAGAAATTCAAGATGAGACTCAACCCACTAAACTCCATATTCAGGGTACGAAGGGGGGAAGTTTTGTTGGGTTTTTCTAGAAGCATACATCACATGTAGGTGCAGCGGAAATAAAGAGAAACAACCCAAAAGACTTTGATCGGGCCATGAATATTGAATCAAGAAGTTAACAAAATGCTAGGTATGAAATTACCTTTGCGGGATTGGATCAAATCCAACCTTGATGCTCCACGAAGAAGATTCCTGTTGGCGGCAAAGAGAGTTCTCACGTAGAATTATGTCTACGTCTCTACAATGATCCACACGAGCCAGGAGAAGAACGACTGCACCTTGCACTTCCACGAACTGCTAGGTTCGCTCCAGGAAGAACATCCACGGCGACGATCGCCGGAAGGGGGGTCGGCGGAGGCGAACGGGGCGGCGGAACACTTCCGTCTAGGGTTCGGGCGGAACACCTTCCGTCGGGTCTTCTTCCAGGAGGCGTAAGAAGAGCGTACCGAACCCTTAAGATTAAGTTCTATTTATAGCCGAAGTATAAACAGACCTAAAAGAATCGCTATCCGCAGTCCATACAGAAAAAGAACTCTTTCTGTATAAATTCGTCGGGATTTCACGAATCAGCATTCGTCGAGTTTACACAGGATAATCCGACGAATTCCGACGAATCACATCAGACAGCAACATTTGCTGAGTTAAGGATCTCTGTAACAATTCGTCGGGATTCCACGGAACAATCCGACGAATCCGACGAATTCCGACAAATCATATCAGACGACAACATTTGCCGAGTTAAGAATCTCTGTAACAATTCGTCGGGATTCCACGGAACAATCCGACAAATTCGACGAATCATATCCGACGAATTTCGACGAATTCTATCCGTGTAAACCCGATGAATTCAGACAGCAACATTTGCTGGACCTCCCCCATTCTATATGGTGATTGGTAACCTTTACCAACACAGTCAATCTTCCATCTTCTCCACATGCTCTTATGTGCGACCCTGCAGGCTCATATCGCGTTGGCAGTGATATTACATGTTTGACCACTTCTAGATCACAATGGTAACTCCAACAAGTTTCTGGGTCACCTCCTCACCCATGCAGGGGTGGAGCCCAACCCCGATAAGGTGAGGGTGATATTGGACTTAGAGTCCCCTAGAAATGTGAAAGAGTTCAAGCGGATGACAGGAATGCTGTTAAAATTATCAAGCTCTGATTTCTAGTGAAGAATTTTAGCTCAGATACCAAAGTAAGAAACTTAGAAGCGGGAATCAGGCACAGGAACACTAAAACCATACCAAGCTAAGTAACCAACAATAATAGAAGAGCAAAATGATCTTGAATTAAACTATATCTTTACAATGCGAGGTATACATGGCGAGACATGATTCATCAGAATATAGGGAGATGGGTATAAGAGGTGTTGTTAAAACCCTCTTATGAAGGAGGTTGACGATTCGATCCCCGACCTCAACAAACTACCACACGACAGTTCAAGAGAAGTCCAGTAACCCCAGGTTGGGTGGACTACACGTGGGTGTGGAAAGGGGTTGGGATGGTGGACTGCAGTCCTAAATGTGGGCCGGCCAGGTAGCGTTCTTGGAGTGGAGGTCGGAGCCATATTTAACAAAAATCAGTTTTTGTTGAACGGGGCGCAACCCACTAAAGCTCCACCTAAGGACTGAGTATCTCAGGCCGCCCCCGTGTGGTTTGCAGTCCTCCAGCTCTAACCCCTCTCCACAACTTCCCGTGGCCTAGCCCATTCCGGGAACCCAGGACCCGACTTAAATGGCTGTGGCGGGTTGTTGAGGCCACCAAGGCGTTGCCTGGCCTCGATCCCGTGACCTCCTTTATAAGGAGCATAATACCACTCCTCATACCCATCTACGTTGCAGATCAGAGTGGTTGGAGCTAGTGGACTGCAATCCACATGGGGAGGCCCGAGATACTCAGTCCTTAGGTGGATCTTGAGTGGTCCGCGCCCCGTTAAACAAAAGCTAGCATGGTTGAGCAAGTTCCTCTTTCGAGCAGGAGAGAGGTGCTCACCTTTATTTAAGGTGTTGCGGGGAAGTCAAAAGTTTGAGTGGACTCCGGAGTGTGAGGATGCCTTCCAACAGTTGAAGAGGCAGCCGATGCATGGCCCTCGTGCGGGAGGGACGGTGACGGAGTTGTTTCGGCCATCCATCAAAGAAGGAGAACTGATTGAGGTTGATCAGTGGCCCACGTGGATGGATCACTTTATCGTTTTACCTGCCTCAGGAAAATTCCCTGAGGAAGTCCCAGATAAGCAGCGATTCCAGTACAAGTCAGCTTTTTATGTGCTTCAGGAGGGAGCCATGTATCGAAAGACTCTAACCGGGCTCCTCACAAGGTGCGTCTTTAAAGAGGCGGTCCTGAGGGTTCTGGAGGAGATCCACTCCAGAGAGTACGGAAGCCACTCTGGGATTCGGACCTTGGAGAAAAGGGTGCTAATGGAGGGGTACTTCTAGCCCACAATCAACAAGGATGCCAGAGAGTACGAAAAGAAGTGCCAAAAGTGTCAGCTCTTTGCACCACTAAAACTTCTACTTGAACAAAGGCTCAGGACCATCACGGCGCCCTGACCCTTTGCAATTTGGGGAATGGATTTAGTGGGGCCTTTCCCCCAGGACAGTGGATAAAGAGGGTCTTCCCTGATCATGGTTGACTACTTCTCCAAGTGGCTAGAGGTCAAGGAATTAACAAAAACCACCTCTCAGGTAGTGCGAAACTTCATTTGGGGAGAGATAATCTGCCAGCATGGGTTGCCCTTAGCTATCGTCATAAATAATGGGTCACAGTTCACTAGTTATGAGCTCACCAGCTTCTACAGCTAATTGGGCATCGACCTTCGCTTCGCTTCCGTCCATCATCCTAGGAGCAACGAACAGGTGGAGGAAGCGATTAAAACCATCATAAATCTGTTAAAGAAGAAGGTGGAGAATATGAAGGGTAACTAGGTTGAGCAGCTCCCCTTAGTCCTCTGGGCATTGAGAACCACTCCCAGTACGGCCACGAGGGAGACCCATTTTAAAGTCTCCCATGGCTCCGAGGTCGTGTTTTGGTGGAGTTCGAGGTAAGATCCCCTCGAGTCGTAGCCGTAGGAGAAGGGGATGATGAATTGAGAATAGAGAATGAGGAAGAACAGTGGATATCGCTTGAGCTCGTGGAGGAACATCGATACCTAGCCACCATTTTCCAAGAAAAGATCAAGCACAGGATGGCGAGGTACTTCGATAGACGCATCAGAATCAAACATTTTGCCAAAGGGAACCTTGTTCTCAAGAAGATCGACGCAGCAAGAAGGTCAGCAATGCTTGGAAAACTTCACCCCAACTGGGAGGGTCACTATGTAATTCTGGAAGTGCTAAAGTCGGGAGGGTACTGCCTACAGAATGTTGAAGTAGTCCCTCTCGACAACACCTGGAGCGGTGACAACCTGAAGAATTTTTTTTCTTAGTTGATAATAAAAATTCTTATCTTGATTGACTCATTTTGTAACGCGCGGACTTCTGTCCTGCCAAGGCGAGGGTCCAGGAACCAAAATTTCCATGTTAATTGGAATTCAAAATTTGATGCGGTGAAAGATCCCTAAGTTGGTTCCGCCATCCAGGCTCTCACAAGACGGCGGGGCAGGTTGACCACTCAGGTGGTAGGTTGGGATGTGAGGTTGATAGACCCCTGAGTTGGTTTCGCCGACCGGGCTCTCATAGGTCGGCGGGGCAGGTTGACCACTCGAGTGGCAGATAGAAATGAGATTGGAAAACCCCTGAGTTGGTTTAGCCTACCGGGCTCTCAAAAGCCGGCGGGTCCGGTTGATCACTCAGGTGGCAGGAAGAAATGAGCTTGGAAAACCCCTGAGTTAGTTTTATCGACTGGGCTCTCACAAGCCGACGAGGCAGGTTGGTCACTCAGGTGGAAGGTAGAAATGAGATTGGAAAACTTCTGAATTGGTTTCGCTGACTGATCTCTCACAAGCCAGCGGGGCAGGTTGACCACTCAAGTGGCAGGAAGAAATGAGGTTGGAAAACACTTTATTTGGTTCCGCCGACCAAGCTCTCTTAAGACGGCAGGGCAGGTTGATCACTCAGGTGGCAGGTATAAATGAGATTGGAAAACCCCTGAGTTAGTTTCGTCGATCGAGCTCTCACAAGCCAACGGGGCAGGTTGATCACTCATGTGGCAGATAGAAATGAGATTGGAAAACTCCTGAGTTGGTTCTGCCGACTGGGCTCTCACAAGCCGGCGGGGCAGGCTGATCACTCAGGTGGCAGGTAGAAATGATATTGGAAAACCCCTGAATTGGTTCCGCCGACCGGGCTCTTACAAGCCAGCGGGGAAGATTGACCACTCAGGTGGCAGGCAGAAACGAGATTGGAAAACCCTTGAGTTGGTTCCGCTGACAAGGCTCTCACAATTCGGCGGAGCAGGTTGACCACTCAGGTGGCAGGTAGAAATAAGGTTGGTAGACCCCTAAGTTGGTAACGCCGACCGGGTTCTCACATGCCGGCGGGGCAGGTTGATCACTCAGGAGACTGGTCATGTAGCTATGTTAAATGGTCCCTAAAAATGATTCTGCTGACCAGAATCTCACAAGTCGGCAGGGCAGGTTGATCATTTGGGTGACAAGGAAGATGGGATGAGAATGGGATTCAACCCATAGGAAGGAGGTGATCCGAGGTGGTCACGCCTTGTCCATCCCCCTCCCCACTCGCCCTCTCATGGATGACAACGAATGCATGAGTCGCATGACTCACGGCCAGAGTAGAGGTTCAGTGCTCTCACGGAATCGCGGGCGGAGAACCATCCCTGGTTTTTGACTAAGAGGTACGAGCGCAGAAGGACCACAACACCTAGGTCTCGCTAGTCTCTTGGTCTCGCAAGTCCCAAGATCTTACAAGATTCGCAAGATGAATTCAGCATTGGTTCCTAAGGTAGATATTTGGCGAGTCCAAAAAGTTAAGGCATTTCCATGAGCAAAAAAAAGAAACAAGGAGTCACAAAATGTTCAATTCATATATACTCAAAAAATTGGGGTCTCTCCCCTTTACATATAAAAAAAGAAAAGGGGGCCCCGGAAGATCTTCATTTGCCGTCACTTTTGTCGGTCGGCAAGTAGGCATACGAGTCGGAGGACGAGCCCACCGGAGGGTCAGGGAGGATGAGCACAGGGATCAGCTCCTCCGCAATGATGTGCTCCCACCCCGACGCGAATGTGTTGGCGTCTTGCATCATGTCGAGCATGGTATCAGTGGCCTTGATCACCATGAGACTTCGAGTTGTCTCAATCTCGCTGGGGGTGAATTTTAGCACCTCCTCGTGCTTCAAGTATGATCCATCATGATCCGCCACCTATGGCTCCACAAAGGCCCAGCCATGTCGCACCTTCAGGGCCTTTACCTCAGCCGCCAACTCGCCATTTTGAACCCCAGCTAGGTCGCGACCTCGACATCCTGTATTATAGTCGCGTGAGAAAAGAAAGATAAAAAGGGGGGAGAAAATAACTGCTTAGGCGATACATACCTCTTTTTTCGGAGCCTATTCCAAGAGCCTCTCAATGACTCCGAGACACAACTCGAGATCCTTGGCTCGCTCCTCCATGAGCTCTCGGGCGGCATCGACTTTGTAGAACCTCTTCAAGGAGGAGAGTCCGCGGCGCGACATCATGTGTGAGAGCTTCATGACGCGCATTTGGGCCCGCACTCTCTTGTAGGAGAGCTCCCATAGGGTGGACTTCTCGTAGGTGGTGGCTTCCTCCCTCCTGTACAGCCCATAGGTGAGGGAGTAGGCATGGTCTCTAGACCAACCTTGCTCGATCCAGGAGGAAAGGCGAGTAGAGATGGAGATCTTCTCGGCAATCCCCTCCCAAGCAAGAAAGGGCAAGCCCACGCTGTCCCGGGGTTTCTCCCCAAGGTCGAGATGGGAGTGTATGTCATGCAGATCCACCTCACTCATTCCAGCATCGTCATGGGCTATGGGATCCAGGTGGCTCGCAATGGTGGTCTTCTTTGAATCCACAGTCTTCTTCAGCTTCTTCTGTGAGCCGGAAGAGGCAGGGGGGTCAAGATCCACCATCGGCCCTTTTTTGCTTTGCCTCCGCTGGACTTGGGCTTGCCTAGGTCGCCGGCGTAGGCCTCCGCTGGAGCTCTCTCCATGTCAAGCAAAGAGGTCAGCTTTACGCCGCCCGCATGAGGCGGGTTCACGGGAATCAGGCGCTCCCCTACAACAAGAAAACATGCTGAGTGAGAGGGGCGAGTAAAGAAAAGGAGATCCGAAATATGCGAGCAGAATCGTACCTTCCCCTTGAGGCACCAGGAGGAGCGAGTCGAGATGACACCGCAGAGAGATGACCTCAAAATTCTTCTCGAGGAAGAACTTGCAGAGCTTCATCGTCTTCCCCTCCACGCGAGGAGCCCTATAGACCTCGTCGTTTCGCTGGACAAGTGCGTAGGGGATGTTGTCAAAGTTCCCCTTGATGAAGAGGAACTGGTCATTCCAATGGTACACCTTGTTGAGGGTCTCGTAGATCTTGATCCACGATCTGATCTGTAAGGCGACCCCATCTGAAGCCGCCCTATAGGTAAATAGCTTGTAGAAGGCTGTGAGGTTGAATTCAATCCTCTCCTCGTGCATGTATCAGGAGAATGCCATGAGCATGGTGTTGGATCTTGTGGCGCCCTTATACGGGGGTGAATAAGGGGTTTATGAATTTTTGAGTAAAACTTAGAGATTTATAGAAAATTGAAACTTTTTGATTCTGTTGTTAACGTTGGCGTTAAGAGTTAACGCTGGCGTTAGCTCTCCAGAGAATTAGGCTTCACAAAATTATGTCAAAGTTATTTTACATATAAAATCTTAAAAGAAATACAATTCCAGAAAATCAGAGATAAATGAAAATGATTATTATATTTCAAAGAGTATTACAAAGATAAACTTTCAATAACGCTTGAAATTAAAGGCGACAAGGTAAAAATCACTTTTTGTTTCTTCACCGGTCCTTCTCCCTAGGGTCGGTTGGCTATAACCTATCTTTTCCCAGATAAGACCTCTAGCCACCCCCTAAATCTACCCTTTACCAAGTTGCCATGCACAAGGCGGCGATTTCCGCCTAAACCGAACCCGGCCTAGTCCCCACATGCAAGGTGGCGAATTCACTATAGTTAGAAGAAAATATTGAAAAGAAAAAAGAAAATTCAGAATAAAAGACTCCCAATATTGAAGAGCTCTAAAGGAGATGTTGAAGACATGCAAAGACCATCGTCGGAGTTGAAGCGAGCGTCCTTCTTCAAATTTGACCATTGGAAATCTCCTTCTCACTCTTGTTCCTCAATGGTGGTGTTGGGAGTGCTCTCTGAATTCAGGGATGAAAATGCTCTCTCAGAAGATTGGAATGAAGGCTTAAAAATTCTCATGTTGAGGAACGAAATCAACTCATTAAATAGGCACAGAAGCTAACGTCGGGTGTTAAGAAGTTAACGCCAGCGTTAGTGATCATGTATGGTCGTGACTGAGATCGTACAACCGTCGAGATTGTGGCAGATCATGGACTCAACGCGAGCGTTAGCTCCAACATTGGCGTTGTCTCTGGCTTCTCAACTCTATTTCTTCTATATCGCATTCCCTTCTCGTCGTCATCCCAACTCGATGATAAGTTAACGCGGGGCGTTAGCTCTCTGTTCAGAGAATCGTCATCGATCAGTATCCTATTCATGGGGTTATTTAACTATAGTACATGCACACTATAAATATAAGCAAGATCAAATACATTGTGTGATTTGTTATTCTCAAACTAAGAGATTTTGAACACAAGCTTCAACAATCTCCCCCTTTTGATAATAACAAATCCACTAATAAGAAATAAACTTTAATTTGAGTAGTGTTTATAATATATGATAAGCGTGATAAACATGCATACTCCCCTATATGGATATGATGAGTCCCATTTATATACACTTTTATGGACTCATCTGGGCTAGTTTTCACTCACATGCTCTTCACTTTTAGCTCATTATTGTTTATATTTCACCGGATCACATTCCCTCACAAAGTGTAATATTTAGGCCTGTTGTGGTGTGCAATTGCTCACTATTTTGTTGGGGGCAAGCACATTGTTCTCCCCATTTTTTTTTCTGTTATTATACTTGTGCTGGAGGTGTGTTCCCAGCGTGTGGATTCGTTGTGCAGGTGGTCAGATCATCCATACTGCCCAGAAATCACCCTGTATGAATCGCACAGTCATGCGTTCACTTGACGCACGGTCATGCAAAATGATCGGCTGGTCAATATGGTGATCTTCACCGCTCGTGTGTTTTCTTCACGCATAGTTGGCCTCAACCGTGCGCGAACAAAACGCACGGCCTCCTATTGCTTGCCGGATTTCGAGGTTTCTGAATTTGCCCGTGCATTTTTATGCACGGTCGGCTTCGACCGTACATGAGTAAAACGCACGGGCGCGCCTGCTTCGTCTTCCTTGCCTTTATTCTCGATTAATATCGCACGGTTCACGCACGGTCGTGCATTCGACCGTGCGTGACCAAATTTCTGACTTTTTCTATAAAAGCTGCAGATCTCGACCTAATCGAGAGTTCGCCCGATCCATCTTCTTTCCTGCGCCTAAGGTTTCCTGATCCATTCCAGTCCGCCGTTCCATCACCACCCACCATTTGGAGGTGCTCCGGACACATTCTTGGCTCAAATCTTGAGCCGGAGCATCCTCTCGGAAGCCTCCATCATCCGAGCTCTTCAAGGAGAGGATTCCACACTCATCTTCATTGCCAAGCAAAGAAATCTTCGCATCGGACGTGGCCAGATTGTAGTTTACCAGAGAAGACGGGTCCATTGGGAGGAAGTGACAGCCCTCCTCTACCCCGAAAGATAGTTGGGACCGAGGTAGGACGCGGATTGATAACCCGGCGATTCCTACCGAGAATCTACAACAAGCCTCTGGATTTGGTCATATCTCATGCCTTTTCTCTAACTTGCGTAGATGTATCTGAATGTAATCCTCATTTTAGTGATGATGTACAATATAAACTTGTGTTAATTCATATTTCATCCTTTTGTGAAAGTATTTCGTTTATATGTGTATTTGAGGTGCGCCAGCAAATCCGTTCCACCCCACTCCATTCCACTCCGCAACCCGCCATTCCATTCCGTGTGCTTACTCTTCCATCCTGTGTGCCTACTCTTCCATTCCGCTTGACTACTCGTCCATCCGCCCTTGTGAAGTAGTGCGTTCAAGGCCTGCCTAGTTTTCCATCCCGCCTAGCGAAGCATTGCATAGCGACATTGCATAGGAGTAGTCGTAGTTGTTTCCTTTTATTTACAAAACCAAAATCCTTTTCGTCCGCATTCCATCCGATCTAAAGGGCTTCAATCTTGAGTCCCTCCTCAATCGATAACTCCACCTTACCGTGTTCCTTTGATATTCGATACTCGGGGATTCACTCCTCGTTTTATATTACTTGAACGATCGGTACACTGTCATTTTGTGCCGCAGACTTGCTACCGCCTATAGCAGTGTGCTAGATTTGCGCATCAAGTTTTTGGCGCCGTTACCGGGGAGCACAGTCGTGTGAGTTTTCTGGAGAGTGAGAACCTGCGATAGAAATTCTTCCATTTGTAAATTGCATCCGTTATTTTATTTCAGTTCTTGTTATTCCTTTTTATTGTTTTATATTAGCTTGCCTTAGTAAATTATTGTTGGGTGTAGTATTTTGCATAATAGTGTTTTTCCTTTGAATCTAGTTATCTTCACGCAATATGGGCTTCATTTAATATTCGCTGTCGTTGGTGTGGAGATACCTCTCATGCTAATGATAGATGTCCAAAGGGAGATAATAGCCCTAACACTCAAGGCCTAGTATATGGAGCACTGACTTCATCTGGTAGTCCATATGGTGCGCGTAAGTCCTATGGCTATTCTTCTAAGCCTTTACCGACATACCTCTTTGCGGCTTCTGCACCTGTGGTGCCAATGAAGCCAACAAGGAAGTGCTTGTTTTGTCAGAGCACAGATCATGCCTTGAAGGACTGTGCCGAGTATCTTAGCCAATTGGACGAGGATGATGAGCCGGATATTCGGATCATCCCAACTCCTAACTCTGACAGCACACCTGCCACCTCTGATTACATTGATGTATCACCTTCAAGTTTTTAAGGGAATGATGCAGACACGCTCATCAGAGTTGTGGCTGATCTAGGCTCTTACATGGCTGAACCCATCTCCCCTGTGCATATATTACCTTGCGTGGATTCGAGTATTTGTGAGGAATCGGTGCTTGATGTTTATCCAAGCACTATTCCTCCCCCTATTGTGCATTCTACTACATTTGTCGCTGATGACATTATTGAGGATATTTCGCAGGATAAGGCAGGTGATTTATGTGTTGTGCCTATTCCTATGGATGAGGATATTTTGCAAGGTGATGAGGATTCTACCTCAGCACCGGTGGAGGAAGTCCAAATCGTGGAGGAGGTCACTGATGATCCTACTGAGCCCTACAGCATTGTCGATGATGCCGACATTTTCTTATTTCCCCAACCTCTTGGGAGTGAGGACGGGACCACTCCCCCGATTGATAATTATTTAAGTTTTTCTTCTCTTTTATTTCCTAACCTCCCTTCTTCATCTGAGTCTGTGCAAGTTGAGTCTTCACAGGTACTCTAGGAGGACTTAGAGCATTTTGCTCAAGTCAATGATGAGTGTATCTGAAAGTGCACAATTAACCTCACTAGAATTCTCTAGAGGGGGGGTGAATAGAGATTTAAAAATTATTTTGTGCAAAGTTAATATGTATTTGTGTATGATCACAGATTAGAGCTTCCCACACACCAACAAGAATTAAGCAAGAAAATAAATCACAGCACAACAAAAGAAAATATAGTGGTTCCCCAAACATGGGTAGTCCACTCTTCTACCCCCTTGGTAGGAATTCTTTATCTTGCACTGAGTCTTTTGATAAGGAGACTCTTAGAACCACCCTGAGTCTTTTGACAAGGAGACTCTTAGAACCAACTGAGTCTTTTGACAAGGAGACTCTTAGAACCAGTACACTGAATTTTTTGGAGAGAGATTCTAAAAACTCTTTTACAATGTTTAAGTGAGAAAGAAAGAAAGGAGAAGAAATAAAAACAAGAAAGAATCTTCTTCCTAGCAAGAAGATTGGAAGCACAAGAAGTTAATTGAATCTTTCTTCTATAGAGAGAAGAAGATTTGCAGCCTTTCTCTCTTTGTGAGAGCTATCAGATTTTGCAGCAGTATGACTTCAGAAGCAGAAGAAGAAGAAGTGCTTGAATGTTGCTGCAGAGCTTTTTCTCAATTTCTCTCTTTTCTCTTGGGAGCTTTTCCTCTATTTCAAATGTGTGTGGTAGATCACTCTTCTTTATTTTCTGCCGACCTCCTCTTTATTTATAGCTCTGTTAATTCAACATAATACTATAGGAGGATAATCAATTAGCAGTTAGAGAGAATAGAAAGAAAAAATGTTTCCATAATATTTATTTCTGTAGAAGGAAAGAATGAATTCTGATTTCAAATAATATCCAAAATAGAGTTAATCAGATTAGCCAAGAATCAAATAGAAGGAAAGAATGATTCAGAACGGCTATAAAATATTAACATTATTCCATACAAATCAGATTTACTGAAAGAAGGAAAGAGATCTGGCGCATATTTAAGTCTGTCAAATAAATCGACATGCGTCGATTGCCATTCGACGCAAGCGTCGATTACATCCTGTCTGGACGTCGAGAGGTGAATAAGGAAGGTGCGTCGACTAAGGTGCGTCGACTTCACTAGTTGCGTCGACTAGAAATCAGAGTAACGTCGACAACACATACGTCGAAATCTTCCTAGAGTTACTTCGACTTAATCTGAAAGAAACGTCGACTACATTTCAACGTTGCGTCGAATACTATTCGACTCATATTTACTTAGCCTTGTTTTTCATTTTTGAAATTCATATTTGACTCATTTTCAGGGGTTAAGAGAAATCATTTTCCCAACAATCTCCCCTATTTGTCTTAACCCTTCTTAGAGAGAAATTAGCATATAATTAACATAGCAAAGCATTTGTAAAGATAATGAAGATTTCACACAATCAGAAGAGAATATATAAACAAACTCCATGTTCAGACCAATCACAAAGTAAAGTATGTGAAACATTGTTTTCAAGTATTATTCAGGAGGAGTAGGAGGAGTTTTTCTTTTTCTCTTGAATACTATTGTGGATTGCTCTTTCCCAGTAGCAGGTGATTCCCTCAGCTCCCCCTGGGTCTCAGCTCCCCCTGCCCCTGACTCCTGAGCCCCTTCTTCAGCCATCACAGCATCAGCTTCATTTCCTTTTTCAGTTTCAGCAGCTGGTTCATTTTCTTCTTGATTTATAGCAGTATTCAATTCTTTCTCACCTTCTTCCTTTTCAGCCTCATTTTCTGCTCTGCTTCCCTCCCCTAGCAGTATTACCACTTGGTCTGTAGCCTCTCTTGCTATGCTGAGTACCTCAATTGTTTGTTCATCAATATGGAGCTCAGGTACTAACTCATTCCCAATTGTCTTGAGCAGTGCAAGACTGTCAGATTTTGAAGAAGAAGGGGATTTGTGAGAAGGAGATTTAGGATTGGAGGGCTGATTTTCATCTAGATTCTCCCCCTTCTTGACCTTCTTGGCCAAGGAGGTTAAGAAAGACTTAGTCACTCTAGAGGAAGAGAGAGATGACTTCAGATCTTGCACAGAGGCACTGACCCCATCTATTTGGGTGTGCATGTGAAGGATGGAGGAATGAATCTGGGAGCAATGCTCATCTAGCATTGCTTGGAATCTTTGAGCTGTGGATTGTATGCACTGGGTGATGAGAGCCTCAGTGGATTCAGATGGTTCATGGTGTGAGAGATGATGAGGTGATGGTGGAGGAGGAGGAGAGGGTAGTCTATTATCTGGATGAGGTGTATCTGAATGAGGAGGTTGAGGGATAGAAGAAGGCTGAGTAGGTGATTGAGGAGGTATTGGTGAGGATGATGCTGGGACAGAAGATGTGACTGTTTGAGAAGGAGGAGGATGAGCAGGAGAGATAGGAGGAGATGGAGTATTTTCAGGGATGGAACCAGGCTTGGGAATTTGTCTGGTCCATTTGGAGAAGAGGGCAATGGACATCCTCTTTCCAGGAGGGATAGGAATTCCTTTTGACCTGCAGAGATCAGGGAAGGAATAGAAGAGAACCTGACTCATGATTCTCATATAAGCATTTTCCTTGTGGGAATATTTGGAGGCTATCATTTTGAGAAGATAGTTGGCCCAATCCACCTTCTTCTTCAGCACAAGGGCCCCCATGATGTTCAGCTTCTGTTTGGGCACTGTATCCTGGGCTGAAATCTTGCATAGCAGTATCTTCCCTACTATATCTGCCAGCAATCTGTACTCATCTGAAAAGTCTATCTTTTTCAGATGGATTGGTCTGTCTTTTGAGAATTTCATGGTGGAGAGCACATGCTTGATTTCATCAGGTGTGAGGTCAATGGATTCATCACCTAATAGGGGGGTAATTAAGACTTATTTAGTCATTCTTCTCAAACTTATTTTCTTCCCCTTTTTCATTTAAATAAGGATGATATTAGGATATACCTGATGGAAGATCAAAGGTGGCCCTAACATGTTCTGCTGAGATTGAGACAGGTGTCTCATATAATGTTCCCTAGATTTCTCCTTGTTCAGATATCTGAACATGAGTCAGCAGCTCTGTGAGCTCTGTTTCCAGTAGCTTGCACCTTGTGGAGATGAGTTTGTCTAATCCAGCTTCTGTGAAGAGAGCAATGATGCTCTTGTAGTTTTCTGCGGCAACCTGGAAGGACTCAAGGTCAATGTCGAACCCAGAATTTATCTTTGGAGCCATTGTAGATCAGTGGGAAAGAGAGAGAAAGAGACGGCTGGACGGAGGAGCAAGGAGAATAAAAGATGCAGAGGTCCTGAAGGTTTCTAACTGAAGAGTCTATTTAAGTCAGGTGAAGCGTCGAAACAGGACTCAATTCGAGGCTTATTAGGTACTTCAGTGGATGTGACTAAAAATGATTCAGCCTTGCCGCTCATTTTTATGAAGTCGACGTTACGTCGAGTGGGATTCGTCGTGAGCGTCGATATAGTCTGCTTTGGGATGAAGAGATTTCTAGTCGACATACGCGTCGATAATAGTCTACGTATGCGTCGATTATGCCTATTGATCTGAGTCGTCGACGGTGCGTCGATTATAAGTCGACGTGACTTTTAATTTTTCAGAACAGCTCTATGTGCTTATTTCTTTTTGTCTCTTCCTATTCCTAAAGGTTTCTAAGTCAATTTTGGACTGATTTTCTTTTACATATAATTTGATTGATTATGCCAACATTGTTTGGCAAGGTGGCCGGGTTTGTTACATATATAGCATTTGATTGTCTTAGAGTTGTAAAGATTTGATTTTAGAGAAGGATATAAGTGTTGATTGGGATAGGAATATTGTTTAGAGTAGAAATTTTGATCAGGATGAATGGGTCCTGAATAGGGGTTTAGATGAGAGATTTTTGAAGGGAAGACATTTACGTTGCTCTGAATATGTGTGCATCGATATCGATTCGACGCATGTTGATAGTCGTGTCGATTTCTATTCGGCGCTTTCTCCAGGTGGCGTCGATCTGATTTCGACGCGTAAAAAGAGTTGCGTCGATTGGAAGTCAACGTACTTTTGTTTAAGCGTCGAGAAGAGATCGATGCATCTGAGAGGTTGCGTTGAGTAGATGTCGACGCACTATTATGCATGCATCGATATGAAGTCGACGCAACTGAATCTTCATAGATATTTACTATTCCTTTTTCTGTTTTTACTTCTTTATGAGTTGTTTCTCTTGGTTTAGTTATCTCTTCAGATGAAGTTTGTGAGTCATCAGCTGAATAATATGATGTATCATCAATTTCCTTGGAGAGGTGTTCTTTCTTATGTTGTGATTCTTTTTCTTGGTTGTCTAATTTGACAGGTTTAGTGAATTTTACAGGGCTCATCCAAGCAGGTTTGTTGGATGGAATTAGGCTGATTGAGGGATCAGCCCCTAGCCCAAGATTCTTGTGTCTTATTGTTTGTTTTTCAGTGATCTCTTCAAGAGTTTGACTTCTCATTTTTATTGATTCTTCAAAGGCTTTTGCCTGGGTTACTTTATCCTTAAGGAACTGATTTTCTATTCTAGCCCTTTCTATTTCCTTTTCTATTCTGCTAGCTATTGATTCATAATCTTTAAAGGATTTAATTTCTGTGTTTCTCTGGTTTTTAGCTACATTGATTTGTTCTTTTAGATCTTTAATTTCTTTTGTTGCTTTTAGTTGATCTAGATACATTCTCATAAAATCATTTCTAAAGTTATCACTTTGAAAATCTATTTCATCAAACATGCTTACCTCATCCTCATCCTCAGATTCCTCTATGAGAATGAGGTTCTTTTCTTTTTCATCATCAGAAGATATGCTTTCTTCTGGTCCTATTTCACTCCATGATTTATCATCATTCTTTGAGTCTTCAAAGGCCATTAAGCATAGGTCTTCTTGCCTAGATTCTTCATTGTCACTCTTAGAGGATGAACTATCCTCAGAGTTTGTTTCACTCCAGACTTCTGCAATGAAGCCTCTTTCTTTCTTCTTCCCCTTTTTCTTCAGATCTTTCTTTTTCAGATCCTTTTCTGTTTCAGCATTCGCTGGACATTCTGGGGCAATATGTCCAGGTTTCCTGCAAGAATAGCAAATAATTTCTTTAGTGGGGGTTTTGTCATACCTTGGTTTTGACTCCCTCCTTTTTGATCCATCTTTCTTGACCCATTTCTTAAATCTTCTGGCCAAGAAACTGAATAGTTCTTCTTCAGTGACAGGGGTTCCTCCTTCTGTTGCCTTTAGAGCAATGTTCCTGCCTTTTGAGGAAATTGGAGTGTTTTCTCTTCTTTCCTTCTCTTCTCTAGTTTTCAGCAATTGCTCATAGGATCTGAGTTTTCCTAAGAGAACATCTGTTGAAATCTCTTTTTGTCCTCTTGTGTCTCTTATTGCCCATATTCTTGAGTCCCATGAACTAGGGAGACTCATTAGCAATTTGTCATTAATCTCAGTGAGAGAGATTTCTCTGTCCAAGTCTCTTAGTTGATTGATGATCAGACTGAATCTGTCATACATTTCAGAGATGCTTTCTTCAGCCTTCTTTTGGAAGTTCTCATATTGAGAAATCAATAGAGCCTTTTTATCTTTCTTTTCATCAGCACTTCCTTCCACCATCTTTGTGAGAGCATCCCAAATTTCTTTGGATGATTCACAGTCAACAACCTTTTGAAAAATGTCATCTGAGAGAGTTGAGACAAGTATGTTCATGGTCTTTAGATCATATGTCCTTGCCTTCTTTTCATCTTCTGTCCACTCAGATCTTGGAATAAGTGTTTGTGTGACATTGCCATTTGCATCCTTTCTATAAGGCTTTGGGGGACCTGTCATAGTAATATTAAACAAGTCAGCATCAATGGAATTCATATAAATTCTAATTCTTGTTTTCCAAACTGCAAACTTTTCAAGATTGCACATTGGAGGTCTGGTGGAAGCATAATCTTTGATTTGTGCCATATGATAAAATAGTTTTGAAAAATATATATATATGAGAGGTAGGATCTTTTTGATCAAGGAGTTATCCTTTTTAGATCAACCTGGCTCTGATACCAATTGAAAGTGCACAATTAACCTCACTAGAATTCTCTAGAGGGGGGGTGAATAGAGATTTAAAAATTATTTTGTGCAAAGTTAATATGTATATGTGTATGATCACAGATTAGAGCTTCCCACACACCAACAAGAATTAAGCAAGAAAATAAAGTAAATGCAAGAAAATAAATCACAGCACAACACAAGAAAATATAGTGGTTCCCCAAACTTTGGGTAGTCCACTCTTCTACCCCCTTGGTAGGAATTCACTATCTTGCACTGAGTCTTTTGATAAGGAGACTCTTAGAACCACCCTGACTCTTTTGACAAGGAGACTCTTAAAACCAACTGAGTCTTTTGACAAGGAGACTCTTAGAACCAGTACACTGAATTTTTTGGAGAGAGATTCTAAAAACTCTTTTACAATGTTTAAGTGAGAAAGAAAGAAAGGAGAAGAAATAAAAACAAGAAAGAATCTTCTTCCTAGCAAGAAGATTGGAAGCACAAGAAGTGAATTGAATCTTTCTTCTATAGAGAGAAGAAGATTTGCAGCCTTTCTCTCTTTGTGAGAGCTATCAGATTTTGCAGCAGTATGACTTCAGAAGCAGAAGAAGAAGAAGAAGTGCTTGAATGTTGCTGCAGAGCTTTTTCTCAATTTCTCTCTTTTCTCTTGGGAGCTTTTCCTCTATTTCAAATGTGTGTGGTAGATCACTCTTCTTTATTTTCTGCCGACCTCCTCTTTATTTATAGCTCTGTTAATTCAACATAATACTATAGGAGGATAATCAATTAGCAGTTAGAGAGAATAGAAAGAAAAAATGTTTCCATAATGTTTATTTCTGTAGAAGGAAAGAATGAATTCTGATTTCAAATAATATCCAAAATAGAGTTAATCAGATTAGCCAAGAATCAAATAGAAGGAAAGAATGATTCAGAACGGCTATAAAATATTAACATTATTCCATACAAATCAGATTTACTAAAAGAAGGAAAGAGATCTGGCGCATATTTAAGTCTGTCAAATAAATCGACGTGCGTCGATTGCCATTCGACGCAAGCGTCTAGTACATCCTGTCTGGACGTCGAGAGGTGAATAAGGAAGGTGCATCGACTAAGGTGCGTCGACTTCACTAGTTGCGTCGACTAGAAATCAGAGTAACGTCGACAACACATACGTCGAAATCTTCCTCGAGTTACTTCGACTTAATCTGAAAGAAACGTCAACTACATTTCGACGTTGCGTCGAATAATATTCGACGCATATTTACTTAGCCTTGTTTTTCATTTTTGGAATTCATATTTGACTCATTTTCAGGGGTTAAGAGAAATCATTTTCCCAACAGTATCCTCTCATGTGAGGAGGTTGATCCCTCCTCCATAGAGGAAGCCTCATTCATTGCCTTCTCTTCCTTCCGCCTCCCTGAAGATGACACCTTGTTGGGCAAGGATGTTTTTGGTGAGAATAGTGAGGAGGACTCCTCCTCCACTTCTTACTTTCTGCTTTCTCTACCTGTGATGAGCAGGTATTATTATTTAGGTTGAGGAGTAACTGTTCTGTCGACGTATCGGTACTCGCTACCAACACGCATATTAGAACAGTTACCTGTACATTTCCTTTTTCATACTCCCATTAGCTAGAACTGTTGTAAATTTGAATAAATCGTGCTGGGATCACAATAACCCCAGTAGTTATCTTACTTTTCTTGCATTTTTATTTCATCTAGTTTGTTTAGTTAGTTGTATTTCATTTTAGTATGTATATTTTCTTGTGTTTTTGCGGAGCTCACCCCTGCAGGTCCTTCTTCCGGATGGTGGATGCTGCAGCTAGGTCTTGATTTAAATGCCAATCTTCTGGTATGCTCATTTCTGAGCATTGGGTACTCTCTTCCCCTAGCCTTTTATTCAATTTTCATGGTTACATAATTTGCGTCTATTGCTTAGATTAAGTCTGGGGGAGAGCCGTTATTTGTTACCCACTGCACGGGCACATCTCAGTGCATGCCAGAAGTATTTTATTTCAGTTATATATTATTTGTTCATCTTCATCGCACATCACAACACCCACTTCAGTGCACACTCGCTTGTTTGTATGCTCCCGTATATTCAATTATTGGTTCTGATGTAGGAATTGTTGTATTAGCCTAAAAATTGCTAGATGGAGTGGCATGTTGACTTTTGTAGTGCTCTAGTTGAGTACTTGTGTCTTGCCTAGGAATTAGGGCAGAACTAGTTTTATTTATGCTTCCAATTTACAATTAGTAGATTTGCATAGATTTTAATTTATTTTACTCAAAATGGTGAATAAGGTTGAATCTAGTGGTAGCGGTGTATTTTGTGTAGGCATGTGCGAGGTTCGTGTGGCTCGAGTCGGGGGGAAGGATTACCTTTCTCGGGTGCTAAGAACTTGCCCCAAGCGAATCTTGAAGCATGGGTACGAACGATTTGCAAGTTGAGCGTGACGTTGGCCATCTTTTTGGCAAGCTTGAGCTTTGTTCTACCATTCCTATACGCTAACCGTTGCTAGCCTATTTTGTGCCTACCCGACCTTTTGGTTCTGCTCCACCATACTTCACTAAGGCCTAAAAGCTAATCCCATTTTCGCAACCAAAAATTAAGCCAAAAGCATTAATGATTTGTAATTTTCCAATGTGGTGCGGTCTTGTGAAACTTTTGTGTTGATGTGGATATCTAAAAACATTCTTTATGCTGAGATTCTTGCTAATAGATTTGGGGATATAAAAAAAGAAAAAGAAAAAGCAAAGAGAAAGAAAAAAAATATATCCCTAGCGTTTTAATTGAAACATAAATCTCCATCGATTGGAGTAGGCCATGTGCACACCCAGTTTCAAGGTCTTGTCTTGGGTGTGTTGCACGTGTTTTATTGGGGGCTGCTTTGAATTAGCACTTTTGTGAGCTCTTTTGGGTTGCGATTAGCCATCATGTTTATCTTTGCAATCCAAATTGTAACCTAAGCCTCGTGTATTCTTAAAGTCCTATCGATTCGTCTTGTGAGTTCACTAACGCCGTGGAGAGAGTGTGACAGGGCGAGATTATGGTTCTCGACGTTGATGGATTTCAACGGAGATAATTCCGAGTTCCGGTCTTGGGTAACACTCTCCTTCGCGTCTTGCTTACTTTCGTACTACGTGTGACCTCGCGATTCACCAACATTCCATTTTTGAGTAAAAAAAATAAATTTCTTTTTAGCTAGCATATGTAGAAACTTCTTCTAATGAACTTCTATGTACACAAGTATGCAACTTCGCATTCTATTGCATGTTTACAATTTTTTTTGCTAGCTATGCTTTTCCTACTCCGCCGGATTTGTTTGCTCGGGACACGCAAACAGGTAAGTCTGGGGGTGTGATGAGTCCCATTTATGTACACTTTTATGGACTCATCTGGGATAGTTTTCACTCACATGCACTTCACTTTTAGCTCATTATTATTTATATTTCACCGGTTCACATTCCCTCACAAAGTGCAATGTTTAGGCCCGTTGTGGTGTGCAATTGCACACTATTTTGTAGGGGGCAAGCACATTGTGCTCCCCATTCTTTTTCTGTTATTATACTTGTGCTGGAGGTGTGTTCCCAGCATGTGGATTCGTTGTGCAGGTGGGCAGATCATCCATATTGCCCAGAAATCACCCTGTATGAATCGCACGTCCGTGCATTCACTTGACGCACGGTCGTGCGAAATGATCGGCTGGTCAATATGGTGATCTGCCCCGCTCGTGTGTTTTCTTCACGCACGGTTGGCCTCAACCGTGCGCGAACAAAACACATGGCCTCCTGTTGTTTGCCGGATTTTGAGGTTTCTGAATTTTCCCGTGCATTTTTACGCATAGTCGGCTTTGACCGCGCGTGAGTAAAATACATGGGCCCGCCTGCTTCATCTTCCTGGTCTTTATTCTCGATTAATATCGCAGGGTTCACGCACGATCGTGCGTTCGACCGTTCTTGACCAAATTTCTGACTTTTTCTATAAAAGCTGCAGATCTCGACCTAATCGAGAGTTTTCCCGATCCATCTTCTTTCCCGCGCCTAAGGGTTCCAGCTCTGTCCAGTCCGTCGTTCCATCACCGCCCACCATTTGGATGTGCTCCGAACACATTCTTGGCTCAAATCTTGAGCCAGAGCATCCTCTCGTCCGCCTCCATCATCCGAGCTCTTCAAGGAGAGGATTCCACCCTCATCTTCATCGCCAAGCAAAGAGTTCTTTGCATCGGACGTGGCCAGATTGTAGTTTACCGGAGAAGACAGGTCCATTGGGATCAAGTGACAACCCCCCCCCCCCCCCCCCCCCCCTCTACACCGGAAGATAGTTGGGACCGAGCTAGGACGCGGATTGACAACCCGACGATTCCTAACAAGAATCTACAACAAGCCTCCAGATTTGGTCGTATCTCTTGCCTTTTCTCTAACTTGCATAGATGTATATGAATGTAATCCTCATTTTAGTGATGATGTACAACATAAACTTGTGTTAATTCTTATTTCATCCTTTTGTGAAAGTATTTCGTTTATATGTGTATTTGAGGTGCGCCAGCAAATCCGTTCCACCCCACTCCATTCCACTCCGCAACCCGCCATTCCATTCCGTGTGCTTACTCTTCCATCCCGTGTGCCAACTCTTCCATTCCGCTTGACTACTCGTCCATCCGCCCTTGCAAAGTAGTGCGTTCAAAGCCTGCATAGTTTACCATCCCGCCTAGCAAAGCATTGCATAACGGCATTGCATAGGAGTAGTCGTAGTTGTTTTCTTTTATTTACAAAACCAAAATCCTTTTCGTCCGCATTCCATCCGATCTAAAGGACTTCAATCTCAAGTCCCTCCTCAATAGATTAGTCCACCTTACTGTGTTCCTTTGAGATTCGATACTCGGGGATTCACTCCTCATTTTATATTACTTGAACGATCGGTACACTGCCGTTTCATGCCGCAGTTTTGCTATCGCCTATAGCGGTGTGCTAGATTTGCGCATCAGGATACTCCCCCTACATGAATGCATTTTCTAATTCACTCCCCCTAAATAATAGATATCTTCAATTTATTTCTTCAATCTATTCTCCCCCTTTTGTTATAATCAAAAGGAGGTGGGTTAGAGTTGTCGCAATATTAAATGATATGCACTATGTAGATATAATAGTAACTTTTTGGAAAAAGTGAACACCTCGAAAGAATTATTGAACATCGTTAAAAATTTGTAAGTACAAAATATAATAAGCGGTTAAAGAAATTAAGTAGATCTTTTTAATTTAGATACACAAGTTGCAAGTATATTTGATATTGGTAATAGAAAATTAGCAAGAAAATTTACAAATATTAAGAAAAGATATGCTTTACAATGTAAATAAATTTGCATTTCAAGTATGCATGAACATTGTCAAGATCATGCTTTGCTATTAAGTACATTTACTCAAGATTATAGAGAATAGTGTAGATAAGTTTTAGGTCCAATTCTCACGAGTGGAAGTGTTATAAATGATAATGATGTGTTCAATAAAGGTGTTTTGATAAAGTATACAAGTGTATAAATCAAACCACATGAAAGTTTGTATTTTAAGAACATAACTTAAAATAAACATAAACAACTTTACTTCCACAAATTTCAATGCACGTTGTTGAAACCAATAAATGGTCTCGGTGGAGTTCGGGGCCCCCAACGGGTTGGGGGGCGACTGGCACTTACTAATCTCGCGAGAGAACAGACCGGAGCCTCGGAGTTGGACACTGATCCTTAGGCTCAGCAAGGAGGACCCACCACACACCCGGAAGATCTTTAGAGCGCTTCCCCTCCCAAGCCAAAAGAGGAAGCCCGGGCACCTTGGAGAGATCAAGGAAGGCCTGAGGAGAGAGAAGCTCCCAAAGGAAGAAGTCCTCTCCAAAGGTGCCCTTTGGATCCTATTTATAGACTTTCTGATCTGGCCTGCAAATAGCAGGATTCTGCCTCTCAATTTTACTATACGCACCTCAAATTTGGTCTGCTGATAGCCAATCTCCGCTGTTCGGAGGGGCTATTGGCAGGCCACAAGGGTAAAAGGGTAATTTCTCTCATGGGCCTAGGAGCAAAGGGCCTGCGAGGACAGTACTCGCGAGAGCTCTCGCTGGCCTCCTCGCGTACCTCGCTCGCCAGTCAGCGAGTCTCCCTTTTAGAGGGTGCATGCCGGGGTCCGACCTCGCCAACCTCCATGTCGCCGAGTATAGGTCATCTCGCAGGTGCTCTGCGAGCACTCATCTCGCCCTCCTACCAGCATGCCTTCGGCGAGCGCCCGTCTCGCCTTCCCCTCTTTGAGGGAACCTTGATCGTTTGGTCTTCTCCCGTTGATCTTCCATCCTGGCGAATATCGGGGTTGTACACACGTAAAGATTTTTATTTTTAAAGAAAAGTGGCCAAAATTTTGTTTGTACAAGACACTTTACATTTTTTGGTGGAGTTTTCCTTATTCCTTTTTTTTACAAAGGACTCCAAATTCATTTGTTGCAAAAATAGAAATTTTTATTTGAAATACCACATTTTTCTAATCATAAGTGTATGAAAAATAAAGAATTGCAAAAATGAATTCAATGTTGTGTAGGTAAACTATTTATGAAATTCAAAAATGATATGTTCTTATACTACACAATCATGCAAAAATAAGATTTAAAACACATGTAGATTAACAAAAAGGTGTAAGTGAGATATTTCTAAGATGCCCAATTCTAACCTAAGCATGTTAAAACGTGCATCAAGTAGAGGTTTGGTGAAAATATCAGCAAGTTGTGAGTCGGTCCTTATAAAGCTAATTCTAACATGTTCCTTCTTGATATGATCCCTAATAAAATGATTTCGGACGTCTATATGTTTGGATCTAGAATGATGTATGGGATTGTTTGTAAAATTGATAGCGCTCTTGTTGTCACATTTTAATTCTATGTTATTTAGATAAACACCAAAGTCTTCTAAGGTTTGGGTCATCCATAAGGCTTAGGCACATTTTTCATCAAATTTTCTTAATGCATCTCCAGTATTTTAAATAAAAGATTTGCAACCAAAAACATGAAAATAAGATACATTAGGTTTTCTTTTAAAATAAAGCTCATAAGGTGTTAATTTTAAAATAGGACGAAGCATGAAACGATTAATAATATAACATAAAGTATTAACTGCTTTGACCCCAAATGATTTAGGCAGCCCATATTCACAAAGCATGGTATGTGCTAGCACTTGAAGGGTTCTATTTTTCCTCTCCACTACACCATTTTGTTGTGGGGTGTGAGGAGCGAAAAATTCATGGTAAATCCCTAAATCATTATAAAAAGAAGAAAACTTATCATTTTCAAATTGTCCTCCATGATCCGAGCATATGCATTTAATTTTTAAATCAAGTTTGTTTTGAATACGAATGCATAGTTTAGCAAATTCAATAAATGTATCAGATTTGGAAGATAGAAATAAAGTCCAACAAAATCTAGAATAATCATCAATTATTGCAAAAGTATATTTTCTACCTTCTAGACTAGAAGTGCTAACCGGTCCAAATAAATCCATATGAATTAATTGAAGTGGTCTAGAAGTAGAAATTATATTTTTGCTTTTAAAAGATATTTTTGAAAACTTTCCTTTTTGGCAAGGCGTACAAAGAGAAGATAATACCATTAAGCATAGGTAACCCTTCAATTAATTTATATTTTGATAATTTCAAAATAAGCTTGGTGCTAGAGTAACCAAGACGCCTATGCCAAAGTTCCAATTCATTGTTTTTAGAAATAAAGCATTTTAAAGATAATTGTGAAAGATCATTAAAGACAATCATATAGACATTATGAATTCTAGGTGCGGTGAGTACGACATCATTTGTTTTAGAATTTATGATTTTGCAAAGATTTGTAGATTATTCAAATAATACATTTAAACACTTATCGCATAATTGACTAATAGATATTAAATTATGATTCAAGTCATCTACAAAGAAAACATTAGAGATTGAAAAAGAATCGTTACCCACTGTGTCGATGTCTATGATCCTTCCTTTTCTGTTGTCTCCAAATGCCACCAACCCTCCTTTCTTCATCTCAAGGCTAAGAAACTTTGCTTTGTTGCCCGCCATGTTTTTGGAGCATCCCGAGTCCAAATACCACACGTTCTTTTTGTCCATAGCCTGTCAACATACCTAAAAAGGAGATGAGAGTAAAGATCCGGATACCCAAGAGGTTCCTCCCATAGAATGAGTGGAAACCTTAGGCAACCAGATTTGCTTTATAGCACTACGACCCTTCTTCCTACATGAGTCTGAGGTGTGTCCAAATATATGACATTTGGCACACGATATAAAAGGGGATGAAACCCTTTTCGGAGTTTTGGATAAACTCTTGCAGGAAGATGAGATAACATTTGAATTTTGAAATGATTTTCTATTAACAGAAATAAAATTTCTGGAATTATTGCTAACGCCAGCGTTAAGAGTTAACGTTGGGCGATAGCTCCCAGTAACATATCCAAGGACATATTTTGCACTACCATGACATTGGTTGGCCAAGATCATGTCTAGAGATCTTTGCCCAACTCCGAATTTTTTAATAGCCATATTTAAATCATGAATACGAGCTTTGAAAGCGGTCTTTTCCGTTACTAACATAACACATAGATTCACAAAACTTTTCTTTCCTTCTTCTATTTAAGAAAGAGAGTTTTTTTAAAGTTCTTTCTAAATTTCCCTTCTCCTTAATAAGAATTTCGATATTGGAGTGAGACTTAGAAAGAGCTTCTTCGAGTTCTTTCACTCTTGCCAAGGAGTGAGTGCACTCTTGGCAAGATACTCTCTTTCCCTAATAGTTTAGATAATTTCTTGTTTTATTTTAACAAAAGTATATTTTCAGAATTTAGAATCTCAGTATCATTTAAACTTTTTTCAAAAAATTTGCCAGTTTGTAAATACTCAATATATAAACCATCATAAGTAGTAGGAAGAGTTACCTCAGTGTCTCTTTGGACATGGCTTTCATCATCGGATAGTGTGTTGCTCTTTGTCATGAGGCATACATTAGATTCTTCTTTACTACTGGAGGATGAGCTGCTTGATTCGTCGGAGGAGGATTCTGTTGGAACACGGTCTTCCGCATCTCCTAGGTTTGAGAATAACAAATCATATGTGTGTATTTAATCTTGTGTGATCTAAGTGTGCAGGATAACAGGTCAAAATGACTCAAGGTTTACATATGGTGGTTGCCCCCGAAATTGAGCCATCAACTCCAAACTGATCACTAGCGCAGGCTATAGTGGATAGCGCCGGCGCTAGCTCGATGCACAGAAGGCATGCTGAAATTGTTGCCTCGGATTGAAGATTCTGCCGCGCAAAAAGTCTCCTAATATGGGATAGCGCCGACGTTAGTGGCTAGCGCAGGCGCTAGCGCTAGTCTATAAAAAGGACCCGAGTCCTCTCGTTTCAGACACACATCAGAGAGATATATTGAGTGCCAGAATTCCAGAGGCTATCTTGGCCGAAAGTTGATGTGCTAGCGAAGCTCTGCAAAACTTCTGAAGGAGAATCTCGTCACGCCGGATCAGATCGAAGTCCGCTTCTACAACGCTTATTCAACGGCGGATCTTCGTCTCCAACTTCAGAAGTCCATCTTGAGGGAGTTCTTATTTCTTTATTATTATTTCATATTCCACTTTGTAAATGATTAGTGAAATCGCCTCGTGTTGGCGGCTAGGTCTGTGTAGGACTTAGGCGGAAAATCGCCTCGTGTTGGCGACTAGATCTAGGCTAGGTCTAGGGGGCTCGAGGCCACATCCGGGGAGGGATTGGCTAGAGCGGCTTGAGGCCGAATACGGGGTGGATAAGGCTAGGGCCACCGGTTCGTGGGAAGCGAGTCGGGATAGAAAACCAAAAGGTTTCTTTTCTATTTAGCTTTGATTTCTAGCTTTCATAAGAGATCAAGTTTTTGTAATCATGTCTCTCAAGTTAATAAAATCATGTCTCTATTCTTACTTTACTTGATTAGTCTTGATCTTCTTTATTATCATATTTAAAGCTTTTTCTAAAATAATCAAAATAGTTTACAAACTTTAAAAACCCTTATTCACCCACCCCCCCCCCCCCCCCCCCCTCTAAGGGCGCCTACCGATCCAACAAGTGGTATCAGAGCGGTTTTATTCCAATCGGCTTAACAACCGGGAATAATGGCGTCTCATGATCTCGCTTTTTTGGAGGGTCAAGGGGTTAGTCGACCACCTCTCTTTACTGGGTCAGATTTTAACTACTGGAAAAATCGAATGATGTGTTTTCTTATGACCATGGATGTAGAAGTTTGGAACATGGTAGAAGTTCGGTACTCTCCTCCTACAATGGTAGTAGGAGATGCGACTTTACTAAAACCCAAAGATAAATGGGATGATAATGACAAACTAAGATGCAAAAATAATGCTAAAGCAATGAACGCTTTGTATTGCGCTTTAAATAGGACTGAGTTTAATAGAATCTCTGCATGCATAACTGCGTACGATATTTGGAATCAACTTGAAGTTACTCATGAAGGTACATCGCAGGTAAAAGATGCAAAGCTATTCCAACTGGAATCTGAATATGAAAAATTCAGAATGGATACCGAAGAGGATATCAACTCGATGTACACCCGCTTCACCAAAATCGTCAATGCTTCAAAGGCACTTGGAAAGATCTACTCAGACGGGGACTTGGTGAGGAAAATTCTTCGTTCCTTACCCCCAAGGTTCAATCCAAATGTGACAGCCATCTCGGAGTCGCACAACTTGAGGACACTCCAGATCGAGAACCTTATTGGGAATCTAAAAACCCATGAGGTTGAACTCCAGATTCAACACGATGAATACAATAAAGAGCCAAAGGAAAAGGCGCTTTCACTAAAGTCAAAGAAGGAGAACGTCGAAGATGATGATGAAGATGAAGAAGGTCTCCTGGTGAAAAACTTCAGGAAGTTCATCAAGAATCCGGAAAGAAGGAACACTTTCCGCAAATACTTCCAAAAGGATACCCGACGAAAGGCATCTTCCTCTTCATCAAGGAAAGAAAAAGGAAGCGAAGATGAAGAAGAAAGACCACCACCCGAGTGCTACCACTGCAGAAAGACCGGACACATTCGGAGCCAGTGCCCAAAGTATCAAAAGGAGCAAAAAGAACAATACAAAGCAAAAGAGAAAAAGAAAGTACTGAAAGCCGCAACTTGGGATGACACTTCCTCTAGAGAATCAAGCAAATCTGAATCAAGCGACGAGGAAGAAGCAAACCTGTGCTTAATGGCAAAGAGCAACGATGACGACACCAGTGTTCTTAGCGACACTGAGGTAACTCCTCCCTCTTTTGAAGAATTTTTTGATGAATTTGTTCAAACCTGCAAAGCCTACAATAAAAGTGTAAAAGATAATATTATCTTAAATCGTGAAAATGAATCAATTATGGAAGAAAATCATAAATTAACAAAGAAATTAATCTCTCTTGAAAAGAAAAAGATTTCCTGTGAAGAGTGTGAGCTCTCTTTGTGCAAAACAAAAGAACTTGAAAGCTCTCTTTCTAAAGCCCTCCTACAAGTCAAAACTATTGCAAAAGAAAAGGGGGAATTAGAAAGAAAGCTAAACTTCTCTCTCCTACAAATTAAAAATAATCAGAAGGGATTTGAAAACAAATGCGTTACGATAGTTCAAGAAAACACCTTTCTTAAAAAACAAAATAACGACCTCAATGTAGCCATAAACAAATTTGGGATAGGCCAAAAATCCCTGGATATGCTTTTGGGATACCAATGTTATTACTCTACAAAATCTGGGCTCGGTTTTCAATGTGAGCCCTACCGCCCGGCGCTAGCATCTAACGCCGGCGGTAGCTCAACTCTAAAAAAATCTTCTGTTGTTCAAACATCATCTAGCAAGGGCAAGAAAGAAATTCAGAGAAGGGTCTCAACCCCCTTTATTGCTTGTGTAAACTGCCTTTTGTTTGGACACACTTCTAGCTCATGTAGAAATGCAAAACAGCGCTCTTTAAAACAAATCTGGGTACCTAAGAAATCCATTTACTCTATGGGTGGTAACTCTTGGGTATCCGGATCTTTACTCTCATCTTCTTTCTAGATTTGCAGGAAGGCTAAGGAAACAGAGCACGTGTGGTACTTGGACTCAGGTTGCTCCAAGCACATGACGGGCAATAAAGCTAAATTCCTTAGCCTAGAAAAGAAGAAAGGAGGGATCGTAACATTTGGAGATAACGGTAAAGGAAGGATCATGGGCGTAGGCACAGTGGGTAACGAATCATTTCTTATCTCAAATGTTCTTTATGTAAAAGGATTAAAACATAACTTAATATCTATAAGTCAACTGTGCGATAAAGGATTAGACGTACTATTTGAATCATCCACTGATATTTGCAAAATTGTTAATCCTAAATCAAAAGATGTATTACTCACTGCACCTAGAATTCATAATGTTTACATAGTTTCGTTTCATGATCTTTCCAAATCATCTATAAAATGTTTTATAACAAAAAATGATGAATTAGAACTTTGGCATAGACGCTTAGGTCATGCTAGTACAAAGCTTATTTTAAAACTAGCAAAAAGAAATTTGATTAGAGGACTACCTAAACTAAATGGCAATCTATCTTCATTATGTTCTCCATGCCAAAAGGGAAAATTCACAAAATCATCCTTTAAGAGCAAAAATGAAATTTCTACTTCTAAACCCCTACAGCTAATTCATATGGATTTATTTGGTCCCGTTAACACCGCAAGTCTTGGTGGTAAAATTTACACTTTTGTTCTAATAGATGATTTCTCCAGATATTGTTGGACTTTATTTCTCTCTTCTAAATCTGATGCATTTTGCGAATTCTCAAAATTATGCACTCGTATTCAAAATGAACTAGATTTAAAAATAAAATGCACTCGCTCAGATCATGGAGGTGAGTTTGAAAATGAAAATCTTAAATCTTTTTGTGAAATGTTAGGAATTAAACATTAGTTCTCAGCACCACGCACACCTCAACAAAACGGTGTAGTAGAACGGAAAAATAGGACAATTCAAGAACTGGCACGCACCATGCTATCTGAATATAAAACACCTAAGTCATTTTGGGCCGAAGCCGTAAGCACATCATGCTACGTAATGAATAGAGTTATGCTTCGCCCATCACTTAATCGCACACCATATGAACTATATTTTCAAAAGAAACCTAACGTATCATATTTTAAAGTATTTGGATGCAAATGTTTTATTCTTAATACAAAAGACTCTTTAGGTAAATTTGATGAGAAATGTGATGAAGGAATATTTCTTGGTTATTCTTCAACCAGTAAAGACTATAGGATATTTAACAAAAGATCAAGAAAGGTTGAAGAGTCTATTAATGTTAAATTTGATGAGTTTACTCCATGTGCAGAGAAGCTTTCTACAGGTACAAACAATTAACCTTTGCCCTCCTTGGAGCACGACGAAGAAGAACCATCCATCGAAGAGGAGGAGAAGACCAAAGAATTTGAAGTTGTTCCTCCAAGTGTTTTGAACTTCTCAAAAAATCATCCAAAAGAACTAGTCATTGGGGAACCTTCTACTAGGGTAAGAACTCGCTCCTCCCTTCATGAAACATTTTCAAATATTTGCTTTGTTTCGGAAATAGAACCTAAAAACGTTTCCACCGCTCTAAATGACGATTTTTGGTTCATGGCTATGAATGAAGAGTTTGGACAATTTGAAAGAAATAAAGTTTCGAATCTAGTAGAAAGACTATCTAATCATCCGATCATAGGTGTAAAATGGATCTTTAAAAATAAACTAGATGGTGAATCTAGAATTATAAGAAATAAAGCACGCCTAGTCGCTCAAGGATATTCTCAAATCGAGGGGGTAGATTTCAAAGAAACTTTTGCACCCGTTGCTCGGCTAGAATCTATACGAATATTTTTGGCATTTGCGAGTTTTAAAAGAATAAAATTATTTCAAATGGATGTTAAGAGTGCCTTTTTAAACAGGTTTATAAAAGAAAAAGTCTATGTAGAACAACCCCCCGGTTTCATAAATGAAAAATTTCCTAATCATGTTTACAAACTAGAAAAAGCGCTTTATGGATTAAAACAAGCGCCCCGTGCATGGTATGATAGACTTACATCGTTTTTGTTAAAGCACGGTTATATTATGGGAAGTGCCGACAACACACTCTTCATTAAGCATAATAATAACGATCTAATTATTTTACAAATCTATGTTGATGATATCATTTTTGGAGCCACTAATGAAGAGTTGTGTAATGAAGTAGTATTAGTAATGAAAAAAGAATTTGAAATGAGTCTTGTAGGAGAATTGTCTTATTTTCTTGGTTTTCAAATCTCACAACAAAGTGATGGTATATTTATTTGCCAAACAAAATATGTTCACGATATGCTTAAACGATTTGGATTTGAAAATCTTAAACAAGCTTCTACTCCTATGAGTGCTTCTTTAAAACTAGGAAAAGATGAATCTGGAATTTCAATTGATCAAACGTTATATAGAGGAATGATAGGATCTCTTCTTTACTTAAGTGCATCTAGACCAGATATAATGTTTGTCGTATGTTTATGTGCTCGCTTTCAAGCCAACCCAAAAGAATCTCATTTAAAAGCGGTAAAACGGATTTTTCGTTATCTATTAGGATCATCTAAATTAGGTTTGTGGTACCCACACAATGATACATTCACACTCCACGGCTATTCCGATTCGGACTACACCGGGTGTTCACTAGATCGAAAAAGCACTAGCGGTACTTGTCACTTCTTAGGACCCTCCTTAGTAGCTTGGTCTTGTAGGAAACAATCCTCGGTTGCACTCTCCACCATGAAGGCCGAGTATATTGCACTTGGTAGTTGTTGTACACAAGCACTATGGATGAGTCAAACACTAGAGGACTTTGGATTTCATCTTAAGAACATTGACCTTAAATGTGAAAACAAAAGTGCAATAGACCTCACATATAATCCTGTACATCATTCTAGATCCAAACACATCGATGTTCGTCATCATTTCATTAGGGATCACATTAAGAAAGAGCATGTAAAAGTAAGTTTCATTGGCACGGACTCCCAACTCGCTGACATATTTACTAAGCCTCTTCCCGATGCGAGATTTCGATTATTACGACTTGAGTTAGGTGTCCTAGATCTTTCAAGTTAAAACACTTTCACAAAACACAATTTTTTGCATTTTTCACCATCGAAAACACCTCCTACAAATCGGAAATTTCAGCATTAAACTACTATTGGGACACCTAATCAGGATCAACAATCAAAAAATTTAAACTCCTCGAAAATCGTGTACTGTATTCCGCGCTAGCGCTTTCTGATTTTCTGCATTTTTAAAATTTTGAAAAGTTCCTAAAATTATGTTAATAGATATGTACTATTTGTTTTTGCACCACTAATTTTATTTAAATTTTGAAAAATCAAAAACAAAACTATAAAAGACAAAATTTCAAAAATACGTTTTGCTCTTGTTTAAAAGCTTTTGTCATTTACCAAAATCAAATATAAAATTACAAAAGACAAAAACCAAAAATATGTTTTGCTTTTATTTAAAGTTTTTTTTTAAATCAAAATACTAAAACATAAAACTTGAAACCAAATCCAAAATTTTTGTATGTTTTTTTTATGAACATCAAGCATGATTTAAATCTATTCTTTAGAGTCTCTATAATGTTACAATTTATTTTTTCAAACTTCTTTAACATTGTTTTTATCATGCTTTGATCTATCTATTAATATGTGCATCAATAATAATTAGAAAAGTTTGTGTAGGACTAAGCTTAGCATGCCTCTAAGTATGAGTAAATGTTTTATGTTTGATAATGATATTATTTCACTCACCTTTTGGCTTAGTCTACTTGTGCTTCTTAATCTAAGAATGCTTGCTAATATATTGTAATTGTAAATAAAATTAAAATTGCACAAGTATCTTACCTACACAACATTTATTTGCACTATTAAATATTAAGAAGAGTGGTTGAAATTTCTTCTTTAAAGTGTTTGCAAAACAAGTGTAATCGGAGAACTGTGTTCAAATCAAAACTCATCATAACCTTGACAAAGTCACCTCCACCAAGCACTAATTGAACCTCCTGATAAGTCTTAATAAGCATTGTGGGGTTGAGCACCTTGGATAGATTAGTAAAGTTTCTTGTGCAAACTCTTCATTTTAAATAAAACCACTTCTTCTTAAGTACACATGATCACAACAAAAAGAATCAACCTTGAGAAATTAACTTGTGTGATCCCCCAAGCACTACTTTGCACCCTGATAAGTCTTCATAAGCATTGTGTGTGCAAAGCACCTTGGTTGTTGTACATTTTAATTTGTGCTTAAAAGTGTGTGGAAGTAAAATCATTTGTGTTTTTATTGTGCACTTTACTCTATATTTATCTTGTATTTTTGGTTAACACACTTGTTCACTTTATCCAAAATACACTTGTGCACATCATTATCTTCCATAACACTTCTTCTCATGAGTATTGGATCCTAATGCTAATTCTATACTTACTCTTTATTTATAAAATGCACTAGATAACCTAGCATGATTTCTACAATGTTTAGTTTGTTTTTGAAATTATGAATTACCATAACATTGTCGTAATCTCTCTTGTGATAATATTTATTCATGCTTGGTTTCTTCATTGGTGAATTTAACCTCTTGTTTAACCTTTGATGTACAAAACATTTTCTTTCTGAAATGAAAACTCCACTATTTTTTGAATTATCATTTCTTATACAAGATGTTTTCTTTTAAGTCTTCCGCACCTTTGCTTTTATCTTGTGTTTATGCTACAAAACTCTGATTTATGACAATATAGATAATCAAACTCTAATCTAATTCAATAAAAAGATTTCTACAACTCCTTATCATTTCCTTCTCTCAAAGCTCGATCATGCCTATTAACCGTATTATTACAGTTTGAAGTGGTGTCTCCCTACCCGCTTTTGCTAATAACAAAGGGGGAGAACTAACATGATAAAATGCAAAAGGGGGAGAACTAACCATGATAACATATCTAACATGCTTAATTCAGTTAAGAACATATTAGGAGAGCATTCACTTAGGGAGAGCATGTATTTAGGGGGAGCAATACTAAAATGCTATAATCATTATTTATCCTAAGTCATCCTTTTCACACACACACAAATATGTTTCTTCATGCTTATTTAGATTAATGCTCTGATTTATCATTAATGGATTTGTTATTATCAAAAGGGAGAGTTTGTTGGAACATGGTCTTCCGCATCTCCTAGGTTTGAGAATAACAAATCCTATGTGTGTATTTAATCTTGTGTGATCTAGGTGTGCAGGATAACAGGTCAAAATGACTCAAGGTTTACATATGGTGGTTGCCCCTGAAATTGAGCCATCAACTCCAAACTGATCACTAGCGCAGGCGATAGTGGATAGCGCCGGCGCTAGCTCGATGCACAGAAGGCATGCTGGAATTGTTGCCTCGGATTGAAGATTCTGCCGCGCAAAAAGTCTCCTAATATGGGATAGCGTCGGCGTTAGTGGCTAGCGCAGGCGCTAGCGCTAGTCTATAAAAAGGACTCGAGTCCTCTCATTTCAGACACACATCAGAGAGATATATTGAGTGCCAGAATTCCAAAGGCTATCTTGGCCGAAAGTTGATGTGCTTGCGAAGCTCTGCAAAACTTCTGATGGAGAATCTCGTCACGCCGGATCAGATCGAAGTCCGCTTCTACAACGCTTATTCAACGACGGATCTTCGTCTCCAACTTCAGAAGTCCATCTTGAGGGAGTTCTTATTTCTTTATTATTATTTCATATTCCACTTTGTAAATGATTAGTGAAATCGCCTGGTGTTGGCGACTAGGTCTGTGTAGGACTTAGGGGGAAAATCGCCTCGTGTTGGTGACTAGATCTAGGCTAGGTCTAGGGGGCTCGAGGCCACATCTGGGGAGGGATTGGCTAGAGCGGCTTGAGGCCGAATCTGGGGTGGATAAGGCTAGGGCCACCGGTTCGTGGGAAGCGAGTCGGGATAGAAAACCAAAAGGTTTCTTTTCTATTTAGCTTTGATTTCTAGCTTTCATAAGAGATCAAGTTTTTGTAATCATGTCTCTCAAGTTAATAAAATCATGTCTCTATTCTTACTTTACTTGATTAGTCTTGATCTTCTTTATTATCATATTTAAAGCTTTTTCTAAAATAATCAAAATAGTTTTAAAATCTTTAAAACCCTTATTCACCCCCCCCCCCTCTAAGGGCGCCTACCGATCCAACAGATTCATCCTAAGTAGCCGCTTTTAGGTCCTTTTTCTTCACTTTTCCCACGTGCCGCTTTTTGTACGTTCTTTCAGATATTTCGGGCACTGGCACCAGATGTGTCCGATCTTTCTGCAATGGTAGCACTCTGATGGTGGTCGCTCGTCATCGTTCTCGTCTATACCTCTTCCCTTCTTCGTTAAGGATCCCTTCTTGATGAAATATTTCCGGAAGGTGTTTCTCCTTTCCGGATTATTCATGAATCTTTTGAACTTTTTCACAAAAAGGCTCTCCTTGTCCTCTTCATTGTAATCTCCGTCAACCTCCTTCTTTGATTCTAAGGACAAAGCTTTCTTCTTAGGCTCCATGTTGTACTCTTGTTGTTGAATTTTGAGTTCAACCTATTGGAACATGGTTTTCCGCATCCTTTTGATTTGCGAATAACAAATCCTACTTGTATTTGATCTTGTTTGCCATTGTGTTTTTAGCATAAAGGTTTGAAAAAATATGACACAAGGATGCTACTATTGGCCTGGAACAACTCAAAGCTGAAGTATGGAAATTGGTCTAACGCTAGGCGTTAGAACCTAACGCTAGGTGTTACCGCGCAGCTCACCGGGATGATTATGGTAAGGAGGAAGAAGCAGTGATTGCAGGGGGAAGTTTAGGAATGATCTGACCTAACGCTAGCGTCAGGATTGCCTAAAATAAATAATTCCTAAAGTGCAGAATCTCCTTCATGTTTTAAAGATCCGAGCCATCAAAACATTAATATACTGGGTGAAAGAATATAGGTATGCTAACTAATTCACCTAGAGGGGGGGTGAATAGTTCTTTTGAGTTTTACTTGATAATTATGGCCTGTTAAAACTATTCTAATCAGAGAATTAAGCAACACAGAAAAACACACAAGTGTTTATAGTGGTTCCCCAAGACAGTGTGTCTATGGGTAGTCCACTTTCCCCCTTCACCCTTCTAACAGTGTGTTAGACAGGGCCAACTCCACCAAACTCGACTCAAAGAGCTTACATCACAAGTTCCTCAGAACTTCTCAGATCAAAGATGATCCTACCTCAGGACAAAAGTCCCTACAACTTAGAGCTATCACCAGCTCCTACCTCAGGACAAAAGTACCTACAACTCAGAACTATCACCAGCTCCTACCTCCGGACAAAAGTCCCTACAACTCAGAACTATCATCAACTCCTACCTCAAGACAAATGTCCCTACAACTCAGAGCTATCACCAGCTCCTACCTCAGGCACTGATGCCCTACAACTCAGAGCTATCACCAGCTCCTACAACTCAGACCACCTCATGGTCCTACCTCAGGCAACAAGCCTTACTCCTCAGGCTAAACAGCCCTACAATCTCAGGCAAACCAGCCCTACAAGCTAATGCCAACAAGCCCTACACACTCAGGCAAATGCCCTACAAACTCAGGCAAAAAGCCTTACAGAAAAAGATGTTTTAGAAATATTCTATAGCAGAAATACTCTCCTGTAGATCCTGCACAGTGTGCTTTCCTGTAGCTGAGGATGTTGATAACAGCTACAACCTGATCTTCCTCTTCAATAGACTGATGGAAGATCACATTGCCCCTTATGGTGGAGGAGCTATCTTCTTCTCTCAGTTTCTTCTTCTTTCTCAGTGAGCAGGAAGAAAAACGAGAGCAACAGTCGTCAATGGCGAAATGAGATTTTGCAAGCAATCGGCCGGGGGTGTAGAAAATACCCTAACTCTTTCTTTTATACTTCTTTTATCTTCAACGGCTCTAATTTGATCTCCCAAGAAGTATGAGAGACAATGGTGGTCCCCTATAGCTTTTCTGCAACTTGCCCTAGCCGCAGGTCCCGCCGCCCTGCCTATCTGTAAAGAAGGTCTGCGTTCGACGAATGCGCTACACTCTGCATTCGACGAACACACTGCATCCTGCATTCGACGAACTTGCTAAGCTCTGTGTTCGACGAACTTGCCAAACTCTGCGTTCAATGATCTGCCTTATCTCTGCGTTCGACGATCTGTCTTTTCTCTGCGTTCGACGAATGGCACTCTGCGTTCAACGATCTGCACTGTCTCTGCGTTCGACGATCTTCCTTGTCTCTGCGTTCGACGAACGGCACTCTGCGTTCGACGATCTGCCAATTATCAGCTGTTTCTTCTATCTCGTCTCAGCGGTCAACGAACTGTATTCTGCGTTCGACGAACGGCTCTCTGCGTTCGACGAACACACTCTTTGTACCTTCTCAGCGGCTCCTTCTCTGGTCTCATCTCAGCGGTCGACGAACTGAGTTCTGCGTTCGACGAACGGCACTCTGCGTTCGACGAACATGCTCTTTGTGCCTTCTCAGTGGCTCCTTCTCTGGTCTCGTATCAGCGGTCGACGAACTGTGTTCTGTGTTCGATTAACGACACTCTGCGTTTGATGAATTTATCAGCTGAGACAACTTCATCAACTTAGGAGAAGATTTCTCCTAAACTTTAGTTATTGATTAACCCTTTATCTTGAGTCACCTAAGCCTGTTTAACTTACAAAAACAAAGCTTTATCAAATACAATGTGTACTTAGTATTGGAAGTGATGCCTCTTCAAATCAAGAGAACATTGAGGGCAATATTCCCAACACTAGGTCAACGCTCGGCGTTAGCCTTAACGCCAATGTTAGCTCAAGTTCTATAAATTGGATGATTTTGTCTTCTCCAATTACTGATTGATTAGAGCCCTATTCCATCACTTTAGAAACTCTGAGAGGGCCATATTTTCAGACCAACACATCTCCCACTCAATTTCATAAGGTGGAATCGAAGGAGGCTTGGATCAACACACTAACTCAATGCGAAGAACGCACGCTTGGACTTCAACGATCTTCATCGATTCTTCGGCGTCTCCTTCAGATTACCTCATAGGGAGTTTTTATATATGTCTTTTGTATTTGTAATCGGTTTGTGAATTCTCCTCGTGTTGGTGACTAGGTCTGGGTAGGACTTAGGGAGGAATTCACTTTGTGTTGGCTACTAGGTCTAGGGAGTAGATCTAGGGGGTGCTCGAGGCCTTTCTGGATAGGAAGGCTAGAGCAGCTTGAGGCCGTTTCTGGGGAGAGATCGGCTAAAGCTAACCAGTGTAAGGGGATACGAGTCGGTATAGAAAACAAAAAGAGACTTTACTTTATCGCCTGCGCTTTCTAGTGTTATAAGAAATCAAGTTTTCTAATCTTATATCTCAAGTTAATAAAATCATATCTCTCATTTATATTACTTGATTTCTTCTTTAAATTAATCTCTTATCTTTTCTAATATTTTAAAATATAACATATATTTTTACAACCCTTATTCACCCCCCCCCCCTCTAAGGATGCCTCATGATCCAACACAACCTCATGGGTCTTGAGGTTCCAAATGAGGCTCTCAATTTGGAGCTTCTTCAAATTATGTGACTCCGAGATAGTCGTCACATTTGGATAGAACTTTGGAGGGAGAGACCTTTCCAAGTACTTTTGAGTCGTTGATGATCTTGGTGAACCTTGTGTATAGTGAATCTATGTCTTCATCTGCGTTCATCCAGAATTTCTCGTATTCGGTTTCAAGTTGGAAAAGCTTTGAATCCTTGACCTGCGAAGTACCTTCATGAGTGATTTCTAATAAATTTCATATATCATAAGCAGTTTTGCAAGCACAAGTTCAATTAAATTCCTTTCTATCCAAAGCACAAAATAATGCATTCATAGCTTAACATTATTCTTGCATCTTAACTTGTTGTTATCATCCCATTTGTCTCTCGATTTTTCCATAGTGACTTCTCCAACAACAAATGTCGGTGGAGAGTAGCATTATTCCACCATACCTCACACATCATTATCTAAAACAATTAAAAACAACACATTCTTATTTTCCAAAAATTATAATCAGTACCGGTAAATAGTGGAAGTCTACTAATCCCTTGGCCCTCAACGAAAGCATGATCATGATGCGCCATTATTCCCGGTTGTGAAACCATTTTAGAATAACCTACCTCTGATACAGCTGTTTGGAACTTATGGCGCCCTTAGAGGGGGGTGAATAAAGGGGTTTACGAATGTTTGAGTAAAACTGAGAGATTTATAGAAAATTGAAACTTTTTGATTCTGTTGCTAACGCTGGTGTTAACAGTTAACGCTAGGCGTTAGCTCTCCAGAGAATTAGGCTTCACAAAATTATGTCAAAGTGATTTTACTTATGAAATCTTAAATGAAATACAATTTCAGAAAATCAGAGATAAATGAAAATGAATATTATATTTCAAAGAGTATTACAAAGATAAAATTTCAATAATGCTTGAAATTAAAGACGACAAGGTAAAAATCACTTTTTGTTCCTTCACCGGTCCTTCTCCCAAGGACCGGTTGGCTACAACTTATCTTTCTCCAGATAAGGCCTCTAGCCACCCCCTATATCTACCCTTGACCTAGTCACCATGCACAAGGTGGCGATTTCACCCCTAAACCGAACCCGGCCTAGTCGTCATATGCAAGGCGGTGAATTCACTACCGTTAAAAGAAAATAATGAAAAGATAAAAGAAAATTCAGAATAAAAGACTCCCTATATTGAAGAGCTCTGAAGGAGATGTTGAAGACACGCAAAGACCATCGTCGGAGTTGAAGAGAGCGTCCTTCAAATTTGATCGTTGGAAATCTCCTTCTCACTCTTGTTCCTCAATGGTGGTGTTAGGAGTGCTCTCTGATTTCAGTGATGAAAATGCTCTCTCAGAAGATTGGAATGAAGGCTTGAAAGTTCTCATGTTGAGCAATGAAATCAGCTCTTTAAATAGGCACGGAAGCTAACGCCGGGCATTAAGAAGTTAACGCCAGTGTTAGTGATTGTTTTTGGTCATGACTGAGATCATGCAACCGTCGAGATCATGGCAGATCATGGACTCAACGCGAGCGTTAGCTCCAATGCTGGCGTTGTCTCTGGCTTCTCGACGTTATTTCTTCTCTATGTCATTCCCTTCTCGATGTCATCCCAACTTGACGATAAGTCAACGCGGGGCGTTAACTACTTAGGTGGGTTGTTACCTCTCTATTCAGAGAAATGTCATCAATCAACATCCTATTCATGAGGTTATTTAACTATAGTACCTGCACACTGTAAACACAAGCAAGATCAAATACATAGTGTGATTTGTTATTCTCAAACTAAGTGATGTGGAACACAAGCTCCAACACATAGCAATCGCATTCATGTCTATCTGCGTGGGCACCGCTGATGTAGGCTTGCCCTAAGACACGACTACAACAGACACAAATACGAGAATTCTCTCGATGCTCCAATTCTACGGTCGCACAATAATAATTCGCAACACACTCGTTATGCAATATTATTAATCAAATGCTAATGTATGGGTAAGCCACACCCATAAAGATCGAACAAGGGCTATAGGCCGATATTCTCTCTGGATAAATGGATCCACCCAATCTAATCGAGCTAGTGTTGTACCAAAATAGATCCACCGAAAAAGTTAATGATTCGGTAAAAGGTAGTTATCTCCCAACAAAAAGAAAATGAGGTTCGCCAATCCTCTCGAACTAAAATAAAATTAAGATGAACATCAAATCGATCGAAGGAAAAACCACGATAAATCCAACGTTATCAAGAGATCACGCTATTCCACCACAAGATTTATCTAGAGGGAAGCACACAAGAGATAGAAATTTGCGTTACCCCACTCGGAAATTGATTTCTCCGTAACTAAGATCGCTCTTTGATGCGCGAATCTAGCACACCGTTATATGCGGTAGCAAGATTGCGGTACGAAACGGCAGTGTAACGATCGTTCAAGTAATATAAAATGGGTGAATTTCCCCAAGTATCGATCTCGAAGGAACACAGTAAGGTGGAGTTATCTATGGAGGAAGGACTTAAAATTGAAGTCCTTTAGGTCGGATGGATTGCGGAAAAGGGGTAATTTGGATTGTGGAAAATAAAATAAAGAAACTAAATAACTCCTATGCAGGCCGCTATGCACTGCTTCGGCGGGTGGATGGAAACTATGCAAGCCGCTATGCACTGCTTCGCTAGGCAGATGGGCGAGAAGGCAAGTGGATGGAGTGGTTTGCACCGGCAGAGTCGAGGTGGATTATACGGGCTGTTAGCACCGCTTAGCTTGGCGAATGGAATAGTAGGCTCGCGTAGTGGAAGAGTAGTCAAGAAGAATGGAAGAGTAGGCACACCGAATGGAATGGCGGGTTTGCAGAGTGGAATGGAGTGGGGCGGAAACAACGCACTTCAAACACACATATAAACGAAAGAGAAATTTCACATAGACATGAAATAATCACTACAAAGCAAGGTTTACATGTGCCACATCATCAAATAATGAAGATTACATTCATATACATCAATACAAGTTAGAGAAAGAGGTAATAGATACGGCCGAATCTGGATGCTTGTTGTAGATTCTCGGTAGGAATCACTGGGTTGTCAATCCGCGTACTAGCTCGGTCCCAACTATCGTCCGGGGTAGAGGAGGGTTGTCACTTCCTCCCAATGGACCCGTCTTGTCCGGTAAACTACAATCCGGCCATCTCCGATGCGAAGAACTCTTTGCTTGGCGATGAAGATGAGGGTGGAATCTGTTGGGAATCTTGCCCACATGATTCCTGATTTGAAGAAGTCACCAAGTCAAGAAAACTTCACTTTGTATTTGATTACTTCTCTAGCTCAAAATCTCAAGAAGAATAGGCGAATTCGTCGAACGCAGAATGCAGTTCGTTGAATGCAGAAAGCAGTTCGCCGAACGTAGAATGAAGTTCATCGAACGAAGAGACAGGACAGAAGCAAACGCCGAGACATGGCAAGTTCGTCAAACGAAGAATGAAGATCGTCGAACGCAGAGAAGGGATATAAGAATGAAGTTTGTCGAACACAGAATGTTGTTCGTCGAACACAGAATGAAGATCGTCGAACGCAGAGAAGACATGAAGATATCCAAGGAAGGAATGTCGTCGAGAAGATGCAGTATCATCGACATCATCAAAGTAGCCTTGTAGTCGAGAAGAACAGACATCGTCGTAAAGAAGGCATGACATCGAGAAGACTGAAGAAGGACAGCTGAAGACAAGCATAGTCTGTCGACATGATATCGCTCATGTCATCGAAAGAACAAAGTGATTACGAGACAGACTACAAAGAATAAGATCACGACGACACAGTCAGAGATAGCATATCGTTGTATATGCAGGAAGGCAGAAGATCTCGTATCGTCGAGATATCAACGTCAGAGGCAGAAGCTAGAAGACATGAAGATCTACCAAGGTCTAAGACATCGATAAAGTCTTGTCGTCGAGATATTATCCATATCGTAGTAATAGTGGAAATATCTTTGAGACAGATTCAAATGTTGCGGACACGCTGTCACCATTTAATGCCGCCGCCTGATTGTCCAATCAACGCGTGCTCTTAAGGAATGGGGCATCTGACACTTAAGGAACTTTTTTAGAAGACCGTTGGGAGCCTCACAGTCTTATAAAAGAGATAAGAGGTTGCCCTCAAACGTTGATCCATCGGAAAGAACTTACGCATACAACAAATAGAACAGTAAAAAGCGGCGTAAAGAAAAAAAGAAAAAAATAAGAATTACTCGTTTGATCGACAAATAAGAAGCCATTCCTCATCAGGCTAAGAGAAGAGATTGAAGAAGAACTGCGCTGTCAAGATCAGAATCAGAAACATCTTCTTCAACCTCAAGAAGCCGATCTCCATCAGGTTAAGTTGCCGATCTTCATCAGGCAGAAGAAGCAGTTGTCATCACTGTAATTTCTCGTTAGGCTTGCGGGACTGAGTGTCTAGCTTGAGGGCTGGAGAGCTGTGAGGCTTGAGGGCCAGGGCAGTGGACTTGCTGGTCTGACACCGTCTAGCTTGAGGGCTGGAGAATTGTGAGGCTTGAGGGCCAGGGCAGTGGACTTGCGGGTCTGATTTTGTCTAGCTTGAGGGCTAGAGAGCTGTGAGGCTTGAGGGCCAGGGCAGTGGACTTGCGGGTCCGAATTTGTCGAGCTTGAGGGATTGGGTGCAGTAGGGGATTGCGGGCCTAGGTTGTAGGCACAGGACTTGCGGGTCTGTGTTGTGTAGGGCTGGAGGGCCTGAGTGTCGAGCTTGCGGGCTCGGGTGCAGTAGGGGCTTGCGGGCTTAGGCTGTAGGACTTGTGGGTCCGTGTTGTAAGGCTTGCGGGTCTGAAATTTTGGCAGAGTTTGCCGAGCCTAGCACACTGCTAGGTAGGCGCAGAGGGACAGAGGACTACTTAAGACACCCGGTCTTGAGGAACCTCTATAGATCTTGTGTCGTCTGGTGTGATTTTCTTGTGCAATACTTGTGTGCTTAGTTTGAGTAATCATAAATCGCGCTAATATTTTGAAAAGAAGCAAGATCACCTAACACCCCGCCCCCCCCCCCCCCCCCCCCCATTTAGGTGAACGTTCCATTAACAATAAGTGGTATCAAAGTGAGGTTGATGATAAGAAGACTTAACCGTCTGATCTAGATCGTGGAATGACTCACCATGGCTGGTGGAGATCAGAATCGAGAAATGAGAGCCATGCAACTCCCAATCTGCACAAAGGAGAACTTTCCTATCTGGAAGGAAAGGGTAAGGCTTTTCATGGAGGCGGCTGATCCAAGAATTTACTTGACAATCCAACAGGGTCCCTTTATCCCTACAACTCCCTCCACCATTGATCCAACAAGGAAGGTGATAAAGAAATATGAGGACATGACCAAGGACGAGCTAGCCTTGGCAGGCCTAGATAAGAGGGCCCAAAATGTCATTGTGAGTGCCATAGATGACTCTACCCTCCAGAATCTGATTCACTGCAAATCGGCCAAGGAGATGTGGGACTCCTTGATCGTGTACATGGAGGGTACTGAAGAGGTAATGGATGATAGGAAATCCCTTCTCAACTAGGAGTATGAGGCCTTCAAGCAAGGCAAGAATGAAACAATCTCTAACTGTTATGAGAGATTCTTCCAGATAGTGAATGGACTAAGAAACTATGAAAGAGAGTTCACCAACTCTGATCTTAATGACAAGTTTCTTAGATCCCTCACAAAGAAATGGGACATCAAGATCTGTGCCATCAGAGAGATGGGTCAGTTGGGCATCATGGAGCCCAAGAACCTGTATGGGAAGTGGCTGTCTCATGAACTTCAGCTCAACACCAGGAAGGCTGAAGAAGAAAGCTCAAAGGGGAGCTCAAGAGACAGATCTGTGGCTCTAAAAGCTGAAAGCACGAGAAGAAGCTCAAGGAGCAAGAGCAAATTTGTAAAAGGATTTGTGTCCAAGAAGGTCAGAACACTGAGTGACTCTGACTCAAGCTCCTCTGGTACTGAGGAAGATGCACTCATTGGCTTGCTGGCCATCGGTGAAGACAACCCGGATGACATCTCTCCTGGGAAGGTAACTAACAAAACTTCTCAATCTATCTCTAATTCTGAATCAACGGCAGATTCCTTGCATGATGATGAGGGTGTGTCTGCTTCCAACAGCACAGCCCTAAGATCCCAATATGAGATTGAGTCTGAACTGATAAGGCAATATAAAACCTTGTGGAAAGCCTTCAAAAGCTGTAAGAAACTCCTCAAAGTCCAGACCAAGGAGTTAGATTCCTTGAAGCCTGTTCAATCTAAGCTCCAGGAGACAGCTGAGAAGCTGGCTACTATGAGCAAAGAAGTGGACAAATTCAAGGAAGCCATAAGGCTTAAGAATGCTGAATTAGGACAGAAGAACAAGGTCATCAAGGAACTTGAGGAAATGATGTTGGCTAAGAAGAAACTTGCATCCAGCTTCTTTATGCCCAAGACAATCCTGCCCATCATTGACACCTTCTCTGGACAGTTCAGAGTTGGTATCAGTTTCAATAAGGAGACAGTTACGGGCAAAGATTCTGAAGCTAGACCTTCCTATAAGAAGGTGTTGGTGTCAAGTCCTTCAGCCCACAGACCTGCAGCAACAGCAGTCAAGGGTAGGGGAAAGGCTGTTCCTACAAAGCCTGTTCCCAAGAAGGTGAACCAAAATGTGGTGAGACTAATTCCTCCCCAGACTCACACATATGAGGTTCACCCAAGATCTGTTAGGCAAGAAGCCTTCTCTCCTGCTCATCAGCACTGCCACCCCATTCAGATGATGAAGCAGAAGAGAAGATATAACAGATATGAATGCTGGTGTTGTGGGAAAGTAGGCCACTTTGCTTTGGACTGTTGGTTCAACCCAACAGGGCTCAATGCAAAGAGAGTGCAGAACCCTCAGAGGTTTGTTTTTCCGTTATACCACCCTAATAGAAACCAAGGACCCAATCCATATTGGGTACCTAAGGGGAAGTGATTTGTTTTGCAGGTATGTCCAAATGCCAACCAATCTCCAATTTGGTATTTAGACAGTGGCTGCTCCAGGCACATGAATGGAGTCAGAAAGTATTTAAGAGAGTTCATCCCTGTGGAGAATGGATCAACCGTGATCTTTGGAGGTTCAGAAAAGGGGGTGACCAGGGGCTATGGCAACATCTCTAATGGGTTAGTTACCATCACAAAGGTAGCTTATGTGGAGGGGTTGAAACACAATCTCATAAGCATAAGTCAACTTTGTGATTTAGGCTTTGTTATTACTTTCCACAAGGACAAGTGCCTAATTAAGAAATCCTCAGATTCTGAGGCTACCTTAACTGGCACTCGGAGTGGCAATATTTATTGCTTAAACTTTCTAAATACAAATTATTCCATGCCCATATGTCTTGTAGCTGATGGTAAAGAGGCTCTATGTGTTCAATGGCACAAGAGACTTGCACACATCAACTATAAGACAATAGGCAAGCTTCTCTCACAAGACCTAGTTAGGAATGGACCTAATATTAAGTGCATCAAAGATGGTCCTTGTCAAGCTTGCCAACTTGGAAAACAGACTAGGACCAGCTTTAAAAGCATATCTAACAAAGAGTCCTCTAGGTGCTTATTTTTGCTACATCTAGATCTGTTTGGTCCCATGTCAGTTCATAGCTTAGGAGGGAAGGCATACACCCTTATAGTTGTTGATGATTACTCAAGGTTCACTTGGGTATTCTTCCTCAAATAGAAGTCAGATACCCTAGATATCTTGAAAAGGTTTGTCAGGCAGATCCAGAATGAGATAGACTGTACTGTGGTCAAACTCATAAGTGACCATGAGACAGAATTTCAGTCAGGGGCCATGACAGAATTCTGCCAAGAACTAGGAATCTCCCAAGAATTTTCCTCACCAAAAACCCCTCAACAGAATGGAGTTGCTGAAAGGAAGAACAGAACCCTGATAGAGGCAAGTAGGACAATGCTAAGTTACTCTTCTCTGTTGGACATGTGTGTCACATCCCTTTGTTTGAGAATAACAAATCACATATTGTATTTGATATTGCTTGTAGTGTGTTTATAGTGTGCAGGAACTATAGGTGCAATACTCCACTGGTAGAAAGCAGCTTAAAACAAACTTTTGAAAGGAGCAGCACTACCGCCAGCGCTATCACTAACGCCACCGCTATCGCTAGCGCTACCGCTCCCGCCAACACTACCGCCAGCGCTACCGCTACTGCCAGGCGCTATCTCGAGTTTGTGCGCAGCGACGGTTACACAACTGCTACCGCTACCGCTACCGCCAGCGCTATCTCCCGCTACCGCCAGCGCTATCGCTACCGCCAGGCGCTATATCCAGTTCGTGCACAGCGCCACGCTCCCGACAGTTGCGCAACCGCTCCACACGAACGCTACCGCAGGCACTAGCCACTAACGCAGGCGCTAGCTCCAAGTTCTATAAAAGGCTGGGCTTTCTCTCATTTTGGTGAGACCTTCCAGAGATATTACTTGTGCCCATACTCTCGTGTTGCTACTCTGCCAAAACATCATCTCCCACTCAAAGCCAAAGAAGAAATTCTGGAGAAGGAAGCCATCACGCTGCATCCGAAGAACGATCGCTTCGACCTTGCTTGTGCTTCAGCGATCTTTCATCCTCATCTCCAGAAATCTCAAGAGGGAGTTTGCGTGTTATTTAGTTCATTTCTTTATTTGTATCTTGTAGTGAAATCGCCTTGATTTTGGCGACTAGGTCCTTGCGCGGCTTAGGGGGAATTCGCCGCGTGAGTTGGCGACTAGGTCTAGGGGATTAGATCTAGGGGGTGCTCGAGGCCATATTCAGGGAAGGATAGGCTAGAGCGGCTTAAGGCCTTATCCGGGGAAGGATAGGCTAAAGCCAACCGGTTTGTGGGGATACAGGTCAGTATAGAAAAGGAAAAGAAATCTACATTTGTACGCCTCTGATTTCTAGCGATATAGAAATCAAAATTTTATGTAAACACTTTTTTCATTTAATATAATCATGTCTCTTTTGTGTTTACTTTGATTTCTATCATTTGGCGTAATCTCTATTATTTTGTGTTCTAAGTTTTCAATTCCTAATCTAAATTGTTTATTTCTAATTTGTCATCATTATATCCTATTAATCAAAACAACTTAGTAATTTTCATAAAATTTATAAAAAGAATTTTATTCCCTTATTCACCCCCCCCCCCTCTAAGGGTGCCGTAAGATCCAACAAGTGGTATCAGAGCGAGGTTATTCCAAACGGTTTAAAAACCAGGAATAATGGCGTCTTATGATCTCGCTTTTTCCGAGTGTCAGGGAATTAGTAGACCTCCACTATTTACTGGGTCAGATTATAATTATTGGAAAATAGGATGCGTTGTTTTCTAATGACCCTAGATATTGAGATTTGGAACATGGAAGAAGAAGAATACACTCCTCCTACATTTGTAGTTGGAGAGATAACTTTAGATAAACCCAAAGATAAATGGGATGATCGGGATAAACTCAAATGTAAAAATAACGCAAAAGCCATGAATGCTCTATTTTGTGCGTTAGATAAAAATGAATTTAATAGAATTTCTGCTTGTACTACTGCATATGAAATTTGGAATCATTTGGAAGTTACTTATGAAGGTACATCGCGGGTTAAAGATTCCAAGCTTTTCCAACTGGAGTCGGAATATGAAAAATTCTGAATGGATGAAAGCGAAGATGTTGATGGTATGTACACGCGATTCACCAAGATCGTCAATGCCTCAAAAGCTCTTGGAAAGACCTTCTCTAATGGCGACTTGGTCCGTAAGATCCTTCATTCTCTTCCTCCAAAATTCAACCCGAAGGTGACGGCTATTTCGGAGTCGCACAACTTAAGGACGCTCCAAGTTGAGAGCCTCATTGGGAATCTCAAAACCCATGAGGTAGAACTCAAAATCCAACATGATGAATACAATAAGGAGCCAAAGAAGAAGGCGTTGGCATTAAAATCAAAGAAGGAGTGCCAAGAGGATGAGGATGAAGATGAAGAGAGTCTTTTGGTAAGGAACTTCCGAAAGTTCATGCGCAATCTGGAAAGGAGAAACACCTTTCGAAAATATTTCCAAAAGGGTGAAAGATGGAAAGGGTCATCTTCAAAGAAGGAAAAAGAGAGCGACAATGAAGAAGAGAGACCTCCACCGGAATGCTATCATTGTAGGAAGACGGGGCACATTCGGAGCCAGTGCCCAAAGTTCTTGAAGGAGAAGAAAGAAAAACGGCACAAAGGGAAGGAGAAGAAGAAAGTACTAAAAGCTAGAACATGGGATGACTCTTCCTCCTCCTCCTCCGAAGAATCAAGTGGGTCTTCATCAAGCGAAGATGAGGAAGCAAACATGTGCCTCATGGGACATGAAAACGACGGCGATGACACCAGTGTTCCTAGTGACACTGAAGTAACTCCTCCCACTTATGATTAATTGTATAATGAATTTCTTGAAACTTGCAAAGCTTTTGATAAAAATATGAAAGATAGTATTTTATTAAATCGTGAAAATGAATCTCTTATTAAAGAAAATCAAAAGCTTTCCAAAAAGGTGATTGTTTTAGAAAAGAGAAAGGTTTCTTGCCAAGAATGTGATCACTCCACAAAATTGGCAAAGGATATAGAAGAGTCACTTTCTAAAGCCCTCTCTCATGCCAAAACTCTTACAAAAGAGAAGGGGGAATTAGAAAGGAAATTAGAAGCCTCTCTTTTGCAAATCAAAAATAAAAAAAAAGGTTTTGAAAATAGGTGTGTCATGCTTGTGAAAGAAAATTCTTCACTTAAAGCACAAGTTCATGATCTCACCATGGCCATTAAAAAATTTGGTATAGGCAAAAAATCATTGGAAATGATTCTAGGGTACCAGTACCATGGATCTGGAAAGTTTGGGCTCGGATATCGAGGTGAGGGCTACCGCCCGGCGCTAGCCACTAACGCCGGCGCTAGCACCTCATACCAGAAACCTGAAATTTCTTTTTCAAAATGCTTTCCTTCTGTAAATCAAAATTATTCCAGCAAGAAAATTTTCCAGAAAAGGGTCTCAACCCCCTTTATTTCGTGTGCAAACTGTTATAGGTTGGGTCACACAACTAGTTCTTGCAGGAAAATAAAACAAAATACTTTAAAGCAAATCTGGGTACCTAAGGCTTCCACTTATCCTATGGGAGGTTCCACTTGGGTATCCGGATCTTTACTCTCATCTTCTTTCTAGATGTGCAGGCAGGCTAAGGACAATAAAGACATGTGGTACTTGGATTCAGGATGCTCCAAGCACATGATGGGCAATAAATCAAAGTTCCTTAGCCTAGAAAGGAAGATGGGAGGGATTGTGACTTTTGGCGACAACGGAAAAGGAAGAATCATGGGAATTGGTACAATTGGTAACGAATCCTTCACTATATCAAATGTTCTTTATGTAAAAGGGCTAAAACATAATTTTATTTCAATTAGCCAATTATGTGATAAAGGATTAGATGTTTTATTTGAATCTTCTACTAATCTATGCAAAATATCTAATCCTATTACAAACAATATTTTACTAACTGCACCTAGAATACACAATGTTTATATTGTTTCATTTCATGATCTTTCAAAATCATCTTTAAAATGTTTTATTACCAAAAATGATGAACTTGATCTTTGGCATAGAAGGCTAGGACATGCTAGCACAAAGCTTATTGTAAAACTTGCCAAAAGAGATTTAATTAGAGGATTGCCTAGATTAAATGGAAATTTACCTTCACTTTGTTCACCATGTCAAAAAGGTAAAATTACTAGATCCTCTTTCAAAAGTAAAATTGCTATTTCTACTACAAGACCTTTGCAATTAATTCATATGGATCTCTTTGGTCCCGTTAGCATCGCAAGTCTTGGTGGTAGATTGTATACATATGTTTTAATAGATGATTTTTCTAGATATTGTTGGACAATATTTCTCTCATCCAAATCCGAAGCATTTTGTGAATTCTCAAAATTATGTACTCGTATTCAAAATGAAAGTGATTTAAAAATTAAATGCATTCGCTCGGATCATGGAGGAGAATTTGAAAATGAAAAATTTACTTCGTATTGTGATATGTTAGGTATACAACATGAGTTCTCCGCACCACGCACACCACAACAAAATGGTGTTGTAGAAAAAAAGAATAGGACACTTCAAGAGCTAGCACGCACTATGTTATGTGAATATAAATTACCTAAGTCCTTTTGGGCCGAAGCCGTAAACACATCATGTTATGTTATAAATAGAATCATGCTTCGCCCATCTTTAAATCTCACACCATATGAACTCTATTTTCAAAAGAAGCCTAATGTGTCTTACTTCAAAGTTTTTGGTTGTAAATGCTTTATCTTAAATACAAAAGATAGCTTGGGAACGTTTGATGAAAAATGTGATGAAGGAACATTTCTTGGATACTCTTCAACTAGTAAAGCTTATAGAGTTTTTAATAAAAGAACGAGAAAAGTTGAAGAGTCAATTAATGTGAAATTTGATGAGCTTGTTCCTTGTATAGAAAGACTTTCCGCAGGTAAAGAGGATGATCTATTACCTCCTTTGGAGCATGGTGATGAAGAACCTTCCAAGGAAGAAGAAGAAGAGGAGGCCAAGAAAGATGAATATGTACCTCCAAGCGTCTTAAAATTCACAAAGGATCATCCACGGGAATTGATATTTGGTGAACCATCCATCGGGGTAAGAACTCGCTCTTCTCTTCATGAATCTTTTTCAAATATTTGTTTTGTTTCCGAAATAGAACCAAAAACCGTTACTACCGCTTTAAATGATGAATTTTGGTTTTTGGCTATGAATGAAGAATTAGAACAATTTGAGCGACATAATGTTTGGAAATTAGTAGAAAGACCATCTAATCACCCGGTTGTAGGTGTAAAATGGATTTTTAAAAATAAATTAGATGGTGAGTCTAGAATATCTAGAAATAAAGCACGCTTAGTAGCACAAGGATATTCTCAAATCGAGGGGATAGATTTTGATGAATCTTTTGCACCCGTTGCTAGATTGGAGTCTATAAGAATTTTTCTAGCATTTGCAAGCTTTAAAAGAATAAAACTATTTCAAATGGATGTGAAAAGTGCTTTTCTAAACGGGTTTGTAAAAGAAGAAGTTTATGTTTAACAACCCCCCGGTTTTATTAATGAAAAAATTCCAAATCATGTTTATAAACTAGAAAAGGCGCTTTATGGTTTAAAACAAGCACCCCGTGCATGGTATGAAAGACTTACCTCATTTTTATTGAAGCACGGTTATATTATGGGAAGTGCGGATAATACTCTCTTCATTAAGCACAATAATGATGATATAATTATTTTACAAATATATGTTGATGATATTATTTTTGGATCTACTAATGAAGAGATGTGTAACGAAGTTATTTTAGTGATGAAAAATGAATTTGAAATGAGTCTTGTAGGAGAACTTTCTTATTTCCTTGGTTTTCAAATATCACAAAGAATTGATGGTATCTTTGTATGTCAAACTAAATATGTCCAGGATATACTTAAACGTTTTGGATTTGAAAACCTTAAACATGCTTCTAAACCAATGAGTGCATCACTAAAATTAGGAAAAGATGAATCAGGAGTTTCTATAGATCAAACTTTATATATTGGTATGATTGAATCTCTACTTTATCTTAGTGCAACTAGACCCGATATTATGTTTGTCGTATGCTTATGTGCTAGATTTCAAGCCAATCCAAAAGAATCTCATTTAAAAGCGGTAAAATGAATTTTAAATATCTCATTGGGTCATCTAGATTAGGATTATGGTACCCGCATAATGATTCATTTACATTGCATGGCTATTCCGATTTGGATTATGCCGGTTGTTCACTTAATAGAAAAAGCACTAGTGGTACTTGTCATTTTCTAGGACCATCATTAGTTGCATGGTCTAGTAGGAAACAAAATTCGGTTGCACTCTCCACCGCGGAGGCCGAATACATTGCCTTAGGGAGTTGTTGTGCACAAGCTCTATGGATGAGCCAAACTTTAGAGGACTTTGGTTTTCATCTAAAACTTATTGAATTAAAATGTGACAACAAAAGTGCCATTGATCTCACAAATAATCCGATACACCACTCTAGATCCAAACATATAGATGTGCGTCATCATTTCATAAGGGATCACTTTAAAAAGGAAAATGTAAGGATTAGTTTCATTGGCACGGACTCTCAACTTGCTGATATATTCACTAAACCTCTTCCCGATGCAAGGTTTCAAATGTTAAGGTTGGAATTAGGAGTCTTAGACATCTTAGGATGAAAAACATATAAAACGCTAATGTTTTATACAATTTGAGCAATCAAGACATCTTTGATAATTACAAAACTTCTGCATAAGACTACTCTTAAGACCCCTAACCAATATCAAAAATTTAAAATTCTTGAAAAATCGTGTACTGTTTCCAGCGCTAGCGCTAGCGCCGGCGCTAGCGTGGGTGTGTGATTTTTATGATTTTTAAAATTTCTAAAATTCAACAAAACTATGTTAGTTTATTTGTGCAAATTTATTTTTGTGTTACTGACTATTTTATTTTTGTTTTGTTTGAATTATGAAAAATCAACTACAAAAATTCAAAATTCAAAAATACAAAAATATGTTTTTGTTATTTGTGTCTTATTCATTCTTTGAAAAATTAACTATAAAAGTTCAAAATCTAAAAATACAAAAATATGTTTTTGTTATTTGTGTTTTTATCCATATTTTGAAAAATCAACTACAAAAGTTCAAAATTCAAAAATACAAAAATATGTTTGTGTGATTAAAAAATTTCAAAAAAAAAACTATATGATCTTCATTGCCAATATCAAGCATGTATGAATTCTATTATTTCGAATTATTTACAATGTTAAAACATATTCTTTCAAATTACTATGAACATTGTTTTGCTTATCATGCTTTGATATATCTATTTAAAGTGCATCAATTGTATTGCAAAATGTGTAGATCCAAGCTTAGCATGCCTCTAAGTATGAGTAAATGTTTTATGATTGATAATGATACATTTCACTCACTTATTTTGGTAATCAACATGTGTGTCTAAATCTAAAAATGCTTGCTTGTGTATTGTATTTGTGCAATGAATTAACTTGCATAAGTTTATTGCCTACACTACATTTGAATTGCACTTATGAAATTTAGAAAAGTGGTTAAGTTTAAAATTTTTGGTTTGCAAAACAAGTGTATTCGGAGAATGTTGTCTCACAAATATGAACAAAAATTATATATATGTAGACAAATATAACTCCACCAAGCACTACTTGAACCTCTTGATAAGTCTTCATAAGCATTGTGAGGTTGAGCACCTTGGAAAGAATAGTAAAGTTACTTGTGCAAACCTTGGTTATTGCACCACTTTGTTAAAAACTATGTGCATTAAAAGTGTGTGAAAGTGATTTACTTGTGTTTTATTGTGCACTTTACTTTGCATATGTCTTGTATTTTGTGATTTAAATCAATTGTTAACATTGCCCAAAATACACTTATGTGCACATCATTATCTTTCATAACACTTCTTCTCATGAGTATTGGATTCTAATGCTTTATCTATACTACTCTTTATATAAAAATGCACTAGATAACCTAGCATGATCTCTACAATGTTTTGGTATTTCTTGAATTTACAAATTGAGTAACATTGTAGTTTAATCTCTCTTTTTGATATGTTCATTTCATGCTTGGTATTTTTATGAAAAACTTTGAGATTTCAAAAAGGTTAAAACATCTTTCAATTTTTAACCAAAACTCATATTTCTACTTATGCTTTTCATGCTTACAAAAAGATGTTTATTATAATCTTCCGCTTGCTTACAACTCTAAATGCCTCCTTATATTTGAAATCTCTTATTTATGCTATGCTTAAACTCTTTATCATTATTTATATTTCGAAAAGCTCGATCATGTTATATAAATGCCTCCTTACTACCCTCACCCCACCTTCTTTTGATAATACCAAAAGGGGGAGATTATTTGAAGAAATCTATATATGAGAAATATAGATAAATAAGGGGAGACTAATTTCATATCATTTAGGGGGAGTAACATATAAATTGCATTTATGTAGGGGGAGCATTAAGATAGGGGGAGTATGCACATTATCATGCATATCATTTACTATAGTAGCATTTTTATCTTGCTTATCTTATCTATAAACACTATTGCTGATTTCTTGCTTAGAGGATTTGTTATTATCAAAAGGGGGAGATTGTTGGACATGTGTGTCACATCCCTTTATTTGAGAATAACAAATCACATATTGTATTTGATATTGCTTGTAGTGTGTTTATAGTGTGCAGGAACTATAGGTGCAATACTCCACTGGTAGAAAGCAGCTTGGAACAAACTTTTGAAAGGAGCAGCGCTACCGCCAGCGCTATCACTAACGCCAGTGCTATCGCTAGCGCTACCGCTACCGCCAGCACTACCGCCAGCGCTACCGCTACCGCCAGGCGCTATCTCAAGTTCGTGCGCAGCGACGGTTACGCAACCTCTATCGCTACCCCTACTGCCAGTGCTATCTCCCGCTACCGCCAGCACTTTCGCTACCGCCAGGCGCTATCTCCAGTTTGTGCACAGCGCCACGCCGCCAACGGTTGCGCAACTGCTCCACACGAATGCTACCGCAGGCGCTAGCCACTACCGCAGGCGCTAGCTCCAAGTTCTATAAAAGGCTGGGCTTTCTCTCGTTTTGGTGAGACCTTCCAGAGATATTACTTGTGCCCATACTCTCGTGCTGCTACTCTGCCAAAACATCATCTCCCACTCAAAGACAAAGAAGAAATTCTGGAGAAGGAAGCCATCACGCTGCATCCGAAGAACGATCGCTTCGACCTCGCTTGTGCTTCAGCGATCCTTCATCCTCATCTCCAGAAATCTCAAGAGGGAGTTTGCGTGTTATTTACTTCATTTCTTTATTTGTATCTTGTAGTGAAATCGCCTTGTTTTTGGCGACTAGGTCCTTGCGCGGCTTAGGGGGAATTCGCCGCGTGAGTTGGCGACTAGGTCTAGGTGATTAGATCTAGGGGGTGCTCGAGGCCATATCTAGGGAAGGATAGGCTAGAGCGGCTTAAGGCCTTATCCGGGGAAGGATAGGCTAAAGCCAACCGGTTTGTGGGGATACAGGTCGGTATAGAAAAGGAAAAGAAATCTACATTTGTACGCCTCCGATTTCTAGCGATATAGAAATCAAAATTTTATGTAAACACTTTTTTCATTTAATATAATCATGTCTCTTTTGTGTTTACTTTGATTTCTATCATTTGGCGTAATCTCTATTATTTTGTGTTCTAAGTTTTCAATTCCTAATCTAAATTGTTTATTTCTAATTTGTCATCATTATATCCTATTAATCAAAACAACTTAGTAATTTTCATAAAATTTATAAAAAGAATTTTATTCCCTTATTCACCCCCCCCTCTAAGGGCGCCGTAAGATCCAACATTCTCTACCATAATACTTCTGGGCAGAGGCTGTCAACACTGCTTGTCATGTGATAAACAGGGCTTCAATCATCAAAGACCATAAGAAAACTCCCTATGAGTTAATGAAGGGCAGAAAACCAACCCTATCCTACTTTAGGATCTTTGGTAGCAAATGCTATGTTCTTAATAATGGGAAATCCAAACTAACCAAGTTTGCTGAGAAAAGTAGTGAGGGTATTTTTGTTGGCTACAGCTCTCATAGCAAGGCTTATAGAGTGTACAACATCAATACCCAAGCAGTGGAAGAATCTGTACATGTGGTATTTGATGAGACTAGCCTTATACATAAGAGCTGGTCTAGTTCTCTAGTGAATGCAAGTACAATGAAGAGAATAGAGAAGTTATCCATTGAAGACAATGCTGGTACTTCACTCAGAAATAAGAATCTTGCATTTGCAGAATGCAGTTCATCGAACGCAGAAAGCAGTTCATCGAACGAAGAATGAAGTTCGTCGAACGAAGAGACAGGACAGAAGCAAACGCCGAGACATGGCAAGTTCGTCGAACGAAGAATGAAGATCATCGAACGCAGAGAAAGGATAGAAGAATGAAGTTTGTCGAACGCAGAATGTTGTTCGTCGAACGCAGAATGAAGACCGTCGAATGCAGAGAAGACATGAAGATATCCAAGGAAGGAATGTCGTCGAGAAGATGCAGTATCGTCGACATCATCAAAGTAGCCTTGTCGTCGAGAAGAACAGCCATCATCGTAAAGAAGGCATGACGTAGAGAAGACTGAAGAAGGACATCTGAAGACAAGCATAGTCTGTCGACATGATATCGCTCACGTCGTCGAAAGAACAAAGTGATTACGACGACATCCTACAAGGAAGAAGATCACGACGACACAGTCAAAGATAGCATATCGTTGTATATGCAGGAACGCCAGAAGATCTCATATCATCGAGATATCAACGTCAAAGGAAGAAGCTAGAAGACTTGAAGATCTACCAAGGTCTAAGACATCGACAAAGTCTTGTCATCGAAATATTATCCATGTTGTCGTAACAGTGGAAATATCTTCGAGACAGATTCAAATGTTGCAGACACGGTTAGCATTTAATGCCGCCGCCTGATTGTCCAATCAGCGCGCGATCTTAAGGAATGGGGCATCTGACACTTAAGGAACTTTTTCAGAAGACCATTGGGAGCCTCACATTCTTATAAAAGAGATAAGAGGTTGCCCTAAAACATTGATCAATCAGAAAGAACTTACGCATACAGCAAATAGAACAGTAAAAAGCGACGTAAATAAAGAAAGAAAAAAGCAAGAATTAGTCATTTGATCGACTGATAAGAAGTCGTTCCTCATCAAGCTAAGAGAAGAGATTGAAGAAGAACTGCGATGTCAAGATCTAAATCAGAAACATCTTCTTCAACCTCAAGAAGCCGATCTCCATCAAGCAGAAGAAGCAGTTGTCATCACTGTAATTTCTTGTAAGGCTTGCGGGCCTGAGTGTCTAGCTTGAGGGCTGGAGAGCTGTGAGGCTTGAGGGCCAAGGAAGTGGACTTGCGGGTCCGACACCGTCTAGCTTGAGGGCTGGAGAGCTGTGAGGCTTGAGGGCCAGGGCAGTGGACTTGCGGGTCCAATTTTGTCTAGCGTGAGGGCTAGAGAGCTGTGAGGCTTGAGGGCCAGGGCAGTGGACTTGCGGGTCCAAATTTGTCGAGCTTGAGGGCTTGGGTGCAGTAGGGGCTTGCGGGCCAAGGTTGTAGGCACAAGACTTACGGGTCTGTGTTGTGTAGGGCTTGAGGGCCTGAGTGTCGAGCTTGCGGGCTCAGGTGCAGTAGGGGCTTGCGGGCTTAGGCTGTAGGACTTGCGGGTCCGTGTTGTAAGGTTTGCGGGCCTAAAATTTTGGCGGAGTTTGCCGAGCCTAGCACACTGCTAGGTAGGCGCAGAGGGGCAAAGGACTACTTAAGACACCCGGTCTTGAGGAACCTCTATAGATCTTGTGTCGTCTGGTGTGATTTTCTTGTGCAATACTTGTGTGCTTTGTTTGAGTAATCATAAATCACGCTAATATTTTGAAAAGAAGCAAGATCACCTAACACCCCCCCGCCCCCTCTAGGTGAATGTTCCATTAACAATAGAATCCTCTCCGTGAAGCACTTGGATGATGGAGGCGACCGAGAGGATGCTCCGGCTTTAGATTTGCAAGGAAATGGTGGCTGGAGCTCCTCCTTAAGGTGGGCGGCGATGGAGCGGCAAAAATGGCGGAACTAGAACCCTTCGGGCGTGGAAAAGATGATTGATGCGGTCTAAGGAGAAGTCTACAGCTTTTATTGAAAACAATCAGAAATTGGTCAGGCACGGTCGAACGCACGACTGTGCGTGGACCGTGATATATTAAATGAGTAGACAGCTAAGGAAGACGACCCAGAACGCCCGTGCATTTTACTCACGCACGGTCGACACCGACCGTGCGTAAAAATGCATGGGAAAATTCCGAAAGCTCAGAATCAAGCAATCAACAGGAGGTCGTGCAATTTTTACTCACGCACGGTTGAATCCTACCGTGCGTGAACAAAACGCACAGGCAAATCCAGATCACCATTTTGGTCCACAGATGAATGCGCACGGTCACACCGATCATGCGTCAAGTAAATTCACGACTGTGTGATTCATACAGGAAATGTTTCTACCAAAATGGTGATCTGTCCACCTGCTCAGCACATTAAACAACAAAGAGCACTCTTCCAGCACATGAAAACAAATTAAATCAGCAATAAAAGAAATGGGGAGCACAAGGTGCTTACCCCCAGCAGAATAGCGCGCATTTGCACACCACAATGGGCCAAAGCATAGCACTTAAAGTGAAAGCGTGAATGACTAGAATATAAGAAATTCAGGGCTGAAAGTGTAGTGCAAATGCAAGAAAACAATCCCAGATGAGTTCGAAAATCATTATATAAATTGGACTCATCACACCCCCTGACTTAACCATTTGCTCATCCCGAGCAAATCATCCCTCAAGCGGATGAGAAAAAGGACTAGCTGGCTTAGTAACTACAAATGCGGAGTACCATGTGAAGTCGCATGCTTGCGTGCGTAGAAATACAGTAGAAGAAATTTCTAATTATGCACAATAATTTATATTTTCTATAAGCGTATCAATATATTATTACTACTCAATATTTGAATCGCGGTGAATCATCCGGTTATGCGTAGAAAGAAAGTAAACTGATCGTTGAGGCGAACATTGCTCAAGATCAGTGCTCGGAACAACCTCCATTGAAATCCATCAATGTCGGTGATCATAAGCTCACCCAGTCACACTCTCTCTACGACAGTAGTTCGGTTCAATGCATGAGTCAATTGGACTTTGGGACAAATACGGTGATTGGGATTCGGTAAGATACACAATGATAATCATGAAGGCTTACGCACTAAACCCAATTGAGCTAATGCAACAAAGCTAACCAAGCTGCCACAATACGCGCGGGTGCACCACACCCCCAGACTTGAACTTGAAAACATGGGTGTGTGCACCACCTACTCCCAATATATATCTCATAAAGATTTTCAATTAGGCTCACTTCTTTTTTCATTTTTCTTTTCTTTTTCACTTCTTTTCATTTTTTTTATTTTTTTTTCTTTTTAAAATATTTTCAGCACATGTTCAAAAGAAGCACATCCACATTTCCAAATTATCATTACCACATCAACACCCCAAAAAAATTTGAAAACAGCTAAAGATCAGCTTTGGGCATGCGACTAGGATCAGATTTTTGGCTTTGGTTAGAAAGCGGTGGAGCTTAATCAAAGGACGGGGTAGGCACAAAGGGGATAGCGAGGATCAAATGTTAGGAATGGTACAAAAGCGCGACCTGGCCAAAATTATGGCCTACATCACGCTCACGCACTGAGCTAACTTGTACCAATGCTTCAAGAGTCGCTTGGGGAAAGTTCTTAGCCACCGAGAAAGATAATCCTTCCTCCCAACTCGAGCAATACGAGCCTAGCAACCGTCTACACACATTCCAATGCAACCATCGGATTCATATCGGATTCACCACTTTTGAATAGAATAAACAATAATTACGCAAATAAAAAAGTATAAAACTATAAGCATAAAGAAAAATTTATTCTACACAAATTTCTACACGAGACGCGAGTACTCGACTAGAGGACTACGGGAGTCAACATTTTACTCTGTCTCACAATCCTAAGTCAGCACAGAGATTTTTCCAATCACACAAAACAAATGAGTTAAACTCGTAACGCGCCTACGGCTAAGTGCACGCTAATATGGGTGTTGTGGTGTGCGATAAAGATGAACAATACTAAATAAATGAGATAAAATTACATCTACTATGCAATGCAACATGTGCGTGCAAAGTGGGTAACTAAAAGCAGCTCTCCCCCAGACGTAATCTAAACATTCTGATACAAGATATACAATACAGACTAAAATTAAAGTTGGGGGAAGAGAAGTTACCCAATGCTCAGAAGTGGGCATACCAGAAGATTGACGTGTAAACCAAGAAAAAGCTGCAGCATCCGCCATCCAGAAGAGGGACCTGCAGGTGTGAGCTCCGCCAAAACAAAAGAAAATATACAAACTAAAATGAAATACAACTAACTAAACCAGATAAAGTAAAAAATGCAGGAAAAGTAAGATAACTACTGGGGTTATTGTCTTCCCAGCACGACTTATTCAGAACTTTAAGAGTTCTAGCTAATAGGAATATGAAAAAGGAAATGCACAGGTAATTGTTCTAATATCTGTTGGGGAAATGATTTATCTTAACCTCTATAATTGAGAAGAATATAATTTCTAAGAATGAAAAATTAGTCTAAGTAAATATGCGTCGAATAGTAATCGACGCATCGTCGAGATGTAGTCGACGTTTCTCTCAGAATGAGTCAAAGTAACTCTAAGAAGAATTCGACGTAATCTTTGTCGATGTACCTCTGACTTCTAGTCAACGCATTTAATAAAGTCGGCGCACCTTAGTCGACGCACCTTCCTTATTCTCCTCTCGACGTTCAGGCAGGATGAAATCGACGTTCACGTCGAATAGTAATCGACGCACGTCGATTTGTATAAGAAATCCAAAAACACGCCAGATCTCTTTCCTTCTTTCTGTAGATCTGATTTTTATGGAATGATATTATTCTTTTATAGCCGTTCTGAATCAGTCTTTCCTTCTATTTGATTCTTGGCTAATTTGATTAAGATTATTATGGATATTATTTGAAATCAGAATGAATTCTTTCCTTCTACAGATTTAATTATTATGGAAACTTTTTCTCTCTAATTGCTGATTGATTATTCCCCTTTAGCAATATCTTTTGAAACAGAGCTATAAATAAAGAGGAGGTCGACAAAGAATGATGACTAGTGATCCACCATATACATTTGAAAAAGGGGAAGAGCTCCCAAGTGAAGAGTGAGAAAGCTGAGAAAAGAAATAGTGTGCTGCAGCAAAGAAAAAGCCTTCATCTTCTCCTCCTTCTAAAGCCATTCTGCTGCAATTTCTGAAAGCTCTCACTAAAAGAGAGAAAGGGCTACAATCTCCTTCTCACTATAGAATAGAGATCATATTCACTGTACTTGTACTTCTAATCTTCTTGCTAGGAAGAAGATTCTTTCTTACATATATTGTTTTCTGTTCTTCTACTTGTTCTACTTCTTTTCATTCCATTTTCAAATTGTGTAAAGGAGTTTTTAGAATCTCTCTTCAAAAAATTCAGTTGTAGTGGTTCTAAGAGTCTCCTTACCAAAAGACTCAGTTTGGTTCTAAGAGTCTCCTTATCAAAAGACTCAGTCTGGTTCTAAGAGTCTCTTTATCAAAAGACTCAGTGCAAGTTAGTGAATTCCTACCAAAGGGGGTAGAAGAGTGGACTACCCAAAGTTTGGGGAACCACTATATTTCTTTGTGTTGTGCTGTGATTTTCTTCTTGCTATTTTTCTTCTTTACTTGCTTAATTCTTGTTGGTGTGTGGGAAGCTTAAATATGTGATTATTACACATATATATATATAATTGCACAAAGTATTTTTTAAATCTCTATTCACCCCCCCCCCCCCCCCTCTAGAGAATTCTAGTGAGGTTAACTGTGCACTTTCAATATCCGTGTCGGTAATGGGTACCGATACGGCGATAAAATAGTTACCCCTCTACCTAAATAATAATACCTGCTCTCCACAGGTAGATGAAGTAGAAAGTAAGAAGTGGAGGAGGAGTCCTCCTCACTATTCTAACCAAAATATATGTCCTTGCCCAGTAATGTATAATCTTCTTCAGGACGGGTGTTGGAGGAAAAGGCAATGAGTGGAGCTTCCACCTTGAAGGGGGGGGGGGGGGGGGGGGGGGGGGGCTCAACCTCCTCCCATAAGGGAATTCTCTCCTCATTGGCATGAGCAAGATGCTCCGAGTCCTGCTGGAGTCCCTTTGAAGAATCAACCTGCACAGGCTCAGACACTAAAGAAGGGGGGTCGGGAAACAAAAGAGAAGAACAACTTAAATAAACATAAATCGGGGGAGTGGTGCCGATTTCACTCCCAGCAGGATCCAAGAATAGATCATTGTCGGTATCATATGATTCGTAGTGAGGGTAGTCTGAAAGCTCGAGGTCCTCGGTGTTGAGTTGGACCTCCTCAACCAATAAGGAAGTACAAACCTCCTCATCAGAAAGGGTTTCCTTCTCATCCTACCTCGGTGCGTCACCGTGTTCCAAAGAGTCACACTCCCCATCAGAGAGAATATCATCCTCGTCCAACTTTGGTGCATCCTTCGGCTTCAAACGAACTTCCTGCATAACATCATCAACCAACTCACCATAAATAGGTATAGAGAGTTCTTGCAAAGACAACAGAGGAACAGAGGTAATAACATCATCAAAGAAAATGTGCATAGGTTCCTCCGGGGGTGAATCCAAATGGAGTGACGAATGCACCAGGAGAGAAGTCTCCACCATGTCGTCACGCAGAACAGCAGAAAATATGATGGGGATATCCACAACAGTCCACCATAGACAATGTGGTACTGTGAATATATCATCAGAATCAGAATGAGCACCCAAATGAGAGGTGGATGGAATGATACGAACATCAGTTTCATCATCATCCTCCATCTGGCGGTGAAATTCTGCGCAATCTTTCAATGCGTGCTCAGTGCTGTGACAACACAAGCACCATTTTCCATTACTCCTCGGTCCAGACGGGGCCGAGAGGAATATGAAAATGGTAAATGGGGTGAAGAAGAGTGACCATAAGACTTGGGTACGGTGTATGAAGTTCCATAAGAGGACGGTGATCTATACACTGGGCCTCGAGTACTATGCCCACATTCTCCCGCGAGGCATTTATCACTAGAATGATTAAAATCTCCACACCATCTACAACGGATATTAAAAGCAGAAAACATGATGTTGCGGGGGAGAATTCACCAACAGATAAATTTTCTTTGCAAAAAATAACTACACGCAAGAAATAAAAAAAATCGAATGGCTGCTTTAGATAAGTCACAAAATAGATAAGGAATAAAGAAATTTAAAATGACAAATTCTAAGAACTAAAACAAAGAAGAAAATGATATAAACAAATGCAAAAGGGCTTCTATCTCTCGACTCCCTCTCCAGAAACTCACATGACTGTGTTCCCCGGCAATGATGCCAAAAACTTGATGTGCGAATCTAGCACACCGTTATAGGCGGTAGCAAGATTATGTCACGAAACGGCAGTGTACTTATCGTTCAAGTAATATAAAATGGGAAAATTTCCCCAAGTATCGATCTCGAAGGAACACAGTAAGGTGGAATTATCTATGGAGGAAGGACTTGAGATTGAAGTCCTTTAGGTCGGATGGATTCCGGAAAGGGGTGATTTGGATTGTGAAAAATAAAATAAAGAAACTAAACTACTCCTATGCAGGCCACTATGCACTACTTCACCTGGTGGATGGAAAGTATGCAGGCCGCTATGCACTACTTTGCTAGGTGGAAGGGCGAGAAGGCAAGTGGATGGAGTGGTTCGCACCGGCTGAGTCGAGGTGTATTATACGTGCTGTTAGCACCGCTTAGCTTGGCGGATGGAAGAGTAGGCTCGCGTAGTGGAAGAGTAGTCAAGCAAAATGGAAGAGTAGGCACATATAACAGAATGGAGGGTTTGCAGAGTGGAATGGAGTGGGGGCGGAATCAGCGCACTTCAAACACACATATAAATGAAAGAGAAATTTCACATAGACATGAAATAAACACTACAAAGCAAGGTTTACATGTGCCGCATCATCAAATAATGAAGATTACATTCATATACATCAATACAAGTTAGAGAAAAAGGCAAGAGATACGACCGAATCTGGAGGATTGTTGTAGATTCTCGGTAGGAATCACTGGGTTGTCAATCCGCATCCTAGCTCGGTCCTAACTATCATCCGGGGTAGAGGAGGGCTGTCACTTCCTCCCAATGGACCCATCTGTTGGATCGGTAGGCGCCCTTAGAGGGGGGGGGGGGGTAAATAAGGGTTTTAAAACTTATGTTATATTTTGAATATCTTTAAATAATGAGAGATTTAAATAGAGATTTATAATGAAGATCTAAATTGATTTAATAATGAAGGAGAGGATAATAAACAATTTAGAGAAATGAAGATCAAATCAATTTTATTACACAAATAGAGACATGATTAATATTAATAAAATTGATTACAAAATTCTATTTCAATAACGCTAGAAATCAAGGCGAAATATGAAAGACTCGTTTTGTTTTCTATACCGACTTGTATCCCCACGAACCGGTTGGATTTAGCCGATCCTTCCCCGGATATGGCCTCAAGCCGCTCTAGCCAATCCTTCCCCGGATATGGCCTCAAACACCCCCTAGATATACACCCTAGACCTAGTCGCCAACACGAGGCGAATTTCTGCCCTAAGTCCTACCCAGACCTAGTCGCCAGCACGAGGCGAATTCACTAAACGATTATAAGAAAAGATGTGAAATAAATAACAACAATATAAAAACTCCCTATTTGGATCTCTTGGAGAAGAAGAAGAAGACCCGCAGAGTATGATCGTAGTCGATGCGGCCTCTCATCACAATGATGACACGTGATGAAATCTTCTCCACGGATCTCCTTATGCCTTCATGGATTTGTGGGAGTATCTCTTTGAACCTTCCTCTATATGATGTGGCACGAAGCTCTAAAATTTGGGAGTAGGAGAGGATGAGGAAGACGGAGCCAAGGGGTCCTTTTTATAGCCTTGGAGCTAGCGCCTGCGCTATCGCTACCGCCGACGCTATCCCAGATTAGGCAATATTCTCCGCGTGAGAATCCTTCATTTTAAGCAAGCTAGCCGCCTTCCTCTATTGCTTTGCGCTACCGGTTATGCTAGTAGATACCGCCTGCGCCAGCTGCTACCGCCTGCGCTAGCTGCTACCGCCTGCGTTAGCTGCTATCGCCTGGCGCTAGAACCTTCCATAACTGTTTTCGAAATTTTCTCAAATCAGCGCTAGCGCCTGCACTAGCGCTAGAGCTAGTGCTAGCGGGGATGTTGGAATTTTGGCTTCAAATTTTGGCGCAACTTTCTTTTGTTATCCTTGAGTCATGTGGACTTGTTTTCCTGCACACTTAAACACACAAGATCAAATACACATAGTATTTGTTATTCTCAAACCTAGGAGATGCGAAAGACCATGTTCCAACAAACTCCCCCTTTTGATAATAACAAATCCATTGATGATAAATCAGAGCATTAATATATAAGCATGATGAAACCTACTTGTGTGTGTGAGAGAGTGATGACTTAGGATAATTATCGATTTTAGAATTTATAATTTCTCCCCTTAAATACATGCTCCCCCTAAGTAAATGCTCCCCTAATATGTAAGCAATCACCTTAATTTATCATGTTAGTTCTCCCCCTTTTGTTATTAGCAAAAGTGGGTAAGGAAGCAAAACAGTTATAACTTTGGATAGTAAGATAAAGACATGATCGAGCTTTTAGAGAGAAGGAAATGATGAGTTTTAGAATAATTTTTATAGAGATAGATCAGAGTTTTTGCTTAAAGATGAACAATATAACATTTGTGATAGTTTATATAGGTGTAGTCAATAATACCTAGAGGGGGGGGGGGTTAATAGGTTTTACTTATTTTCTTTATATAATCCTAATGTATCTAGATGCAGAAAACTCAATCACAGAAAGCACATAAGGATTTATAGAGGTTCCTCAAGACAGGGTGTCTTGAGTAGTCCTCTTTCCCCCTTCACCTTTCTAACAGTGAGTTAGACAAGGCCACAAACTCCAATCTCAGCTCCTTGAGCATACACCACAAGTTCCTCAGAACTTCTCAAATCAAGAGTGATCCTACCTTAGGCACAACAGCCCTACAGTCAGGCTCAGCAGCCCTACACCTCAGGCACAACAGCCCTACACTCAGGCTCAGCAGCCCTACACCTCAGGCACAGCAGACCTGCACTCAGGCTCAGCAGCCCTACACCTCATGCACATCAGCCCTACACCTCAGAGTTATGTAGCTCCTACCACTCAGAAATCACACAGATTTCCTACCTCAGACCTATCAAGAAGTCCTACCACTCAAGCTGTCAACACAGCTTTACACACAGGCTCAACAACCTTTCACTCAGGCCACAATGCCTTATAAAGATATAAGAGAGTTTGTACTAAATACAGAAGATAAAAGGTTTACTCTCAGGTCTTCTGTTTTCCTTCTTCAAATATGAAAGACAGCAGCTTCAGATTTGAATCACCTTGATCTTCTCCTTCAGCAAAGCAAAAGATCAACTTGCCCTTCTTGAGTTGGTACAGGAAGAGCTAACTAATCTCCCTCAGAAGATTAACTTCAGCTTCAGAGAACAACTTCAACTGGCTGAAATGTGAATGCTCGATTGCGGCTTACATCAAAAGCTTTTCAATGGAACAGTGCTTCTTGTTGTGCCCTAGCTTTTGCTTTTATACCTCCAGAAGGCTTCAATGGCTATTTCGATCCTCCTGACATAGTATGGGGCAGATTGGAGTTGCTTTTCCCTTTTTATTTCCACTTGCGCCAAAAGCAGATCCTGTCAGCACATTTGAATCTGTCTCAGCGGTTGGACTGAGGCAGCTTCCAGTCTCAGCAGTTGGGCTGAGATAGCTTCCAGTCTCCTTCTTAGTGGATCCACTGAGACGGCTCCTCTTTTCAGCGGTTTTGACCCTTCGTCTCAGCGGTTCTGCTGAGACAGATATTCATCTCCTTGTAGATGATTTCTTCTCATCTAAGGGCATGTTTGGCCCTTCCTTTTGAGTCACCTGTGCCTGTATATCCTACACAAGTATAGCTTTGTTAAATACAATATATCCTTAGCATTGAGAGTTATGCCTCTTCAAATCAATGTAATATTGAGGGCAATACACCCAACAATCTCCCCCTATTTGAAGAAGGTAGAACATCCCCAATGCTAAGGTACATTAACAATAAAAATCATAGCACAGAAAAATGATCTGTGAAGCATAGGACCTATCTCCCTCTTGCTAATATCCTAAGCATAGGTTATTACTTAGCAATGGCTCTTTCTCCCCCTTTCTGGTTTCTTCAACTAATTATCCCATTAGGGATTGGGAGACAACATCTATAGATCCCTTTGGATCAACTTATAGGTCAACCTATACAATCTTGGCATTTGCCATCTCCCTCTCAACCTGAGCAGGGAGTTTGCTCCCCCTTAATTGGTGAGCAATTTCTGTAATAACTGAACCTGTTCAAATTGAACATCTCATTCTAGCTCCTGAATACTAAAGATAAAGGTACAGAGTACATATTGCAATAGTAACAAACACAACATTATGATCAAAAGATGAAATTTCATTTCAATTTAAATGTTCAGTACAGATATTTCAAACAATACAACTGATGATAAAAAAAATATTTCAAGGCATGGTCTTCTTAGATGGACCCTGGGAAGAGCATTCTCCATCTTTGGACTTCCTCTTCCTAGCTTCAACAGCAGCCTTGATCTTCTCCTTTACTTTGAAGTATAGAAGAGGCTTGCGAAGATATCTTGTGGGAATTCTTACTGGAGTTTCCCTTCTCACCAAGTTTTCTTTGAGAATCCTTTCCCTTAAGGATTCCCTCTCAAGGTGCTTAATCCATTCAGCAGCTGAGTAGACATGGTCAATGTCCTTCATTTGATTGCCATGGCTCACCCAAGTATTGACAACAATTGTGTCCAACTCCAGATTGTCATCTTCACGGAGTGGATCCTCTAATCTTTCCATTCTTTTCTGGGCCATATATTCTTCAGCTGTTTGAATGCCCTCTGCCCTTCTCCTCTTTGCTTCTCTCTCATCAGCAATCAGATTTGATTGACTTTGGAAGTCAAAATCCTCATTTCTGCTAGGGTTCAAGATTGGAAGATTCAAAGTAATTCTTGTTCCCTGCAGCACTTTTAAGCTTGAGTCCCACTGATTATTATTAACCTTTCTGACCATGGTAAGGATATTTTCTTGAATAGCACTGGAAGCATTGTTGACCACTTCCACCACTTGCTTGCTGGCTTCTGCTTGATTGGAGAGTATCTGCTTGTGGGCAGACTCCATGTTGTTATACAGCTGTATGTGAGATCCTTTCAGCTTAGCATGTAGATTGGTAATCTTCTCCTCCCCTTCTTTGCTATTTTCCACTATCTTCTTCTCTATTTCAGAGTGTTGATGTATTATGGATTGGGAGAGAGTTTGAAAAGTGCTATCCACATCATCCAAAATACTTTCCTTGACCTTGTCAATGTGGGTCATGACATGGCTGCTAGATGTGTTAGCCACTTGTGCCATCCTTGCAACTGCATTCTCCCAGACATTTTGGTTTTTGTAAATGTGATTCTTTACATATGTGATGTCTTTGGTGGAGACCACTTGATGATCAATAATTTGCTTCAGTATAGTGTGCTGAGCAGCAACTGTGCCTTTGGCCATTTCAAACCATCTTGTCATTTGTAGGAGGATATGATCTGATGCAGTTTTGACATCATTAACCTGGGCATTCAGCTCAGTTCTCACTACAGCCACTCTTGACTTCATTCTTTGCTCACTGGCTTGGATCTCCTGAGTCAATGCAGCTCTTGTTGCATACAACTCATCCCTTATCTGAGCAGAGACATCATGGACCTTTTCAGCAACTATCTCTTTCATAGACAACATCTGACCCTCAATCATGGTTTGTATTGAGTTTTGCAGGTCAGATGTGTCCAGAACAGTAACTGGCCTTTCCTGGGCCAATTCCTTTTCAACCACCTCTTCAGCTCTACTATGAGCAATATCTCTTCCATCATCAGGGATCTGCTCCCCCTCAGATGGGGCATTAGGTGTACCTTGAAGATTTGGGGGGGTTGGTTCCTGTTGATGTTCCCCCCACTAGCATACCCACCTCCACCTTCATAGGCAGGGCTATGCTCCCCCTCACTTGGGGCATCCATAGGTGGAGAATTTTGTCTAAGGTCACCTGAAAAATTATTGATGAGTTAGACACCTAGACTATACTATTGATAGAGAGGAGAGGCCTAACTGAAATCCTAATTTACCATGGATAGGTGAATTGGGAAATTCATCTTCAGCTTGAGGAATAGCTGGATCAGTATTCATCCGAGTTGGCTCAGGATTGGGTTCAACTCTTCCTTGGGGCTCCTCATCCCTTCTTGTCCTGGGGACATCTTCATTATCTATATTCATTGGGCTGCTGGCAGATCTAAGGTCAGACCCATGAATGTCCTCATTGTCAGACCCATCTGATTTTGAGGATGAATCTAATTTCTGCTGGGATGACTTTTTCTTCTTTTCCTTTGCCACAGATGGCTGGCTCATAGGGAGCACTCTGGAGAATCTATCCAGAGTCTTAATGTCCATTCTTTTGAGATAATGGAGATTTGACCCCTTTGAATTTGCAAAAGTCTCTGAATGACTATTCTGTAGGTACAGAGATAGTATCCTTCCCATATTGGGGGCATGTAAACATTCCTTTATCCTTTGAAAAATAACTTCTCCCCATGAGGTTTTCTTGGACAAAATTATCCTAGTCATTAGTTCAAACACGAACTGTGATACAGTGTCATGTGAACCTGGCTTGCATAGGATGGCTTTGCCCACTATATCAGACAACAGCTTCCCCTGTTGATTGAAGAACTTCCTCCTTAGACAACTAGTTTTAGCATCACTGTACCCTGTCCACTTTAGGGCAGTCTGCTTATCCTTTTCAGATATCTCCTCCTCTTCAGTTTTACTGCAGGGAGTTAATTTCAGTCCCTTCTCCAACCTTTTGGCTGTTATCTTTATCTTCTCAGTTCCTATCTTGGACTTCAGGATGGTTTTGGAAGGAGATAACTTGACATTGCTGAACCATTCCAGAACTTCAGTTCTGAGAATGCAGCAGGGTTCAGACAGCATATGCACCAGACCTTGAGCTTCCATCAGATGAATCACTTATCTTATTTCTTCTGAGGCATGAGAGAATCCATCTCTGACGATTTCATAGCCTTCCAGGAAATCTTTTGAACTTTTTGGCGCCATGGAAGCAGAAAATCGAGGTGCTGAGATGGGAGAGAAGATGAATCGTCTCGGCGGCTAAGGTTTTGACTTTGTGGAGTGTTTTAAGTTACAGTGTATCTATTTATAGGGTTTCAGTTTTGTTTTTATTAACCCTAGGTTTTTAGACTTAATTACCTTATTGTGTTAAGGAATTTTGGGTTAATTAACGAATGATTATAAGATTTCATATTGAACATACCCCGTCTCAGCGAGGTCAGCTGAGACAGAGACCTAGGCCGCTGGGACAGGTTGCTCGTCTCAGCGGTTCAGCTGGGATTTTTCCTAGCTGATTCAGCTGAACATGCTTCTGCAGTTTAGCTGGTCATAAGGTTTAGACCTAATGTAGATATTTTGGCTGAAGAAATGTCCTAGTCATGTCACTAAGTTGTAATGTATAATAATGTAAAGTTTTATAATTCACAATGCAGAATCAACAATAGTGACAGCTACTACTCATACATTTAGGACTATTCCATACTAAGCATGCCAAGATCAATTTTGAAAGCATTGAATTTAGATTCATCCAGTGGCTTTGTAAAGATGTCAGCTACTTGTTTGTCAGTGGGGACAAATTCAAGACAGATATCTTTACATTCTACTTGTTCTCTAATAATATGATATCAAATCTCTATATGCTTAGTCCTGCTATGAGAGACAGGATTTTTAGCAATAGAGATTGCACTGGATGAATCACAATACAAAGGAGAATCCCTTACCTTGAGGTTGTAATCCTCCAAATGATGCTGTGTCCAAAGGAGTTGTGCACAACAGCTACCTGCAGCAATGTATTCAGACTCAGCTGTGGATATTGCCACACTAGTTTGTTTCTTGCTGCTCCAAGATATCAATCTTCTCCCTAGGAATTTACAAGTACCACTTGTACTCTTCCTGTCTTCTTTGCAACCTGCAAAATCTGCTTCTAAAAAGCATGTTAGTTCAAAATCATTGCTCTTAGGGTACCAAAGGCCAAGATGCAAGCTGCCCTTAAGTTATCTTAAAATCCTCTTCACAGAGGTGTAGTGAGATTCCTTAGGACATGCTTGATACCTAACACAAACACATGTAGAATACATAATGTCTGGCCTATTAGCAGTCAAGTACAATAGGGATCCAATGATACATCTGTATATGGACTCATCAAAGGCCTTTCCCTTTTCAACCTTGTCTAATGATACATTAGACCCCATGGGTATTCTCATGGTGGAGGCTGATTCCATCCCAAATTTCTTGATGAGCTCCTTAGTGTACTTGGTCTGGGAGATGAAAATTCCATCATTAGACTGTTTCACTTGGAGCCCAAGGAAATATTTGAGCTCACCCATACTGCTCATTTCAAACTCCCCCTGCATTAGATTGGCAAATCTCTTGCAGAGGTTGTCATCAATAGACCCAAAGATTATGTCATCAACATAAATTTGGACTAAGAGACACTTTCCTTTTGTTTCCCTAAGAAACAATGTGCTATCAATCTTTCCCCTCGTGAACTTGTTCTTGAGGAGAAAGTTGGACAAAGTCTCATACCAAGCTCTTGGAGCTTGCTTGAGACCATATAATGCTTTCCTAAGAAAGTAAACATGAGAAGTTAGGGTTGGATGCACAAAACCTGAAGGTTGTTCAACATATACCTCTTCCTTCAAGTCTCCATTGCGGAAGGCTGACTTGACATCCATCTGGTTGACTTTGAACCCCTTGTGGGCAGCATAGGCAAGGAATAGTGTAATTGCTTCCAACCTTGCAACTGGTGCAAAGGTTTGATCAAAGTCTATACCTTCCTCTTCCCTGTATCCTTTGGCTACTAATCTGGCCTTGTTCTTGATAATTGTACCATTCTCATCAAGCTTGTTCCTGTATACCCATTTGGTGCCAATCACATTGTGTCCCTGAGGTCTTGGCACCAGCTTCCATACTTTGCATCTCTTGAATTGTAGGAGCTCTTCTTGCATGGCTTCAATCCAGAAGGTGTCTTGATTGGCCTCTTCAAACTTCTTGGGCTCCATTTGAGAAAGGAAGCTCAAGAATAGTGCTTCATTATGAGCTCTGCTTCTTATCAATATGCCTTGGCTATGATCTCCAATTATTAGATCTCTTGGATGATTTCTCAGGTGCCTTGCAGCAGCTGGAAGGGGATCCTCTGGTGGCTGTGTTTGTTCCACTAGTTCAGCTGTGACTTCACCATCTTGTACCTCTTCTTCTTCAGGAATTGCAGCAGCTGTTTGTGTTTTGCTGCTGCTGGGCTTATCTTGGACAGACAGCTCATGCAACCCTTCTTCATTTCCTGTCAAAATAGAAGAGCTAGACCATTCTTTGTAGAGAAGGCTGGTCTCATCAAACACAACATGCATAGATTCTTCTACAACATGGGTTTTCTTGTTATAAACTTTATAAGCTCATGAGCTATACCCAACAAGAACCCCCACATTGCATTTTTCTGCAAACTTTGTTAATTGAGATTTTCTATTATTTAGAATGTAGCATTTGCAACCAAAGATTCTAAAGTAAGAAATTGTAGGTTGTTTGCCTTTCAGAATCTCATAAGGGGTTTTCCCAAGGACCTTATTGATGGAGGCTCTATTGAGAACATAACAGGCTGTATTGACTGCCTCAGCCCAGAAGTATTCTGGGAGTGAGGAGTCACTAAGCAATGTTCTCCCAGCTTCTATCAAGGTCCTATTCCTCCTCTCAGCCACACCATTTTGCTGTAGAGTCCTTGGGGAGGAGAACTCTTGGGTGATACCAAATTCTTGACAAAATTTTGTCATGGCTTCAGATTGAAATTATGTGCCATGGTCAGTTCTTGTCCTGACCACAGTACATAGTAGATCATTCTGAATAGCCTTGACATAATTTATAAGGACATGTAAGGTATCTGACTTCTTCTTAAGGAAGAATACCCATGTATACTTTGAATGATCATCTACAATTACCAAGGTATACAACTTCCCACCTAGGCTCTGAATTGGCAAAGGACCAAACAAGTCCATGTGCAATAGGTATAAACACCTCTCAGTATCCTTGGAGCCAATACTTTTAAAGGTGGTCCTAGTTTGCTTACCCATTTGACAAGCATGGCAGGGACCACTTTTAACACATTTTAGTTTAGGACTATTTCTAACAAGGTTACTAGAAAATAATCTATACATTGTCTTATAGTTAATGTGGGCAAGTCTCTTGTGCCATTGGACACAAAGAGACTCACTTTCATTAGCTACAAGACACACATAAGAGATAGAATAATTGCAGATGAAGTCTAAGTAATAAACATTTCCACTCCTAGTGCCTGAGAGAATGGTCTCCAAGTCATTAGACTTTTTGATCAAGCACTTGTCATTGAGGAATTCAATGACATAGCCTAAGTCACATAGTTGGCTTATGCTTACAAGGTTGCGTTGCAACCCTTCAACATAAGCTACCCTTGTGATTGAGACTATGCCATTTGAAATCATACCATATCCTTTGGTGCTCCCTTTTTAGATCCACCAAAGATAACTTTGGGTCCATTCTTCACTGGATGGTAATCCTTTAGAAGATCCTTAGTTCCTGTCATGTGCCTTGAGCACCCACTGTCCAAGTACCATATTTGGTTGAGACTGGTACTTGAACTAACCTGCAACACAAAATTTAATGTACCTTAGGATCCCAACTGATTTTGGGTCCTAGGTTCATGTTAACAGCATAGGGAATATTCCTAGAAAGGGCTGGTTTGGCTTGAGGTTCAATCCTTGCCTTTGGCACATTGGGGTTGTGCCAACAATTAATTGCAAAGTGTCCCACTTTGCCATAGCACCAACACTCATGAATGTTGTATCTTCTCTTCTGAGCATTTCTTGAGGATTGTGCAGCATAGTCCTCATGTTTAGGAATAGATACATCAGCATTCTTCCTGTTCCTCTCAGCAATGATTTGACTGAATGTCATTCTGTGTGTTGTCTTGATGCTCTTTGTCCTGATGCTATCAGCTTGCAATGACTTGGCAGCCATAGAAGATTTGATGGCATCTGACACTGAGCACTCAGACATGTTTACAAATTTGGCAGCAGCCATTTTCTTGACTGATTCAACCTTAGAAGGGCTTGCCTTCTTATTCATGAATGATGTGGCTGAAGTACCAAAAACAAATGGTCCATGTTGGGCCATTTGAATTTCCTCATGGGGAGCCTTCATGGCACTCAATCCCATTCCTTTTCTTCCACTATATGAAGGAGCATTTTCCTTCCTATAGCACCTCTCATTCTTCCAGTGACCATAAATGCTTTCATGGTCATACCTGTTGGAGGGAAGTATCACCTTTTGAAAGATGGGTTGAGGCTTAGCCTTCTCCTTGCTCTTTACTCCACTCCCTTCTCCTACTTAATTTTTATTGAATCCTAATCCTTTCCTATTGGTTTGAAAGGAGAAGGTGTCAATAATAGGTAGCACAGATTTGGGCTTGGAGAATTGAGCCACCAGGCTCTTCTCCTTCTCTAGCTTTTCTTCAAGGTCCTTGATGACCTTGTTCTTCAGGGAAATAATGCTTAATTACACAACAGTTAACCCCTGTAAATGACTAATTTGTCTACTCATCTGAGCCACCAGGGTGGTAGGTTTAGTGTTGACATCCTTAGTCATTTTGAGAGAAACAATTTCCTGGGATTGCCTCTTGGCAAGCTTCTTGCTCTTCTTCAGAGCCTCCAAAAGAACACCATATTTGTCAATCAATTGATTGAGTTCTTCCTCAGCTTCTTTGCCCCATTCATCAATTGATGAAGGTGCATAAGATTCTGGACTAGTCTCATAATCAGAAGAGGATATGGAATGAGATAGTACCTGATCATTGTCAGAAGCATTCTGACTCCCTTCCTCATCAGTGAAGGCCATAAGGCCTAGCTGAACAGTGTCTTCTTCATCCTCCTCTTCATCACTATCTGAGTGTGAAAGAGGGGCCCTGATTCCTATCCTGGCAGCAGGATAGTCTTCTTCCTCCTGATCAGCAAACAGCCCCAAGTAGGCTTCCTCCTCACCATCTGAATCTGAAGATGAAGATTCAGATTCACTCCAGCTCTTGCCTTTCTTAGCTAGGAAGGATTTTTCTCCCTTCCTCTCCTTCTGGTGATGAGGCTTCTTGTCACCTCTTTCCTTTCTCTTGCTGGACAGTCAGCAATGACATGTCCAGGCTTACTACAGCAATAGAGAATTATGTTAGTTGAAACATGTTTACTAGATTTACAGTCATACTTGTCCCCTTTGGGATGTTGCCTCTCAGATCTTTAATGATCCTTCTTGGGATGAGAAGAGGAGGAAGGTTTATTCTTCCATTGTTTCCTCTTGATCGTCTTCTTGAACTGCCTTGTGAAGGCAACAACTCCTCATCATAAGAGGAGCTGTCTGAATTGCAGCTCTCAGATTTCTCAGATTCAGCAGCCTTTCTTGGAGGTGACTGCACTCTACCCTTGTTCTTCTTAGAGCTTTCAGCTTTGAGAGCAGCAGATCTCTCCCTTGTGTGAGCCCTGGAGGAAGTGTCCTCCTCCTTTCTTGCAGAAAGCTGCATCTCATATGAGAGCAGTTTTCCAAACAGTGTATGGGTAGGGGTTTCTCCAAGTCTTTCCCCTTCCCTGATTGCACATATTTTAGTGTCCCAATCTCTAGTTAGAGATCTAAGGAACTTGTCATTGAGTTCATAATCTGTGAACACCCTTCCATAGGTTCTTAGTTCATTTACAATCCTAAAGAACCTTTCATAGCACATGGAGATATTCTCCTGGCTCAGCTGTCTGAAGGCTTCATACTCCTAATTGGGGAGTGACTTTCTATCATCCCTCACTTCAGCTGTCCCCTCCATATAAACAACCAATGTGTCCCACATTTCCTTGGCAGTTGTGCAGTGTACCAAGTTCTAAAATGTAGTGTCATCAATGGCATTGACTATTATGTTTTGGGCTCTCTTGTCCATAGTGTACAATGCTATCTCATCATTGGTCAGCTCAGAAAATACCTTAAGTAGTTTTCTAGTAGGGTAAATAGTGGAGATTTTCTCAAAGGTAAAAGGACCATTTTTGACAGTCAAAAAGATCCTTGGGTCTGAGGCTTCCATGAATAGCCTTACCCTTTGCTTCCATATACCAAAGTTTTCTTTGGAGCATATGGGCAACTTCATTGACCCCAACTCCTTTTTCATTCCACTGTTGGCCATTGGATTTCAGATTTGACTACTCCTGAATAGGATCTGATCAGACTGTTAAGTCCTTTTGAACAACCTCGCTCTGATACCACTTGATAGTTTATATAGGTGTAGTCAATAATACCTAGACGGGGGGGGGGGGGGGGGGGGGGGTGAATAGGTTTTACTTATTTTCTTTATATAATCCTAATGTATCTAGCTGCAGAAAACTCAATCACAGAAAGCACATAAGGATTTATAGAGGTTCCTCAAGACAGGGTGTCTTGAGTAGTCCTCTTTCCCCCTTCACCTTTCTAACAGTGAGTTAGACAAGGCCACAAACTGCAATCTCATCTCCTTGAGCTTACACCACAAGTTCCTCAGAACTTCTCAGATCAAGAGTGATGCTACCTCAGGCACAACAGCCCTACACTCAGGCTCAGCAGCCCTATACCTCAGGCACAGCAGCCCTACACTCAGGCTCAGCAGCCCTACACCTCAGGCACAACAGTCCTACACTTAGGCTCAGCAGCCCTACACCTCAGGCACAGCAGCCCTACACCTCAGAGTTATGTAGCTCCTACCACTCAGAAATCACACAGATTTCCTACCTCAGACCTATCAAGAATTCCTACCACTCAAGCTGTCAACACAGCTTTACACACAGGCTCAACAACCTTTCACTCAGGCAGCAATGCCTTACAAAGATATAAGAGAGTTTGTACTAAATACAGAAGATAAAAGGTTTACTCTCAGGTCTTCTGTTTTCCTTCTTCAGATCTGAAAGACAACAGCTTCAGATTTGAATCACCTTGATCTTCTCCTTCAGCAAAGCAGAAGACCAACTTGCCCTTCTTGAGTTGGTACACGAAGAGCTAACTAATCTCCCTCAGAAGATTAACTTCAGCTTCAGAGAACAACTTCAACCGGCTGAAACGTGAATGCTCGATTGCGGCTTGCAGCAAAAGCTTTTCAATGGAACAGTGCTTGTTGTTGTGCTCTAGCTTTTGCTTTTATACCTCCAGAAGGCTTCAATGGCTATTTCGATCCTCCTGACACAGTATGGGGCAGATTGGAGTTGCTTTTCCCTTTTTATTTCCACTTGCGCCAAAAGCAGATCCCGTCAGCACATTTGAATCTGTCTCAGCGGTTGGGCTAAGGCAGCTTCCAGTCTCAGCGGTTGGGCTGAGACAGCTTCCAGTCTCCTTCTCAGTGGATCTGCTGAGACGGCTCCTCATCTCAGCGGTTTTGACCCTTCGTCTCAGCGGTTCTGCTGAGACAGATCTTCATCTCCTTGTAGAAGATTTCTTCTCATCTAAGGGCATGTTTGGCCCTTTCTTTTGAGTCACCTGTGCCTGTATATCCTACACAAGTATAGCTTTGTTAAATACAATATGTCCTTAGCATTGAGAGTGATGCCTCTTCAAATCAAGGTAATATTGAGGGCAATATACCCAACAATTTGCCAAGTAATCAATATTATAATGTTTGTTTTCCCCTTTATATAAGAGTTTTAAGCATAAAAAGGTAATGATTTCCAAATAACCAATCTACCCAGACAATATTTCTACACCCTAGCCCCGTACTAAGTGACGGATGGGTATGAGGAGCTGCATACGTTCATAGAGGTCAGGTTATCTAATGTCTACAACCCAGCACTCTTTCCCTCTAGTGCCTCGCAAGGCCCCACTGGAACCCTCCCCAGTTAAGGACAAGACATGACATAGAGGTTAGGTTATCTAATGTCTATAACCCTACGCCCCCACTATGTTGAGATACGTAATCATGGATAATAGTTATTGGAAACATTAATCATTTAATTCAAATGATACGTTCATAGCCTATGGATTTATATTTTTATTTGATTTTTTTAAAGAAAAAAGTCACGGAGCTAATTTGAAATCCATTAATAAATCAGAGTTTTAGTATTACAATATTTTCATAGAAATAAATCAGGGTTTTTAGCATAAAAAATATTCTTGTTTAAAGTAACCAATATAAAGTTTACCAAGCAAGTCTACCACTTGTTGAAAGAAAGGAATGTTAAGATTCAAGTGAGGATGCACACAAAATAAAAGACTTTAAATAAGCATGAAAGTGCAAGGTAAAACAATTATATGGTTATGATGCGGAAGACTTATCGAAATACAAGAAACATCTTATTGTAATCAATGATGATCCATAAAAAGATATATGAGTTAAATTTCATAAAGAAGATGTTTTTGTAAATCATTGTTCAATTAAAATCTTTAAGTTTAACAATAAAGTAACCAAGCATGAAATAATGTTATCAAAAAGAGATTACTACAATGTTATTTTAATTCACAATTTCAAAACATACCAAACATTGTAGAAAGCATGCTAGGTTATCTAGTGCATTTATATAGAAAGAGTATTATAGAATTTTAGCATTAGGATCCAATACTCATGAGAAGAAGTCTTATGGAAGATAATGATGTGCACATAAGTGTATTTTGAAGAGAGTAAACAAATGATTTAATCAAAAATACAAGACATGTGTAAAGTAAAGTGCACAATAAAACACAAATAATTTTACTTCCACGCACTTTTAAGCACAAAGAAAAATGTACAACTACCAAGGTGCTTTGCACACATAATGCTCATTAATACTTATCAGGGTGCAAAGTAGTGCTTGGGGGATCACACAATTTTATTCTTCAATATTGATTTTTTTGTTGTGATTCGGTGTACTTAAGAATAAGTGGTTTTATTTTAAAAAAGAAAAGTTTGCACAAGTCACTTTACTAATCTTTCCAAGGTGCTCAACCTCACAACGCTTATTAAGACTTATCAGGAGGTTCAAGTAGTGCTTGGTGGAGTTATCTTTGTCAATTTATTTCATGATTTTTTTTGTACAAAGTTCTCCGATTACACTTGCTTTGCAAACCAATTGAATTATGAAAGTACAACCACTTTTCTTAATTTTTTAAGAGTGCAAGTAAATGTAGTGTAGATAAAAAACTTGTGTAAATTATAATTCATTGTACAATTACAATACACAAGCAAGCATTCTTAGATTACAAGAATATGTAAACTTTGCCAAAATAAGTGAGTGAATGATTATCATTATCAACCATAAAACATTTACTCATACTTAGAGGCATGCTAATATTAGTTCTACATAACTTTTACAATACAATTTTATGCACAAATGAGTAGATATATCAAAGCATGATGAAAACAGTGTTCAAAGTAGTTTGACAAGATAAATTGGAACATTGTTGAAGTTCTAAAGATAGTTTAAAAACATGCTTGATTATCACAATAAATTCCATACAGTTTTTTGTGTTGGTTTTTGTATTTTATATTTTTTGTATTTGATTTTTGCATTTAGAAATAGAATTTAAACAAATGACAAAAAACAAAAAAAAAAGCAAAACATATATTTATTTTAATTTGGCTTTTGTATTTTTGTATTTGATTTTTCAAAAATGAAATAAAAGCAGGAGTGCAAAAATAAATAGTACACATAGATTAATATATTTTTAAGAATTTTTCAAAATTTTAAAAATACAGAAACACAAATAGGTGCGCTAGCGCTAGCGCAGGAAACAGTACATGATTTTTGATGATTTTGAAATTTATAATTGTTGATCTTGATTAATTGTCCTAATAGTAGTTTCATACAGAAATTTCAGATTTTTAGGAGATGTTTTAGATGGTTAAAAATTGCAAAATTGCATTTATGAATGTGTTTTAACTCAGAGACCTAGAATGAAGTGATGATTTTATTTGATTTGATATCAAGATGATTCAAAGGTCTAAACTAGAAATAAATCACAATACACACATAATACACCAACCATGGTATGTAATTATAATATCAATTGTCATCAATTATTATATCAATTATAATTCACATAATTGTGATAGAAATAATTCTCTTTAGAAGACTTTTGATATGACTTATGATATATGAGGTTAGAGAATTTTAGCAAAGGACATCAATAGATCATGGTGGTGCTTGTGAATTCAATATTCATTATGAAGGTAAATTCTTTCAATACATTTTAGTGATTTTCTTTTAATTAGGAATTTTGAATATAAATATGTGATTTTTGATAGGTGAACAATAGTGATGGTTTAGATCATGTTTGACATCAAGGAGTGAACACAATATAATTTTTTGTTGTGAACAAAGACAACCATATTGAAAGTTGAGCTCTTATTTAGATCTTGAACTTTCTTTTAGATCATGTTATTTCTCTAAACCACTTTGTTGGTGAAGGCTAAAAAGCTTAATAGCCTAATAACTGGATTTAATTTGAAATATCTTATCGAAAATTTATAGTTCAATTTATATGAATACTATATGATATTTATGGGTAATGATTTTAATAGTAATAGATTGGTCATTTATAAATGAAAAAAATACTTGAATTTTACTTTTGATTTACTTTGATTTGCACACTTCATTTAGGCTTTAGGGGACAAAGTCAAAATTTCAAATATTATATTAGATGACCATGACATGATGGCTTAAAAAGAAAACAAAAAAGAAAAAATAGAAAAGACATTAAAGCACATCATGAAGTAAAATTTGTATATTTCAATTTGAAAATATTCTACTTCATGCATTTGGATGATACTAGTAGATGAGAGATTTGGGTATCCAAAGGGAGCCAAGTGTAACGGTTCTTTTAGGTACCAAAATATAGCGTGATAATTTTTGGGGAGACAAAAATGAATGAATTCTTTCAAGTGGAGTTAATGTTTCATTTTTTATTTTGGGTCTCCATTCATATTTTGATTTAATATTATGCATCAAATTTCCATATTCATTAAACTTAGGTTTAAAATAATAGTCACGTTTGAAATTATATTTCATATATAGGAAATTTGTGCACATTAGAATTTAATTTGGGAGATACAAAATGTGGGTTAGAATTAATTATGTTTGTGTGATTAAACATTCTACTAGGTGCATGTTTAATATGTTTTAACATACTAGTAGAAGTTTTACGCATGTTTGATGATAAACTAGAAATAAGATATTTAAAATTATTTAATCCTTTTTGAAAGAGTGATTTTAAAGATTCTAGTTTATGAGAGAGAATATTATTTTCGGTTATCAATTTTTCGTTATGTTCTTTTGAAATTAAAAGTTCTTTTTCTAAATCCTTGAATTTTTCTTTAATATTATTATAATCAAAATATGGTGTATAGTTTTCAAATGAAGAGCGTGATTGAGATTCAAACACATCCTTTTTGGATTCTTCATTCACATTTGCTTTCAAAGTATTATTTTCTAAACGTAATCTCTTATTAGCAATTTTTTATTTCTTCATTCTACGTTTAGCAATTTTTTGTATATGGAAATAAGAAAAAGAATTAGACTTTCTTACAGCGCAATCGGAAGAGGCAAGATGTGAACATGACATTCCTTTGTCGTCTTCTAGGCCTTCCTTCTTTATAGATGAATTTTCATCTTCTCTTGATGAATTGCTCTCTTTGGCTAAGTCAATTTCCATGATTTTCATGGTTTTGCTACAAGAGAGATTTTCTTGAATAATGGTGGATGCTTGTATGTCCTTCTCTTCCTGTGTTTGTTCCATACCTGCAAGAGGAAGATCATAAGTTATCTCAAGAAAATTCCACATCTCGTATGCAGTAGGAAAAGTATGAATGAGTTTGGAAATATTTTGATCTAACGCACAAAATAGACTACTCATAGATTTTGCATTTAAAACCATTTCGTTTTTATTTAATACGCTAGGTGGCTTTTTAATAGTAATATTCCAAACTTTTTCATCTAAAGCTTTAAGAAAATTTTCCATTAATATTTTCCATCCTTTAAAATTTCTTCCTTCAAATAAAGGTGGTGCTAGTGATTTTCCTTCTTCATAAAAATTTCCCCCACTAATAGAAGCGAGATCATGAGACGCCATTATTCCCGGTTGTTAAGCCGATTGGAATAAAACCGCTCTGGTATCACTTGTTAGATCGACAGGCGCCCTTAAAGGGGGGGGGGGGTGAATAAGGGTTGTAAAACTTATGTTATATTTTGAATATCTTTAAATAATGAGAGATTAAAATAGAGATTTATAATGAAGATCTAAATTGATTTAATAATGAAGGAGAGGATAATAAACAATTTAGACAAATGAAGATCAAATCAATTTTATTACACAAATAGAGACATGCTTAATATTAATAAAATTGATTTCAAAATTCGATTTCAATATCGCTAGAAATCAAGGCAAAATAGGAAAGACTCTTTTTGTTTTCTATACCGACTCGTATCCCAACGAACCGGCTGGCTTTAGCCGATCCTTCCCCGGATACGGCCTCAAGCCGCTCTAGCCAATCCTTCCCTGGATATGGACTCAAGCACCCCCTAGATCTACACCCTAGACCTAGTCGTCAAAATGAGGCGAATTTTTGCCCTAAGTCCTACCCAGACCTAGTCGCCAACACGAGGCGAATTCACTAAACGATTATAAGAAAAGATGTGAAATAAATAACAACAATATAAAAACTCCCTATATGGATCTCTTGGAGAAGAAGACGAAGACCCGCAGAGTATGATCGTAGTCGATGAGGCCTCTCGTCACAATGATGACGTGTGTTGAAATCTTCTCCACGGATCTCCTTAAGCCATCATGGATTTGTGGGAGTATCTCTCTGAACCTTCCTCTATATGATGTGGCACGAAGCTCTGGAATTTGGGATTAGGAGAGGATGAGGAAGACGGAGCCAAGGGGTCCTTTTTATAGCCTTGGAGCTAGCGCCTGCGTTATCGCTATCGCCGGCGCTATCCCAGATTAGGCAATATTCTCCGCGTGAGAATCCTTCATTTTAAGCAAGCCAGCCGCCTTCCTCTATTGCATTGTGCTACCGCCTGCGCTAGTAGATACCGCCTGCGCTAGCTGCTACCGCCTGTGTTAGCTGTTATCGCCTGGCGCTAGCACCTTCCATAACTGTTTTCGAAATTTTCTCAAATCAGCGCTAGCGCCTGCGCTAGCGCTAGCGCTGGTGCAAGCGGGCATGTTGGAATTTTGGCTTCAAATTTTGGCGCAACTTTCTTATGTTATCCTTGAGTCATGTGGACTTATTTTCCTGCACACTTAAACACACAAGATCAAATACACATAGGATTTGTTATTCTCAAACCTAGGAGATGCGGAAGACCATGTTCCAACACCGTCTTCTCCGATAAACTACAATCCGACCATGTCTGATGCGAAGAACTCTTTGCTTGGCGATGAAGATGAGGGTAGAATCCTCTCCGTGAAGCACTTGGATGATGGAGGCGGCCGAGAGGATGCCCCAGCTTTATAATTGCAAGGAAATGGTGGTCGGAGCTCCTCCTTAAGGTGGGAGGTGATGGAGTGGCAAAAATGGTGGAATTGGAACCCTTCGGGAGCGGGAAAGATGATCGATGCGGTCTAGGGCGAAGTCTGCAGCTTTTATAGAAAAACAGTCAGAAATTGGCTAGGCACGATCGAACGCATTACTGTACGTGGACCGTGCGATATTAAATGAGTAGACAGCTCAGGAAGACGACCCAGAATGCCCGTGCATTTTACTCACGCACGGTCGACCCTGACCGTGCGTAAAAATGCACGGGCAAATTCTGACAGCTTAGAATCAAGTAATTAGCAGGAGGTTGTGCGATTTTTACTCACGCACGGTCGAAACCAACCGTGCGTGAACAAAACGCACGGGCAAATCTAGATCACCAATTTGGTCCACAGATGAACGTGCACATTCACACCGATCGTGCATCAAGTAAACGCACGATGTGCGATTCACACAGGAAATGATTTCTACCAAAAATGGTGATCTGTCCACCTGCTCAGCACATTAAACAGCAAAGAGCACTCTTCCAGCACATGAAAACAACTTAAATCAGTAATAACAGAAATGGGGAGCACAAGGTGCTTACCCCCAGCAGAATAGCGCGCATTTGCACACCACAATGGGCAAAACATAGCACTTAAAGTGAAAGCGTTAACGAGTAGAATATAAGCAATTCAGGGCTGAAAGTGTAATGCAAATGCAAGAAAATAAGCCCAGATGAGTCCGAAAATCATTATATAAATGGGACTCATCACACTTACACGGATCCTCCAGAACTGCGTCGAATGGAGAGAAACTCACTCGCCTTCCTTGCTTCACGCCGGATTTGATTCCACGATAACACTACTCTTCTCACCTTGGCCGAAATCTCCAAGAGAGGGGGAGGGGCACCCGTCAACGTGCAAAGTTAGGGAAAAGAAGAGATCGTGGAAGAAAATAGTGAAGAAGAAGAGAGGAGGAGACGGAGGGTGGCCGAATTTTTCCAAGGGAGAAAAGAGGGGGGGGGGGGGGCGGCTAGGGAGAGGGAAATAGGGAGCAAGAGGAGGAAATCGAATATTAGGTTTTTTTCCCTTAATTTCAATCTTACTTAATTCTTCATTATGAAGGCCTTATATAGGCTTACAACAAATCAGGCTATATGCATCCCAAATAAAATTAAAAAAACAACATTCATAAATTTAAAACAACATTAAGCAAAATTGCAAATAATAATAATAATGGAATTCAGAAGAATATTAATAAGCCATCTTGCGCAGAGGGCGGAGGTTATAGCGTCGATCAACACGATCACCACGACGCCGCAAGTCTTTGATTGGAGTTTGATCTTGCGTAAGCATGCCGACATCCACAAGTTGGGGGTCGCCGTCTCCATCAATCCCCTTAGCAAATCCGAAATTAAATTTTGCAATTCAAGGTGTGCAGAGGGGTTAAGTCGATAATGGGGAAGGTTGGGCAAGGAGGATCCCAGAACAAAATCAATCTCGTGTTGAATTTCCCTCATGGGGGGTAACTTGGACGGTAAATCATCTGGGTAGACATCCATAAATTCTTCTAATAATTTCATCAATGTTAGTGGTAAGTTCTCAAAAGTAGATACGTCTTCCTTAACTTGTAAGCAAACTAATGCATATATGACACCATCCATAAAGGTATCACGCGCATACTCCTTCTTACCTATCAGACTTAACGCTTGCTTTTCTACCGGGACAATCGTGTCCTTAGAGGGGACAGTAGGATCCTTAGGTGGAGTGGGTTTTAAAATAATGATCTCACCGTTAAATTTGAACTCATACGTATTAGCTCGCCCCAAGTGAGTAACATCATGATTGTATAGCCATGGGCGTCCTAGTAAAACATGACAGGCATCCATGAGGACGATGTCACACTACACCTTTTCAGAATAAGCCTTGATGGTAAGGGGTACCAAGTAATGCTTCGAAACCGGAAGGGATGTCTTATTTACCGTAATGTCCTTGAATTCCATAAGCAAAACACGTAGCATTCATTTTGCTGATCCTACCCACGGGCACTCTCTCTACAGTTGGGTTTCTTATATTCCTTTCTGTAATGACAACAGAGTTCGAGTCAGCAGACCGGAACTTACCCTTATCCTTTTGGGTGGATGGGGCGGGTCCTAAGATTGACTTTGCCTTCTGAAATGAACGAGTCTTGGACTTGTGAGCATTGTGCTTTTCAATATCCAAGGAGGCATTAAAGGTGGTGCTTAAGTCGGTGTGGCCATGACGGAGGAGTTTGCCCTGAATGTCTGGATTAAGCCCCTTACGGAACCTAGAGAGGGTGATCACTGGCATCTCTCTAACGACGCACCTGACCATCATGTCCTTGAGAAGGCTCATGTAATCAGCGACCAACTTATTCCCTCGCCTAAGGGTAGCTAAATCACCAAACATTTGCTTCCGATGGTACGCAGGGACGTACTGGTGTGTCAACATTGCCTTCATGCCTGCCCAACAAATTGGTGGTAGACCGTTCACCGCACCTAGACGACGTTCCTCATTCAACCAGAATATCTTAGCCCTGCCTAACAACTTCATCCTCGCAACTCGCACCTTATCCACATCGGTCAGATTGTGCCACTCAAAGTAGCACTCTAATTCCATAACCCAGTCTAAGAAAACTTGGGGTTCACCCAATCCATCGTACGATGGGGATTTGACCCGGACGACCCTAGTGATATCAAACTCGTACGGTGCATGCGGGACATGTTCATTATTATGATTTGCACGCGGGACTTGTTCATTAATATTATTATTATTATGGTTATTCCCTTCTTCACGTTGGTTGGCGGCTTGATTACGGGGATCCGCTTGATGTAACCTTAGCTCGTGAAGCATCTCCCTAATGTCCGTCAACTAATTCGTGAACTCCTGGCGGAGTTCATCAATCGTTGTTGGACTGCGACCCATGTCCTGCTTGGCCTCCATATGTGAGGAGGACGTGGTATACTTGGTGCCTAGTCTCGTGTGCATGCAAAGAAAATTGATTCTGACCCGACAAAATTTATAAAAGGTAGATTTGTTCCCGCTTAATAACTAGGGTAATTAAAATACTTTTTAGATTTTCATGCTGAAAATAATAAGGAGAATTTCCAGAAAACTTTGTTTTGGATTTCGCAGAAAAATGTGAAATTTTGGCTGCTATTTGCAGACAAGAAATTAATTAGAAAATTTTTTTTGAACAACGAATCGTGCAAGACAAGTGTGTGTCGGCGTCCTAAGAAAGAATTTTTTTAGGACGGTGTCAATTGAGAAATTGACACGAACCCGACTTTGATACCAAATTGATGTAGGCTCTCCCTAATACACGACTACGACGTACACAAATACGAGAATTCTCTCGACGCTCCAATTCTTCGGCCGCACAACAATAATTCGCAACACACTCGTTATGCAATATTATTAATCAAATAGTAACATATGGGTAAGCCACACCCTTAGAGATCGAACAAGGTCTATAGGCCGATATTCTCTCTAGCTAAATGGATCCACCAGATCCGATCGAGCGAGTGTTGTACTAAAAGAGATCCACCGAAAAAGTTAACGATTTGGTAAGAGGTAGATCTCTCCCAACAAAAAGAAAACGAGGTTCGTTAATCCTCTCGAACTAAAATAAAATTACGATGAACAATAAATCGATCGAATAAAAAACCACGATAAATCCAACGTTATCAAGAGATCACGCTAAAGTAATTCCACCACAAGATTTATCTAGAGGGAAACACACAAGAGATAGAAACTTTCGTTACCCCACTCGGAAATTGATTTCTCCGTAAATATGATCGCTCTTCCACGGATCCACCGGAACTGCACCGAATGGAGAGAAACTCGTTCACCTTCCCCGCTTCACGTCGGATTTGATTCCACGAGAACACGACTCTTCTCTCCTTTGCCAAAATCTCCAAGAGAAGAGGAGGGGCACCCGTCGGCTTGCAAAGTTAGGGAGTAGAAGGGAGGAATCGTGGAAGAAAATAGAGAAGAAGAAGAAGAGAGGAGGAGAAGGAGGGTGGCTAAATTTTTCTAAGGGAGAAAAGAGGAGGGCGGCGGCTAGGGAGATGGAAAGAGGGAGGAAGAGGAGGAAATCCAATATTAGGTTTTTTTTCCTTAATTTCAATCTTACTTGATTCTTCATTATGAAGGCCTTATATAGGCTTACAACAAATCCGGCTATATGCAGCCCAAATAAAATTAAAAAAACAACATTCATAAATTTAAAGCAACATTAAGCAAAATTGCAAATAATAATAATAATAAAAGAATTCAGATAAATATTAATAAGTCGTCTTGCGCCGAGGGTGGAGGTTGTAGCGTCGATCAACACGGTCACCACGACGTCGTAAGTCTTTGATTGGAGATTGATCTTCCGTAAGCATGCCGGTATCCACAAGTTGGGGGTCATCGTCTCCATCAACTGCCCCAAAGTACTTGAGGAACTGCTTCATCTCAATCCACAAGGGAAGGCGAAGCCCAACCTCAAAATGGGAGAGGGGGAAGGCGAGCTCATCCTCACGGATTGAGTTGATGGCCTCACGCTCCTTAATGTAGAAAACCGAATAGCCTTCCAGTAGATATGCGTCGATAAACACGAGGCGGTCCTCCTCCGACACTTTCCCCTCAAGACAGAAATGGTCGGCAAAGTTTGCCACACAGTTTGCTCGCCCATCGGTGGTATCAGAGGCCTTTGCCATTTTTTAGAGAGTTTGGTGACTCGAACGAGTGGGTCGATGGAAAAGTAAAAGCATGGGGGTAGTTAATGCGGTAGGTGAGTACGAAAATAAAAGAGGGGGTGTATTTAAAGAAAAAGAAGGGTCAGAAGGGTTTTGCGACTAACCATGTGACCCTCTCACCCAAACCCCCTCGCCCCTGCCTGCGCATGAGAGCCACTTAGTTCTATCTTGACAAGCACGTGCGAGCACTCGTACCCTGTGAACCATATCATCGGACAACGATAAGAAAAAGTAACAATGCACGAGCCACATCAAGTAAAGAAAAGCATAGATCCCTGTGAGACATGGTTAAATTCAGCATGAAATTATGATGTTGATATAGAAAGAATTAACGAGTCATTTCAAAAGAAAAGGGGAGGACTTGGAAGCGAGCAGAATGGAAGCATAACTGGTTTCACCTCCGGGGACCACGATCGCTCATCCGCATCCTCAGGCCTCGCTCCCGAAGGCGTACTCGCGAGCGACGACAATCTCTTGTTGGAGGGCGAGCGCAAACTCATCAATCCGCCTGAAGTGGTCCTCCAACGATGTCGAATCACCTCCTGCGAGTCATTGCACTTCTTCCACAAGCAAGTGCAGTATCCCGCAAGGGACTCCATTCTCTGTTTCAGGGTGAGGATGCGAGGGAAGTGGTCATTGTCCGCCGAAGCCCTCTCCTCCAGGAGTTTGTGGAGCATATATCCATGCTTTCGTAGGATGCCCGCCAACCGACTTTTCATCTCGTCCATATCAGAAGGGTCGCCGAGGTACTCGTTGATCATGTCCAGAGAGGGTGGTGCCGAGTAGATCACTCGCTCATCGGACTTGTCAGTCCTTTGAGTATCATCTGAAAAAAGGTAAAAGTTATTACCGAATTGACAGGAAGGCGTGAGTAAAGTTCCTTATAGACTGATTCCTCGACAACTTTCCCCTCGCGATGTGGAGGGGGCTCGCGATCCTGGTGGGTAAGAAAGTTGGGCCTCCCGCCGAAGGGACATGAGGTGGGGAGCACCAGGGATTTCCCCAAACCCGTTCATAGGGGAGTCTTGCTGAGATCCCGTGCTTCAGAGGTCACGACATCACCAGCAGCAGTGCTCGCAGAGGCGGTAGTCATTTTGGAGAACTCATGGGTAAGGTTTTGGGTTGGCAACTTCGGTCGCGGAGGGGTCAGCGTGAGGTCGATGAATGGGGGCATTGTAAGGAGGTATAAAATTAGTTATGCCCCCGAGGCGCGAGTTGAATGCGATAGTAGAGATTCGCCTAATAGGAACGAAGGGGGAGAAAGGGTCCATCTGATTACTCGCCCCCTCTTGCGCGCTGGTCTGCTAACCGCTCTTTTCACTTTCCGGGGCAGTATTGACCTGCGAAACATGACTCATAATCGGCGAGACCTCTCTAAAGTTGTTATAATTGAATAAATTAAGATCCACACCCGTTCCATGATCCCGAGGCTAAACCTAGATTGTGAGGGTTCGATCAAAATCACCCCTCACCCACAGAATCTCGTCTCTCCTTCTTGGTGACGCACTTTTCTGCTCTCTTCGGTGTAGCCCGCGAGGAGTGTTCATTCATGAGCCCCAGTAGGCCGACAGAAGTCGCCTCATCCTTCTTCTTAGTGGTGACGAGATGGGCTTGGAGTTCTTGGGAGAGCGACATGTTGATCAATCCCAGGGTAGAGAAAGAAGAGTGGATTGGGTTCAGTGGAGAAAGAAGGGGGGTACCCTCCTAGTATTTATAGCCCTCGATGGGACCCACTAAATGATTCTCCCCGAAATCGAGGCACTCTCCAAAAACATGGGGCTGGACTGTCTTTCTAAGCATGAGGCAAACTCGCAAAGAGGGGGCATTGTGTACAACCATGTGTTTGTCGAGTGGGGTCATCAAGCCGTGAGGTGATCTGGAGCAAGACTGGGCTTTGACGAGTCAGCCGGGAGAGTGGCGGGTCCTAGCTTGCACTCGCCTCTAGCAGGCACTCGCCCCCAGCTCAGTGCGAGTCCCAGCTTTACCGGGCACTCGCCAGTCCGGCGAGTCGGCTTAGAGTAGTCAGGTACTCGCCACTCCAGCGAGTCGTCTTGATATAGCCTGGACTCGCCTGTTTGGTTGGTGGTCTATTTTTCCCAGGTGATCCCATTTTGGCATGCAGTTTGCCTTTCCAAACAGCAGGATTCAACTGTTAGCAGACCAATTTGGGCTGCTTTTAGTAAAACTAGGAAGCAGGATTTAGCTATCCGCAGACAATTTTAAGAAAAGTATAAATAGACTCCCAAGGGCACCTTCCGAGAAGGGCTCTCACTTGTTTCTCTCTCCTCCTGCTTGCTTTGGTCGGTTAGAGAGTTCTGGCTTGTTGCTCACCATGGTTTTCGGAAGGGTAGACGAAGACTCTCTAGCACTCTCCATGGTGCCCCGCTCAGCATTTGGCTTGGGAGAGGAAGTTCTCTATGATCTTTCGGGTTAGTGGCGGGACCACCTCGCTGCAGCTCGCGGGTTTGTTTGTAGTTTTCCATCCTTTGTGAGTGAGGTTCTTTGCTCTGAGTGACCGGCCTAGTGACTAAACTCAAGAGAAGTAAGAGTAAGACACACCAGTATGAACTCCCCTCGAGCCGGGTTTCCAGGCTCAGAGGTTGAACCGTGGTTTCCGGGTTCAACAATATGTTTTATTGTTGTGGAATTCTGGTCGGTTCTGTATTATAAGGCTATTGCAGGCAGCGTGTTACAAATAGTTTGTATTCCTTGAGGAAAAACATCACCTTGATGTCAATCAGTTCATCAGCAATATATTTCATAAATTTCTTAGCTTTCTAACCTTTTAAGAGGTAACTTCTTCAAACTCTACATCATCGGTTTCTAATTAAGATGATTCAACAGAGAGGATGGAGTGATAGTAATCTCTGCACTTATGATACTACAGATCATTACGTCATTTAATATCTATAGGGAGGATCATAGTTGAAGGAACTCTAGGAAAAACATTATCTCTCTTTTGCAACAAGATTTCTAGGCCATATTTCATATGATCTGACTGCTACTCAGCATGGTTGTAAATTCCTTAGGAAGAGCGTTGGTAGGGAATCGGTCGAAGTAATAAGTGGTAAGTAAATACTGAATATCAAATCTTGAGGAACACAGAGCTGAGATCAATAAGGTATGAATATCTATAACTATTTACCCCGTCGATTGTAGAGGTTATTATTGATTCATTTAAAAACAACAAATTATAAACCTAATCTAATTAGGCTTTCTTAAGCATATTCCACCATACAACAATGCATTGAAAAAAAGCATAATAATTATAAAGAATAATACATCAAAGTACATGATTAAAATACTATCCAATGGATGATCCAACCATCCATAAAAAAATATGAGAGGAAAAGAAAGAATAATCCTAGCTTGTTGAAGGAATAGATAATGAATTTGGAAAATGCACCTGATTTGCTTATAGTTCCAAAAAATAGCGTAGGTTCATCAATCTGATGCCTCCTTGTGATTCTTAGTTGCATCTTGGTCGAGATAGAAATGCTACCAACTCGCTAATATTATGCATCCTCCCATCGTCAATACAACCTTATATAGTTCGGCAAAATTTTGACTCGCGGATGATCGAGCGTACAGTCGTGTGCTCTTTCATTTGTGAGGCTAAATCATGAGCTGGAATAAAAAATAAGGCAGGAAATGCAATTTGGCTATATGCAAACCATCCGTTAGAAGTGGACTTTTCATGTGATTTCCCTTATGGGCACGCCATTGCTTCTGCTGCTAGTTTGTCCTCAAACTTAAGATCGTGTGGGGTGGCCCAGGGTTTGTGGACTTCTTTTCTTTTCTTCGGATCGAGGTTCGCTCTGATACCACTTGTAAGACACCATTTTTTTTCATTTCAAACCCGTGGTCTTATGCCCAGAACTGTCGTTTTGCGGTGGCACCATCACTCGGGAGGGTTGCCACTACAAAACGCCGATCCCGCCGGTAATATCGATCACAGAAAAAGTAAAGTATAACAAGATTTAAAGAAGACAAGTCCACATCACATAAATAGTAAATCATCATAAAGAGATGTCCACAGGAAGTAACTGAAATAAAAGATAGAAATAACAAGGGCTCCTGCCCGATACATCAAATCCTCACTACATAGATACTCGCGGAAGCATAAAATACTAGAACTAAACGATGCTCACAGATCCTGCCAATGGTGCTCCCGTGCTAGACTGCCCCATCTCTGCCCCATCTCTATCTGCACCGGCCTCTAGTGCTGCAGCATCTCCTCGGTCCTCTAAAATGATAAGGTCCACCGACCGTTAGTCAAAAGACTAAGCCAATCCCCCACCCCTCTCCCGGTGACTCCTGGGCACCGTGCGGGAGGAATGAAGCGGAGGACAACAAGTGGTGTAAACAATAACAGGTGATAGGGGTATGGTCTACAGGGAATGTCTACCACTGCGCCATATATAGCATAACTAAAGCAGTAAGTAAAGTAAAGTACGAACAGGTAAAGTAAACAAGTAGAGCAAGCATATAAATGTAAGTAAGGAAAAATAACCATTGATTTATAGGAATGCCTACACAAACCTATAGACCAATGGGTCGTTTAACAAGGCCTATCATATAAGAAGTACCATAACCGACTTATACGATAGGGGTAGGGGTTGAAATGCAATGTTGATGCTATGTCATGCAAGGTATGCAGTTAAATGTTACGTTCACACAAGTGTAACTCACACACTACGACTCTACGCGCACAGACCTTTAGTTCCCCCTTTTTGGAGCTAGCAAGACCCCCAGGATACTTCCGTAGTGGCAAACAGAAGCGGAGGGTTGTGCCTCGCCCACCTCTAGGTTGGTATTTGCACTACCTAACCTAGACCTAACGTACGCCTCAATGCTAAGAACACAACAGCGGAGCTACTGCGTACTCTTGCTGGTTAGACCACCCGACTTGTTTTGGTAAAGGGTTATCCACACTTACCGAGCCCAAGTATTAATGTCGGTGCAACGACCATCAACACTAAGGACCCACCACCTTATGCACATGCAAACATGTTTACATCTATCTTCGAGCCATAAGCTCACCGGGCTAACCCGTCTGGCACCACAAACATGGTTGAGTCACAACTCACCAGACTAATAATTCTATTGCTACAACCACCGAGCCTACCGCTCATAAGACCAAACCGACAAAAGCACCCGTGCCAATGGAGTGTGAGTGAGTATATTACTTAGTTAATCTTGTATAAAAACTTAACCCTACAGTTTATGGTTAACCTTGGACTTCCCTAGGGTTATCCTGGTTGGGGCTCGCTACGGTACTAGGAACTATACTAGGATGACACCCCAAGGCTCTCTTTCTCAAGGCATTTAATGCTATGGGAATCTACCCATATGCCAAAGCCTCTTACCATTTCACTTGTATTAACCCTAGGTGGTTTATGACACGCTAGGGGAAAGACGATCTTTCGTCAATCCCAAGCACGACCTTACCCTTAGCTCACCTAGCTCTCTTATCACCTAAGATCCTTCTTGGTGACCTCAACCTCTTCATCCTGACCATGTACACCAACTACATGCCACTTCCACTTGATAGGGCCCTAAATACCCAAGTTTCACATTTTTACTATACGCAGACCAAACTAACTATATGAAGCTAATAAGTAGAAGTACTCCAAATATTCATCCACGTGACACAAGATTATTACTGAAAGATTATAATGACATTATAAGACAAATTCCAAAGATTCATATTTTTCCTTAACATTTTAGCATTTATTTAAATTTCTCCAATGTTTGCCCAGTATGAATATAAACATGAAGTGTAAGGTATTCTTAAGATATGATTCCCATAAAATCAAGATAAATCTATCATGCCAAAATAACAACAAATACAGAGTGTCACAATTTTACAATCAGGAATTGTCCTCTAATTATAATATTGAATATTTATCCAAAATTAGAACTTAAAGAAGGAACCACCAAAAATGCTTGTCTAAAAATTATGGGAAAATTACCAGACATTCATATTGATCAGAAGAGTTCTCAGGCCAAATTTCAGAATTTATAAAGGCAAATTAATCACATAAATAAATATTCCAAAGAAACCCTATCTTAATTTAGCAAGGCCTATCGTATAAGAAGTCCCATAACCGACTTATACGAAAGGGGTAGGGGTTGAAATGCAATGTTGATGCTATGTCATGCAAGGTATGTAGTTAAATGTTATGTTCACACAAGTGTAACTCACACACTACGACTCTATGCGCACAGACCTTTAGTTCCCCCTTTTTGGAGCTAGCAAGACCCCCAGGATACTTCCGTAGTGGCAAACGGAAGCGGTGGGTTGGGCCTCGCCCACCTCTAGGTTGGTATTTGCACTACCTAACCTAGACCTAACGTAGGCCTCAATGCTAAGAACACACCAGCGGAGCTACTGTGTACTCTTGCTGGTTAGACCACCCGACTTGTTTTGGTAAAGGGTTGTCCACACTTACCGAGCCCAAGTATTAATGTCGGTGCAACGACCATCAACACTAAGGACCCACCACCTTATGCACATGCAAACATGTTTACATCTATCTTCGAGCCATAAGCTCACCGGGCTAACCCGTCTGGCACCACAAACATGGTTGAATCACAACTCACCACACTAATAAGTCTATTGCTACAACCACCGAGCCTACCTCTCATAAGACCAAACCGACTAAAGTACCCGTGCCAATGGAGTGTGAGTGAGTATATTACTTAGTTAATCTTGTATAACAACTTAACCCTACAGTTTATGGTTAACCTTGGACTTCCCTAGGGTTACCCTGGTTGGGGCTCGCTACGGTACTAGGAACTATACTAGGATGACACCCCAAGGCTCTCTTTCTCAAGGCATTTAATGCTATGGGAATCTACCCATATGCCAAAGCCTCTTACCATTTCACTTGTATTAACCCTAGGTGGTTTATGACACGCTAGGGGAAAGACGATCTTTCGTCAATCCCAAGCACGACCTTACCCTTAGCTCACCTAGCTCTCTTATCACCTAAGATCCTTCTTGGTGACCTCAACCTCTTCATCCTGACCATGTACACCAACTACATGCCACTTCCACTTGATAGGGCCCTAAATACCCAAGTTTTACATTTTTACTATACACAGACCAAACTAACTATATGAAGCAAATAAGTAGAAGTACTCCAAATATTCAACCACGTGACACAAGATTATTACTGGAGGATTATCATGACATTATAAGACTAAGTCCAAAGATTCATATTTTTCCTTAACATTTTAGCATTTATTTAAATTTCTCCAATGTTTGCCCAATATGAATATAAACATGAAGTGTAAGGTATTCTTAAGATATGACTCCCATAAAATCAAGATAAATCTATCTTGCCAAAATAACAACAAATACAGAGTGTCATAATTAAACAATCAGGAATTGTCCTCTAATTATAATATTGAATATTTATCCAAAATTAGAACTTAAAGAAGGAACCACCAAAAATGCTTGTCTAAAATTTATAGGAAAATTACCAGACATTCATATTGATCAGAAGAGTTCTCAGGCCAAATTTCAGAATTTATAAAGGCAAATTAATCACATAAATAAATATTCCAAAGAAACCCTATCTAGGGAAAATTGTGAAGCAACCTACTGTTATTTAATTCCAAAAATTATGAAAGAAATACTAGATCTCCAATTTGTTCATAAAGGCTTGTTGACTGAGTTTCACAATTTATGGAGATCAATTTTGTACCTAAATAAATATTCCAAATAAATCCTAATATGAGCATATTGTGAAGTAGCCTACTAATATCAGTCTCCAAAAATTATACAAAAATTTACAGAGCTTCCTAGTGCTCTGAAATGTCCTGTCAACATGTTGCACATTTTTCTAGAGAGTTTTGAACCCTTAATTATATTTCTTAAGATTAAGGTAAACAAAGTGCCTTGTGAATGAAGTGCTAGTTAAATAATCTAATTAATTACACAAAATTTACCAGAGGTCCATCATATGAATATAAAGGCACTACCAAGGTTTCATCACCATCCAAAGCCATTTGAATATGTAAGTCTCTCTAATAATGAAAAGCCCTAAAGGGGTTATAACCTAATTCAGGGGAAATAAATACTCCTAAAATTCTCTCAAAATTTCCTAGGGCATTATTACACCCCATGAACACATCTACCAAGTACCATGACCATTCTAGGACTTTTGACCACATGACCTTCATAAGGTTTTATGTGCACCCCTAGGGATAAAGCTGGGGTCCTAGGGCATATCCACCTCCACACCACCCCAAATCACTCATGGGGATGTTTTAGGAGATCCTAAACCAGTGGCCAAGGTTTTAACTCATGTTGATGAGTTTTGACCACCATACCCCAATATAAACACCACACCCCAATTTCGACCTAATTTGACCCAACTTGGGTTAACCAATTACCCAACTAAATCAGTCCTAATTGGGCTGAAATTTTTACCAAGGTCATATAATAACCCCAAGGAGCACCCACCAAAATTTAGTGGACATTAGAGGTCATTTGACCCATTAATTAAATAGTACATGAATTATGAAATTATTACAAAAACCTTAGAACAATATTCTCCAAAAATTCCCATCTTTGGGTATGATGTGTGTGTAGGTGTAAATAGCCTATGTTCTAAATTTCAAGACCATACCATTTACCAATAGAAAGATATTCAAGAATTTGTGACTGTCCTACCCTAGGGACCAGTCCTAGCAAAATGGCTCCACAGGGAGGTATAGTGTCCCTATTGGACTGAAACAACTTTTCCTTTATCCTACACACCAAGGGATACAATAATGATGTTTGGCACTTTTTCATTTGAGGGGCTCTACTATTTTTAATATTTAAAATAAAACTCTGCATAAAAGGTGACAAAAATACACATTACTTGGATATTAAAACATTTGATTTGTGTTTAGCAGATCCCGCCAGATCGGATGGCTGTCCATCATTGTCCCCAAGTGGTGGATGGCCCACAGCAACCCATCCTGGGTGAGCATTATCCCCGTTTTCCCGGCCACCTGAGCGCCGCCCCGGCCGACTAATGCCACCACCACCTTCATTGAAGTGGTGGCCGGTGATAGGCGGTGGTTGGCCGGAGGTGACCGGAATAGAGATATCTTACGGGGGAAAGAGGGATCAAAATGAGCCCTCATGGAAGCACGATTCGAGCCCAATTGATCTCGAATCAATCCCCAAATCAGTCAAAGATCTAGCACTAGGGGAGAGAGTGAGGATCGAAACTGTGTGGGGACTCGGTGGCGCATATTCTGGCGAGTCTCCATGGCCAGAGGTGGAGCTTTCGGCGCCATGTCAATCCTAGCTTCTGGTGCTCGATTTCTTCGGGGAAGAGGGGGGTTTCACTCCTTTCCAATCTCTGAAGGTGTTAAAGAGATCAATTGGGGGAGGGGAGGGGCCATGGCATCAATTGCCATTAACACCATTAATGGTGATTTCAGCCACCTCTAATTCTCCCCTAATTCAGCTCCCCTGGCCATAGAAACTTCAGAATTCTGTTTGTAACTGAAGGGGGAGGTGAATGCTCACCACTTGGGGAAGGATTGAAGGGTCCAAAGCATTCAATCACCATGAATGTTCTCCTTCTCTCTCCAATTTGGGGGAAACCTCCATTTTCTCTCTCTTAGCCGACTCTCTTCAAATTGAATGGCCAACTCAGTTGCATTCAATCCCTATTAGGTGGTGGACTACGCCAATTGGGTCTAACTCAAGTGTATTGGGTTCAAGTAGGTCATTTTGACCTAAATTTAAGATAATGTTGACTTTAGTCAATTTGACCACTTGGGTTGACCACAATAGGTGGGTAGTGACCCATTGGACTCTCTTATGGGTTAGGAAGGTTTAGGTGGAGTCAATTTGGCAAGGTGAGGGTGAATTGTCCCTTAATAGGGCACATTTGACCAAATTAGTGCTATAGTTGACTTTGGTAAAATTGGCCAAATTGGAGGTCCCATGATGGGGATCTTTGGTCCATTAGGTCACTAGTGTCCCTATAAGGGTAGGGGCAGGGTCAATTTGGCATGGTGAAGGCCAATTGACCCTAATTGAGTTAGTTTGACCAATCTAGGGTTAGGGTTAACGTTAGCCAATTTTGCCTCTTTGGTTGACCCTAATGGTTCTTTGGTGCTCCAAGGAGACCCATAATGGGTTAGGGATGCTATGGTGGGGTCAAGGTTCAAGGTGAGACACTAAAGTCCAACCCTAGGCTTGGTATCTATAAATTGTTATATGCAGACCACCTAGGTTTTCTCCTTTTTGCCTAGGTTCACATGACCTTAACTCCTTCCTCTAGTTTTTTCATGACCTAGTCATGACAAAACCAACATAGGGGTCTAGTTGTTTGGGGGATGTTACATGTTGCTTGAGTCGGAAGGAAGGATTATCTTTCTCGTGGGCTAAGAACTTGCCCCAAGCGACTCTTAAAGCATGGGTGAGAGCGACTCAATAAGTTGAGCGTGACGTAGGACATCTAGTTGGCTAGTTTGAGCTTTGATTTGCATGACCTACGCGCTTACCTTTGCAAGCCAAATTGTGCCTACCCATCCTTTGTTTCAGCTCTTTCGTCAATCACCAAAGCCTGAAGCTTATCCCACTTTCGCAACCAAGTATTTGAGCTAACCAAGAGTATAATTATCATTGGGTGTGATGTGTGTAAATTTCGTGATGATGAGAAACTATTATGGTGAATATATTGGTGAACCAAATGGGGGGATTCAAATAAAAAGAAATCAAAAATAAAATGAAAAGAAAAATCTGAGGAAGGAATAGAAATGAAAAGAATTCCCCTTGTGTGTAATTGAGAAAATCAGTTGGAGTAGGTTGTGTGCACACCCAGTTTTCAAGCTAAGTCTGGGGGTGTGTCACACTAGCGATGTTGTGGGCTTGTTCCGAGTAAGCCTATTGTTGTTGCTCATTTGGATTGCGTAGCCTTCAAGTTTATCTTTGTATATCATTATGTAACCTAAGCATCGTAAAAACCAGAAAGCCCTACTGATTAACCTTATGAGTTTGCTAGCACTGTGGATAGAGTGTGACCGGGCAAGCTTATGGCTCACGACGTTGATGGATTTTAGCGGAGTTACCCTTGAATTCTGGTCTTTGGCAGCCCCCTCCTTAGTGGCTTGTTAACTTTCACACTGGTGCACTACTGTAAAATTCACCATGATTCACCTTTTGAGTAAACTTAAATTTATACTTATGAATTTATACTATTGTAAATTAGTTAGTATAGTTAGAATTTTCATTTACTGAATTTCTATTTGCATGAGTATGGAACTTCGCATCTTACTCTTTCTTTGCAATTCTCTACGCTAACTACCATTTTCATTTCCCACCAGATTTGTTTGCTCGGGATGCACAAATAGGTAAGTCTGGGGGTGTGATGAGTCCCATTTATATACACTTTTATGGACTCATCCGGGCTAGTTTTCACACTTGTGCACATCCTATTCGAGCTATTATTGCTTGTATTTCTCTTATAATCACTTCTGCGCTATGTGCACTATTTAGGCATGTTTTGGTTTGCTTTTGTGCTTCTTGTTGTTGGGGGTAAGCACATGGTGCTCCCTAATCTTTTATTTTGTATTTGTATTGAGCTGGAAGGGTATTCCCAGCTGTGTTGATGTTTATGCAGGTGGATGGATCATCCTATTTTACCCATTTTTCATGTCTGCATATATCGCACGGTCGTGCATTTTCCTTGACGCACGGATGACTGCAGTCATGCGCCCTCATCTGGGTAGAAAATGATGTACTATCGTTGATCATTTTTAGGCAAGGGCAGTTGCCCATGCGCGAAGAAAATGCACGATCGCCTGTTAAGCCTAGTTTTTTCGGCAATCTGGAATTGGTCGTGCATTTTTATGCACGGGCGGCTTCAACCGTGCGAGAGTAAAATGCACGGGCGCTGCTGCTTCTTCCTCAAGTCACTGCTTCTTCGTTAATATTGCACGGTCTACGCACTGTCATTCGTTCGACCGTGCGTGACTTAATTTCTATTATTTTTGTTTATAAGCCAGGAAATCTGCCGGCTTGGATATGCGGAGAAAGGACTTCCATTCCGCGATTTTAAGCTCTGCCCAGCGCCGTTTTGCTCCTCCTCCATCTCCACTCATCTCCTTCATCTGGGAACCATTCTCTGGTGAAACCCTAGCGGATTCCAAGAGTTTGGAAGCATTCTCGGTCGTCAACAACACCATTGTCGAGTTGTGCAACCTCAGTTTGGAAGAAGAAGAAAACCTGACGAATGAAGATGACAGAGCAAGATCAGAGATAGTGATAGTCTCTTGGTCCCGGAAGCATACATCGACCGAGCCCAAAAGTGGTTTGACAACCCACTATTCCAGCCGAGATCGACGGCTAGTCTTCTCTATTGGTTTATTCTCCCCTTTTGCCTTTTGAGGATGTATTAGTTTTTACTGAACATGATTTCTCTTATTTGTCTATGAATGAAAGTGCTTCTTGTTTTTCTTAACCTTGGATATTGTGTTGTGTTGCGCTTCATCACCACTCACCCGCATCCACTCCATTCACTCACTTGAGACTCACATTAGCAAAGGCTAACGGTGATTAGCGAAGAGGTGATTGCGACCCTCACATTCCACACATGCTTTCCATCCACTCGCCTAATGAAGCCCGGCATAGCGGCCGACGCACTCATCTCGCCAAGCGAAGCGGTGACTTCGACCCGCATCTTTATTTTCTTGTTTGTTAGTTTAGACCAACCAACCAAAGCCCCCTTGTTTTACTTATTTTGCTCGTAGTAACAATCGTCTCACGACACGAATCACTTCATCACAACCTGCATTCCTCAAGAGATCAACATTCGGGGAAGCTATTCCTATTATTACTTGACAGTGATCGGTGCACTTGCCATAATGCATCACGGCTTAAATAGAAAACAGACAGAAAAATAGGCACGCACGGTCGAACGCACGACCGTGTGTGGATCATGCGATATTAATTGTACAGGAAGCCCAAGAAGATGAAGCAGACGAGCCCGTGTGTTTTTACTCACGCACGGTAAAATCAGACCGTGCGTAAAAACACACGGGCAAATGCATAATGCATGAAAACAGTCCAACATAGGGGCTTGTGCAATTTTACTAACGCACGGTCGAAACCAACCGTGCGTGAACAAAATGCACTGGCAAATCCAGATCACCATTTTGGTCCACAGATGAACGCGCACAGTCGGAGTGATCATGCATCAAGGAAATGCACGACCGTGGGATTCATGCAGACATGAAATCTGGGCAAAATGGAGATCTACCCACCTGCACAGCAAATCCAAATGCTGGGAACACACCCCCAGTACAAGCATAATATCATAAAAAGAATGGGGAGCACAATGTGCTTACCCCCAACAATAAAGCGCGCAATTGCACACCATAATGGGTCAAAACATTGCACTTAAAGTGAAAGTGTATACGAGTAGAATATAAGCAATTCAGTATTGAAAGAGTAGTGCAATTGCAAGAAAATAAGCCCAGATGAGTCCGAAAATCACTATATAAATGGGACTCATCAGACATCCAGGTAAACATCTATCACATACTTTAATCACCATATCTTTGCATCACCCTCCAGCATGAAGTCTACGACTGATACCTTCTTCACCTCAGATGTCTCAGCTTCCTCTAATAGCTCCTTGATTCTAGTTAACTAGTCATCTGTATCAGTTGGAGTGTCGACTCCCTTGAAGGCAGGAGGATGGAATCCTAAACAATATTGTAGTGGGTAGTCCCTCTATCCACCTACACATTCTTCCATTGGCTCAACATGACCCAAAACTCCTTTTGGTTTGATGGGGTTTGGACCAGGTACTGATTTATTGACTTGAGTTGCCACTACCACATCTATATGAATCCTACAAAAATCTATGGGTGACATATTCAAGAGGCCCGAAGTAGTGTTGTTACTGTTCACAAGCTCCTCTCGAACACATAAAGTCCCTGTTTTGCCATCAATGCCCTAGTGCAAAGCACAAAATATGTTTGATTATATTCAATAATCAAACATAAATAACATGGACTATAATGTTCCTAAAATGCAATCCTATGTGGACAAATCTTCTTAATGGTCTAGATGCACTAAACCAGCGATATCAGTCTAGAACCCCTAAACCTATATCTAATACCAAAATGTAACACTTCCACTGCAACGACCATATAATATGGGTTCGTCTGACCCCAAGCATACACCATCACAATATAAACACTATAAATGATATAATAACAATATCCATCATTGCTAATAACCAGCACATCAGAAACTAAAACCATAACCAGTGTATCCACATCAATTAAAAACATTATATTAAATGTCCTTGTCCTTATGAAAATGCAAAAATATCATCCTTGACATATAAAAGTACATCAAAAATGCTAATCTACCTCGACTCGCAGGACATAACAAAAGCAAAGGAAAGTACAACAAAGGATGAGAGGAAGAACACTTCATGAGGCTTTTCTTTTATAGACGGCTAGCGCGCTCTAGCATTGGAACCTTGCCCTATAACCAAATCAACAAAAGCAGTACATGAGGGACATATATTTGCTGAGCATAACTATGTAACAACCCCACTACTCATATGTCCTAGCCGACCCCGGGAAACCACATAACCATGCATGTTAGCACTTTATTTGCATATGCATATGCAAAACATATATGCATGCATAATAAGTGTATTAATTCAAGGTGAATTAGGTCATGAGAAGTGCCATGGCATGTGGCCTAGGGCAAGAATTTGACCATAGAAGCATAGGTGACCAAGTGAAATCACCTAAACCACTCTTGACCTAACTAGGTCAACCAACCCTGGTATGACCCAATTAGACCCCCAATGAGTCAAATTGACCTCACCACTACATCCCTAACCCTAAGGGTGAGTCAATTGACCATGGATCACATGAATTGGTCAACCAAATTAGGCAATTTGATCAAAGTCAAACCGAGCTCAATCTAAGACAACCAACCCTAATATGGGTCAATTAGACTCCAATTGACCAAATTGACCTCATACACACCCTACTAACCATGAAGGGAGGCCATTACATTAGAAATATTACATTGGGCTCACCCAATTTCATGAAATTGACCAAAGTCAACTTTGGGTTAACTTAGCCCAATTCAACCCAAAATGACTCAATTGGACTTCAATTGGTCAAATTGACCCCACCACTACCTTCCTAACCATATTAGGGAGTAAATGAACCATGAACCACACCATGGGGTCAGCCAAATCACCCAATTTTACCAATGTCAAACTTAGGTCAATTTTGGTCAAATCAACCCCAAATGGATCAATTAGCCCAATGCGGACCCCACCATGACCCAATAAACATTGGATGGTACCATGGGACCAATGACCACCCAAGTGAGTCAACCCCACCATTGGTTGACCAAGTTAACCATGAAAGTCAACAATGGTCAAAATTGACCTAAATTGGAGAAATCAAGGAATAAAATTAATTTCCATGGGCTAAGGCCCGCATAGGCAGCCCACCATGCAACCCATGATCATAATTACCATCCATGCCATCCAATTTCAGAGAATGATGACATGGCATGGTGAAATTAAATTTACCCCAATATTTGGGAAGGGATTTAATGGATCATTCATGGTTTGAATGACAATGGGCATTCAACCTTCCCTCCCAATGCACCCCCTCAACTCCCCATTGAATTCTAGCCATTTTCCAACACTTCCCCTGCCAACTAGGGGAGGAATTCAAGGAATCCCAAAAGTGGTCGAAATCACCATTAATGGCATTCCATCTTTTAGTCTCCCCCGCCACATTTCAACCCCACCATTAGCTTCGAAAGGGGGAGAGAAGTCGTAATAGAGCTTTGGATCAGTGCTTTTGGTGGAGAATCAAAGTCTTGGCAAGGATTTCAAGCGAAGGGGATGACAATGGAACCAATGCGAGCAACCCGATTCCAAGCCTAATCTCAAGTCAAATTCTCCTCCTCTCCTCTCATGCTAGCTTCTTAGATCAATTAAGAATGGAATCGGGCTTAAGAGAGCAAGATCCACCATGATCAAAATTGGAATTTGAACCAATTTTTCCCCTCCCCCCCCCCCCATTTTCACATTTTCTGAGAACAAACACCCTTAACCGACGACCACCGCCTCAACGGAGGTTGTGGTGGTGGCCAGCTATGGGGCGATGAAGGTGGCGTGTATTTGGACTTGAAAGGAGCTCCAGGTCGGGCCATTCATGGTCGTTGGCTGTTGGAGAAGATGACCAGGAGCCACACAATTTTCATCAAGTTCAATTCTTATCAGATGTTTATACACTAAAGTTTATATAATAATAACATTTAAATTTGTCACATTATTGACAGTGACTTCAAGCCCAAATTTAGGCACCTTTGGGGTTGAATCAGTTCTAGACATGAACCTCAATGTCGTAAGTCTTGAAGGGACATTTCCATATTGGGGTTAAACATCCCAAGGGGTGCCCTACAACCCTTAGAATCTCCATTTTAGTGGAGGGGTGTCATAAAGGTGCCATAGACACTAAAATGCAGATTCCCAGCTAAATACTATCCAAAGTAGCTAAAATTTTAGCCATGTATGAGTCATACATAGATACACCCCTTTCCCAAAAATCAGAATTTTTGGAACATGTTGTTCTATAGTTTTTGAAAATATTTAATTTATCATCCATGTGCTAGATTTATGGTTAGATCATTTCAAAATGACCCAAATCTTTGGTAGATGGTGATTAAGATCATCTAATAACCCTTGCAAAATTTTGGAACCATTTGGCATAGGGCATGTGGAGATATTCTACGTGCAAAAAAAATTTATGTATGGAAAATTTAGTGAACAAGTCACAAAGGGTATTTTGGGGATTTATCCCAAGATACTTGATGAAAGCCATTGAGATTTTGGTCGTGCACATGTTATGATAAAATAAATCACCTCTGGAGAAATTGTAATATTCGGACTTAATTTTACTAATATTTAAATTATTACTAGTTTTGGCACATATTGAACTTAATGAAGAATATGTAACCAAACAATTTAGAAAAAATCCAAATCTCTAGCATATGGTTAATTAGGTTTAAACAAACCTCTGTGAATTTATTAGGAATTTTAGAATAGCTTTTTCCCTGCAATTTATCATTATATAAGATGTATCATTTATTGTAGATGATGAATACTTGATCAATATATTTTAGAAAATTCCAATTTTCTCACTACCTATAGTTTAGAGCATTATAAACCTCTAGTAATTTAATTAGAATTTTTGCATGAGTAATTTTTGTACTTCCTGTGTAATGATGGATTTATCCCATGAAAGTATTTGTGAAATTTTAGTGAGCAAATAATTATGAAAATGTTTGATTCTCTGTGAAATCATCTTTCATGACATATTAAACAACTGGAAAATTATTTGGACATCAGATTCATGTACCTCAACTATAAATTGATTAATTGTCACACATTTGTTAAATATGAATTATGGCCAAATTAAACTAGGAAATACTTGAATCTCTGGAAAATCATCTCATGACATGTTGAACTACTGGACAATTATTTGGATTATTTGGAGATCAAATTTATGTACCTTATGTCTAAATTGATTAAATGTCACATACTTGTTAAATATGATTTATGGCCAAATTATATTAGGAAATACTTGAATCTCCTGAAAATCATCTTTCATGACATGTTGAACCACTGGAAAATTATTTGGATTATTAGACATCAAATTTATGTACCTCACATGTAAATTGATTATTTGTCACATATTTGTTAAATTTGAATTATGGCCAAATTAAATTAGGAAATATGTAAATCTGTGAAAATTATCTTTCATGACATGTTGAGCCTCTGTAAATTATTTTAGATGTATTGTCCATGTAGTTTGATAGTTATTTCACACAAGACATGAATAACATAATTTTAACAATATTGGTCTGGGTTTAGCAAACACATGATTTTTATGGATTTGACCAGTGAAATCATTTTTGAAAAAAGAAAGAAAGATATTTGATAGAACATTAGGGTGATCATGTTGCATTTCTGGATTTATCTTGGAGCATATAGATTAGAATATTTGGGGTTTGCACTATTCACTTGATTAAGGGAGAGTTAGAAATGAGATGTGTATAACGAAACGTTGGCTAGTGAGTAAACCTCAAAGATAAACCTAGGACCTGATTATAAATGGGTTAGGGACGTTTTGGGAGTATGATAGACTTCTGAATTGAGTCCTAGGTCAACTACTTAAGTAGTGATGAGTGAAAAAGTACATGGTCATTAAGGAGAGAAATCAAAATATGGAGTCCAAGTGATAGATCAACTCTCCCCTGAAAGAATTATGAATCCATCTTAGGGTAATAAGTGTAACATTAAGATAGGGATTTGAGTAAGGGTAGCCACAAATAAGATTAAATATCTTGTGAAAGGGAGGTTTGGGATGTCACCCCACCATACCTCTTAGTACCGTTGCGAGCCCTTCACCGGGTAGTCCTCGAGAAGTCCAAGATCCACCCTAAACTGCTAAGTCCAACTAAAAGTCTAAAAAATATTAGACTAAGTAAAAAGATAAGTACAACTTATGTACACACCCTCGGGGGATTATAAGGATTTGGTTATGAAGGGCTGGATTGTAAGATCCCCCACCTCCTTACCGGAGAGTTCCCGGATCTTATGCCCAGAACCGTCATCTTACGGTGACCCCAACTCACGGGTTGGATGCCACCGCTCGACGCCGATCCTGCCGGCTAATACGATCATATCACATGCCAATTTGCGAGAAGTAATACTACAATTACGACAAGTCCACAATCATAGCACACATATATAAATATATATATATATATATAAGAGTGCAAATAGTCCACAATTAGTGCAAAACCAAGAGTGCAAGGGCTTAAGATTGATACAGATCCAAAAGGAAATACTAATGACAAAGCACTCTCTCACTCTACACTATGCGGAAGCAACACAAAATACTCTCCAACCTGTCGCCGTGTGGAAGTAGTGATCCACAATATCTGCTCCTTAGGGTCTGCCGTCATGTCCTGCCTGACGTACTGTGGCTCCTGCTCCTTGATCTCCTTGTTTTACGACCACAACCGACCATTAGTCAAAAAGACTAAACAATTTTGTCCTCGCCTCCCCCCACGACTCCTAGGTACCGAGCAGGAGGACAAAGCGAAGGAAAATAAGGGGTACAAGAAAGTGTAGGTGACAGGGATTATACTAATAGTATAATGAATAAGCGAGCAGTAAGTATAGCAGTAATAGATTATATATGAGCAGTAAATATGAAAGCAATAGGTATTAAATGAGCAGTAAGTAATGCAGCGCAAGTAATGTAATAAGAAAACTACCATACTATCATCTAGAGTATCTTAACTTATATTAATGACCATACAAACTTATAAGTTAAGATTTCCGAAATTATAACTTATCATATAAAAGAGCCCACACTAATTTATATTATAAGGGTCTACAAATGTATATGTCTATAAGATGTATGAATGTTTTGCTATGCTATGTTATGATCATACAGTGCAACTCACTCGCACGACTCTGCGCGCACAGATCTTTAGTTCCTGCTTTTCGGAGATAGCAAGCCTCTCAGGTACTTTCGCCATGGGAACGGAATCAGTGGATCGAGCACTCCATTTCTAGGTGGGTATACACACTACTAGACCTAGACCTTACGTACACTGTTGTACACGTCCTAGGTGCACTTCCATGAGCTCTTGCATAAATTTTCTGGCATCCCACTAGTCTTTTATGGTCGGGGGTGGGTTACTAGGGAGAGTCCGCTAGACTATACTAAAGTAACCTACTGGAGATCTAACTCACCACACCCCGCCCAAGTCAACATACTACCATTGGTGTGATAAATGGACCCGTACCGAAGACCCGCCACTAGTTTATGTACATGCAAGGTATATTACACTACCCGAGCCTCCAGCTCGCAGGACTAACTACTCTTGAACCATTCCGTCCTCTCTAATAGGATGATGTTTACTTTTCTTAACTTATCTCATTTAGGGTTACTTTTGTTTGTTACTTAGGCGATCATAACAATTAAAGGTGAATTCTGAACTTCCCGAGGTCTACCCGGTGAAGGGCTCGCAACGGTACTAGATGGTATTCTTGGATGACATCCAGACCTTCCTTTCTCAGAATAATTACTTTTATTGGTAACTACCCAATGTTAAGGTTATCCTCATGGTTGTTCTAAATTACTTAAGAATGACTTAGATTTCTTTTAGGCAACTTAACGACCTCTTTACGGTGTGTGGTGCAAACTCTCAGATATTCCTCTAAATATACAACTCTAAACTTGAATGCATCATGATCATATTAACACCCTAAATGTCACCATATGTTCCTAAGATTTAAAACTCCCAAAAGTACGTCACTTGTTCATCGAGACGTACCTCTAGTTTACTATTCACTATGGGGTAGAAGTCCTCCAATAAGTCTATGACTTATAGGGGCTGAAGTTATATATGCTCTAATCTTGTGTACTAAATTTCATCACCTTCCTACTTGTTCTGGCCAGTCTAACACAACCTCAAGTTTTTACTATTCGCAGTCCAACTCAACATTGAACTAGGTTTGTCTCTATGATGTGAACTTCACTATAACTTGGCCAAATGCCCTAAAATTTTTAACATAGGTTAATCATGACCCAATTAAGAGATGGTCAGAAATTCATAATTTTGCCAATTATTTTGGCCATTTATTAAAATACTTAAATGAAAATGTACACCTCATTTTACACATGAAGTACAACTTCCAGAAGTCAATGTGCTCTTAATAATTTATCAGTGAAATGAAATGAGGAAATATCAAGACTGACTGACTTTATTAATTTTCCATAGTATTTATGACCATTATTTAAATATTTAAACATTTATGTAAATTAGTCACATTACACAGCAAGTACCAAAATAACTGATTCAAAATTCTAGAAAAATTACCATAGACTTATAATGCTCCAAAAACAGTCCAGCCAAATTTTCAAAATTTTCCAGATAATATTAACCTTAAAAATGTCATTAGTACATAAGTGTGACAAAGGACATTTTTGGAAAATAACAGTGTGAATGACTTCCAACAATCCTACAAAAATTCTCAGAGAAATATTCCAATGTAAAACATCATGTGGCAGAATATTGGATTTTTCTCTAAATCTTAGATGAGGTTCATTTCATTTATACACGTTGTGACAAAAACAATTATGCTCAAATGACTAAGGAAATTAACTCCAAACATCCCAATAAAATTTCCAAAGATTTATATCATCCTAAAACATAATGTGACAGAAAACCAGATTTATCCTAAGTTATTTTATTACTTTTATTTGATAAATAAATTTATGTGACAATAATGTTATTACTCAAATACTCAGGATTTTTCTTTTCAAAAATCCTAATATTTCTATAAATGATACCCTCCTTCATACTAGTTGTATTGCCCAAATATCATGAACATACAACAAGCCATAAGTGATGAATTCACAAAATACTCAAAGGTGCTATATGCACACCAGCCTCTCATATATCTCATTCATAAGTATGAGAAATATAATGTTCTACAGTGGTCCAAATGACCTCAATTTTTAACATGTGACTATCCATGCTTTAACAATTATGCCACCCAAAATTTGGGGCAATTTGAGTTCATTTAACCTTGTTTATTTCATTAATATGAAAAATCCTATTTTACGCAAAACCTTAGAAAAATGTTGCTCAAAGATTATGATTTTTGGGCAGAGGATGTATCTATGTCATTTATAATTATGTCCAAATAATTAGACCAATCCAAACAACTATGTAGGCTAGATCTACAAAATAAGGTCTGGTCAACCTTTAGGACACACCTCAGAAGAATGGCCATACAAGGAGCTGTAGGCCACCAAATCATGTGATTCAAAGCCCTATAGACAGTAGACCTCAAGGGCTACAAAAGTTGTCTTATGCACCTTTGCCTGAAATTGCCTCTAAGTAGCCTAAATAATTAATCTAAACTATGCATAAAGTGTGACATAATATTTTATTTATATTAAAATGGTTTGCGGGTAAAGATCATAGCTGAATCGAACGGCTGTGGTTCATCATCTTCTATAGGCTAATGGCCAGGATTCCTTCTTCCCGAGGCCTCTTTCTCTTGTAATGCCCGGCCACCTGAGGGCCACCACTACCAGCCACCACCACTGCCTTCGTTGAGGTGGTGGCTATCGATTGGCGGCGACACGGCCACCGGAGGAGGTGTCTCTGGTGAACCAGAGCGGGGTAAATAGCTCAGCAAAATCTCACTTAGCTCACATGGATTATTGCTCAATTGAGCCCGATTTAACGGCCTAGTGAGCTAGAAAGCTAGCACAGAGGGAGAGGAGGAGAAATGGACCTCAATGGTGGCTCGTCGGCGGGTGCTCCCATAGGTGGCCATGGATTTCTTTTTCTCCGGCGAGCTTTGCTCGATCTGTGGATTCTCCACTGATTACTCTGCTCCAAGGGGCTGGCTCGACTGCTAAGGACCTTCTGAAGCTAATGTAATGGTCAATTTGAGGTGGTGATGGTTGTAAAGAAGAGATGGAGTGTGTGGGAGTTCGGCCATGACTTATACAGCTTCCCTTCAGCAACTAGGCGGCTTCAATGCCCTGAAAAGACTATTCACGACCTGAGGGGTTCGGCTATAGGCTTTGGCAAAGAGGTAAGGGGCCATGGGAGCTCCATTACTCATAAGTGCTTTTTCTCCTTAAGGGAAAATCGCAATTTTGCCCCCAAGCTCATTCTCTCTCTCCAAAACCAAATGTGGGTGCCAATAGACTTGTGGCATGCTGGTTAGGCTTGGGTTGGGGTCTTGGTTCAATTGGATTTCATATGGTCTTTGATTTCTCCCTTTAAGGGCTTATGTTGACCATGGTTGACTTTTTGGTTAACTTGGTCAAATTGATGGGTGGGGTAGCCCCACTTGATGGTCATGGGTCATATGACCTTACACAAAGTGTATTGGACCATGGTGTGGCTCCAATTTGGTTAATTGATACATATGGTTTGAGTTTGACCCATACTAGCCTAAGTTTGACTTTTGTCAAATTGGAAGGATTGGTTGACCACTTGATGGGGGCTTTTGGGTCCAATAGATCCCTAATGGGGTTAGGAGGTTAGGGTGAAGTCAATTTGACCAATTAAAGTCCAATTGGTCCTTGATTGGGTTTATTTGGGCTATGTTGACCAAAAGATGACTTTGGTCAATACCTTGAAATTGGGTGGAATCAATTAGTGATTATTGACCTAATGACATGTCTTAGTGGTTAGGGGAACATAGGTAAGGTCAATTTGAAGTATTGAAGGTCAATTGAGTCTCTTTGTATTGAATAGGGTTATGTTCACTAAGCTTGACTTTGGTCAATTTGGCCTCTTTGGTTGACCAATTGTCGAGGTTCTTGGTCAAATGAGTCTATATTAGGGTTAGGAACATAGTGGTGAGGTAAATTATGGTTTGTGAGTTCAATTTGGGTAATATGACCTAAGTTCACTTGTGCTCACTTTGAGCAGTATATGAGGTCATCCCCTTGCATCTACTCACCCTTCTCCCCTCATGTTATGTCCTAACACATCTATGGGGTCAAGTAGGATTAGGGATGTTACATGGATAGTCCAGGAAGCTAAGGCTCGGTTAGGCTATGATATAGAGGACTGGTTGGTCATGTGAGCTAGAGGATCGGGTGGTTGAGGTGATACATATATATGGATGTGCATAGGATGTGACAGGTCTTCGGTTTTATAGCAGTCATCACACCAATGGAAGCACAATGAATCTGGAGAGTGGATAGGTTCAGAGGCCCAGATTTTGTTGCGCGTCCAAAAGACACATTCCCTAAAAAGATCAGTGCCCTACTCTCGACCATAAAAGACTAGTGGATTCCAGCAATAATATGCAAGGACTCTAGAGTGCACCTAAGACGTGTACAGAGGTGTACATAAGGTCTTGGCCGGGTAGTATCCATGCCCGCCTAGGAGTGGAGGTACTAGTTCCACTGCCCCTGATAGCCACGATGGGTGGTACCTGAGAGTTTATCTAACATCAAAAAGTGAGAATGAAAGGTTCGTGTGCATGGAGTCATGTGTGTGTGTGTGTTGCACTTGTGTGAAATCATAACATAAGCATTGCATTGCATAGCATACGCAATCTTGCATACAAAAAGATCCTCATCATATAAAATTAGTATGGGCTAGTTTTATATGATGAGTTACTTAAGCACCCCGAACCATAACTTATAAGTTTGTATGTGCATTCTTATAAGTTAAGTTACTTTTCTGCGGTGGTAGATAGTTGCATTTAGTTACTTTACTACTCTTTATTTTCTGCTCATTATTTATAGCTCTTACTCTTCAGTACTTACATAGTAGAAATGCTAGTATAGCTTTACAATACATACTTAGTAGAACTGCTAGTGTAGCTATACATTCTTTACCCATACTATGTTAGTAAGAGAAATGTCACCTGCTTTGTCATTCTGCTTTTGTATACCTTTTCTCCTTGTCCTCCTTCCTGGTGCATAGGAGTCATGGGGGAGGGGTGGATGTAACTGCTTAATCTTTTTGACTAACGGTCGAATGTGACCATAACAACCAGGAGCGCATAGAGCATGAGCAGCAGCAGTAGCAGATCAGGGAGACAGAGCATGAGGAGCCAATGCAACTCACCACAACACTACCCCAGACAGATGTGAGTGATTAGTGATTGGTTTGCTTCCACCCGTGATTATTTAGTGAGGATATTCATGTACTGGCATAAGCCCTTAACACTTATGTTATCTCATTTTGTGGACACTGCCTCTTTATTTTGATATTTATATATGTGTGATTGTGGACTTGTTTTGGAATGCTTATTGTACTTCTTTACTCTTATGAATTACTGTTGGCATGGATGAAATAAATAGCTGGTAGGACTGGCATCTTGTGGTGGCAACAAACCCATGAGTTGGTGTCACCGCAAGGCGGTGGTTCTGGGCGGTAAGACTCACAAGAAAAAAAGAGGAGTCTTACAATAAGCACTAGTCTGCATGTAACAATCAACAACTATGTCTTTAGGTTGAGCATCAAAGTAAAGGGGCTGAACATGCAAGATGTATTCAACCATGAATTGCCCATGACATAATAATCATATGTATAACGACAATATATCCTAATGTAGTCATAACGACCACTACACATATGTCATTATATCTCAAATTATATGTGTAGGCATCATGAGTAAAGTATTTTGGCCTATATAGCGTCATTAATTAAGAAATCCCTCAATGCTTCTATCATAGCTAATCAAACATTTATGTAGGCTCAAGAGTAAAGTCTCTAGACTTATACGACGACATTACACAAAAATTCTTGCCATATTTCTATCAAATCATGTACGGAGACATCACATGTAAAGTCTCATGTCCTTATTAGTGGAAGTACACACAAATTCCCAATGCCTCTAGGACACTGCCAAATTCATATGCGGGGGCTTTATGAATAAAGTCTCCTAGCCATTTACATCTACAATGCTCACAAATTCACTCAAAGATATATTCTTAACACTATTATAAGTGTTTCTGCCTATGTATTTACAACGCCTCATGTACGATGGATTTATATGAAACCCATAAGAGCCGTGATATTTCCAATGACCTATTCACTAGCAAACATAATCTCGCATCTTCATATTTAAAATAATAGGACTCTCCCATGCTCACAACGACATTATGGCCCATCTATTGAAAATCCTTGTGCAACGTCAATGAATAATTGATGAATCTGGCCATGAGCCTCGATTTGGCTTCACCCAAGAGGCACACATTAGCATGCTACAATATGTTTTAATGTTATAATGGATTAGAGGAATATGAGATTGCACTCGAGCTATCATAATAAATAATAAATTTACTAATATTATATCCACAATCTAATAATTGATTTTACATCCACTATATTTGAGAGCAACAACTCCCAACTAAGATATATGCAGCCTCTGTTGTGGATGTGGACAAAATGGTTTGCTTTTTGCTAAACGAAGAAATTAACTGTTGGGAAAAACAACATGTAGATTTATCTTACAAATTATGTAAAAGTAATTTCATCATCTAGGATTCATTACCCATGTTGTATAGTGAGGGTAGTATGGCCATTAGATGTTCTAGTATGCCACACTTATATTATAGTGTCCAAATCCAGTCAAAAGGAGTGCAAAATTCAATTGAGTTAATATGCGTCAAAAAGAAGTCGACGCAGCTTCGATTGCAAGTCGAAGTAACTTCGAATAGAAGTAAAAGATAACTCAGACTGGGAGTCGATGCAACATTGGAAGTTGACGCAACACTGAATTGTATTCGATGCAGAAGCTTGAGTCAGTCAAAGTAACATTTGTAGTCGACGCAACTTCAAATTATATTCGACGCAGAAGTCAGAGGCTAAAGTCTATGTCTTCATCTCAACGGATACGTTGATAAGGAATTGACGAAACATCGATATCATAGTTCACTTCAAAGCTGAGGAAGATTTCAAAGTAGTTTCTATTAGAACTCAGAGGTGCGTCGATAAGAAGGCAAAGTTATTTGACGCAACGTTGAATACTAACACGGATTTAGAATACTTCCTGGAATCAATTCTGAAGCTTATTCAGATGATATAAATGGAAGTTATTTGAATTCTAACAGGTCGTACATGAACAAGAAAAGAATGAAGTATTTCAGAGATCCAATAGTTGATATATTTGGAAGTTAATCAAAAGGATTTTGATGGGATGTCAACAAAAATATAAAGAGAGCAATATTACCTCTTGTACATTCCAACTAGGGAAACAATAGAAGTGGAAAGTCATTCATCTCTATTCGATAGAATAATAAGTACACAGAATTCAATAAGAGAACAACAATAATTTTGGATCTTCTTCTTCAGCTCTCTTCTACAGAAAAGTTTTAACAGATCTTTGTACTAGACAATATACAATAGGCTTCTTCTTCCTCTCTCAAAAAGAAACATACAAGATATATAGAGATCATCATCAGGATCAGAGCAATCACAATCCTTGCATATCTCTCTCTCTCAAGCAAGGATTCATTAACTGAACAAAGATCCAGAGAACACTAAGTGCCAATAATTCTCATTGATTCATGCAAGAGGATTAATCCAGAGAAGAACAAGATTTATCTTCTTCTCCTTATTTACTCTATCTTCCACTTCTATAAAACTGAGTAAAGAGTCCTTAAAATCCCTCTTCAAATGATTCAGTTGTTCTAGGTCTCCTTAACAAAAGATCTAGTCCTGGTTCAAGATCTCCTAATCAAAATATCTAGTTTTGGTTCAAGATCTCCTTATCAAAAGAGCTAGCTTGGATTTAAGAGTCTCCTTAACAAAATTCTCAGACCCTGGTTATAAGAGTCTCCTTATCAACAAACTCGGACACTAGATAATGTATTCCTACCAAGGAGGTAGAAGAGTGGAGTACCCATATTTTAGGGAACCACTATAGATCTTGTCTCATCTGTGTTGTGCAAATTTTTCGTGATGTCCCTTAGTTATTTTTAATTACTCTGTGATTAATTTATTCTGGTTGGATTTCTCGATGCTTAGTAATTAGATTTATTATTGTTCTGTGCATATATTTATATGAAAAGTTTTAAAACTCTATTCACCCCCCCCCCCCCTCTAGAGTGTACTCAGAGGAGTCACTATGCACTTTCAATTGGTATCAAAGGGAGGTTGATCATAAAAAGGTTAACACCTTGATCAAAAGATACTCTCACTTAAATTTCTATATTTTAAAATTATTTTCAGAAAATTAGTTCTAAGGACTGCATCCACAAGACCACCAATGTGTAATTTAAATAAGTTTACACACTAGAATGCTAGAATTAAGCTGTACATGAATTCTATTGATGTGGACATCTTTGATGTTATTTCGTCAGGTCCTCTAGTGTCATACAGAAAAGATGCAAGTGAGACTATGACACAAGAACTTGTCACCAGAGCTGAATGGACTGATGATAAGAAGAAGGTGAAAGCATGTGATGCAAATGCCATGAACATCTTGGTGTCAATTATGTCAGATGACATATTCCAAAAGGTGGCTGATTGTAACTCAGCAAAGGAAATCTGGGAATCACTCTCTAGACTAGTTGAAGGGAGCTCAGATGAAAGAAAGAACAGGAAGTCCCTTCTCATATCCCAATATGAGAACTTCCAAAAGAAAGCTGAAGAGAATGTGGTTGAAATGTATGAAAGATTCAGCATAATCATCAATGAGCTCAAGGGTCATGACAAAGATATTTAACTAACTGAGATCAATGATAAGCTTCTCATGTGCTTCCCAAGTACTTGGGACTCAAGGATCTAGGATATTAGAGTGTCCAGATGCCACAGAGAAATCTCCACTGATGCCTTACTTGGCAAGCTCAAGTCTTATGAGCTGTTATTGAAAAGTAGATCTGAGACTGAAGTCAAGGAGAAAGTCTCAAACCTAAAGGAAAGGACTATATCATTGAAAGAAACTAAAGGAGAGCCTTCCACTTCTGAAGAAGAGATGTTCAATCTTTTGGCCAGAAGGTTTAGAAGATGGGTCAAGACTGAAGACTTAAGAAGGAAGGAAAGGAGCTTAAACAAACAAATGTTTGATAAGACTCCAAAGAAAGAAGTAATCTGCTTTGCATGCAGAAAACCAGGGCACATTGTCCATGACTATCTTGAAGATCAAATGGACAAAAGCAGCAAGAAGGAGCACAAGAAGAAGTCTTTCAGAAAGAAGGACAAGAAGAAGGGAAATGGTTTAATAGCTGAAACCTGAAGTGACTCAAAATCAGAGTCAAGCTCCTCTTCTGAAAGTGATGAAGAGTCTGTTGCTGAAGAAGCATGTCTAATGGATTTGGAAGATTCAACTGAAGAAGATCAGGTATCCCTATTTGATGACTTTGACTTTTCTTCAGAAGATTTTAAAATTTGCTTTAAAGAATTTGGTCTGGATTATCTTAAAAGTCAAAAAGAACTTAAAACAGTTAGAGAAGAATTAGAAGATCTTAAGAAAGATAATTTGTATTCTGTTAACTATGAATTAAGAAATCAGATATATAAAAATAAAACATAAATAACTGAATTAATTAATAAAAATTAACTATAAAAGAAGAACTTACAAAGCCAAAGGCCTTTGAAGACTCACTCAATGGAAGGAGTCAATAGCTCAAGGATATCACACAGAATCTCTCTATAAGAACTAGATATCTTGGTCTAGGAGCAGATTCATTAACTAGAATAACAACCACTAACAAACCAACTTGGAAAAATCCAATGATATTTGTTAGACCTAGTGAATATCAAACAAATGAAAACAATCAAGGGTGTAAAGAACAAAACAACTATCCTGATAAAATTACTATATTTAATAGGGTGAATCCTAATAATGAGAAGAGAACTCTAGACAAGAACAATTCAGAGAAACCAATGAACCATAATCAAAAGGCTAAAACCAAAAGAAATATCATTAGGCATTTTATAGATTTACTATATCAAGATAAATTCTATGCAAATTTCCAGTACCAAGATAACAAGTTTTGGTTTGAAAAACCTATTTTCTGTCATCCAAAAGGGTATAATGAAAGACCACTCTATTCTTTCATCTCACCCTATAATTGTAAAAGCAAAAGGGCCAAAGGTAACCTGGGTAGCCTCTAATGTTTGAATTCCATGTGCAGGAAAACTTAGGGTCCCTTCCTCAGAGATAATGTAGAGAAAGGGAAAACAAAATCCTCAATGTGGAACTACAAATAATTAAAGGGGGTGACTTCTTCTCCAAACCCCTTGATGATGCTTGCTAATTAACACATATTATCTTATAAATGCTATTTTCAATAAAAACTATTGCTAGGATAACAACGAAATTTTTTTGACAAAATGCAAATGTAAATTCAGAGCTGCGTCGAATAGAAATCGACGCACCATTGATTTCTATTCGACACCAACTTCGAGAGCTGCCAGGGATAGTTAAATCAAAAAGCACTTGACGCAGCGTCGAATTCATATCGATGCATGTGTCGACTTAATAGTTGAAGCATGAACTAACAGTCACGTCGATAACCACTCAATGCAATGTCGACATGTCAAGCGCACGCAGTATTTGCTTCTAGAAGCTACATCGATTTATTTTGGTGCGCTGAATCTATATCCATTTGACGTTGCTTTGATTAAAACCCTAAGCTACGAAGAATCATCTTCTTTTAAGCAACTCAGACGTTAGATCATCTTACGCGTTCAAATTTTCTCTCTCTTGCTTTCTTGCATTCTTGCTCCCATTTCTTTTTCTCTTTCTAGTCTTGTTTTTGCCAGTACTACTATAAGAATCAATATTTCCTCCAAAAGTTAACTCAGGATTTGATGTTGACATCGATTTGTTTAATGCAGCGGTAGAAAACTTCAAGGGAATCTTGAATTTATTTCAAACTACAGGACTCACGATATTGATTTCGACAAGAGGAAAGATATATGACGTCAAATTGGTCGAACTGAAAGACAACATTCATATTGGGGAGGATGGATCTCTCCAAGGAAGAATTTCTGACCAAAATATTCACATCACTAAGGAGATGTCGAGTCTCACCTTTGATCTACCAGTAGTTGATGACTCATCTGAACTAACGGTGGCAGAGACCCAGCAAGCACTACATATCATGAATTTCAACAAAGACAAATCAATAAATCTAAAGAAGAATGATTGCTCAGAAGAATACAGGTTTTGGGCAGACATAATAGGCAAGGTCCTACTGTGTAAAATTTCTGCTCATGATGCAATTCCCAAACAGCAACTGTAGAACATGTGAATATTGGTTCTTAACAAGAGATTTCACTAGGGGAGGTGCCTTCTGAAAATAATTGGTCACAAGTATGCCCACAAGGAAAATGCATACATGATGATCATAAGTCAAGTCCTATATCATCACTATCCAATGGTCTGCAGATCTAAAGGAGTGCCCATTCCTCCTGGCAAATGAATGAACATATGGATCTTCTCCAAATGGATTAGACAAATTCTAAAACATGGTCAGTTTCCACCCTCTCCTCCTTCATCTCCATCTCCACAAGACAAGGAAACAATCATACCAAATTCCATAGTTGAACATCCGACATAAGAACATGAGACAGTCATACCAGATACATAAGCTGAACATCCAGCATAGATCTTCTCTCTACAACAACCACATTCTACCACAACCCCAGAAGATAGTCTCACAATCATCCTTTCTGTTCCCTTGGCACAAGATCATCCTCAATCAACTTCTCAAATTGACATATCAACACCTCCCATTGATACACCTTCTACTTATATTATTCCACATTATAATATTGATCAAGCAATCTCTAAAGTAGTGGGTCTGTCCACTAGGAATTTTTCTGACCTATTATAGACTCAGTCAAGGAAATTTCAAAGGAAATACTCTCAGATGGAGACTTAACTAAGAGAATAAAAGGAATCAATCCAAGCAATCAATACATTGATGTCATCCTCACAGATCATAAGATCTTTCTTAACCTTCCTGGTCAGCAAGCTTCAAAAGGGGGAGAATGTTCAAGAGGAGGAAGTGCCTGTTCAAAAGGAAAAATTGGTCAAGAAAAGGAAGTGTCTGTTCAAGAAGGGGAGACTGTTTAAGATTAGGAAATGACTGCTCAAGAGGAGGAGATTGTTGCATATCAAGAGAGGCCATAACAAATCCATGGGGTGATACCTGCATCGACCCAGGGGGGATCCTCACAGCCGATGAGCATATCATAAAATATGCCACCACAATTGCTCAAGAAACAGCCCATATTGCTGAAGATGATGCATCACTTCAGGGGGAGCTTCATAAAGAGGATGAAAAAATTACTGAATAGGAGAAAGAGAAGAATAGTGTCAGGGCTGCTGAGGAGGAGCCTCTCATATTTCCACCAAGAAATGTGCCAACACAGGTATTCTACAGAAAAAGAAAAGCTTCTCAAAAAGATCAGCATAAATCAGGTGAAAAGAAAATGAACACTTACTCTTATAAGTCATCAATACATATATTTGAGATACAGTTATGGTAGATAATCATATCTATTACAATTGCAAGTTTTCCGTACCATTCTAGTTTATGTTTTTACGGAATGGTGTCATTCTGTCATGATATGTTTGTGTGCTCTGCTATTTTTCAATATGATTGAAACCACTTAAAAAGTCTATAAAATTTGTTAAGATAAATAGGATAGATTGTTAGGAAAAACATCCTCTGGATTTATCTTACAAATTATGTAAAAGTGATTTCATCATCTAGAATTCATTACCCATGTTGTATAGTGAGGGTAATATGGTCATTAGATGTCCTAGGATGTCACACTGATATTAGATTTTCAAAGTCCAGTCAAAAAGAGTGCAAAATTCAGTTGAGTTAATTCTGCGTCAAAAAGAAGTCGAAGCAACTTCGAATGCAAGTCGAAGCAACTTTGACTGCAAGCCGAAGTAACTTCGAATAGAAGTAAAAGATAACTCAGACTGGGAGTCGATGCAACATCGAATTGTATTCAATGCAGAAGCTTAAGTTAGTCAAAGCATCATTTGAAGTCGATGCAACATTAAATTATATTCGGCGCAGAAGTCAGAGGCTAAAGTCTATGTCTTCATCTCGACAGATACGTCGATAAGGAATCGATGCAATGACGATATCCGAGTTTACTTCAAAACTAAAGAAGATTTCAAAGCATCTTCTATTAGAACTCAGAGGTGCGTCGATAAGATGGCAAAGTTATTCGGCGCAATGCAGAATACATACACAGATTTAGAATACTTCCTGAAATAAATTCAGAAGCTTGTTCAGATGATATAAATGCAAGTTATTTGAATTCTAATAGGTCGTACATGAACAAGAAGAGAAAGAAGTATTTTAGAGATCCAATAATGATATATTTGGAAGTTATTCAAAAGGATTTTGGCGTTCTATCAATAGAAATAGAAAGAGAGCAATATTACCTCTTGGACATTCCAACTAGGGAAAAAAACAAAAGAGGAAAGTCATTCATCTCTATTCGACAGAATAATAAGTATACATAATTCAAAAAGAGAACCACAATAATTCAGGTTCTTCTTCAGCTCTCTTCTACAGAAAAGTTCTAACAGATCTCTGTACTGGACAATATACTGCAGGCTTCTTCTTCTTCTTCCTCTCTAAAAAAAAGCATATAAGATATACAGAGATCATCATCAGGATCAAAGCTATCACAATCCTTGCATCTCTCTCTCTCAAGCAAGGATTCATTACTGAACAAAGATCCAGAGAACACTAAGTGTCAATAATACTCATTGATTATTGCAAGAGGATTAATCCAAAGAAGAACAATCTTTATATTTTCTCCTTCTTTACTCTATCTTATACTTCTGTAAATCTGAGTAAAGAGTCCTTAGAATCCCTCTTTAAAGGATTCAACAGTTCACGATCTCCTTAACAAAAGATCTAGTCCTAATTCAAGATCTCCATATCAAAAGATCTAGTTTTGATTCAAGATCTCCTTATCAAAAGATCTAGCTTGGTTCTAAGAGTCTCCTTAACAAAAGTCTCAGACCATGGTTCTAAGAGTCTCTTTATCAAAATACTCAAGCACTGGATAGTGTATTCCTACCAAGGTGGTAGAAGAGTGGAGTACATATATTTTGGGGAACCACTATAGATCTTATCTCATCTGTGCTGTGCAAATTTTTTGTGTTGTCCCTTAGTTATTTTTTATTCTGTGATTAATTTATTCTGGTTGAATTTCTGGAGGCTTAGTCATTAGAATTACTATTGTTTTGTGCATATATTTTTGTGAAAAGTTTAAAACTCTATTCACCCCCTCTAGAGAATACTCAGAGAAGTCACTGTGCAATTTCGTTAACCATTCCCCAAGTAATTGACATGTCCCTGAGGAACTTTCTCTATCCACCCTGCAACCTATTTAGTCTGCATATGAATATCCAGTTAATTCAAATCCTGATTTAGAATGATCCCATAGGCCTAGCTCAGGTGTTCCATTAAGATATCTTAAAATTCATTGGACAAAGTTCATGTGAGATTCTTTGGAAGCAACCTTGATTATAGCACAAACACAAGTGGAGTACATTCTTTCTGGTCTAGTAGCTGTGGAGTATAATAGAGAATAAATGGTAGCCATGTAGGTCTTTTGATCCACAACCTTCCCTTATTCATCCATATCTATCATAGCATTGGTAGCCATGGGATTCTTAGTGGTAGAGGAATTTGACTGCCACACAGCCACCATTCTCACGTGGATAGGGCATCAGTAGTGTACCGATCGAAGTAATAATTAAAATAGAGTATGATCCCCGAGTATCAATCTCATGGAATACATAATGGTGGAATTATCATTGTGAAGACTAGGCAATGAAGGTGGTGTCTTATTTATGTTGATTTGTGGGGTTGTTTATTAAGCTAAGCATGCAAGAAAGAAAACCTAAATTATAGGTGAGGGCTGTCAGCACCTCTTCACTCATAAATGATGTCTTACTCGAGGGTCGAAAGATCCTCTTCGCTAAAATATGATGACTAAACTCGAGGGTCGCAAACACCTATTTGCAACACACAACCAGGCAATCTCAAACACACCAACTAGAAGTGAAAATCACAAATTGCATTCACCTAGGCTAGACATGCTTAACACAAGTTCATTACCATGAAAATCACCAACTAAAACATTCATAAAGTAGAGATTTCAAACCAAGAAATCTATAGGGACAAAAAATAAGAAAGTTATACAAACACTACTCAAGATTATTCCTCTGATTCCAACGGAGCTAACGAAGTTGGTGCATTCTTCCACGATGATCATTGGCTTCTTCCAGGAACTTAGAGAAGCTATCACCTCCATCCAAGCATGCCCATCCTCTCGATGGTAATGCAACATCCACTCCATGATCTTCTACTTCATTGAGAGGTAATTTCCAAATCTTTGGCATGAATAATATTTCTCTTGAGCTTGGAAATGATGGGAGGAGGCCCTATGGTGTAGAAACGGTGAAAATGATAGAGATAAATGAACGAACGGAGTTGGATAAATAATTCCCATCAAAAAGTCATAAATATAGTCATCTAGCTAGAAGACCATGCATGGTCGTGCGTGAAACGCGCACACAATTCTTCATGAAGAGATGAAAAAATGAGAGGGAAGACACGCACTCAAGCGTCTTAGGATCGACCATGCACAAAATACCGTGCACGGTCGTGCGAGAAGATTACTACGCGAGCTGCCATAGAAACCTAAAAAAGTGAGCCATTAGAACATGCATGAATGTGCGTGAATAAACTCGCATCAATATGCATGAAGAAAACCGCATGGGCGTGCAAAATGCTAGCCGTGTACTGTAACTCACGCACGGTCATGCATGACTAATGCGCACAAACCCTTACCTAATGATGAAATTTTGGGAAGAAGAGGCAAATGAACATGCATGGGCATGCACAAAGAAATCATGCACGGTCTTACAGAGACCTTAAATATACACCAATCATGTGCTTATAACGCACATGGTCGTGTACGTCTAAAGCACACATATAAGCTTGAAACAAAGGATTTTAGAATTGAATGCACGCGGTCATGCACCAAAGACCATGCATGGTCAGGGATTGTTTTAAGTGTGTTTCTCAACCTCCCAACCAACTATACATGGAAATATAAGATCAAATCAAAAACATATAAACAGGAAAACTAAGATGATGGGAGAGAAAATATCCCCAATGCATGAAGAACATGGAATGCACCCCCATTAGCTCACAAATTATTGGGAAAACACCTTCTTTATTTACCTTACAAACTCTGTAAAAGTGATTTCATTTTCTAGGATTCATTACTCATGTTGTATAGTGAGGGTAATATGGTCTTTAGATATCCTAGATTGTCATATCAACCTAGGTGTGTCAAAACCTAGTCAAAAGGAAGTCAAAAATCAGTTATGTTAAACCTGCGTCGAATAGAAGTCAACGCAACTTTGATTAAAAGTCGAAGAAACTTCGAATAGAAGTAGAAGTAACTCAGAGTGGTTATCGACACCTCATTTAATTGGTAGTCGATGCAACGCCGATTAGATATCGACGCAGAAGGCAGAAGTCGATGCATACCTCTTTCAAGATGAAGTCGACGTAACATCGATTAGTATTCGATGTTAAAGCTAAAAGTTGAAGTCAACGGATATGTCGATAAGGAATAGACACAACGTCGATAAGGAATCGACGCAATGCCGATAATAGAGTTTAATTCAAAGCTGAAGTTTTCTAAAGCAGATCTCGACGTAGCTTATAATGGAATTTGAAGGTGCGTCGATATGAAGTCAGAAGACATTCTACGCAACTTCGAATACAGTCCAAGAATGGATACTCGAAATTGATTTAGAAGATTATAACAGACCATATATATATAGAAATTATTTGAATCTTAACGGGTCGCAATAGGATATAAAGAAGGAAATGCATTATAGACTCAAAGGTAATATAATTGGAAGATATATTAAAGATATTGACTGGCTGTCAACAGACATAGATGGAAAGCTATAATTCTCATTTTAAACTTCCAATTAAAGAATCGATCAGAAGGGAAAGAGATTCAATTAAAACTGACAGAGGATCATATACATACAGAATTCAAAAAGGAAGAAATATCTCTGGTCCTCTGCTTCTCTCTCTCTCTCTTTCTCTCTGATTCTACCCGACAAATCCTCGGTGACTGCTGAAAGAGGATTTGTCGGGTAGAATCGCTCTTCAAAGGAGCTAATCAAAGATGCACAAAGCTTCTTATTCCTCCCTCTCTTAAAGGAGTTAATCAAAGATGCATAGATCAATCTGAAAAGGCTGGATCAGTGCTTATAATCCTTTCATCTTCTTCTTAGAAAGGATTCATCATCTTAGAAAGGATCCAAAACACTTAGTGCCTAGAATCCTCAGTGACTGCTGAAAGTGGACTCAAATCAAAAGATTACAAAGCATCTTCTTCTTCTTACTCAAATTCTCATTTTTGTAAGCTGAGTAAAGAGTTTTAAGAATCCCTCTTCAAAGGATTCAGTCTTATTTCAGGATCTCCTTATCAAAAGATCTGGTTTGGTTCAAGATCTCCTTGTCAAAAGATCTGGTTTGTTTCTAAGAGTCTCCTTATCAAAAGACTCAGTCTCTGGTTCTAAGAGTCTCCTTATCAAAAGACCCAGTGGTTCTAAGAGTCTCCTTATCAAAAGACTTAGGCATTGTGATAGTGTATTCCTACTATGGTGGTAGAAGAGTGTACTACCTAGATTTTGGGGAGACACTATAGCATTTGTGTCTTCTGTGTTGTGAATTTTCTGTGATTATCTCTTGTTTACTTTTATTATTCTGTGATTGATTTTATTCTGGTAGGAATCTTTGATGCTTAGGAATTATGATTTTTTTGTGCGCTTCTTATTAAATGTTTTTAAATCTCTATTCACCCCCTCTAGAGAATTCTCAGGGGAGCACATGTGCACTTTTAATTGGTATTAGAGGTAGGTTGATCAGAAAAAAGTTAACACCTTGATCAAAAGATCCTTTCACTAGACCACCAGTGTGTGATCTGAATAAGTTTACACTCTGGAAGGACAAAATAAAATTATCCATGAATTCTATTGATGAAGGCATTTTTAATTCTAATTTGATAGGACCACCAATGCCTTACAAAAGGGATGCTAGTGGGAACTCAGCACTATAATTTGTTCCCAGGGCTGAATGGACAGAAGGAGAAAATAAAATAAAAGACTGGAATGCCAAGGCAATGAATATCTTGGTATCTGTACAACCCTGTATTCGCCGAGTAGGCTCCCGGGACCCAAGTAGTCTTTTCAGACATTGTTCTCCAGCAAGATTCAGGACAGGAAGAGGGAGGCCAGCGGTGGAGGCGGGAGCCTTCCGCTCGCCCATCCAAATAAGGGGGAGAGGAGGAGGGGGGCCGACCCCCCACCCCCCCCCCCCCCCCCTCTCTCCCCCATCCCATAGAGGGGCGAGAGGAGGAAGGGGGCCGACCCCCCCCCCCCCTCTCACCCCCATCCTGTAGAGAGGCGAGAGGAGGAGGTGGGCCGACCCCCCCCCCCCCCTCTCGCCCCCCCATCCTGTAGAGAGGCGAGAGGAGGAGGGGGGACGACCCCCCCTCTCGCCCCCATCCTGTAGAGAGGCGAGAGGAGGAGGGAGGGCCGCCCCCCCCCCCCCCCCCCTCTCGCCCCCATCTCAAGCAGGGGGGGCGAGACAGGGGAGCTTCCTGCCCCTCTCGCCCAGCCTCGGTAAGGAGGTTCGGTCTGCGTTTAGCGTCGTAGAATAGCGAGATTTGGCTATTCGCATGCCAAGTCCGGGGGTATTTTGGTAATCTGATAGGCCAGAGTTTGGTTATTTGCAGCCCAAATCCAGAAATCCTATAAATAGGACCAAGGGGGCACCATTTGAAAGGGTGGTTTTAGGCTAGTTCTCCCTCTCCCTCCCCAAATCTCTCTAGTAGGGCGAGGAGAGCCACCAGTGGTGCCCAAGCCCGGCTTTGGCTTGGGAGGGGAAGCGCTCAACGATCTTCCGGGTACGTGGTGGGACGTCCTCGCCGAGCCCTTGGTCCAGTTCATAGTTCCAACATCTTCAACCTAGAGATCTCCCTTGGGGGGAGTAAGAGTTGGCCACCCCTCAACTTGTTGGGGGCCCCGAACTCCACAGAGACTGAGAAATCGGTTTCAACATTATGGTGTGGTGAGCGTGGAGTGCGACTAACTCAAGAAACTCTCAAGATGAGCTCCATGGACGGAGGTGGAGGAAGATCCGACCCAGGTCACTCGCAACCCCCGGTGGCTGGAGTGACGTTGGAGATGTTCGAAAATCTCAACCGGGAGGTCATGCAGACCTTGCAGGTAGCTTTCGCCTCAATAGGCGAAGGGAGGAGAGAAAGTGGTCTGGAGGCCTCGCCTCAGCAGGTTGACGAGAACATCCTCGGCCAGCCATCCAGGGAGGAGATACCAGCGGGGGGGGGGGGGGGGGGGTGGGGAGGCATTCATCCCCCACTCGCCCGGTCCCCTAGAAGGGGGCGAGTGGGGAGGCACCAGGCCCCCACTCGCCCAGCCCCAAGGTGGCGAGTGGGGAGGCGCCAGGCCACCACTCGCCCAGCCCCAAGGGGGCGAGTGGAGAGGTGCCAGGCCCCCACTCGCCCAGCCCCAAGGTTGCGAGTGGGGAGGCGCCATGCCCCCACTCGCCCAGCCCCAAAGGGGGGCGAGCATAGGAAGTCCTTTGTGTGAGATGATTCTCTCAGCCCCGATTCTAGAGAGGTTCGGAAGGTTTGAGATGTCTCACTACTCAGGCAAGGATGACCCCGTCCTGCACCTACAGTGGTTTGAGGATATGGTCTCCATCAGGCCCATGACGGACGCTTTCAAGTGTCGACTCTTCACGACAACTCTAAAGGAGAAGGCTAGAGATTGGTTCCACCAGCTCCCTGCGGGATCCATCTATGCCTTCGAAGACTTGCGCCGAGTCTTCCTGCTATTCTTCTCGACGTCAAGGAAGAGGAAGAAAGATGTCGAAGCACTTTTCAATATCAAGCAAGAGCCAGGGGAGTCGCTGGCTCACTATCTGGAGTGGTTCAGGGAGGAGGTTCTCCTCGTCCAAGAAGTGCCCGGGTACACCCTCAAGCTTGCCTTCACGTTGGGACTGTGGGAGGGCTTCTTCAAGATGGACCTCAAGAGGAGAGCTCCTTTGTCCTTTGAGGAGTTGATGGAAAGGGTGGCAGAAGAAGTTGAGAGTGAGGAGGCCAACCCGGAGTTCGCGAGAAGGTTGGCCAAGCTGAGTGAGCCGGAGGCAAGGCAGCAGGGGGAAAGGGTAGGGGCCCCTTAGAGGAAGTTCGACCAAGAGGAAGACAACTTCCAGGAAGGAGAGTCCGACCTCCCAGGGTGGAGGCAAGGACCGAAGGCACCCTCTACACCACCTTAGCAAACCATGACAATCGGTTGGGGGAGAAGGAGGAGAGCCAGGAAAGCAGAAAGAAGAGGAAAAAGAAGGGAGATGGTTGAGTTACCTTACTGCGACTTCCACGATGAGGAGGGTCATGCGACGTCCGCCTGCCCTGAATTCTTGGAACTAAGGGAGGCGAGGGGTCCGAGGAAGCAACAACATCAACCAGAAGAGGTCGAGGAAGACCAGACTTGGGAGTAGGAGACCAAGTTTTAGTTTTCTTGCTTAACTTTTTCTTTAATCCCATGTAGTATGATGGTCTACTTTCAGACTTAGTTTTTCTTACATGTAATATGACAATCAAAGTTATGAAAGTTTTTCAGGTACTTAGCCCCGATGCTGGCCCGCTAACCAGGCTCCCACCAAGCTGGCAGGGCCGGGATCTGCTCGGTGGCCGAATGTTTCAAAGGTACTTAGCCCCGATGCTGTCCCGCTGACCAGGCTCCCATCAAGCTGGCAGGGCCGGGAACCGCTCGGTGGCCGAATGTTTCAAAGGTACATAGCCCCGATGCTGGCCCGCTGACCAGGCTCCCACCAAGCTGGCAGGGCCGGGAACCGCTCGGTGGCCGAATGTTTCAAAGGTACCTATCCCCGATGCTGGCCCGCTGACCAGGCTCCCATCAAGCTGGCAGGGCCGGGAACCGCTCGGTGGCCAAATGTTTCAAAGGTACTTAGCCCCGATGCTGGCCGGCTGACCAGGCTCCCATCAAGCTGGCAGGGCCGGGAACCGCTCGGTGGGCGAATGTTTCAAAGGTACTTAGCCCCGATGCAGGCCCGCTGACCAGGCTCCCATCAAGCTGGCAGGGCCGGGAATCGCTCGATGGCCGAATGTTTCAAAGGTACTTAGCCCCGAGGCTGGCCCGCTGACCAGGCTCCCATCAAGCTGGCAGGGCCGGGAACTGCTCGGTGGCCAAATGTTTCAAAGGTACTTAGCCCCGATGCTGGCCCGCTGACCAGGCTCACATCAAGCTGGCAGGGCCGGGAACCTCTCGGTGGCCGAATGTTTCAAAGGTACTTATCCCCGATGCTGGCCCGCTAACCAGGCTTCCACCAAGCTGGCAGGGCCGGGAACCGCTCGGTCGCCGAATGTTTCAAAGGTACCTAGCCCCGATACTGGCCCGCTGACCAGGCTCCCATTAAGCTGGCATGACCGGGAACCGCTCGGTGGCCAAATGTTTCAAAGGTACTTAGCCCCGATGCTGGCCCGCTGACCAGGCTCCCATCAACTGGCATGGCCGGGAACCGCTCGGTGGCCGAATGTTTCAAAGGTACTTAGCCCCGATGCTGGACCGCTGACCAGGCTCCCATCAAGCTGGCAGGGCCAGGAACCGCTCGATGGCCGAATGTTTCAAAGGTACTTATCCTCGAGGCTGGCCCGCTGACCAGGCTCCCATCAAGCTGGCAGGGCCGGGAACCGCTCGGTGGCCAAATGTTTCAAAGGTACTTAGCCCCGATGCTCGCACGCTGACCAGGCTGCCATCAAGATGGCACGGCCAGGAACCGCTTGGTGGCCGAATGTTTCAAAGGTACTTAGCCCCGAGGCTGGCCCGCTGACCAGGCTCCCCTCAAACTGGCAGGGCCGGGAACCGCTCGGTTGCCAAATGTTTCAAAGGTACTTAGCCCTGATGCTGGCCCGCTGACCAGGCTCCCATCAAGCTGGAAGGGCCGGGAACCGCTCGGTGGCCGAATATTTCAAAGGTACTTAGCCCCGATGCTGGCCCGCTGACCAGGCTCCCATCAAGCTGGCAGGGCTGGGAACCGCTCGGTGGCTGAATGTTTCAAAGGTACTTAGCCCCGAGGCTGGCCCGCTGACCAGGCTCCCATGAAGCTAGCAGGGCCGAGAACCCCTCGGTGGCCAAATGTTTCAAAGGTACTTAGCCCCGATGCTGGCCCGCTGACCAGGCTCCCACCTAGCTGGTAGGGCCAGGAACTGCCCGGTGGCTGGAAGGTCTCTATGTATTTTTCCCCCGAGGTGATCTCGCTAACCGGGCTCTCGCTAGCCGGCAGGGTTGGAAGACCTCTCGGGGAGGCTATGTATTTTTCCCCGAGGTGGTCTCGCAAGCAGGGCTCTCGCTAGCCGGCAGGATTGGAAGACCTCTCGGGGAGGCTATGTATTTTTCCCCCGAGGTGGTCTCGCTAACTGGGCTCTCGCTAGCCGGCAGGGTTGGAAGACCTCTCAGGGAGGCTATATGTTTTTCCCAAGGTGGCTCCTCTAGCCGGGCTCTCACTAGCCGGCAGGGCAGGATGGTCTCAATGGGAAGCTTGAGCAAATTTTCACCGAGACGAAGTGGGGATCTTCTCAATTTCTTTCAGCTCCACTCACCGAATATGCAGGGTTGGACTTTTCATTCCGAGCGTGTACCTCGCTCGAAAAGAGCGGGGATTGTGTACAACCCTGTATTCACCGAGTAGGCTCCCGGGACCCAAGTAGTCTTTTCAGACATTGTTCTTCAGCAAGATTCAGGACAGGAAGAGGGAGGCCAGCGGTGGAGGCGGGAGCCTTCCGCTCGCCCATCCAAATAAGGGGGGAGAGGAGGAGGGGGGCCGACCCCCCCTCTCTCCCCAATCCCATAGAGGTGCGAGAGGAGGAGGGGGGCCGACCACCCCTCTCGCCCCCATCCTGTAGAGAGGAGAGAGGAGGATGGGGCCGACCCCCCCCCCCTCTCGCCCCCATCCTGTAGAGAGGCGAGAGGAGGAGGGGGGACGACCCCCCCTCTCGCCCCCATCCTGTAGAGAGGTGAGAGGAGGAGGGGGGCCGCCCCCCTTGCCCCCATCTCAAGCAGGGGGCAAGACAGGGGAGCTGCCTGCCCCCTCTCGCCCAGCCCCAGTAAGGAGGTTCAGTCTGCATTTAGCGTCGTAGAATAGCGGGATTTGGCTATTCGCATGCCAAGTCGGGGGGTATTTTGGTAATCTGATAGGCCTGAGTTTGGTTATTTGCAGCCCAAATCCAGAAATCCTATAAATATGACCAAGGGGGCACCATTTGAAAGGGTGGTTTTAGGCTAGTTCTCCCTCTCCCTCCCCAAATCTCTCTAGTAGGGCAAAGAGAGCCTCCAGTGGTGCCCAAGCCCGGCTTTGGCTTGGGAGGGGAAGCGCTGAACGATCTTCTGGGTACGTGGTGGGACCTCCTCATCGAGCCCTTTGTCCAGTTCATAGTACCAACATCTTCAACCTAGATCTCTCCCTTGGGGGGAGTAAGAGTTGGCCACCCCTCAACTTTTTGGGGGCCCCAAACACAACAGAGACCGATAAATCGGTTTCAACAGTAACCACTATGTCAGATGACATATTTCAGAAAGTGGTTGAATGTTAGTCTGTAAATGAAATCTAGGATTCACTATCCAGATTAGTTGAAGGAAGTTCTGATGAAAGGAAGGATAGGAAGTCCCTTCTCATATCCCAATATGAGAACTTTCAAAAGAAGTCTGAAGAAAACGTTGCTGAAATGTATGAAAGGTTCATCATCATAATCAATGAGCTCATAGGACTGGACAAGGATCTCATTGACTAAAATTAATGATAAGCTCCTCATGTGTTTCCCCAACACATGGGATTCAAGGATTTGGGTCATCATAGAGTCTAAATGCCATAGGGAGATCTCCATAGATGCCCTACTAGGCAAGCTTAAGTCTTATAAGTTATTGCTTAAAAGTCGAGTTGAGACAGAAGCCTAGGAGAAAGTCTCATTTCCTAAAGAAAGAACCATTGCGTTAAAGGAAAATGAAGGAGAGACTTCTACCTATGAATAAGAGATGTTTAATCTCTTGTCCAGAAGATTCAAAAAGCGGGTCAGAACTGAAGACTCAAGAAGGAAGGACAGAAGCTCTAGCAAGCAAAGGTATGATAAGAATCTCAACAAGAAGATTACATGTTTTGCATGTAGGAAGCCAGGGCACATTGCAACTGAGTGCCCTTTTCTTCAGAAGTAAAAGTCTTATAGAAAGGAGTACAAGAAGTAGTCCTTCAAAAAGAAGGAGAAGAAGAAAAGAAGAGGTTTCATAGCTAAAATCTGGAGTGTCTCAGAATCTGAGTCAAGTTCCTCATCTAAAAGTGAGGAAGAATCTGCTGCTGAAGAAGCCTGCATGATGGCTTTGGAGGCTTCCTCAAATGATAAAGAAGCTCATGTATCATATTTTGATGATTTTGATTTCTCATCAGATGATTTAAAAAATTATTTTAATGAATTCTGTAATGATCATCTAGAAGCTCAGAAGCAAATCATAACTCTTAGAAAAGAATTAGAAGAACTTAAGGAAGAAGATATATATATTCTGATAACTCTGGACTAAAAACTGACATATCTAAGATGCAAAAGGAAATAGATAGGTTAACTGCTGAAAATATAACATTAATGGAAGAGCTTGCAAAGGCAAAGTCCTTTGAAGATTCACTCAATAGGAGGAGTCAAAAGCTAAAAGATATCATAGAGAATCTCTCTATGGGATTTAGATATCTTGGATTAAGGGCAGATCCTTCAACTAACAATGTAGCTTCCAGCAAACCTGCTTGGGAAAGTCTTATAGTATTTGTTAGATCCAGTGAGAATTAACTAAATGAAAATATAGAATCTTGTGAAGAACTTCATAATCATCCCGATAAAATCATTGTATTTAATAGGGTGAACATTAATAATCAAAAAGGAATTCTAGGCAAAAAACCTCTAGAAAAATCAATCAATAACAATCAAATTTTTAATAAAACAAAGTATGCGTCGAATAGAACTCGACACAATTTTAAATATGTATCGAATGCAACTCAACGGAGTTTTGCAAGTGCTTCGACATCAACTCGAAGCAGGTATGAAGGTACGTCGAATCATACTCAATGCAACTATCATCCAGCATCGACCTTTTATCGAAGCAACTATGCAGACACGTCGAATCACTCTCGACGCAACTCTAGAGATGCGTCGACTTCTTCTCGATGTATTTTTCAAAAAAAATGCATTAAATAAGTCTAGATTCCCTCCTGCAAGTTCTTAGTTTAATTCTAAATGTTATTGTTGTTCCGAAATTGGACACAAAGCAAAACATTGCTGGTATAATAAACCAACACTTCATCAGCTTAAGGGGTATCTTGAAAGACCAACCTATTCTTTCATAACTCCTTATGATGGTAAAAGAAAGGGACCCCAACAAGTGATGGTCCATGCTAATGTTTAAATTTCATGTGCATGTAAACTTAGGGTTCCTTTCTCAGAGACAATGTAGTAAAAGGGAAATTATCTCTTCAATATGTAACTACTGATAATCAAAGGGCTGATATCTTCTCTAAGCGTCTTGATGGAGCTTTCTAGTTCACACATATTATCTTGTAAATCCTATTTTTTTAATAAAAATCTATTGCTAGGAAAAACAACAAATTTTTTGAGAAAAATACAAATGTTTACTCAGAGCTGTGTCGAATACAAATCGACGCAAGATTGATTTCTACTCAATGCAGCTCTGAGAACTCTCTGGGATAGAAAATTCGAATAGCACTCGACGCATCGTCGAATTCATAATGAGACATGTGCCTACTCAATAGTTGTATTTATTTGAAGTCGCGTCGATTGCCACTTAACGCAACGCTGACATGTCGAGCGCTTGCAAACTTTTCTTCTAGAATATACTTAGACTTATTTTGGTGCACTGCATTTGTTTCTTTGAGTAAAACTCTATGTTATGACGAATCGCCTTCTTAAAGCAACACAGTCGTTAGACCTTTTCACGCTTTTAAATTTTCTCTCTCTCTCTCTCTCTCCCTTACTTTCTTGTTCCCCTTCTTTCCTCTTCTCTAGTTTGTGTTTGCAGGTACTTTCAATGGCGCCTCCAAAAGTCACTTCTAGTTTTGATTTTGACATTGAATCATTCTATGCCGCTGCTAATAATTTCAAGGGCATTCTAGCCATTTTCCAAACCGCGGGACTCATTAAGTTAATATCCACCAGAAGCAAGATCTATGACGTTAAATTAACAAAGCTGGAAGATAATATTCATATTAACGAGGATGGGTCTCTTCGAGGGAGAATTTTTGATAATGACATCTACAACAAAGAGGAAATATTGAATCTCACATTTAATCTATCAATAGGTGAGGATTCATCAGAACTATCAACACATGAAACACAATAAGCTCAGCAGGCTATGAACTTCAACAAGGAAAAAGCAATCAATCTAAAGAAGAATGACTTTTCGGAAGAATACAGATTTCTGGCAGTTATTGTAGAGAAAGTTTTACTAGGCAAAATCTCTGCGCATGATGTCATCCCAAAACAACAGCTGCAAATAATGGGGATTCTAGTATTGAACAAAAGAATCAACTGGGGAAAATGCCTTCTAAAACTGATTAGACATAAGTATGCTCATAAAGAGAATGCTTGTATGCAGATTATGAGTCAGGTGTTATATCACCACTATCCAGTGGTGTGCAGATCCAAAGGAGTGTCTATTCCTCCTCGAGAAAGAATAAATATTGGGATTTTCTCAAAATGGACTCGACAAATTTTGAAGCCCGGTCAAATTCCACCATCTCCTCCCTCTTCTCCAATTGTTGATGATAGATGAGCATCCATATCTGATATGCCAGCCAATGTTCAACCAGATAAGACTCCTTGAAAGTGAGGTATTAGATCTTAGCTTAACTCTAGAGGGGGGGGGGGGGGGGGGGGGGGGGTGAATAGAGTATTTAAAGTTTTGAACTTATTTTATAGCGGAATTAAAATAGTGATGTATATCTATACTATATCAAAAAGAAATATGATTTTAGGGTTCATGGCAAGATAAATAAGATTCTATGGCAAGGTAAATAAGACACAAATGTATCAACGCCGTCCAAATAAAACACCAATCTATCAAAGCCGTTCATCTAAACAGCACTGCCTCCTTAAGTAAGATGAATTCACCCTCAAACCTAATATCTATCGCAACCCTCCTCCTCCCGTTCTCGACGTCGTCCCAGACCGAGTCACTCCTTCCCCGCCGCATCAGGGTTATCCTCCCGCCGAAGTCCCCATTTCACGGGAGGCCACTCGATCGCACTCCTTCCCCGCTGCATCAAGCTTATGCTTGAAGCCGAAGTCCCCATTTCATCGGAGGGCACTCGATCGCTGGTGAGTTTTCCTTTCCATTTTTTTTTCCAATTTCTGAATTCTACATCCTTGTAGTTTCACGATCAGAAACGCTGCTCATTCCGCATACTCATCTACATCTTTCTTCCCCTAACCTAGGTCCCTCTGCAGGAGCCTTCTCCTTGCTGCCAACCTCACAGCCATCTTCGGTTAGGGCATCAAAGTGTTCAGAGTCTCCCCCTCTTCACGCCATCTTCTCCGCTGGATTTTAGAGAGGAGACTCTAGGCCTTCCACACACATGGTAATCTCTCTCTCTCCCCCTCTGTTCTCACACACGACCAATGCAAGAGGCCAAATCAATACAGGGGCGAAAGGATTACAGGTACTATATGAGCCTTCCAGGGGCAAATGCATTTGCATTAATCCTTTCCGTTATGAACTTATGATTGTTAATTTAATTTAGGTACCCAACTTAATGATCAGTCCACTATTTGATCCAAGTTTTTTGGTGAATTTCTAGGTGTTGCATCTTCAGGTTTTCTAACATAATGTTTTCACTAAATCATTCTTCGTTAATGCCATTAATTTGTTGCAGAGCCATCTTCTAGCTAAGTTTGCTGAGATCTGCAACTTTTAGTGAAGGAAAATAGAGGTATGGCTCATGAAACTCTATACCTAATTATTTATAATTTAAGCTCTCCATAAACAGTAGGATTTACGTGAAATTAACTTTGACTATGTACTGCTAATTTGATTAGCTTTCCCATAATGTATTGCACTAGCATCTCTATACCTGTCTATAACTTTGACCGTCTTTTGTGGCTTTCAATTCTACACACAGCACATCCTCTACTTTATATAAAGGTTAAATCATATAGTAATCTTGACTGTAAATTTTAATTTGTGTTGTTAAGTATTAGGACAAGCACTTTGGTAAACATGCAGCTTGGTAGCCGTCTTCATTAAGTTCCCCTGTTTATTTTTTATTTCAGCATAAATATTCTTCCTTCGATGCAATTTTATTGCCCATGCCTGTTGCATAAATATTCTGTGCATGCTTGCTTTTGTATAAAACCTGCAATGAAGTTTGTCCCCTTGATGGGCTATGCTTAATTCTGTTCATTTTTAAAGGTATTTTTCCACTTCGTTCTGCATTTTCGAATCCTCCTATAGATCAAGCAATTCCTCAGTTGAGTAATTCTAATATTTCTTATTTATCAATTCATTGTAGTTTCTTATTTGCAATATCATTTGGTTCATATGTTGGAACCATAGCTTTTGATTTGAGTTAGGATCCATCCTTTTGTTAATAAGTCATCTAATAATTTAGATCAATCTAAATTAACAAAAATTAAATATGATGCGATCGAATCGGAGAATATACTTAAACAAATAATATAAGTTCTCTGCGTTCGACAAATGTCGAACGACGCTCGACAAATAGCCAGACAGCGCTCGACAAATAGCCAGACAGCGCTCGAAAAATATTCATCAGAACACCATTCGACAAATAGAGAACGGCGCTCGACGAATCCAATCAGAACAATTGGAGCGGGCAGACATTCTCTGAACGGCACTCGACAAACTCAATCTAGACATTTTAGCGGTCTACGAATTCCAACTGAAAGACAATTGCTTAGTACATAAGATGGCGAGCAGAGCCCGACAAATATCAAGCGGGATCGACGAATTTCTCTCTAAATTAGTTTATATTTTCTTTTCTATCTTCTGACTATTCCTCTTAGCCGTTGCAGATCAATCAATACTATTAGCCGTTGCAGACCAACTCTAATAAAAAGCAACGGCAGGTTATCTTCTCGAGGAGTCAAATCATTGATGGAGACCTAAGCTCTTTCCTTCTTCCCAAGAGAAGAATTCAAATTAAGAGCAAAGGCTTTCAGATTATAAAAGGAACAGAGCAGTACTCACAAAAACACAGATATACAACATACACACGACAGAAAAGAGAAAATTCATCTTGTTGCTCTTCTTCTGTACTAACATCTTCTTGCAGATCACATATATCCTGAGACACCGATCACAACCATTTGCTCAGGATCATCTCTGCCTAGGAAGAAAGAAGTATTTGTACAATCAAGAGAAGAGGGCTCCAGAACTGTCATCAACTCTCATAAGACAGGGGGAGCTCTTCAAACATCTTCATCAAGATCCATTTAACTTCAAATCAGGATCTTCAAAAGTCTTCTTATACAGAGAAGAACAATTTAATTTCTGCTTTTATCTTTCCTTACTTCACCCCATCCTGTACAGGGTTATAACTCCCTTCAAAAGTTAACTCTCGGTGACAGGGCACCTTAGCAAAAACCTGCAGTTTGGTTAGAGCACCTTATCAACAGCTCACCTGGTGTGAGGGCACCTTATCAACAACCTCATAGTGGAATCCTACCAGTGGGTAGAAGAGTAGATGTACCCAGTTGAGGGGAACTACTATATATTTTGTGTCATTTGTGGATTGCTTGTTTTTATCTTTTTGTTTTACCTTATGTGTTGTATTTATTTAGATGCACTTTAACTGTTTGGTTTTATTACTCACAAAGAAATCAGCAAACTCACTCATAAAAATAGATATATCACTTACTTTGAAAGTAAACTTAAGTAAGATCTTTTAATAAGATAAATAAGAACTAAAACTCCACTTTCAGTTGGTATCAGAGGAGGTTGATTTGTCACACAGGTTAACACCTGAAATCGCAAAGATCACCTAGTTCTTATATTTTTTGTTGTTGTTTTGTTTTTCAAAAATGACACAAGATCTTTTATCTTCAGATCCACTTGTCTGTAATCTAGATAGATCTACTTTATGGCAAGATAGAATTAAGATATATACAAATGCCACGGATGAAGAAACTTACAAATTTATTTTGACAGGACCTCCCCTCATATCAAAGGCAGTTACACCTGCATTACCTAGCTCCATGGGTCTCAAGTCTCCTTCGAGGGCAATGAAAGGGCCTGTTTATGTTGGCGCTGATATATCTTCTTCAAAGAAAACTGCCGAAATAAAACGTGAACCTTCTTCCATTTCTTCAACTAACTATATTTTTGATGCAGAACCATCAACAAACCTAAGTGAAGAAGAACAGGAAGAAGAACTTAGAGCTAGAGCTTTCTGCATGATGGCCATATATGGAGGCTCATCTCAAATTCCAGATGCAGAATTCGAATCAGAAAAACTTGAGGTAACTCCAACTTATAATTTTACCTCTACTCAAGATAAAACTAATCATAAATTAACATTTACAGAATTAATAAAATATGAAATTAAACCTTTAAAAGAGTTAACAAATATAAATTTTCTAACTCCTGAGAATTATAAACTTCAAGAAAATTTGAAATCATCAGAAGAACAGACTATTCTTCTTAAAAACAAATTTTCTATGGCAAGCACAACTAATGGGAGAAATCTCAAAATGCAGGCCAAAAAATTTGAACAACTTTCTAAAGAGAAATTAATTAATCATGATCAACAAAAATCATCAAACTTATATTTCAATGAAATAAAAAGGCTAATATATTTTAAGAAACTTTCTAAATTAAACTATTAATAAGTTTCTCACAATTAAACTCTATTCCTAATAAACAAGCATAAAAATATTAATGTCAGATAACTTCAATGTTCTTATAGACCTTCTCCAAATTATGTTGAGCATTCTATTGTAGTTGCATTGATTAGAAATAATCAGAAGCACTGAGTGTGAGTCTCTTCTGATAGGGAGGAATCTTAAGAAAGAAGGTATCAGACAAAAATTTCCTTAGAAATCCATTAAAGATTGCTGCAATTGAAAACTCTAAATCTTTAATTTTAGGAAAGCAGAGTTGCTCAAATAATTTAAGAACAAAAATTATTAAAGCTCAAGTGAGAGAGAAAATGAGAAATCTAGAGCAACTAAGTAAGAGAGAAAATCAAAACCCCTTTCAATTGATATCAAAAAATTTAATCTCTGGAAGTGAAAATTTTAACTTCAAGAAATGAGCTGCTGCAACTGAAAATTCTAAAAGCCATTTTAAGATTACCAGGTCACTAGTTTTGATTTGATTCCAACTCAAATAGGGGGAAATTGTTGGAACCATAGCTTTTGATTTGAGTTAGGATCCATCCTTTTGTTAATAAGTCATCTAATAATTTAGATCAATCTAAATTAACAAAAATTAAATATGATGCGATCGAATCGGAGAATATACTTAAACAAATAATATAAGTTCTCTGCGTTCGACAAATGTCGAACGGCGCTCGATAAATAGCCAGACAGCGCTCGACAAATATTCATCAGAACAGCGTTCGACAAATAGCGAACGGAGCTCGACGAATCCAATCAGAACAATTGGAGCGGGCAGGCATTCTCTGAACGGCACTCGACAAACTCAATCTAGCCATTTCAGCGGTCTACAAATTCCAACTGAAAGACAATTGCTCAGTACATAAGATGGCGAGCACAGCCCGACAAATATCAAGCGGGATCGACGAATTTCTCTCTAAATTAGTTTATATTTACTTTTCTATCTTTTGACTATTCCTCTTAGTCATTGCAGATCAATTAATACTATTAGCCGTTGCAGACCAGCTCTAATAAAAAGCAATGGCAGGTTATCTTCTCGAGGAGTAAAATCATTGATGGAGACCTAAGCTCTTTCCTTCTTCCCAAGAGAAGAATTCAAATTAAGAGCAAAGGCTTTCAGATTATAAAAGGAACAGAGCAGTACTCACAAAAACACAGATATACAACATACACACGACAAAAAAGAGAAAATTCATCTTGTTGTTCTTCTTCTGTACTAACATCTTCTTGCAGATCACATATATCCTGAGACACCGATCACAACCATTTTCTCAGGATCATCTCTGCCTAGGAAGAAAGAAGTATTTGTACAATCAAGAGAAGATGGCTCCAGAACTGTCATCAACTCTCATAAGACAGGGGGAGCTCTTCAAACATCTTCATCAAGATCCATTTAACTTCAAATCAGGATCTTCAAAAGTCTTCTTATACAGAGAAGAACAATTTAATTTCTACTTTTATCTTTCCTTACTTCACCCCATCCTGTACAGGGTTATAACTCCCTTCAAAAGTTAACTCTCGGTGACAGGGCATCTTAGCAAAAACCTGCAGTTTGGTTAGAACACCTTATCAACAGCTCACCTGGTGTGAGGGCACCTTATCAACAACCTCATAGTGGAATCCTACCAGTGGGTAGAAGAGTAGATGCACCCAGTTGAGGGGAACTACTATATATTTTGTGTCATTTGTGGATTGCTTGTTTTTATCTTTTTGTTTTACCTTATGTGCTGTATTTATTTAGATGCACTTTAACTGTTTGGTTTTATAACTCACAAAGAAATCAACAAACTCACTCATAAAAATAGATATATCACTTACTTTGAAAGTAAACTTAAGCAAGATCTTTTAATAAGATAAATAACTAAAACTCTACTTTCATCATACATTTCAACATTATTTTAATCATCATACCTGGACAGATTATTTGATTGCTTGCGATTTTGCATTTTCAACATTATTTTAGTATTATTACTCCCATTTAGAACTTGCTCCTGTTGTTTGTGTAAATGCAATAATGCATCACTCTAGGTATTTGCGTAAATGTTAAGCCGGAGTTTCATAGAACTACGCTACTAGATGCGCAATTTTTGTTATGAGCTTTTCTTTATAAATTTAAAATATTGCACCTGTAGATTTATTTGATTTTAGTTCTCAGCTCCTACTACATCTTATTTTATTTGATATGGTTTTCTTGGAGAACATGAATTCTTTGAGTTTTTTCATGGAAAAAATATGGGATTATATAACACACATTTTGATGTTATTGATATGGTTCTTTAATTGCTGCTACGCTGACAATGATAGGTTGGGGCTTTTGATAGTTAAATTAGTTCCTCTTCATTTTGGGTTGGTTTTATGTGAATTTATTACTATACTTCTGTCAATATCAAATGATGCAATCTTAATCTATTCATTTTGGGTTGGTTTCAAATGCTTATGTGAATTAAATAGAGCAGTTGTGACTTAATTACTTCCTCTATACCTTCATTCCTACATTTTCTCTACCTTCATTCATTCTTTCCAGTTCTATCTGTTATATTTTATTACATGGGCTTTTGTGATTGCTATGACATTCATACATTTTCTTTATCAATACACTTAGGCTTCAAATTAATATTTTCCCAATCAATATAGTTAAATATCTGGCTCGGTCCATCACGACGACGACGGACATCTGAAGACCTCAGCAAGGTGAATCAGGAGGACTCTATTATTAAGTAACTCTTTTATTAACTGTGAATGTCTTCTAAGGCAAGGTATCACATTGATGAGTTTATACCAAATTACATTTATTATGGATGCAGATTGTCCGAAGCTCCGCACATAGTGGTCTCCTACTAGCCAAAAGGCATACATTGACATCTTAACCGCAAGGTACTCTTTTTTGAGAAAATACAAATTGTTTAAGGGTGCTTCGAGGTATTAGTCAATTAGTGGCTAAGCGAAGCATGTTAGTCTCTGTGATGAATGTTTATAGGGCTGCTCCGTAGTATTGGCCGGTAGAGGGTCAAGCGGAGCAGATAGATTTACCGTAAAATTTACTCTATTTGCATTCCTTTCTTTTACGTTACTCTATTTGCATTGTTATTGCGTAAACTATTTGGTTTAGCAATACTATAGTCTTTATTCCAATTTAGTTTCAATTAAATCAACCTGCATTATGTTGGTTTCTAAGGTACTAGAAGGTTGGAGCCATAAAATCAGAAATCTGCACTGCTATGCAGATTTCTGCATTGCAATGCAGATTTATGCACTGCTATTTGGAGTGCAACGCAGATTTATATAATGCATATTAATATCTGTATGCCATTTAATGTCTTGCGGTTATAGATGCCAAGTAGGGCCCAACTACAAGCACGTGCTGCAAGAAGACGTGAGCTTTGTGATCATCGCGCGACACTCCAAGCCGAAGCTGGTGAGACAAACATAAGAAGCTTGCTTCATGAAATATATCGCCCAAGAGGACGACCACGAACATATGCATCAAATCAGGACCGACGAACAGCAACAAATGCAAGAAGAAGAGAAGCCCGACGAACGCAAAGTCTAATGGAAATAACAATTTCCGCCCAGCCTCAAGATGAACCAACCAATCCAACAAGTACTGGAGAAGAGGGTCACCATACACAACAACAACCAGTAAACATGCCTATATTCCCCCAAGGTAATATGATTTTAGGGTTCATTGCAAGATAAATAAGATTCTATGGCAAGGTAAATAAGACACAAATGTATCAACGCCGTCCAAATAAAACACCAATCTATCAAAGTCGTTCATCTAAACAGCGCTGCCTCCTTAAGTAAGATGAATTCACCCCCAAACCTAATATCTACCGCAACCCTCCTCCTCCCGTTCTCGACGCCGTCCCAGACCGAGTCACTCCTTCCCCGCCGCATTAGGGTTATCCTGCCGCCGAAGTCCCCATTTCACGGGAGGCCACTCGATCGCACTCCTTCCCCGCCGCATCAAGCTTATGCTTGACGCCGAAGTCCCCATTTCATCGGAGAACACTCGATCGCTGGTGAGTTTTCCTTTCCGTTTTTTTTTTCCAATTTCTGATTTCTACATCCTTTTAGTTTCACGATCAGAAATGCCGCTCATTCCGCAGACTCATCTACCTCTTTCTTCCCCTAACCTAGGTCCCTCTGCAGGAGCCTTCTCCTTGCTGCCAAACTCACAGCGATCTTCGGTTAGGGCATCAAAGTGTTCGGAGTCTCCCCCTCTTCACGCCATCTTCTCCGCTGGATTTCAGAGAGGAGACTCTAGGCCTTCCACACACATGGTAATCTCTCTCTCTCTCCCCCCCCCCCCCCCCTATTCTCACACATGACCAATGCAAGAGGCCAAATCAATATAAGGGCAGAAGGATTACAGGTGCTATATGAGCCTTCCAGGGGCAGATGCATTTGCATTAATCCTTTCCGTTATGAACTTATGATTGTTAATTTAATTTAGGTACCCAACTTAATGATCAGTCCACTATTTGATCCAAGTTTTTTGGTGAATTTCTATTATTTGACAAAAACAATTAATAATAAAAACAAACAACAAACAGCAGAGCATATATATCTAACAGAAATTAAATTCCTTTTAGTAGATAAGAAATGTAATACTCTGAGTTTAGAAACTTTACACTGAAAACAGAAAATAAGCAAAACCAAATAATCAAGAGCTTTTGTCTTTCTGTGAAGGAGGCTTGAATATGATTTGTCTGTTTGGGTTCTCAGATTCTCTTTTACTCATATAAAGGTCATTAGCTCCCAGCAGTGTTTGAGATGATGCATGAGGAACCACTGCTGCTGGGTACAACCTTAAATAATCTTCAGCATTAAATAGGTGTCTTGAGTTGTACCTTTCAAATTCTTTCTTTCTGAATTCATACATTATAGTATACTGAGAGAAATATTTACCTTCTGCTTTTGCTTTGTTTATCTGAGTTGTAGCAATTGATTCTTTGAATCTAGCCATGTGAGCTATCTTATCTGATTCTTGATTGATTGGAGAAGGAGGCCTTTCATCAATTTCATTGGCTGACTTGAGGATTGGTCATCTTCTTGATGATACCTTTTCCTGTGAGGGAGCCATCAGAAACATGATGCTTATATCCTGAAGCAAGAGCCTTGGAAGAACCTGAAGGAGGAGGTCTGGATGACCAAGAACTGGAAGAACCACTTGAGCTTCTATGACTTTGTCCTGAACTTCTTGATTGCTGAGGAAGAGATTTATGGGAGGAAGAAGACATTCCTGCTGATCCTGTTGCAGGTGGAGGAGGAGGATTACTAAACATGATAGGCTTGTCAGAGTAGTATCCTGTCTTCCTCATTTTATTTCTCTTATTGTTCTCATTCCTAGAGAACCTCATCCAAGCTGGGGAATCCTTTGTTAGGGTGATATTATGCAAAATATAATAGGGGATATCATTATTTGGGGATGGAAGCTTGGGAACAGCCTTTGCTTTAGATCTGGATTTTCTTTACTTTGAAGATGGATCATCAGAATAATCATCACCTTCATCATCAAAAGGCTGAGCAGGGTTGTCATACAACTCATCAATATCATTAAAAGCTTTATTAACATCTTGCTCAACATCTTCAACATCATTATCAAAATCATCTGGCAAGGGGGAATCATCATAGAAAAAAGTTGGAGGAGAATTCATTAACCCAACTTCTTCTGTCACTACAAATGGAACTGGAGCTTGAACTGGAGCTGAAAAGCGTTTGATAATTTCCTTTAACAAAATTGAATCAAAGGGAGCAGAATATGGAACTATAACTTTTGAATAATTTTGATACTTTGGCAAACTGCTGAAAAACTGAAGAGATTCTTGATAACAAATAAATAATATCTATTGAGGGATGAATAGAAATATTATTTACAGGAGCTATAACTGGAACTGAATCTGTAACTGGAATTTCTTCAGCAAAAACTGTAACTGAACCTGGATCTACATCAATCTCAAAGACCATATCTGAACCTGCAAAAACTGGAGCTTCTTCATAAAGCATCTCCCACTGCCTAGTTTCAGGGAGACCTGAAGCTAGGCCTCTAGAAGAAGGGATAGTTGTAGAGGAGGTAGGGAAGAATGCAAGTTTAGAAGATAGGTTAGAAAGGGCTTGCAGAACAGGAGCTAGCTTCTCATCAAGGAGAGCAGTTAGCTTGGGAGATATATTGTTAAATATTTGGTCAGCTATAGAGGAGAAATCAACATACACAAAGTCATGTGGATGCTGGGAAGATGATGGTGATGGGGTAGAAGAAGATGGAATATAGGAGGGTATGAAGATGTTGGTAGCATCAGATAGGGCTGGAATGTTATCCTAATGGATAGGGGATTGAGGATGTATAGGTGACTGAGGTGGAGAATGTGGAATAGGGGAGTGAGGTGGAGACAATAGGTCAAAAGATGGAGGGGGAAGAGAATCAAATAGAGGTGAAAAGAGTGGAGAAAGAGAATCATTGAGGTCTGTGATAGATAATGATGGAAAATCTATAGATATATTTGTCTGAGGAGGAGAAGAATGCATTTGAGAAGGAATGTCTATGGGAGGGATGGAAGGTAGAACTTCTTCAGTAGAGGTGTGCTGAAGAGATTGAGTGGGGAGAGGAGTTGAATCAGAAGGAGGAACTTCTGGTAGGGTGAAGGGAGTGTATGTATCAGCCCTGGTGCTTTTTCAGAAGCTTGCCTGGAAGATTCTGCCCTTGGAGTCCTCTTGGGAATCACTCTCTCCCATCTACCAAAGAGTGCTGATGTCAGCCTCTTGCTTGCATTAATAAATACTTTTGGGGACACCAACTGCTCTGGGCATTTCTCTTGAAGAATAATGCCTAATATCCTGCCACAGCAAACACTCGATTTGCTTTGCTTCTTCTTGATTGAGTAAAAGAGAATCAATCCCCAATTTACCTGCTTCTTCTCTACTAAGGCCACCATCAATAGAAATTTGTGCCTTGGAATATAATCATGAGCCGAGACTTTGCCCAACAAAACCTTTCCAACCACGTCTGCCAAGAACTTGTATTCAACAGACAAGTTCTTCTTCATAAGATGGTTAGGGTTTCCACCGGAGTGACCCATTTTAACCAATGCAGCATTCAACTCATCAGAGGTGATTTCTAAATCATCATCACCATTTACTAAACCAAAAACATCTGATAAAATTTCTAGGGTAAGAGAGACCTGGTTTCCTGAAAACCTTCCTGAGATGGTTGTTTCATTCTCTGTCTTAAGAGTGTGCACCCATTCCTTGATCTCTGCAACTGGTAGCTTCATCCTGGTGGTCATAAACTTTCTTAAGTGTTGTTCTTCAAAGCGTTGAAGAATGTCTTGGACAGCTTGGTCAGAAAAAGCAAACGATTCCTGCAAGAGAAAGAAGATCAAGTGCAAGAGAACTGGAAGGAGGCAAGAGCAAGTTCTGTAGGTGCAGAGATGAAATGGAATCAAAATTTGATTATAAAGGAAGAAATCTGAGAAGGCGCGAACTTTCGTAGAGCGGGGTTCGGCTAAACCTAATAAAAACAGAAGTCGAAGAGTCATAGACCTTTTTCAAACTTTATTCGAGAAAAAAAAATTTCGTCGATCTTTGTTCAATTAACAAGTTGGCTTCGTCGATCTCTGAAGCTAATAGGTTTTGTAGATCTCCGTTCGACGATCGATTAAATTTCGCCGTTCGATAAAATGAGGGGATAAGTAGAAAATTTAATTTTTAATTTATTGAATCTCCATCTATCATTCCTAGCTGATTTATAAAGAAGATATGTTTCTTTTCATCCAAAGGTGTAGTGAAAATATCAGCCCTTTGTAAGTCAGTAGGAATAAATTGTAGGCAAATTTTAATTTTATCCACATTATCTCTGATAAAGTGGTGCCTAATCTCTATGTGCTTAGTCCTACTATGGAGTACTGGATTTTGTGATATAGATATTGCACTAGTATTGCCACAAAATATGATTGACTTATTTAAGTTGATACCATAGTCTAGGAGTTGATTTTGTATCCACAAAATCTATGAGCAGCAACTGCCTGCAGCAATATATTCTGCTTCAGCTGTTGATGTAGACACAAATGTCTGTTTCTTACAAAACCAAGACACTATCTTATCACCAAGAAACTGGCAACCTCCTGATGTGCATTTCCTGTCTACTCTGCATCCAGCATAATCAGAATCTGAGAATCTAGTTAATTCAAATTCTGATGTAGTTGGATACTAGAGTCCTAGATTAAGACAACCCTTTATATATCTCGAAATTCTTTTTAATAAAATAAGGTGAGATTCTTTGGGGTTAATTTGGAACCTAGCACAAATACATGTAGCAAACATTATGTCTGGTCTACTAGTTGTTAATTAAAGTAAATAGCCAACAATTGCTCTATATACTTTCTGATCAACAGGTTTCCCTGATTCATCATTGTCTACAACAGCATTGGGGGGCATGGGTGTTTTCATAGTGAAAGCATCAGACATACCAAATCTTTTCACTAATTCCTTAGCATACTTGGATTTTGATATGAATATGCCATTTGGATTTTGCTTCACTTGAAGGCCAAGGAAGTAGGATAACTCACGCATGCTACTCATTTCAAATTTAGATTGCATTAAGTCAGAAAACCTTTTGCATAGATTTGAATCAGTAGAGCCAAATATAATATCATCTACATAGATTTGAACTAGTAAGGTTTGATTTTTATGTATCCTGAAAAATAGGGTTTTATCAACAATGCCTCTACAGAACTTGTTCTCTAAAAGAAAATTAGCTAGGGTCTCATACCATGCTCTGGGAGCTTGCTTGAGACCATGGAGAGCTTTATTAAGCTTAAATATATAAGAAGAGTGAGTTGGGGAGATAAAACCTGGTGGTTGTTCCACATAAACTTCTTCTTTAATATCTCCATTTAAGAATGCACTCTTCACATCCATCTGATAAACTTTGAATTTCTTGAAGGCGGCAAAGGCAAGAAATATCCTGATAGCTTCCAGTCTAGCAACAGGAGCAAAGGTTTGATCATAATCAAGTCCTTCTTCCTGAGAATATCCTTGGGCTACCAATCTTGCATTATTTCTGATTAAGAAGCCTTGATCATCTAGCTTGTTCCTAAAGACCCATTTAGTGTCAATGACTGGATGGCCCTTTGGTCTTGGAACCAAATCCCAAACCTTGTTCCTTTCAAATTGCTTGAGTTCCTCTTGCATTGCAACAATCCATTTTGGATCTTGTTCTGCATCTTTTATGGATTAAGGTTCAATCTGTGATAGGAAACAAGTATGCATCTAATTTTGGTGTAGTTGATGCCTTGTTTGAACACCTGCTGAGATATCTCCAATAACTTGAGATATTGGATGAGCTCTAACTGTGATGTGATCAACAGTTGGAGTGGATTCAGCAATAGTTTCCTCTTTAGGGATTTGTTCAGCTGTCACTTGATTTGACTTATCAGCAAGATCTTCTGGAATATCTTCTTCTTTACTTTCTTCAATAGTTTGAGATGATGGAAGTGGAGATTCTTCATTCTGTAGATTTAATCCATTGAGCTCTTCACATAGAGCTGGTACCTGCAAATTTGGTAGAGTTGGTGTTCCTCTCCTCAACTAACATATTAGTTTCATCAAAAGATACATGCATGGACTCTTCTATCTTAAGAGTTGATTTGTTGTAAACTTTATATGCTTTACTAGTAAGAGAATATCCAAGGAATATACCTTCAGCAGCCTTTGCTTCAAATTTCCTTATATATTTCTTATCATTGTTATGCACATAACATTTACAACCAAAAATCTTAAAATAGTTAACCTTAGGCTTTTCATTCTTAAGTAGTTCATAGGGAGTTTTACCCTTGAGTTTATGTATCAGACTTCTATTCAACACATAATGTGCTGTGTTCACTGCCTCTGCCCAAAAAGAGAGTGGCAAGTGAGCATCCGCAAGCAATGTAGTTGCTGATTCAATTAATGTTCTATTTTCCTGTCAGCTACCCCATTTTGTTGAGGAGTTCTATGAGCAGAGAAACATTGCCTAATCCCTTCTTTTCCACAGAATTCTCTCATCAAAAGAGATTCAAACTCAGTGCAATGATCACTTCTGATCAATGCAACTAGAGTAGAGTACTCAATCTTGATGGACCTGAGAAAGTCTGTCAGAACACTGAAGGTTTCAGACTTGTTTCTAAGAAAGAACACCCAAGTGAATCTTGAGAAGTCATCTACAATAACTAAGGAGTAATGCTTCCCTCCTAGACTCTACAATGCAGTGGGTCCAAAGAGATCCAAATACAGTAAGTACAGAATCCTAGGTGAATCACTCTTGGATACAGATTTGAAACTACTCTTGGTCTACTTTCCTAGTTGACAAGCCCTACAGAGTCCTTCCTTCTTATATGAACCAGAAGGCAGTCCTCTTACAAGATTGTCTTTGGAGAGCTTAGACATAGTTCTGAGGTTAATGTGTCCTAGTATTTTTTGCCATAATTCATTTGTTTTACTTATAGAATTAATTGAACAAATATCTGAATTGGCAGAGTCAAAATTGACTAAATAAATATTTTCATGTCTAATACCAGATAACACATTAATGTTTTTATTATTGGTAATAAGACATAAGGAATGGTTAAAAGTTACCTGATAACCTTCATCGCATAACTGGCTTATGCTAATGAGGTTATGCTTGAGACCCTTGACATAAGCTACCTCTTTGAAGATAACTGCTCCAACTTTGATTCTTCCATATCCTTTGGTTTATCCACAGTTCGAGTCTCCAAAAATCACTTTGGGTCCAAGTTTTGCCTTGTAATTGCTTAGGTTGGTCTTGCTTCCTGTCATATGCTTAGAGCACCCACTATCCAAATACCACTGTTGTCCTATGTTTGGATAGCCTCGTACCTGCAAAACAGAAAACATTCTAGTTTTTCTTGACCCAGACTGCCTTGGGTCCTTTTGTCTTACCACAAAAATCTGAAATGTAAGAAATCTCAGGTTGATCCTTATAGCATGTGGATGATATCTCCTTGGAGGAATAATCCACTCAGTAAAAGGATTTTTAGTATGTGGAGAATTAGAATTCTTTTGAAATTCAGTACATTTTATGTTCGACGAACTTGGCTGAGTTCGTCGATCGCCATTCGACGAATTGAAGTGATTTCGTCGAGCGCCATTCGAAGGATAACTATACTAAAATTTTGTATTCAGCTTTTTTCGATCTTCGTTCGACGAATTCATGTGATTTCGTCGAGCGCCGTTCGACGAATTCTTTTGAATTCTTTTATTTTTAACATCCTTGCTTGAGGTATTCTTACTTACTTCTACTGCCTCTTTGCTTTTGGCAGAAATGAACTTTACTGGAGTAGATAAAATATTTTTCTTAAGAATATGTGGTTCACTTGATGATGCACCCAAGCCCAGTCTGCCGTTGAGTCTAGCATTCACTGTGCTTGTGATGTCCATCAGTTTGATGCTTCTCCCATTGATTGATTCTTCAAACTTCTTAGACTCAGATAGTTTGTTCTCAATAAGAACAATATGTTCTCTGGAGGCAGCCAATTCTTTCTTAAGATTGGCATTATCTTCAGTCAGTTGATTCATTTCAACCAACTTATTTCTGAGGGAAATTATTTCCTTCTCAAATTTAATTAAATCTAAAAAAAGAGTTTTAAATTCATTTTTAAAATCATTTGAATTAAAATCAATGGTAGATATTACCTGATCACTGTCATTGTCAGATTCTGATTCATCTGAATTACTTCCTGAGGCATTGATAGCCATCATGCAGAAGTTTCTTTCTTCTTCATCATCTTCATCATCACTGGAGCTGGATGATGATGCATGATCTGAATCATTGCATGAGTCATAAATAGCCATCAAGCATTGATCCTTTTCATTTGTATCATTCTCATCTTCAGATGTGCTAGATGATGACTCTGACTCTCTATCACTCCATGTTTCAGCTACAAAGCCTCTTCCCTTATGTTTGTGTTTGTGGGAGGATGGCTTGTTGGAGTGCCTCTTTTCTTCTTTATCTTTTCTCTTGTCCTTCTTTTGATTCTTTGGACACTCAGGTAGAATATGTCCAGGTTTCCTGCAACCATAACAAATACTTCTTTAGAATTTGATTTGTCATACCTTGGTTTTTCTTTGGATCTGGAATCCTTCTTTCTGAAGTCCTTTCTAGCCATTTTGTAAAATCTGTTGGCTAGTAGGCTCATAAACTCCATTTCTCCTGGAGCTTTATCTTCCTCTTCTGTTGCTTGGAAAGCAATGCTTCTCTCCTTTTTGGAGGCTGGTGAAGAGGTAGATTGTTCAGCTTCTCTAGACTTGATAAGCTGCTTGCGGGTCTGTGTTGTGTAGGGCTTGAGGGCCTGAGTGTTGAGCTTGCAGGCTCGGGGGAAGTAGGGGCTTGCGGGCCTAGGCTGTTGTATTTGCGGGTCCGACGTGTAAGGCTTGAGGGCCTGATGATTTGGCGGCGTTTGCCAAGCCTAGCACACTGCTAGGTAGGTGCAGAGGGAAAGGGGACCACTCAAGACACCCATTCTTGAGGAACCTTTAACATCGTTGTGTGTTTTCTGTGTTATGCTTTATAACTCTTAGATCTACTAACCAGAATTCAAGAACACCTGAAGGGGATAATTTAATATGAAAAACCTATTCACCCCCCCCCCCCCTCTAGGTGATAAATTGACACCCAATAAACAACACTGGGTACATCTACTCTTCTACCACTCTTGGTAGGAATCCACTAGGTTTTTGATCTGGTGCCCTATCACCAATGGGATTTTTGATCAGGTGCCCAAACACCACTGAGCTTTTGATCAGGTGCTCAAACCAAAACACAGGTTTTTGATCAGGTGCCCTGCCACCAAAGGGTTAACTTTTGAAGGGAGTTAGAACCCTATACAAGATGGGGTAAAATAAACAAAAAGGTTTATGAAGTTCTTCTCTGTCAACAAGCTGAGAGAAGACTAGTGGATTGTTGTGTTGTAAGGCTCCCCCTGTCTGATAGAAATTCTTGACAGTTGAAGGATGGAGCTTTCTCTTGAATGTAGAAAATCTTCCGTGATAGCAGATGAATCTGAGAGACAATGTTTCTCAGATTATTGTTGCTCTGTGAAGATTAAGAACTAGCAGTTGAAAACTGAGAGAAGATTGTTGATGTTCTCAGGGAAAGAAAATGTTGCTGTAGAAGATGAAGATTTATGTATCTCTGAGTATTTTCTATCTCTTCTTTATTCTCTATTGAATCCACTGATATATCTTTTCTTCTCTATATCTCTCTGATATATCTCTCTGATTGATCTCTTTTATATCTCTTTTTCCTTAAACATATATCTGACTGATTTGAAAAACAAATCTTCTAAATAAGGAATAAAATATTCTGAAATGATTATTCTTGGAACTGCAATCTGATTCAACATGAATACTTTAATTAATTTTCCTTTTCCATGAAAGTGTCCTTTTCCAATATATCAACGGCTATATTCTCGAAAAAAGAGAATAGAAAGGAAAAAATAAAAGGAAAGATTAAATCTTGACTTATTTGATAAATGAACAAGTCCAAATAGAATTGAATAAATCCATTGCTGATAGTCGACCTGAGTTCAGAGAAAATAGATAACTGATTCATCAGAGATTTGTCAAGCTGGAGAAGAAATTCGTCGAGCAAAAAGCTGAGTTCGTCAATCTCAATCTAGATTTCGTCGAACTGAGAGATAATCTGATAAACTAGCTGGAAGAACTGAATTTGTCGAGCTGAGGAACAAATTCGTCGAACTGAAACACGACGTTCGTCGAACCCAGGAAGGAGTTCATCGAACGCAGAATGATGTTCGTCGAACGAAGAAACTTGGAATTTTCCTCAGTTCTAGCTGACTTAAACAGCCTTAAGCCTTGACCCTTAGACTATACAATTGGGGTCAACATGAGTCCTAATCACAAATAGTGATCCTAGCCCAAATCACTAATAGTGTTGTTCTAACACTCCTCATCAACAACCACTGTCAAACATTCCTCTCCAACCTACTCCTGCAACAACTCTTCCTGATTCTACAGAACAAGATTCTCCTCCTCCCTCTTCCCCTCATGCAGCCCCATCTGCTAATATTGATCAGGCAATAGCTAGAGCAGTGGATCTGGTCACTGGAACATTCTCTTAGCTGATACAAGTGTATTCCTGGGAATTTTAAAAAAAGTATTCTCAGATGGAAACTGAAATGAAAGAAACAAAAGAGTCATTATAGGAAATCACAACACTGATATCTTCCTCCAAAATAACAAGATCTTTCTTAACCTCACTAGCCAGTAAGGTTCAGAAGGTGAGATTATTCAAGAGGAGGAAGTTCCTGCCCAAGATGTTTCAGTTTCTACCCAGAAGTTTCAGTGCCTGCGCAGAACCAGGGGGAGCTGCATGCACAAACCTAGGGGAAGATTCTCACATTTGATGACCAAATTTAAGAGGAAATTACTATAATTGTTCATGAAGCTGTGCTCACTGTTGAAAATGTTGCATCAACTCAGGGGGAGCTCAAAAGGATGCTGACAAGACTGTTGAGGAGGAGGAGACACTCCAATTTTCACAAAGAAATGTGTCAATACATTTCTTTTCTAGAAAAAGAAAAGTTTCTCCTAATTACAAATATAAATCACAGTCAGGTGAGAAGGAATTTTAAAACTACTCTTTTGATCTTCAGTGCATACATGTGAGTAACAATTCTGATGAACATAATTTTATTATCAATAACTTCATCAATACCATCTCAGTTTATATTATTACCTTTCTCAACATATGATTGTATGTGGATTCTTTTACTTTCAATATATTGAAATCACTTAAGAGTCTGTAAAATTTGTTAATATAAATAGGGGGAAATTGTTGGGAAAAACACCCTCTTGATTTACCTTACAAATTCTGTAAAAGTGATTTCATTCTCTAGGATTCATTACCCATGTTGTATAGTGAGGGTAATATGGTCTTTAGATATCCTAGATTGTCATATTCACTAAGGTGTGTACAAACCTAGTTAAAAGGAAGTCAAAAATTAGTTGAGTTAAACTTGCATCGAATAGAAGTCGACGCAACTTTGATTAAAAGTTGAAGCAACTTCGAGTAGAAGTAGAAGTAACTCAGCCTGGCTGTCGACACCTCATTTAATCGGTAGTCGACACAATGTCGATTAGATATCGACGCAGAAGGTAGAAGTCGATGCATGCAATCTTTCATGATGAAGTCAACGCAACATCGATTATTATTCGACACAGAAGCCAGAAGTTGAAGTCCACGGATACATTGATAAGGAATCAACGCAACGTCGATAACAGAGTTCAATTCAAAGTTAAGGTTTTCTGAAGCAGATCTCGACCTGGCTTCTAATGGAATTCGAAGGTGTGTCGATATGAAGTCCGAAGACATTTGACGCAATGTCAAATACAGTCCAAGAATGGATACTCCTTGGAATTGATTCAGAAGATTATAACAGACCACGTATATATGGAAATTATTTGAATCATAACGGGTCGCAACAGGATATAAAGAAAGAAATGCATTAGAGACTCATAAATGATATAATTGGAAGATACATTAAAGATATTGACGGGTTATCAACAGACATAGCTGGAAAGCTACAATTCTTATTCTATATATTCCAATTGAACAATAGGTCAGAAGTGAAAGAGATTAAATTCAAAATTGATAAAGGATTATATACATATAGAATTCGAAAAGAAATAAATAGCTCTGGTCCTCTGCTTCTCTCTCTCTCTCTCTCTCTCTCTCTCTCTCTCTCTCTCTTTCTCTATGATTCTACCCGACAGATCTCTGTACAAAAGTTCTTCTTCCTCAAGCTGCAGAAAGCTTCTTCTTCTTCTTCCCTCTCTGAAAGGATATAAATCAAAGATACAGAGATCAATCTAAAAAGGCTAGATCAGTACTTATAATCCTTGCATCTTCTTCTAAGCAAGGAATCATCATCTTACAAAGGATCCAGAACACTTAGTGCCTAGAATCCTCAGTGACTGCTGAAAGATGATTCAAATCAGAAGATTACACTTCATCATCATCTTTTTCTTCTTACTATAATTCTCATTTTTATAAACAAAGCAAAGAGTTTTAAGAATCCCTCTTCAAAGGATTCAGTCTTGGTTCAAGATCTCCTTATCATAAAATCTGATTTGGTTCAAGATCTCCTTATCAAAAGATTTGGTTTAGTTCTATGAGTCCCCTTATCAAAATCCTCAGTCCTAGTTCTAAGAGTCTCTTTATCAAAAGACTCAGTGGTTCTAAGAGTCTCCTAATCAAAAGACTTAGACACTATGATTGTGTATTCCTCCCAAGGTGGTAGAAGAGTGGACTACCCAAATTTTGGAGAACCACTATATCTTTTGTGTCTTCTGTGTTGTGAATTTCTGTGATTGTCTCTAGTCTACTTTTATTATTTTTTGATTTATTTAATTCTGGCAGGAATCTTAGATGCTTAGGAATTTGGATTATTTTTATGTGCACTTCTTTTTAAAAGTTTTTAAATCTCTATTCATCCCTCTAGTGAATTCTCAGGGAAGCAACTATGCACTTTCACAGATACTGCTAAATATATGATAAATAAATTAAAAATAAATGCTGCTAAAACCTATCAAATGAGAAGTAATGTGATGTAAAAGTGAGCTAATAAGATGTCGAAAACTCTATACAAAATACACTCATCAACATTCTCCATCCCAAATTTCTTTATTAGATCATTAGTATATTTAGATTATGAAATAAATTTTCCATCACTGTCATACTTCACTTAAAGACCAAAGATGTCTGACAGTTCAACCATACTACTCATTTCAAATTTATGTTGCATGAGGGAAACAGATCTCTTACAAAGTTTGATGTCTTTAGGTCTTCTCAACTATTCCTCTTTGAAATGAGTTTTCAGAAGGAATGTAGATAGGGCCTCATACCATGCTCTTGGAGCCTTCTTGAGACCATATACAATTTTATTTAATTTGTAGACATGAGAGGGGGAGTTAGGACCAACAAAAACTTGAGGTTATTCTATATAAACCTCTTCTTGAAGAAAATAATTTATAAAGGCTCTCTTGAAATTCATATGGAAAACTTTGATCCTTTTATGGCAGCATAATCAAAGAACATAATTTTTGCTTCCAACCTTGCAGTAGGAGCAAGTTATGATCATAATCAATCCCTTCTTCTTGTCTATAATATTGAACTTCCCGCCTTGCTTTGTTTCTCATAATAGCTCCATCAGCATCAAGCTTGCTTCTGAATAATCATTTAGTTCCAATGATATGGTAGTTCTATGGCCTTTCAACCAATGTCCAAACTTTGCTTCTTTCAAATTAAGCAAGTTCTTCTTGCGATAACAATAATCCAGTGGGGATCATTATTTGCTTCTTCAAACTTCTTGGCTCAATTTTTGATAGAAAGCATAGGAAATTAGCTTTATTGAATAATCTACTCCTTATTTGAACTCCAATAGATATTCCCCCAATTACTTATGAAGGAGGATGATCTTTTAGAGTTACCAACTTAGAAATTGGAGCAACTATCTTATTAAGTGGTGTGATAGGGTCTTCTTCAGGAGCTTCTTCTATAAACCTTGTTGTTTGAGCACTAGGAACTTGATGAGATTCTTCAGTAATATGCATTATTTCTTCAACTACACTATCTTCATCTTTAAGAGTGTTCTCAATTAGAACCAGTTCTGATATATCATTTGAATTGGTAGACCACAGAGCTTCACTTAAAACCAATTGATCCATCTGTTTGACAATTTCTTCAACCTGCATATTAGGACTTAGTGAAGAATTTGTTCCACCAAGGAACATGTTAGTCTCATCAAAAGTAAAATGCATTAATTCTTCAATTTTTAAATTTCTTTTGTTATAGAATCTGTATGCTTTGCTAGAAGTGGAGTATCTTTAGAAGATACCTTCATCAGCCTTCTTGTCAAATTTGGCAAGATGACTTTTGCTATTGTTTAAGATATAGTAGATGCTTCCAAATATTTTAAAATAAGAGATATTTGGAGTTTTCCCTTCAACAACTCTTATGTACTCTTTTACTTAATCTTATGAATAAGACTTTTGTTGAGAACATATTAAGTCGTGTTAACTGCCTCTGCCCAAAAGTGCATAAGAAAGTTAACCTCAACAAGTAATGTTCTACCAGATTCAATAAGGGTTCTATTATTTCTCTTAACAACCACATTTTGTTATGGGGTTCTAGGAGCTAAGAAGTTATGTTTGATCCCTTCACCCTTAAACAATTCACACATCCTATGAAACTCAAACTTAGTGTCATGATCACTTCTAATCATAACAACTAATGTATTGAGTTCATTTTAGATCTGTCTAAGAAATGATGAGAGGGTCTTGAATGTGTTATACTTTGTTCTCAAAAAGAACACCCAAGTGAATCTTGAGAAGTCATCCATAAGTATTCGAGTGTAAGATTTACCCCCTAAGTTGGTGACAGAAATAAGTCCAAACAAATCCATGTTAATTAGATATAAGATTCTTGGTGAATCATTTTTACATACTTTCTTAAAGGAAATCCTTGTTTTCTTTCCCAATTGTCAAGCTCTGCATGGTTTTTTCTTTGCATATTTTCTTGGTGGCAGCCCTCTTACAAGGTTATGTTTAGACAGTTTGGACACTATTTTTAGATTAAGATGTCCAAGCCTTCTATCACATAATTCAGCATTAGAGATTTTTGAAATAAATAGGCATATATTGGTTGTGTTAGAAATGAAATCAACTAAATATACATTGCCTTTCCTAATACCAGTTAGAACAATATTGCATGATTTATTATAAATTATTTTGCATTGGTCATGCGTGAAGACTACCTTGAATCTCTTCTCACACAGCTGGATAATGCTTATGAGGTTGTGTTTTAACCCCTCAAAATAAGCATCCTTGGTGAAGGTAATAGCACCAGCATGAATCACTCCATATCATAGTGTTTTCCATAGTTGGAATCACCAAACATCACCTTAGGAGCAAGCATGGATTTAAATCATCCAGCTGAATTTTATATCCATTCATATGTAAGATCCCAATTTTCTTTTAGGGGTCTAAGTGTTTGGTGGTGTGGTGATGTGCACCCCAAGCTAGTTTACTATGCTAGGATAAAACCTTCAATCCCTAGATGGTGTAACCATACTATGATCTAACCTAAGGTGTCCATATGCTCTAATGACTTTTATACCCGTTCATGGTGTGTGTGTGCTAGGTCACGACCATGTCCAACTAGTCCTAAGGTGACCTAGTGGTATCATGGATGTGCTTTGGACTTGGTGAATTTACCTAGGTCACTAAGGACCAACCAAGGCGTGACACGTCACCTAAATTCAACCTATAAGTCAACTCTAGTGTATTTGGATGACTCAATCCATATTATGATCACTTAGTCAATGTTCGACTTGCTTGAGACCTAAGCCATCTTATGGTTGGGTCAAGTCACCAAAAAGTTCAAGGGTTGACCATGAATAATCAAACTAGAGCCATAGGGTTTAATTTGAATTATTCAAACCCAATTGGGTTCAATCCAAGCTAGCCCGACCCTGATCAGTCTCCAATATCTTGGAACATGGTCTTCCGCATCTCGTAGGTTTGAGAATAACAAATCCTATGTGTTTTTGATCTTGTGTGTCTAAGTGTTCAGGAAACAAGTCCATATGAATCAAGGATAGCATAAGAAGGTTGCCCCCAAATTTGAAGCCATAATTCCAACATGTCCACTAGCACAGAAGGTAGCACCTAGCACAGGTGCTAGCTATGATTAGAGCAGTTTCGGGAGCTGTTTTAGAAGGTGTTAGTTCCAGTCGGTAGCTAGCGCAGGCGCTATCTCGGAGCACTTGAGTAATGTTGGGAGGCTTTCCTTGGATTGAAGATACGCACGCGGAGAATGTTTCCTTATCCAGGATAGCGCCGGCGGTAGCGCTAGCGCAAAAGCTAGCTCCAAGGCTATAAAAAGGACCCCTTGGCTCCATATTTTTCATCCTCTCCCACTCCTAAATTCTAGAGCTTCGTGCCACATCATATAGAGGAAGGTTTAGAGAGATACTCCCACAAATTCATGAAGGCTTAAGAAGATCTGTGGAGAATATTTCAACATGCTTCATCATCGTGACGAAAGACTGCATCATCTACGATCATACTCTGCGGGTCTTTGTCTACTTCTTCAAGAGATCCACATAGAGGGAGTTTTTCATATTGTTGTTTATTTCATCTCTTTATTATTGTAATCACGTAGAAATTCGCCTCGTGTTGGCGACTAGGTCTGGGTAGGACTTAGGGCAGAAATTAGCCTCGTGTTGGCGATTAGGCCTAGGGTGTAGATTTAGGGGGTGCTTGAGGCCATATCTGGGGAAGGGTTGGCTAGAGCGGCTTGAGGTCATATCCGGGGAAGGATAGGCTAAAGCCAGCAGTTCGTGGGGATACGTGTCGGGATAGAAAATGAAAAAGTCTTTTTACTATTCGCCTTCGATTTCTAGCGTTATAGAAATCTATTTTTGTAATCAATTTTATTAATAGTAATCATGTCTCTTTGTGTAATAAAATTGATTTGTTCTTCATTTCTCCAAATTGTTTATTATATTTCTTTCATAATAAATCAATTTAGATCTTTATTCAAAATCACTATTTTAATCTCTTAGCTTTTCAAGTATTTCAAAATAATAAAAAAAGTTTTTAAAACCCTTATTCACCCCTCCCCCCCCCCCCCCCCCCCCCCACTAAGGGCGCCTACCGATCCAACACAATAGGTGTGTCCCATCGATTTTGTGGTTGAGAAGGAGTTTAGAGGAGAGAGAAGGCACTACAACAAACTGCACTTATAGTAAGGACCTATATCGTTACAGTAAGTGCCAAAAATCGTTACAAAAACTCTTTGGTAACGAAAAATACTTTAAGTAACGGTCCTCCTCTAAAGCTCGACGCTAAAAGTTCTTGTAACGAATGTATGCATGTCGTTACAAATAAATTAATTGTAACAAACGACATTTTCTCGCCAAAAAGAGATTCTTGCTCACAATAAATTGGTCACAATAAATATTATTTCGTTACGAATGTTTTTTTCCTCACAAAAAAACAGTTACGATTAAAACTATTTCGTTACAGATGTTTTATTTTTTCCTCACTAAAAATAAACTAACTTCGTTACAATAAAATGTAATAAATATTATTTCGTTACAATAGATTAAACAATAGTAACGAAAAAAACGTTACATTTGTTTTCCATTCTTCTTACTACAGCCAATTCATTTATATATCAAAAATATTCCATTTCTATTTTTTGTGTACCTGAAATTTTATTACAAATAATAATCTTGAAAACACATATATTTAATATTTCGTAACAAGATCAACATGTATTTATTCACACCAAAAGGTATTACATAGAGTACAAGTTATTATCATCTCTTCTAAAATAATACAATATTACATTACAAGATCAACATGTTTCTAATAAATCTTCCGTCATTTTTCGAAAAATGAATTGTCCATCACTTTCTGACTAATGAATCTTTCGTCACTTGCCGGTCAATGCTCGAGCACCCTACAAATAAAAGAGAGAAATTAAGATCACCCTACAAATAAATGAGAGTAGAAACATCCATACAAACTCTTATCCATACATGCATAATCCATACACACCCAATTAAACAAGCATACAATAAAACACACACTTGCCGCCCGTTGTTTAGTTCACACTGAAATTAAGGTCATGAGGGAGTTCACTGTTTAGTTGTAATGTTCTGAAATTAAGATCACATGTTAATGACACTTCACTGCACTTAAAATCACACACTTCACTACACAACTCTTTAAAACGTACAGCAACATAAATGTATAGATCAATCACACACTTCACTCCATTAAAATCACACACTTCACTCCATTAAAATCACACACTTCATTCCACTAAAATCAATTTGAAATTATCATATAGATCAATCGAATTGTTATAGTATCAAAAATATAATTTAATCCTTATATTTGATTAAATGAATATAAACATATCATTAAGTAGTTACCTAGCATGAAATTTTGGAAGGCAAAATTGGAATGAGCCAGACTTAGCAGTTTTTTGTAAATCACTTGAGGTGCTTCTTGAAAATAAAGACATTCATGTTAATTCATGCTGCAACATAAATGTATAATCACTGATGTGCAGAAGCCAGAACACTAACTTAGAATGCTTGTTAGGGATTTAATTTCAAAATGGGCATCCAAACCATTTAAACCTTGTGAGACTGGAGGGCATCATAAATTGATGGATGACATTTTACCCATCTTGATTAATTACCTTTTCAACGCCATCAAATGGTGGAGCGCTTGGCATGTGGTAGTATTTTCCCTACATATTGTAGTATTAAGCACACATGTAAGCTATAATAATCATATAGACATTTCCAAATAACTCAAAAGATATATATATAAATTTAAAAGAAATGAAATGCAGGTAAACTATCATCACTGCATTAACTACCACAGTTTTACACCGTCATTACTCAAACCCGACAATTGGCCCCAACAGAATCTATGTAACATTAGTCAATCATTGCCTGGGTGCAATGATGTGTATACCATCTGTACTATGTTATTACAGTCCTATATCAAAAAATCGATCATGCATGTATGCAATTGTGCATTAGAATCCCATATTACCTTATTCTCAGACCAAACATACCATCTTTAGTATGTTATTACAGTCCTACATCAAAAAATCATTGACCATGCTTGTATGTAATTGTGCATTAGAACCCCCATTACCTTATCCTCAGACCAAACAAAACTAGAGAACTGGAGAATTTCCCTCTTCAGAAAATGTACCTAACAAGGGTTTGAAAAGTAGTGGGACAGTTGTATATCCTAGTCAGGCGCAAAATAATAGTAAAACATGGCAGAGAATGAATTTACATTTGCTTTTCTTCCAAAAAGAACTGTATGAAGTACTTGAAGACACTCATCGACATTCCTTTTTAACAGTTTGAAAACCACTGGAGATGCAAAAATTAAAAAATTAAATCAGAGGAGCACAAACAAGTTTATTTTACCATGTAAACAAATCTTTTCTGCTTGCAAACAGTTTGTCTGCTCTTAAAAATGCATGCTATACAAAGCTTTTCCATGTTACAATCTATTTATATTTTGCAAATACTTCTTTTCTAATCTAAAGAGAAATTTAAATAAACAAGAAAAACAACCGAGTGAATTACCTTGCAACCTTTTGCAAAAAAAAATATTTGATCTATTTACAATATCATAAACAGGTGCTGTTGAAACTTATAAAATCTTAAATTGAAGTTAAACACTAGTAAAATATGGCTAAAAGAAACCATAGCAAGTTTTAATGTGCAAGCTGTGTAAGTGCTATGGTTTCTAATTTACTAGCTAACTTGCACATGTGCAAGTTGTTAGATAAATATGCATATGTGCAAGCTAGCTAGTAAATTTTCAAATGTACAATTGCAACATCAGAGGTTGTTCTAGCCACAATTTATATACATACCTATGGGTTATGCCTATACTTATACAATTGCAACATCATCACTGTCGTTGATGCTGGAGCTGCTGGGAAGTTGCCGGCCTCCGGAGAAAGTGGAGTTCATACTGCTTCAAAACACTATTCAGCAGATCCAAAGAGAATCAAAATTCTTATGCTTATAAAATTGTGGAAGGAAAACAATGGGAAAACAATGTGCCTATCAGGCAGGTTCCAATAAATAGACAAGCTGCGCAAAAATCTCCAAAATTAACAAGTCATGGAGTTCACCGCCAGTAATTCTACTTCATCAATGGAAAAGTGAAGAGGTTCCCACAGAAAAATCAACAATTAACAGCCTCAAGGCCTAAACACGGGTCTTTTCCCTATCCAAAATGCTATAAATTCATGTTCCCACTCCAATCGGGGTTTCCATCAATTTACTTACAAGGAAGGGGTTGGAGAGCCATAAACATTCAATACCTTGACCGAGATGGTAGGGTGATCATGGTCGGTGTCCTCCTTCAGAACCGCCGCATAATCGGCGAGGACGACGACGTTGGGTTGGATCTCTTCCGAGACACACTTCATCCCACTCGTCGGCAAGCTTATCCACACAGCTCCGGCGTCGGGCATCTGCGAGTTGAATAGGAGAATGAAGAGTAAGAAGAAGATGAGGATGCGATCATCATCGACGATGCAGAATCTGAGGAGGGGGCGAGGTTGGGATAGCGGAGTTTACCGAGCCGATTCATTTCTACGTGTAACTTCTTCTCGCCTAGGGCGCAGCCATGGAGGCGCTTGACGGTGAATGCACAACCATCAGGGAGCAAGACTTTGTAGGAGGTCCCTGCTCGAGTGCTTCCGGCGACGATGATGTGATCTGGATGAAAATCGCCTGACGGGAGATCGGGTAGGAGATCGAGACAGGAGAGTTGTCGGGGAAGATATTAGCGAAGCCCTAGCACATTAAAGAAATTATTAAGCGGGAGAGGAGTGTTTTAATTTTTTTATGGAGGGAATTTTTTTTATGGAGGTAAATTTTTTCCCTCCATATATTTCACGATGACATGTGTGATATTAAAATTTATAAATTAAGTTTTTTTAATTAATACAACAATAACACCACCAAAGACTTCGTCTTCCTTTGGCGTGACGTTTTTCCTCGGATGAGTTTGGAGTAAAATGCTATCGGCATAAGATGTTGTTTGACATGACAATAGTTATGATCGCCATTAAGAAAAATACATACTGTCTGTGTGTATGTGTGTTGTGCATGTGTTTATTTGTCTATGTTATTGTGTCTATGCATGTGTGTGTGTGTGATGGTATGTGTGTGTGTGATTGTGTGCGTGTGTGTGTGTCTGTATGCCTGTGTCTGTCTGTCTGTCTGTCTATCTGTGTGTGTGTGTGTGTGTGTGTGTGTGCCAGTGTGTGTGTGTGTGTGTGTGTGTGTGTCAGTGTCAGTGTGTTTGTGTGTCTATGTTTGTCTGTGTTTGTGCGTCTTTCTGTGTTTGTCTATGTCTGTTTGTGTGTCTGTGTTTGTGTATGTATAAGTCAATGTCTGTGTTTGTGTCTGTCTATGTCTTTGCCAGTATGTGTTCGTGTTTGTGTCTGTGTTTGTGTCTGTGTTTGTGTCTGTGTCTATGTCTGTTTGTCTATGTTTATGTGTATGTGTTTATGTGTTTTTATGTGTCTGTGTCTGTTTAGTGTGGGGATGTATCTGTGTGTCTTTGTGTGTCTGTGCTTGTGTGTGACTATGTGTGTGTTATTGTGTCTATGTATGTATGTGTGTGTCTGTTTATTATATGTGTGTGTGTGTGTGTGTGTGTGTGATTGTATGCGTGTTTGTGTGATTGTATGTGTGTGCATGTGATTGTATGTGTGTGTGTTTGTGTGCTTATGTCTGTCTGTCTGTGTGTGCCAGTGTCAGTGTGTCTGTGAGTCTAAGTCTGTCAATGTCTGTGTCTGTCTCTGTGTGAGAGTGTGTTTGTGTCTGTGTGATCTATAGCTATGTGTGTTTATGCATGTGTGTGTCTGCGTCTGTGTCTATGTCAGTGTTTGTTTGTGCCTGTTTGTGTCTATTTGTGTGTCTGTGTATGCGCACGCGCGTGTGTGTGTGTGGGTGCACGCGTAACTGAATAAAATTTAAAATTAATGACAATTAAATAATTTAATATTAATATTCAATTATTTTTAATATATCACAATCTATATTAAAATCTTATAATATAGTTTTATATTAATGTTTTATAATAAAATTTTATATTAAAATTTTATAATAAAGTTCTAGATTTTGATTTGAAATAATATTTATATTTATTAAATCATATATATATATATGTGTGTGTGTAAGTGTGTGTACGAGCATCTTCACATGGGCTAGCATGTGCTTGATGCTCTTCATTGTGACAGTACCCCGACAGCGATGATACCTCCGCCAGCGCGACAACGATATCTTCGCAAGGGCCATCTCGATAGTGCCCCAGTGTTAATAAATTAATGTCAAATTGACATTCATTTTTAATTTAATGTTTTTAATTTTTTTTTTTGCAAAATTTCATGGAGGGAAACTTTCCTCCATATATTTCATTCATGTAAGAGAGAGGGGGAGAGGAAGAAATACTTTTATAAAAACGTTTTTAAAGTTTTATAAGAACTTTATATAAAAGTTTTTTATAAAGTTTTATAAAAATTTTATATAAAGAAACTTTATATAACTTTAACTAATATATATAAAGAAACTTTAAAAGGACTTTTTGTTAAAATATAAATATTTTTGAAAAAAATAATTATAAAATATTGATGTATATTTTTTTACGGTCACTTAGAGTACTCATATGTATATGTTGCGGGCGAAGGCCGCCGTCGCCGGCCGGGTACTGTAGAATGTGGGCGCAGCCTGCTCAAATGCGGGCGCAACCCGCTAAGAGCCAGCGAACACGGGCAAAGCCCGTGCTGTCACAACCCGCATTTTCCCAACATTTAAAATGCTATCAGAGTAGGGAAAGATACGCGTTGTGATGCCACATCACGTAGGGGACGCCTACTGACGTTAAGACAACTCATCCTTCATCGCAGTTCAAGCAATTATTATTATCAATTCAAAGTGATTCAAAAATGATTTATGCAGAAAATTAATGTACAACTCCGTATTCGCCGAGTGGGCCCCCGTGTTGGAGCATGCGTTTCGCACTCTTCCGGTTTGATAATAACAAAGTCCCGTTTGTATTTGATTCTATTTTTATTAATGGTGTGCAGGTAATAGGTATGAGATGTTCACAATTCTGCTGGAGCTCAAATTGAGTGTATGAAAAGTTCGATGTCAGAATTTTCCGACAACTGATGTCGCCCAGGCGACAACAGAGAAGTTACAACAACTTCCCGCACGGCAACACGACGAACGGCAGTTTTGCGCTGTCAGAAACCCGACAGCGATGTCGCCCAGGCGACAGCTCGGAAGTTACAGCAACTGCCCGCACGACAGCCTGGATGTTACAGCAACTGCCCGCACGACAGCACTACAAGCGGCAGTTTAGCGCTGTCGGAATTCCGACAGTGAAGTCGCCCAGGCGACAGTGAAAATTTATATATTGGCTCGTTTGGTTCGTGCATTCCAAGCATTGAGAATTCCAAGTCCCTTCCTGAGTGCATACGAACCAGAGAGCTCCAGAACCCATCAACTCCCATTTGTGCTTAGAAGGTTTGAGATTGAAGACGAGATCAGACGCGCTTCTACATCAATGATCACCTCGAGGCTTCAACCTTCCTTTCAGAGATCTGAATTTCTAGGGAGTTGTTCTTTTCATTTTGTATTTGTATTTATATACATTTCACTTTGTATTGGTAGGGAAATCGTCTCCTTGTGCGTGATGTCTAAGTCCTTGTGTGGCTTAGGGGAAAATCGCTTCCTTGTGTGGAGCGTCCAAGTCCTTGCGTGGCTTGGTGAGAAATCGTGGCCTTGTGTGCTACGTCTAGATCTTGGGAAGATCTAGAGGATAGGCTTGGGCTTGGTCTAGGGAGAGACAAGTGATAGCCTTCTGATCCTTGGGAGAAGGATTGGTAAACACAAATTGTAAAAGGTTTATTATCATATTTGTGCATTGATCTTAAGCATTGTTAAGATCATATTATTTGTATATGAATTTCATGATTATAAAATTATGACTTTTTCTTTAATTGCAAATATGGTTGCTTAATCTTTATCTTAGAAATTTGTGTTTGAATTAATTTAAAAATTACGTTGGTTTGAAATTTTTATAAGTAATTTTTAGAAAAGTAAAATTTGTCTTAAAATTCTTAAGTAAAAAATCGTATTCTTTTAAAGGCCCTTATTCACCTCCCCCCCCCCCCCCCCCCCCCCCCCCCCCTCTAAGGGCTCCGCAAGATCCAACACCCCGGACCCGAAAGGAGGGACCAAGGGACAAAAGTCGAGCCCCGCGGACCATTCGCCCGAGTCAAGGGAAGGGGTGGAACACAGGGCGAATGTGGTCCCTCTCTCAGAGCACCCGCGTGGCAGTAGGGGGTGTTGGCGAATGAAGGGTAGCGATAGGCGAGAAGACTTGCGAGTGGCACCTCCGCGGACCACCCACCCAGAAGCTCAAGAGCGTTCGACATGTGCGGGGGAGCGCCTGACGAGCATGAGCATATTGAGCATCCCGCGCGCGGGCACTTGCCCGGCCGAACGGGGCGAGAGAGGAGTCTGGCGAGTGGTGCTCTCACAGACCACTCGCCCCCAAAGGCTTTTAGGAGGAAATGACCTAGATACCCCTTGTGGGTTGCCAATAGTCCTTCAGAACAGCGGAGTTAGGTTGTTAGCAGACCAATTTGGGGAGCGGTTAGTGAAACCAAAAGGCGGGTCCATGCTATTTGCAGACCAGTCTAGAGAATCTATAAATAGACCCTTAAGGGCACCTTGGAGGAGACCGATTTTGAGAGAATCCTCTCCTCCAAGCAGGTTTTGGTTGGCTGCTAGTGCCCTCCAAGGTGCCCGGCTGAGCTTTGGTTTGGGAGGGGAAGCTCTCTAAGATCTTCCGGGTGTGTGGAGGGACCTCCTCGCTACAGCCTTGGGTCTATTCTAGTTATCTCATCCACCGTCAGGAGAGTTTGGTGAGAGAGAAGTAAGCGTCGGCTACACCCCCCAGTGTGTCCGAACTCAAGGAGACCGGTTGCCGGTTTCAACATTTTTGGTGCGGTGAGCATGGACCGTAGCCGGTGAAGGAAAATTTCAAACTGGACTTGATGATAGGAGATGGGGGAAATGGTTCCGACTCAGGCCACTCGCAGCCACCAGCGACAATGGAGTGGCTGGAGATGTTCGATAAATTCAAACGAGAAGTCCTGCAGACGGTTATCACTGGGAGGAGCGAGTGCGAGACCCCAGTAGTTCCCGTGGTCCCGCCCCCGCAGATTGGCGAGAACGCCCCGGGGCAGCGACCCGGGAAGGAGGTGCCCGCGGAGGCGAGTGCGCGAGATCTCCCCGGGCGGCAGCTGTTCAACTTCCCGGCGAATGCGGAGGTGTACGAGTTGGCCCCGCGTGAGGGGACCACTCGCCGAGCAAGAGAAGGGAGCCCCTTCTGCGAGTTGATCCTATCGGCCCTAGTGCCAGAGGGGTTCCTAGGGCCGAAGGCTCACTCGGTGGCAGGTTCCAAAGGCAGTTGGCCCCGAGCAGACCCGCTGACCAGGCTCTCATCTAGCTGGCAGGGCCGAAGGCTCACTCGGTGGCAGGTTCCAAATGCAGTTGGCCCCGACCAGACCCGCTGACCAGGCTCTCATTTAGCTGGCAGGGCCGAAGGCTCACTCGGTGGCAGGTTCCAAAGGCAGTTTCCCCCGAGGAGACCTGCTGACCAGGCTCTCATCTAGCTGGCAGGGCCGATGGCTCACTCGGTGGCAGGTTCCAAAGGCAGTTGGCCCCGAGCAGACCCGCTGACCAGGCTCTGATCTAGCTGCACGGCCGAAGGCTCACTCGGTGGCAGGTTCCAAGGGCAGTTGGACCCTAGCAGACCCGCTGAAGAGGCTCTCATCTAGCTGGCAGGGCCGAAGGCTCACTCGGTGGCAGGTTCCAAAGGCAGTTGGCCCCGAGCAGACCCGCTGACTAGGCTCTCATCTAGCTGGCAGGGCCGAAGGCTCACTCGGTGGCAGGTTCCAAATGCAGTTGGCCCCGAGCAGACCCGCTGACCAGGCTCTCATCTAGCTGGCAGGGCCGAAGGCTCACTCGGTGGCAGGTTCCAAAGGCAGTTGCCCCCAAGCAGACCCGCTGACCAGGCTCTCATCTAGCTAGCAGGGCCGAAGGCTCACTCGGTGGCAGGTTCCAAAGGCAGTTGGCCCCAAGCAGACCCGCTGACCAGGCTCTTATCTAGCTGGCAGGGCCGAAGGCTCACTCGGTGGCAGGTTCCAAAGGCAGTTGGCCCCGAGCAGACCCGCTGACCAGGCTCTCATCTAGCTGACAGGGCCGAAGGCTCATTCGGTGGCAGGTTCCATGCTTCCAGAGGTTAGCCCCGAGCAGACCCGCTGACCAGGTTCTCGCCTAGCTGATGAAGTAGGAGGGGAAGGGCTTAATAAGTCTCTTAGAGAGAGCTCCAAGGTCGGAGTCGCGATGCGCAAGAGCAAAAAACAACGCACAAAGCGAGAAGTCTTGTCTCCTCACCTGGTACCAATTCACACAAAAACTCCCAATCTAAGCGAATGGGCAGCAGGGGCAGGATAGCCTATACCTCCTTCAGCACTCGGCGAGTTCCCGATGCGACCACACAATGTTATACTATCCTAGCGAGCCTAGCGGGAAACAGAAGCAAAACGATTGCGCAATGATCAATAAAAACTATCACGTAGACAAAATGGGGAAAATGGCACGGAATATATCCACCGGATGTGCCAACAAAATCCCTCGCAAAAAATTATCACAAGAATAATTGTTGTCATCAAAATGGTTAGCAAGATCTCGCACTCATTTACGAGAAGGGTTGCCGCTCTCATCTGAGCCCAAGGAGATGACCTCGTCATTCGGAGGAAAGTCCTCGCCGTACGGGAAGGGTACTGGGAGGAAGATGTCCGACACGACCTGGTGCAGCAACAACGTCTAGGCCCCCTCCTTCAGGTACCCTCCGTCGAGGAGGGCCCGCAGCGTATGCTCCGCAGAAGCCTGGGCACTCTCCTGCATCAGCTCCTCGAACTCGAAGTTTGAATAGGAGTGCCTTTTGCTTCCTTCGCCAAGGGCCTGAGCGGAATCTGCCTGCAGGCGCCGGACGTCCTCCTTCATCCCCCGATTCTTCTCTTCCAAGCCAGCCACTCGAACGCGCAGCATCTCGGCACTGGTGGTGTCCTGCGGGGAGAATAGTAGTCAGAAAGGTGGGAGAGTGCGGTGGTTAGCAAGTCCAAGGAAGAGATCATACCTCCCGGATGGGGCGACTAGCGAGTAGGGCCTCGGCGACATCCAGCTTCTCCCTCAACACTCGAGCCTCCGCTGAGGCACTCGCCCGGTTCGCATCCACCTCGTTGAGGCTTCGCGCGAGGTTGATGCTCCGGCGAGAGGACATGTGTGCGAGTTTAAGCGCTCAAAGGAGAGCCTGCGCTGTCTCGTGGGCTAGCACTTGGGTGTTCTCGGCGTCGAACACCTCAGCGTCGTCATGGCAGTATAGGGCGTAGGCGAAAGTGAAGGCCTCGCCGCTGGCGACGTCGGTCTCGATCCACGATGGATGAAGGGTCGAGAGGGATACCCGGTTGTTGTTCTGGTCCCACTTAACAAGGGGAGCTCCCGCTGGGTCCACGAGTTTTTCGCCGTTGGCAAAATTGCGGTGATCTCTCGGCAGGTTCCCGCGGGCGGAACAGAGGTTCCCGCCGGAACGTTCGCCCCCGGAATCTCGCCCGGGGCTTCCTTCCCTTTAGAGGCCGGGGTGGCCTTATCCTTTGACGATGGGGGGACCTTCCCCTTCTTCGAGGAGGAGGGGAGCGCGGCCGAGTCCGACTTTCGCTTGTGGCCACTGGCCTTGGAAGAAGCCAAGTCCTCTCGACAGGCATCGGCGGCAGCACGCGCGGTGGACAGCGAATGCCCCAGAGCCGCTCCGGCAGGGCGCGGAGGGTTCAGCGGGAAGTCACGGGCACCTGTAATCAGAGAAGAACGCTCGGTAATTAAGGCGAGAAGGAGGGAGAGGAAAGTCATGTGAAGACTGCCCCAGCTTACCTTCGCCCGGCGGAATGGGCGGGAGCGAATCCACATTCCTCCGGAGGTGGATGACGTCCATGCCCTGCTCTAGGATAAACTGGTGGAGCTTAGACTCATGACCGCCCAGCGATGGGAGCCGAAAGGTCGACTCCTCCTCCTGCACCGGCGTGAAGAGGACATTCCCGAAGTTCCCGCTAACGAACACGAACCGGCGAAGCCAGTCATGGTTCTTGTTGGCGATACCGGCCACCTTTAGAGGATTTTGGCCCGAGAAGAAGGAGGTTTCGTGCTTCGCGCGAAAGGTGAAGAGTTTGTGGAAGACGGGGAGGCTGAACTCGATCCCCTTTTCCCGGAGATAGTAGGCGAACCCCACCAGCATGGCGATGGAGTTCGGGTTGAGCTGGGCGGGAACAACTCCGAAGTACCAGAGCGTCTGGCGGACTTCCGGCCAGATAGGGAGGCGGAACCCCACCTCGAAGTGCTCTAGCGGGATGGCGAGGGTCCCGGGGGAGAAGGAATTGATACGATCACTGGGTTCCGGGCGGGCCGCGGTGAACTCCCCCGGGATGTGGTTCGCGATAGTGGTCAAGAATGCCTCCTCGGTGAGGTCGCAGGGATCGAAATCGTGGTCCGCAAAAGTGCTGGCGCACTTGCCCCTTCCATCTGGTTCACCGCCCATCTCACAAAGGTTTGGAGTAAAGGAGCTCGCACGAAGGTAAGAGGTGCGAAAGCAGTAGGCGGATGAAGAAGATGGCGTCGGGTTAATGAGTAATAAATAAAGTTGGTGGGACAGCCTATTTATAGAAAAGCGCAAAAAATTAATCATTTCCTCAGGCGGCGGGTGAGCCGATAGTGACGGCACTACCCCGACGCCTCGGAATTCGCGCCGGCCTGTTTTCGCCCAAGCATTTTCGAGGGCTTGGCGAATGATCTTTCCTCAGAATACCGCATGGTTGGAAGTTAACTCAGTTAGGCGGAAAGCAAGGCATGGTGATAATCCACAGCGGAAACGAAAGAAACATAGGAAAGTAAAAGGCGAAATCAAGAGTAAAACTAGCATCCGCAGAACATAGAAAATTATTACAGAACCAAATAGTCTTGCATAGTTTTCAGAGATCATCAAGAAGAAAAGCTGGAAGGGGAGGGGGTCGGTAGGCTAATGCTCTAGCCAATACCACCGACCCCGACCTCGAGTATCAACGACCGGGGGCGCCCTAGGGTGGTAGTACGCAGTCATCGCGGTGATCTCCAGGTTGGCTAGGTAGAGCTGGTCCCTCGCCCGCGCAGCATGCCTCCTGGGAGAAAGCTCCCCGCCCTCAGCGCCCAAGCGTTCCACCTCAGCGAGAAGGCGAGCGTAATCCCGTCGGAGGACCTTGAGCTCGCGAGCGGTCTCCATCCGCTAACCGTCCAGCTGACGAGCAAATTCCCGCTGCATGAAGATGAGCTTCCCCAGCACTTCCTTCATTCGCTCCTTCATGGTATGAACATCGGTGGGGTCGCCCAGAAAATACTCAAGCTCTCCGGGTGAAGGGGGCGGCGAGACCATTCCTTCTCCGCCGTCGTAGAACTCCATGGGGGAGTCCTTCCGGTGACCTGCGAGAACGAAGATCTTTCGCTCCAAAAATGGGGATAAAATCGGGGCAAGGCCAAGAAGGCTACCTACCTGGTACGGGCTCGTGCTGCCTAGGGGGGCGAGACGTCGAGGGATTCACCTCAAATACGCTGGCCGTGGGATGAAGAGACTTACCTTTCCCTGGTCGGAAGCGTTCCGGATTGCTGGTGGGAATGGCAGCCTGATCAGAGGCAGGAGGAGCGCGACCGTGGTCCATCGCCGGTGAGCCCCCGCGCCCGTTCGCAGAAGTGGGGGTTCCCTTGAGAAAGGGAGAGCGGAGAGGAGTAAGGGTCAATCCCGTGGTGCCCGGGACGAGGGCTGCGGAAAGCAGCAATTAAAACCAAGGAACGGTAAGAGCATTCACAGTACGCGAGACGCTGCCTGTTTGAGGTCGAGTCCTGTCAGGAGGGACTGAAGGAGCGAGATTGAGGCCCGGCGAGGTTCTCGCATCGGCGGGCGGAGGTGGCACAGTTTTCAGCATGGCGGCACCACGGCTCTCCTCGGTATTCGGCGCCTCCTGCGAGTGGTCCCAAGCCATCGGGAAATGTCATCTCGAGGAATAGCGAAGAGGCAACGTGAAATGAAAGTACCGGCATTAGGAGGTCGGGGGGAGAGGGGACGGCCGGATGGGGAGACTTCGAAGCGGAATCTCCCTCCTCCCGACCCCGACGAACGGCCAGGGCCCTCCTTGAGCGAAAGGGAGCGTTGGGGTCCCTTCTCGAGGAAAGACAGGGGGCAAACCGAGCAGCCTTGGGAGGATCCTTTCCCGGGGCTGTCGCGAGCGAGTCTACCTTTGACGGCGAGACCGGTTTAGACGATGGTTCCATGGGAACCCTTCGAAATAGGAAAAAGTTGGAGCGCGGGAGGAAACGCTGCAGCAGGAAAGAAGGCTTTTGGAGAAATGGCTCGGGCCTGAGATTTATATAAGGTAGAAGTGGGACCCACAGAAAGATACTGTCCAGGTCAGCAGACACTCATCGAATACTGGGTTAGACTGTTCTTTCCGAGCGGGTGACCCGCTCGCAAAGAGCGGGGATTGTGTACAACTCCGTATTCGCCGAGTGGGCCCCCGGACCCGGAAGGAGGGACCAAGGGACAAAAGTCGAGCCCCGCGGACCATTTGCCCGAGTCAAGGGAAGGGGCAGACCACATGGCGAAGGTGGTCCCTCTCAGAGCACCCGCGTGGCAGTAGGGGGTGTTGGCGAATGAAGGGTAGCGATAGGCGGGAAGACTTGCGAGGGCACCTCCGCGGACCACCCACCCAGAAGCTCAAGAGCGTTCGACATGTGCGGGGGAGCGCCCGACGAGCATGAGCAGATTGAGCATCCCGCGCGCGGGCACTTGCCCGGCCGAACGAGGCGAGAGAGGAGTCTGGCGAGTGGTGCCCTCACAAACCACTCAACCCAAATGCTTTTAGGAGGAAATGACCTAGATACCCCTTGTGGGCTGCCAATAGCCCTTCAGAACAGCGGAGTTAGGCTGTTAGCAGACCAATTTGGGGTGCGGTTAGTGAAACCAAAAGGCGGGTCCATGCTATTTGCAGACCAGTCTAGAGAATCTATAAATAGACCCTTAAGGGCACCATGGAGGAGACCAATTTTGAGAGAATCCTCTCCTCCAGGCAGGTTTTGGTTGGCTGCTAGTGCCCTCCAAGGTGCCCAGCTGAGCTTTGGTTTGGGAGGGGAAGCTCTCTAAGATCTTACGGGTGTGTGGCGGGACCTCCTCGCTACAGCCTTGGGTTTGTTCTAAATATCTCATCCACCGTCAGGAGAGTTTGGTGAGAGAGAAGTAAGCGTCGGCTACACCCCCCAGTGGGTCCGAACTCAAGGAGACCGGTTGCCGGTTTCAACAATTAACAAGCCGCGTCCCACGGCTAGGTGGATCAACTAATCCACGCTTTTAAAAATATAGATTTTACGCAGCGAAAAAATACTTGATTTAATTACTTAGTGGCCTAAGTGTACATGAAGACCAAGTGAGGTGCACCATGCAAGATCGTACGTCTAGATTTACTATATATAAAAGTAGCTTTATCATACGCAGAAATTAGTGAGCTTAACATTTCAAATCATGACGTGCAATGCTTCAAATGCCTTAGCATATCTAAGAAAGGGTTATAAAGCCAACCCACATCTAACTATTCCAGAACAAGTGTTCAAAAGTAAACAACATGTAACAACAGCAGGGTAGCAAAAGTCTAACCAAACGGCACCATGAGCGTCAACACCTGACACGAACCCACGGGCCAACAAGTCCACAGAAAACCTTACCTCAAGAGAGTCAGAAGACGGCAACTAAAGCAACTCCGCACTAACACCTGCTACTTCCCAGAACCTGAGGAATTCAAAGAAAGAACACCTCAGAAGCAAGTTACAAGTGGTGCTGAAAATAAGAAAGTAAGCAAACCTCCGTGAGACCGGAGGGAAACAGTAGCTGCAAGGATTAGTGAAGACAAAGCTAGCAGCAAATAATCAACAGGAAAAGAAACAGCAGAAGAATCTAATAATCGGCAGAAAAACACTCACCAAACAAAGGTGAGAAAAACAGGCAAGGTCAGAACTCGCCATCAACAAATATCCATCAACATTCATATTATTAATCATGTTACTCTTGTTCAGAATTATAGAGACTGATCAGCTCATCAGAAAAAGAGAAGTCGTGCGGGGATAATTCCATCACACATCGTCACGACCCTCAGAGCACCGCACCGATGGCACCGCCAACATCGTGTACGACTTCCAACAGAATTTATTATTTTAAAAGAGCATCGCACCGGTGGCACCGCAAACATCGTGTACGACCTCCAACAGAATTCACATTTTCATGCATTTTCAAAGGAATAGGGGCGAGGCCCATCAGAACATATGACAACATTTTTTGTTAACAAGTTGAGCAAAATTATATTGAGTAAAAATGAGCAAAAGTGAGGCAGATGATAAAACTCAGCATAATACCAAACACTGGAAGCAAAGGCGAGAAAAAAATAAAAGGGGTTTTAGCAAAGAGAACGAGCAAAATCACCACTTGCCTGCAAATCACCGGAATCGCTCTCCGAACAACTCCTCGTCGTAGATCGGCCCAAAAGGAGACACGACGAGGCGAGATCTACAGAAAAATGGCCAAAACGAAGGTTATGGCCGAAAAACCTAACGAAAAAGTTTCACGAAACGGAAGGAAATTACCACGGGGACGAAGCTCTCGTCGAGAGCTTTCCGAATCTATGCTCGGCTCGCGATTTCGACCACCGGAGCTCCGTCGGCGGCGACCGAAAGATTCAAGAAAACGCCGCCCCCATCGCTCATTTTTCTCTCTGGTTCGGACAGAATGAGGAAGAAGAAGAGCGGCTGGGTTTACTTTCTTTTATGTGACATAACATAATTTAATAATAATAATAATACCATATTTATAATAGAAGGAGAAATAATAATAATAATTTCCTTATTATTATTAATAAAAGAAGGGGCTAAAGACGAACGGGTAAATTTATCGAGCAGGACAGATTTGACGAACGACGCTGCTAAATTTGTGGAACGGCGCAGAAGCTAATTTGTCGAACGGCGGCTAATTTGTCGAACGACGGCTAATTTGTCGAACGGCGCATGCCTGAATGTATATATTTATATATAAGGTTTAATAAGGATTCGTCGAACGCATATGGAGGGGGGAGGTCGACGAATGGAAACAAAAACTGAAATTTAAAGCTTCGAACTAAGCTCTGCGTGTGTGTGTGTGTATATATATATATATATGATAATCTTTATATAATAAACGAATGGAAACAAAAACTGAAATTTAAAGCTTCGAACTAAGCTCTGCGTGTGTGTGTGTGTATATATGATAATCTTTATATAATAATAATATGCGTTTAATTATATATATGAAGGGAGGTCGAAGAATGCACGTGCTGAAAGGAGGTCAACGAAATCAGCGAATGTATACATATATATATATATATACGTTTATTTATAATAAGAATAAAAAAAATATTATTATTATTTTATCACTATATTTTATCACTATAAATTAAACAAACGCCGAATCCAACGAAAATTTCGCCTAAGGTGAACGGCAGCGCTACGAATCCAACGGCGAAGTTGGAATCAAAATCCGACGTGCCGCTCTCAGAGATATAAATGGCCGAAGTTTTCGGCAAACTTTAAGTACATACAAAACTTCTAAAATGCGCCGAGACTCCAAAATGGCTCGGGTCGCGACGAAACTTGACGGGCAAGTCTAAAATTAAATAATCTAATTTCCTAACGTAAAAATTTTCGATTCCGGGTCGTCTCAAAAAATTGGTCGATTTGACGCGAAGACGCACAAACGGCGGCGCGCCGCTAACTCAACGTTAAAAGTAACGCCCCGACGTCATAAACACGCCATCACCGAATTAGATAATTACCGAAAAAAACAGGGGTGTTACACGTGCGGAGCTGCTCGTAAAGTTTTATATAAAATTTTTATAAAAACTTTTTATAAACTTTTATATAAAATTTTATAGACATTTATATATAATTAAATTTAAAATTATAATTTATTATAAATATAACCGGTTAACAGTACTTGCACCCAGTTGAAAAATGCACGCCAGCAAGAAAATGCGTAACTAGCTAGGCTAAAACGTGCCCGGGTGAGAAAAAACATCAGGACGAAAAAAGCGTGCCCAAAAAATGTGTTTTTGAAGAAAACACTCATGAGCGAATAACTTGTGCACAAACAAAATTGTGCTCCCGAGCCAAAATGTGTGCGTAGTCAAAAACACGCGCCCTGACAAAAATGAACTCGGGGAGAATGAGTGATGATTCGAAAATGCGTTCTCGGGCGAAAACATGATCCTGGGCAAAAATGTGCGCCTGGGAGACAATGCGCCCAGGCAAAAATTCATGCTAATGCAAAATCGCGCCACCGGACAAAAAACACGCGCACAAGTGAAAAACATATGCTCGGGCGAAAAAATACGCTCTAGTGCCTAAAATGCGCGCTCATGTTTTAAAATTTAACATATTTATTGTAACAAAACTTTGGTTACAAAAAATACTGATTGTAAGGAAATTCTAGTTGTTACAAATACTTTCAAGGTATTGTTACAATTACTGTTTATTGTGAGGATATTTTACTATTTGTAACGTAAAACTAGTTTTGTTACAAATACCTGCACTTATTGTAACAAACATTTAGTTAATGTAACAAAATATAAAATACTTGTTACAAAAAACTAATCTTTTGTAACGATAGAAAAATTTCGTTACCAAATGCAGTTATTAGTAACAAATTTCTTCTTTATTACAATTTAGTCCTTACTATAGGTGCAGTTTGTTGTAGTGAGGCCACGACCATGGATAACCGCCACTTGAGTGGTGGAGGTTAATGACCGGAAGTTATATAGGAGCTATATAACTCCCCAAAGCCTCTAGAACCTTCATTCCTTCTTCACAAGCCCTTTCAAAATAAGAGAGCACAATTGAGGTTGCCGTCATCGACTAGAGAGCGAAGAAAAGATTTCCGCCGCCATAAACTTCACCATGCTGTTGCACCTTCGTTCAACCTTAAAAGTCTCTTCTTAGGTGAACATCTGAACCCCCTTAATGCATAGATCATGTAGGAGGAGTAGCATGGGGATTCTGGCCACCAGAAAGCCCATTTTCCGGCCACCCGAGCCTTGGACCACCACGCATTTTGTGGAAGCACTGCATATCTCTCTGAGATTCTCTTGAGGGAATCACAATGGAGAGGAAGACTTCATGGTCCTCCTCTAGGCCCTTTAGGTGGCTGCCATCGCCGGAGAAGACTAATTTCAGTGGTCCTGCTATGAGAAATCAATAATTTTACTTTCTGGCGAGATGCGGTGGTGGACAGCCACCGGAAGACCACTTAGAGGTTTGCCATCCTCCAGCAAGTCGACTAGTGGTGGTGCTCTGCCATGGTGATCACCAGAATAGGGTGGTGGTGGAGATCAAGGCACGATTATATTGTAACCGTTGATCCATCAAGGAAGATGAAATCACAACCATCCACTTCCTTGGCAATGATTGATCTCTAGTGCAACGGATTGTAACTACCTGATCTAATGATTTGGTTGTAAGGAATTTAATGCGGCAGCATCTCAGCCGTTCCTTCTGTTTGATTTAGGTGCAGCGTGCTATCCGCACCCAAACCTTATTAAATCAATTTAATGTATGACAAATTATTAAATAAAATGCAGATTTCTTTATTTATTTAATTTGAAGGCTTTCTGTTCATTTACAGTAAAAGTGCCCAACATCAAACTTGTAGAAGACAGTGAGAACTTTCCAAATTGGGGTGGCACCACTCATGGTGACCATTATAGCTCCTTGAAAGTCCATTTTAGTGAGTGCAAATGGAACTTTGGTTTGCATTTAGATAAAGTGTATTTCTCTCTCAAAAATGATTATTTTAGTCTGAAAGTTTATACAGAGGATTTTAACACCATTTATAATCTCTGGTTTAAATTTGGGAATTTTTGAAATAAATATTCCTATAGTTTTTGATAAAATACACATGTGTGACATAAAGGCATTAAATGAAATATTTAATACTTATACTATTCCAAATGCCTTGAAATTTTGGTGGGACCTTTGTTATGTTATAAGGTATTAGTGGCTCAAACTTGGTGTCATTTGGACTCATAAATCTCTAGTTTTAACTAAAACTTGATTTGGCTACTATTCGTCACACTAAACTACAGTGGAAAATAATTATGTGCGTAGTTCTTCTATTCTAAGGTATTTTAATAAAAATTTTATATAGTAAAATTATATTTACAAGTACCTTGTAAGATTGGAATTTGGTAGAACGTAATTATGGCTTTTATTTAGTATTAAAATGATGAAAGTTCCACTGTAAGTGTCACCTTGTACAAACAAAATGTTGTTGTTACTTCTGCACCTAGGGCATGGGCTTAACACCATGATATTTGGTTTTATGACCTCTGAATTTTCAGAGTTCCTGCCTCTTTAATATAATTAGACTTGCCCATATTGTTTGATTGTTTTAATAGTGGTATCGAACTTGTTTCTCAACATACTAGCTTGCAACTATGTTAATTATACTAGTTTCATATATTAGAGTTACTTAACCATGAATTGCCTCATGTGGAGATTGATATATATACCCTATGATGATTTATAGTAGTTGATATGTTTCATGATTATGTAGCAAGCTATCTACAATAAGGATACTTTTCCCTTCTCTGGTTTACCATGTTTAGTACTCATGTTTATAACTGTAATATTGTGAAGAGAAGTCTTTGTCTAATATTTTAAATAAGTTATGGGCATGCATGAGTCTTGACCATGTTTAGTACTAATGTTTTGTCGTTGTCTTGCCACTACAATGAGGCCCATAGGATCGCTACCTACTTAATAAGGTTATTTTTGTTGATAAATTCATAAATCACGTATTCATGATCGGTGTCTAGCATAGAGCTTGGGTAAGCTTGTTGATCATGTAATGTTAGTTTTTAGCTTTTCTTTACAATATTGGATGTTGTGATTCATATGCTAACACTCCTGGACCCTTATATAATTCAGTGTATGGGCGTTGTAATAAGATAAGTTATATTTCTATGTTTGCAATCATCTTGGACCCTTACCGTGTGAGTTAGTATGGTCTCTCTTATACAGTAAGTTACCTCATGTCATACCTTACTATACTTGTTGATGGTAACTTAAATAAGTAACCTAAACCTGTGTCTGATGTTTTAATAAACTATTTGGCCCTACTTGCCTTGTTCCCTAAGGAGCAACGAGGGGGCAGGAGGATGTTACTTAGTTGTTGATAACTAATATTTTAATATTAAACACAATTGGAGCAGTGACTAGCAAGCCTGCAATGGGTGTCTCCTCTGAGATTTAACTCATACCACAATAGACGAAGAGCTATTAAGATGACACATGCACCACATATATTACCAGACTCTTCCATGGATTCGTTTGATGATCCAGTGGCTGTGAGTGTCATAGAGATTATCTTTCTTGACTGATTTTACTTACTTTGTTATTTGGGCATCTGTTTGTGTAGCCCTTATGTTTGGACTTTACTACTTTCTGTCTAAAACTTGGTGTGTATGTATCTGTGATGACTTGACTTGATTATGCTGGTATTACTTCTTGTTTAGAATTCTGATGTACATTTGTATTTTTACTTATACTCTAATGTGGTTTGTGATATATGGTTGCCAGGGTAAGCATCATGTGGTGGTGTGTGCCATGTTGTATGGATTCACCATGAGATGGTTACACTGGGTATAAAATATACTCTCCCTGTTTTGGGAGAGGGGTTTTACATCATATACCTGTAGCATCCATTATACAAACACCACAGCTGGTTTGTGGCATATATGGACACTTCGTACAATGCAATCAGTTGTTAAAGTGAACCCAAGTTGCCTTAGGCCCATAGTTCTTATCAAAAGGAGTAATGTAGGAATAACTAGGCCTGTCCATAAAGGTCCTAGAATAAGATGTTGTTGGTTGGTTGTACCAACAATCCTTCATGATGTGTCCCATCTTATGGCTGCAATGATACTCAAACCTATTATATTTACCTTTTCTATTAATTATAAGGTTAGGACAAGCTGACAAAAATGAATTTTGAGAAACACTAATGCTCCTTGTATTCTGGTTATAAGCAACTATATGAAGGCTAGTATTCGACATATCTTAATTATTATTCGACGTATCGATAGCCATATGTTGATTTCTATTTGACATTTTTTGAATGGTAGTTTACGCACATCGAGCAGTATTTGACGCATATTGAATCTGTTTGGAAAAACCCCGTTTGATTTAACTTAACAAATTATTTAAAAGTGATTTTATCTACTAGGATTAAATTACCCACTGTATGGTGAGGGTAATATGGTCATTAGATTTCTTAGGATGTCACACTTAACATAGGGTGTCAGGACCAGATCAAGGGAAGCAAAATTGGGCTAAGTTAACATTTGCGTCGAATGGAATTCGACGCAACATCGAGTCCATATCGACGCTGCTCTGACTAGAAGTCCAGGTGGTTCAAACCTTCTGTCGAAGTAACTCAAGTCAACGTAACGTCAAATAAATGTCGACGTAGAGGTCAGGGACTTATCGGAGTAATTGGAGATGTTGATGCAGCTTCTATTTCAACTCGACGCAGAAGAGGATATCTGTCGAAGCCAACTAAAGTTGACGGAACGTTGACTTCATCTCGACGCAGAAGATGGAGTTCAGTGCAAGGCAGATCAACTCGATAGGTGCGTTGAGAAGATATTGATGCAACATCGACTAGCAGAGTTCAGTCAGAGCACAGATGAAATCGAAGTAGCTCCTAGAAGAACTCAAAGCTACGTCGATAAGAGAAGAAATGAATTTGACGCTACGTCGAATACAGTTTATAAAAGTATATCTTTTCAACTGTCTTTCTGATCCCTCTTTCATTGCCCACATCTCTCAAGACCATTCTCCAATGGCTCAATAATTGCGTGGAATAGAAAGAATCATTAAAGATAGAGACAAAAAGGTTTCTTGGAAACATATTCTGTCCAGGTGGACAGGTCGAGAATTAAAGAGGAAGGAAAGAGAAAGTGATAAGCAGATTACCTTATCAAGACATATCAGAAAGGGAAACATATTCAAATTTGAAATAGAGAGAATAAAAAGACAAGAGAAGATAGAGGCAGACAATGCATTAATCATTATCAACCATCTCCTTCATTTTCTAGGGTTTCTTCTTCTTCTCCCTTTCTCAGGAACTCTAACACAGCAAACAAAAAGAGAAGAAGGCTCTGTTGTTCTTCATCAAATAGAACAGAGGATTTGAAAGCTGCTCTTCATCACAATCTCATTGCAGCCAGATCACAATCTGAAGAAGAAGAAAGGATCTGACAATACAAAGCTTCTGCAAAACATCACTATCAAAAGCAGGGGCTAATCAAGAGCAGATCCTTTGGAATAACTCATAGGCTGATCTTCATACAGCCATCTTCAAGAATTCTTAGAATAGAATTCCTTCAACCTTCTCCCTTCTTCTTTCTCATTCTATAAAAGAGTTTTATTAATCCCTCTTCAAAGGATTTAGTGGTTCAAGATCTCCATATCAAAAGATCTGGTGGTTCAAGATCTGCTTATCAAAAGATCTGGTGGTTCATGATCTCCTTGTCAAAAGATCATTGGTTCTAAGAGTTTCCTGATCAAAAGACTCAGGCACAGGTGGTGCATTCCTACCAGGTGGTAGAAGAGAGGACTACCCACATTTTGGGGAACCTCTATAAAATTCATTGTGTCTGTTCTATGATATTTTTTGTTGTCCCATTCTTTTATTCTGCACTTTATTACCTGTATTCCTTATTCTGCCTGGATTGTTAAGCATAACTCTTTAGAGTAATTTATTGTAAAACACAGTTAGGATAAAAATATTTTAAAAAACTCTATTCCCCCCCCCCCTCTAGAGGAATCTTAGAGGCACATTGTGCACTTTCAATTGGTATCAGAGGAAGGTTGATCATTAAGAGGCTAACACCTTGATCAAAAAGACCTCCTACTCTTATTTCTTTGATATAAAAAAATTTTATAAGGAAAATAAGTTCTAAGGATTATGCTTCCACAAGACCCCCAGTGTGTAAATTAAACAAGTTCAAACTCTAGAAGGCCAGGATAAGGCATTATATGAATTCAATTGATGAAGACATATATAATGTTCTTCTCACAGGTCCCCTTGCTCCAGTCTGACAAAAGGAAGGAGAATCCTCAACATCAGAGGCTGTCCCAAGAAAGGAATGGACAGTGGCTGAGAAGAAGGTCAAGGCATGTGATGCCAAGGCCATGAATATTCTGGTATCTGTTGGAGCATGCGTTTCGCACTCTTCCGGTTTGATAATAACAAAGTCCCGTTTGTATTTGATTCTATTTTGATTAATGGTGTGCAGGTAACAGGTATGAGATGTTCACAATTCTGTTGGAGCTCAATTTGAGTGTATGAAAATTTCACTGTCGGAATTTTCCGACAGCTGATGTCGCACAGGCGACAGCAGAGAGGTTACAACAACTTCCCCCACTACGAATGGTAGTTTTGAGTTGTCGGAAATCCGACAGCGATGTCGCCCAGGCGACAGCTCGGAGGTTACAACAACTGCCCGCACGACAGCACTACGAGCGGCAATTTTGCGCTGTCAGAAATCCGACATCGATGTCGCCCAGGCGACAGCTCGGAGGTTACAGCAACTGCCCGCACGACAGCACTACGAGCGGCAGTTTAGCGCTGTCGGAGATTCCGACAGCTGATGTCGCTCAGGCAACAGCGGATTTCTATATATTGGCTCCTTTTGTTCGTGCATTCCAAGCATTGATAATTTCAAGTCCCTCCCTGAGTGCATACGAACCAGAGAGCTCCAGAACCTCATCAACTCCCATTTGTGCTTAGAAGGTTTGAGATTGAAGACGAGATCGGGCGCGCTTCTTCATCAACAATCATCTCGAGGCTTCAACCTTCCTTTCAGAGATCTGAATTTCTAGGGAGTTGTTCTTTTCATATTGTATTTTCATTTATATACATTTCATTTTGTATTGGTAGAGAAATCGTCGTCTTGCGTGCGACGTCTAAGTCCTTGCGTGGCTTAGGGGAAAATCGCTTCCTTGTGTGGAGCGTCCAAGTCCTTGCGTGGCTTGGTGGGAAATCGTGGCCTTATGTGCTACGTCTAGATCTTCCCGTCTTGGGCTTGGTCTAGAGAGAGATAAGTGATAGCCTTCCGATCCTTGGGAGAAGGATTGGTAAACACAAATTGTAAAAGGGTTATTATCATATTTGTGCCTTGATCTTAAGCATTGTTAAGATCATATTATTTGTATGTGATTTTCATAATTATAAAGTTATGACTTTTTCTTTAATTGCAAATATGGTTGTTTAATCTTTAACTTAGAAATTTGTGTTTGAATTTATTCTAAAAATTACATTAGTTTGAAATTTTTATAAGTAACTTTTAGAAAAGTAAAAGTTGTTTTAAAATTCTTAAGTAAAAATCATATTTTCTAAAAGGCCCTTATTCAACAATGACTGATGACATTTTCCAGAAAGTTGCTGAATGCCAATCAGCAAAAGTGATCTGGGATTCCCTCACCACAATGGTTGAGGGAAGTGCTGATGAAAGGAAAGACAAAAAGTCCCTTCTTATATCCCAGTATGAGAACTTTCAAAAGAAAGCTGAAGAATCTGTTGCCAATATGTATGACAGATTCAGTTTGATCATTAATCAGCTCAGAGGCTTAGACAAGGAAATATCCTTGACTGAAATTAATGATAAGATCCTCATGTGCTTCCCCAGCTCATGGGACTCTAGAATCTGGGCAATCAGTTAATCCAGATGACATATAGAGATCTCTACTGAAGCTTGGCTAGGAAAGCTCAAGTCATATGAGATGCTCCTAAAGAACAGGGCTGAATCAGAACAAAAGGAGAAGACCCCAGCCCCCATCCAAAGAAGCCTTGCCCTGAAAGTCTCTGAAGGGGAGCCTTCTACCCCAGAAGATGAGATGTTCAATCTCCTAGCAAGGAGATTCCAGAAATGGGTCAAGACAGAAGATTCAAGGAGAAAAAGGAATTGGAGCTCAAAGCCCAAGTATGACAAGACCCCAAAGAAGTAGGTTACCTGCTTCTCCTGCAACAAACCAGGGCACTTTGCTTCTGAGTGCCCAGAAGAGCAAAGGGATAGGAAAAGAAGCAATAGAGAGGAGCAGAAGAAGAAGAAGCCCTACAGAGGAAAGGACAAGAAGAAAATAAAGGGCTTCATTGCTGAAACCTGGAGTGATTCAGAAGCAGAGGAGAGCACATCCTCATTTGAAAGTGAAGATGAAGCAGAAGCTGAAGCAGCCTGCTTGATAGCCCTGGGGATGTCATCAGATGATGAAGAGGAGCATGTATCTTTATTTGATAATTTTGATTTCAATTCAGAAGACTTCAAAATCTGTTTCAAGAATTTCTGTAATGATCACCTTAGGGTAGAAAAGGAACTAGACTCTGTTAGGTTAGAACTAGAAACCTAAAGAAAGATGATGTATATGTAAGAAATCAAGGCCAAATAGAAGAAATTAAAAATAAAAATTAGAACTAATTGAAATTAGAAAAGAAAAGTTAAGACTGAAAGAAGATCTAGCAGAGGCAAAGGCCTTTGAGAACTCACTCAATGGGAGGAGTCAAAAGCTCAAAGACATCATTGAAAACCTCTCCATGAGGTTTAATCATCTAGGATTAGGAGCAAAAACCTCCACAAGCATAGACCAACCAAGGAAGCCTGCCTAGAAAAATCCAGTGGCTTTTGTTAGACCTAGTAGCTATTTATCCAGTGAGAAGAGTACTTCATCTAAGGACACAGATAACAATCATCCAGACAGGTTAGACAAACCTAAAAGGGCAAATCTGAATAACAGGGAGAAACCCCTAGACAAGGGTCATCTAGAATGGTCAAATAACTACAACCAAAAGAATAAATCAAAACATAGGATAATCAAACATTCTGCTAATTTATTATATTTTGATACATTTTATTCTCAGTTCAAGTTTCAAAATAATAGGTTTAGAAGACCCATTCCTTATCATCACAAATGGAACCATGAAAGACCCCTCTATTCTTTCATTGAACCCTACAATGGTAAAAGAAAAGGACCCAAGATAACCTGGGTCCCTTCTAATGTTTGAGTTATCTGTGCAGGTTTAAGTAGGGTCTCACTCAGGAGAAAATTGAGTGGGAAGAATTATGTAGGTCATGAATAAGGAACAAAAATTATTCAAGGGAGTAATCTCTATCTTAAATCCTCCTTAACATTTGTTACATCATATTACATCATATTATCATCTATTTTTAATAAGTAAAATTGCTGGGAAAAACAGCAAGGATTTTCTAAAGAAATAGATATGTTTATTAAGAGGTTTGTCGAATAGAAGTCGACGTACCATTGACTTATACTCGACGCCAGCGTCGAGTAGCACATGGAGCATACAATTCAAATAAAATTTGACGCAGCGCCCAGTTCCTATCGACGCATACGTCGACTTAATTATTGCTGATTAAATTCGAAGTCACGACGATTGGCAATCGACGTAACGATGACAGGACTACGTCAATTTAGAGTCTCTGGATAGTCTCAAAGCTACGTGGAGTAATAGTCGACGCAACGTCGATATATCAGCGCCCGCAGAATTGCTTCTAGAAGCAATCTCGACACAGCTTTGCGTGCCAAATAATAAGTATTATCGACGGTACGTCGACCTAAACACTAAGTAGCGACGATTCATCTGCTTTTAAGCAATTACTGCGTTGAAATATTTACGCTTTCGAATTCTCTTGCTATCTTGTTCTCTTGCTCTCCTGTGCCCTCCTTTCTCCCTTTCTCTTCGTCTTTGCAGGTACACTCAATGAGATGGCTCCTCCCAAGGTTAATTCAGGTTTGATGCAGATGTGGACTCTTTCAGTGCAGCAGCAGAACATTTCAAAGCAATTCTTAGCCTATTTCAGGAGGCTGGTCTGACCAAACTTATCTCAAAATGATGCAAGATTCTGGAAGTCGAACTGACTGAACTTAAAGACAACATTCAGATAGGAGAGGATGGCTCCCTCAAAGAGAAGATATTTTACACAGATGTTTTGATCACAGAGGAATTGCTGTACCAAACATATGACCTTCTGACAGGGGATGAGTTAGATGAACTCATAGGGGATGAACTTAAGAGATCCTTGGAACTGATGAAATTTAACAAGCCTATAAATCTGAAAAAGGTGGACCTTGGTGAAGAGCACAGATGTTTGGTTGATATAGTGGGGAAAGTACTATTGTGTAAGATCTCTGCACATGATGCAATACCAAGGCAACAACTTCAGATAATGGGAGCACTGGTACTTAAGAAGAAGGTAAACTGGGGAAGACTGCTCCTAAAGATGATTGGGCATAAATATGCCCACAAGGAGAATGCTTTCATGAGAATAATGAGCTAGGTGCTCTTCCAGCATTACCCAAAATGTCTGCAAATCAAAAGGAGTGCCCATTCCTCCTAGAAAGAGGATCAATATTGGGATCTTCTCAAAATGGACAAGGCAAATCTTGAAGCCTGGTCAGGCCCCATCTTCACCTCCTCCATCTCCTCCTCATCAAGAGCCTGAAAGGCAAATTCCAAATCCTCCAAGGGATATTATCTCTCCTGCTCACTCTCCACTTCCTCTGGATAATGTTCCTCATATCCATCAGGATGTCATCACAGATCAACATTCACAAAAATAGCTACAACAACTTCAACAGCAGTTTCAATCCTCCTCAGCACCTGAGCCCTCTCCTCAGCCAACCTATCAACTACCATCCAATCTCATTCCAGATCATCAACATGCTCCACCTCCACCACCATCAACTCACTTCTCTCATGTGGTATACCATCCTCTCTCCCCTATCCAAGAAGAGTTACCTCCATTACCCACAATAGATCTAGATTAGATCATTTCCAAAGCAGTGGCCATTGCCTCCTCAACTTTTGCAGATCAAGTGGCCTCTCAGGCCAGGAAATTTGACAAGAAATACTCACAGATAGAGGGTGAGTTATTAAGATTTCACAAAAAAAAATCAGAGCCTCAAAGAGTTTATATCTTCCTCCATGGTCACAAAGGAATTCTTAACCTCCCTGGCCAGCAAGGTTAAGAAGGGGGAGAACATTTTGGAGGAAGAAAGACCTGTTCTAGAGTTGAGTGGACAAAATAAAAGTGATGCCAATGAAGCTCCTGACAAAACTACTATAATCCAACATGCAGCAGTTCAGGGGGAGATCCCAGATATTCAGGGGGAGTCTGCTCTAAGTATTCAAAGGAATCTGGAAGATGAAATGATAGCTGTAGGAACAGCAGCTGATCAGGAGAAACTTTAGAATGAAACAGAGCTAGATCAAGTAGTCAAGATTGCTCAGGAAGCTGCCCAGGAAATTGAACAAAATGCACACACTCATGGGGAGTTTTTCAAGGAAGATGATGCTGAAGAAGCAGATGATGACTATGAGCCTCTTCAAGTGGCACAAAGAAAAATTCCAAAGGTCTTCACCAGGAAAAGAAGAACTCCTGAGAAGGAGCTCTGAACTTCAGGCACCAGATAAATTATCAGGTTTTGTGGAATTACATTTGGTGGAAAAACAATGCTATACAATTTCTTTATATGGAAATATGCTTTCAGTTGTTTCCCCTTTGTGTCTATGTTATCTTGCATGTATGTTTGATTATACTATGAAAAACTATATAAAATTACTCTGAACAAACTGTAAAATTTGTTAAGATAAATAGGGGGAGATTGTTGGGAAAACCCCCTTTTGATTTAACTTAACAAATTATTTAAAAGTGATTGAATCTACTAGGATTAAATTACCCATTGTATAGTGAGGGTAATATGGTCATTTGATGTCTTAGGATGTCACACTCAACATAGGGTGTCAGGACCAGATCAAGGGAAGCAAAATTGGGCTAAGTTAACATTTGCATCGAATGGAATTCGACGCAACATCGAGTCCATATCGATGCTGCTCTGACTAGAAGTCCAAGTGGTTTAAACCCTCTGTCGAAGTAACTCAGGTTTACATAACGTCGAATAAATGTCGACGTAGAGGTCATGGACTTGTCAGAGTAATTGGAGATGTCGACGCAGCTTCAATTTCAACTCGACGCAGAAGAGGATATATGTCGAAGCCAACTAAAGTCGACGGAATGTCGACTTCATCTCGACGCAGAAGATGGAGTTCAGTGCAAGGCAGATGAACTCGACGGGTGCGTCAAGAAGATATCGACGCAACATCGACTAGCAGAGTTCAGTCAAAGCATAGATGAAATTGAAGCAGCTCCTAGAAGAACTCGAAGCTACGTCGATAAGAGAAGAAATGAATTCGACGCTACGTCGAATACAGTCTGTAAAAGTATATATTTTCAGCTATCTTTCTGATCCCTCTTTTATGGCCCACATCTCTCAAGACCATTCTCCAACGGCTCAATAATTGCATGGAATAGAAAAAAGCCTTAAAGATAGAGACAAAAATGTTTCTTGGAAACATATTCTTTCCAGGTGGATGGGTCGAGAATTAAAGAGGAAGGAAAGAGAAAGTGATAATCAGATTACCTTATCAAGGCATATCAGAAAGGGAAGCATATTCAAATTTGAAATAGAGAGAATAAAAAAACAAGAGAAGATAGAGGCAAACAAGGCATTAATCACTATCAGCCGTCTCCTTCATTTTCTAGGGTTTCTTCTTCTTCTCCCTCTCTCAGGAACTCTAACACAACAAACAAAAAGAGCAGAAGGCTCTGTTGTTCTTCATCAAATAGAATAGAGGATTTGAAAGTTGCTCTTCATCACAATCTCATAGCAACCAGATCATAATTTGAAGAAGAAGAAAGGACCTGATAATACAAAGCTTCTGCAAAACATCACTATCAAAAGCAGGGGCTAATCAAGAGCAGATCCTTTGGAACAACTCATAGGCTGATCTTCATACATCAATCATCAAGAATTCTGAGAACAGAATTCCTTCAACCTTCTCCCTTCTTCTTTCTCATTCTGTAAAAGAGTTTTATTAATCCCTCTTCAAAGGATTCAGTGGTTCAAGATCTCCTTATCAAAAGATCTGGTGGTTCAAGATCTCCTTGTCAAAAGATCTGATGGTTCATGATATCCTTGTCAAAAGATAATTGGTTCTAAGAGTCTCCTTATCAAATGACTCAGGCACAGGTGGTGCATTCCTACCAGGTGGTAGAAGAGAGTGTTGGATCTTGAGGCGCCCTTAGAGGGGGAGGGTGAATAAGGGTTTTAAAAACTTTAAACTTTAATAAAAAAACTTTTGATATTTTGGTAGAAGTAAGTTAAATCGAAAGTAAAGAGATAATGAAATTAGAAATGAAATCAATTTTATTAAACAAGAAAAGACATGATTATCATTTATGATTACAAAATCCGATTTCTTATGACGCTTGAAATCGTAGGCGATAAAGTAAAATCTCTTTTTGTTTTTTATACCGACTCGTATCCCCACGAACCGGTTGGCTTTAGCCGATCTCTCCCCAGATACGGCCTCAAGTCGCTCTAGCCTTCCTATCTCCAGAAAGGCCTCGAGCACCCACTAGATCTACTCCCTAGACCCAGTCGCCAACATGAGGTGAATTCCTCCCTAAGTCCTACCCAGACCTAGTCGCCAACACGAGGCAAATTCACAAACTGATTACAACGATAAAATAAACATACAAATACAAAAGACAAAAATATACAACTCCTTATGAGGTAATCTGAAGGAGACGCCGAAGAATCACTGAAGATCGTTGAAGTCCAAGCGTGAGTTCTTCGCGTTGAGTTAGCGTGTTGATCCAAGCCTCCTTCGATTCCTCCTTTTGAAATTGAGTGGGAGAAGTGTTGGTCTGGAAATGCGGCCCTCACAAAGTTTCTGAAGTGTTGGAATAGGGCTCTCTTCAATCAGTAGTTGGAGAAGACGAAATCCACCTTTTTATAGGACTGGAAGCTAACGCCGATGTTAAGATTTAACGTCGGGCATTGACTCAGTATAGAAATAACTTGATGGCTCAGATCTTCAAAACAGGAAGGAGATTATGCATCTTTGGAAACTTTCATTTTAGGCATCCTTAACGCTGACGTTGACTCTAACGCCAGGCGTTGAGTCAAATCATTCCCAAAGTGCTCCTACAATTACGGCTGCTTCCTTCCATTCATTTTGCATCTTGGCAGTAACAAAAGTTAACGCCGGCGTTAATAGTTAACATCGGGCGTTGAGTCAAATCATTCCTAAATTGCTCCTACAATCACGACAGCTTCCCTCTATTCATTTTGCATCTTAGCGGGAACAAAAGTTAACGCCGACATTAAGAGTTAACGTCGGGCGTTAGCTCTCTTCCATTCTTTCAGCATGAGAACAAGTCCAGACCAATAGCAGCAACCTAGTGTCATATTTGTTCAAACCTGCATGCTAAAACACAATGGAAAATAAGATCAAATACAAGTAGGATTTGTTATTCTTAAATCAAAGGGATGTGGAAAACCATGTTCCAACAGAGAGGACTACCCACATTTTGGGGAGCCTCTATAAAATTCATTGTGTCTGTGCTGTGATTTTCTGTGATGTCCCAGTCTTTTATTCTGCACTTTATTTCCTGCATTCCTTATTCTGCATGGATTGTTAAGCATAACTCTTTAGAGTAATTTATTGTTAAACATAGTTAGGATATAAATATTTTAAAAAAACTCTATTCACCCCCCCTATAGGAATCACAGAGGCACACTGTGCACTTTCAGAATCCATGGCTGGATTTTTCTCAAGTGCATGGGTGGATCCCTAGAATACTTTTTTGAACTGAAGGAATAGGGATCTCCATCACTTTCTTCTTATTATTGGTATTTCTCTTATGATGATCTTTCTCTTTGATGTTCTTAGAGGTGGAAGGAATATCTGAATTAGTTAGCATATACTATTTTCCTTTAGCACTAACAAAAGTTATGGGAGTCTTCCCAGCAGGAATGCTAGTATAAACCTTCTCATTTGATGCTTCAACACCCAATCCTAGATTCTTAAATCTTACAATGTGATTTTTAGAAATTGATTTGAGCTACAGACTCCTCCCATTGAGGCTAGCTATCCTCAAATGCTTTAGACTTTACTACTTGAACTTTTAAGTTTACATTTTCTATATCAGAAAGTATATTTCTTCTATGAGATTTTCATTTTCTACTCTCAGTTCATAGTTAGAAACTACTGAGTTTGCTTCAATTAGCTTTTCCTTAAGAGATGAAACTTCTTCGCTATCATTTTTAATTTGTTTTTTACATCAAGTTGATCTTGACAAAATTTCTTGAATGTAGTTTTGAGTTCATCAAAAGTGAAATAAAAATTATTAAAGCAAGTTACCTCATCTTCCTGATCACGAAAATCAAATGTCATAAGGATATCTTTGCTTTCATCATTATCCGAGATGAATTTTCTTTCATCATCAGATTCACTCTAGGCATTAGATATAATGCTTTTATTCTTCTTTTTTCCTTTCTTCTTTGATTATAATACTTTTTATGATCCTTGCTTTTCTTCTAGAATTTATCCTTATTCTCTTATGGACACTCTAGAGCAATGCGTCCTATTTTCCTACAAGAGAAGCAAATAATCTCTTTTGAAGGAGTCTTACCATACCTTAGATCGAGTTTTCTCCTTTGCATCATTCTCAGCCCTTGTCTTTAACATCTTATATGATTTGAGTTTTCTAAGAAGAGCATCTGTGGAGATCTCCTTATTGCATTTGGACTCTCTAATGCTCAGATTCTAGAATCCCATAAGCATGGGAAGCACATCAGGAGATTATCATTGATCATAATTATTGAGATGTCCTTATCCAGCCCTCTGAGTTCACTGACTGATGAATAGAAAATATTGCATATTTTTAATATAATTTCTAGCCTAATTTGGGTATTTTTGTACATGAAATATGTGAATTATTGAAATAATAGCTTGTTTTATCTTGTTTGTAAAATATATGTAAATATTATAAGTATAAATAAATATTGATATATTTTTAATACATATATATTTATGTATATATGTAATAATAAATAGTATATATGTGTATATGTAATAATAATAAGTGTATATATAAATAAACATATATAATAAATAATAACAGAATATATATTAAATATAATCATATAAATAATTTTGTAAATTAAATGAAAATTAAATTAAAAAAATAAAAATATCTATGTAACTATAATAAGTATATTTATTGCTATATATGTTGAAGGAACCGCTTGGCTCATTGGTTCTGGTCTTGGCTTGCCGCCCTGCTGGCCAGGGTTCGAATCCTGGCGCTGGAGGATTTATTTGAATTAAACTCCCACCTGCGCTTCCTCCCCACCTTTTTTCCTTTTAATTAATTCTGATGCTAATATTATATATATAATATATCCCCTTAAATTGTAGAAGAGCGCGCTTGCTCCAGTGGACCTGGCTCTGGCTAGCCTCCTTGAGGTGGCGAGTTCGAAACCCGGCAGCTCCATTTTGCTGAATTAATCCCACTGCCCTGCCTCCACATGTCACGCGCCCGCCTGCCTGCTTCCCCTGCCGCCCTGCCCGCCCCTGCTGCCCTGCTGCCCGCGCCAGAACCCGCCTCCACGCGCCCTGCTGCCCGCGCCCGTTCCTGCCTAGCTCACTCCTCCAGCTAGCCTTCTAGAAGCTTCCAGAATTCTCCCTTCTCACCGCCAGCTAGCCATCCAGCTGCCCTTCCAGCCCTCTAACCGCACCCCACCTTCTAGAATCTGTCCAGCTGCCTTTTTTTCTTTTTATTTTTGTTATTGGCACCCCACTTCTTGCCTATAAATAAGAGGGGTTGGCCATAGATTTGAGGGTTCACAATTTCTAATCCCTTTTAGGATTGTGTTCCACCTTTGTTTATGTTTTATTTTCTCTCTCCTTCTTTCCCCTTGTCATCTCTTTGTGTTGTAATATTTTGGCTTAATAAAATAGATAAGTGTCTTTCTTATTGTTCATCAAGTTCTTCATCTTGTTCTTTTAGTGTTCTTCATGTTGTTCTTTTTTTCTTTTGTTTTGTTTTTCTATTTTTTGTAATCTTTTTCATGTCATGTTTTTTTTAATTTAAGTAGAGTGTGTGTGTGTGTATGAGAGTAGTTTTACTTATTTGTATTTTTCTTTTAATTTTAGTTTATTTCATGTAGAGTGTGTGTGTGTTTATGAGATTAGAATAGTTTTATGCTTTCATAAATAGTTTTTATGTTTTCATGATTAGTTTTAATGCTTTGATAATTAGATTTTTCATGCTTTCTTTAAAGTTTTCATAGCTAGCTTTCATGCTTTCTTTATCGCTTTCATAACCTAGATTTACAGCTTTCTTTATAGCTTTCATAACTTAGTTTTTTTTTGTCTTTTCTATTGCTTTTCTTGGTTTTTGCTAAACGCACACCAAGCCCGCGATTGTTATCATTTTTGTTTTTAATTATTGCAAACACTCACTTATTTTTAATCACCGATAAAACATTTGTCGTAGCTCGAAGTAACAAAACTCGATGGGACCCAGGACTAAATACGACCTTGATATGATTTTTATCATGTATACTACACGCGATAGGTGCGCTTGCCTCCTACGTCGTCCTATTTTCTTATCACTGACTATGTGTAAAATCCTAGTTTTCCCAACGCTTGAAGGCAAGATTGTTATAGCCAAAAGATAACGCCCAGCGGTAAGCAGTATCGCTGGTGGTAGCGGCTACATGCTCTAGTTTATCAGCTCGGAACTCACTCTATCACTAATGTTAAGTGGTAGGTAATACCATTGGCGGTAGCTGTGCCGTCGGGAAGTTTCGCTGTGTCGACGAGACGATGTCGTCGAGAGGTATTCGACTAGATGCTAGTGCGATGTGGTAGCAATATCGCCAACGGTAGGTTTTCAAGTCTAATCGTATCACAGTTGTGTTGAGAGAGAGAGAGACACACTGCTGATGGTTAAGCTTGAAAGTTAGCGCGACACGATAGCGCTACTGCCGCACGGTAGTTGGTGGAACCAGAACCGCAAGTAGCATTTTCTGGGCTTCCGATCTCCTTAGATCTTGATCCAAGGGTTCAGATCAGTGCGTCTGAAAGCCCTAAGTAGGGCAGAGGAACTCTACCCTCTTATTTCTCAAGTCATTTGTGACTTTGGCGCTAGGGTGAGAGGGAGATCTTGGAGGAGGAAGAAGAGCAAGATCCGCCATTATTGGAGCTTCAGAGCTCCGTTCGTCGATCCTAGACCGATTTCACGGAGAGGGTTCGAAGGCGCACATTTCCATCCATGCTTTTCGACCGTTCCATGTCGAGGAAGAGAGTGCAAAGGGTAATGACATCTCTCCTCCTGGTTTTAGGATGCGCGCATGGCATCTCTAGTTTTGCCTTCCTTATTTTCTGTATTTTTGGCACCAGATCTCTCAAATGAGAGGGGTTTGGGTCGCCTTGGTTCAAGAGAAACCATCGGGTTGATTGAGTATGTCCCCTACATTATTTTGCATTAGTGATCCGCTACGTTAGCGGATTAGGCATTGTAGGTAAAGCTGAGATTGCGATCGGTGGTTCGATTCGGTGATGTTGCTTAACGTGCATTTTAGGGATTTTGCTAGAAATTTGATTGCGGCAAATTGTGGGCCATATGCGGGGTGGGGTCTCAGTGGGAGTACTCGACCTTGGGCTTGCGTGCCTTTGGGGGAAATGTTGAGTACCCCTATGTTTGTTGTGAAGTGATGCTTTGTGATGATATGTTAGAAGCATACATGTCATAGGGTGCCTTGGGTGAAACCCAGGTTTGCATACATGCTGCATTGGTAGGCCCCATATTTTATTTGCTCAACATAGAAATGTGGATGACGCTTGTGAAACTCATACCTATTGTTTTTATGTTACTTATGTTTAATTATATTTGCATACAAAAGTGTTGACTTGCAGGGTGATGTAGTTCCTCGGGGTCCGCTAGGACGGTCGTGAGGAGGGTGTTGTTACACCGTTTGTGGTAAGCCATAGATGACCCTCGTTATACCGCTTTTTATGTAATGGATGCAGTGCAAGGATCGCAAGCTGGAGCCAGCTCGCCGGCCAAAAAGTCCTAAGCCTCGTGATGTGTACCTTCTCCTATTTTCCTGCATGTTTATGTTTTCACTATGTTGTTCCGGCATGCATGCTGAGGTAGCATTGGAATGCTTTTATCCTTTGGATGTTATGTCTTGTATGGATGATGATTTGAACGTTGGTATTGTAAGGCCATAAGGCCAGGGTACTCCTATGTAGATGTGGATATCTTCTGTGATTATGTTAGTGTTTTCGCTATGTTTGTTCTGAGTTTTGAGTCGGGTAGATTCTATATCATTTTTAATACTAAAGCTGTGGCGATTATATGTTGTGGCGTCCCGGCCGGACCCATATTATATGGTTATTATAGGGGAGGTGTTACACTATAAGGCTGAATCTCTTGTACATTTCAGACACAAATTCTTCTTGGCTCTTTTTAAAACTCTCATATTGAGAGATCAAGAGTGATCTCTTATCATTCCTTTCATCTAAGATTCCTTCAACAATTCTGGTTAAAGAGTCCCAGATTTCCTTTATTGATTGGCAGTCAATAACCTTTTGAAAGATATCATCAGTCATTATAGAGACTAAGATATTCATGGACTTTGCATTAATGGATAAAGATTTCTTCTGATCTTCAGTCCAATCATCCTTAGGCATAGGGACAATATTCCCTTTATCATATGTGAAGGTAAGAGTAATAGGACCTACAATCATAGAATCAAAAATGATTTCATCAATAGAATTCATATATAATTTAATTCTATATTTCTATAAAGAGAAATTATCAAGATTACACATAAGAGGTCGTGTAGTTGCATATTCTCTACACTATGTAAAACTCGTGATTGTGTTATTGATCCCACAAGTATTTTTCAATCCCTTGGATCTTGATTAATCAAGGTGTTAACTTTTTTCTGATTAACCTAGCTCTAATACAAATTGAAAGTGAGTGTAAGGTATTGCTAATTACTCTAGAAGGGGTGAATTGAGCTTTTACAGATTTTTCACCACAATCAATCATAGTACATACCACAGTTAACTATTTATAAATAGCAGAAGAAATAAAACATAGTACTAATAAAAGAAAACTATATAGAGCTATGCAACTAGAATACATGAAAATTTTATAGAGGTTCCCCATAATGTTTGGTACGTCCTCTCTTCTACCTTTTGGTAGGTATTCCATTAAATACACTAATTCTTTTGATAAAGAGATTCCCAAAACCAAACTGTATCCATTGATAAGCGGATTCAAAGGACCAATCTCAGTATTTTGATAAGGAGACTCTTAGAACCAAATCTGAATCCCTTTAAGAAGGATTCTAAAAACTCTTTTCGGAAGTGGTTGATGTATAAGCTCTTACACAACGTGATCCTTTATTCAACAAACTTTGAAAGGATCTTGATTTTTAATGTACTGTGTGGATTCTTTATTATTACAGTAGCAACAGTCTGCAATTCCTCTATGCGGTCAAGATTGGATTTAATAAAGAGAAGATGAATTGTATCTTGTGAGAAATCCTGAGGAAGAATATGACGAACCTTTGAGAGAGAGCATGAGGTCAAAGAGAAGAGATCTTTTCATCTAGGATTCTTAGAGAGAACTTCTTCTTGAGGAGAAGGAAGAATACAAAATTCGGGGAAGAAGATCGAATTTAGAATGAGTTCACCACTAATATCTGTTTGAAATATTCTTGTATATATATAACTATTGTTGAATAGAAGCCTTTCTTATCTGAATCAATCAGCATAATCACCTTCTTAAATAGCAGAAGTAACAACTCTAATTTAATATCAATCAAGGCCTTGATCTGCTCGGGAACAAATAACAAATGTTTAGAGAGAATTTGACATTCTGTTACTTAGGAATCGAATACTTGTCAATGTACGTAGAATTATTGAGTAGAGAGAATTTGATGTAAGTTGAATACTTATGCTCTGAGCATACTTTCTGATTATTTATATTTGAATTTTTGCAGAAAAGCATTAGTGATGAGTAGAGTTCGGCAAGCATTTTCGAGGGTTCTTGCAAGTATTTCTACTTCGAGAAACTAACCATTATCCTAACGACAAATATAAGTAGTAGTCTTTTCTGCTGTCGAAATATCGACAATTACTCCCTGGCGACGTTGCCGAAAACTCTAAAATTATAAGAAAAGGAGCTTTTTGCAAAGCTTTTGGTAGTTTAACCAAACTAATCTTCGATAAAGACAAGTATACCTTATCGCGTATAGTATATGATATTTTAGAAAATATCAAGGTCATATTTAGACTCGGGTCTGTCGAATACTTCTACTTCGAGAAAACGAACTATTGTTCCATCAGAGAAAATGTGAATAAAAACTAACTAAAATTGAAATAAATAAGAAAACAAAAGCTTAATAAAAATAAAAACAAGAAAACAAAAATAAAAATAAAAATAAAAACCAGAAGACAAAACTTAAAATAAATAAAAACAACAAAACTTAAAATAAAATAAAAACAAAAAAATAAAACTTAAATTAAAATAAAAACAAGAAAACAAAAATAACACGAAATAAAAGATGCAAAAAAGGAAAAAGCTAAAAACTAAATAAAAATAACACAAAAATAAAACGAAATGAAAAATGGAAAAATTTGCAAGAAAGGAAATTACAGAAAATGAAATTGCATAAAATGAAAGCTAAGCTAGAAATGAAAATTGCTTGACAGAAATGAAATCGCGGGAATTGAAACTAAGTTAGAAATTGAAATTGCGGGACAAAAATGAAATTGCAGGAATTGAAACTAAGCTAGAAATTGAAATTGCGGGACAGAAATGAAATTGCAGGAATTGAAACTAAGTTAGAAATTGAAATTGCAGGACAGAAATAAAATTGCACAAAATCAAAACTAATTTATTTATTACCATAAAAAGAGAATTACAAGAAATAAAATGGCATTTAAACTAAGAAATAAATTTACATAACATTTAAAAAAATACAAAATATTAGAACTAAAACTAAAATATAGAAGAAAAAAAATACAAGAAAAGTGCCCAAATCGGCTGGGTAAGAGAGAGAAAAGTGGAGGTGGTCAGGCTCTATTTATAGGCAAAAATTTGAAGTACACGCCCTTGCTCACTAGCGTGACCGAGGGCATGTTATCATGGGCTTGCTCGAGGGGTCAAAACAGCTGGACTTCTGGATGATTCTGGAGGAGTTTGTAAGGGACGTGCCTGAACATGGGCGTGACTTACTACACAGGCGTGACCAGAGGTGTGTTGAAGAAGCCATTGAACAGCTGGCCTTCTGGATGGATCTGGAAGCTTGGTCGGTGATGCGCTACATGACCTCAGTCACGGGCGTGAATGAGGGCGTGACTTTGTGATTCATCAATCGGCTTGATTTATCAATCGGCTTGAAGGTGCAACTTGTCATCTTGACCAGGAGTACACGGGCGTAACCCGCTACACGACCTCAGTCACGGGCGTGGCCGAGGGCGTGAATTGATTAATTCATCGAGATTAGCTGGATGTAGCCAGATTCATCGAGATATGTGCGTGACTTGATACACGACCTCTGTCATAGGCGTAACCGAGTGCGTGGCTTGACAATTTCCCAGCTGGAAGCTGGTAGGTAGCTGAAAATAAGAATTTAAGTAGACATGCCCTCGGTCACGGGCATGACCGAGGGCGTGACCTAACCAAAAAATAGAAAACGTAGAAAAAGATAGAAATATTAAGTTAGAAATGAAAATATATAAAGCAAGCAATTTATTCATTAATTCTCATAAGAAATTTACAATTTTAACTAAAACTATACTAAAACTATACTAAAAATAAGTATAAATTACTATTCATCAAATACCCCCTTACTTAAGCATTTGTTATTCCAGAGGAAAATTAAAGAGGTAAATCCTATATTATGATAATGATTTAAAAAAAGCGAAAAAGTTTTAGACAACTAGACTTCTTTCGTTAACTAGATAGCGAACATAAGTTTGCAATCATTAGCAACATAATTAGATTAGAATTATAGAAACTTTAACTTTTTAAAGAAATTTTTAAGAATAAATAAATCCTGTTATTTATGCTCTCCCAAAATTTTGATTTATACCTAGGTTTCAATTATATTGGCTAAGGGCTATAAAACTTGGTAAAATAAGAGATTCTTGATTGGGGTGATGAATTTTATCCTCCACCCCACTCAATTTTTTTTCTTTTTTATTTGTAAATGTTTAGGGAATGAAAATCTTATTCTCATGCCATATAATCTTTTTAGAATTCAATCTTCAAAAACCCAAAATGTATATTGTACAACCCCATGTTCGCCGAAGGGTAAAATTGAGAATCAGGCATAAGGGAAGCGAGTGAGGGCTCGCCGCCTCGCGACAAGTGGGTCGCGAGGGCGGGGTGAGCCAGACTCACCTCCTTGCAAGGAGCGGAGTGCGAGGGAGAGGCTAGTGTATGCTCGCCGCTTTGGGGTGCGCTTAGCAACAGCTGGGCAAGCGGGGCTCGTCGCTCCGCGTAAGCCACTCAGGCTAGTAGAGGGGGAGAGCGCATTCTTAATCAAGCACTCGCCCGCCCAGGATTTCTGATGCGCGGTCCGCCAGGCGAATGAGGGGCAGAACCCCACTTCCCCGGTAGGCCAGGTGTCTAGCAAGTGGTGCCTTCACAGACCACTCGCTTAGTAAGATCTTGCGAACTCGGTTCGCGAGAAGTCTGGCGAGTGATGCCTTCACAGACCACTCGCCTGTGGGGTCTAGAGGTGAATTTACCTAGTTACCTTTTGTGGGTTGCCAATAGCCCTTCAGAACAGCGGAGTTTGGCTGTTAGCATGCGAGTTTGGGGTACAATTAGTAATACTAAAAGGCAGAGTTATGCCATTAGCAAACTAGAAGAGAAAAACTATATATAGACCCTGAAGGGCACCTTTGGAGAGAATCTGAATTCTCTGGTTTCCTTCTCCTTAGGACATTTTTTTGGTTAGCTCTCAAGGCTCTCCAAGGTGCCTGACTTCAGCTTTTGTCTTGGGAGGGGAAGCACTCTAAGATCCTTCGGGTGTGTGGGGGGCCTCCACACTGCAGCCAAGGGTTGATGTTTAGTTCTAAATCTTCGGTCATGTTCTTATGCGGGATCAGTAAGTGTTAGCTGCCCGCTCTCAGGGGTCCGAACTCCTCATTGGGCGGAATATTGGTTTCAACATTTTTGGTGCGGTGAGCGTGGACCGCAATTAGTACTGTTGCATCGATAGACGCCCTTAGAGGGGGGGTGAATAAGGGAATAAAAGTCTTTTTAATTTTGTAGACAATTTACTAAATTGTATGCAGTAAATTAGAATGAAATAACAAATTAACTTAAAGGAGGAAACAATTGTAATTTGCAATTTTATAAATTATGCCAGATGATAGAAATCAAGTAAACACAAAAGGATACATGATTATATTTTATAAAAAAGGTGTTTACATAAATTGATTTCAATATCGCTTGAAATCGGAGGCGTACAAAGTAATACAATTTTTCCTTTTCTATACCGACTCGTATCCCCACAAACCGGTTGGCATTAGCCTATCCTTCCCCGGATAAGGCCTCAAGCCGCTCTAGCCAATCCTTCCCTGGATATGGCCTCGAGCACCCCCTAGATCTAATCACCTATAACTAGTCGCCAACACAAGGCGAATTTCTCCCTAAGTCCTACCCAGACCTAGTCGCCAATACAAGGCGAATTCTCTAAACGGTTACAAAAATATATGGAATGAAAAATAAAGATAACAATAATAAAAACTCTCTATATGAGATTTCTGAAGTCAGAGAAGAAAGATCGATGTAGTATGAGTGAGGTCGAAGCGATCGTCCTTCGGAAATAGCGTGACGTAGTCCTCCTCCAGAATTCTCCTTATGCTTTTGGTGGGAGATCCTTCTTTTTCAGCATAACATGATTGGAGTTTTGGCACAAATATTCTCTCTGGAAGCTCTCAAATTTCTGGAATAATGCCTTCAATAATACTCCCAGCAATTTGTTTTCAACAAACAAGATCAGGCCTTCTTAAATAACCACTTGAATTAATGCGCAGCATTAATGAACATGTATAGCAGTTGTTGAAATCATGCATAAAGTCGGGAGCGTGGCTGCACAAATTTTCGTCGAACGAAAACAAATTTCGTCGAACGCACCTTCGTCGAACGCACCCTTCGTCGATCGAAAAAACCACAATCGTCAGGATCGTGCAAACCGCCTGGATCGTGGCAGAACATACTTTCGTCGAACGGAATGAATTTTGTTGAACGGAACTTCAAGTTCGTCGAACGTTGTTGTCGAGCGCAATGTCGTCGAGCGCAGGTTCAGTTCGTCGAGCAGAACTCCTCGTTCGTCGAACGCAGCTTGTCAAACGCAAGTTCATCGAATGCAGGCTCAGTTCGTCGAACGGAACTCCTCATTCGTCGAACGCAGCTTGTCGAGCCCAAGTTCGTCGAACGCAGGAAATTTCATCAGGCGAAACTCCTCGTTCGTCGAACGCAGCTTCCTTCAGGTTTCGTCGAGCGCCTTCAGAGTTCATCAAATGCAGGTTCCATTCGTCGAACGCAGTTTCCTTCTCAGCTGTTTTTCATCTCAGCGGTTTTTCTTCTCAGCGGTTGATAACGCTGGGCGTTAATTGCTAACGCGAGCGTTAGCACATATTCCAGAGAATCATATCCAATATGTTTTATACCTATGGAGTATTGCACCTATAGTTCCTGCATACTCTAAACACACAAAATACAAGATTAAATATAATTTGGGATTTGTTATTCTCAAACAAAGGGATGTGACACACAGGTCCAACAAGTACAAGAAATTCCCAAGGAGGCAACATGGTCGGAGAGGATGAGCGAGATGCCGGATATGGCGGTTCGCAACCATCTGGCGCGCCAGCAATGATAGGGATGCTGACAGACTTTCGAAGGGAGGTTCTCGAGATAATCAACCTCACCTTCGCTGCGGCGCGAAGCGAGTTCACAACCCCAGCGACCCAGGTTTTCCCGCTGCTGGGGGTAGGCGTGAACGCCCCGGGGAAGAGGCTCGGCAAGGAGCAGGTCGGCGAGGCACCAAGGCGAGATCTAGCAAGGCGGGAGTGGTTCCCCATCACTACAAGCGCGAGCCCGGTGGGTGAACTCGTGGGGCAAGTGGGGCAGGCGAGGATGGCGAGCGGGGAAGCCCATTTTGCGAGCTGGTGCTTTCCGCGCCCGTTCCAAAAGGTTTCAGGGACCCAGATATGGTCTACTACACCGGTAAGGATGACCCCGTCCAACACCTACAATGGTTTGAGGACACAGTCTCCATTTTGCCTATGTCGGATGCTTTCAAATGCCGACTTTTTGCCATCACCTTGAAGGAAAAGGCGCGGGACTGGTTTCACCAACTCCCAGTGGGGTCGATCTAAGCGTTCGAGGATCTGCGTCGTAGATTTTAGCTACACTTCTCGACCTCAAAGAAGAGGAAGAAGGATGCTGAGGTGCTCTTCAAGATCAAGCAGGGACCGGGGGAGTCGCTGGCCCACTACGTGGACCAATTCCAGGATGAGGTCTTGCTCATCCAAGAGGTGCCCAGGTTCACCCTCTATCTTACTTTCGTGGTGGGGCTGCGGGAGGGTTTCTTTAAGATGAACCTGAAGCGGAAGCCCCCCTGTCCTTGGAAGAGCTGATGAAGAGGTCGGCAGAGGAAACCGAAGGGGAAGCGGCCAACTCAGAGTTCACAAGATGGCTGGCGAAGTTGAGTGAGCCGGAGGTCAAGCAATAAGAGGTTAGGAGAAGAGAAGAGTTGAGGGACCCAGAGTTGGGGTGGAGGCAGCACGGGGGCATGCATGGCCCGATAAGAGGTTTCGCCCAAGGAGGGGGCAACTTCTAGGGAGGTCAAGGAAGACCCAACCACCCAGGGTGGAGGCAGGGCCCGAGACCACTCCCCCCCCCCCCCCCCACCACCATCCCCCGCCTCAGCAGGCCATGTCGATTGGCCGAGGAAGGGGATGGAGGGTAGGAGTGGGAGAAAGGATGAGAAACCATGCAGCGGAGGCCGAGGGGGGGGGGGGGGGGTGGATGGTGTTGCCGTATTGTGACTTCCACTAGGAGGAAGGTCACGCAATGGCCACCTGCCCAGAGTTCTTGGAGATGAGGATGGCGAGAGGCCCTAGGGAGAAAAAACCACCTGTAAGGATAGAGGAGGTGATTGGGGAGGTGTAGGAGGAGGATAGGTGCGTGGATATTGCTAACGTGGGAAGCTAAGGAGGGATCGGGGTGATCCATGGAGGTGTGAGAATCGAGGTGACCCGAAAGGCAAGCCTCCACACCATGTACCGTCAGAGCGTGGGTTCGACTTCTGAAACCCCACCCCCGGAGGAGAAGATTACCTTCTCTAGGAAGGATATGCCCGACCATGAAGACCCATTCTGCGATGCACTTGTGATCTAGGTGGCCATCGAGAACTTCATCATCTCTCCGATCCTCGCAGATAATGGTAGCTTAGTCAACATAATTTTCAAGAAGGCATTCGACGAGATGAAGGTGGAGGCAAGGAGGGTGTTAGCCTCAGATGGCCCACTATTTGGGTTCTCAGGGGAGAGGAAGGAGGAGTTGGGCTCCATGTCATCTTGGGGGGACAGTCCCGCAACTATCGGTTCGTCATCGTTGACGCTCCGAGAAGGTACAAAGCCATCTTTGGATGGCCCCTAATCAGTGCATTTTGGTGTGTCCCCTCCTCACTCCACCAATGCCTCAAGTTCAGCGTAGGCGAAGTACAAATCCAGGTGAGGGAGACCCAAATTTAGCACGGCAATGCTACGTTAGCGTGGTCAACGCCATCACCTGGCAAGCAGAGGCAGAGGAGATGGACCGAGAGATGGAGAGGTAGGATGTGGTGGAACGGGTCATTAAAGAGCCCGAGGCAGAGGAGATGAAAAAGGACTGGGAGGAGCAATCTATGTTGGAGTCCGTGGAGGTGGTCGTGGATCTGGAGGTCATCTCTTAGGAGGGGGCGATAGAGAAAGTGAAGATCAGAAGGGATATCAGCCCCAAGGATCAGGGGAGGATCCAATCCTGCGTCCAAGAGAACATGGACATCTTCGCTTGGAGCACGGCAAAAATGCCATGGATTGATGCAGATGTGGCTTGCCACCACGTCAACCTTGATCCCGGCACTCGCCTCATCCAGCAAAAGAAGAGTTCCATCGCTGACAAGCTAATGGAGCCCATTCTGGAGGAGGTGGACAAGCTCCTCAAAGCAAGATTTGTTTCAGAGATCCAGTATCCAGGCTGGGTCTCCAATGTAGTAATGGTAAAGAAGGGAAATGGAAGGTGGAGGATGTGTGTGGATTTTTCTTAATTAAATAAATCATGCCCCAAGGATTGCTATCCCTTTCCTCGAATCGACACGCTGGTTGACTCAGCCGTCTGTTTTTCACTAACGTGTTTCTAGATGCCTTTTCAGGTTATCATCAGATTCGCATGCCCCCCCCCCCCCCGACGTTAAGGACGTCTCATTCATCACTGGGGATGGGTGCTATTGTTATAAGATGATGCTCTTTGGGCTGAAGAATGCAGGAGTAACATACCAATGGATGTTGGACATGGTCTTCCATGAGCAGAAGGGTAGAACCTGGAAGTTTATGTGGATGACCTCATGATTAAGAGCCGGGACCTCGAATCCCACATCTGGGACATCAAAGAGACCTTTGACACCTTGAGAAAATTCAAGATGAGGCTCAACCCCCAGAAATATGCTTTTGGTTCCAGCAAGGGAAAGTTCTTGGGCCATTTTCTCACCTTTGCCGGGGTAGAACCTAACCCCAACAAGATGAGAGAAATTATGGAGCTAGGGTCGCCAAAGAATGCAAAGGAGGTCCAGCGCCTCACTGGGAAGCTAGCCGGTCTAAGAAGGTTTCTCTCCAGGGTAGGGGAGAAATGCTCATCCTTCTTCAAGGTGCTACGGGGGAACCAGAAGTTTGAATGGACCACTGAGTGCGAGGGGGCATTCCAAGCACTAAAGGAACAATTGACCCAGGCCCCGTTGCTCTAGGGACCAAGGAAGGGGGAGGACCTATCCCTATACCTGGGGGTGGGGGCCAAGGCGGTGAGTTCTGTTTTGGTTCGGTAGGAGGGGAAAAAGCAACTCCCAGTCTACTATGTCAGTAGGGTGCTGAGAAAGGCAGAGCACAGGTATCCCATCCTGGAGAAGCAAGCCTTCGCCCTGGTAGTGCCATTCAGGAAGCTCCGACCTTATTTTCAAGCACATTCAATTAAGTTGGTGACCGACCATCCCCTTCGCAACATCATGGAGGGGGTGGAGCACTCAGGAAGTTAGGCCAAATGGTCGGTGGAGCTAAGCAAGTTTCACATCTTGTTTGTTCTCAGGCTATCAATAAAGGCGCAAGCAGTGGCAGATTTCTTGGCTGACTACGTAACCGAGGTAGAAGAGACTGAGCCACCCCACTCGATGTTGGAACACGGTCTTCCGCATCTCCTAGGTTTGAGAATAACAAATCCTATGTATTTGATCTTGTGTGTTCAAGTGTGCAGGTTAATTAGGTCCAAATGACTCAAGGTTTACATATGGTGGTTGCCCCCGAAATTGAGTCATCAACTCCAAACTGATCACTAGCGCAGGCGATAGTGGATAGCGCCGGCGCTAGCTCGATGCACAGAAGGCATGGTGAAATTGTTGCCTCGGATTGAAGATCTTGCCGCGCAAAGAGTTTCCTAACCAGGGATAGCGCTGGCGATAGCGGATAGCGCCGGCGGTAACGGAGCGCACAGAAGGAATAGAACAACGGGTTGCCACGGATTGGAGATTCGGGCGCACAAATTGTTTCTTAATCTGGGCTAGCGCCGGCGGTAGCGCTAGCGCCGGCGGTAGCGCTTGGGCTATAAAAGGACCCCATCTCCTCGTGTTCTAGACACCAATTGTATACACCTCAGAGAGAGAGATTGCTCGAGTTCCAGAGGCCCATCTTGGCCGAATCTTGAAGATCCAGCGAAGCTCTGCCGATTTCTGAAGGAGGATTCCATCAAGCCGAACCCGAGCGAAGTCCGCTTCGACAAACGCTGATTCTCCAGCGGATCTTCGTCACCACTTCAGAAGTTCATCATAAGGGAGTTTTTAATTATTGTTATTTCTTTTTCATCTTGTAAACGGTAGTGAAATCGCCTCGTGTTGGCGACTAGGTCTGGGTAGGACTTAGGGGGAAATTCGCCTCGTGTTGGCGACTAGATCTAGGCTAGGTCTAGGGGGGCTTGAGGCCACATCCGGGGTGGGATTGGCTAGAGCGGCTTGAGGCCGAATCCGGGGAGGACAAGGCTAGGGCCACCGGTTCGTGGGGAAGCGAGTCGGGATAGAAAAACAAAAGTTGTCTTTTCTATTTAGCTTTGATTTCTAGCTTTCATAAGAGATCAAGTTTTGTAATCATGTCTCTCAAGTTAATACAATCTTGTCTCTATTTTCTCTTTACTTGATTGTCTTGATTGTCATATTCAAAGTTTTTTTTCTAAAATAATCAAAATAGTTTTAAAATCCTTAAAACCCTTATTCACCCCCCCTCTAAGGACGCCTACCGATCCAACAAGTGGTATCAGAGCGGTTTTGTTCCAATCGGCTTAACAACCGGGAACAATGGCGTCTCATGATCTCGCTTTTCCTGAGGGTCAAGGGGTTAGTCGACCACCTCTCTTTACTGGGTCAGATTTTAACTACTGGAAAAATCGAATGATGTGTTTTCTTATGACCATGGATGTAGAAGTATGGAACATGGTAGAAGTGCGGTACTCTCCGCCTACAACTGTAGTAGGAGAGGCGACATTAGCAAAACCTAAGGATAAATGGGATGACAACGATAAACTAAAGTGTAAAAATAATGCTAAAGCAATGAACGCTTTATATTGCGCCTTAAATAGGACTGAGTTTAATAGAATTTCTGCATGCACTACTGCTTATGATATTTGGAATCAATTAGAAGTAACTCACGAAGGTACATCGCAGGTGAAAGATGCAAAGCTGTTTCAACTGGAATCTGAATACGAGAAATTCAGGATGGACACGGAAGAGGACATCAACTCCATGTACACTCGCTTCACAAAGATTGTCAACGCATCAAAGGCACTTGGAAAGACCTACTCCGACGGGGACTTGGTGAGGAAAATCCTTCGTTCCTTACCCCCAAGGTTCAACCCGAAGGTGACAGCCATCTCGGAGTCGCACAACTTAAGAACACTCCAGATCGAGAACCTCATTGGGAATCTCAAAACACATGAGGTAGAACTGCAAATTCAACATGAAGAATACAACAAAGAGCCGAAGAAAAAGGCGTTGGCACTAACATCAAAGAAGGAGTGCACCGAAGAGGACGATGATGATGAAGAAGGACTCCTGGTGAAGAACTTCAAAAAGTTCATCAGGAATCCAGAAAGAAGGAACACATTCAGAAAATTCTTCCAAAAGGACACTCGACGAAAGGGATCTTCCTCTTCATCAAGGAAAGAAAAAGGAAGCGATGACGAAGAAGAAAGGCCGCCTCCAAAATGCTATCACTGCAGAAAAACCGGGCACATTCGGAGCCAGTGCCCAAAATACCAAAAGGAACGGAAAGAACAAATGAAAGCAAAAGAAAAGAAGAAAGTGCTGAAGGCCGCTACTTGGGATGACTCTTCCTCTGAAGAGTCAAACGGTTCTGAGTCAAGTAGTGAGGAGGAAGCAAACTTGTGCTTGATGGCCAAAAGCAACGACGACGACACCAGTGTTCTTAGCGACACTGAGGTATATCCTCCTACCTTTGAAGAACTTTATGATAAATTTGTTTTATTAAATCATGAAAATGAATCTATTATGAAAGAAAATCGCAGGCTCACAAAAAATTTAGTCTCTCTTGAAAAACGAAAGGTTTCATGTCAAGAATGTGAGCACTCTCTATTTAAGACAAAAGAACTTGAAATTTCTCTCTCTAATGCCCTCTCACAAAACAAAATCATTACAAAAGAAAAGGGGGACTTAGAGAGGAAATTGAAAATTTCTATGTTAGAAATAGAAAAGAACAAAAAGGATTTGAAAATAAATGTGTTATGATTGTGAAAGAAAACACATCTCTTAAAGAACAAAATCATAACCTTAATTTAGCCATAAACAAATTCGGGATTGGACAAAAATCCCTGGATATGCTTCTGGGTAATCAATGCTTTGGGTCTAAAAAATTCGGACTTGGATATAAAAATGATCACTACCGCCCGGCGATAGCTACTAACGCCGGCGGTAGCTCTTATGTTAAAAAATCTTCTATTTTTTCTAACACTCAAACTTCATCCTGCAAGAGCAACATAGAAACTCCGAAAAGGGTCTCAACCCCCTTCATTTCGTGTGCAAATTGTCTAAAATTTGGACACACGTCTGACTCTTGTAGGAATATAGCACAACGAACTGTAAAACAAATCTGGGTACCTAAGAAAACCACTTACTCTATGGGTGGTACCTCTTGGGTATCCGGGTCTTTACTCTCATCTTCTTTCTAGATATGCAGGAAGGCTAAGGAAACAGAAGACGTGTGGTATTTGGACTCAGGCTGCTCCAAGCACATGACGGGCAATAAAGCAAAATTCCTTAGCCTAGAAATAAAGAAAGGAGGGATCGTGACATTTGGAGATAACGGTAAAGGAAGGATCATGGGTATTGGTACAGTAGGTAACACATCTTTTCTTATATCAAATGTACTCTATGTGAAAGGATTAAAACATAACCTAATATCTATAAGCCAACTGTATGACAAAGGTTTAGACGTACTATTTGAATCATCTACTAACCTTTGCAAAATTGTTAATCCTAAAACAAAAGATGTATTATTAACTGCACCTAGAATTCATAATGTTTATATAGTTTCATTTCATGATCTTTCTAAATCTTCTATAAAATGTTTTATAACCAAAAATGATGAATTGGAATTATGGCACAGACGTTTAGGCCACGCTAGTTCAAAGCTCATCTTAAAACTAGAAAAAAGAGAATTGATTAGAGGATTGCCTAAACTAAATGGAAATTTATCTTCATTATGCTCTCCATGCCAAAAAGGCAAATTTACAAAGTCATCATTTAAAAGCAAAAACAAAATTTCTACATCAAAACCATTACAATTAATTCATATGGATCTCTTTGGTCCCGTTAACACTGCAAGTCTTGGTGGTAGATTATACACTTATGTTCTTATAGATGACTATTCTAGATACTGTTGGACTTTATTTCTCTCCTCCAAATCTGATGCGTTTTGCGAATTTTCAAAATTATGTACTCGTATTCAAAATGAATTAGATTTAAAAATAAAATGCATTCGCTCAGATCATGGAGGTGAATTTGAAAATGAAAATTTTAAATGTTTTTGTGATATGCTAGGTATTAAACATGAGTTCTCCGCTCCATGCACACCTCAACAAAACGGTGTTGTGGAACGGAAAAATAGGACAATTCAAGAACTTGCACGCACCATGTTATCTGAATACAAATTACCCAAGTATTTTTGGGCAGAAGCCGTAAGCACTGCTTGTTATGTAATGAATGGAGTTATGCTTCGCCCATCCTTAAATCTCACACCATATGAACTCTATTTTCAAAAGAAACCTAACGTATCGTATTTTAAAGTATTCGGATGTAAATGTTTCATTCTTAACACAAAAGACTCTTTAGGAAAATTTGACGAAAAATGCGATGAAGGAATATTTCTTGGTTATTCTTCAACTAGTAAAGCATATAGAATATTTAATAAAAAATCAAGTAAGGTTGAAGAATCAATTAATGTTAGATTTGATGAGTTTGTTCCATGTGCAGAGAAGCTCTCTATAGGTACCGATGATGAACCCTTGCCATCCTTGGAGCACGACGAAGAAGAGCCGTCCAAAGAAGAAGAAGAAAAGTCTAATGAAGATACACTCGTACCTCCAAGCGTGTTAAACTTCTCCAAAAATCATCCAAAAGAACTCATCATTGGGGAACCTTCCACCGGGGCGAGAACTCGTTCCTCTCTTCATGAAACGTTTTCTAATATTTGCTTTATTTCTGAAATCGAACCTAAAAACGTTTCCACCGCTTTAAATGACGAATTTTGGTTTCTGGCTATGAATGAAGAGTTAGGACAATTTGAAAGAAATAAAGTTTGGAATTTAGTTGAAAGACCATCTGATCATCCAATTATAGGAGTAAAATGGATCTTTAAAAATAAATTAGATGGTGAATCTAGGATTGTAAGAAATAAAGCACGCTTAGTTGCTCAAGGTTATTCACAAATCGAGGGGGTAGATTTTGAAGAAACTTTTGCACCCGTTGCTCGCTTAGAATCTATACGAATATTTTTGGCCTTTGCGAGTTTTAAACGAATAAAATTATTTCAAATGGATGTTAAAAGTGCTTTTTTAAATGGGTATATTAAGGAAGAAGTCTATGTAGAGCAACCCCCCGGTTTCATAAATGAAAAATATCCAAAACATGTTTACAAATTAGAAAAAGCGCTTTATGGTTTAAAACAAGCGCCCCGTGCATGGTATGATCGTCTTACATCGTTTTTGTTAGAGCACGGTTATGTTATGGGAAGTGCAGACAACACACTCTTCATTAAGCATAAAAACAATGAATTAATCATTTTACAAATATATGTTGATGACATAATTTTTGGAGCCACTAATGAAGAGTTGTGTAATGAAGTAGTTGAAATAATGAAAAATGAATTTGAAATGAGTCTTGTAGGAGAACTATCATTTTTTCTTGGCTTTCAAATCTCACAACGAAATAATGGTATTTTTATTTGCCAATCAAAATATGTTCAAGATATGCTTAAACGTTTTGGCTTTGAAAACCTTAAACAAGCTTCAACTCCTATGAGTGCTTCTTTAAAATTAGGAAAAGATGAATCTGGTATTTCTATCGATCAAACACTATATAGAGGAATGATAGGCTCTCTTCTTTATTTAAGCGCATCTAGACCAGATATAATGTTTGCCGTTTGTTTATGTGCTCGCTTTCAAGCCGATCCAAAAGAATCTCATTTAAAAGCGGTAAAACGTATCTTTCGTTATCTAATAGGGTCATCTAAGTTAGGATTATGGTACCCACACAATGATTCTTTCACACTCCATGGCTATTCAGATTCAGACTACGCAGGGTGTTCACTAGATAGAAAAAGCACTAGCGGTACTTGTCATTTTTTAGGACCCTTTTTAGTTGCTTGGTCTAGTAGAAAACAATCTTCGGTTGCACTCTCCACCACGGAGGCCGAATATATCGCACTTGGTAGTTGTTGTGCACAAGCATTATGGATGAGTCAAACATTAGAGGACTTTGGTTTTCACCTCAAACACATAGATCTTAAATGTGACAACAAAAGTGCAATAGACCTCACATATAATCCAGTACATCATGCTAGATCCAAACACATAGATGTTCGTCATCATTTCATTAGGGATCACATTAAGAAAGAGAATGTAAAAGTAAGCTTCATTGGGACGGACTCACAACTCGCTGACATATTTACTAAACCTTTACCCGATGCACGATTTCGTTTACTACGACTTGAATTAGGTGTTCTAGATCTTTCTTGTTAAAACATGTTTACAAATATAATTTTCTTCATTTTTCACCATCAAAAACTTTTTCAAAAATTCTGCAAATTCAGCATGAAACTACTAATGGGACGCCTAATCAAGATCAAACATCAAAATTTTCAAAACCCTAAAAAATCACTTACTGTTTCCCGCGCTAGCGCTAGCGCCGGCGCTAGCATCAAGTTTCAAATTTCTGTGATTTTAAATTTTCTAAAAAATCTTAAAAATATGTAAATCTATTTGTACTATTTAGTTTTGCACATCTGTTTTTCTTCTATTTTAGAAAAATCAAACAAAACTACAAAAGACAAAATTCCAAAAATATGCTTTTCGTTTAACTTTTGTCATTTACCAAAATCAAATATAAAATTACAAAAAAAAAAAATATATGTTTTACTTTTATTTAAAGTTATGGTACAAAACTCAAAACACAAAAACATAAAACTTGCAAAACCCAAATTTTTTTTTAATGATAATCAAGCATGAGTTACGCTATTATTTCGAATTTCTATAATGTTGCAATTTATGTTTCAAAATTCTTTGAACATTGTCTTTACCATGCTTTGATTTATCTATTTCTATGTGCATCAATTATATTAAAGGTTGTGTAGAATCAAGCTTAGCATGCCTCTAAGTATGAGTAAATGGTTTATGTTAGATAATGATATGAATTCACTCACTTTTTGGCATTGTCTACATATGGTTTCACTTAAAAATGCTTGTGTATGTTTTGTAATTGTACAATGAATTAAAATTGCACAAGTATCTTACCTACACTCCCTTCTTTTGCACTATGAAAAATTAAAAAGAGTGGTTGTATTTTTTTTTTAAAATTCTATTGGTTTGCAAAACAAGTGTATTCGGAGAACTTTGTACAAAACAAAATCATAAAATAAATAACAAAGATAACTCCACCAAGCACTACTTGAACCTCCTAATAAGTCTTAATGAGCATTGTGAGGTTGAGCACCTTGGAAAGAATAATAAAGTGTCTTGTGCAAACCATACTTTTCAAAATAAGACAAACCACTTATTCTTAAGTACACCGGATCACAAGTCTCAAAACAGTCAAAATAAAATCTGTGATCCCCCAAGCACTACGTTGCACCCTGATAAGTCTTAATGAGCATTGTGTGTGCAAAGCACCTTGGTAGTTGTACATTTTTTTTTGTGCATTAAAGTGTGTGGAAGTAAACATATTTGTGTTTTCTTGTGCTTTCTACTTTACATAGTACTTGTATTTTTGATTAAAACACCTGTATACTCTACTCAAAAATACACTTATGTGCACATCATTATCTTCCATAACACTTCTTCTCATAAGTATTGGACCCTAATGCTATTCTATACAATTTTTTTGTTATGAAATGTACTAGATAACCTAGCATGTTTTCTATAATGTTTGGTATGTTTTGAAATTATAAATTGGAATAACATTGTAGTACTTTCTCTTGAATAACATTATTTCATGCTTGGTTACTCTTATTATTAATTGAAAATGATTCACAACAACATCCTTTTTGCAATATAACTCATATATTTTTTGGATCATCTTGCTTATGATGTTTTTGTATTTCTACAAGTCTTCCGCATCACTCTCATATTATGGCTTTAGCTTGCATGCTTACTTAAAAAGTCTGGTTTCTTTTTACCAATCCTTTAGTTGTTTTATCAAATATTTTTCCTTGCATGGTAAACCGTCTATTAGTTACTATTAACAGATTAATTATACTCACACTCTGATATTTCTCTAAAGGGGATCAATTAAAGCTATAAACTCCCTATCATTCACCTTTTAACCTTCAAAGCTCGATCATGCTGCTATCTTATTATCGCTAATGTGGTGCCTTCTAACCCACTTTTGCTAATAATAAAAGGGGGAGAACTAACATGATAAATAAACTCCGCTATCAAACTAAAATTCACATGAATAAGTATAGTGATAGTCAACATATTAGGGGAGCATTCACATAGGGGGAGCACGTATTTAGGGGGAGCAACTCTAAAAATACTAATCATTTATATTTATCCTAAGTCATCATTCTCACACTCACACAAATAGGATTTCAACATGCTTATCTTTTAATTCTCTGATTTATCATTAATGGATTTGTTATTATCAAAAGTGGGAGTTTGTTGGAACACGGTCTTCCGCATCTCCTAGGTTTGAGAATAACAAATCCTATGTATTTGATCTTGTGTGTTCAAGTGTGCAGGTTAATTAGGTCCAAATGACTCAAGGTTTACATATGGTGGTTGCCCCCGAAATTGAGTCATCAACTCCAAACTGATCACTAGCGCAGGCGATAGTGGATAGCGCCGGCGCTAGCTCGATGCACAGAAGGCATGGTGAAATTGTTGCCTCGGATTGAAGATCTTGCCGCGCAAAGAGTTTCCTAACCAGGGATAGCGCTGGCGATAGCGGATAGCGCCGGCGGTAACGGAGCGCACAGAAGGAATAGAACAACGGGTTGCCACGGATTGGAGATTCGGGCGCACAAATTGTTTCTTAATCTGGGCTAGCGCCGGCGGTAGCGCTAGCGCCGGCGGTAGCGCTTGGGCTATAAAAGGACCCCATCTCCTCGTGTTCTAGACACCAATTGTATACACCTCAGAGAGAGAGATTGCTCGAGTTCCAGAGGCCCATCTTGGCCGAATCTTGAAGACCCAGCGAAGCTCTGCCGATTTCTGAAGGAGGATTCCATCAAGCCGAACCCGAGCGAAGTCCGCTTCGACAAACGCTGATTCTCCAGCGGATCTTCGTCACCACTTCAGAAGTTCATCATAAGGGAGTTTTTAATTATTGTTATTTCTTTTTCATCTTGTAAACGGTAGTGAAATCGCCTCGTGTTGGCGACTAGGTCTGGGTAGGACTTAGGGGGAAATTCGCCTCATGTTGGCGACTAGATCTAGGCTAGGTCTAGGGGGGCTTGAGGCCACATCCGGGGTGGGATTGGCTAGAGCGGCTTGAGGCCGAATCCGGGGAGGACAAGGCTAGGGCCACCGGTTCGTGGGGAAGCGAGTCGGGATAGAAAAACAAAAGTTGTCTTTTCGATTTAGCTTTGATTTCTAGCTTTCATAAGAGATCAAGTTTTGTAATCATGTCTCTCAAGTTAATACAATCTTGTCTCTATTTTCTCTTTACTTGATTGTCTTGATTGTCATATTCAAAGTTTTTTTTCTAAAATAATCAAAATAGTTTTAAAATCCTTAAAACCCTTATTCACCCCCCCCCCCCCCCTCTAAGGACGCCTACCGATCCAACACTCGATGGTATGGAAGATGTTGGTCGACGGGGCATCGTGGAAGCATTCGTTTGGAGGGTGAGTGATCCTGGTGAGCCCCTATGGAATGAAGATCGAGTAGGTAATTAGCATACATTTCCCACTCACCAACAACTAGGCTGAGTATGAGGCCATGCTCGCAGGGCTCCGCTTGGCCAGGGAGCTGGTGGTGCAGGACGTTGAGGTCTCAACGGACTATGGTGGTGGCTTGCCAAGTCAAGGGAGAGTTCGAGGCAAAGGAGACGATTCTCCAGCGATACTTGGAGAAGGTCAAAGGATTCATCAGATAGTTCCGCACTTTCTCAATTTGGTATGTGTCGAGGGAGGAGAGCTCCCTGGCGGACCTCCTGGCCAAGTTTAGTCCCAGGGCGGGGGGGGGGGGGGGACAGTGTCAGAACTATTCCAAACATCCATTGAGGAAGGAGAGTTGATGGAGGTGGACCAGCGAGCGTCTTGGATGGACGCCTTCATCACCTTCCTGACATCGGGGCGGTTCCCAGGAGGGGACATAAATATGCGGCGATTCTTATACAAATCGGCATACTATTCGTTGCATGGAGGAGAGTTATACTGAAACACCCTCTTGGGGCTCTTAGCCCATTGTGTGTCAGAAGAGGAGGCCCCGAGGGTCCTGGAGAAAATCCACTCGGGGGAATATGGCAGCCATTCTTGGAGCAGGAATCTGGAGGGAAGGGTGTTAGGGCAACGCAAATTCTGGCCTACCCTCAGTAAGGATGCAGCAGAGTTCGCGAAGAAGTGTTCCAAGTGCCAACTGTATGCCCCCTCAAACTACTACCTGTTGGAACATGGTTTTCCGCATCCCTTTGATTTGAGAATAATAAATCTTACTTGTATTTGATCTTGCTTGCCTTTGTGTTTTTAGCATGCAGGTTTTGAACATGTATGACACTAGGTTGCTGCTCCATTGTTCTGGAACTGTCCACATGCTTAAATGAATATATTCTAAAGCCAGGCGTTATGTTTAACGCTGGGCATTGGCATTCGACGGGATGGTCTGCCAATCGACTGGATGGCTTGCCGACTGAAGAAATGAGAGAAGATCAACGCCAGGCGTTAGGACTTAACGTTGGGCGTTAACGCTCGATGTTTATGGTAAGAGGGGAAGCATCCGTGATTAAAGGGGCACTTTAGGAATGATTTGACTTAACGCCAGCATTAGCCTCAACGCCAGCGTTAGGGTTGCGTAAAATGAAATATTCCTAAAGTGCAGAATCTCATTCCTATTTTGAAGATCCGAGCCATCAAAACATTTCCAAACTGGGTCAACGTCAGGCGTTAGCGTCAACGCCGGCGTTAGCCTCCTGGCCTATAAATAGATGGAATTCGTCTTCCCCTACTACGAATTTTGGAGAGCCCTATTCCAGCACTTGATAATCTCTGCAAGGGCCGTATTTCTAGACCATCTTCTCCCACACAAGTTTCAGGCAAAGAATTCAAGGAGAGCCGGATCAACGCTTATGCAACGTGAAGGGCGCACGCTTCGACTTCAAGAACATCCAGCGAGCCTTCACCTTCTCCATAATTCTTTATAGGGAGTTTTTATTATATTTTGTATTTTCTTTTGTAACTCTTTTTATTACCATCATGGAGTGAATTTGCCTCGTGTTGGCGACTAGGTCTAGGGCGTAGATCTAGGGGGTGCTCGAGGCGTTTTCTGGGCATAGAAAGGCTAGAGCGGCTTGAGGCCATATCCGGGGGAGGATAGGCTAAAGCCACTGGTTTGTGGGGATACGAGTTGGGATAGAAAACAAAAAGGATTTTTATATTTATCGCCCACGATTTCTAGCGTCATAAGAAATCAAGTTTTGTAATTTCATATCTCAAGATTAATTAAATCATGTTTCTCTTTTATATTGTAACACCCTGCCAGTACGAATAATATAACAGTAGGTCCGGCCGGGACCCCACGCCATACTAACCACACTAGCTAGGAGTTAAAAGGTGATAAACAGAAAGAACCTACAATAGAGTATACTAAACACTAGCGGAAGCATAAAGTTTTAACATTTCCATTAGAATTGTCCACTATCATAGGAATGTAACCAAGAGAGAGAGTTATGGCCTTAAGGCCTTACATTTAGCAAAGGTACTAAAAACTCCAAAACATACATCGGCACGCAGGTCGGCAATACATGAGAAAGCTAAAAAGGAGGCTGGCCTTCAAGGGCCAACTCAGCAAAAGGGGCCACCGCCCGCTATTTCCCGCTAGGCTCACCTGCACCTGCATAAGAACATTCCACCAAGCGGTGGCAAACAAGGTAACGGTCAGCACAGCTGACCAAATTATAACGACCCCACCCCTTTCCCGGGGTGGCGGAGATTCTACCCTGCAAGCAAGCCATACTAGCACAAGTACTAAAATAAAGAAAGTGCAACTACACAAGGTGAGGTTTCAAGCACATTCAATCTTCTAGGTTGAGCATCAAAAAGGAGGGAACCTAGGTATGCACATGATGTTGGTTGGGTTCACCCGAAGGTTCCCCGCAACCGCCTAAACAACCGTATGAGGCTAACAACATCAATTCCACAAACACTCCACCATAAGGGCCATCACCTTATGTGGGAAAAAGAGCTTTTGGTCGGTCTAGGTAAACCACCTTCCACGACCTCTCCCATGATCACACGGCTACATGAGGTAGGGACCTCTTACCGATCTGCATGGAAACGGGTTCGGCTTAGCTTTGCCCGTGCTCTAATCATCGCGATCTGTCGCACGACGCGGGTACGGCTTCGCCTCGGCCCGTAAGGGTTTAGCACCTTCAAGTGCTACACAACTATAAGCTACGCACCTAATCCCTTCACAAGGATCTAGGCTTCACAAATACTCAAAAAGGGGAGGTATAATACGCTCCGCATCAATTTCGCGGTGAAGGTTTGCCTTCATCCAATCTCAAAGCATGGGGCTTTCGTTAGGATCTTCACAAGACGCCTACACTTAAATCCCGCACTACTATAGATGATTTCACGGAGTCATTCTCCGGCACGCATTCTAGGCTTAACCTAAATGCAACGTCGCAATCCAAGCATCACCGATTCGGGCTCACGGCCACGAATAGGCTTCACACAAAATGCCTAAATCCGCACGACTACCGGATTTTCTACATGCAATATGCCGGGGACGGACACAATCGACCCGGAGTTCCGGAGAACTTGAGGGAATCCTACACTTCACCTATTTGGTGAAAGGGATCCCTCATGCAAGCATAGAGAAACGAAGGAGAGGACAAAAGACAAGTCCAAACAACGGGAGAAGAAATCGTTACCCTAGGAGCGTTCTTTTTCGCCATGGATCCGAGATTCTAGACGGAGGGAAATGACCGCACCGGGCTGCACTCTCCAGATCTGGTAACGGTTCGCGAAACGGAGCTCCGGAGCTCCGTCAATGGCGGAATCTCCCTTCTTCTTCCTTGGCTCCTCCTTCTTTCTCTAGGGTTTGGAGAGAGAATGACTTAGAGAATATGAGGTTTAACCCCCTCTCATCAGCCCTAAAGGTCTCCCGCAACTAACCCTAGCCGTTTGATCAAATCCCAAAAGATTTGGACGGTCCGATCTTCTTCTCTGCTCAAAATCGCGGAACAGAATAAACAGGGCGCACGATCGCTGGCGCACGATCACTGGTCGTGCGCGAAGAGGGAAATGGTCGTGCGCACTGTCCGAGACAGAACTCGATTCTCTTCTGAATTAACGCACGATCGCTGGCGCACGGTCACTGGTCGTGCGCGAAGAGGACAATGGTCGTGCGCATACGCCGAGACAGAACTCCGATTCTTTGTGGGTTACGCACGATCATTGGCGCACGCTCACTGGTCGTGCGCTAAGAGGACAATGGTCGTGCGCATTGACCTGATCTGGAATCTTGAGCCTATCCCGAACGCAACACCACCATTCCGCCTACCTCGCTGAACCACGGTCTTTGGGGTGTTACAACTCCACCCCCCTTAAAAGAATTTCGTCCCGAAATTTCGAAAACAGTAATAGCAGGAAATTACAGTTTTTAAAGAAAATTTACCTGAGGGAAATAGCTCGGGGTACTCCGCAAGCATCGCTTGCTCTCTCTCCCAAGTTAGCTCCTCTCGGCCGCAATTATCCCACCGGACCTTTACCATCCGAATGGACTTGCTCCGCAACTGCTTTACCTCGGTATCCTCGATGCGTAAGGGTCTGACTTTCGTCGACAACCCACTATCCACCGACACTCTGCCGACCGCAACGATATGAGTAGGCTCTTGCACTGCCTTCCTCAGGACTGAAATGTGAAACACGTCGTGCAGACCGCTCAGCTCTGCAGATAGTGCAAGCCGATAAGCCGCATCACCAACACGTTCCACAATCTCAAACGGTCCTAAGTACCTTGGACTGAGCTTTTTCAAGCGTCGGATCCTTGATACCCCCTTGAACGGTTTGATCTTCAAGTAAACTCGGTCGCCGACGGCGAACTCTAGGTTCCTATGCTTGGCGTTGTAATACTTTGCTTGCCTGTCCTGGGCAATCAATAGCCTTTCCCGAATAGTTCGGATCGTCGAAGTTGCTTCCTCAACATCCTTTCGCTTTAATAGCTTAGTATCGCCCGTTTCTGCCCAAGACAACGGCGTACGACACTTCTTACCATAGAGGGCCTCGAAAGGAGCCATCTTTATACTGGCTTGGTAGCTATTATTGTAGGCGAATTCGATCATATAGAGATGATCTTCCCACTTCTTTCCAAAATCTAGAGCGCACATTCGGAGCATATCCTCCATAGTCCTGTTGGTCCTCTCGGTCTGTCCGTCCGTTTGCGGGTGGAAGGCCGTGCTGAATTTCAATTTAGTGCCCAACAGTTCATGGATAAGCCTCCAATCTTTCGATGTGAAACGCCCGTCACGATCGCTGACGATGCTACGAGGGACACCGTGCAGCCACACAATACTATCGACATAGAGCTTCGCTAGCTTTTCTACAGAATCATCCTTCCGGTTCGGAATAAAATGCGATACTTTTGTCAGTCTGTCCACGATCACCCAGATGGCGTCGTTTCCATGCTGCGATCTCGGCAATCCGTGCACGAAGTCCATCGAAATATCGTCAACCTTCCATTCCGGAATCGGCAAGGACTTCAAAAATCCACCGGGACGTTGACATTCCACCTTCACCAACGCGCAAGTGTTGCACTTGGCCACGTAGAGGGCAATGTCCTTCTTCATACCCGGCCACCAGAAAAGTTTCTTCATGTCCATGTACATTTTCGTGCTCCCCGGGTGGATAGAGTACTTGGTATGATGAGCCTCGTACATCAATTCCTCCCGTAGAGTACCAACGTTTGGGACGCACAATCTGCCATTCTTCCACATAAGGCCATCTTCGAAAGAGAAATCAGCGTTCAACCCGTCAATGGTTTCCGCTTTGTAGCGTTTCATGCTCTCATCCAGCTCCAATGCCTGTCGAACTCGGTCGGCAAGGTGGTATTGAACCTCCGTCCAGTTCAAGCATGCTGAAGTAGACGCTCTTCGATCAACGCAAATGATCTCCATTTCTTCCAGCTCACGGATTAGACGCTCATCGTGCATCAAAATCCAATTTGCTTGAGCGGGAGCCCGACGACTCAACGCGTCCGCAACTACATTTCCCTTTCCAGGAGTATATTTGATGTCGAAGGTGTAGTCCCCAAGGAACTCCAACCACCTCCTCTGTCGCATATTCAACTCCCTTTGATCTAACAAGTACTTGAGGCTCTTGTGGTCGGTAAAGATGTCGATCTTCACGCCATACAAATAATGCCTCCAAATCTTAAGAGCAAATACCACGACCGCTAGCTCCAAATCATGGACCGGGTAATTCCTCTCATGAACCTTCAACTGCCGGGAGCCGTAGGCAATTACCTTACCGAACTGCACTAGGACACAACCCAAACCACTCCCCGAGGCGTCGCTATAGATTTCGTAGCCTTCCGTACCACATGGCGAGCATAGAATGGGCGCCGTGGTCAGACGGCTCTTCATTTCTTCAAAAGCTCGTGCGCACTCGGGCGACCAAACGAACTTATGATCTTTCCTAGTCAATTTAGTGAGAGGAAGTGCAATCCTCGAGAAGTTTTCCACAAAGCGCCTATAATAGCCGGCAAGTCCTAAGAAACTTCGGACTTCCGCTACGTTTTTCAACAAAGGCTAGGCTCGGATCGCTTCTATCTTCGACGGATCAACCACAATTCCATCTCCACTAACGACGTGACCAAGGAATGCTACTGACGGTAGCCAAAACTCGCACTTGGAGAACTTGGCATATAGCTGACTCTTCCTCAAGGTGCTCAGAACGGCGTGCAGATGCCCTACATGCTCCTCTTCTGATTGAGAGTATACCAAAATGTCGTCGATAAAGACGATCACAAATTGATCCAAATACTCACGGAACGTCCTGTTCATTAAGTCCATGAATACCGACGGTGCATTGGACAGACCGAACGGCATCACCGTGAACTCATAGTGCCCAAAGCGGGTACTGAACGCTGTTTTTGGAATGTCACATTCCCTTATCCGCAGTTGGTAATAGCCGGACCTTAGGTCCAGTTTGGAGTATACCGTCGACCCAACCAGCTGGTCGAAGAGATCATCGATTCTTGGAATCGGATATCGGTTCTTCTCGGTCAACTTGTTTAGCTCTCGATAATCGATACAAAGACGCAAGCTCCCGTCCTTCTTTTTCACAAAGAGGACCGGTGCACTCCAAGGCGAAGAACTTGGACGTACGTAGCCTTGCTTTAGCAGCTCTTGCAATTGAACCTTCAGCTCTGCCAATTCCTTTGGCGCTATCCGGTACGGTGAGCGGGCCACAGGTTTGGCACCTGGCACCAACTCGATACAGAAATCGATCTCTCGCTGAGGCGGAGCCCCAAGGAGTTCGTTAGGAAACACGTCGGCGTACTCCGCTACAACTGGGACATCACATAACCTGGGCTTTGGCTCCGAAGCCTCCAACAAGGTGAAGAACAACTCGGCGCCTTTTCTCACCGCCTTAACCACTTGGAGAGCAGACATCAGCGTCTTGCTCGCTCCTCGCATACCGGCAAATGTGGTTTCTCCATCGGCGTTCCTTCCCAGAGTGATCTCCTTAGAATTGCAATCTATGCATGCACGCTGCTCCGAGAGCCAGTCCATGCCGAATATCACATCGAATTCAGCTAACGGCAACAACGATGCTTCCAAATCGAAATCTTGATTTCCGATCCGCACCTTCACACGGCTCTTCCTATCCGCAGACATGCGAGATCCATTGGGTAGCACTACTTCTAATCTATCCTCTACGAAGGTAGATGGCACTCCGATTCGCACCACGAAGTCCTCAGACAGAAAAGAGTGCGATGCACCCGTATCAAATAGAGCTCTCGCCGGATAGTTGAGAATTAGGACAAAGCCTAATTGCACACAAAAAGAAACATACAGTTGCACAACGGTATAATCACAAATAGCTATGTAAAAGCTAATTTTTAATTCATACCTGTGACAACATCAGCTTGTCGTATGGCTTCTTGCTGGCCAAGCGAGTAGACTCTCGGCTGAGTCGGAGTAATGTGCTGGGAAGCCGAAGACTCCGCAGCTTTACCCTTTTCCGCAGCTCGAGCATAGTCCAAAGCTCGATTCTCTGTCTTCGGGGGACCACTTCGACACACTGCGGCCTTGTGTCCCACCTTCCCGCAGGTGAAACACGTGATAGGGCTCCGCACTGTCGTTGCTCCCGAAACATTTGAGCGGGTTTGCTCCGCCGGTTTGAACTTCCTTTTGTTCTTTCTGAATTCTGACTTAGACTGAGAGACCAGCACATGAAACTCAGGTTTCTTTGCCACGGCTTTTGCTTGTACCCTCTTCATGTCCAACTCTAGGGATCTGGCAGTTTGGACCATCACCTGGAAACCTAACGTCATTGGGCCTGCAAGGAGCAGCCTCAACTCATCCCGAAGACCTTCATAGAACTTGTTCGTCTTTGTCACTTCGTCTTCCATCATAGGCCCCGCATAACGACCCAGTTTAGTGAACTCGTGCAAGTACTCATCCACTGAGCTGTCGCCTTGAGTTAACTTCAGAAACTGGTTCTGCAACGCAATGCGTTGGGCAGAAGGAATATACCTTTGAAGAAAAGACTTTGAGAACTCTGCTATCGTGATCTCGGTAATCTCCCTGCCTCCGAACTTGTGCACTTCCTGTTCAGCCCACCAACGCTCTGCCTCTCCGTTAAGGAGGAAGGTGGCTAAAGTGACCATCAACTTCTTCCGTTGCTGTCGCCCTTAGAATTTTCCTAACCGTTGACAGCCAGTCCTCCGCCTCCGTTGGGGATCCGGTCCCCGAGAAAGTTGGAGGATGGAAGCTTAGAAAGTGTTGCAGTTGTTGATCACGTGCTCGCGCAACAACTACACGCTCTACCGGACGCTCCACCCTTTGTACCGCCGCAGGTTCCACTGCAGGTTCGATCACCGGGGCCGCATCTGTATTAGGCGTAGCAGGCTGTGCAAGCCTTTGCGGTTGAGCATTGATCATCGCGAAGACAGCTTCTGCGATTAACCTGATCATCTCAGCAGGAGGAGTGGTCGCTGGCACTTCAGCCGACCCACTACTTTCAGCGGTGTTACGGGGTTGAGACGGCCCCGCACCACTTCTAGTCGCCTATAATCGTGTAAGACACAATTTAGTGACTGAAAACATAGCAAACAACAATCATGGAACGCTCAGGTTCCGCAAACAAGTATGTTTTCCCATTCCTAAGTGGACATTCTTATTAGTTTTTGTCGTTTTAGGTGAATGCACATCCCGTGCACACCACCCCTTAAAAGGAATTCGTCCCGAATTCGCTAAACTACGGATCGACGCCTTAAGCTCTGATACCAAATTGTAACACCCTGCCAGTACGAATAATATAACAGTAGGTCCGGCCGGGACCCCACGCCATACTAACCACACTAGCTAGGAGTTAAAAGGTGATAAATAGAAAGAACCTACAACAGAGTATACTAAACACTAGCGGAAGCATAAAGTTTTAACATTTCCATTAGAATTGTCCACTATCATAGGAATGTAACCAAGAGAGAGAGTTATGGCCTTAAGGCCTTACATTTAGCAAATGTACTAAAAACTCCAAAACATACATCGGCATGCAGGCCGGCAATACATGAGAAAGCTAAAAAGGAGGCTGGCCTTCAAGGGCCAACTCAGCAAAAGGGGCCACCGCCCGCTATTTCCCGCTAGGCTCACCTGCACCTGCATAAGAACATTCCACCAAGCGGTGGCAAACAAGGTAACGGTCAGCACAGCTGACCAAATTATAACGACCCCACCCCTTTCCCGGGGTGGCGGAGATTCTACCCTGCAAGCAAGCCATACTAGCACAAGTACTAAAATAAAGAAAGTGCAACTACACAAGGTGAGATTTCAAGCACATTCAATCTTCTAGGTTGAGCATCAAAAAGGAGGGAACCTAGGTATGCACATGATGTTGGTTGGGTTCACCCGAAGGTTCCCCGCAACCGCCTAAATAACCGCATGAGGCTAACAACATCAATTCCACAAACACTCCACCATAAGGGCCATCGCCTTATGTGGGAAAAAGAGCTTTTGGTCGGTCTAGGTAAACCACCTTCCACGACCTCTCCCATGATCACACGGCTACATGAGGTAGGGACCTCTTACCGATCTGCATGGAAACGGGTTCGGTTTAGCTTTGCCCGTGCTCTAATCGTCGCGATCTGTCGCACGACGCGGGTACGGCTTCGCCTCGGCCCGTAAGGGTTTAGCACCTTCAAGTGCTATACAACTATAAGCTACGCACCTAATCCCTTCACAAGGATCTAGGCTTCACAAATACTCAAAAAGGGGAGGTATAATATGCTCCGCATCAATTTCGCGGTGAAGGTTTGCCTTCATCCAATTTCAAAGCATGGGGCTTTCGTTAGGATCTTCACAAGACGCCTACACTTAAATCCCGCACTACTATAGATGATTTCACGGAGTCATTCTCCGGCACGCATTCTAGGCTTAACCTAAATGCAACGTCGCAATCCAAGCATCACCGATTCGGGCTCACGGCCACAAATAGGCTTCACACAAAATGCCTAAATCCGCACGACTACCGGATTTTCTATATGCAATATGCCGGGGACGGACACAATCGACCCGGAGTTCCGGAGAACTTGAGGGAATCCTACACTTCACCCATTTGGTGAAAGGGATCCCTCATGCAAGCATAGAGAAATGAAGGAGAGGACAAAAGACAAGTCCAAACAACGGGAGAAGAAATCGTTACCCTAGGAGCGTTCTTTTTCGCCATGGATCCGAGATTCTAGACGGAGGGAAATGACCGCACCGGGCTGCACTCTCCAGATCTGGAAACGGTTCGCGAAACGGAGCTCCGGAGCTCCGTCAATGGCGGAATCTCCCTTCTTCTTCCTTGGCTCCTCCTTCTTTCTCTAGGGTTTGGAGAGAGAATGACTTAGAGAATATGAGGTTTAACCCCCTCTCATCAGCCCTAAAGGTCTCCCGCAACTAACCCTAGCCGTTGGATCAAATCCCAAAAGATTTGGACGGTCCGATCTTCTTCTCCGCTCGCGGAACAGAATAAACAGGGCGCACGATCGCTGGCGCACGATCACTGGTCGTGCGCGAAGAGGGAAATGGTCGTGCGCACTGTCCGAGACAGAACTCGATTCTCTTCTGAATTAACGCACGATCGCTGGCGCACGGTCACTGGTCGTGCGCGAAGAGGACAATGGTCGTGCGCATATGCCGAGACAGAACTCTGATTCTTTGCGGGTTATGCACGATCATTGGCGCACGCTCACTGGTCGTGCGCTAAGAGGACAATGGTCGTGCGCATTGACCTGATCTGGAATCTTGAGCCTATCCCGAACGCAACACCACCATTCCGCCTACCTCGCTGAACCACGATCTTTGGGGTGTTACATATATTACTTGATTTCTTCTTTTTTAATTAAAAATGTTTTAAAATAAAGTATAAGTTTTTAAAACCCTTATTCACCCCCCTCTAAGGGCGCCTCACGATCCAACAAGTGGTATCAGAGCTAGGTTTTATTCCAATCGGCTTAACTACCGTGAATAATGGCGTCTTATGATCTCGCTTCTATTAGTGGGGTAAATTTTTATGAAGAAGAAAAATCTCTTAAACCACCTTTATTCGAAGGGAGAAATTATAAAGGGTGGAAATTTTTAATGGAAAGGTTTATTAAAAATTTAGATATCAATGCATGGGATATAGCAATAGTTAGACCAGCGGATGAATCAAATAAACAGTAACGTCATCTAAATGCAAAAACTTTAAATAGTATTTTCTGTGCTTTATCTCACGAAATTTCAAAATTAATGTATTGTTTTTCTAGTGCATACAAAGTATGGAAATTTCTTGAAGAAATGTATGATTCTCCATCTACAGGTATGGAACAAATGCAAGAAGTGGAGAACATACAAGATTGCTCAAATGATCAAGAAATCTCCTCTTGTTGAAACTGATTTCTCGGTCTCTTGTGGAGCTCGGGGCCCTCACCAAGATGAGGGGCAGCTAGCCCTTACTGATCCCTCAGTGAAGGCAGGCTGAAAACTAGGAAAATGACTAAGACCTTAGTCACAGCGAGGAGGTCCCTCCACTAACCCAAAGATCGTTGAGCGCTTCCCCTCCCAAGCCAAAGCTGAGACTCGGGCACCTTGGAGAGCTCAGGAAATGCTAACCAAAGAAGGCCTAAGGAGAGGGAAGCTGAAGTGAAGTCCTCTCCAAAGGTGCCCTTGAGGTCCTATTTATAGATTTTCTAATCTGGCCTGCAAATAGCAGGATTCCGCCTTTTGATTTTACTATCTGCACCCCAAATGGGTCTGCTAACAGCCAAACTCCGCTGTTTGGAGAAGCTAAAAGCAGACCACCAAGGATGATAGGGTAATTTGACCCTAACAGCTTATGGGCAAGAAACAGCGAGAATCATCCTGTGGGGTGCTCTCGCGGTCCCTCTCGCGAGTCCTGCTCGCGGTGCCTCTTCAAGGCGATCGCCCAACGAGGACCTCGCCGGCCCCTTCCTAGCGGTATCTGTCGAGGTCTGGTCTCGCGAGGTCTGGATCTCGCGACCCTTTTTGCGAGACCGTCCCTTCGGCTTCAACAAGCATAGAACGCTTTGCCGTTTCTGATGATTCCGTCGAACGGAGGTATGGTCGGCGAGGCCGGGGGAGTTCGACGAGCACACCCGCGACCGCTTGTCCCGCCAACCCTTCTCGCTCGCCCTTCAGCGAGCTCTGTTCCACTGCCTTCTTTAGACCGTCTCTTTGCCTGGCGAATATCGGGCTTGTACACAATCCCCGCTCTTCGCGAGGACATTTGTGCTCGCGAAGAATCATCCAACCCCTGGTATTCGCCCTCTACTTGATGCTCTGTCGGGAATCTTTGGTGGGACCCACTCTGTGGGCTATAAATATCGTCCCGAGTCCCCAGTGGCGTGTGCCGCCACTTCTTTTCTTTTCCCTTTGCCTGATACTGTAGCTGTCTGTAGATGCGTCTTACTGAAGAATTCAAGGCTCGCATGAGGGAGGTGAGAGCCGGCGGGCTCCCTTCCACGACCAAGGTCCCCGCCTGGATGAACCGGCCCCCTCCCGCTAAGTCGTCGAAAGTTAAGAAGGCAAAGGCGGCTCGCCGAACCGGGGATGACTCCGGGATGTTGGATTCCTCCCCCGACGATCAATAAATTTGCTTGTCATTCATTTCTACTCGCAGGATGCTTTGCCGAGCGAGAATGCTGGAGAACCCGCGAAGGGGTCTCGCAAAAGCCCATAGGTGGATATGAACCTCGCTGGGAAGAACGTCACCGGTATGATCTTAATCTCGCACGCCAGAATGTTTCTTGTCAACTATCTGACCTTCGTTCCTTACTTCTTACAGTCTCGCCCCTGAAGTCCCCAGCCCGCCAGACATCGCGGCCTCCGTCTCCGCCTCCGCCTCCTGACAAAATCATAGACAAGCCCGGATTCCAGCTCTTGACGAGCGAGGAGACCGGGGGCTCTGCGCCGCCGAAGATCCCTCCTACCAACAGTGCAGCCTACCCTGCAGGCCTGGGCAAATCTCTCTATCCTCACTACGGCAACGTGTTCCAGGGTCGTCCCTCGACTTCTCGCCCCCCTCTTGGTAAGTATTCTGACCTCGCCGAAACCCTGCGCGAACTCACGCGCGCTATCTGACCTCTTCGTAATATCTTGCAGACAATACCGAAAATCCGCCTACCGATTCCGAGCTGGGCAACGACGAGATGTCCCCCCTTCCGGACCAGGTGGAGGATTTCTTAGGGGATCCACGAGACACCGAGATGTTGAAGCAGCGAGCCGCGGAGTTGCTGAGGAAACACGGGAGGATGCCGATGGATCTCAACATGCAGGCGAGGCGGGACAGAGAAGCCGCCGAGGACAGGCACGCGGTTTTAATGGAAGATTGTATGAGGCTCCGGCAGGCGAGACAGCGTGACCAGGATGAGAGCGCCACGATGCTGGAGGTCCATATAGCTAGGATGAGAGACTACGCCTACCTCACGGACAGGGAGGGCCAATTGGCCGAGGAATACTACAACTCCAGGGTGCCGCCGAGATCCGGGTCACGGGGTGGGGGCAGGTGGAAATGGCTACCCCATGATTCTCGCTAACTGTTATGTCGTGGACTTATTTGTAATGGGTGTTATTTTTAGACAATTTCGCAACGACTCGTGACTCGCGTATCGGCCACTCGTTGGCTTTTATTTCTTTCGATCATAAATATCACTAGCTTTTTATTATTTCTCGCTCGTTACTAGCACACCTGTTTCATTTTCATGTTACGTTGTGTCCGCGAGGACCTACTGTTCTCGCCAAATACATCTCGCGAGGTGTTGTTTGTGCTAACCCCACAGGTTTTTCTCGCCCGCGGACATGATGTGATGTTTTTTGCTGCTGCCCGTACCCGTCGGCGTTTGGACTTCTTCCCGCCCTTTTGCTTTGGCTATAAATAGGCGGCCATAACTAAGCTAACCACCGCAATTACTCCCGACCTTCTTCCTCCTTTGCTTCAGAGCTCTCGCTCCTTCCCGTTCTCGCTTTTCTTCCTTTTTCGCAGGTTATTAAAATGGGTGGCGACGCTAACGAGTCGGAGGGTCGGCGAAAAATTGCTAAGGCTTTTGCCGAGCACAGTTTCTTCCACTGCAATTTGACGGACGAAGAGTATCTCAGCGCGGTCGCAGATTATGTCACCACTCCCTTCGAGGCACGCTGTCCTAGCGAGGACGACGTGATCAATGCCCCGCGGGTCAACGAGTTGGTCATTCCCACCGCCCATTTCGCGGTCGGCCTGCGTCTTCCCCTGTGGCCGGAAGTTCGCCAGGTAATGGTCGTTCTCGCTCGCTTCTTGTTCTCTGTATTTCAAGTCTCACTCATTCTGTGAACTAACCCTGCTCTTACTCGCTATTCGCCAGGTGCTCAAGCACTATGGCATTGTTCCGGGCCAGCTCACGCCTAATGCCATGGCGGTAATCACGGCGTTCGCCTGCTATCTTCGCGAGGAGCGCATCGAGTTCAGCCTCACGGTCTTTCGGAAGCTGTTCTCGTTTCGCGCCTTCAAGGATGGGACGGCCTACTTCGTGGGCTCGGGCCCCAAGGTTGACGAGACCATCAACAAATCCCACTTCTGGGCCCAGAAGTTCCTTCTCGTCAAGGGGAACTTTGGCAACATCCCGATCTCGCCCGTCCAACACGACGAGACCACCTTGTTGGATCTTGTGGCGCCCTTAGAGGGGGGGGGTGAATAAGGGCCTTTTGAAAAATTACGATTTTTACTTAAGAATTTTAAAACAAATTTTACTTTTCTAAAAATTACTTATAAAAATTTCAAACCAATGTAATTTTTGAATTAATTCAAACACAAATTTCTAAGTTAAAGATTAAACAACCATATTTGCAATTAAAGAAAAAGTGATAATTTTATAATCATGAAATTCACATACAAATAATATGATCTTAACAATGCTTAAGATCAAGGCACAAATATGATAATAACCCTTTTACAATTTGTGTTTACCAATCCTTCTCCCTAGGATCAGAAGGATATCACTTGTCTCTCCCTAGACCAAGCCCAAGCCTATCCTCTAGATCTTCCCAAGATCTAGACGTACCACACAAGGCCACGATTTCCCACCAAGCCACGCAAGGACTTGGATGCTCCACACAAGGAAGCGATTTTCCCCTAAGCTACGCAAGGACTTAGACGTCACGCACAAGGAGACGATTTCCCTACCAATACAAAATGAAATGTATATAAATGAAAATACAAAATGAAAAGAACAACTCCCTAGAAATTCAGATCTCTAAAAGGAAGGTTGAAGCCTCGAGATGATCGTTGATGTAGAAGCGCGCTCGATCTTGTCTTCAATCTCAAACCTTCTAAGCACAAATGGGAGTTGATGAGGTTCTGTAGCTCTCTGGTTCGTATGCACTCAGGAAGGGACTTGAAATTCTCAATGCTTGGAATGCACGAACAAAAGGAGCCAATATATAGAAATTCACTGTCGCCTGGGCGACATCAGCTGTCGGAATTTCCGACAGCGCTAAACTGCCGCTCGTAGTGCTGTCGTGCGGGCAGTTGCTGTAACCTCCGAGATGTCGCCTGGGCGTCATCGGTGTCGGATTTCCGACAGCGCAAAACTGCCGCTCGTAGTGCTGTCGTGCGGGCAGTTGCTGTAACCTCCGAGCTGTCGCCTGGGCGACATCGCTGTCGGATTTCCGACAGCTCAAAACTGCCATTCGTCGTGTTGTCGGGGGGAAGTTGTCGTAACTTCTCTGCTGTCGCCTGGGCGACATCAGCTTTCTGAAAATTCCGACATCGAAATTTTCATACACTCAAATTGAGCTCCAGCAGAATTGTGAACATCTCATACCTGTTACCTGCACACCATTAATAAAAATAGAATCAAATACAAACGGGACTTTGTTATTATCAAACCGGAAGAGTGCGAAATGCATGCTCCAACAATCTCCCCCTTTTGATAATAACAAATCCGTATAAAAAGAAATCATGTCTATTTAGGTTGTTGATTTTAACATATGGTGTGTGCACAAAAATAACATGATTTAAAAGTAATCTCCCCCTAGATGAATGCTCCCCCTAAATGAATGCTCCACCTAAATGAATGCTCCCCCTAAATGTTAAAGTAAGTTGAAATGATGTATTGTGTAGGTGGAATATTTAGGTGTAATAGTTTTTTGATTTCTTGAATATACTTATAATTCTCCCCCTTTTGGTATTAGCAAAAGATAATATGAGATGAATGAGTAGTTCTTAAGGGAAGAGATAGGATGTAGAAAATAAGAGTAGGCGGAAGCACTTGTTGGGAATGATTGAAGGTCTTGAAGTAATAGTAATATGCCATAGTATTGAATAAACTCATGAAGAGATGGTATAGCCATATGAAGTAGTAGAATAAAACAAAATAACTTGAACATGATTAATGTCATTTTAAAGTATCATAGAAAGACACAAGTGTGTATAGAAATTTGGAATCTTTTCGATCCAATTCTCATGAGATGAATGTTTATATAACATAATGATGTGTACAGGTGATGCTTGGATCAAACATATGAAATTATTTAATTGACATGATCATTGGAATAGAAAACATAATATAAGCATATAAAGACAACTTTGATCTTGAAGATATAGCACAATAAGAATAGAATACCATTTTTTCTTTTGCACAAGACACTGTACAATTCTTTCCAAGGTGCTCAACCTCACAATGCTTATTAAGACTTATCAGGAGGGTAAGTAATGCTTGGTGGAGTATCCTTGTCTTCAATTTAAACCTTTTTTATCACATATTTTGTGATATCTTAATTTTGAGATATTTATAATTTTTATTTTTAATTGACTAAGGATCTCCGAATTCACTTGAATCGCAAAAGATGGTGTATATTTGGTTGTGCTAACAAATCAAGGTTGAAAGTAGTATTTATGAAGTGCTATTGTATTATGTTAAAGCAAATATGATTCATGTATATATTAAATAGAAAGACATATGTATGGATCAAGAGAAGTGAACGTGATAGTTCATTATTATATAAAAACAATTTCTCATACTTAGAGGCATGCGAAAACAATTTCCAATAGTCTAAACAACTTAGTAGGAGTGTCAATACGATGATAGAGTAGAAATGAAATCATATAATCATGTAAAAGCCTTTTTTAAAAAAAATAAAAAGCACATGGTTTGGCATCAAGTCATGAGTTGTAGCATTAATAATGACATATAACTATTGGAAAGCATCAAAGGGACCAAAACTGAAAATTAAGCAAATCGGGAGCTGTCGAAAATTTCTGACAGTCACTGTCGCCTGGGCGACAGCTAAAAATATAAATACGGCTTAAAACCGAGTTAAACCCTATTGTACATCATTTTCTGGACTGAAGGGCGAGAGGAAGCTGTCGGAGTTCGGCGACAACCCTAGATCTAAGGTATGGTTTTTTTATTTTTAAGTTTTTGACTCAAAAATTTTTAGAGATTTGTGATTTTTGAAAGTAGAGAAGAAGAAAAGATGTGTTTTTCATTTTACCTTTGATGAATGGTGTAGATCTTTGAAGTTTGTGTATAAAAGGTGTAGATCTAGTGTAAATCAAGTGGATCTTGTTGGATCTTGGTGAAATATGTTTGGATTTTGTGATTTTTGGGGTTTAAGTTTTGTATTTTTTTTACATGGTTTAAGTTTAAAATCTGAAGCTTTTCCTTTGGAAGAAGGTTGAAGAAGATGAATAGTAAAGGATATGTGAGAAGATGTGGTTTGTTCTAAAAAAAATTTTTTTTTTAACTTGATTTTGAAATATAGCTTGATTTTGAGTAGATATGGAAGGCTAGTTGAACATTTTTATAAAAAAGTTCACTGGAGTACTGTCGGAATTTTCCGACAGTCAATGTAGCCTGGGCGACATCGTCCCAGTGCACAGAACTTGTTTAACTTACTTTTGTTTTGTTATGTTTGCAGAATGGCTTCCAGTTCTAAGACACGAAGGAGTACGTCTGAAGATGCGCATAGTTCTTATCAAGTTTACCCTAGGATTGAGAAAGCAATAATTGGAGTGTCAAAATATGTAGAATTTGACTCTCCTAACCACGATCATATCTATGATCGTCTTGCTAATGCAGGTATAATATCAGTAATCTCAGTAGATATGTTCTCATCTTTCTTGATCAGAGAATTTTATAATCATTTGGAAGACCCGAGTTACACTGAATTGGATGGGGGAGTGAGATCTAGAATCCAAGGTCAACAAGTGGAAATAACACATGTTGATCTTAGAGAGGAATTCGGTCTTCTTATGAGTGAACATATGCCGGATATAGTAGAGAGCTATAGAAAGGATAGAGATTGGACTCTTGTAAACATGAGTTTACATGGAAGTCAAAAGAAGACTTTAATCACTGAAGTTTCTTCACTCACTCCTGATGCATATTTAGTCCAAGATATATTGAGAAACTCAGTTATGTTAAAAAGTGGAGATACAAGGAGTATCACAGCACAGTTGACGCTGATTACATACTTTATTATGGAGGAGGAACCTTTTGATGTAGCGGACTTCATCCTTTCCCAGATTCGGTATGCTTTTAGATTAAAACATCCAAAATGGGTGAAGATTCATACTTTGCCAATGGGGGCTATAATTCAATGTATTCTATATAAGAAGTATGAATGGATAATTCAAGATTCGTACTTTGATGATTGTGCTCCTGAGATATACTATACGGCTACCATGAAAGTGAAGAAGACTCATAAAAAGCCACATCCTGGAATAGAGATTAGAGAGCCTACAATTCCTAGGGGAGGATCACTATGAGAGTCTATAGATGATCTTCGTGATTCATTTGAGGATCACAAGAAAGAAGTGAAGAAAGATCGTAGTAGAATGCAGAAGTTTATGAAATTTCTGGTGAAAGGAATGAAGTTAAAGCCTACTCCGGAAGAAGCGTCCGAATGGGAAATTCCAGATGAAGAACCGCCACGCCAATCTGTGAGGCGGGCTCGACGTGGAAAGGTCGTAAGACGTGGAGCTGCAAAAGACTATCCAGAAAGCAGCGGGGTTGGATTTGAGGATTCTGAGTAGTTTTCAGCAGGGTGCTGCTTCTGACTGATGTCGGAATGTTCCGACATCCACTGTCGCCTAGGCGACAGTGAACTTGCCTAGATTTCATTTTCTGTTATCTGAACTTGATCCTATGTTGATTTCTACTGTTTTTGTGGAACAATTTTTATGTAATATTAATGATGTGAGAATTTTTCTTAAGTCTTTTAAATTCTATGGTTTGATTTAAAATTTAGTTTTTTCTTTTTTAAAATGTATAGGTTTTGTGTTTTTTTTTAATTTTATAGGTCATAAGTAGTGATATATTCATTGTGAAATGTCTAGGATTCCCAATTCTAGCCTAATCATAGAGAAATGGGAATCCAGTAATGGTTTAGTGAATATATCCGCTAGTTGATTATACGTGCCTATAAATGAAATTTTAATGTGGTTATTTTTAATATGATCTCTAATAAAATGATGTCTCACATCAATATGCTTAGACCTTGAATGATGGACCGGGTTGTATGTTAAATCAATTGCACTTTTATTATCACACCATAATTCAATAGTTTGTTGTTTAATATTAAAGTCTTCTAAAGTTTGTTTCATCCAAAGAGCTTGTGCACAACAACTACCAAGTGCGATGTATTCAGCCTCGGTGGTTGAGAGGGCAATAGAATTCTGTTTCCTACTCGACCACGAAATGAGTGAAGGGCCTTAAAAGTGACAAGTGCCACTAGTGCTTTTCCTATCTAGTGAACAACCGGCATAATCAGAATCAGAATAGCCAAAAAGAGTAAAATCATCGCTATGAGGATACCACAAACCAAATTTAGATGTGCCAATTAATTATCTAAAAATACTTTTTACCGCTTTTAAATGTGATTCTTTGGGATCGGCTTGAAATCTAGCACATAAACAAACTGAAAACATAATATTCGGTCTAGAAGCAGTCAAATATAAAAGTGAACCTATCATGCCTCTATATAAAGTTTGATCTATTGATATTCCATTTTAATCTTTTCCTAATTTTAAAGATACACTCATAGGAGTATTTGCTTGTTTTAGATTTTCAAATCCAAATCATTTTAAAACATCATGAATATATTTTGATTGGTTAATAAAAATTCCATCATGTTTTTGAACAATTTGAAATCCTAAGAAATATTTTAATTCTCCTACCATACTCATCTCAAATTCACTTTCCATCATTTTTACAACATAATTACACAACTCTTCATTAGTGGCTCCAAAAATAATATCATCAACATAAATTTGTAAAACAATTAAAACATCATCTACTTGCTTAATGAAGAGTGTACAATCAACACCACCCATTTTACAACCATTTTGTAATAAATATATAGTCAATCTATCATACCATGCTCGTGGTGCTTGTTTTAAACCATACAAAGCTTTTAGCAATCTATATACGCGATTGGGGAATTTTTCATTTATAAATCCTGGGGGTTGTTCAACATAAACTTCTTCTTTAATCAACCCGTTTAAAAATGCAGTTTTAATATCCATTTGCAATAATTTAAATCTTTTATGACTAGCAAATGCAACAAAAATTCTAACTGCTTCCAATCGTGCTACGGGTGCAAATGTTTCATCAAAATCTACCCCTTCAATTTGATTATATCCATTCGCTACAAGCCTAGCTTTGTTTCTAGTGACCCTAGAGTCACTATCTAATTTGTTTTTGAAAATCCATTTGACTCCTACCACAGGATGATCACTAGGTCTATCTACAAGAATCCAAACTTTATTTCTTTCAAATTGGTTAAGTTTGTCATTCATAGCTAGAAACCAAGATTCATCATTTAAAGCGGTGGCAACATCTTTTGGTTCTATATTTGAGACAAAACATAAATTTGAAAAACTTTCATGTAAACTAGAACGTGTACGTACCCTACTTAATGGTTCTCCAATAACAAGTTCTTGCGGATGATCTTTTGAGAACCTTAGCTCGGTTGGAGGTACATATCCTTGTTCTTCTTCTTCTTCACCATCTTTTTCATCTTCTTTCTCTACTTTTTCTTCATCTTCATTATCATCATTTTTCCTCAGATTTTGTTCCACATCTTCTTCATTTTTCTCATTACCTGCAACTTTAGTATTTTCTACACAAGAAATGTTTTCATCAAATTTTATATGAATAGATTCTTCAACCACTTTAGTACGTTTATTATAAACTCTATAGGCCTTGCTAGTTGAAGAATAACCAATGAATATTCCTTCATCACATTTTTCATCAAATTTGCCTAAGTTATCTTTTGTATTCAAAATAAAGCATTTACAACCAAAAACTTTAAAGTAAGATACATTTGGTTTTCTTTGAAAATAAATTTCATAAGGAGTTAATTGTAATGTAGGACGAATCATGACATGATTAATAATATAGCATGCAGTACTAACCGCTTCGGCCCAAAAATATTTTGGCAATTTAAATTCACAAAGCATAGTACGTCCTAATTCTTGAAGTGTTCTATTTTTCCTCTCCACTACACCATTTTGCTGTGGTGTGCGAGGAGCGGAAAATTCGTGTTTTATCCCAAATTCATTACAATATGAAATAAATTTTTCATTATCAAATTCTCCTCCATGATCTGATCTAATGCATTTTACTTTTAAATCAAGTTCATTTTGAATACGTGAAATTAGTTTTACAAATTCATCAAAAGCATCAGATTTTGAATTTAAAAACAATGTCCAACAAAATCTAGAATAATCATCAATAATAACAAACGTATATTTTCTACCTCCTAGACTGTGTAGAAATTGGACCAAACAAGTCCATATGTAATAAATATAAAGGTCTAGTAGTATAAATAACATTTTTGCTTTTAAAAGATGATTTTGTAAACTTTCCTTTTTGGCATGGTGAACATAATGAAGAAAGCTTTCCATTCAAATTTGGCAAACCTTTTATAATTTTATTTTTAGAAAGCTTTACTATACGTTTGGCACTAGAATGTCCTAGTCTCCTATGCCATAATTCAAGTTCATCGTTTTTTGAAATAATACATTTAAGTGTAGAATGAGATAAATCATGAAAAGTGATTGTATAGACATTGTTTATTCTTGGTGCAGTAAGTACGATTTCGTTTGTTTTAGAATCAATAATTTTGCAAAGGTTTGAGCTAGAGTCAAATAAAACATTTAGATTTTTATCACATAGTTGACTAATAGAAATTAAATTGTGTTTCAAACATTTAACATATAAAACATTTGAAATTTTAAATTTTTCGTTACCTACTACTCCAATGCCTTTGACTTTACCCTTGCCATTATCTCCAAATGTCACTGTTCCACCTTTCTTCATCTCCAGGCTAAGGAACTTTGATTTATCGCCTGTCATGTGTTTTGAACATCCAGAGTCCAAATACCACACATCTTCCTTGTTCCTAGCCTGCACACACACCTAAAAAGATGATGAGAGTAAAGATCTGGTTACCCAAGTGGTCGATCCCATGGTATAGGTGGACGCCTTAGGTACCCAGATTTGTTTAACATTAACTTTTCCTTTCTTCCAGCATGAGTCCGAGATGTGACCAAACCGATGACATTTGGCACATGCAATGAATAGTGAGGAACCATTCTTTAATGGTTTCTCTGGACTCTTGCTGGAGGAAACATCTTTATGTGTGGATTTAGAAAAAATTTCATTTTGAGAAATAGGTTTTCTGAACCTGGAGCTGTCGCTGGTTCCGACAGCAGCTATAGGAAATTTCCGACAGCTTCCAGAGCTTCCAGAAACCTATCCTAGCCCAAATTTTGTTGTCCCGTGGCATTGGTTGGCTAAAAGCATATCCAGAGATTTTTTTCCAACACCAAATTTTCCAATTGCCATGTTCAACTCATTTACTTTGGACTTTAAAATTGAATTTTCTTTTACTATCATACCACATCTATTTGCAACACTTTTCTTATAATTCTCTAATTGAGAATGAGAGGTTTTAACAACTTTTTCTAAGTCCTTTTTCTCTTTTAGAAGTTGATCAATTTTTTGATCGGACTTAGAAATAGTGTTTTCAAGTTCTTTTATCCTTGTCGAAGAGTGATCACACTCTTGAAAAATTTCCTTCTCGTTCCCAATAGATTTCAAATCATTTGATAACTTTTTATTTACTTTCAAAAGAACTTTGTTTTCACATTTTAAGAAATTGATTTCCTTTAGACTTTTATCCAAAAATTTGCAAGTTTTCATAAATTCAGAATATAAATCATCATAAGATGGAGGAATTACCTCAGTGTCGCTTTGGACACTGCAATCGTCGTTAGATGACGCATTTCCTTTCCCTATCAAGCAGACATTTGCCTCCTCTTCCTCCTGTGTTGAGGGATCACTTTCTTCACCAGACGAAGAATCATCCCAAGTCTCTGCCTTTAACACTTTCTTCTTGTAACTTTTATTGTGCCTCTTTGCTTTTTGCTCTTTCAGATACTTTGGGCACTTGCTTCTGATATGACCAATCTTCTTGCAATGGTAGCACTCCGGTATCGGACGCTCCTCTTCATTCTCCATTTTTCCTTTGCCTTTTTGGTAGGCAAAATCGTTCTTTTTGAAAAAAAAATTAAATGAATTTCTCCTCTCCAGATTTCTCATAAATTTCTTAAAGTTCCTCACAAATAGTCCTTCTTCATCTTCCTCACTTTCTTCAGTCTCACTTTCAATTTCCTTTTTAGATTTCAACGCCAAGCTCTTCTTTTTGGGCTCCAAATTGTACTCTTGGCTTTGAATCTTCAACTCCACTTCATGGGTTTTTAGATTCCCAATGAGACTCTCCAATTGTAAGGTCTTAGATCATGTGACTCAGAGATTGCATTCACTTTAGGATTGAACTTCGGGGGAAATGATCTTAAGATTTTCCTTACTAAATCTCCATTTGAGAAAACCTTACCCAGCACCTTTGAATCGTTCACGATTTTAGTGAATCGTGTGTACATTGTATCAATTTCTTCATCCACCTCCATTTTGAATCTTTCGAATTCTGACTCCAGTTGAAATAGCTTTGAATCATTTACCTGCGAAGTATCTTCATGAGTGATTTCTAAAAGATTCCAAATTTCATATGCAGTATCACAAGCACAAACTCTATTAAATTCAGTGCGATCTAGTGCGCAAAATAAAGCATTCATGGCTTTTGCATTGTTTTTACATTTTAATTTATCATTGTCGTCCCACTTGTCTTTGGGTTTGTCCATTGTTACATTTCCTACATCATATGTTGGGGAAGTATAACTCGTCTCGACCATATTCCAAACTTCCATGTCGAGAGCTATTAGAAAACACTGCATTCGGGTTTTCCAATAGTTATAGTCTGTGCCCGTAAAAATTGGTGGCCTACTAATTTCTTGCCCCTCAACGAACGCGAGATCGTTGTGCGCCATTACTCCCGGTGGTAAAACCATTTTGGAGTAACCTCGCTTTGATACCACGTGTTGGATCTTGTGGCGCCCTTAGAGGGGGGGGGGGGGGGGGGGGTGAATAAGGGCCTTTTGAAAAATTACGATTTTTACTTAAGAATATTAAAACAAATTTTACTTTTCTAAAAATTACTTATAAAAATTTCAAACCAATGTAATTTTTGAATTAATTCAAACACAAATTTCTAAGTTAAAGATTAAACAACCATATTTGCAATTAAAGAAAAAGTGATAATTTTATAATCATGAAATTCACATACAAATAATATGATCTTAACAATGCTTAAGATCAAGGCACAAATATGATAATAACCCTTTTACAATTTGTGTTTACCAATCCTTCTCCCAAGGATCGGAAGGCTATCACTTGTCTCTCCCTAGACCAAGCCCAAGCCTATCCTCTAGATCTTCCCAAGATCTAGACGTAGTACACAAGGCCACGATTTCCCACCAAGCCACGCAAGGACTTGGACGCTCCACACAAGGAAGCGATTTTCCCCTAAGCCACGCAAGGACTTAGACGTCACGCACAAGGAGACGATTTCCCTACCAATACAAAATGAAATGTATATAAATGAAAATACAAAATGAAAAGAACAAATCCCTAGAAATTCAGATCTCTGAAAGGAAGGTTGAAGCCTCGAGATGATCGTTGATGTAGAAGCGCGCCCGATCTCGTCTTCAATCTCAAACCTTCTAAGCACAAATGGGAGTTGATGAGGTTCTGGAGCTCTCTGGTTCGTATGCACTCAGGAAGGGACTTGAAATTCTCAATGCTTGGAATGCACGGACAAAAGGAGCCAATATATAGAAATTCACTGTCGCCTGGGCGACATCAGCTGTCGGAATTTCCGACAGTGCTAAACTGCCGCTCGTAGTGCTGTCGTGCGGGCAGTTGCTGTAACCTCCGAGCTGTCGCCTGGGCGTCATCGGTGTCGGATTTTTGACAGCGCAAAACTGCCGCTCGTAGTGCTGTCGTGCGGGCAGTTGCTGTAACCTCCGAGCTGTCGCCTGGGCGACATCGCTGTCGGATTTCCGACAGCTCAAAACTGTCGTTCGTCGTGTTTCCGTGGGGGAAGTTGTCGTAACTTCTCTGTTGTCTCCTGGGCGACATCAGCTGTCGGAAAATTCCGACATCGAAATTTTCATACACTCAAATTGAGCTCTAGCAGAATTGTGAACATCTCATACCTGTTACCTGCACACCATTAATAAAAATAGAATCAAATACAAACGGGACTTTGTTTTTATCAAACCGGAAGAGTGCGAAACGGATGCTCCAACACACCTACCGACCCGCCGCCCTCGGAGGCCACGACGCCCTTCTCTACCAGTTCTTCTGCAAGAAGAACTACGAGGTCATCCATCTCCGCCGCAACCTCGACAAGCTACTTCCCCTACTCACCGGGGAAGGTAAAAGATCTCGCTCCATCATCAAACTCCCTTCCTTTTCCGGTACTCGTACTTATTGAATCTTCAACTATTTTATAGGCGAGCGGGATCTTCCTCTCCATCCACCCTACGCGAGCAATCGGAAAACCGATGCTACCCTGGCTCTCGCGACCATGGGGGCGGAGGCTTGCCGAGGCACCGGCACTCCGGGTGAGCGCTCTTCTCGCAAGAGATCAGGAGCTTCTGGGGGTCATGCCGTTCCCCCGAAATCTCCGCAAAAGAAGAAGAGTAAGACGAGCGGGGTCTCGCTCGCCTTCTCGAAAGGAAAGGAGCCCCGCGAGGTGGCTTTCGACGAGTTCGACCTCACCGCCCTCTCCGCAGGGGGTGAGGATGACGAGCCCTGCCAGGAGGTTTCCAGAACTTCCGTCATGCGCATCCCCATCAACCACTACAACTTCAGCCTCGGCCAGAGGCGCCGCGATGAGACCGACGAGCTCCTGGTCAACTGGAAGCCGGAGACCAACCGGGTGGACATCTCCACCATCCTTCCCTCCTAGGTGGAGAAGGAGACCGTCAGCGGTCACGCCTTCGACCTCTCGTTCGCTCTCTATGGGCGCGAGGACGCGGGGTCTTACAAGGATGAGACCGCGAGAACCCTCGCTTTTGAAAGCGCGAGGTCGCAGTTGCGCTCTGCCGAGCTCGCCCATATGACAGGGAGGCGTTGCTTACAGCTGGAGCTTCAGAATGTGGAGCTCGTGAGGGCCTATCAGGGGCTCCTTGCCGAGAACACACAGTTGAAGGAGAAGCTGCTCGCCGCAAAGGGCAGTGTGGTGAGTTACTTAGACTTCCTCATCCTTCTTTCCTTTGGCTGTTTTGGCTTTTTAATTGAACTTAATTGCAGGATGTCGATTCTGCCGGGAGAGCTGATGCTCGCATCAAGGATTTGGAGGGCGAGGTGGCTGGGCTGAAGGCCCTGAACTGCGACCTCACCCGTGCCATCGTTCCTCCCTCACCTCGCCGTCTGAAGGAAGAGCGGCGAGCGCGAAATGAAGAAGTTCGCTTGGAGTTTACGGATTCGGCTCGCTACATCTTCGAGATGATGAAGGCGACTGGCCTCTTAACCGCCGACGCGACCGATCTGGACCTGGAAGATATCGTCCCTCAGCTCTTCCACCCGCTTTCGCCAGTGAAGAGCAGCGACGACGGGGAGGTGTCCGCGAGCGACTAGTGAGGCTTATAGCTTTATTTTGTTCAATTTTGTTTTTTGGCTGGCGAGATCGCCGCTTTATGTAAATCAGACTTTTAAAAGGAATGAATACATATTTTTTGCTGTGTTGCGCTCGATCTTTTCTTTGTATTATTTTCTGTGTTGATATCTCGCTCTTGCTTATCTCGATGCTTACCTATATGTAGGCCACTCCCGCGATGACCGTTCTCATGTTTTACGTTGTCGAACTCCCGCGATGACCGTCCTCGCGTTTTACGTTGCCGAACTCCCGCGATGACTGTTCTCGCATTTTACGTTGTCGAACTCCCGCGATGACCATTCTCGCGTTTTACGTTGTCGGGTAGGCGAGTGCGGGACCTTTTTGGCTGCTCTGGCCTTTCGCCCTTCGCCATAGTTACTACTCTTTATGTATGCGTTTTTCTCTAGGTCTCACAGGGTGTTTTCCTTTCGGCGAGAGTTCGCCTGTTGCCCTGCGCCGACGAACTTTTGGCCGAGCACCGGATTCCCCAGCATGCATTGGGTTGGCCTTCATCACTCGCCTGCTATCACGCGAGATCTCTCTTTTTCGAGCGAGCGAGCCCGACGAGCGAGAAGGATTGGGCCGGCGCCGAAACCTTGCTAACCTGATGCATTTCATCCTGACCTCATAAAGATCTCCTCTCCTTGTCCGGGAGAGGGATGGACCCGACGTCCTCCAGCGTTGAAATTCATCATTTTGCCAGCCTTTCCTGAAATAAACATCTATCACCGTGCCAGCCTCTCCTGAGATCAACCTGAACCCCCCGTCTAGTGAGAGCCCGGGAGCGGAATAGATCTGGGGCACTCCAGCATAAGAACTTGCCACCGTGCCAGCCTCTCCAGAGATCAACCTGAACCCTTCGTCTAGTGAGAGATTGGGAGCGGAATCGATCTGGGTCATTCCAGCATAAGAACTTGTCACCGTGCCAGCCTCTCCAGAGATCAACCTGAACCCCCCGTCTAGTGAGAGCCCGAGAGCGGAATCGACCTGGGGCATTCCAGCATAAGAACTTGCCACCGTGCCAGCCTCTCTAGAGATCTTCCTGAACCCCGGTCTAGTGAGAGCCCGGGAGCGGAATCGATCTGGGGCACTCCAGCATAAGAACTTGTCACCATGCCAGCCTCTCCAGAGATCAACCTGAACCCCCCGTCTAGTGAGAGCCTGGGAGCGGAATCGATCTGGGGCATTCCAGCATAAGAACTTGTCACCGTGCCAGCCTCTCCAGAGATCAACCTGAACCCCCCGTCTAGTGAGAGCCCGGGAGCGGAATCGATCTGGGGCATTCCAGCATAAGAACTTGCCACCGTGCCAGCCTCTCTAGAGATCAACCTGAAGCCCCCGTCTAGTGAGAGCCCGGGAGCGGAATCGATCTGGGGCATTCCAGCATATGAAATTGCCACCGTGCCAGCCTCTCCAGAGATCAACCTGAACCCCCCATCTAGTGAGAGCCCGGGAGTGGAATCGATCTGGGGCATTCCAGCATAAGAACTTGCCACCGTATCAGCCTCTCCAGAGATCAACCTGAACCCCCCGTCTAGTGAGAGCCCGGGAGTGGAATCGATCTGGGGCATTCCAGCATAAGAACTTGTCACCGTGCCACCCTCTCCAGAGATCAACCTGAACCCCCAGTCTAGTGAGAGCCCAGGAGCGGAATCGTTCTGGGGCATTCCAGCACCAATACTTGTCACCTTTGTTGCCCTCACCTAGCCGTTATAACTTATCATATGAAGGAGTTAGATATTCAACTAATAACGTAGAAAAAACTTTCAAGGGTAGAATCGTTTCAAATCATCTCCGCTCCTGGCTCGGCCGAGAGGTACCCCTTCCACATCTCGTAGGTGATACCCCCCCCCCCGACTTGAGCACTTCGCTTACAATGTATGGACCCTCCCAATTGGGGTCGAGCTTACCTACCGCGGCTCCTCTCCCGGCCGCGTCAACCTTCTTTAGCACTAGGTCTCCTTTCTGAAAGTGTTTTATTTGGATGTGCTTGTCGAAGTATCGGGCCATTCGTCGCTTGATTTCTTCCTGATTGATGGTAGCCTGGTCTCGGAGTTCTTCCACCAGGTCCAAGGATAGCCTTTGTTCCTCGTCATTGGCCACTAGCCACTCTTCGTCTCCTTCCCCTGCGGCGGTCACTCTGGGGGTCTTTACTTCGAACTCAATGGGAAGGACTGCTTCGGAGCCATGGGAGAGTTTGAACGGGGTCTCCCCGGTGGCGGTGTTGGGAGTAGTCCTCAGGGCCCAGAGAACGGATGGTAGTTGCTCCACCCAATTCCCCCGGAGGTGCTCTACTTTCTTTTTTATTAGGTTGACGATTATCTTGTTCGCCGCCTCCACCTGGCCATTGCTCCTTGGATGGTGAACCGATGCGAACCTGAGGTCGATGCCAGTTGGGTGCAGAAGCTAACAAACTCCTCGCTAGCAAATTGCGGCCCATTGTCTGTCACTATGGCCAGAGGGAGCCCGTGCCTACAAATTATCTCTCCCCACACAAAATTTCTTACAACTTGAGATGTTACCTTGGCGAGCGCCTTCACCTCTACCCACTTGGAAAAGTAATCGATCATGACCAGCAAGAACCTTCTCTGGCCGCTAGCTTGAGGGAAAGGGCCGACAAGGTCCAACCCCCATATGGCAAAAGGCCAGGGAGCTGTGATGCTCTGAAGTCTCTGGGATGGGAGGAGTTGGAGTGGAGCATAGAGTTGGAACTTCGAACACCTCCTTGCAAACTCGGCCGCATCTTTGCTGAGGGTGGGCCAGAAATAGCCTTGCCTCAACACCCTCCCTTCTAGAGTCTGGCTCCCGGAGTGACTCCCACACTCCCCGGAGTGAATTTCTTCTAGGACTCTTGGAACCTCCTCCTCAGAAACACAACGGGCCAGGAGTCCCGAGAGAGTCTTCCTGTATAGCCCTCCTACATGCAAAGAGTAATAAGCCGACTTATACCTGAAGCGTCGCGTGTCTATGTCTCCCTCGGGGAATTTTCCTGAAGTTAAGAAAGAGATGAAGGGATCCATCCACGAGATCCGCTGATCTACTTCCATCAGTTCTCCTTCCTCGATGGAGGGCCGGAAGAGTTCTGAAACCGTCCCTCCAGCTCGAGGACCGAACTTGGCTAGGAGGTCCGCGGGAGTGCTCTCTTCCCTTGGCACGTGTTTGATGGAGAAAGTGTGGAATTGCCCGATGACTCCCTTAACCTTCTCCAAGTATCGCAGGAGAGTCGGGTCCTTCGCCTCGAACTCTCCCTTGACTTGGCATGCTACCACCATGGAGTCCGTCGAGACCTCCATGTCTTCCACTCTTAGCTCTCGAGCCAACCGCAGGCCTGCTATCACTGCCTCGTACTCCGCTTGGTTGTTGGTAATTGGGAAATGGATGTTCAGGGCCTGCTCGATTCTTGTCCCTTGAGGACTCACTAGGATGATTCCTCCCCCATAGGAGTGCTTTCCCGAGGCACCATCCACTAACATCCTCCATGCCACCGGGGGAGGCGGTTCATGTTCCCCCACCTCGGTCGTGTAGTCGGCCATGAAGTCCGCCACCGCTTGGGCCTTGATTGACGTCCTGGGCACGAACGTAACATCGAACTCGCTCAGCTCCACAGACCATTTGGCCAATCTTCCCGAGTGCTCCACCCCTTCCATGATTTTGCGAAGCGGGTGGTCTGTTACTACTTTGATGGAGTGTGCCTGAAAGTAGGGTCGGAGCCTCCGCGCCGCCACCACTAACGCAAAAGCCAACTTCTTCAAGATTGGATATCGGAGCTCCGCCTTCTCCAGCACTCGGCTGCCATTGCTATGATGGTAGCATTCGCGTGCTACTTGCGAGAGGAGCGGGTAGAGTTCAGCCTACCCATCTTCCACAAATTATTTTCTTTCAGGGCGAACAAGGACGGGACTGCTTTTTTTGGGAGCAGCCATGCCAAAGTCCAGGAGACGGTCAACAAGAGCCATTATTGGCTCCAAAAATTTGTCATCGTGAAGGGTCCATTTGGCAACGTGCCCTTCTCGCCCATCCAACGATCCAAAGCCACCTACTACCCCCCCCCCCCCCCCCCCCCGACGCTCGGCGGCCACGAGGCCGATCTCTATAAGCATATGTCGACCAACTTCAAGGTGGTCTACCTCAGGAGAAACGTCGACTCACTTCTTCCCGTGCCGCCAGGAGTAGGTTTGACTCGCGCCCGCTCCACTAATTCTTGCATTGCTTCTTCTTTTTCTGACTCAGATTGATTCTTACTCGCAGGAGAGCGGGACCTCCTGCTCAACCCCCCTTACGCGAAGGGGGGGTATATCCCGCCTGCCCTTCAGCTTGCCACCTCTGCCGCCGAGCTCTGCCGAGAGCCTACTCCTACTTCGACCCCGTCCTCTCATAAACGGCCCGCTCCTGAGAGTCGTGGGTCAAAGTCTCTACCTCCCCCCCCCCCCCCCCCCCCACACCCCCCAAAGAAGCCGAAGACGCTTCCTCCGATTAAGGGGAAGGGGGTCCTCGAGGTCCCGTCCGGGGGAGATTGCCCAGCGACCCGGCCTAAGGAGAAGGTGCCCAGTGAGCCCTCTATGGTGGTGGCCGGCAACTCGAAGGTGCCTGCTCCGACACGCCACCGGAACTATGGCTTAGGGGTCAAGAATTTGGACGAGACCGGCGCGCCTCTACTGGTCTGGGACGAGGAGGCCAACCGGGCCTCAATATCGACTCTCCTCCCCTCCTGGGTGGAGGAGGATACGATTTGTGGCGACGCTTTCACCCTATCCTTCGGCCTTTATGGGCTGGAGGACCCGAAGGAGTTCAACTCGATGACCTCTCGGGTACTCGCTCATGAGAGCGTGCGGTCCCAACTCTGCTCTCTAAAGCTCGCTCATATGCTGGGTCGGCGTAAGTTCCAGATGGAGAGGAACTCGGAGGAGCTCACGTGCGAGCTGAAGATCGTCGTGAAGGAGATCACGCGCCTGAGGGATGAAAAGAGATCTGAGGCTCTTCGGGAAGCGTTGAAGGCTGCGACCGAGGAGGTGGCCGACCTCAAAGAAAAAGTAGACGTCTCGGACGGTCTCGTCGCCAGCCTCCAGGGTAGGATGGTGAGTTTTTTGATCATTCGCCTTCCCTTTCTTATCCTTCCATACTCGTGCCTAATTCTTTTTCTTGCAGGATGCCGAGACTGCCAGCAAGCTCCTTACTTGCAACACCGCCCTGGCGCAGCAAGTAGAAGGGTTGAAAGCCTTGAACCTCGAACTGGTCCATGTCGCCCTTCCGCCCAGTCCCAGGTCGCTGAAGGACAAGCAACTGGATTATAAGATAGAGATGCGAGAGGGAGCGCTTCATGCGGCGACGTTCGCCTTCCGCAACCTCAAGCGGTCTAGCCTACTCACGACGGAGGCGGCGGAGCTCACCTTGGAGGACTTGATCCCGGAGATGTTCCTGCCTATTACACCCTCCGAGAGGAGCGAGGGCGAGCAATCCGCGGATGAGTCATGATTTTCAGTGTTTTGATTTTCTTTATGACTTTTTTGGCTGGCGAGAACGCCACGGAACTCTGTAAAACTTTTGGACGAAAATAGAAATAATATATTTCTCACCTGTTAATTGCTTGCTTGCTGTCTCTGTGTATGTTTTCCTTTATTCATTTCTCTCACTCCTGTCGTTATTAGCACGGTGCTCATTGTGTTCACTCTCGCCTATCTCTCGATCGTTTAGCTCAGGCGTTTAACTCGCAATTTATCTTCGCTTTCTCTCCCTTATGTTCTCTCAGGGGTCGCGGTTTCTTGGGATCCTCCGTCGAATCTCCCTCCCACGAGGAGTACGCCTTCTACCCTTTAACCTTTGCGAGCAAAGCTTTTGCCTTGGCTTCTTTCATAGTCTTAAAGGCCGAACAACTTCTTCCATGTCCAATACCTCTGTGTCGGCAAGTACCCAGCCTGCCTATCTGGGTTGGCTATTCCTTTGATGTGAGGACCCTGTTGCACAAGGCGTCCTTCGTCTTACGCAAATGAGTCGGATTCTCTTCCCTTGTTATGTGAGCTCGTCTCAATCCAAAGAGTGAGACGGCCTTCTTCTGGTGTAACCTGACCCTGTACCGCAACCTACCTGTTTTCTCATGCTTGCTTCGCCAGCCCCTCCAGAGATCAACCTGACCCACCGTCTATGGGAGCCCAGCAGCGGAATCGATCTAGGGCATTCCAGCACCAAACCTTTGTCCCCTTGCCAGCCTCTCCAGAGATCAACCTGACCCACCGTCAATGAGAGCCCGGCAGCGGAATCGATCTGGGGTATTCCAGTACCAAACCTTTGTCACCTTGCCAGCCTCTCCAGAGATCAACCTGACCCACCGTCTATGAGAGCCCGACAGCGGAATCGATCTGGGCATTCCAGCACCAAACCTTTGTCACCTTGCCAGCCTCTCCAGAGATCAACCTGACCCAACGTCTATGAGTGCCCTGCAGCGGAATCGATCTGGGGTATTCCAGTACCAAACCTTTGTCAACCTGCCAGCCTCTCCAGAGATCAAACTGACCCACCGTCTATGAAAGCCCAACAACGGAATCGATCTGGGGCATTCCAGCTCCAAACCTTTGTCACCTTGCCAGCCTCTCCATAGATCAACCTGACCCACCGTCTATTAGAGCCCAGCAGCGGAATCGATCTGGGGCATTCCAGTACCAAAACTTTGTCCCCTTGCCAGCCTCTTCAGAGATCAACTTGACCCACCGTCTTTGAGAGCCCGGCAACGGAATCGATCTGGGACATTCCAGCACTAAACCTGTGTCACCTTGCCAGCCTCTCCAGAGATCAACCTGACCCACCGTCTATGAGCGCCCGGCAGCGGAATCGATCTGGGGCATTCCAGCACCAAACCTTTATCACCTTGTCAGTCTCTCCAGAGATCAACCTGACCCACCGTCTATGAGAGCTCGGCAGCGGAATCGATCTAGTGCATTCCAGCACCAAACCTTTGTCCCCTTGTCAGCCTCTCCAGAGATCAACCTGACCCACCGTCTATGAGAGCCCGACAGCAAAATCGATCTGAGGCATTCCAGCACCAAACCTTTGTCACCTTGACAGCCTCTCCAGAGATCAACCTGACCCACCATCTATGAGAGCCCGGCAGTGGAATCAATCTGGGGCATTCCAGCACCAAAGAACTTGTGGATTTGTGTCCAGAAACAATCACATATGCTATAAGAAGAGTAAAAACATACAGCTAGTTATAAAAACCTTAAGGGTAAAATTGATTCAAGTCATCCCCACTCCTGGCCCGGCCGAGAGGTACCCCTTCAACATCCTGGAGATGGTACCCTCCCGACTTGAGCACTTCGCTTACAATGTAAGACCCCTCCCAATTGGGCTTAAGCTTTCCTACAGCGGCCCCTCTTCCTGCCGTATCTACCTTCTTCAGGAACAAGTCCCCCCTTTCGAACTATTTTACTCTAATGTGTTGGACAAAGTACATGGCCATCCACCTCTTGACTTCCTCCTGCCGAACAGTAGCGAGGTCTCGAAGCTCTTCTACTAGGTCCAACGACAGCCTTTGTTCTGCGTCGTTTTCCACTAGCCATTCTTCATCCCCTTCGCCCGCGGCGACCATCCTGGGGGTTTTCACTTCGAACTTGATTGGGAGGACGGCCTCGGACCCATGAGAGAGTTTGATTGGAGTGTCCCTGGCGGCGGTATTCGGAGTACTCCTCAAGGCCCAGAGGACTGAGCGCAGCTTCTCTACCCATTTGCCCCTGAAGTTCTCCACTTTCTTCTTGAGTAGGTTCACAATTACCTTGTTTGCTGCCTCCACCTCGCCATTACTCCTCGGGTGGTGGACCGACACGAACCTGAGTTCTATGCCGAGTTGGGTGCAGAAACTGTCAAACTCTTCGCTGGCAAATTGTGGCCCATTGTCCGTCACTATGGATAGTGGGAGCCCGTACCTACAAATTATCTTACCCCACACAAAATTTCTTACCACTTGGGACGTTACCTTGGCCAGTGCCTTTAGTTCTACCCACTTGGAGAAGTAATCGATCATCACCAATAGAAACTTCCTTTGGCCACTAGCTTGTGTGAAAGGGCCTTCCAGGTCCAATCCCCATATAGCAAAGGGCCAGGGGGCTGTGATGGTTCGGAGTCTCTGAGCTGGCAAGAGCTGGAGAAGAGCGAACAGCTGACATTTTGAACATTTTCTTGTGAACTCCACCGCGTCTTTGCTGAGGGTGGGCCAAAAATAGCCTTGCCTCAACACCCTACCTTCCAAGGTTTGGCTCCCAGAGTGGCTGCCGCATTCTCCCGAGTGGATTTCTTCAAGGACTCTCGGGACCTCCTCCTCTGATACACAACGGGCCAGAAGTCCCGAGAGTGTTTTCCTGTAGAGTCCTCCTGCATGCAAGGAATAATAAGCCGGCTTATACCTAAAGCGTCATCTATCCACGTCCCCTTCAGGTAACTTTCCTGATTCTAGGAAGGTGACAAAGGGATCCATCCATGATGCTCGCTGATCCACCTCCATCAGCTCCCCTTCCTCGATGGAAGGTCGGAAGATTTCCGATACTGTCCCCCCAGCTCGAGGGCAAAACTTGGCTAGGAGGTCTTTCGGGGTGCTCTCCTCCCTTGACACATGCTTGATGGAGAAAGTGCGAAATTGCCCGATGACCCCCTTGGCCTTCTCTATGTAGCGTTGGAGGGTCGGCTCCTTTTCTTCAAATTCTCCCCTGACTTGGCATGCCACCACCATGGAGTCCGTTGAGACCTCCACGTCTTGTACTCTCAGCTCCCCGGGCAGCTGCAGGCCCGCTATCACTGCCTCGTACTCGGCCTGGTTGTTGGTAATTGGAAAATGGATGCTCAAGGCTTGCTCAATCTTTGTCTCTTGGCAGCATATTAGGATGATTCCTCCTCCATAGGAGTGCTTCCCTTATGCACCATCCACCAGCATCTTCCATGCCACCGGGGGAGGTGATTCATGCTCCCCCACTTCGGTTGAGTAGTTCGCCATGAAGTCTGCCACCGCTTGTGCCTTGATCGACATCCTAGGCACAAATGCTATGTCGAACTCACTCAGCTCCATGGACCATTTTGCTAGCCTCCCCGAATGTTCCACCCCTTCCATGACTTTGCGAAACGGGTGGTCGGTCACCACTTTGATTGAGTGTGCTTGGAAGTATGGTCGGAGCTTCCGGGCCGATACCACCAAAGTGAAGCCCAACTTTTCTAAGATTGGGTATCAGAGCTCCTCCTTCCTCAGCACTCGGCTGACGTAGTAGATGGGGAACTGCCTCCTCCCTTCTTCCCAGACCAACACCGAACTTACTACCTCGGATCCTACCGCCAAGTATAGGGATAGATCCTCTCCCTGTCTTGGTCCCTGGAGTAGAAGAGTCTGGGTGAGTTTCCCTTTCAAAGCTTGGAAAGCTTCCTCATATTCTGAGGTCCATTCAAATTTTTTGTTTCCTCGTAGCACCTTGAAGAAGGGTGCACACTTCTCACCCGCCTTGGAGAGGAACCTACTGAGTTCGGCCAGTTTTCCCGTGAGGCTCTGAACCTCCTTCAAGTTTCTTGGCGACCCCAATTCCATGATTGCTTTAACCTTGTCTGGGTTAGACTCCACCCCCGCTGGGGTGAGCAAGTGACCCAGGAACTTTCCCCGGCTAGCCCCAAAGACACACTTTAGGGGGTTGAGCTTCATCTTATACTTCCGCAAGGTCCCAAAGGTCTCTTCAAGGTCTTGGAGGTGAGACTCGAGGTCCCGGCTCTTTATCATGAGATCATTTACATAGACCTCCAGGTTTCTTCCCTTCTGCTCTCGGAAGACCCTGTCCATTACTCGTTGGTACATGACCCCTGCATTCTTGAGCCCAAAGGGCATCATCTTATAAAAATAACACCCATCCCCCGTGATGAAGGAGACATCCTTAACATCGGGGGGGGGGGGGGGGGGGGGGGGGGGGGGGTGCATGCGGATTTGATGGTAACCTGCAAATGCATCTAAAAAAGACATTATAGAGAAACCGACGGTTGAATCAACCAACGCGTCGATTCTAGGCAAGGGGTATCAATCCTTGGGGCATGATTTATTAAGTAGTGAGAAATCAACACACATGCGCCACTTACCTCCCCCCCCCCCTTTTCACCATAACTACATTGGAGACCCAGCCTGAATACTGGATCTCTGATACAAAACCTGCTCGGAGGAGCTTGCCCACCTATTCCCTGATGGGGCCTTCCAGCTTGTCGGCGATGGCTCTCTTATTTTGGCGGATGGGCTGAGAGCCGGGATCAAGGTTGAGACGGTGGCATGCCACGTCCGCATCAATCCCGGGCATCTCCGTCGTGCTCCAATCGAAGACGTCCACGTTCTTTTGCACGCAGGCTAGGATTTTCTCCTGCTCCTCCAGGCCGAGCTCTCTGCTGATTCAGACCTTCTCCACAACCCCATCCCGGGTGGTGACCTCGAGCTCCATGACCTCCTCCACGGATTCTAGCCGGGACTGCTCTCCCTAATCTCCTTCCTTCCCCTCGTTGCTTGCGAATGTTGGATCTGTAGGCGCCCTTAGAGGGGGTGAATAAGGGTTTTAAAAATTTTGATATTATTTAGAGAAATTAATTTCTTTTAGGTTGGAATCAATGACAATCATTAAGCACGAATCAGAGATAAAGAGACAAACATATTTTCATTAATCATTAACTTGAAATAAATGTGATTACAAAACTTTTCCCAATAACGCTTGGAAAGAGGCGACCAAAGAAAACACTTCTAGTTTTCTATACCGACCCTTCTCCTAAGGACCGGTTGGCTTTAGCCTATCTCTCACTAGACAAGGCCTCAAGCCGCTCTAGTCCTTCCCTCACGGGAAAGGCCTCGAGCACTCCCTAGATCTACAGCCTAGACCTAGTCGCCATGTGGCAAATTCCCCCTAGTCCCCGCAAGGCCCTAGTCCCCGCAAGGCCCTAGTAGCCGTGTGGCGAGTTCCTCTACCAATTACAAAGAGAAAATAAAAGACAAAGACAAGAACAAAAGCTAGAAACTCCCTCAAGAAGAAGAACTTGATCTCGATGTAGATGCGATCGGACGGGTCTTCAAGTTCTTTTCGTTCACGAACGTTGACGGAGTTCTTTGGACTGCTTGGGAAGGCTCTCACGAGTGCTCTAAAAATATGGCTTCAAATCGTTCTGGAACAGCAAGCAATAACGGAGGAGGTGCGCGTCTTTTTATAGAACCATCCACTACCGTCGGCGGTAGTACTACCGCCCCGCGGTATCCATATTAGGCAATGAAGTACATGTATCGTGGTAGTTTAGGCAACATTTTGAGCGCCAAACACTAGCGCGTCGCGGTACCGCTAACACCCCGCGTTAGCGAGATTTCCTTCCTTCGGCCACAATCTTCTTCCAAATCTTCTCCTCAATCAACTGCAGACGGGATGATTCCAAAAGCTACCGCCGGGCGTTAGACCCAACGCGCCGCGGAAGTACTTGCCAAACATAGCGACCCGTCGACATTGCTTTTTCTCCACTGTTTCCTTTCTGTCAATAGATTCCATATATTCTAACACCGGCGTTAGTTCTAACGCTCCGCGGTAGAGCATTTTGTCTGGCGCATCTTCGTCGAACTGGCCTCACATTTCGTCGAGCGCAGCTTCGTCGATCTCTAGCGTCTGCAGTAGTTCTATCGCTCTGCGGTAGAGCGTGCAGTTCGTCGAGCGTCGTGGTAGAGCATGCAGTTCGTTGAATGCCGTCTTCATTTCGTCGAATGGGATCCCAATTTCGTCGATCGCAAATTCGTCGACCGTTGTGATAAGCATTTCGTCGAATGGGATTTAGCTTTCGTCGAACGTAGTTCCATTCTCAGCGGTTTCCTTCTTAGCGGTTTCCCTCTCAGCGGTTTCTGATTCGCTAGCGCCAATGGTAGTCCTAACGCTATGCGGTAGCAACAACAAAACACATTTCCATGGAGATTTGAAAGCACTGAATCCTGCATACTATAAACACAAAACAAGTATGATCAAATACAATAGGATTTGTTATTGTCAAACCAAGAGATGCGGAAAGCATGTTCCAACAAACTCCCCCTTTTGATAATAACAAATCCCCTTAGAAAGAAATAATTCAATTGATAGGAGTTTGTGTTTATAATAGAGATAAGCATGGAATTTAAGACATGTGCATATGCTCCCCCTAAATGAATGCTCCCCCTAAGTGAATGCTCCCCCTACACCAAAACTTCCTATGAACTTGACTTCCCCAAAACATGTTAATTTCTTTCAAATTTATTCTCCCCCTTTTGGTATTATCAAAAGAGGGTGGAGAGGAAGGCCAACAAAAAGTGTGCAATAACTGTGTAGAGAGGGAATGGTCATGATAACGAGTTAAACGCTTAGAAAAAAATACAATATATAGGGGAGAGAAAAGAAAGAAATGTGAATAATTTGTCATAAAGAAACCACTTGTTGGGACAACGTATTCATGAGCGAGCAAACAAGTAGTAAAGAGGTGAAAAGCATGACAAAATAAATTTTGTCTTTGAAGTGAACATCTATATAGGAATTGTGAAGCATAGTAGATGATTAAGAATTTTAGACATAACAAAATAGATATTGTAGCATTTTAAGTACACAAAATAATTTTAGTTGTAACATAGCCATATACTAGATTTGAAAGGTATGCACTACAGAGTTCTCATGGCGTAGCGGAAAAAATATGTAAGCATGATACAAGATATCCAGTCAAGATGGAAGAATACAATGTTCTAAATTGAGAAACCAAGGACACTTATACATTGTATTGATCATGCAAGGCTATCTAGTACATTTACTTAAGAATTTAGAGAATACATCTAGATATGCAATAGACTCCAATTCTCATGAGTAGAAGGCTTACAAGTGATAATGATGTGTACAAAATAGTGTTTTTGATAAAAGTATACATATGAGTTAATCAAAACACATGACATGTATAATGGAATAAACACAATGTTATTGAAAAAGCAGTGTTAGAGTTACTTCTACCCACAAAGCTATAGAAATTGTTCAATGCACATAGAAAATAGTACAACTACCAAGGTGCTCTGCACACACAATGCTTATGAAGACTTATCAGGGTGCAAAGTAGTGCTTGGGGAATCACAATTATTATTTTGAATTTTAGTTATTTGTGATCCGGTGTATAAGAAGAAGTAGTGTAAAAAAAATGTTTACAACAAGGCACTTTACAATTCTCTCCAATGTGCTCAACCTCACAATGCTCATTAAGACTTATCAAGAGGGTGAGTAGTGCTTGGTGGAGTTATCTTTGTCAATTATTCAGTTGAATTTTTTGCTTAACGACAAAAGTCTCTGAATTCACTTGTATGTGCAAACACAAATTTTTGGAAAGACATACTTCTTCAAAAAAATAGGTGCATGAAAAAGATTTTTACATGTGGTGTAGGTAAAACTAAGCATGCCTAACAATAATATTAAGTTGTTACACTACACAATCATGAAGGAGAAGATTAAATTCATATGTAGTATAACAAAAAAAGGTGTGAGTGAAAAAATCATTTGCAAATATAAGTCATTTACTCATACATAGAGGCATGCTATGCAATACTACACATGATTTCTATAATCAATTTCAAAGCACACAAGATAATGATCAAGGCATGATACAAAAACAATGTTATTAAGATACTTGAAATAGAGAATGAAACATTATATACAAAACAAGGCAAGATAAACCATATCATCCTTGAAACATAAAAAATTACATCAGTTTTTATAAATTTTAAGTTTTTCAAAAAACAAAAATAAAACAAATAAAAAACATGTTTTTGTTGTTTTAATTGGTTTTTCAATTTTGTAGTTGGTTTTGATATAACAAAAAAGTTTATGGTTGGATTTTAATTTGTTTTATAGTTTTTTTTTTGTTTTTAGAATTTTAAAAGAAAATAGCAGGAACTGAAAAATAAGAAATGAAAGAGAAAACTGGAAATTCAGAAATATTCACTAACGCCAGCGGTACAATGCTATCGCTGGGCGTTAGTGACAGAACTCGAATTTTTGGGAAAACGTGAAATTTTTCAGAATTTTTCTTATGAATATAGTTGTGCAGATTAGTGACACGGTGATTCAGTACAGAAATCAGATATGCGTGGTCACAAAAATGCGGTCTTTGCATGATTAAGTATGAATGTCCAAGACCCCTAGTTCTAGTCTAAGTAGAGCAAATCGGGAATCGGGTAGAGGCTTGGTAAAGATGTCCGCAAGTTGCGATTCAGTCCCAATGAAATTTACATGAACATGTTCCATTTTGATGTGATCCCTAATGAAGTGGTGTCTTACATCTATGTGTTTAGATCGTGAGTGATGAACAGGGTTGTTTGTTAAGTCAATGGCACTCTTGTTGTCACACTTAAGTTCAATATTAGTTAAATGAACACCAAAGTCTTCTAAGGTTTGAGTCATCCATAATGCTTGGGCACAACAACTTCCTAGTGCAATGTATTCTGCCTCGGTGGTGGAGAGAGCAACAGAATTTTGTTTTCTACTTGACCATGCAACTATAGAAGGACCTAAGAAGTGACAGGTACCACTAGTGCTTTTCCTATCTAATGAACAACCCGCATAATCAGAATCTGAATACCCATGCAAGAGAAAAGAATCATTATTTGGATACCAAAGTCCTAATTTAGATGTGCCGATTAGATATTGAAAAATTCGTTTCACCGCTTTATAATGAGATTCTTTTGGATTTTCTTGAAATCTAGCGCATAAACATACGGCAAACATAATATCAGGTCTAGATGCACTAAAGTATAATAGGGATCCAATCATTCCTCTATATAACGTTTGGTCAATTGAAATTCCGGCTTCATCTTTTCCTAATTTTAGTGACGCGCTCATTGGAGTACTAGCTTGTTTCAAGTTTTCAAAACCAAAACGTTTTTCCACATCATGGAAATATTTAGATTGACATATAAAAATTCCATCATTTCTTTGGGTTATTTGAAATCCTAAAAAAGATGTTAGTTCACCCACTAGACTCTTCTCAAATTCATTTTGCATCACTAAAATAACTTTATTACACAACTCTTCATTAGTGGCTCCAAAAATAATATCATCAACATATATTTGTAAAATAATCAAATCATTATCAAAATGCTTAATGAAGAGCGTGTTATCGGCACTACCCATTTATAGCCGTGCTTTAATAAAAAAAGAAGTTAAGCGTTCATACCAAGCACGGGGCGCTTGTTTTAGACCATAAAGTGCTTTTTCTAATTTATATACATGATTTGGAAATTGTTCATTAATAAAGTCGGGGGGTTGTTCAACATAGACTTCCTCTTTAATTATCCCGTTTAAGAAAGCACTTTTAACATCCATTTGAAATAATTTAAACTTCTTATAACTCGCAAAAGCTAGAAAAATTCCAATCGATTAAAGGCGAGCAACGGGTGCAAATGTTTCATCAAAATCTACCCCCTCGATTTGAGAATAACCTTGTGCCACTAATCGAGCTTTGTTCCTAATTATTCTAGATTCTCCATCTAATATAATTTTTAAATATCAATTTGACACCGATAATGCCACTAATCGAGCTTTGTTCCTAATTATTCTAGATTCTCCATCTAATATAATTTTTAAATATCCATTTGACACCGATAACCGGGTGATTAGATGATCTTTCCACTAGTTTCCAAACCCTATTGTGTTCAAATTGATTCAATTCGTCATTCATAGCAATAAACCAAAATTCGTCATTCAAAGCGGTGGAAACATTTTTCGGTTCTATTTCAGAAACAAAGCATAAGTTTGAAAAAGATTCATTAAAAGAAGAACGTGCAGTTACCCCTCTTGATGGTTCTCCAATTATAAGCTCCCTTGGATGATCTCTTGTAAATCGAAGCACACTTGGAGGCACGAGCTCCTCTTGCACCGTCTCTACTTCTTTTTCTTCTCGAAGTGGATCATCATCATCATGCTCCAATGGTGAAAGAGGTACATCTTCATTTCCTGCACAAGTAGAATCTATACAAGGCACAAGTTCATCAAACTTCACATGAATTGACTCTTCAACCTTTTTAGATTTTTTATTATATACTCTATATGCATTTGCTAGTGGAAGAGTAACCAAGAAAAATACCTTCATCACATCTTTCATCAAATTTAGCTAATGCATCCTTGGTGTTTATGATAAAACATTTACAACCAAAGACATGAAAATATGATACATTAGGTTTCTTTTGAAAGTATAATTCATATGGAGTTAATTTCAAAATAGGGCGAAGCATAACACGATTTATGACATAACATTATGTATTTACGGCTTCGGCCCAAAAATATCTAGGCAACCCATATTCGGATAGCATGGTGCGTGCAAGTTCTTGAAGAGTTCTATTTTTCCTCTCCACCACACCGTTTTGTTGGGGGTGCGTGGAGCAGAAAATTCATGTTTAATACCTAGATTATTACAGAAAGTGGTGAAGCTATCGTTTTCAAATTCCCCTCCATGATCCGATCGTATACACTTGATTTTTAGATCTAATTCATTTTGAATACGATTGCAAAGCTTTGTAAATTCAGAAAACGCATCAGATTTGGAGGTGAGAAATAAGGTCCAAGTAAATCTAGAATAATCATCAATTAAAACAAAAGTGTACTTTTTACCACCAAGACTACATGTGCTAATGGGTCCAAAAAGATCCATGTGAATTAGTTGTAAGGGTCTTGAAGTGGATATTTCCTTTTTACTCTTAAACGATGTTTTTGAAAATTTTCCTTTTTTGATGCAGCACGCCCAGGGCCGACCCACCCTGGCTCGGCCAGAAGGAACACGTTCCAGTCCCACTGCCGGGCTGCAGCCAAGCACCCCAACCCGTCTCCGGCCCCACCACAGAGCCGATAGGTTGTTGAGGTCAGGGCTCGATCCCCCGACCTCCTTGATAAAGAGTCTTTAGGCAGACTCTCATCACCAACTGAGCTGCAGCTCAGTTGGTGATGAGAGTCTGCCTGAAGACTCTTTATCAAGCAGGTCGGGGGATCGAGCCCTGACCTCAACAACCTATCGGCTCTTTGGTGGGGCCGGAGACGGGTTGGGGTGCTTGGGCTGCAGCCCGGCAGTGCGACTGGAACGTGTTCCTTCTGGCCGAGCCAGGGTGGGTCGGCCCTGGGCGTGCTGCATCAAAAAAGTCTCGAGCCCCTCCTCGTGGACGTCGTCCGGATCGTGGCACTGATATCACTTGAGCCATTAAGATTGACGCCCCCACTTACGATGGTTTGGGAGATCCCCAGATTTTCCTTACTTGGGTAGTGGATATTGAATGTTATTTCGAATGGCACCATCTTACGGATCCCCAAAAGGTCCAGGTTGCCAGGATGAAGCTAACGGGTCGAGCGAAAACGTATTGGCTGAATGAAGAATGTAGGCTAGGAGCCGGGCAAGGAGTTCCACCCATTGGATGGCCGGTGATGAAGAACTTACTCACTGACCAATACGTCCCCGCCTACCACCGAACCCAAATGTTCGATGAGCTAGCCACCCTTCGGCAAGGCTCAAACTCGGTGGGTGAGTATATGGGCGAGCTGAAAGAGCATATGGTGCGTTGTGATCTTCGAGAGATCCCTGAGGTTACGCTATCTCGGTTTCGTAAGGGGCTCCACCCTGACATTCAGAGGAATCTCTTGAGATATGGTCACACAGATCTGAATACGACATTCAATGTCGCTCTTGACATTGAAAAGCATCTGGCCTCTAAGGCCCACTCTCGTTACTCCCATACGAAGAGTTTGACCACCTTTGGAGCATCTTCCTCTACCACCCACGATAAAGGAAAACCTAAGACCGCCGAGTCTAGATCGGTAGTGATCACTGCGAGGAACTCTAGGAATCCCACGAATGAGCGTATCCCCATAGGAAAGGTTAGCAAGGCTAACACCACGTGTTATGCTTGCGGGGTTCAGGGCCACTACGCCTTTGAGTGTCCTACAAAGAATCGAGCCATAGCCCTTTTGGATGCGGAGACCGACCCCGCCGACCTAGTTTATGAGGCTATGGAGGAGGGTGACCCTGAGGGAGTCCCAAGGGATTTGGAGGACGAACGCTACCTAGGAGTGATGTGATGTATCTTGACCACCCCTCGTCCCTTAGATGATTGGAAGAGGACGAACATATTTTCCCTGATCTTTAGGAGTGGTGAGAAGTTATGTAAGCTGATTATCGATAGTGGAAGTTGTGTAAACGTCGTTTCTGAGAACGCCGTCACACGTATGGCCTTGACCACGGAGCCACACCCGACCCCGTATCAAGTAGCTTGGATTAACAAGATCACTGTCCCAGTTACCAAGCGATGCCTAGTTCCCCTCTCGATCAGATCGTACACGGATGAGATATGGTGTGACGTATTACCGATGGATGCATGCCACGTGTTATTAGGCCGCCCTTGGCTCTATGACTGTGATGTAACACATTATGGCTGGGCCAACTCCTATGAGTTTAAATTTAAGGGTAAGACCATTACTTTGAGCCCGACCGTTCCGAAGGAACCAATTGCGTTACCTAAGGACACCACTGTCCCGGTCGAGAGGAAGACGTTGAGTCTAGTAGGCAGGAAGGAGTTTGTGAGAGACCCATTTTTAGATGGAGTGATGTATGCGTTAGTTCTTATGAGTATGAAGACTGATTCGAGCATGTTAGATGGGTTGCCTAGAGAGTTGCGGGCCCTGCTAGATGAGTATAGGGATGTTTACCCCGACGAGCTTCCTTCGACGTTACCCCCACTTAGGGATATACAGCTTGCTATAGATCTTATCCCTGGGTCATCCCTACCCAATCAGCCCCACTATAGACTCCCTCCCGATGCCCACAAGGAGTTACAAGTCCAGATAGAGGACTTGCTGAAGAAGGGATTCATTCGGGCTAGTTTGAGTCCATGTGTTGTTCCAGCCCTTCTTGCCCCCAAGAAGGATGGTTCGTGGAGGATGTGTGTTGATAGCCGTGCTATCAACAAAATCACCATCAAGTATAGATTTCCAATCCCTCGGTTAGATGATCTCCTCGATGTCCTAGCGGGTGCCACCATCTTTTCCAAGCAAGATTTGCGGAGTGGTTACCACCAGATCAGGATCCGTAAGGGAGACGAGTGGAAGACAGCGTTTAAGTCCAAGGATGGACTGTATGAGTGGCTTGTGATGCCTTTTGGGTTATCCAACGCCCCAAGCACGTTCTCCAGGATGATGACTCATGTCTTCCAGCCTTATATGGGGAAGTTCGTGGTTGTCTACTTTGACGACATCCTTATCTATAGTACCACCCCCGCCGATCACATCTCACACCTGCGTATAGTTCTTTCCACCCTTCGGAAGGAAACTCTTTATCTGAACCTTAAGAAGTGCACTTTTCGAGTCTCTGAGGTAGAATTCTTAGGTTATATTGTTGGGTCCGAAGGTATACGAGTGGACCCCAGGAAGGTCCAGGTGATTAAGGATTGGCCAGAGCCGACTAGTATTCGAGAGGTGCGCAGTTTCCATGGGTTAGCTACATTTTATCGTCGTTTTATACGAGACTTTAGTAGCATCATGGCACCCATTACTGATTGTATGAAAAAGGGAGAGTTTGCGAGGTCGAAGTCTGCTACTTTGGCCTTCCGTAGGATCAAGCAACTCATGACCGAAGCACCGGTGTTACGTCTCCCTGACTTCACCAAGGTCTTTGAGGTTACTTGTGATGCGTCTGGGATAGGGATAGGAAGGGGTCCTAAGTCAAGAGGGCCACCCTATTAGTTATTTTAGTGAGAAGTTGGCGGGCGTAAAGCTTAATTATTCTAACTACGACCGAGAGTTCTATGCGATTGTGACGTGTTTGCATCATTGGAGGCACTATCTTCTGTCCAAGGAATTTGTGCTCCTTTCAGACCATGATGCTTTGAGATTCATAAACGGTAGTCATAAGATCAGCCCACGGCACGCGAAGTGGGTTTCGTTCCTTCAAGAATACATGTTTAACATTAAGCACCTTAAGGGTTCGGAGAATCGAGTCGCCGATGCGCTTAGCCGCCTCACCCTTTTACTTTCTACCATGAAGGTGCATGTTATTGGGTTCGAGCGCATTAAGGAAGAGTACGCCAAGTGCCCGGATTTCCAGGAGTTGTACCTATCCGCACAGGACAACTCCCCCACCACTATCTCGGCCTTCACTATTAGAGACGGTTATCTCTTTCGGCATGGGAAGCTAGGCATCCCACAATCTTCCCTACGACTGCACATTATTTGGGAGTTGCATAGCGGCAGATTGAGTGGTCACTTCGGGCGTGACAAGACTATTGTGCTCGTGGAGGAGAAGTTCTATTGGCCAAAACTTAAGGCCATGGTCGGACGAGTAGTGAGCAGTTGCCGAACGTGTCAAGTCTCCAAAGGTTCTAAGACCAATGTTGGCTTGTATACACTGTTACCTATTCCATCCAAACCTTGGGAAGACGTGAGCATGGATTTCATTCTAGGACTTCCCCCCACGTTTCACCGACACGACTCTATATTCGTTGTTGTAGATAGGTTCTCCAAGATGGCATACTTTATCCCTTGTAGCAAGACAAACAATGCATCTCATATTGCCAAGCTGTATTTTCAAAATGTCTTTAGCCATCGTGGGGTGCCTAACACTAATGTGTCGGATAGGGACGTGAAATTTACAAGTTATTTTTGGAAGACGTTGTGGATTCTAATGGGCACTAAATTGCTATTCTCTGCCGCCTACCACCCACAAACGGATGGGCAAACAGAGGTGGTCAATAGAAGCTTGGGAAATCTTCTTAGGTGCCTTGTGGGTGACCATAAAGGCATATGGGACTTACTTCTCCCCCACGCTCAGTTGGCTTATAATAATTCCAAGAATCGATCCACGGGTATGTCTCCAAACGAGGTTGTTCACGGGTATAATGCTCTGGTGCCCCTTGACTTGGTCCCACTACCACCTTCCTATAAGGCCAGTCAATTCGCACAATCCTTTGCCCAACACATTCATGATCTACATGCACATATTCGGGCGACCTTGACCTCTCAATATGACGCCTATCAAACACATGCAAACCAAAATAGGAGAGCGTCAAACTTTAAAGTCGGCGACCAAGTTTTAGTCCGCCTAGTTCCCGAACGAATGCCATCTGGCACCGTTAAGAAATTAGCACCGAGGCAAGCCGGCCCGTTCCGGATTTTGAAGAAAATAGGAGAGAATGCTTTTGTTTTGGATTTGCCTTCTGATTGGGGTGTCTCACCCATTTTCAACGTTTCGGATTTGACGATGTTTGTTCCGCCTCCACAAGAGTTGTCTTCTTTGTCGTCTTCTCCTTCCACAAATGATTCTAATGGGTTGGGGAGTGGCAGGTCGGATGATCTCTCTTCCATGCTTTCCACAGGTATACCGCCGGATGGTGAGTCACATCTTATTCCTAATGCTGACATGTTTCCAAGGTTTCCGAAAACCTTTTCTAGCCCTGACAAGATATTAGACATGGAGCCCGTTACTACTACTACTAATGGTGATACTCACCGCTTCCTCATTCGATGGAGGGATCGTCCACCTTCCGATGACTCTTGGGTGCTTGAGTCTGAGCTTCAAAGACTAGATGTCGCTCTTCTCCACTGTTTCCTCTTGGACCACGCATTGGTGATACGTGAAGTTGAGGGGGGGGGGGGGGGAGGATTGATGCCGCACCACTTCCCCCACATGCGGATGACTTGGAGATGTTACAATACAAGGACTTTCGGTGCCCCGAAAGTCAACATTATAACCTCTGCCCGCGTCGCGCAAAGGATGCTTAAAGCCTTCGTATTATCTTGCCTTAGTTTTATATTTATTTCCGCCATTTAAAACTTGTAATATTTTAATTCCGGCATGTTTTTATTTTGGGTGTGCTAATAGACATTTTATGATGGTGTGCATTTAACCATCCGGATTGATGAGATTTCATCTCAATCTTGGATGGTTGGATGGTGTTTGTAATCTCCTATTTAAGGGAGCCTTTTATGAGAAATGAGATTAGATTTTGAACAATAAAAAAAACTCCCCCCTAAGGAGGATTTCGGCCAAGGCCTGCTCCAAGCCGCCGCACCCCTTGCCTTCCCCTCTCTTCTCCATTTTCGGCCCCCTCTTCGGGGTGTCTCCGGCGTGGTCTCTTGGTGCGACTCCAAGGAAGAAAGAAGGCAGCCCCTCGGTGTGACTCTGAAGGATCCATATGCTGCGACGCCGGTGGAAAGCGTGGAGAGAGTGATTCTCCCACATTTATCAAGTGTGTTTACATTTTCTGGGATGGGTAACCTCTAAACCTTCAAGAGCTTCTTTCTTTAGTTTGTGGAGGAAGAACCATCGTGTTCTCCGCGATTTTGAATATCGATCGTTGGTATTTTTCTGAACTTGAGATCGCTTTCCCGCGTTCTTCGTGTCCGGACCGTGTGGGTCTCGTTTGCTTGAACGGATCTTGGCCTATAGCCTTGGTCTTGTTCTCTAAAAGAGTAGCAATCTTTGTGTTAATTTGGGAACTTTGTCGACTCTCTTTTGGCCGCTGTTTTAGAGTCGATCGTTCTTCTTTTTTGCTTGATATTGTGATGCGAATGGCAACGCATGTGAGCGATAGAATGCTTGCGTAAGTGCGCTAGTTCTTCGTGTGTTCGTAGCGAGTTGGAGTATAGTCCGTGTAGATCCCTATTAGGAGACACCGCTGCATCATTTTTGGCATGGAGAACATAAAGAAGATAGATTTCCATTTAGCATAGGCAAACCTTTAATGAGTTTATTCTTTGACAATTTTAAAATTAATTTGATGCTAGAGTGACCGAGACGCCTATGCCATAATTTAAGTTCTTCATTTTTTGATATAAGACATTTGAGAGACACACGTGATAGATCATGAAAGGCAGTTAGATACACATTGTGAATTCGTGGTGCAGTGAGTACAATACTATTGATTTTAGGATCTATAATTTTGCATAAATCAGTAGAAGACTCAAATAAAACATTTAGACCTTTTATCGCAAAGTTGACTAATAGAAATCAAGTTATGTTTCAAACCTTCTACATATAAGACATTAGTAAGAGAGAAAGAATTGTTACCAACAATATCGGTGCCGAATATTCTTCCCTTTCCATTGTCCCCAGATGTCACCATTCCTCCTTTCTTCTTAGTGAGGCTAAGGAATTTTGCTTTATCGCCTGTCATGTGCTTGGAGCACCCTGAGTCCAAGTACCACATGTCTTCATTTTCCTTAGCCTGCCAACATACCTAACAAGAAGATGAGAGTAAAGATCTGGATACCCAGGTGGTTCCTCCCATAGAATAGGTGGAAACCTTAGGCACCCAGATTTTCTTGACAGTACATCGACCCTTCATCCTGCAGGAGTCCAAGGTATGCCCGAAGTGATGGTACTTGGCACATAACACAAAAGGGGTTGAGACCTTTTCCAGTTTTTGTTGTGGACTCTTGCTGGAGGATGGGGAATCAGCAGAATAGATTCCAGATTTGTGATTATTTGATGAATTGTGAGTTTTGGTACTACCGCCAGCGTTAGTCCTTACCGCCGGGCGGTAGTTAGCAGAGACAAAACCTAGACTAGTTTTTGCACTACCATGCCTTTGGTTGGCCAAAATCGTATCAAGACTTTTCTGGCCAACACCGAATTTTTCTATGGCTAAGTTAAGGTCATGGATTTTAGCTTTTAATGCAAAATTTTCACTAACTAAATTTCCGCATCTATTTGCAAAAATTTTCTTTTCATTCTCAACATTAGAAAGAGAGTTTCAAATTTCTTTCTAAGTCTCTCTTTTGTTTCGAGAGTGATTCGATATTGGAGAGAGCATTAGAAAGATCAGTTTCAAGTTTGCTAGTCCTTGCCAAGAGATCATTATTCTTTTGGCAAGACTCCATCTCCTTTCCCAAGGCAAAAACTTCCTTATTTAATTTTTGATTTTGTTTCAGAAAAATTTTATTTTCAGTTTTAAGTAGATCGAGATCTTTTAAATTTTTGCCAAAAGATTTACAAGTTCTTAAGTATTCAGAATAAAGATCATCATAGTTAGAGGGGATTAACTCAGTGTCGCTTTGGACACTACACTCGTCGTCAGTTGATTCATTGCTTTTCCCTATAAGGCACAAGTTTGCATCATCGTCATCGCTTGAGCTTGAAATACTTGAGCAACCGGAGGAAGAGTCATCCCATGTTGCAGCTTTTAAGACCTTCTTCTTCTCCTTTCCTTTAACCCGTTTTTCTTTTTGCTCCTTCAGGAATTTTGGGCATTGACTTCTAATATGCCCGGTCTTCCTACAGTGGAAGCACTCGGGAGGTGGCCGCTCTTCGTCGTCGTTGCTAGACTTCTCCTTCTTCTCTCTTTTGGATGAAGAGCCCTTTCGGAAAAATTTCTGGAAGGTGTTCCTCCTTTCCGGATTCTACATGAACTTAGTGAAGTTCTTCACAAAGAGACTCTCCTCGTCATCTTCCTCATCGTCATCTTCTTTTCTTGACTTCAGTGCCAAGGCTTTCTTCTTTGGTTCCTTGTTGTACTCCTCTTCTTGAATCTTGAGTTCTACCTCATGGGTTTTAAGGTTCCCAATGAGGCTCTCAATTTGGAGCCGCCTAAGATCATACGATTCAGAAATCGCCATCACTTTTGGATTGAACTTTGGTGGGAGTGATCGAAGAAGCTTTCTCACCAAGTCGCCTTTTGAAAATGTTTTTCCAAGAATTTTTGAGGCATTGACGATCTTGGTGAATCGAGTGTACATGGCGTCGACGTCCTCATTTGGAACCATCCTGAACCTCTCAAATTCAGATTCCAGTTGGAATAATTTTGAATCTTTGACCTGCGAGGTACCTTCATGCGTTATTTCTAATAAGTTCCAAATATCATAAGCAGATTCACATGCACTGACTCTATTAAATTCAGTCCTATCAAGAGCACAGAACAGAGCATTCATTGCTTTCGCATTATTCTTACACCTAGCCTTATCTCCATCGTCCCATTTATCCCTAGGTTTTTCCATGGTTACTTCTACAACAATGTATGTAGGAGAAGTGTATGGAGTTTCAATACATGCCCATACATCTAGATCTAAGTTTATCAGAAAACAACGCATACGCATTCTCCAGTAATTATAATCAGTTCCGGTAAACAACTGAGGTCTACTTATTCACTGTCCCTCATGGAAAGCGAGATCACGGAGCACCATTATTCCCGGTTGTTAGACCGAATTGGAATAACCTGGCTCTGATACCACTTGTTGGATCTGTAGGAGCCCTTAGAGGGGGGTGAATAAGGGTTTTAAAATTTTCTATATTATTTAGAGAAATTAATTGCTTTTAGGTTGGAATCAATGAAAATCATTAAGCATGAATCAGAGATAAAGAGACAAACATATTTTCATTAATCATTAACTTGAAATAAATGTGATTACAAATCTTTCCCAATAACGCTTGGAAAGAGGCGACCAATGAAAACACTTTTGGTTTTCTATACCGACCCTTCTCCTAAGGACCGGTTGGCTTTAGCCTATCTCTCACTAGACAAGGCCTCAAGCCGCTCTAGCCCTTCTCTCACCGGAAAGGCCTCGAGCACTCCCTAGATCTACAGCCAAGACCTAGTCACCGTATGGCGAATTCCCCTAGTCCCCGCAAGGCCCTAGTCGCCATGTGGCGAGTTCCTCTACCGATTACAAAGAGAAAATAAAAGACAAAGACAAGAACAAAAGATAGAAACTCCCTCAAAAAGAAGAACTTGATCTCGATGTAGATGTGATCGGACGGGTCTTCAAGTTCTTTTCGTTCACGGACGTTGACGGAGTTCTTTGGGCTGCTTGGGAAGGCTCTCACGAGTGCTCTAAAAATATGGCTTCAAATAGTTCTGGAATAGCAAGCAATAACGGAGGAGGCGCGCGTCTTTTTATAGAACCAGCCACTACCGCCTGCGGTTGTACTACCGCCCTACGGTATCCACATTAGGCAATGAAGCACACAGATTGTGGTAGTTTAGGCAACATTTTGAGCGCCAAACACTAGCGCGTCGCGATACCGCTAACGCCCAGCGTTAGGGAGATTTCCTTCCTTCAGCCACAATCTTCTTCCAAATCTGCTCCTCAATCAACTGCAGATGGGATGTTTCCAAAAGCTACCGCTGGGAGTTAGACCCAACGCGCCGCGATAGAACTTGCCAAACATAACGACCCGTCAGCATTCCTTTTTCTCCACTATTTCCTTTCTGTCATTAGATTCCATATATGCTAATGCCAGCGTTAGTTCTAACACTCCGCGGTAGAGCATTTCGTCGGGCGCATCTTCGTCGAACTGGCCTCACATTTCGTCGAGCACAGCTTTGTCGATCGCTAGCGCCTGCGGTAGTTCTATCGCTCCGCGGTAGAGCGTGCAGTTCATCGAGAGTCGTGGTAGAGCATGCAGTTCATCGAACGCCGTCTTCATTTCGTCGAACGGGATTCCACTTTCGTCGATCGCAAATTTGTCAACAGCAGTGATAAGCATTTCGTCGAACGGGATTCAGCTTTCGTTGAACGCAAATTCGTCGACCGCCAATTCGTCGAACGCAATTCCATTCTCAGTGGTTTCCTTCTCAGCGGTTTCCTTCTCAGCGGTTTCTGATTCGCTAGCACCAGCGATAGTCCTAACGCTACACGGTAGCAACAACAAAACACATTTCCATAGAGATTTGAAAGCACTGAATCCTGCATACTATAAACACAAAACAAGTATGATCAAATACAATAGGATTTGTTATTGTCAAACCAAGAAATGCGGAAAGCATGTTCCAATAGCGAACGCTTCAGCCTCCTCCTCCCTTCCTTCTTCTCTGATCGCCATCAGCTCTTCCGCCCTTCCTTCCTGGGCCTGACCCTCTACCTCTTCCTTCTCCTCCTCTGCTTCCTCTCCGAGACCCGCCGGCTCCCCCACCTCCTGATCCCATTTCTAGGCTTCAGCTATCCAGGAGATGGTGTTTACTGCCATCACGTAGCACTGCCTTGCTACCTTCGGGTCCCCCCTTACCCGAACCTGGACTCCTCCCGAGTTGAACTTGAGACACTGGTGGAAGGTGGAGGGGACGCAGCGGAAAGCACTGATTAGCGGCCATCCGAAGATGGCAATATAGCTGCTGGGGGCATCCACTATGACGAAGCGGCAATTCTAAGATTGCCCGCCCAGGACCACACGGAGCCCCACTCCCCCCTCTACCTCCTTCCTCTCTCCGGAGAACCCGAACAACGGGCCATCCGAGGCCAACACCCCTTGGTCTCCACCTTCATCTCATCGAACTCCTTCTTGAAGATGACGTTGATGAAGCTTCCATTGTCCACGAGAATCCGGGACACCGTGAAGTTCTCAATGGCGGTCTGGATGACCAACGCATCGCAGAAAGGTTCCTCATGACCCGACATGTCCCTTTGAGAGAAAGTAATTTTTTCTGCCGGGGGTGGGGCCGTAGATGTCGAAGCCATGCTCCGGTGGTAGATGGTATGGAGGCTCGCCTTGCGGGTTGCCTCCACCCCTACTCCCCCGTGGATCACTCTGATCCCTCCTCGGGTCCCCACATCGACTCGGTCCTCGCACCTTTCCTCCCCATCCTCCCGAGGTAGGACCTCCTCAATCCTCACTTGCTGCTACTTATGCTGCACCGACACTCTGGCCCTCTTCGTCTCCAAGAACTACGGGCAAGTGGTCGTCGTGTGACCTTCCTCATCGTGGAAGTCATAGTATGGCAACATCACCACTCCACCCTCGGCCCTGCCGCCCTATTCCCCCTTCTCCTTCCTGCTCCCCCTTCTGCTCCTGTCCCTTCTCTCCTTCCTCTTCCTCCCCTCCCTCGCCTGATTGTCATGTCCTGCTGAGGCGGGGGAGGCACCTGCCTTGGGCCTTGCCTCCATCCCAACTGATGGGGTCTTCCCTGACCCCCATGGATGTTACCCCCTCCCGGGGCGTAACCTCTCCCTTCTGCATTCCTCCGCCCTGCTGCCTCCATCCCCCCTCCGGGGCCCGGGGCCCGGGGCTCTTCTCTTCTCCGCACCTCCTGCGGCCTGACCTCCGGCTCACTGAGCTTTGCTAGCCTCCTGGTGAGCTCCGGATTGGCCTCCTCACTTTCGATTTCTTCTTCCACCCTCTCCATCAACTCCTCGTAGGAGATGGGGGCCTTTCTCTTCAATCCCTTCTTAAAGAAACTCTCCCTCAACCCAACCATGAAGGCGAGCTGGAGGGCAAACACAGTCATCACTTGGGTGAGTAGCACCTCCTCCTGGAACCGATCCGCATAGTGAGCCAACGACTCCTTGGGCTCCTACTTCACCTTGAAGAGGGACTCAGCGTCCTTCTTCCTCTTCTTTGAAGTCAAAAATCGCAACAAAAAACTTTGACGCAAGTCCTCAAATGCGTAGATTCATCCAACATGGAGTTGATGGAACCAGTCATTGGCCTTCTCTTTCAGGGTGACGGCGAAGAGCCGGCACTTAAAGGCATCCGACATCGGCCTGATAGAAACAGAGTCCTCGAATGACTAAAGGTGCTGGATAGGGTCGTCCCTGCCGTGGTAGTAGACCCTGTCCCATTCCATGAACCCTTCCGAAATGGGTGTGGAAAGCACAAGCTCGCAAAAGGGGCTCCATCCACCTGCTACTCTTTCCTGGTCCACTCGCCCCCCGAGCTCCCTCACCAGGCTAGAGTTCATGGGGGCCATGCTCGCGAGAGCCATACTCGCCGGAACCGTCTTCACAGATGTCGCGCCCGCCGGAACAGCACTCACCTGCGCCACACTCGCCTACACCGTACTCACCGGCACCGTGCTCGTCGGCACCGTGCTCGCCGGCACCATGCTCGCCGACACCGTGGTCATCAGAACCTCGCTCGACGGGCTGGCAAACATCAACCGCCCCTCCAGGTCTTGCACTGACCTCCCTGCCACCTCCTTTCCAGTCCTTCCTCCCGGGGCATTCTCGCCAGCCGCTGCTGGAGGATGGAATGCCTGAGTCGCCGGGGTCGCAAACTCGCTTCGCAATGCTGTGACTGCGAACCCGAGGGTGTCGAGGACTTCCCTCCTGAAGTCCGAGAACATCCTTGGCGTCACCACCGGGGGTGACCCGTAAAACTCCTTGCCCTGCTCTTTATCTCCTGCCATGTCCCTTCCTTGGAATTTTCCTGAACTAGCTACACTCAACGCTCACCGCACCAAAATGTTGAAACCGGTTTCTCGGTCTCTTGTGAAGATCGGGCCCTCAACGAGTTGAGGGGCAGCTAGCCCTTACTGATTACTTGGAAAGAGCAGACTGGAGATTCGGAACTTGACTAAGACCTTAGTCGTAGCAAGGAGGTCCCACCGCAAACCCGGAAGATCGTTGAGCGCTTCCCCTCCCAAGCCTAAGCTGAGACTGGGCACCTTGGATAGCTAGAGATCTAAACCAAGGTAACCTAGGGAGGAAGAAGCTTAGAATCTGAGATCGGAATCCCCTCCCAAGGTGCCCTTCAAGGTCTATTTATAGTTTTTGTTCGTGGTCTGCTAATAGCGGAATCTTGCCTTACATTCTTACTATACGCAACCCAAAATGGTCTGCCAACAGCCAAACTCCGCTGTTCTAAAACGCTATTGGCAGATCCCTGGGGTAGAAGGGTAAATTCACTTCTAGCCCCCTTTGCCGAGCGAGTGGTCCTTCCAGGCACCACTCGCCGACCCTCGGGCGAGTACCAACTCGCGAGTGGCTCGTAAGGGTGACACTCGCTACCCAGACCACTCGCTTAACTCTTGTCGCGAGTGGCCCGTGAGAGTGTCCCTCGCTACTCTGGCCTATTCGCGCTTGCGCGGCTCTCGCCGCGAGTAGTCCGTGAAGGACTGCTGTCGCGCTCGTTACTTCTTGCTCGCTCTCACACGAGGGCACTACACGCGAGTGGACTGTGAGAGCCCAACTCGATATTCTCTCTCACCCAAGGTGTCGCACCTGGCTTGCTCCCGCGCTAGACTTCTTCCTATTGAAGCCTGACCCCGGCTTGATTCTGTTTTCTGGCTCTGGGCGAACCCGAGGTTGTACAAGTTCATAGAATAAAAATAAAAGGAAAAGCATGATAACATCTAACGCTGGGCACAAGCAGTAACGCCATGCGTTAGTCAATATCGTCCAATTATTAAATACTGTTATTACAGAACTGAAAAGCGCTTTAAAATTCTCTACTTTCACTAATAGAGTCTGACTCCCCTGTAGTAGAACTACCTCGATCCCTTGACCTCTGAGTTTGGCGAGTCGGGTGATGTGGTGGATCCTCCACGTGAATCTCCCAATCCCTTTCTTCAGCCGATGTCGGTTTCAATTTCAAGTCCCTGATCATGTATCGCATCATTTTCTCGATAAGTGACATTCTGCGTGTCGTATTCTCCTTGAACTCTTCAAATGACTCCTACTGCTCCTGATTCGTCTCACAGAGTGATGCTTCTCATCGTAGGGGTGGCCGTGAAGATGATGGTATATCTCGTGGCTGAGGGACTCGAAGAGTTGAAGTGGAATATAATTCAGGAACAAGATCATCAATGTAGTTAGTCTTGGTTATATATTCATACGTCTCCATCACCACCCATTGTATAAGTCCTCCTAAGGGAAGAGTGTTGAGTCGAGACCGTCTTGGATCCTTCAATTTAAATGTGTAACGAATCTGTGAAAGTATGAGATCTGCCACATCAAAAAGCTCTTCTTGCATAATGTGATATGTCACTATACTCAATTGGGCAGTAATCTTCTTTGTGTCTCCTGAATTCAACATAATTGTGTGTCGCAAAATATCCTGAATTATATATGATTCTTCCCTAAGTGAAGAAACATCCGTAATTTGATCTCATGTCTCCTTGCCATGCAATACAAGATTTATTGGTGTCCAATCTCGTTCAGCTCTATACTTTTCTACCACATCTAAATGATTATCACTCTCCTCTAAGCCAAACTCATTCTGGAGATCCACATGCGTGATTTCTACATCTTCAAACTGTATAAATGACATCACTCCTCCTTGGAGATCTGTCTCTGATGGATCAGACAAATTGTTATAAAATTCTCGAACAAAATCCGTCGAAAAACAATCATCTGAAATCGCAGACAAGACTCCTGATGCAGCTAGGAGATTCTGAATATGTGCATGTCATGGGAGGTCTATATGTAAAACCATGCCTACCCCAACAGAAGCTTTCTCAATCCCCACATAAGAATGATATGATTCTTGTGGTGGACGAGCTGATGATTTTCTGGCACGAACACCATATCTGCTGGATGAAGCCATAAACCTACACAAAAACAAGAAAAACAAAAAATTTCTAATCAACGTCAGGCGTTACTGACAACGCCTGGCGCATGCTATGAATTTTCCTATTACTACCAGTACACAATGACAGTCATCAGTAAAACCTATAACTCAGAAAATTTCATAAAAGGATAGGGATAATGGGAAAATTTCCAACAAAACTCATTCTTTTTTGGAAAACTCAAAAACCCCCTTCTTCATCTCAAAAACCTAAAATCCCTAGATCTCAATTCCATAGATCTATCATATATCAAAGCAAAACACTTCGATACTTCAAAGGATTACATTTTATGGAAAGAGAAATGCTTTAATCACAAAATAGAAGAAGAAAAATAAGAATCTTACCTAGATCTGAGAAGAGCAGTCGGCGAAACTGAATAGAAATGGATTAAAGTGATAGGAAAAAGAAAAGAACTCATTTTTGGCCTATTTATATAAAGTGAACTTAACGTCGGCGTTGACTCTAACGCCGGGCATTGGACCTTTTTTTTCACAGTTGCAAATTTCTATGCTTCCTATCTATATTTGTATCATTATATATGGTTACATCCTATTTACCCCTACATTGTTGAAAAATTCAAACATCAAATAGAAAAGGTAAAACTATTTTGAAACCACCAAAGTATGCTTAAATAAGCCTTCTACTCATTTCCATTTTCTCTGAAATTTTTACCCTAAGAAGGTCTATGTACATACTCCCTATTCCATAGAATTTTTTTTCAAAAATCTCTAAAAATTGTGTACTTTCCTGGCATTAAATAATTAACGCCAGGCGTTAGTCTTTTTAATCAGATTTAAATTATGTCTTCTCTGCCATTTTTCTGATATTTCCCTACTGCTATTTCCTTAAATTAATTTGCCTCTTAATTTATTATTTTCACCTCAAAAATACAAAAAAATAGAAATATAACCATTTTAAAAATTTACAAAACACATACTTGATTTGCCTTCTAATATCTTCCAAATTATCTGAAATTTCTACACTATGAAGGCATATATACATGTTATTTATTCCAACAAAATTTTGTTTTCAAAAACTTTACAAAACAGTATCCTGTTTCGACGTTAACTACTTAACGCCAGGCGTTAGCCCTCTTTTGCAAATGTGAAAACTTTTTGGGGGGTTATTTCCAAATTGTTTTTGGTTGTTGTTTCTCTCTAATTTTTCTATTAGGACTATTTTAAAATTCAATAAAAATATATATAATCCAAAATCCAAAAATATCTTTTTGCTATGTGTTGTTGCTTATCTATATTAAATTATTGTTTGACTATATGTCTTCACATGAGCACAACATCTTATTCATCTATGTTTCAAATGGTCAATCTTATTTGGGCATACACAAAAAGAGTTTCTTAAATGAGCAATTTTAATTTCAAATTTATTAAACATTGTCCTATTTTTCATGCCTTGACCTTAATCTAATTATGTGCAATGAAATAGTCTATAGATAATTGTGTATGTTTTGCCTAGCATGTCTCTAAGCATGAGCAATATTTTATGCTAATCAATGATCCATACACTCACTGTTTTGATGATCTACATATGTTCATAATCTTCAACTTGCATGATTGTGTAATGTAATGGTTTTAATCTATTAAGATATTTATCTACTTTACTAATACCTTCACTTAAACAATAAATTTCTTGCACATATATAAGTGATTACTTTCAAAAATAGTATATTGTGTTTACAACAACAAGTGAATTCCGAGACCTTTGTCCCACTGTTACACTAATATGAAATATAAAGCCAAGGATATCTCAACCAAGCACTACTCACCCTCCTGATAAGTCTTAATGAGCATTGTGAGGTTGAGCACCTTGGAAAGAATTATAAAGTGTCTTGTGTAACCATATTATTTTTATCACTTCTATTTGTACACCGGATCGCTAAAAATAAAAATTCAATAAAATTGCTTAAGTGATCCCCCAAGCAATACTTCGCTCCCTGATAAGTCTTAATGAGCATTGTGTGGGCGAAGCACCTTGGTTGTTGTACCTATTTTGTTGTGCCTTGAAATTTTATTCTTGTGTTGATGTGTGAAAGTAAACATAAGGTTACATCCTTAATAGTATTATTTCTATTTCATTATATATGTCATGTGTTTTGATTATATCATTTGTATACTTTTGGTATCAAAACACTCTATGCACACATCATTGATTTTTATAAAATTTCTACTCATGAGAATTGGAACCTATTGCAAAATTACAAAATTCTCTAAAAACTCAAGTAAAAGCACTAGATTGTAATGCATGATTTCTACAATGTTTTCTTCACTTGAAATTCGAATTGATTTCATTGTAGTTATTATCTTGTTGTGTATGGTAAATCAATCTTGCCTACTTGTTATAAGAACTTACAGTGTTATTGCTCTATTGTGAAAAACCTAGTGTCAAACATATTATTTCTTAACAAAAAAATTCTTCTATATTTATTTGCCTTATCTTATTCCACATTCCTATTTGATTATGCTATGTGTTCCTATGGTTTATCATGCCTACTTCTAGGAATTTTTTTTCTGTCATACTTTGTTGCAAACAAGCTTATAAACATTTTTTGCAAAGTATGTGGTTTCTTTTATTAATCAAAATAATGGATTGGAATAATGTTCATTCACGCTTATCATATCTATTTCCGCTGTGCTACTCTCTTCCTTATCTCGATCATGACTTTCTTTATATTTAAACTAAAACTTTTAAATTCACTCTTAGTTTTGTCCCTCATTTGTGTCTTCCTTCCTCTAGTTTTTAATTTAAACTCCACCCTCTTTTGCTAATAACAAAAGGAGGAGAATAAAGTGCTAAATCATATTGATTAAACGGAGTAGGATTCACTAGATTAAGGGGGAACATGTATCTAGTATATGGAGTATACACTAAGGGGGAGCATTCTTAAATGATCTATAATTCTTATCATTATCTTATATTTGCTTAGTGTCATATATCTTTATAAAAACACATTCTTTATCTATGAATCTGATTTATCTCTATTGGATTTGTTATTATCAAAAGGGGGAGATTGTTGCAACATGGTTTTCCGCATCCCTTTGATTTGAGAATAACGAATCCTACTTGTATTTGATCTTGCTTGCCTTTGTGTTTTTAGCATGCAGGTTTTGAACATGTATGACACTAGGTTGTTACTCCATTATTCTGGAACTTTCCACATGCTTAAATGAATATATTCTAACGCCACGTGCTATGCTTAACGCCGGGCGTTGGCGTTCAACGGGATGGTCTGCCGATCGATTGGATGGCTTGTCGACTGAAGAAATGAGAGAAGATCAATGCCAGGCGTTAGGACTTAACGCTGGGCGTTAACGCTCGATGTTTATGGCAAGAGGGGAAGCAGCCGTGATTGAAGGGGCACTTTAGGAATGATTTGACTTAACGCCATCGTTAGCCTCAATGCCAGCGTTAGGGTTGCCTAAAATGAAAGATTCCTAAAGTGCAGAATCTCATTCCTATTTTGAAGATCTGAGCTATCAAAATATTTCCAAACTAGGTCAACGCCAGGCGTTAGCATCAACACCGACGTTAGCCTCCAGGCCTATAAATAGATGGAATTCGTCTTCCCCTACAATGGATTTTGGAGAGCCCTATTCCAGCACTTGATAATCTCTGCAAGGGCCGTATTTCCAGACCATCTTCTCCCACATAACTTTTAGGCAAAGAATTCAAGGAGAGTCGGATCAACGCTTATGCAACGTGAAGGACGCACGCTTCGACTTCAAGAACATCCAGCGAGCCTTCACCTTCTCCAGAATTCTTTATAGGGAGTTTTTATTATATTTTGTATTTTCTTTTGTAACTCTTTTTATTACCATCGTGGAGTGAATTCGCCTCGTGTTGGCGAATAGGTATAGGGCATAGATCTAGGGGGTGCTCGAGGCCTTTTCTGGGGATAGAAATGCTAGAGCGGCTTGAGGCCATATCCGGGGGAGGATAGGCTAAAGCCACCGGTTCGTGGGGATACGAGTCGGGATAGAAAACAAAAAGAATTTTTATATCTATCGCCCATGATTTCTAGCGTCATAAGAAATCAAGTTTTGTAATTTCATATCTCAAGATTAATAAAATCATGTTTCTCTTTTATATTACTTGATTTCTTCTTTTCTAATTACAAATGTTATAAAATAAAGTATAAGTTTTTAAAACCCTTATTCACCCCCCCCCCCTCTAAGGGCGCCTCACGATCCAACACTACCAGTATAGAGGCTTCGGACCATCATAGATCCATGGTCATTCGCAATATGGGGGCTGGACTTGGTGGGCCCTTTCCCCAAGCTAGTGGCCAAAGGAAGTTCCTGCTGGTGATGATCGATTACTTCTCCAAGTGGTTGGAGGTGAAGGCGCTAGCGAAGGTAACAACCCAAATTGTAAAAAAAACTTTGTTTAAGGGGGGGGGGGGGGGGGGGGGAGTCAGTCGACATGGGCTCCCATTAGTCATTGTCGCAGACAATGGGCCGCAGTTTGCCAGCGACGAGTTCGTCAGCATCGGTGTCCAGCTAGGGATAGATCTTCGCTTTGCGTTGGTCCACCACCCTACAAGCAATGGGCAGGTGGAGGCATTAAATAAAATAATTGAGAATTTACTAAAAAATAAGGTCGAAAACCTGAGAGGTAGTTGGGTAGACCAGCTCTCCTTAGTCATGTGGGCCTTGAGAACCACACTAAACATAGCCATAGGGGAGATGCCATTCAAGCACTCCCACAAATCCGAGGTTATCCTCCCGATCGAGCTCGAGGTAAAATCGCCCACGGTGGTCGCAGCTGGTGAAGGAGACGAGGAGTGGCGAATGGAGAAAGAAGAAGAGTAAAAACAATCTCTAGACCTGGTGGAAGAGCTCCGGGACCTGGCTACCGTCAGACAAGAAGTGGTCAAGCGGCGGTTGGCATGATACTTCGATAAGCACATCCGAGTGAAGCAGTTTGAGAAAGGGGACTTGGTCCTAAATAAGGTTGATGCAGCAGGGAGGGGAGCGGCGGTCGAAAATCTCAATCCCAATTAGGAAGGTCCTTATATTATAAATGAAGCACTCAAGTCGGGGGGGCGGGGCATCACCTCCGGGATATGGAAGGGGTACTCCTCAGCCGAACTTGGAGCGGGGATGACTTAAAGCGTTTCTACCCTTAAACTCTTATGTTGATTTGGTATAAATTGATATTGTTGTCTTTTTTTGTTATAGGTTCATACGATGTACATGAGCTGGATTGCCCCAGATCGATTCCGCTGCCAGGATATCACTAGCCGGTGGGTTAGTTTAATCTCTGGATAGGCTGGCAAAGGGAAAGTTGAGATGGATTGCCCTAGATCGATTCTGTTGACGGGCTCTCACTAGCCGTTGGGTCAGGTTGATCTCTAAAGAGGATGACAAAGGGAAAGTTGAGTTGGATTGCCCCAGATCCATTTCGCTATCAGGCTCTCACTAGCCGTTGGGTCAGGTTGATCTCTAGAGAGGCTGGCAAAGTGAAAAGTTGAGCTGGATTGCCCCAGATCAATTCTGCTGCCGGGATCTCATAAGATGGTGGGCCAGGTTGATCTCTAGAGAGGCTGGAAAGGAAAGTTGTGCTGGAGTGCCCCAGATTGATTTCTCTACCGTGCTCTCACTAGTCGGTGGGTCAGGTTGACTTTAGAGAGGCTGACAAAGGGAAAGTTGCCCTAGATCGATTCCTCTGTCGGGCTCACACTAGCCAGCGGGTCAGGTTGATCTCTAGAGAGGCTGACAAAGTGAAAAGTTGAGCTGGATTGCCCCAGATCAATTTCGCTAATGGGCTCTCATTAGATGGTTGGTCAGGTTGATCTTTGGAGAGGCTAGCAAGGAATGTTGTGCTGGAGTGCCCTAGATTGGTTCCGCTGTCAGTCTCTCATTAGACGGTGGGTCAGGTTGATCTCTGGAGAGACTGGCAAGGAAAGTTGTGTTGGAGTGCCCCAGATCGATTTCGTTGTCGGACACACATTACGGTGGGTCAGGTTGATCTCTGGAGATGCTGGCCAGGAAAGTTGTGCTGGAGTGCCCAAGATCAATTTTGATACCGGGCTCTCATTAGACGGTGGGTCACATAGATCTCTGGAGAGGCTAGCAACGTAATGTTGAGCTGGAGTGCCCCAGATCGATTCCGCTGCCGGGCTCTCAATAGACGGTGGGTCAGGTTGATCTCTGGAGAGGCAGACAAGGTAAAGGTTATGACATGACCCGAGAATTCCGTTGTCAGGCTCCCACTAGCCGGTAGGGTCGACAAGCCGCTTAGAGGGCGAAATAAAATAGGGCTCGTTTAATAAGATGTTGGAAAAACAAACCAGCGATACAAGGCCTCCCACGGGGGAGTACCTCGCTCGCAGGTACCAAAGAAAGGGAAAATGGTAGTATACCTAGATGAGTGAGTCAGGGGCTCACAGGGACAGAGATGATAGGGAAGATCGAAATGAATCGGTCGAGGTAAGTGGCGTGCATGAGATAGTATGGGGAAGCCTCGCTCGCGTTACCCGAGGGCGAGCGAGCTGGGTCTGACGCGGAAGCAAGATGCGTCAGATGGTGGAGGAAATTTCCATCATAAGGGTACGCAATGCGGTGAAGGACTTGTGATGCTTGTGAGCTTCCGGATGGGGGTAAGCGAACACTTGTTTAACAAATACCTACGAGTAAAAGGTGCGCGAGCGCCGCGAGAAAGATGCGCGAGTGCCACGTGAAGGGTGCGTGAGTATCGCGTGAAGGGTACGCGAGTACGTTGCGGCGAGGAAAAAATATGAGAATGATAAGAAAAAGAACTAAATAAAATTTTAATTCATTCCATAAAAAAGGATTTATTACAGACGTCGCGACGATCTCGCCAGCCAAAATCATAAATCAAAATACATCAAAATCTAAGGGTGGTCCTCGGACCGCTTGCTCTCACTATCCCCAGACTCCGGAAGCGGTAAGAACAGCTTCGGAACCACCCCCTCGATGGTCATCTATGCCGCATCGTCAGACAGATGACCCACCCTCTTCAGGGTGCGGAAGATATGCTTTGCCGCGGCGATCGCATTCTTCTGCATCATCTCATCCAGCTCGTGCTCTGAGTATGTCTGAGTTTGGCTATTGCGAGGAGGCGGAGGTAGGACGGCCCAGGTCAGCTCGCTATTCTGAGCCTTCAGCCCGAGGTTCTCCTTCTCCAGGTCGGAGGTGCGGGCGAGAAGCTGACTGGAAATCTCATCATCCTGCGAAGGAGAAGGCAAGTTAGTCAAAAGAAATAGCGATTGAAAGTGCACAGCGTGCCTCTGAGTACTCTCTAGAGGGGGGCGGGGTGAATAGAGTTTTAAAACATTTTCCCTAATTATGCACACACAATAAAACTACTAAGTATTATGCAATCGGCAATCCCATTAGTAGAATAAAGTAAACACGGATTGCACGAAATATATAAACAGAAAACTGTAAACATAGATAGCACAGAAAGGAAAACACAGAAGACATAGGATTTTTATAGTGGTTTCCCAAAATGTGGGCAGTCCACTCTTCTACCTCCCAGGTAGGATTGCACTAACTATGTCTGAGTCTTTTGATAAGGAGACTCTCAGAACCACTGAGTCTTTTGATAGGGAGACTCTTAGAACCACTGAGTATTTTGATAAGGAGACTCTTATAACCACTGAATCCTTTGAAATAGGGATTAATAAAACTCTTTTACAGTTGGTGAATAAATAAGAAAAAAGAGAGAAAGGGGAGAATAGAATTCTGTTTTCAGAATTCTCCAGAAGTTATTTGTTGCTTCTGTTTATCACTGGATCTGAATATAATGAACCATTGCTTATGATTATGATGATTGCAAGGGTTATTGGCTTGATCCTTATTCTCTGAGCACTTATGTAAACTTGTTGTTGTGTAATGAAGAAGAAGCTGCTATGATGTTTTCCTGTTTCAGAGAGATATGCTCTTTGCTGTCATAGGGTTGAAGGAGGAAGAAGAGAGAAGCCCTATTCGACAGATGGAAAATATGTAATCAATCCTTGTGTTTTTCTTCTCCTCTCAGCATACTTATTCTCAATGATTAGAATTTGAATTTCTTTCTTCCTTTGGGTTGTCTTGAAAAAGAATTCCTATTGGACAGTTGATTCCCCTTTCTTCTTTTGTTCCCGACCCATCCATCATATTTGAATACATTCCAAGAATGTTTTTGATGTATCCTAGAATACTTCATTCCATTCTTGGCAATAAATGAGCCGTTGGAGAACTATCATCAGCATTATAGACCTTCTGAAAAGGTATTGAAAGGACAGCTGAAAAAGCTTCTATTTTAGACTATATTTGACGCTGCATCGACTTCATCATTCTTCATATCGATGCACCTCTGAGTTCTTATAGGAGTAGATTTGAATTCCTTCTTAGCTCTAGCTGAACTCAGATGTCGACGTTGTGTCGATTACTTATCGACGTAACCGTCGAGTAGAAGACTTGGACTTGAATTATCTCTTCTGCGTCGAATTGAAGTCGAAGTTGCGTCGACTTCTAAGATAGCTTCGATAGTCTCTTTGAGTTGCTTCGACTTTTAGTCAGAGCTGCGTCGACATCTAATCGAAGTTGCATCGACTTCTATTCGACACAAGTTTTAACTCAACTAAATTTATGCTTATCTTGACCTGGTCTTGACACTCTAAGGTGAGTGTGACATCCTAAGACATCTATTGACCAATTTACCCTTTCTATACAATGTGGGTAATATAACCTAACTGATGAAATCACTCTAAGTAATTTGTTAGATAAATCACAAGGGTTTTTCCCAACAATCTCCCCCTATTTATCATAACAAATTTTACAAAATAAAGTAAGTGATTTCAAACATGTTTTGAATAAAAGCACAGTACATACACATATACAATAACATAATGACATGGTAAACTGAAAACTTCTGATTAATATAAATAGATATTTATCAGAGTTAGTTACCTAAGAAATTGTTTAGTTTCTTCCTTTAAGAAAAGTAGATAAAGCCTCATGGACCTTTCTGAATTTCCTCTCCACATATTTGATGTTTGTTGGGGTGGCTTTCTCTGGATTCTTCTGAATTCTCTCATGTCCCTTGAAGTGCTTTTCCAGATAAGTTTCTACTTCAGAATGAACATCTTTAAGTTTGAAACCTAGACCAAAGACTTTAGCTATCATCAAGTTGATATCTTCTAAATCTAGATCTTCTGCATCAGGGTCTGGTACAATGAATGTTGAATGTTGATTATCAGAAGTTGGAGTAGTCTTGAATACAATCTTCCTTTTATTTTGTAGATGCTGCTCTGCTTCATCCAGATCACAACCAAGACCTCATTTGTAAAGTTGCCCTCTATTTCTAAGAAGTTTTGCTTGAAGAAATGCTGCAGCATACATTGTAGGATCAAAGAGTGTGATTGGGATTTGGATTGCCTCCTTGAGTTGTTCTTTTTCCACAGCATCCTTACCCTTCTTCAGCCTTTCAATGAACAACCTTCTCTTTTCTTCAAGCTCTCTTTGAGAAGCTTTAAATTCATATTTATCTCTTTCTCTAATTTCATCTAGGGCACTATCAAACTTTGGATCAATATACTCCTTCATTGTATTTTCAGGGATTTCAACTTTCTCATATGTTTCGTAATAGGATATGTCCTTCTTGTACAGTTTTCTTTATTTTTTTGTATACCTCTCCCAGATGGGTATATTACTTCCACATCCTCGTCCTCTCACATCTCTTCTCCTTCCTCTGTAATTCCTTGCATGCCCTCTTCCTTTGTATAGAGGTCTTCCTCTGAAGGCTGGTGCTTGAACAATTGGAGTGGGTGCTGGGGTAGGATTAGGAGGGAGCTGAGCTGGTGGTGGAGATGATGAGGCAGATTCAGGGACCTAATCAGTAGGCTTGACTAGAGATGGTGCTGTTGTAGATTCTTTAGAGTAGGGCTAGAAGTTAGGTGTTTCAGGGAGAGGTAACTCATTACATTCTTTTGACTCCTGCAGACTCTTCAGGTAGTCATTATCACTACCCCCCTATTTTGATGACTCCCACTGTATTGAAGGCAGGGTTCTTGGAGGACAAAAAGATTTTGGGAGTGGAAGAAACTTGGAGGTGATTGTCGGCTCTCCTTTTGAAACAAAGGACAATGGGAGAGCTGTAGTGTATACTGAATCCAGGTGTCCTGCTGGTACACCTCTCCCCCTTCTTTATATCGTTGAACAAGGATATAAAGGCATCAGCAGGCAGTCCTAATAACCTTACTTTTTCATCAATGACTTTGATTTGAGCATTGAGGTTCTGCAACCTCCTATGTTGAGCACAAAGCTTTCGATTGCAGTCTTGCGAGAAATCAAGATAGAGAGAACTGAATTAAGATAGCGAAGTCTCTAGATCTAGATCAACTGCTTTGACAATGTCTCTTTGATTTGGTGGAGACGCCATTGATGTCCTGTGAGTACCTGACCTGAAACAGAAAGAGAGAAGGAAAAAGGAAAATGGAGGAGAGCGAAAGGGAGAGAATTCGAAAAGAACAATAAAGTCGAATGCATGAGTTGCTTTGAGTAGATGAATCATTGCAACTTAGGGTTATATTCGAAGCAACATCAAAAAGAGATGAATTCAGCGCTCCAAAATATGTCGATGTCGCTTCTGGAAGCAGTCTGCGCACGCTTTGCAAAGTCGACGTAACGTCAAATATAAGTCGACGTGGCGTCGAATATAGTCAGCAACTATGATATCGACGTAAGCGTCGATATGTATTCGATGCTACGTTGAGTGCTATTCGAATGACCTATCCCAGTCAGCTCTCGAAGTTGATATTGAGTAGAAATTGGCGGTGCGTCGATTTGTATTCGACACAGCTCTGATTGAAATAGTTATATTTTTCTTAAAATATTTATTGTTTTCCCCAGCAAAACCTTTCTATTGAAAATAAGTTTAAATACATAATAGCGGTGTCCTAGAGAGCTCCATCGAGCATTCCCAGTGCATTGATGAAGAACTTGTGCTTACTTTCATCAAGTGTCTTAGTGAGGATGTCATCCCTTTGAATATCAGTGGAAATTTATTGAAGATTGATCTTACCCTTCTCAATGTTGTCCCTTAGAAAATGGTGCCTTATCTCTGTGTTTAGTTCTACTGTGGAGAACAAGATTGGAAGCTATACAAATAGCACTAGAGTTGTCACAAAATATTATGGAATTGTCAAGGGAGAAGTTGTAGTCTAACAACTAATTTTGCATCCACAATCTTTGTGAGCAACAGCTTTCTGCAGCTAATACTCAGCTTCAGCTATAGAAGTGGAGACTGTGGTTTGCTTCTTGCTTAACCATGAGATCAGTCTAGCACCCAAGAATTGACATGTTCCTGATGTGCTTTTTCTATCCACCCTACATCCAGCATAGTCTGCATCTGAATAGCCAACTAGGTCAATTCCAGAGTCTGCTGGATACCACAAGCCAAGTTCAGGTGTACCCTTTAGATATATGAGTATTCTTTTTATAGAACTCATGTGGGATTCCTTGGGATCAACCTAGAACCTAGCACATATACAGGTAGCAAACATAATATCTGGTCTGCTAGCTGTCAGATAGAGAAGAGAGCCAATGGCTGCTCTGTAAGTCTTCTGATCGAAGTACTGGCCATTTTCATCTCTATCTAAAACAACATTAATAGCCACGAGGGTTTTCATGACAGGCATTTTCTATCCCAAACCTCCTGGTGAGTTCTCTGGTATACTTGGATTGGGATATGAAGATGCCATCTACAGTCTACCTTACTTGGAGGCCAAGGAAATAGGATAATTCCTCATGCTACTCATTTCAAATCTAGACTGCATTAGTTATGCAAACCTTTTGCATAGTGATTGATCTATTGACCCAAATATAATATCATATATATATATATATCTGTACTAGTCAGAGCTGATTCTTATGTGCTCTTATGAAGAGTGTTTTATCCACTTTCCCTCTTTCAAATGAGTGTTCCAGAAGAATGATGGATAAGGTCTCATACCAATCTCTTGGAGCTTGCTTGAGGCCATACAGTGATTTATCTAACCTATATACAAAGGAGAGAAAAGATGGATGGACAAAACGTGGGGGCTGCTCCACACATACTTCTTCCTGAAGAGTTCCATTTAGGAATGCACTCTTTACATCCATCTGATAGACTTTAATCTTCATATATACATCATATGCAAGAAACATTCTAGTGGCCTTCATCCTTGCTACTGGAGCAAATGTCTGGTTGAAGTCAATCCCCTCCTCTTGACCATATCCTTGAGACACAAGTCTGGCTTTGTTTCTGGCTATGAATCCTATTGAATCTATCTTGCTTTTGAATACCCATTTGGTTCCAATGACTGGACAATTCTTTGGTCTCTCAACCAATGTCCAGACCTTGTTCCTCTCAAACTGAGTTAGCTCATCTTACATTGCAGATATCTAGTGAGGATCACTGTCTGCTTCTTCAAACTTCTTAGGTTCATATTGAGAGAGAAAACATTGCAGCATTGTTTCTATTGTTAGTTGATTCCTTGTCTTGACTCCCACTATCAAATCTCCTATAACTTGTGTTGAAGTATGATCCTTTAGGGTCATCCTTGTTCTTGTTGAGTTATTAAGGGGATTCTCTTCTTCATAAAGATCCACTTGCTCATTGACAGAGGGAGCACCATCTTCATTCTCTAGAATGATCTCAGTGGCTGGTATTTCAGGTGTTGTAAGTTCCTCATCATCTGTTGTAGAGTCTTCATCAGAATCAGTGTCAATTTTCTGTTTTCCTTTGTCTTGACACTTTGATAAATGATCCATGATGCTAAGCCTTTTAACTTGATCTGCTAGTTGGTCTTCTTCCTGCAAAATAGTGTTGGTGGAAGTTTCCTTCCCCTTATAAAACATGTTAGCTTCATCAAAGAGAACATTCACAAACTCCTCAATCTTGAGAGAGCTTTTATTATAGCACCTATAGGCCTTGCTTAATGAGGAATATGCCATAAATAATCCATCATTGGCCTTCTTATCAAATTTCGCAAGATGACTTTTCCCGTTGTTTAGGATAAAGTAAGTACAACCAAAGATCCTAAAGTTAGTGACTATAGGTGTCTTTCCCTTCAATAACTCATAGGGAGTCTTCAACTTTGTCTTGTGGATGAGACTTCTATTCAGAACATAGTTGGCAGTATTCACTGCTTCAGCCCAAAAGGACTTTGGCAAGTTGGATTCAGCCAATAATGTCCTTCCTAATTCAATTAGGGTTCTACTTTTCCTTTCCACCACCCCATTCTGTTGGGGGGTTCTAGGAGCTGAAAAGTTTTGTCTTATCCCTTCATCCTCACAGAATCTACACATTAATTGATTTTCAAACTCAGTACCATGATCACTTCTGATCACAGCAACCTGAGTATTGAATTCAGATTGAATCTGTCTAATGAATCTTGAGAGGATCTTGAAGGTGTCTGACTTAGCTTTTAGAAAGAACACCCAGCTGAATCTAGAAAAGTCATCAACAATGACTAGAGTATAGGACTTACCTGCTAAGCTTTGAGTGGAGATAGGACCAAATAGGTCCATGTGCAACAGGTATAGGATTCTGGGGAAATCATTCCTACCAATTGGTTTGAATGATGATTTGATCTGCTTTCCTAGTTGGCAGGCTCTACAGGGATGGTCTTTATTAAACTTACCTGTTGGTAAGCCTCTTACTAGGTTAAGCTTAGAGAGTTTAGCAATGGTATTAAAATTAAGATGCTTGAGTCTCATATGCCACAACTCATTGTTTTCTAACTGAGAGTTGAATAAGCAGATCTCTGACTTAGTATACTCAAAGTCTACAACATAAACCTTACCTTTCCTAAGACCAGTCAATATAATTTGGTTAGTTACAGAACTAAGTATATGACATATAGACTTAGTGAATTCAACTTTATATTCACCATCACACAATGAACTAATACTAATTAGATTATTTCGAAATCCTTCAACATAAGCTACCTTAGAGAAAGAGACTTCCCCAATCCTGAGTAAGTCGTAACCTTTGGTTTGACCAGAGTGGAAATTCCCAAAAATTACATTAGGCCCTTCCTTGGATCATAGTTAACTGAGTATATAATGTCTTTCCTAAGGTCTTCTTGTTCTATTCTGATTGTGTTAAGTTCCTTTTGACTATTAATATAATCTTGACATAAATCTTTGAAACAATCTTTAATGTCTTCTAAGGAAAAGTCAAAATCATCAAACATTGTTACCTGATTTCCAGCAGTAGAGTCTTCCAGATCCATTAAGCAGGCTTCTTCAGTTCCACACTCTTCATCATTATCAGATGAGGAGGAGCTTGGCTCGGACTCTGAATCACTCCAGGTTTCAGTAATGAAACCTCTCCATCTTTTCTTATCCTTCCTCATGAAGGATTTCTTCTTGTGATCCTTCTTCTGTTTGTTGCTTTTGTTGTTTTCTTCTTCAGGACATTCAGTGGCAAAGTGTCCATGTTTTCTGCATGAGAAGCAGATAATTTCCTGTTTAGGAGTTTTGTCAAACCTTGGTTTGCTTGAACTCCACTCTTTCCTTCTGGCGTCCTCTGTCTTGACCCATCTCTTAAATCATTTAGCTAAGAGATTGAACATCTCTTCTTCAGAGGTGGAAGGCTCTGCTTCAGCAGCCTTTAGTGCAAGTATCCTTTCTTTAGGAGTTGAGATTCTCTCATGGGCTTCTAACTCAGCCCTGGTTTTTAGTAATAGCTCATAGGACTTGAGCTTCCCTAGCAGAGCATCTGTTGATATTTCTCTGAGGAATCTAGAATCTTTGATGGCCCAGATTCTTGAGTCCCATGTGCTTGGGAAGTACATGAGGAGCTTGTCATTAATTTCTGTCAGAGAAATTTCTTTGACAATCCCTCTCAGCTCATTTATGAGGAAGTTGAACTTGTCATAAATTTCAGCTATGCATTCATCAGTCTTTTTCTTAAAGTTATCATATTGGGATATGATAAGGGACTTCTTGTCCTTTCTTTCATTAAAGCTGCCCTCAACTAATCTGGAAAGAGATTCCCAGATTTCTTTGGCAGAGTTGTAATCAGCAACTTTTTGAAATATGCCATCTAATATAGTTGACACCATGATATTCATGGCTTTGGCATCACATACCTTCACCTTCTTCTCAGCATCAGTCCACTCTGTTCTGGGGACTGTAGTTTGTGTTACTCTCACTAGCATCTTTTCGCAGTGGGACTGGGTGACCTGTAATAATGACAATAAAAATGTCTTCATCAATAAAGTTCATATACAGCTTTATTCTGGCCTTCTAGAGTGTAAACTTATTTAGGTTACACACTGGTGGTCTTGTTGATGCATAATCCTTAGAACTCATTTTCTTTAGAAAATAGTTTTAATTAATTTAAAATAAAGAAATGAGAGTGAGGAGATCTTTTGATCAAGGTGTTAACCTTTTAATGATTAACCTAGTTTTGATACCAATTGAAAGTGCACAGTGTGCCTTTGAGTATTCTCTAGAGGGGGAGGGTGAATAGAGTTTTAAAACTTTTTCCTTAATTATGCACACACAATAAAACTACTAAGTATTATGTAATCAGCAATCCCAATAGCAGCATAAAGTAAACACAGATTGCAGGAAATATAAAAATAGAAAACTATAAATAGGGACAGCACAGAAAGGCAAACACAGAAGACACGGGATTTTTATAGTGGCTCCCTAAAATGTGGGTACTCCACTCTTCTACCTCCCTGGTAGGAATGCATTAACTGTGCCTGAATCTTTTAATAAGGAGACTCTCAGAACCACTGAGTCTTTTGATAAAAGACTCTTAGAACCACTGAGTCTTTTGATAAGAAGACTCTTAGAACCACTAAATCTTTTGAAAGAAAGATTAATAAAACTCTTTTACAGCTGGTGAATAAAGAAGAAGAAAGAGAGAAAGGGGAGAATATAATTCTGCTTTTAGAATTCTCCAGAAGCTATTTGCTGCTTCTGTTTATCACTTGATCTGAATATAATGAACCCTTACTTATGATTGTGATGCTGCAAGGGTTATTGGCTTAATCCTTATTCTCTAAGCACTTTTATAAACTTGTTGCAGTGTGATGAAGAAGAAGAAGCAGCTATGATGTTTTGTTGTGTAGAGAGATATGCTATTTTCTGTTTTAGGGTTGAAGGAGGAAGAAGAGAGAGGCCCTATTCGACAGATGGAAAATATGTAATCAATCCTTGTATTTTTCTTCTCCTCTCAGCATACTTATTCTCCATGATTGGAATTTGAATTTCTTTATTCCTTTGGGCTGTCCTGAAAAGGAATACCTATTGGACAGTTGATTTCCATTTCTTCTTTTGTTCCCGACCCGTCCATCAGATTTGAATACATTCCAAGAATGTTTTTGTTGTATCCTGGAATACTCCATTCCATTCTTGGCAATAAACGAGTTGTTAGAGAACTGTCTTCAATATTGTGGACCTTCTAAAAAGGTATTGAAAGGACAGCTGAAAAAGCTTCTATTTCAGACTGTATTCGACGCAGCGTCGACTTCATCATTCTTCATATTGATGCACCTCTGAGTTCTTATAAAATAAGCTTCGAATTCCTTCTTAGCTCTAGCAGAACTCAGATGTCGATGTTGCGTCGATTACTTATCGACGTAACCGTCAAGTTGAAAACATGTACTTGAACTATATCTTCTGCTTTGAATTGAAGTAGAAGTTGCGTCGACTTCTAAGATGGCTTCGATAGGCTCTTTGAGTTGCTTCGACTTTCAGTCAGAGTTGCGTCGACATATAATCGAAGTTTCATCGACTTATATTCGACGCAAGTTGTAACTCAACTGAATTTCTGCTTATCTTGACCTGGTCTTGACACTCTAAGGTGAGTGTGACATCCTAAGACATCTAAAGACCAATTTACTCTTTCTATACAATGTGGGTAATATAACCTAACTGATGAAATCACTTTAAGTAATTTGTTAGATAAATCACAAGGGTTTTTCCCAACAGCGAGGACAAGGGGAATTATTCAACAACTTACCATCCCGCCCCGAAGGCTAGCGAGGAGGCCCTCGGAAATGTCCTGCTTCTCCTTAAGGCTCGCGATCTCTTCCTAAGCATCCTTCACCTCGTCAAAGTCCACGACATCCTCTCGGTCGTAAAGCCCGCAGGAGAAGGCGAAGGTCTGGCCTACAGTGGTCTCCTGCTCCACCCAGGAGGGGAGGAGTGTTGATACGGAGGCCCTGTTGGCCTCTAAATCTCAGTCTAGCAGAGGATCGTCGGCCTCATCTCGATGCTTCGTGTTGAGATAGAAATTTCGGTGGCTTGCCGGCCCGGGCACGCCTGACATACCGATGACCTCTTCAGCGACCTCGCTGGTCTCCTTATCTGGAGGCAGGCTCGCCAAAGTGTCTATTCCTGGAAGGTCCCCGAGTACCCTTTTACCCTTAGACGGAGTCGAGGATTTCTTCTATTTTGGTAGCGGCTGCAAGGGAAGCGCTTCGCGGCTCGCAGGTGCGGGCTGCTTCTTGCTAGAGGGCATGGAAGCACTGGGAGTGTCCCAACATGCGGCGGTGGCCGAGGAAGCGATCATGAGGCCAGGGAGGATAGACTCAGCCCTCGCATAAGGGGGTGGAGTGGAAGGTCTCACTCCTCTACAAATGATACAACGATCCGTGGTTAGTCAGATAAATAAGAGCGAAATGCAAAGTAGGGAATGAGCACGAGTCGAACCTGCCCCGGGCGGCACGGGGGTAGCGAGTTGACATTTCGTCGAAGGTAGGCGACCTCAAAGTTCTTCAGCGAGAAGAAATCAAAGAGCTCGGTGTCATTACCATCGACTGTGGGAGGGCGGTAGATTGACTCGTCACGCTAGACGGGCGAGAAGAGGATGTTGCCAAAGGGCCCCTTCATGAAAACAAACATCTGGAGCCCAAAGTGGCTCTTATTAACCATCTCGCAAACCTTGGCGTGCTGGCTCACAAAATAGGCAGTCCTATCCTTGTAAGCCCAGAAAGAGAAGAGCTTGCGGAAGACCGGCAAGTTAAACTCGATCCGCTCCTCCCTCAGGTAGCAGGCGAAGGCTACCATGACGGAGACCGAGTTGGGGGTCATCTGGCCTGGAATCAAGCCAAAATACTTGAGTATCTGGCGAGCCCACGACATGTGGTTAGAAGCCTTATGCGAGCGCGACAAGGAATATCATAACGCAAATAAATATGTGGCAAACTTTCGGGCATAGGGGGGGTCGCATGCCGATGTCAAAGTGGGCTATGGGGATAGTGAGCTCGTCCGACGAGAGGTCGTTGATAGCCTCGGTTTCCGATGGTTGGCGAGCGGTGAACCTGGGCAAGATGTAGTTGGCGACCGCGGTGTGGTACTCACTCTCGGTGAGCGAGAAGTTAAAGAATGAGTGATCGGAAAAGGTCCAAGTGCACTTGGCTAGGCCCTCAGCATCGCCTCCATCACCACCCATTTGAAGGTCGGCGAGATCTGAAAAAATTGAGCACAAACGTGAGAAGGGAACGCATGAGGTCTCAAGAATAAAGGAAGCGAGAGCTAGGACAATAAATGCGGTAGTTGGGCGTGGCGGCAGGACCTATTTATATGAAAATAGAGGTGGCTGGAAGGAATCGAAGCGACAGATGTACGGTTAGCAGTTTTCATTTCCACATGCCTCGATTCTCAAGTCGGACCCTATTCCGCACCCGCTCGCAACAATACGACAAACCCAGCTCGCTATAGGCGAGGCGATCCCAATATAAGTCGCGTGCAAGAACAAAAAGAAATAAAAATATAAACTAGCGAACGCGGCACAAGCAGCAAAATCACAGAACGAGTAAATAAAAGAAAGCCCAATGGCGGACGAGAAGTGTCAAGCTAATAATAATAATAGTGTTCACAGATTGTTCAAATAAATAAAGGTTACAACACAAGGTTCATCGAATGGGTGTGAGCGCGAGAAGGATCAATACTAGATCCACCTCCATCGACCTAGGCCTCGCACCTCTAAGCTCGGCGGCACTCAAGGATAATGGTAGGCGGGAATGGCATGGAGCTCGTGCTACAGCAAGCGAACATGATCCTCTGCTCGCGAGAGGTGCACCCCCAGGGAAGTGACCTCGCCGTGAGCATCAATCCGCAGCTCGGCAAGGAGCCATGGCTGTTCATCCATAACGGCGGCGATTCGCTCCTTGAAGGTCGTCCTGTCCACCTGCACCAGGTTGTACAGATCCCACAGCATGTGGCCATACTTCTGAAGCACCTTGGTGGTCCGCCTCTTCAGCACCTCAGGTCCCGGGGATCACCCAAGAAGTCAGCAATCTTATCCGGCAAGGGCGGGGGAGACATCTTCTCTTCCCCAAGGTCAAGATCGGCGAGGGAGCTCTCGCGGGCACCTGCAAAAAAGAAATCAGTGGAGGAAGCAAGGTACAAATAGTTACTAATGTTGACCAACCTAGCGGGGCCATGGTCGCTTTACCGGGGCGCTGGCGGGAGGAGCTCGGCTGTCCCTAGAAGGCCTCAGTGTCGGTCAACGTGATAGATTTCCCTAGGCCATGGGGTGCGGTGCATTGCAAGTGATCCGGATGACGGCAAGAAATGAGCCGCCAAGGCTCTTTTGGCCTAGGAGACCAAATCCCAGTGTGGGGATGGTCGCACCCGGTGGAGCCGGCGAGCCCATTGGAGTGGTGCGCTTCCTAGGGGTCGCAAGGAGGGTCTCTGCAAGAGGCGATAACGCAAGAAAGTCAATGGCCAAGGGAATCCAGTTAGCAGGGATGAAGGAAGGCAGCTCACCAAAACGTGGCGAGGAGTCATGCAAGTCGGCGATGCCCATATCTATGGTAGCCGAACCGGCCCTCCCATGGGTTGGAGGATGAGTGGCCGTCAAAACCTTCCCTGCGGTGACTCCTTTGAGAAGCATGTCCTGCGAGCAAGAGAATGATGTTAGACTATTTTCATGGGAGGTCAAGACCTATCAGCTTGAATACCTGTTGGGTGAGCCCGGTGTCGGGTGACGGATCCAGGAGTGAGGACACATCTTCCCCTGGATGTCGCCTAACCTTCTTCGCTTTCTTGATCTTTGGGAAAGGTGCAGGGGCCCACCGGGCGAGCCGTGGTTCTAGATTGAAGGTGAATGATCATCCGCTCACCCACGACGAATCCATGCGAGCTTGGGCTTCTTCTGAAAAAGGCATTTTGGCAGCTACAACAGTAGGTGGCGAAAGAAGACGAAGGGTAAAGGGGTTACCGATCGCCCATGAATGGTGGTATTAATAGCGCTGAGGATGGGGCCCACCAAAAGATTCCTGCCAGGTCAGCAACCGGCCGACGAAAACCAAGGGTTGGAGGTTTCTATACGAGATTAGAATAATCTCGCAAAGAGTGGGGATTGTGTACAACACTGTGTTCGCCGAAGGGTAAAATATACAATCGGGCATAGGCGAAGCGAGTGAGGGCTCGCCGCCTCGCGATGAGTAGGTTGCAAGGGCGGGGCGAGCTAGACTCACCTCCTCGCGAGGAGCGGAGTGCGAGGGCGAGGCTAGTGTATGCTTGTCTCTTTGGGGTGCGCTTAGCAACAGCTGGGCGAGTGGGGCTCTATACTGTGCGTAAGCAACTCATGCTAGTGGAGGGGGCAAACACATTCTTCATCAAGCACTCGCCCGCCCAAGATTTCAGATGCATGAGCCACCAGGAGAATGAGGGGAGAAACCCCACTCGCCTAGGAGGCTAGGGGTCTAGCAAGTTGTGCCTTCACGAACCACTCGCATAGTAAGATTTCACAAACCGGGGAAGTCTGGCGAGTGATGCCTTCACAGACCACTCGCCCAGTAGGGTCTAGAGGTGAATTTACCTAGTTACCCTTTGTGGGCTGCCAATAGCCCTTCAGAACACCGTAGTTTGGCTGTTAGCAGACTAGTTTGGGGTGCGATTTGTAAAACTAAAAGGTGGAGTTATGCTATTAGCAGACCAGAAGTGAAAAGCTATATATAAACCATGAAGGGCATTAAATTTTTGAAGTGGAAGTGGAAAGGTGTTGGGCGGTCTGCAGATTGGAGGCCGCAGAGACCGCGCAGTCTACATTGATTTTCTGGTCAGTTTGTCTCAGGCGATCTGTTCTGGGAGGTCTGATTGGGAGACCGCAAAGTGTCCAGGGGGCTTGCGCGGGTTGTTCTGGCGACTTGTTCAGTCGGCCAGATGTTCAAGTAGGTCTGCCTTCTTGCAGTGATCGGGCGGTCTGACGACTTGTTCTAGTGGGTCTGGGTTACTGAAGAAGTGCTTTGCCTTTGCAATAAAGACCGGGCGGTCTGTTTTGGGAGACCGCGGTTACTGGGCGGTTTGTATATAACCGTTTGGTTTAATAAGGGAGCTGTCAGTTTTGCTTAGCTCGGGCGGTCTGCTTTTCCAGACCGCATATGGGTTGATGGGCGGTTCTTGTATCCCTCTTTTGACGGTGATGACATCCATCCTCTTGCCTATAAATAGGGGTGCAGGGCCTGTCATTTGTAACAGAGAACTGTAAGAACCAAATTTGGCTTGATTATGCCAGTCTCTTTCTGAGGTCGCGCGGTTTGAGTTTTGTCTGACCATTTTATGTGTTCATAGGTTAGCGACTTGCAGTTTGCGGTCAGCACTCTCCTTCTTCCAGCTTTGAATAAACTAGTCCGACAGCGGTCTATCTGGGCGGACTGTGTTTAGGTGTTCTTGGACTGTACAGCGGACTCAGTTGATCAGGCAGTCTTAAGTGATTAGGCGGTCTTGAGTTGCGGTCTGCAGCAGGAGTAGTTTCTTTGTCGGTCTTTCAGTAGTTGAATAAGAAGCAGGTCGAGCGGTCTGTGGTTGTGGGCTGACAGTGCGGTTTGCTCTGTTCGCGCGGTCTCAGGGATTACCGCACGACTTGTTTGTTCGCGCGGTCTGGCGATCTCAGTTTGTCAAGTCGTCGACAGCTTGTAGTTTTTTGTGTTTTGTGCTTCTCTCCTCTGTGAATCTTATGAATCATGTCTCGCCATGTATACCTTGAATTGTACAGAGATAGTTAATGTCAAAGCACTATTTGGTCTTCCCATTGTCATTGTGTTGCTACACTTGTGGAAAGTTTGTAAAGTGTTCCGCATTTTACTTCAACTCCGGACCTCAAATTTTTTAACATGGTATCAGAGGAAGGTTACTGAGCAGTAATTGTTGTTACTTCTTTCGGGTTCCTCAAGGTGTTTAGCAATCAGTGGGATAGAAATGGAAGGAGGATATGTTATAGGTCTTGGTATTGAGCTCCTTATGCATACTAACTTTAAGAAGTGGAAGTCTTGCATGGAGAGCTATCTTTTTAGCGAGGAATTATGGGAAGTTGTAGGAGGAGAAGCAAGACAAGTTGTTATTCCTGCAGAAGGGAATGCTGAGCTCGTGAAGGCTTGGAAGAGAATGAATGCTAAGGCGGAGTTCACTCTCAAGAGAGCTATCATTCCAGAGTTGTTTGATCACATCATCGGATGTAGGTCAGCTGTAGAAATTTGGACAGCCTTGGATGGCTTGTTCAATAAGAAGAATGTAGCTAGGCTACAGTTCTTGTAGAATGAGTTGGCGAAAGCAACTCAGGGAGATTTGTCAATCTCAACGTTCTTCCTGAAGATGAAGAACCTTTGCGCAGAGATATCAGCATTGGACCCGGATGAGCCCATCTCAGAAGCTAAGCTGAAGAGGCATATAATCCGCGGCTTGTAGAGGGAGTATGTGGCCTTTGTTACTTCTATTCAAAGCTGGGCCAAACAGCCATCGTTGCTGGAGCTTGAGAACTTACTTGATTCGCAAGAGATTTTGGCTAAGCAAATGGCGGGGATGTCAGTCTCTGGGGGAGAAGGTGAGGTTCTCTTTTCTGGCAAGAAGACAAGAAGAAGAAGACATCTGGAGATGATGGTCCGTCTACTTCATATCAGTAGGAGAGAAGTTGTGCTTCTAAGCATGATGGAAAGAAGAAGGAAGTGCCTAGATGCTTCAGGTGCAATAAGCTTGGTCACGTCAAGAGAGACTGCCAAGTTAATCTTCAGCCAGGGCATGCTGTAGGAAAGGAGGAGGCTGGTTCCAATTCTGAAGGTAGTTGGGGTGGTGGAGGTGCATTCATGACGGACACTTCTGTTCGGGCATTGGTTTCCATCAACTATCAGGATGATTGGATAGTGGACTCTTGGTGTGGTCATCACCTCACCGGGGATGAGTCGAAGTTCTCCTCATTGCGAGCATATACAGGTAATGACGCTATCATTACGGTTGATGATACAATTCATGCAGTTGAGAAGGAGGGTGTGGTTTCTTTGAACGATGATTGAGGTAATCTTACATTGAAGAGTGTCTATCTTGTTCTGGGGATGAAGAAGAACCTCTTCTCAGTGACCAATGTTGTGGATGCTGGCTATCACGTTCTGTTCGGTCCAATAGAAATGAAATTTCTCCGAAATGTTTCAGCTGTGAAAGTTGAGGTCACTCATGTAGGGAGACGAGTGAAGGACTTGTTTGTTCTTTCAACAAGTTCTTATGTTGATAATATGAGGGCTAACGACAGCACCGCTATCTGGCACGAAAGACTTGGGCATGTTGGGATGGATAAGTTGAAGGTCATGGCGGGAAGAGGCCTTGTGAAAGGTCTGCCTAGCTTGTCATCTTTCGGAGATGGTCACATTTGTGCAGGTTGTTAGTTTGGTAAGGCTCAACGTTTCCATTTGACAAATCACAAAGCAGATGCAAAGCACCATTGGAATGTATACATTGTGATCTGTTTGGACCTACCAACACTTCCAGTCTTGGAGGTAACAGGTATATGCTGATTTTGGTTGATGACTTCAACAGATATACTTGGGTATATTTTCTGAAGGTGAAGTCAGATGCGTTCGAGAGGTTTGTGGAGTTCAAGGAGCTGGTGGAAGGTCGGCTCAACCTGCAGGTCAAGAGGTTCAGAACAGACAATGGAGGGGAGTTCACTTCCAAGGCGTTCTTTAACTTCTGTAGGAAGCATGGCATCTAAAGAGAGCTTTCTAGTGCTCACACTCCACAACAGAACAGAGTTGCAGAATGGAAGATCCGTCATCTGACAAAGACCTGCAAATGTTGGCTTCATGCCAAGAGTATCCCAAAGTCCTTCTGGGCAGAGGGAATGTCTTGTGCGGCCTATGTCATCAACTGGATGCCTCTCAGTCCCATCAACAAGAAGACCCCTCATGAGTTGATGTTCAAGAAGAAGCCAAGCGTGGAACACTTTCGAGTGTTTTGTTATACCTGCTACATGCATGTTCTGGATGCCCTTCGAATGAAGCTAGATGCAAAGGCAAGGAAACTAGTCTTCGTCATTTATGATGACCAGAAGAAAGGGTGGAGATGCATGGATCCCGAGACACAAAGATATGTGGTCTCAAGGGATGTGTTATTCGACGAGCTGACGTCATACCAAGGTAGCTCTTCTGTTGAGCTACAAGGAAGCAGGATAGATGGTGAATCAGAGGAAGCTGCAAGAGAAGTTCTGGTGGAGTTACCAGTTTCTCCAGGTGCTCCAAGTGCTTCTAGCTATGGGTCAGGTGCTTCAGGTTCTAGAAGCAGGCGGAGCAATGCTCTATGTATGCCTGAGAGGAGAGCTAGTCCAGAAGTTGCAGTTGAAGAGGTGGATCAGAGTAAAGCTCTGAGGAGGTCCAAGAGGACCATTATTCCACCAGATCGGTATACGGGGGGAAACTTGGTGAGCTTTGTCTCATGTTTCTTCGCAGGTCCCCTGGATGAGAGAGAGACATCTTGTTATGAAAATGTCATTTGAGTCAAGGAGTGGGAAGGATCCATGGATGAAGAGATGGCTGCCCTCAGGAAAAATGAGACTTGGGACTTGGTACCTAAGGTTGAGGGTATTACCCCGGTGACTTGCAAGTGGGTTTTCAAACTGAAGAAGAAGGCTGATGGAAGTATTGAGCGGTACAAGGCCCGCCTTGTAGCTCGAGGTTTCTCTCAGAAGTATGGAGAAGATTATGAAGAAACATTCAGCCCCATTGCCAAGATGACTTCGGTCCGGGTGGTGATCGCATTAGTAGCTTACCAAGGGTGGAAGATTTGGCAACTCAATGTGACGAATGTCTTCTTATATGGGGAGATTGATAAGGATATCTTCATGGATAAGCCACCTGGTTATGTATCCAAAGAGCACCCAAGATATGTTTGCAAGCTCAAGAAGGCTCTTTACGGCTTGAAGCAAGCGCCTCAGGCGTGGTACGGGAAGATCGTAGAATACCTCCAGTTCTGTGGATACTTTGCTTCTGATTCGGATTCAAGCTTATTCGTAAAGAAGACGGGGGAGCTTCAAGTCCTTGTGCTGCTGTACGTTGACGATATGATCGTCATGGGGAATTCTGAAGTGGAGGTAGCTAGGCTTCATGCTGAGCTTGCTATCAGATTTGAGATGAAGGATTTGGGTGAGCTCCACCATTTCCTTGGGCTTGAAGTGGAGAGGAAAGAGAGCGGTATGCTTATTTCCCAAAAAGGCTATGCGGATCGAATCGTGAAGAGGTTCGGCATGGAAGGGGGAAGAGCAGCTTTACTCCATTGGAGGTTGGAGTTCATCTTCGATGAGATGAAGGGAAGGTTCTAATGGATCCTTTGGTGTTCCGGGCTCTGGTTGGAAGTCTGATATACTTGACGATCACGAGGCCAGATATTGCTTATGCAATTGGCAGGGTGAGTCGGTTTATGGCAGAGCCTCGGAAACCTCATCTTGTGGCGGCTAGGAGTATCTTGAAGTATGTCAAATCCACCTCGGATTTGGGTCTCTTCTACGGGAGAGATTCAGGCTTTTGCTTGCACGGGTACATGGATGTTGATTATGGAGGAGATTCAGATGATCGGAGATCGACGTATGGATATACCTTTATGACAGGCTCTACAACTATATCATGGTGCAGTAAGAAGTAGGATTCTGTGTTTGTCTCTACCACAGAAGAAGAGTACAAAGCTTCGTCTTTGGCCGCTCAGGAAGTCATCTTCCTTAGGAGGCTTGTGGAGGACATTCATAGGGAGGTGTGAGGTCCTACTCTGCTACATGGTGACAATGAGAGTGCTCTCAAATTGGTGAACAATCTAGTTTGTCACGTGCGTATGAAGCACATTGAGATTCATCACCATTTCGTTCGTGAGAAGGTGTTGGAGGGATCTCTGACTGTGGAGCATGTACAGAGCAAGGATAATGTTGCTGACATATTTACTAAGCCGCTGTCGAAGGGACTATTTGTTCGGTTATGGAGTTTGCTTGGGCTGACTTCCACTTCCCACTTCAAGGGGGGGTGTTAAATTTTTGAAGTGGAAGTGGAAAGGTGTTGGGCGGTCTGCAGATTGGAGGCCGCAGAGACTGCGCAGTCTGCGCTGATTTTCTGGTCAGTTTGTCTCAAGCGATCTGTTCTGGGAGGTTTGATCTGGGAGACCGCAAAGTGTCTAGGAGGCTTGTGCGGGTTGTTCTGGTGTTCAAGTAGGTCTTCCTTCTTGCAGTGACTGGGCGGTCTGACGACTTGTTCTAGTTGGTCTGGGTTACTAAAGAAGTGCTTTGTTTTGCAATAAAGACTGGGCGGTCTGTATTGGGAAACCGCGGTTACCGGGCGGTTTGTATATAACCGTTTCGTTTAATAAGGTAGCTGTCAGTTTTGCTTAGCTCGGGCGGTCTGCTTTGCTAGACCGCATGCAGGTTGATGGGCGGTTATTGTATCCCTCTTTCGGAAGGGACGACATCCATCCTCTTGCCCATAAATAGGGGTGCAGGGCCCGTCATTTGTAACAGAGAACTGTAAGTACCAAAGTTGACTTGATTGTGCCTGTCTCTTTCTGAGGTCGTGCGGTTTGAGTTTTGTCTGACCATTTTATGTGTTCGCAGGTTAGCGACTTGCAGTTTGCGGTCAGCACTCTCGTTCTTCCAGCTTTTTGAATAAACCAGTCCAACAGCGGTCTGTCTGGGCGGACTATGTTTAGGTGTTCTTGGACTGTGCAGCGGACTCTATTGATCAGGCGGTCTTGAGTTGTGGTCTGTAGCAGGATCAGTTTCTTTGTCGGTCTTTCAGCAGTTGAATAAGCAGCAGGTCGAGCGGTCTGTGGTTGCAGGCTGACAGTGTAGTCTGCTCTGTTCGCGCGGTCTCAGGGATTACCGCACGGCTTATTTGTTTGCGCGGTCTGGAAATCTCAGTTTGTCAAGTCATCGGCATCTTGTAGTTTTTTGTGTTTTGTACTTCTCACCTCTATGATTCTTATGAATCATGTCTCGCCATGTATACCTCGAATTGTAAAGAGATAATTAATGCCAAAGCACTATTCAGTCTTCCCATTGTCATTGTGTTACTACACTTGTGGAAAGTTTGTGAAGTGTTCCGCATTTTACTTCAACTCCGGACCTCAAATTTTTTAACAAAGGGCACCTTTGGAGAGTATCTGAATTCTCTGGCTTCCTTCTCCTTAGGACATTTTTTGGTTAGCTCTCAAGGATCTCTAAGGTGCCTGACTTCATCTTTTGGCATAGGAGGGGAAGCGCTCTAAGATCTTCCTAGTGTGTGGTGGGAGCTCCACGCTGCAGCTAAGGGTCGTTGTTTAGTTCTAAATATTTGGTCAGGTTCTTCTGCGGGATCAGTAAGTGCTAGCTGCCCCCTCTTAGGGTCTGAACTCCTCGTTGGGCTGAATCTCGGTTCCAACATATATGTTTAGGGAATAAAAATCTTATTCACATGCCATATAATCTTTTAATAAAATTGGGTGTCTATGTATACGGAACAAAATTTTATTCTCATTGACATAAGATCTTTTAATTGATTACCAAGAAAAAGGCTAAGGGGAAAGGGGTTTAAAGAGAAATTTCTAGATTTAAAATCAAAAAAAATTGAGAGCATATTTTAGTAGATAGAACATTCCTAGATTTCACAAGTTATGAAGTAAAGATAATTAAAGTTTAAGGATGTTTTGCCAACATAATACAAAATGAAGCAATTTAGGGATAACGAGAAGTAGTGCTAAATAATTGTTCTCTACTTAAATTAAAATCATAACGTGCTCTTTACAACTAAATTTTCAAAAAATTAAATCAACAAACTATGATAAAAATAATAGTTTTAGCAAATAAAAAATAATGAAAATGCTTATAAATAAATTCTAACTAACTTTGAAAATAACAAAAAACTAAGTAGTGGTTTTATTTATTTTTTAGGATTTTTGCAAAGTTTTTCTTATTATTATCTTGGGATTTTGATTTTGATATAAATATACACATTAATACTTAACAAAAAAAGGAAAATAAGGAAAGAAGAAGAAGAAAAAAAAGGAGAAAGAAGAAAGCAAAAAAATACAAATATGATTTTTGTTTTCTAAGTTTTTTCATCAAAATAATTTTCATTATTTTTTAAAATTTGCCAAATATTAATACTTAATAAAAATAAAAAGAAAAGAAACTTAAGATACAACAAAAATACAATAGGAAACAAAGAACAAAATACATATATAAGTTTTTTGTTTTTCTAAGTAACTTTTTTTCATCTTTTTTTGGAATTTTTGAAATATTATATTTTTTGGGATTTTGTTATATCAAATTTTTTGAATTTTTGAAATATTATCTCTTTTTGGGGTTTTTTTTCAAATATGCATATTTACATACATATTAATACTTAGTAAAAAAACAAACTTAAGATAAAAAATTTATGAAAAGAAAAAGAAACATCTATTTTTGGTTTTTCTAAATTTTTTGATGGTTTTTTTGTTTGGGTTTTTTCTAAATTAAAAGAGAGGGAGAAAAATTACAAAAGAGGGGAAACACCCCCATAGTTAAAAGTCAACATTGTGCCCAATGTTGAAATTAAGTATGAGGAACATAGAGATATATACAAAAGCATGAAAAAGACGAAAAAATAAAAGACAAAAAAGAAAATAGAAGGGGGAAAGGCCACGTCCCTAATTTTGAGATGGGGTGACTGCATGAACTCCCGCAAAAATATAATAAAACTATGTAAGAACAAAAGAGAAGATAACAAATTTTATTTTATTTTTAGTTTTGAACATAAAGAATATAAAACACTTAAAACTATAGAAAATAAAATAAATAAAACAAAGGTAAAAAGAAATTATTTTTGCTCTTTTTTTATAACTTTTGTTTAAAAAAATTCTTTCAACTCAAAAGTTACAAAACATAATTCAAAAATTCAAAAACCTATAAAAAAAACAAAGCAAAACAAAAGAAAGAGAGATGTTTTTTTTTCATTTTGATGTTTTATGGTTTTTTTGAATTTTTATTTTGTTTTGTTAATGAAAATAAACAAAACCTAAATCTATATACATAGAAAACTATAAAAAAAGGTAAAGCAAAAATAAGTAAACCAACCTATACAAAACAAAAAAACATATACAAAACAAAATAAGAAAAACAAAAGAATGAAAAACTATTTTTGGTCATTTTTATAAGTTTTATAGTTTTTTTTATTTTTCTTTTAACTTAAGAAAAGATATAACAAACTTTATTTATATATACAAAAATTATACAAAATAAAACAAAACAAGTAAAACAAAACAAAACAAAAGGAAAGACTTTTTTTTGTGGCCTTTTTAAAGTTTTCATTTTTTCTTTTATATTTTAGGATTTGTTAAAGTTTATAAAAATTAGAAATGTAATATTTTTGGTGTTTTTGAGATTTTTTAATTTTTTGGAGTTTGTAAAGGGGAAAAATGATAAGGATAAAATCAATAACATTTTCTCTTTTCAAAATATTAACAAAAATCCCTGACAACGGCTCCAAAAACTTGATGATTTATATTTGAATTTTTGCAGAAAAGCTTTCGTGATGAGTAGAATTCAGCGTGCATTTTTGAGAGGTCTTGCGAGTATTTCTATTTCGAGAAACTAACCATTATCCTATCGACAGATAGAAGTAATAGACTTTTCTGCTTTTGAAATATCAATAATTACTCTCCGGCGACGGCGCCGAAAACTCTAAATTATAAGAAAAGGAGCTTTTTGCAAAGCTTTCGGAAGTTTATCCCAACAAATCTTCGATTAAGGCAAGTATACCTTATCGCGTATAGTATAGGATATTTTAGAAAATATCAAGGTCGTATTTATACTCGGGTCTGTCGAATACTTCTACTTCGAGAAAATGGACTATTGTTATATCGGAGAAAACGTGAATAAAAACAAACTAAAACTGATATAAATTAGAAAACAATAGCTTAATAAAAAAAACAAGAAATCAAAACTTAAAATAAAATAATAACAAGAAACCCAAATTTAAAATAAAATAAAAACAACCTAACTTAAAATAAAAATAAAAACAAGAAAAAGAAAATGAAAGTATCACGAAATAAAAGATGCAACAAAAAGGAAAAAGCTAAAAACTAAATAAAAATAACACGAAAATAAAACGAAATAAAAATGGAAAAATTTGCAAGAAAGGAAATTATAGAAAATGAAATTGCATAAAATTAAAGCTAAGCAAGAAATGAAAATTGCATAACAGAAATAAAATTGTGGGAATTGAAACTAAGCTAGAAATTGAAATTGCTAGGAGATTGAATATCTCATCTTCAGGAATAGAGGATTCTCCTTCAGTAGCTTTTAGAGCTATGTTCCTTTGAATAGGGGCTGGAGTGGTCTCCCTCTCTTCTGACTCAGCCATGTTCTTTAGCAACATCTCATATGACTTAAGCTTTCTAAGCAAAGCTTCAGTGGAGATTTCTCTTTGGCATTTGGACTCCCTGATTGCCCAGATTCTGGAATCCCATGAGCTAGGGAAGCACATGAGGATCTTATCATCAATTTCAGTCAAGGATATCTCCTTGTCTAAGCCTCTGAGCTCATTAATGATCAGACTGAATCTGTCATACAAGTTGGCAACTGATTCTTCAGCTTTCTTTTGAAAGTTCTCATACTGGATATGAGAAGGGACTTTTTGTCCTTTATTTCATCAGCACTTCCCTCCGCCATTGTGGTGAGTGAATCCCAGATCTCCTTTGTTGATTACCATTCAGCAACCTTCTGAAAGATGTCATCTGACATTGTTGACACTAAAATATTCATGGTCTTGGCATCACATGCCTTGACCTTCTTTTTAGCTTCTGTCCATTCCTTTCTTGGGACAGCCTCAGTTGTTGAGGATTCTCATTCCTTTTGTCTGACTGAAGCAGGAGGACCTGTGAGAAGAACATCATAGATATCTTAATCAATGGAATTCATGTAAAGTCTTATTCTAGCCTTCCAGAGTGTGAACTTATTTAAGTTACACATTGGAGTTCTTATTAAGAATAATCCTTAGTACTCATGTTCCTAGAGAATAGTTTTAATTTAAAGATTTAAGAGTAGGAGGTCTTTTTGATCAAGGTGTTAGCCTTTTATTGATCAACCTCCCTCTGATACCAATTGAAAGTTCATAGTGTGCCTCTGAGATTCCTCTAGAGGGGTGGTAAATAAAGTTTTAAAATATTTCTACCCTAACTGTGTTTAACAATAATTTATTCTAAGGAGTTATGCTTAACAATCCAGGCAGAATAAGGAATGCAGAAAATGAGTGCAGAATAAAAGATTGGGACAGCACAGAAAATCACAGCACAGACACAATGAATTTTATAGAGGTTCCCCAAAATGTGGGTAGTCCTCTCTTCTACCACCTGGTAGGAATGCACCACCTGTGCCTGAGTCTTTTGATTAGGAGACTCTTAAAACCAATGATCTTTTGATAAGGAGATCATGAACCACCAGATCTTTTGATAAGGAGATCTTGAACCACTGAATCTTTTGAAGGGGGATTAATAAAACTCTTATACAGGAAATAGAATGAGAAGGAGAAGAAGGAAGGTTAAAGTAATTCTATTCTCAGAATTCTTGTGAAGGATGTATGAGATTCAGCCTCTTAGTTATTCCAAAGAATCTGCTCTTGATTAGCCCCTGCTTTTGATGATAATAGATTGCAGGAGCTTTGTTGATGCAGGATGTCGGGGCCCCGACCGCACCCCGTGGCATCACACCAGCTAGCGGACCACGGCCAAGCACGCCTGCCAGAAGGACTGCAGTCCAGGCACCCCAACCCGTCTCCACGCATGTTCTCAACGTAGCAAGTTGTTGAGGCTGGGGCTCGATCCTCAGACCTCCTGGATAAGAACCTCTCCTAACAGGCCTTATCACCAACTGACCTGCACGCGAGGTGGTCGCACGCGACCACGAACAAAGGTCTCTCGCCTCCCCGCTCTACCCAACACAAAATAGACGCAGCCCTCAAATATGCTTATTATTAATTTAACGCAGCGTACGGGTAGCAATCGTTCGAGTATGAATATAGGCTATAGACCTATATCCACACAAGCTAAAAGGAATAATATTGATTCCGGACGAGCGCTGTATTGTACCAAAGAAAATCCACCAAAACAAAATGATTCGGAAAAGGGTGGATTTTTCCCCAACAAGAACAAAGCAAGGATCGCCAATCCTTTTTCGTACGTTTCAGAAATGTCCAAGATAATACAAAATCCGCAAGAAAATAACCACGAAAAATTCGTTGCTTCCAAAGTCACGCCAGAACTCAACCACCACAAAAATAATCTAAGAAAAGAAAACTCTTTGGTAGGAATTGTTGTTACCCACTCGGAGTTTGTAGATCTGAGATATTGGATCCACAACAAACGATCATTCCCTCCACTAGCCCACCGGAGATGAGCCAAAGAAGATGTACACGTCTGCCTTCGTCGATCCACGCCCGAGTAAGTTTTCCCCAACCCAATGTTGCACCTTGGAGCTTCCTCTATGTTGCTGGCCGAAACTCCTTGAGGAGAAGGAAATAGGCGAGAGGAAGAGAAACGGAAATGTAGCGGGGAAGGAGAAGAAAGGGAAGGGAGGAAGAGAGGTGGTGGTCGGCAACCTTGGAGAGGAGAGCGGGCTCTCGATCGAACTGAGGGAGAACGAGAAAGAGAAGAAGGAGAGGGGCGGGCTCCTTGGCCGAATCTTGTGGTGGGAAAGGGAGGGGGATCCAATGGCAGGGAGAGGTCGAACTAGAGAGAGGGAAGAAGGAGAGGGGGGCTGCTCCAGGGGGCGGCTCCAGGGGGCGCCGAACTTGAGAGAGGGAAGACGGAGAGGGGGCTGCCAAGAGAGAACGAGTCCAGGAGAGTAGCTTAGGGTTTCAAATTTTATCTTTAATAATTAACTAAGTTTTACATCAAGCCTTGGCCTTATATAAGGCCTTACACACACCAATGGCTATATGCAGCCCAAAATAAACTAAAAACAGCAATGGCCGGCTAAATGCAGACCAACATAAGTAAATGCAACAAAGGCTGGCTAAACGCAGGCCAAATTAAATGTCCAAAATAAAAATAACATGAAGAAATGAAATAGTAATTTAAATAAGGTTCTTCATGTGCCGAGGGCGAAGATTGTAACGTTGCCTGTCAAGCTCATCGTGGCGTCGCAAATCCTTGGATGGTGGTGGTGGATCATCATCAACTGCATCTTCATCATGATGTGGGCCGTCGTCCCCATCAACCCTCCCCCGCTCGAAAGAACTCAACACCGATGAGGGAGCGTGCAGGTACCGACGTAGGAGAGCTTTGTCCAGAAGAGCCACCTCCGAGGCAGAGAGCCAAGAATCATCAGAGGCGGGGCGGTCACGCCATCGGATCAAGAACCGTCGCGTGTCACCACGCGGAGAGGGAAGAACCTCATCCTGTATAATCCTGTCAGGCAAAAAAATAGTCTTGGGGAAACTTGGAAATCCGTTAGTCGACGAAGAAGAAAATGTAGCAAATTCATTAGGCGACATAGCCCCAGTAGCAGCTGATGGAGAGAATGATCCAGATAGAACCTCACCCCCAAACCCATTAGAATTAGTAGTGGACAGAAACGGGGAGACAGATAATTTAGGTGGTGGTGAGATATAAGGCGTTAAATCAGAAACATTGAAAATAAAGGATATACCCCAATCAGTGGGTAATTCCAAGAGATAAGCATTCTCTCCTAATTTCTTTAAAATACGAAAAGGACCGGCTCTCCTATTTGCCAGTTTCTTTATGGTTCCCGTCGGAAACCGTTCTGGGGAGAGACGCACCATAACAAAATCGCCAAATTTAAAATGGATTTTCCTTCTATGTACGTTGGCGTTAGCTTGATAAGAGGCATATTGTTTTGCTAACGTTTGATTTATGTGTTTATGTAGGGCGTTAACATGCGAGGCGAAATCCTGTGCAAATTGACTAGATTTATAAGATGGCGGTAACGGGACTAAGTCAAGAGGCACGGGTGCCTTGTACCGTGCACGATTTCATTGGGTGAGAGTCCGGTGGACCGATTTTTGGAGTTATTGTAGGCCAATTGTGCATGTGGGAGGATGAGATCCCAAGTGCCCTTGTGATCCCCCACAATACAACGAAGTAAGCTACCCAAACTCCTATTAACTACCTTCGTTTGGCCATCCATCTGCGGATGGTAAGCCGAGGAAAATAAAAGTTTTGTGCCCATGATCTTCCATAAAGCCTTCCAAAAATAACTCATGAATTTCACGTCCCTATCAGTGACAATAGTTTTTGGGACGCCCCTATGCCCAACGGCCTCTTTAAAGAATTACTTAGCGACGTGAGACGCTTCATCGGTTTTGTGATAAGCAATGAAATAAGCCATCTTCGAGAACCGGTCAACGACCACCATAACGGAGTCGTGACGTCGAAACGTAACGGGAAGGCCTAGGACAAAGTCCATGCTAACGTCTTCCCAAGGAATGGAAGGAATCGAGAGGGGGGTATATAGACCTGCATTCGTTTTATTCCCTTTTCCTAACTGACACGCTCTACAACTTCCAACCACCTTGTGTACCGTAGACTTGAGACCCGACCAATAAAAAATTTCTTCCACTAGGGTAATGGTTTTATCACACCCAAAGTGGTCGCCGAGACCGCCGCTATGTAATTCCCACACTATGAAGTGGCGAAGGGAAGAACGTGGGATGCACAGCTTAGCGTGCTTAAATAAATATCCATCACGGAGATAATACGCCGAAATGGTCGTGGGTGACTCACCTTGGGTGGACAAATAGATTTCTTTAAAATCCGGACAATGAACATACTCGTCCTTAATACGCTCAAAACCTACGACCTTAACCTCTAGTGTGATCAATAAAAGAGAGACGCAGCTAAGAGCATCCACTACCCGGTTAAGATTGCCTTTCAGATGTTTAATGTTAAAGGAGTACTCCTGCAGGTATTAGACCCATTTAGCGTGGCGGGGGCTGATTTTACCTTGTGAGTTGACGAACCGTAATGACTCGTGATCGGAAAGGATAACGAACTCCTTAGGAAGGAGGTAGTGCCGCCAATGTTGGAGGCACTGAATAATGGCATAAAACTCACGATCGTAATTGGAGTAATTAAGCTTAGGCCCCGCAAGCTTCTCACTAAAATAACCTACCGGATGCCCCTCTTGTTTTAAAATGCCTCCAATACCAATCCCGAATGCGTCACAAGACAACTCAAAGACCTTATTAAAATCTGGTAATCGCAAGAGGGGTGCTTCAGACATCCGGGCCTTAATCGTGTGGAATGCTTTGGTGGCAGATTTTGACCACACAAATTCACCTTTCTTCATGCATTCCGTGATGGGAGCCATAATGCTACTAAAATCGCGTATGAACCGGCGGTAGAAGGTGGCTAAACCGTGGAAACTTCTAACTTCCCTAATATTGGTGGGTTCCGGCCAATCCACTATGGCCTGGACCTTCTTAGGATCAACGTGTATGCCCTCTGAACTAACAATGTATCCTAGGAACTCCACCGACGATACATAGAACGTGCACTTCTTAATATTGACAAATAGTTTCTCCATTCGGAGCGTCTCCAAAATAATCTTCAAATGCCCCTCATGATCGGAAGTCGAGGTGCTAAAAATGAGTATATCATCAAAATAGACCACGATAAACTTCCCAATATATGGTTGAAATACGTGAGTCATCATCCGAGAGAACGTACTTGGGGCATTGGAGAGCCCGAACGGCATTACTAGCCACTCATAAAGTCCTTCCTTCGACTTAAGCGTTGTTTTCCACTCATCCCCTTCTCTAATCCGTATTTGGTGGTAGCCACTCCTAAGATCCAATTTTGAAAAGATTATGGCCCCGGCTAACATGTCCAATAGGTCGTCCAAACGCGGGATGGGGAAACGGTATTTAATAGTGATTTCATTAATGGCCCTACTATCCACACGCATTCTCCATGACCCGTCTTTCTTGGGTGCTAGCAAGGCGGGAACGGCGCATGGGCTTTTACTATGACGAATAAATCCTCTTTGCAATAATTCAGCAATTTGGGTTTGCAACTCCGCATGGGCGGATGGATTCAATCGATAGTGCGGTAGGTTGGGTAGGGAGGAACCCAGAATGAGATCGATGGTATGTTAGATATCCCGCAACGGGGGTAATGTTGTGGGCAACTCTTCCGGATACACATCCTTATACTCTTCTAAAAGATCACGCAATGCCGGCGGTAGACTCTCGAACGATGGCCCGTCGCCCTTGACTTGTAGACAAACTAGCGCATAAAGGATACCCTCTACGAAAGAGTGACGCTCGTGCTCTTTCCTACCAATTAAAGTTAACGTCTTCTTCTCCGCTGGCACAATTGTGTTCGAAGAGGCGATCGAGGGGTCCTTAGGTGGAGTGGGCGTCAAGGTAACAGTCTTGTCGTTAAACTTGAACTCATAGGTGTTTGCACGGCCAAAGTGGGTCACATCATAATCAAAGAGCCATGGACGCCCTAATAATACGTGACAAACATCCATCGGGATAACGTCGCACCAAACCTTATCTACGTATCCCTTAATAATTAACGACACTAGACATCGCTTAGACACCCCAATTGAAGTTTTGTTGACCCAAGCGATCTTATATGGTTGGGGGTGTGGTTCCGTGCTTAACTTCATCGTGTGACCGCATTTTCACAAATTACGTTCATGCAACTCCCGTTATCAATAATCAGTTTACACCACTTATCACCGCTTTTAAAATTCAAGGAAAATATGCTCGTCCTATTATACTCGTCCAATACTCGCGTGGTAGCTAAGATGCAACGCATCACCATCATGTAAGACTCATTTTCCATATCACTAGGCTCGCCTTCAGATTCATCCGCGGCCTCATAAACAATTTTGGCGGGTTCGGAGGGAGAGCCCATAAGTGCTAGGGGCTTCATTTTAGTGGGGCACTCACTAGCATAGTGCCCTAGGATCCCGCAAGTGAAACACGTGGCGTTAGTCTTACTAATCCTCCCTATCAGAACTCTCTCACCGGTGGGGCTCCTGGTGTTCCTAGCGGTAATGACTACAGAATTCGAATCAGTCGACCGAAACTTTCCCTTGTCCCGCATGGAGGATGAAGGTGGGGGGCCCAAAAGGGACCTTCCCTTCTGGAATGCTCATCCCTTGGACCTGTGGGCATTATGCTTTTCTATATCCAAGGCGGCATTGAATGTCGTGTTAAGGTCCGTATGACCATAACGCAGGAGTTTGCCTTGGATGTCTGAGTTGAGTCCCTTGTGAAAATGTGATAGCGTAACCTCGGGCATTTCTCGGACGTCACACCGAACCATCAATTCCTTAAGGAGTCCCATGTACTCCGCTACCGATTTGCTCCCGTGACGATGGGTGGCTAACTCATCGAACATTTGAGTTCGGTGATACGCCGGGACATATTGGTCAGTCAGGAGTGCTTTCATGGCAGCCCACCCAATTGGGGGGACTCCATTTACAGCACCTAGACGCCTCTCTTCGTTCAGCCAAACTGTTTTGTCCCTACCCTGAAGCTTCATCCGAGCAACCCGAACCTTCTCAACGTCGATCAGGTTGTGCCACTCAAAATAGCACTCGATCTCCATGATCCAGTCTAAAAATACTTGGGGCTCACCCATACCATCGTATGATGGTGCATCTATCTTCACGGCCCTAGTGACGTCAAACTCATATGGAGCTCGAGGTGCTTGCTCATCGTCCTGATCACGGGGAGGGTTTCGTCTCTCATATCGCTGGTTGGCGGCCTGGGGTTGAGGACCCGGTCGATTCAATCCAACGCCGTCAAGAGGGTTGGCAGCGGGATTACGAGGTGCCGCTTGATTTAAGGCCAGCCCTTGTAATAATTGAGTGAGGGCATCAAACCGCTCGTTAAACTCTTCCTGAAGCTCCGCGATCGTCGCCGGAGCGTGCTCAACCTCATGGTCATCTGACATGCGTGAAGTGGACGGGGAATACTCTGTACCACGCCTAGTGCGCATACACAGTAGGACAAGCGATTTTCTTTTGTAAAAATAGTTTTGACCAGAATAATTTTATAAAGTAGAATTTTTACGCGCTTAACTGCTAGGCGAATGAAAATACTTTTTCAGACTTTTGTGCTTAAAAATAAGGAGAATTTTTGTTAGGAATTTTTTTTGTTTGACAAGTTTTAAAATTCCGAGGTTTTTTTTACTACAAGCAGACCAATCGCAAAATTTCAGATTTTGACTGTACTAACGAACGCACCGATTAGGGGGCGGATAGCCTACAGATCTGAGAGTAAGGATGGTGTCGAGATAGAACTCAACACAACCTGGATTTGATACCAAATTTGATGTAGGCCACCGGACTGAGGTGGTCGCACACGACCATGAACAAAGGACTCTCGCCTCCCCGCTCTACCCAACACAAAATAGACGCAGCCCTCAAATATGCTTATTATTAATTTAACGCAGTGTACGGGTAGCAACCGTTTGAGTATGAATATAGGCTATAGACCTATATCCACACAAGCTAAAAGGAATAATATTGATTCTGGACGAGCGCGGTGTTGTACCAAAGAAAATCCACCAAAACAAAATGATTCGAAAAAGGGAGGATTTTTCCCCAACAAGAACAAAGCAAGGATCGCCAATCCTTTTTCGTACGTTTCAGAAATGTCCAAGATAATACAAAATCCGCAAGAAAATAACCACGAAAAATTCGTTGCCTCCAAAGTCACGCCAGAACTCAACCACCACAAAAATAATCTAAGAAAAGAAAACTCTTTGGAAGGAAGTGTCGTTACCCACTCAGAGTTTGTAGATCCGAGATATTGGATCCACAACAAATGATCGTTCCCTCTACTAGTCCACCAGAGATGAGCCAAAGAAGATGTACACGTCCGCCTTCGTCGATCCATGCCCGAGTGAGTTTTCCCCAACCCTATATTGCACCTTGGATCTTCCTCTATGTTGCTGGCCGAAACACCTTGAGGAGAAGGAAATAGGCGAGAGGAAGGGAAACATAAATGTAGCGGGGAAGGAGAAGAAAGGGAAGGGAGGAAGAGAGGTGGTGGTCAGCGACCTTGGAGAGGAGAGCGGGCTCTCGATCGAACTGAGGGAGAATGAGAAAGAGAAGAAGGAGAGGGGGCGGCCTCCTTGGACGAATCCTATAGAGGGAAAGGGAGGGGGATCCAATGGCAGGGAGAGGCCGAACTAGAGAGGGAAGAAGGAGAGGGGGCGGCTCCAGTGGGGGCGCCGAACTTGAGAGAGGGAAGACGGAGAGGGGGGCGGCCAAGAGAGAACGAGTCCAGGAGAGTAGCTTAGGGTTTCAAATTTTATCTTTAATAATTAACTAAGTTTTACATCAAGCCTTGACCTTATATAAGGCCTTACACACACCAATGGCTATATGCAGCCCAAAATAAACTAAAAATAGCAATGGTCGGCTAAACGCAGACCAACATATGTAAATGCAGCAAAGGCTGGCTAAACGCAGGCCAGATTAAATGTCCAAAATAAAAATAACATGAAGAAATGAAATAGTAATTTAAATAAGGTTCTTCATGTGCCGAGGGCGAAGATTGTAACGTTGCCCATCAAGCTCATCGTGGCGTCGCAAATCCTTGGATGGTGGTGGTGGATCATCATCAACTGCATCTTCATCATGATGTGGGTCGTCGTCCCCATCATTTGTATTGTCAGATTCTTTCTTCCTCTGCTGATTGAGATCTTGCTGTCAAAAGATGGTGATGATGAAGAGCAGCTGTTGAGATTCTTTGTTCTATCAGATCAAGAACACCAGAGCCTTCTATTCTCTTTCACAGCTCTGTATTAGGGTTCCTGAAAGAGAGAGGGAGAAGAAAACAGGAAACCTTAATTTGAGAAGAGACGGCTGATTGTGATTAATGCTCTATTCTTCTCTTCCTTCTCTATCCTTATATACCATGTCTCAATTTTGAATTTGTTTCCTTTTTTAGGTAAGACCTGAAAAGACATATTTGAAAGACATTATCTTTCCTTCCTTAATTACTTCTCGACCCATCCAACCAGAAGGTGTATACTTCCAAGAAAGCCTTTTTCTCCTTCTTTAATGTTTCCTTCTTCTTCAGGTAATTATTAGACCCTTAGAGAACGGTCTGAGAGATGTGGGCCATGATAGAAGCCTCAGAATAACAGCTGTAAAGATTGAACTTTCACAGACTGTATTCGACGTAGCGTCGAATTAACTTCCTCTCTTATCGACGCTGCTTCGAGTTCATCTAAGAGCTGCTTCGATTTCTTCTGTGCTCTGACTGAACTTAGCTAGTTGTCGTTGCGTCGATTCCTTATAGACGCACTCGTCGAGTTGAATAACATCCACTCTGACTTCCATTAACTGCGTCGAGATGAAGTCGACATTGCATTGACTTTAGATTGCTTTGACATGTATTCCCTTCTGTGTTGAGTTTGAAGTAGAAGTTGCATCGACTTCTCAAGTTCCTTCGACAAGTCTCTGTACTCTGCGTCAATATCTATTCGACGTAACGTCGACTAGTGTTACTTCGACAGTAGAGTTGAGCCACTTGGACTTCTAGTAGCAGTAGTGTCGACATGAACTCGAAGTTGCATCGAATTCCATTCGACGCCATTATTAACTTTGCCCAAATTTGCAGCCCTTTAACTGGTCTTGACACTTTAGGTTGAGTGTGACATCCTAAGACATCTAGAGACCGAGTTACCCTCACTATACAATGGGTAAACTAAATCCTAGTGAATAAAATCACTTTTAATTAATTTGTTAAGTTAAATTAAGGGTTTTTCCCAGCAATCTCCCCCTATTTATCTTAACCAATTTTACATTTTGTTCTGAGTGATTTTATACAATATTTATAAACAACAATACATTTCATATAAAATAATGCAGACTAAAAATTGTGAATTGTATCACACTATTCTTATATATTTCCATTCAATTGTTAGGCAATAAGAATTGTATCACATTGTTCTTCCCAGTATATATACTTGTCTTCATAAGAATTAATCACATAATACCTCTTAATTAAGAGTCCTTCTCAGGAGTCCTTCTCTTCCTTGAGAACACCTTTGGAGTTTTTCTTTGAGCTACTTTTAAAGACTCATCAACATCAGTTGCTCCAGCATCCTCTTTCTCTTTTGTCAACCCCATGATCATCAGCATTCTTGTCAGCTTCTTGGGGAGCTTCTTGAACAGTTGTTGTACTTACAGCTTCCATTTCCTCATCTAGATTCCTCTGAATGTCTGGGGCTGGCTCCCCCTGGTTCTGTGCAGTTTGATCAAGCTCCTTTATAGCTTCCTGTGCAATATTTGTTATTTCAACTATCATCTCCTCATCTTTAGGCTGCCTTTGAATACCTGGGAGCTCCCCTTGATCTGCTAGCTCCCCTGGATCTGTGCTCCCTGAAAGGTAGTTACCTTGTCAAGGGCAGGCTCATTATCAGCATCACCCTGAACTTCTCCCCCTAAGTTAGGACCCTCTTCCTCTAAGATATTCTCCCCCTTCTTGACCTTGCTGGCCAGGGAGTTTAAGAATTCTCTTATAACCATAGAGGAAGAGACAAATTCCTGTAATCCCTGGAGGGATCTCTTGGTATCCAGCATCACAGCCTCTACCTGTGAATATTTCCTATCAAACTTCTTAGCCTGGTTGGCAACTAGATCAGCAAAGGTGGAGGAAGCAAGAGCTACAACCTTAGAGATGATTTGCTCAATGTCAATGGGAGGATGAGCTGGAGGTGGAGGAGGTGATGGAGGAATGTTTTCTGGAATGAGGATAGTAGACATCAGGGGAAAAGTATGTTGATGATGATGGTGGTGGAGGTGGAATAAATTCAAGGTCTAGTATGAGGGTGGATGGCTGAAGAGATGGTTAAGGTATTGAAGTGGATTGGGGTTGTTGTTTTTGTTGCTGTTGTTGTGTGTCTTCATGATGGGGCTCTAAAACTATGTCCATTGGGGAAGAATCATCCCTTGGGGGATCTGGAATCTCCCTATTTGAATCTAGAGGGGGAGGAGATGGAGGAGGAGAAGATGTAGCTTGACCAGGCTTCAAGATCTGCCTGGTCCATTTTGAGAATATCCATATATTTATTCTTTTGCCAGGAGGAATGGGCACTCCTTTGGACTTGCAGATGTTTGGATAATGTTTGAGGAGCACTTGGCTCATTATTCTCATATAGGGATTTTATTTATGGGCATACTTGTGCCAAATAATCTTTAGGAGCAGTCTTCCCCAGTTCACCTTCTTGTTAAGTACCAGAATTCTCATTACTTGTAGTTGCTGCTTTGGTATTGCATCATGAATAGACACCTTGTAGAGCACCACTTTTCCTACAATGTCAGCTAGGAATCTGTATTCCTCTGCCAGGTCAACCTTTTTGAGGTTAATTGGCTTCTCCTTCCTGAACTGCATTTTTTCTAGTACATTTTTACTTCTTCTGTTGTTAGTTCATTTGAGTCATTCCCTGTAGGTAGATTAAATGTTTGGGAGAGAATTTCTTCAGACACACTGATGTCTTGGCCAGATATTGTCCCGTGGAGAGTACCATCATCTGTCACTGAAACGGTATCCTTGAATTCTGTAAGTTCTATGTATAGAATCTTACATCGTGTGGATATGAGCTTTGTTAATCTAGCAGAATCAAATAGGCCATGGATGGCCTTGAAACTTTCTGTGGCCGCATTGAAGGAGTAAAAGTCGACATCGAATCCTGAGTTCATCTTTGTTGGAGCCATTTGAGTTAATGTACCTGCAGGTAAGAAGAAAACAAGAGACAGATAGCACGAGAGACACGAGCGCAAGAGAGCTGGAGAGGAGGAGAGCAAGAGAGCAAGAGGAATAAAGTTCGACAGCGTAAATGTTTCGACATAGTAGTTGTTTAATAGTAGATGAATCGCCGCTACTTAGGGTTTATGTCAACACACCATCGATATTACTTATTATTTGGCGCACAAATCTATGTTGAGATTGCTTCTAGATGCAATTCTGCGCGCGCTGATGAATCGACGTTGCGTCGACTAGTACTCGACGTAGCTTCGAGACTATTCAAAGATCGTAAGCCGACATAGTCCTGTCAACGTTATGTCGATTTCTAATCGATGCGACTTCAAATTTAATCAGTAATTATTATGTCGACGTATGCTTCGATAAGAAATTGACGCTGAATCGAATTCTATTTGAATTGTCTTCTCTGTGTTCTTCTCGACGCTGGCGTCGAGTAGAAGTCAATGGTTAGTCGACTTCTTTTCGACGCAGCCCAAAAAAAAGAAAAAATATCTATTTCTTTTAGAAGATTCTTGCTGTTTTTCCCAGCAATTTTATTTATTGAAAATAGATTATACTATTAGTTTCATAAACTATAGAGACAAATCAAGATAGAGTTTACTCCCTTGGGTGAAGTTTGTTTCTTATCTTTGTCCTACATTTTCCTTCAACTCTATTCTCTCCTGAGTGGGATCCTACCTAACCCTGCACAAGTAATTCAAACATTAGAAGGAACCCAGGTTACCTTGGGTCTTTTGCATTTACCATTATAGAGTTCAATGAAAGAATAGAATGGTCTTTCAAGATACCCTTTGGGATGATAAGGAATGGATCTCTCAAACCTATTATTTTGATGTTTGAAATGACTATAGAATGTATCAAAATATAACAAGTCAGCAGAGTGTCTTATTATCCTAGGTTTTACTTTACCCTATTGTTCTTTGTTATTTTGTTTTCATATGTTGTTCTTACTAAGGGTTTCACCTTATTAGTTTTACCTATCCTATCTGAGTGATTGGGACTCTCACCCTTATATGAGGCACTCTTCTCCCTAGGCTGATAACTACTAGGTCTAACAAAAGACAATAGATTTTTCCAGTCATGCTTCCTAGGAGGTTCTGTGCTGGTGGAGAGTTCTGCCCCTAATCCTAGATGATTAAATCTCATAGAGAGATTTTCAGTGATGTCTATGAGTTTTTGACTCCTCCCATTGAGAGAGTCCTCAAAGGCCTTTGCCTCTGCTTGCTCTTCTTTTAGTCTTATATTTTCTATCCTGATTTCTATTAGTTCTGATTCTTTATTATTAATTTCTTCCATTATGCCTTGATTTCTTACATATACATCAAATTTCTTTAATTTTTCTAGTTCTAACCCAATAATGTCTAATTCATTTTCTACCCTAACATGATCAATGTAGAATTCTCTAAAACAAGTTTTAAAATCTTCTGATTCAAAATCAAATTCATCAAAATTTGATACATGCTCTTCTTCATCATCTGATGACATTCCCAGTGCCATCATGCAGGCTGCTTCAGCTTCTGCTTCATCTTCACTTTCAGATGAGGATGAGCTCTCCTCTGCTTCTGAATCACTCCAGGTTTCAACAATGAAACCTTTGCCTCTCTTCTTGTCCTTTCCTCTGAAGGACTTCTTTTTCTTCTTCTCTTCTTTGGAGCTGCTTCTTTCTCTTTTCTCTTGTGGGCACTCAGGAGCAATGTGCCCTGGCTTGTTGCATGTGAAGCAGATGATCTCCTTCCTTGGAGTTTTATCATACCTGGGCCTTGAATCTCTTTCTCTTCTCCTTGAGTCTTCAGTCTTGACCCACTTCTTGAATCTCCTTGCTAGGAGATTGAAGATCTCATCTTTAGGAATAGAGGTTTCTCCTTCAGTTACTTTTAGAGCTATGTTCCTTTGAATAGGGGCTGGAGTGGTCTCCCTCTCTTCTGACTCAGCCCTATTCTTTAGCAACATCTCATATGACTTAAGCTTTCCCAGCAAAGCTTCAGTGGAGATTTCTCTATGGCATCTGGACTCCCTGATTGCCCAGATTCTGGAATCCCATGAGCTAGGGAAGCACATGAGGATCTTATCATTAATTTCAGTTAAGGATATCTCCTTGTCTAAGCCTCTGAGCACATTAATGATCAGACTAAATCTGTCATACATGTTGGCAACTGATTCTTCAGCTTTCTTTTGAAAGTTCTCATACTGGGATATGAGAAGGGACTTTTTGTTCTTTCTTTCATCAGCACTTCCCTCCACCATTGTGGTGAGTGAATCTCAGATCTCCTTTGCTGATTGGCATTCAACAACCTTCTGAAAGATGTCATCTGACATTGTTGACACTAAAATATTCATGGCCTTGGAATCACATGCCTTGACCTTCTTTTCAGCTTTTGTCCATTCCTTTCTTGGGACAGCCACAGTTGTTGAGGATTCTCTTTCCTTTTGTCTGACTGGAGCAGGAGGACATGTGAGAAGAACATCATAGATATCTTCATCAATGGAATTCATGTAAAGTCTTACTCTAGCTTTCCAAAGTGTGAACTTATTTAAGTTACACACTGGAGGTCTTGTTGAAGCATAATCCTTAGTACTCATGTTCATAGAGAATAGTTTTAATTTAAAGATTTAAGAGTAGGAGGTCTTTTTGATCAAGGTGTTAGCCTTTTATTGATCAACCTCCCTCTGATACCAATTGAAAGTGCACAATGTGCCTTTGAGATTCCTCTAGAGGGGGGTGAATAGAGTTTTAAAATATTTCTACCCTAACTGTGTTTAACAATAATTTATTCTAAGGAGTTATGCTTAACAATCCAGGCATAATAAAGAATGCAAAAAATGAGTGCAGAATAAAAGACTGGGATAGCACAGAAAATCACAGCACAGACACAATGAATTTTATAGAGGTTCACCAAAATGTGGGTAGTCCTCTCTTCTACCACCTGGTAGGAATGCACCACCTGTGCCTGAGTCTTTTGATCAGGAGACTCTTAGAACCAATGATCTTTTGATAAGGAGATCATGAACCACCATATCTTTTGATAAGGAGATCTTCAACCACTGAATCCTTTGAAGAGGGATTAATAAAACTCTTTTACAGGAAATAGAAAGAGAAGGAGAAGAAGGAAGGTTAAAGGAATTCTGTTCTCAAAATTCTTATGAAGGCTGTATGAGATTCGGCCTCTTAGTTATTCCAAAGAATCTGCTCTTGATTATCCCCTGCTTGATAATAGATTGCATGAGCTTTGTATTGTCAGATTCTTTCTTCCTCTGCTGATTGAGATCTGGTTGTCAAAAGATGGTGATGAAGAGCAGCTGTTCAGATTCTTTGTTCTATCAGATGAAGAACACCAGAGCCTTCTATTTTCTTTCACAGCTCTATATTAGGGTTCCTGAGAGAGAGGGAGAAGATGACAGGAAACCCTAATTTGAGAAGAGATGGCTGATTGTGATTAATGCTCTATTCTTCTCTTCCTTCTCTATCCTTATATACCTTGTCTCTATATTGAATTTGTTTCCTTTTTAGGTAAGACCTGAAAAGGTATATTTGATAGACAATCTCTTTCCTTCCTTAATTACTTCTCGACCCGTCCAACTAGAAGGTGTATACTTTCAAGAAAGCTTTTTTCTCCTTCTTTAATGTTTCCTTCTTCTTCAGGCAATTATTAGACCGTTGGAGAACGGTCTGAGATATGTGGGCCATGATAGAAGCCTCAAAATGACAGTTGTAAAGATTGAACTTTCACAGACTGTATTCGACGTAGCGTTGAATTAACTTCCTCTCTTATTGACGCTGCTTCGAGTTCATCTAAGAGTTGCTTCGATTTCTTCTGTGCTCTGACTGGACTCAGCTAGTTCTCATTGCGTCGATTCCTTATAGACTCACCCGTCGAGTTGAATAGCATCCACTCTGACTTCCATTAACTGCGTTGAGATGAAGTCAACGTTGCGTCAACTTTAGATGGCTTTGACATGTACTCCCTTTTGCGTCGAGTTTGAAGTAGAAGCTGCGTCGACTTCTCAAGTTCCTTCGATAAGTCTCTGGACTCAGCGTTGATATCTATTCGACGTAACATCGACTAGTGTTACTTCGATAGTAGATTTGAGCCACTTGGACTTCTAGTCAGAGTAGTGTCGACATGAACTCGATGTTGCATCGAATTCCATTCGACGTCATTATTAACTTTGCCCAAATTTGCAGCCCTTTAACTGGTCTTGACACTCTAGGTTGATTATGACATCCTAAGACATCTAGAGACCATGTTACCCTCACTATACAAAGGGTAAATTAAATCCTAGTGAATAAAATCACTTTTAATTAATTTGTTAAGTTAAATCAAGGGTTTTTCCCAACAACTTGCTACATGGGCGTGACCTGAGGTGTGTTGAAGAAGACATCAGAACAGCTAGCCTTCTCTATGGATCTAGAAGCTTGGTTGGTGACACGCTACACATCCTCGGTCACGGGCTTGATCAAAGGCGTGACCTTGTGATTCATAGAGATATCGGGTCGATCGGCTTTAAGGCGCAGCTTATCATCTTGACTAGGAGTACACGGGCGTGACCCGCTACATGGCCTCAGTCACTAGTGTGACTGAGGTCATGACTTGATCAATTAATAGAGATTTGCTGGATGTGGCCAGATTCATTGAGACATGTTCGTGAATTGATACACGGCCTCTGTCACCGGTGTGACTTGACAATTTCCTGGCTGGAAGGCGGTAGTGAGCTAAAAATAAGAATTTAAGTAGACACACCCTCGGTCACGGGCGTGACCAAGGAAGTGACCTAACAAAATAATAGAAAACATAAAAAAAGATAGAAATATTAAGTTCGAAATGAAAATATATAAACATGCATTTTATTCATTAATTTTCATATGAACTGTTGAAGGTTTCTCATCAAGGGTGGCGGGGGATCGAGACCCGCCATCAACAACGCACTGTAGCTGAGAAACAGGCTCAGAGATGCGTTGGGGTGTATGGGCTGCAGCCCTTGTAAAAAAGCGGGCGGAAGTGCGGCCCACATCGAGCGAGGTGTGGGAGATGGCGTCGGCCCGTCAACCGTGGCAGGCAGCCCACTGGTGTGGAGATGGACCGGCCTGTGAGCCGGGTTGCCAGACCATCAGTGTGCTGGTTGGGCCGGGTTGTTACAATGGGCGTGACCAAAGGCGTCACCTAACAAAATAATAGAAAACATACAAAAAGATATAAATATTAAGTTTGAAATGAAAATATATAAAACATGCATTTTATTCATTAATTTTCATAAGAAATTTACAATTTTAATTAAAACAATGCTAAAACTATACTAAAAATACGTATAAATTACTATTCATCAAATACCCCATACATAAGCTTTTGCTATTCCAGAGGAAAAGTAAGAGAGATACCTATAAGACACTAATAAATTTATAAGTTACTAAAATTCTATTTAATCAAAAGTAAGCTTGAAATAAACTTTGGATAATTAAAGAGGTAAATCCTATTTTATGATAAAGATTTAAAAAGAGCGAAAAAGTTTTAGCCAACAAGACTTATTAGGTTAACAAGATAGTGAACATAAGTTTGCAATCATTAGCAACATAATTAGATTAGAATTATAGAAACTTTAACTTTTTAAAGAAATTTTTAAGAATAAATAAAACCTACTATTTATGCTCTCCCAAAATTTTGATTTATACCTAATTTCAATTATATTGGCTAAGGGGTATAAACTTGGTAAAAGAAGAGATTCTTGATTGGGGGTGATGAATTTTATCCTCTCACCCCACTCAATTTTTTTTTTTTGTAAATGTTTAGGGAACGAAAATCTTATTCCCATGTCATATAATCTTTTTAGAATTCACTCTTCAAAAACCCAAAATAAATATGTTTAGGGAACGAAAATCTTATTCCCATGTCATATAATCTTTTAATGAAATTGGGTGCCTATGTTTACGGAATAAAATCTTATTCCCATTGAAAAAAAAATCTTTTAAATGATTACCAAGAAAAAGGCTAAGGGGAAAGAGGTATAAAAAGAAATTTCTATATTTAAAATGAAAAAAAAAATTTGAGTGCATATTTTAGTAGATAGAACATTCATAGATTTCACAAGTTATGAAGTATTGATAATTAAAATCTAAAGATGTTTTGCCAACATAATACAAAATGAAGTTATTTAGGGATAATAAGAAGTAGTATTAAAAAAATTATTCTCTACTTAAATTAAAATCATAACGTGCTCTTTAAAACTAAATTTTCAAGATTTTAAATCAACAAACTATGATAAAAATAAAAGTTTTAGCAGAACAAAAATAATGAAAATGCTTATAAATAAACTCTAACTAGCCTTGAAAATAACAAAAAACTAAGTATTGGTTTTATTTATATTTTTGGATTTTTTGCTAAGTTTTTCTTATTATTTTTTTTATTTCGATTTTGATATAAATATACAAATTCTTAAATAAAAAAGGAAAAGAAAAAGAAAGTAAAAAAAAGGAGAAAGAAGAAAGCAAAAAATACGAATATGATTTTTTGGGGGTTTTCTAAGTTTTTTCATCAAAAAAAAATTCATCCTTTTTTGAAATTTGCCAAATATTAATACTTAATAAAAATAAAAAGAAAAGAAACTTAAGATAAAACAAAAATGCAAAAGGAAACAAAGAAAAAATACATATATAAGTTTTTTGGGGGTTTTTTTGAAGTAAATTAACATCTATTTTTTTGTTTTTCTAATTTTTTTTAATAGTTTTTTTGGGGGGTTTTTTCTAAAATAAAAGAGAGGGAGAAAATTAAAAAAGAGGGGGAAAACACCCCATACTTAAAATTCAACATTGTCCCTTTTGTTGAAATTAGGTATGAGGAACATATATATATATAAGCATGAAATAGAGGAAAAAAATAAAAGTCAAAAAAGAAAATAGAAGGGGAAAGGGCACGTCCCTGATTTTGAGACGGGGCGACCGCATGAACACTCAGAAAAAATAATAAAACTATGTAAAAACCTAAGAGAAGATAAGATTTTTTTTTTTGAACATAATGAATATAGAACACTTTAAAAATATAGAAAATAAATAAAACAAAAAAAAGAAATTATTTTTGGTCTTTTTTAATAAGTTTTGTTTTAAAAAATTTTCTTTTAACTCAAAAGTTACAAAACATAATTTCAAAATACGAAAAACTATACAAAAAAAATTAAAGCAAAACAAAAGAAAGAGAGATGTTTTTTTTTCATTTTGATGTTGTACAATTTTTTTTGAATTTTTATTTTGTTTTCTTAATGAAAATAAACAAAACCTAAATCTATATACATAGAAAACTATAAAAGAAGGTAAAATAAACAAAACCTAAATCTATATACATAGAAAACTATAAAATAAACATTTTTTTGAATTTTTTTTATTAGTTTTTCATTTTTTTTTGATATTTTAGGATTTCTTAAAGTTTATAAAAATTAGGAATGAAATATTTTTGTTGTTTTTGAAATTTTTAAATTTTTGGTGGTTTTTATAGGGGAAAAAAGATAAGGATAAAATCAATAGCATTTCTCTTTTCAAAATATTTATAAATATCCCCGGCAACGGCGCCAAAAACTTGATGATTTTTATTTGAATTTTTGTAGAAAAGCTTCCGTGATGAGTAGAATTTGGCGAGCATTTTTAGGGGTCCTACGAGTATTTCTACTTCGAGAAACTAACCATTATCCTATCGACAGATAGAAGTAATAGTCTTTTCTTCTTTCAAAATATCGATAATTACTCCCCGACGACGGCGCTGAAAACTCTAAAATTATAAGAAAAGGAGCTTTTTGCAAAGCTTTTGGAAGTTTATCCAAACTAATCTTCGATAAAGGCAAGTATACATTATCGCTTATAGCATGGGATATTTTAAAAAATATCAAGGTCATATTTAGACTTGGGTCTGTCGAATACTTCTACTTCGAGAAAATGAACTGTTGTTATTTCGGAGAAAACGTTAATAAAAACTAACTAAAACTAAATAAATAAGAAAACAAAAGCTTAATAAAATTAAAAACAAGAAAACAAAACTTAAAATAAAATTAAAACAAGAAAACAAAACTTACAATAAAATTAAAACAAGAAAACAAAACTTACAATAAAATAAAAACAATAAAACTTAAAATAAAATAAAAACAAGAAAACAAAACTTAAAATAAAATAAAATAAAAACAAGAAAATGAAAATAACATGAAATGAAAGATGCAAAAAAGGGAAAAAGCTAAAAACTAAATAAAAATAACGCACAAATAAAACAAAATTAAAAAGGGAAAAATTTGCAAGAAAGGAAGTTACAGAAAATGAAATGGCATAAAATGAAAGCTAAGCTAGAAATGAATATTGCATGACTTGATCAATTCGTCGAGATTTGCTGGATGTGGCCAGATTCTTCGAGAGATGTGCGTGACTTGATACACGGCCTCTATCATGGGAGTAACCGAGGACGTGACTTGACAATTTCATGGCTGGAAGACAGCAGTGAGCTGAAATTAAGAATTTAAGTAGGCACGCCCTCGGTCACGGGCATGACCGAGTGCGTGACCTAACAAAAAACATAGAAAAAGATAGAAATATTAAGTTCGAAATGAAAATTTATAAAACAAGCATTTATTCATTAATTTTCATAAGAAATTTAATTAAAACTATACTAAAATGCGCATAAATTACTATTCATCAAATACCCTCATACTTAAGCTTTTGCTATTCTAGAGAAATAGTAAGAGAGATACCTATAAGAAACTAATAAAATTTCTAAGTTACTAAAATTCTATTTAATCAAAAGTAAGCTTGAAATAAACTTTGGACAAATAAAGAGGTATATCCTATATTATGATAATGATTTACAAAGAGCGAAAAAGTTTTAGCCAACAAGACTTCTTAGGTTAACTAGATAGAGAACATAAGTTTGCAATCATTAGCAACATAATTAGATTAGAATTATAGAAACTTTAAAATTTAAAAAAATTAAGAATAAATAAAACCTACTATTTATGCTCTCCCAAAATTTTGATTTATACCTAGGTTTCAATTATATTGGCTAAGGGGTATAATGTAACGGTCCAGTACTGCCAACACGGGACACAGCTGGACCGCGGGCACCTTCCCAGCCCAGGCCCACCAACACGGGACCCAGCTGGGACCAGAAGGGTTCAGCCTAACCAGATGGTCTGCAGACCATATGCACCCCAACCCCTCTCTGTCCCACCACAGGGCATAGTGGGTTGTTGGAGACCGCAGTCCCCCTTTGATGAGAATTGAGCCAGTTAAGCGGCAGCGCGTGGACTTCCCAGGAGGTCACCCATCCCAGAATTGCTCCAGCTCGAGCACGCTTAACTATGAAGTACTTTCACTTCTCATCACCAATTGAGCTGTGAAAGTACTCCATAATTAAGCGTGCTCGGGCTGGAGCAATTCTGGGATAGGTGACCTCCTGGGATGTCCACGCGCTGCCGCTTAACTGGCTCAAATTTCATCAAAGGGGGACTGCGGTCTCCAACAACCCACTGTACCCTATGGTGGGATAGAGAGGGGTTGGGGTGCACGGTCTGCAGACCATCTGGTTAGGCTGAACCCTTTCGGTGCCAGCTAGGTCCCGTGTTGGCGGGACTGGACCGTTACAAAAGTGCAATCCTAGAGGAAAGTACTTTTGTAACGGTCCAGTCCCGCCAACACGGGACCCAGCTGGACCGTTGGCACCCTCCCAGCCCAAGCCCGCCAACACGGGACCCAGCTGGCACCGGAAGGGTTCAGCCTAACCATATGGTCTGCAGACCGTGCGCCCCAACCCCTCTTCATCCCACCACAGGGCACAGTGGGTTGTTGGAGGTTGCAGCCCCCCTTTTCATGAGAAATGATTCAGTTAAGCGGCAACGCATGAACTTCCCAGGAGGTCACCCATCCCATGACTACTCCAGCCCGAGCACGCTTAACTATGGAGTTCTTTCACTTCTCATCACCAATTGAGCTGCAGCAAACTATGTAAGACGCTTTTTTCTTTTACAAACCCGGGTCTTATGCCTAGAACCGCCGCTTTGCGGTGACACCCTCACTCGGGAAGGTCGTCACTACAAAACGCCGATCCTGTCGGCCTTATCGATCACAGAAAAGTAAATCTAACAAACTTTAGAGAAGACAAGTCCACATCACATAAATAGTAAATCGTCATATAGAGATGTCCACATGAAGTAATTGAAATAAAATATAGAAATAACAGGGGCTCCTGCCCGATACATCAATTCCTCACTACATTTTCTCTCGCGGAAGCATAAAATACTAAAGCTAAACGATGCTCACGGATCCTACCAAGGGTGCTCCCGTGCTAGATTGCCCTGTCTCCATCTTCACCAGCCTCTGGTGTTGCAGCATCTCCTCGGTCCCCTACAATGATAAGGTCCACCGACCGTTAATCAAAAGACTAAGCCAATCCCACACCCCTCCCCCGGTGACTCCTAGGCACCGAGCGAAAGGAATGAAGCGGAGGACAATCAAATGGTGTAAACAATAGCAGGTGACGGGGGTAGAATCTACATGGAATGTCTACCAATATGCATTATATATCATAACCGAAGCAGTAAGTAAACTAGAGTAAGAACAGGTAAAGTAAACAAGTAGAGCAAACATATAATGGTAAGTAAGGAAAAGTAACCGTTGATTTATAGGAATGCCCACACAAACCTATAGACCAAGGGGTCGTTTAGCAAGGCCTATCGTATAAGAAGTCCCATAACCAACTTATACGATAGGGGTAGGGGTAAAAATGCAATGTTGATGCCATGACATGCAAGGTATGCAGTTAAATGTTATGTTCACACAAGTGCAACTCACACATTATGACTCTATGCGCACAGACCTTTAGTTCCCCCTTTTTGGAGCTAGCAAAACTCCCAGGATACTCCCGTAGTGGAAAACGGAAGCGGTGGGTTGGGCCTCGCCCACCTCTAGGTTGGTATTTGCACTACCTAACCTAGACCTATCGTACGCCTCAACGCTAAGAACACAACAGTGGAGTCCCTGCGTACTCTTGCTGGTTAGACCACCAGACTTGTCTTGGTAAAGGGTTATCCTCACTTACCGAGACCAAGTATTAATTTCGGTGCAACGACCATCAACACTAAGGACCCACCACCTTATGCACATGCAAACATGTTTACATCTATCTCCGAGCCATAAGCTCCCTGGTTAACCCGTCCAGCACAACAAACATGGTTGAGTCACAACTCACCAGACTAATAAATCTATTGCTACAACCACCGAGCCTACCGCTCATAAGACCAAACCGACTAAAGCACCCATGCCAATGGAGTGTGAGTGAGTATATTACTTAGTTAATCTTATATAACGACTTAACCCTAGAGTTTATGGTTAACCTTGGACTTCCTGAGGGTTACCCTGTAAGGGGCTCGCTACGGTGCTAGGTACTATACTGGGATGACACCCCAAGGCTCCCTTTCTCAAGGCATTTCATGTTATGGGTATCTACTCATATGCCTAAGCTTCTTACCATTTCACTTGTATTAACCCTAGGTGGTTTATGACACGCTAGGGGAAAGACGATCTTTCGTCAATCCCAAGCACGACATTACCCTTAGCTCACCTAGCACTCTTATCTCCTAAACTCCTTTTGATGACCTCATACTCTTCATCCTGACCATGTACACCAACTACATGCCACTTCCACTTGGTAGACCCCTAAATACCCAAGTTTCCCATTTTTACTATACGCAGACCAAACTAACTATATGAAGCTAATAAGTGGAAGTACTCCAAATATTCATCCACATGACTCGATATTTTTACTGGAGGACTATCATGGCATTATGGACTAAATACAAAGACTCATAATTTTCCTCAACATTTTAGCATTTATTTAAATTTCTCCAATGTTTGCCATGTATGAATATGAACATGGAGTGTAAGGTATTCTTAAGATATGACTCCCATAAAATCAAGATAAATCTATCATGCCAAAATAACAGCAAATATAGAGTGTCACAATTTTACAATCAGGAATTGTCCTCTAATTATAATATTGAATATTTATCCAAAATTAGGAATTAAAGAAGGAATCACCAAAAATGCTTGTCCAAAAATTATGGGAAAATTACCAGACATTTATAATGATCAGATAAGTTCTCAGGCCAAATTTCAGAATTTATAAAGGTAAATTAATCACATAAATGAATATTCCAGAGAAACCCTGTCTAGGGAAAATTGTGAAGGAACCTACTGTTATTTAAATCCAAAAATTATGAAAGAAATACTAGATCTCCAATATGTTCATAAAGGCTTGCTGACTAAGTTTCACAATTTATAGAAATCATTTTCTCACCTAAATAAATATTCTAACTAAATCATAATATGAACATGTTGTGTAGTAGCCTACTGATAACAACCTCCAAAAATTATATAAAAAATTACAGAGCTTCCTAGTGCTCTGAAATGTCCTATCACCAAGTTGCATATTTTTCCAGAGAGCTTTGGACCCATAATTATATTTCTTAAGATTAAGGTAAAATAAGTGCCTTGTGAATGAAGTGCTGGTTAAATCATCTAATTAATTACACAAAACTTACCAGAGGTCCATCATATGAATTTAAAGGCACTACCAAGGTTTCATCACCATCCAAGGCCATTTGAATATGTAAGTCTCTCTAATAATGAAAAGACCTAAAGGGGGTAATAACCTAATTCAGGGGAAAAAATACTTCTAAAATTCTCTCAAAATTCCCTAGGGCATTATTACACCCCATGAACATATCTACCAAGTCCCATGACCATTCTAGGACTTTTCACTACATGACCTTCACAAGGTTCTATGTGCACCTCTAGGGATAAAGCTAAGGTCCTAGGGCATTTCCACCTACACACCACCCTAAATCACTCATGGGGTGTTTCAAGAGATCCTAAACCAGGGGCCAAGGTTTCAACTCATTCTTATGAGTTTTGACCACCATACCCGAAAATAAACACCACACCCCAATTTTGAACTAAGTTGACCCAACTTGGGTAAACCAATTACCTATCAAAATCAGTCCCAAATGGGCTGAAAATTTTACCAAGGTCATATAATAACCCTAAGGAGCACCCACCAAAATATGGAGGGGATTATGGGTCATTAGACTCATTAATTAATTAATATTAGATTTATGAAATTATTACAAAAACCTTAGAAAAATATTCTCCTACAATTCCCATCTTTTGATATGATGAGGGGGTTGATATAAGTAGCCTAGGTTTCAATTTTCAAGTCAATCTCATGACCTAATCAAAAATTATACAAGGAATGGTGGCTGCCCTACCCTAGGGACCAGTCCCACCAAAATGGCTCTACAGGGAGCTACAGTGCCCCTATTGGGCTGAAACAAATTTTCACTTGATCTACACGCCAAGGACTACAAAATTTATGTTGGGCACTTTTTCATCAGAGGTGTTCTAGTATTTTTAATAATTAAAAGAAGGTACTACAAATTGTGTGACATAAATGCACATAATAATATAGCATATTCAAATGATCTTGCACAGATCTTGGCACGCATCAGTGGTCATCTTCTACCTTCAGCCAAGGGCTGAGATTTAACCGTCCTGGGCCTTCTTTCTCCTCACTTTCCCGGCCACCTAAGTGCCGCCCCGGCCGACCAATGCCACCACCACCTTCCTGGAGGTGGTGGTCGGCGATTAGAGACGGTCGCCCGGCTGGAGGTGGCCGGAGTGAGGGGATTTTGCGGAGGAAAGAGGGCTCGAAACGAGCCCTCTCGGAATCGCGATCTGAGCCCAATTGAGCTCTGATCAAGCCCCAAAATATCAGAAGATCTAGCACCAGAGGAGAGGAAGCGGAACGGACCTGTGTGGGGGCTTGGTGGCGCATATTCCGGCAAGTAGCCATGGCAGGTGGGGGAGCTTTTTGCGCCATGTCAATCCTAGCTTTTGGTGCTCGATTTCTTCGGGGAAGAGGGGGGGGTTTCACTCCTTTCCGACCTATGAAGATGTTAATGGGGTCAATTGAGGCTATAGGGGAGGAGTTACTCGAATTGCCATTAATGGCCATGAATGGAGATTTCGGTTATACTTGGGGGGGGGGGGGGGGGGGGGATGAATTGGCCATCAATTAGGTCGGGAAGAAGCTGGAAATTTCTCCTCTCCCCAAGGGGAGATGAAAGGAGCCATCAATTGCTCTCTTTCTCCCATGACTTAGTCATGACAAAACCAACTTAGGGGTCTAGCTATTTGGGGGATGTTACAAATCCCAATACATTAAAATAAAAATTTCGTCTTCGAAATTCAGGTTAGGCATGTGGGGTTTCTATTACAAGATAATGTAACATCCCAGAAAAATTAAATTATACATGTCGTAAAGAGCTCCGGGTACTTTTGCTGCATCAGGTCCAGTGGTTCCCAGGTGGGCTCCTCTTGTCCATGGTTCCTCAATAGGACCTTGACTACCGGGACCTTCTTGCGTCGCAAGACTCGTAACTCTGTGTCGTCTATCTGAACCGGCTCCAGGCGAACCGATCGATTAGTAGCTACCGGCCCTTCTGCAGTAGATATCTGCTGCTCTGGTCGTAGTAGAGCCCTCTTAAGTGAGGAGACATGGAAAACGTCATGCAGTCCCTCTAAATCTGGCGGTAGCTCAAGTCTATAAGCCAAGGGGCTGATCCGCTCTAGGATTCTGTAAGTCCCCATGTATCTCGGACAGAGCTTCTTCCGCTCGCGAACCCGTGAGACTCTATACATCGGACGTATTTTCAAGAAAACTCGATCTCCCACCTGGAACTCTACCATACGATGTCGTGCATCGTAGTACTTAGCCTGCCTGCTCTGGACCTCCAACATCCTATCTCGAATAAGTCGCACCTGAGCCTTAGTGTCTTCCACGAACTCTGAGCTGAGTGCCTTGGGATTCTCATCCTGAATCCAAGACAATGGAGTCCTGCACCTCCGTCCGTATAATGCCTCATAGGGTGCCCTGCCTATACTAGCCTGGTGACTGTTGTTGTATGAGAACTCGAGTACTGGCAATAATCTCTCCCATGGCTCCCCGCAGTCCAGAATGCAAAGGCGTAGAAGATCCTCCACGGTCCGGTTGGTACGCTCCGTTTGTCCGTCTGTTTGGGGGTGGAAAGTCGTACTAAAAGTCAACCGGGTACCTAGGTAGGCCTGCACTTCTCTCCACTTCCTCGACGTAAATTGTCCATCTCGATCCGACATGATCTTCCTTGGCACGCCATGATATCGAACAAACAGCTCTACGAACCTCCGTACCAACACACCGACTAGATCGTCCTTCCTGACTGGAATGAACCTGGCCACCTTCGTTAATCTATCAATGATCACCCAAATCAAGTCATTTCCCGCACAAGATCGGGGAAGACCGTGTATAAAGTTCATAGCAATGTCGTCGAACTTCCACTCCGGTACCGGGAGCGACTGCAATAACCCGGCTGGGTTCCGGCACTCTACCTTCACGAGTTGGCAAGACTCGCAGTGGGTCACAAAATAGGTGATGTCCTTCTTCATACCCGGTCAGTACATAGTCCTCTTCAGATTCGCTGTCATCTTGGAGATACCCGGGTGCAAGAAATATCTACTGCAATAAGCCTCTGTCATAATATCCTCCCGAATCTGGCTCCCTACCGGTATATACACTCGGCCTCTAAAACTCAACATGTCGACCTTCATCGAATAGTCTCCGGCTGAGCCTGCCTCCAAGGCTCTGAAAATCGGCTCTAGCTTGGCATCCTGCCTCTGCCCATCCCTGATGCGGTCACAAATATCGTAGGTGGTACTCATCGCCGCTAAATACTCCTCGTATATCTCTGGATCGTCCTCGGATACTAAGGAGATCTGCATGTCCTCGAACATCCGTACTATCTCTATGGCCATCAACTTGGGCTCCGCTCTTGACGTGGTAGCTCTCCTGCTCAGAGCATCCGCTACTACATTCGCCTTCCCTGGGTGGTAATACATCATGTACTGATAATCTGATAAGAACTCCACCCATCGTCTTTGCAGGATGTTCAGCTCCTTCTGCGTATCTACGTACTTCAGGTTCTTGTGATCTGAGAATATGTTGCAGTGGACACCGTAGAGATAGTGTCACCAGATCTTGAGAGCGAACACAACTGGCCCCATCTCCAAGTCATGCATCGGGTAATTCCGTTCGTGATTCTTCAACTGGCGGGAGGCATATGCTATCACGTGCCTGTTCTGCATCAGAACGACACCCATCCCCTGGTATGACGCATCCTTGTACACCTGGAATCCTTCCCTCCATGATGGAAGGGTAAGGATGGGGGCCGAAGTAAGCCAACCCTTCAGCTCCTGGAAGGCTGCCTCACACTGCGGCGTCCATGTGAAAGCAGCATCCTTTTTCATCAGGGATGTGAGCGGGAGGGTTATCTGTGAAAACCCCTGCATGAACTTTCGGTAATAGCCGGCAAGTCCCAAGAAACTCCTCATGTCGGTGGCCATCTTCAACGGCGGCCAATCCCGCACTGCCTGGATCTTGGCTTGATCCACTGCTAGGCCAGCTCCACTGATAATATGACCTAGGAAGGCCACCTCCTTCAGCCAAAACTGGCACTTGCTGAACTTCGCGTACAGACGATGCTCCCGAAGCTTCTCCAATGTTAGTGCCAAATGTCGTGCATGCTCCTCCTTTGACTTTGAATAGATGATGATGTCATCGATGAACACGATGAAAAAGATGTCAAGATAAGGCTCGAATACCCGGTTCATCAGGCTCATAAATGCTGATGGTGCATTTGTGAGTCCGAATGGCATCACCGTGAACTCATAAAATCTGTATCGGGTGCTGAAAGCCGTCTTCGGGATATCCTCCTCCTGGATCCGCAGCTGATAATACCCTGATCTTAAATCCAGCTTCGAGAAGAAGTGGGCTCCCTCTAGCTGGTCAAAAAGCTCGTCGATCCTTGGTAACCGGTACGTATTCTGAACCGTCAGCTGGTTCAGGGCTCTGTAGTCGATGCACAATCTGAGCGTCCCATCCTTCTTCTTCACGAACAACACCGGAGCTCCCCAAGGTGAGGAACTCGGCCTAACAAACCCTGCTTCCACCATCTCCTGTAGCTGGCTCCGAAACTCCACTAGTTCCTTCAGGGCCATCCGGTAGGGGGCTCTAGATACTGGCTTAGCCCCCGGCACCAGTTGGATTTGGAAATCCTTCTCGCGGTGCGGAGGTAGTCCGGGTAGCTTCTCCGGAAATACGTCGGCAAAATTCTGCATGACCGGGATATTTGACACCAAGTCTTTGACTTCTGTCGCCTCGAAGAGCACCTGATATACCTCGTCTCCCTGCAGGTGGGCCTTGACGGCCTGACTGATGATAATAAGATACGAGAGGTGGGTTTAGTACCTTCGATTACTACTTCACCATCTTCATACTTTTGAATGATCCTCCTTGCCGGACAGTCAATCTTTGCATGGTTCCAGTGCAGCCAGGTCATGCCAAAGATCAGATCAAAGTCCTTCATCTTCAAGCGTGTCGTCGGTGCTTCGAACAGTTTCCCTCCAATCTCCACATTCATGTTGCACTTTGCATTTGTTAGAACTTCTAAACCATCTGGGAATCGCACTCTCCTGTAGATGCCCTCGAAGTGTTGGACTTGGCACAGATCATCTACGAACTCTTCCGAGACGAACGAGTGAGAGGCACCCGTATCAAATATATTGTATGCGGGCTTGCCGCAGATGAGTACTGATGGCGCAAATATCACACACCGCTATAGGCGGTAGCTCAACTGCGACACGAAACGGCAGTGTACCGATCGTTCAAGTAATATAAAATGGGAATGAATCCCCAAGTATCGATCTCAAAGGAACACAGTAAGGTGGAGTTTATTATCGAGGAAGGACTTGAGATTGAAGTCCTTTCGAGCGGATGGATGCGGAAACGGGGGTTTTGGATTATGGAAAATAAAGAGAAAATACTATAACTACTCCTATGCAATGCCGCTATGCAAAGCTTCGCTCGGCGGGATGGAAGACTACGTAGGCCTTGAACGCGCTACTTCGTAAGGGCGGATGGACGAGTAGGCATACAGATGAGGGTCGCAAGCACCTCGTCGACAAGCACGCCACTAGCAATTGCTAGTGCGGCACCGGACACGGTGGTGGAATGGAACTTAGATGGGGGCGCACCTCATTCACACATATGAATAATATGATTCCATAAACATGAAATAAACATTAATAAACAAGATTCATAGTGTCATCATCTAAATATAGAGATTACAAACAAATAAAACCACACAAGTAGAAGAAAGAGGCAAGAGATACGACCGAATCCGGAGTCTCATTGTAGATTCACGGTAGGAATCGTCGGGTTGTCAATCCACGTCCTAGCTCGGTCTCAACTGCGTCCGGGGTAGAGGAGGGTTGTCACACCTCCCAATGGACCCGTCTTCTCCAGCGTTTTACAATCTGGCCACGTCCGATGCGAGGAACTCCTTCCTTGGCGATGAAGATGAGTGTAGAATCTCCTCCTTGAAGCCCTTGGATGATGGAGGAGGCCTAGGGGGCGAAAACCTGCGGAAATGGGCGGAACGGCGGAGCTGGGCGGAAAAACGGCGAGAGATCTCGACCTAAATCGCGAGCAGCTCGATTTATAGGCGCTGGAATAAACAGTGCGCACGATCATTGGCGCACGACCAGTGGTCATGCGCACTAGCATCTTGTGATCGTGCGCATGCTTGGACGGAGCCTGCAAGGAAAGAAAATTATAAAATACAGTCTTCGCACGACCAGTGGCGCACGACCAGTGGCGCACGACCAGTGGTCGTGCGCGCTATCGTAAGTGGTCGTGCGATAAGGAAGACAGAACTCAGAATATGGGGGTTAAGTGCGCACGAGCAGCGGCGCACGACCAGTGGTCGTGCGCAGTAGAACCAGTGATCGTGCGTAGTGTTCCTGTACAGAATTGTACCGGGAACACCTGCACGACTCATGTTCCAGCGTACAACACCAATCTAGCCACTGAAGATGGCACTTAACAAAGCATGAAAACTAGTAACGAAGGTAAACAAGAGATAACACCAAAACGGGCCAAAAGTGCACCTAGCATAGAATGATCAATATGAACTATAACAGGGCTAAAGTGAGGTGAAATGACTAAATAAACGGCCCAGATGAGTCCATAAAAGTGTATATGATCAGGACTCATCACACCCCCAGACTTACCTGTTTGCGCGTCCCGAGCAAACGAATCCAGTGGAGTGTGAAAACGGTAGTTAACATAGAAAATTACACAGAGGTGTACGGTGCGAAGTAACATATGCATGCGAGTAGAAATTCTAGTAACAAGAGATTCTAACTATGCTAACTAGTTTACGAAAGTATTAAAGCGTAACTAGAGATTTATCAAAACTCAGTTGGTGAATGATGAAGAATTCGAACGATCATGCCCGGTGTGAAAGTAACAAGACGCTAAGGCGGGTGTTGCACAAGGTCGGGGTTTAGGAATAACTCCGCTGAAATCCATCAACGTCGTGAACCATACGCTCGCCCGGTCACACTCTCTCCACGGCGTTAGCAAACTCACAAGTCAAATCAATAGGGCTTTTAGGATTATAATGGGGCTTAGGCTGCGGTATGATATTCAAATTTAAACACGATGGCTACTCAACCCAAGTGAGCTAACGGAACGCTGCACCACACAGAACCAAAAACAACGCTCGTGTGACACACCCCCAGACTTATCATGAGAACTAGGTGTGCACACGGCCTACTTCACAATCACCAACAAATTTTCTATTTAGCTCGGGAGGATTTCTTTTCAATATACTTTTTCCAGATTTTTTTTTCTTCTTTTTTACAATATGCTTTTCTTCTTTTACTTATCCCCCAGTTGGTACAATTTCAGCGAAATGGCGTTAATTTCCCCTTCTCATCACAACGATTCCATACATCACACCAAATCTAGAAAATGAGTGCAGATAACATCTATTTGGTTGCGACAGTGGGATAAGCTTCGGGCTTTGGTGGATGAAGAGGAGCTGATCAAAGGAGTTGTAGGCACAAATTTGGCATGCAAAGGTGAGCGAAAAGGACAGGGAATGACAAGGCTCAAACTAGCCAAAAGGTGGCCTACATCACGTTTAACTCGACGAATCGCTCTCGCCCATGCTTCGAGAGTCGCTTGGGGCAAGTTCTTAGCCCACGAGAAAGATAAACCTTCCTCCCGACTCGAGCAACACACGACTAGTGCTCGTACACACACAATACCGGGTTATCGTCAATTTCATTCACATTCACCACTTGAGTATAATAAATCTAAAACTACGCAAAAATACTAATCATAAATTAAATGCATAGAAATAATCTAATTTTACTCAAATTCTATCGTAGCATGCGGATGCGACTAGAACACTGCTCGAGTCAACATCGCGCTCCTAATAGTAATTCCTAAGTTAACATCCTATTTCATACTCCAACCAAAACAATTCATTCGGAAACAAAACAAATAGGTAAGCGCGCACTCAAGCGGGTACAGTAGTGTGCAATGAAAATAAACTAAACATCGTTCCATAAACTAAAATATAAATACTTCTAGCATGCTATGCGATAGTGAACATGAGTGAACACTCAGAACGACTCTCCCCCAGACTTAAACTAAACAATACCACTAGTATATTGCAATAAAATTCAGAGTAAAGCTAGGGAAAGAGAGTACCCAGTGCTCAGAAACGAGCACACCAGAAGATTGGCGTTTAAACCAAGACTAAGCTGCAGCATCCGCCATCCAGAAGAAGTACCTGCAGGGGTCAGCTCCGCAAAACAAAAGAAATAGAAAAAGATAAACTACAATAAACTACAGCTAACTGAACAGGATGGACTAAAATAAAATGCATGAAAAGTAAGATAACTACTGGGGTTATTATCATCCCAGCACGACTTATTCAAAAACATGAAGGTTCTAGCTAATGGGCCTATGAAAAAGGAAATGGACAGGTAACTGTTCTAATACACGTGTCGGTAGTGGGTACCGATACGGCAACAGAACAGTTACTCCTCTACCCAAATAATAATACCTACATAACGCAGGTAGAGGAAACAGAAAGTAAGAAGAGGAGGAGACCTGGTCCTTATTCATCTCACCAAAACAATCCTTGCCCAGCAAGGTATCATCTCCAGGGGTGCAGCAGGAGGAGAAGGAAATGAATGAGGCTTCCTCTATGGAGGAGGGGTCAACCTCCTCACATATGAAGATACACTCATCATTGACTTGAGCATCATGCTCCAAGTCCTCCTGATGTACCTGCGAAGATTCAACCTGCACAGGCTCAGATGAAGAAGGGGGGTTAGGAAATAAAAGAGAAGAATGACTTAAATAATCAAAAATTGGGGGAGTGGTCCCGGTCTCACTCCCAACAGGATCCAAGGATAGATCGCTATCATCATCGTAAGTATCATGGTGAGGGGAACCCAAGAACTCAAGGGCCTCAGTGGTGGTTTGGACCTCCTCGTCCCATGAAGAAGTGCAAACCTCCTCATCAGAGAGAGTATCCTCCTCAACCCACTTTGGAGCATCCTCCGAGTCCGAAGCATCACCCCACTCCTTTACTTTGATAGGATCATAAAGAATGTGTGTAGAAAAATCTTGCAAAAAAACTGGAGGAACACAAAGATTTGGCTCCTCCGCAAAAAGATCTACTGACGCCTCCCCGATGGAAATAATACTTTCCTCATCATACTCAGGTGCATCTAGGTGCTCCCATTCCTCTCCTTGTTGGCTAACAGATGAGTGATCATCATCACTAGGAGTGAAGCCATACACAGGGAGTGAGGAGTCCATGCACGAGACAAGCTCAGGGGTAGAGGGCACAATTGCCTCCATGGGCACAGAATGAGCGATAGGGACACTGTTGTCATGAGTGGAGGAGCAGCGGTCAGGATTGAAAAGACTAGGACAGTCCTTCAATTCATGACCCTCTCCTCGACACAACAAGCAAACAATGCTCCTACACTGCCTAGCATTCAACTCATTCATTTGGTCCATATAATAAACCATGTCATTAAAGCTAGGTGAAATATCCCATGACGACATTTTCAATAATTAAAGCAGATAAAATGAAGCTGAAATTCTTGCAAGGAAATTTACACAAACTAAAAAAACTCCTTGGATTAAACTTGCCTAAAAAAATTAAAACAGGAAAAGGGAAATAGTAAAATTAATAAACACAAAAATTAAATAGAAAACAAACAAAATGACAAGAGGACTATACACAATGGAAGAACTTCTAACTCTTGTCTCCCCCTACAGCAACTCACACGTCTGTTTTCCCCGGCAACGGCGCCAAAAACTTGATGGCGCAAATCTCACACACCGCTATAGGGGGTAGCTCAACTGCGACACGAAACGGCAGTGTACCGATCGTTCAAGTAATATAAAATGGGAATGAATCCCCAAGTATCGATCTCAAAGGAACACAGTAAGGTGGAGTTTATTATCGAGGAAGGACTTGAGATTGAAGTCCTTTCGAGCGGATGGATGCGGAAATGGGGGTTTTGGATTATGGAAAATAAAGAGAAAATACTATAACTACTCCTATGCAATGCCGCTATGCAAAGCTTCGCTCGGCGGGATGGAAGACTACGTAGGCCTTGAACGCGCTACTTCGTAAGGGCGGATGGACGAGTAGGCATACGGATGAGGGTCGCAAGCACCTCGTCGACAAGCACGCCACTAGCAATTGCTAGTGCGGCACCGGACACGGTGGTGGAATGGAACTAAAATGGGGGCGCACCTCATTCACACATATGAATAATATGATTCCATAAACATGAAATAAACATTAATAAACAAGATACATAGTGTCATCATCAAAATATAGAGATTACAAACAAATACAACCACACAAGTAGAAGAAAGAGGCAAGAGATACGACCGAATCCGGAGTCTCGTTGTAGATTCACGGTAGGAATCGTCGGGTTGTCAATCCACGTCCTAGCTCGGTCTCAACTGCGTCCGGGGTAGAGGAGGGCTGTCACACCTCCCAATGGACCCGTCTTCTCCATCGTTTTACAATCCGGCCACGTCCGATGCGAGGAACTCCTTCCTTGGCGATGAAGATGAGTGTAGAATCTCCTCCTTGAAGCCCTTGGATGATGGAGGAGGCCTAGGGGGCGAAAACCTGCGGAAATGGGCGGAACGGCGGAGCTGGGCGGAAAAACGGCGAGAGATCTCGACCTAAATCGCGAGTAGCTCGATTTATAGGCGCTAGAGTAAATAGTGCGCACGATCATTGGCGCACGACCAGTGGTCGTGCGCACTAGCATCCTATGATCGTGCGCATGCCTGGACGGAGCCTGCAAGGAAAGAAAATTATAAAATACAGTCTTCGCACGACCAGTGGCGCACGACCAGTGGTCGTGCGCGCTATCGTAAGTGGTCGTGCGATAAGGAAGACAGAACTCAGAATATGGGGGTTAAGTGCGCACGAGCAGCGGCGCACGACCAGTGGTCGTGCGCAGTAGAACCAGTGATCGTGCGTAGTGTTCCTATACAGAATTGTACCGGGAACACCTGCACGACTCCTATTCCAGCGTACAACACCAATCTAGCCACTGAAGATGGCACTTAACAAAGCATGAAAACTAGTAACGAAGGTAAACAAGAGATAACACCAAAACGGGCCAAAAGTGCACCTAGCATAGAATGATCAATATGAACTATAACAGGGCTAAAGTGAGGTGAAATGACTAAATAAACGGCCCAGATGAGTCCATAAAAGTGTATATGATCAGGACTCATCAAGTACTATGCCTGGGTGGTTTTTGTTTGTTTGGTTTAATGCTAAGGTAAATCTAAGATTTACTATGTACTAATGAATCATAAAATAAAAAGGTATCAAAAGTACCTGTAATGACCCTTGCCGGGTCCCGGGGCTATGCTAGGTCCAGTGAATATATTTGTTCCTTGTTCTGTCTCTGGTCTCCACCCTGAAATCCACGGCCTCGTCCACGCCCCCGGCCCCCAAAATGTTGGGCCTGAGGTGCAGCCTGTAGTGCTGGTGGTGCATTCCTCTGGGGGCAGTTCCTCCGGATGTGGCCAGTCTGGCGACAGTAGTAGCACTCTAGAGGTGGACCACCTCCTCCAATCCTCGACATCTCCCGCATCTGTAGAGGCTGAGGAGCCAACACTACCGGCTCCCTCTGCTCCTGTCTCTGCTCCTGGCGTGGTCGGACCTCCGTCCTTCCTTCCCCAGAATCTCGACCTCTCGGCTGGTCCCTTCTGCCTCCCCGCCCTTGGTATTCTGCTGGCCTCTTCCTTCCTCGAACAAGGTGCTGGTCGGCTTCTAGTTTCTTAGCCATATCCAGGATCTTAGTCATACTACCGTCGAAGACGAAAAGGAGGGCCTGCCTCAGTTCATCACGAAGGCCCTTGTAGAACCTCTTTGCGTATCCTGCATCATCCAACTGATACGAAACTGCAAACCGGGATTGATGGGTAAACTCCCGGTGATACTCTAGGACTGTCCTGCTCCCCTGCCTCAACTGCAGGAACCTGTCTTCTAGCTCATCTCTTGCAGACTGCGGCACAATATGCTCCAGCAGTACTGCCTTGAACTCATCCCAAGAAACATCCGCAGCCTCCAGTCCTGCAAATGTTTTGTCTAGGAACCTCTTCCACCATATCTTTGCATGGGACTACAAGCATGAGACCACCAGTGGCACCTCCATATCTGACGGGCATTGAATCCCTGTCAGCATCTCCTCCATGATGTCCACCCACTCCTCAGTCCTCACAACTGCCTCCGTCCTGAGATATGATGGGGGGAGAGGCCTCGAAAGACGCTAAGCCAGTTGGCCCCAGGGTTTTGCTGAGGAGACGGTGCCTGCTGTGCCCTGAATGTCTTCAGTATAGCTGTTAGAGCTTGTCCCATCTCCATCTACTGGAACGGAGTAGGAGTTGGTGGTGGTTCAACGACGTTTGGATTCGGTGGAACTCCATGTTGCGGTGTAGGGTTCGTCGCGGGCTACACAAAAAAATTACACTCGTAAGGGACTTAGCTAAAGAATATTCAGTTAGAAGTGGACTTTTCATATGATTTCCCTTATGGGCACACCATTGCTTCCACTGCTAGTTTGTCCTCAAACTAAGCTAGCGCGGGGTGGCCCAGGGTTTGTGGACTTCTTTTCTTTTCTCCGGATCGAGGTTTCCTCTGATACCACTTTGTAAGACCCTTTTTTTCTTTAACAAACTCGGGTCTTATGCCCAGAACCGTTGCTTTGCGGTGACACCCTCACTCAAGAAGGTCGCCACTACAAAACGTCGATCCTGCCGGCCTTATCGATCACAGAAAAGTAAGTCTAACAAACTTTAGAGAAGACAAGTCCACATCATATAAATAGTAAATCATCATAAAGAGATGTCCACATGAAGTAACTGAAATAAAAGATAGAAATAACAGGGGCTCCTTCCCGATACATCAATTCCTCACTTCATTTTCTCTTGCGGAAGCATAAAATACTAAAGCTAAAAGATGATCACAGATCCTGCCAAAGGTGCTCCCGTGCTAGATTGCCCTGTCTCCATCTGCACCAGCCTCTGGTGCTGCAGCATCTCCTCGGTCCCCTAAAATGATAAGGTCCACCGACCGTTAGTCAAAAGACTAAGCCAATCCCCCACCCCTCCCCCGGTGACTCCTAGGCACCGAGAGTAAGGAATGAAGCGGAGGACAATCAAAGGGTGTAAATAATAGCAGGTGACGTGGGTAGAATCTATAGGGAATGTCTACCATTATGCATTATATATCATAACCGAAGCAGTAAGTAAAGTAGAGTAAGAACAGGTAAAGTAAACAAGTAGAGCAAACATATAAAGGTAAGTAAGGAAAAGTAACCGTTGATTTATAGGAATGCCCACACAAACCTATAGACCAAGGGGTCGTTTAGCAAGGCCTATCATATAAGAAGTCCCATAACCAACTTATATGATAGGGGTAGGGGTTGAAATGCAATGTTGATGTCATGACATGCAAGGTATGCAGTAAAATGTTATGTTCACACAAGTGTAACTCACACATTATGACTCTAGCGCACAGACCTTTAGTTCCCCCTTTTTGGAGCTAGCAAAACTCCGAGGATACTCCCATAATGGCAAACGGAAGCGGTGGGTTGGATCTCACCCACCTCTAGGTTGGTGTTTGCATTACCTAACCTAGACCTATCGTGCGCCTCAACGCTAAGAACAAAATAGTGGAGTCCCTGCGTACTCTTGCTGGTTAGACCGCCAGGCTTGTCTTGGTAAAGGGTTATCCTCACTTACCGAGCCCAAGTATTAATGTCGGTGCAATGACCATGAACACTAAGGACCCACCACCTTATGCACATGTTTACATCTATCTCCGAGCCATAAGCTCCCCGGGCTAACCCGTCCGGTACAACAAACATGGTTGAGTCACAACACACCAGACTAATAAATCTATTGCTACAACCACTGAGCCTACCGCTCATAAGACCAAACCGACTAAAGCACCCGTGCCAATGGAGTGTGAGTGAGTATATTGTTGGATCTTATGGCGCCTATAGAGGTGGGGTGAATAAGGGTTTTATGGAATTTTAAATGTTAATTAAATTTATAAGAGTTTGTGATCAAAGTTTAGGAATATTTTATAAGAAAATATATTTTGATATCTCAGATAAGATTGTATTGGAGATTCCTTTTTAAACAAGATAAACAAAACTTTTTGTTAACTGTTGCTAACGCCTGGCGTTAAGTGTTAACGCTGGGCGTTAGCTCTCCAGAAAATATTCCTTAGCACAAAAAGATTGTTGCAGTGTTTTTACTTATGAAATCTTAAATGAAATACAATTCCAGAAAATCAGAGATAATAAAAACGATTATTGTATTTCAAAGATAATTACACAAAAGTTAATTTTAAAACTTTAATGAAATATAAATTAAAACATTCTTGAAGAGGAAATAAAATCAATTGAATAGAACATTAAAAGAAATGATTTTATTTCCTAATAAATTGAATACACAAATGTTTGATTTCTATAACGCTAGAAATCAAGGCGAGAATATGTAAAACACTTTTTGTTATTTCACTGGTCCTTCTCCCAAGGACCGGTTGGTTATAGCCTATCTAACACCAGATAAGGCCTCTAGCCACCCCCAAGATCTACCCTCGACCTAGTCGCCACGCACAAGGCGGTGAATTACCCCCTAAGGCGCACAAGGACCTAGTCGCCAACAACCGTGGCGAATTTACCCACGGAATCGTTCCAAGAATCTGACGTTCTCCTCGAACGATTTCTCCACACCAAAATACAAAGAGAATAAAATAAAAGTTTACAAGATAAAGTAAAGAGAAACTCCCCAAGAAATTCTGAAGGTAAAAACGAAGGCGATGTAGATGTTGGCGTTCTTGAAATGATCGTCCTTCATATGGGATATGCGTTGTAGACATTCTCCTTCAAAATCCTCTTTAGATCTTCATGTTAGCCCAAGGGAGATCTCTCAGATGTTGTACACGAGCCTCTCTTAAAATTATTAGAATTCTGGAATCATCTCACATAGAATGAGAGGAGTTATACTTTAAATAGCCACGGGAGCTAACGCGTGGCGTTAAGAGTTAACGCCAGTGTTAGTGAACGTGCACTGTCGTGGCTAAAATCATGCAACCGTCAAGATCATGGCAGTTTGTGGACTCAACGCGGGCGTTAAGAGTCAACGATGGCGTTAAGTTTCATTCTCCTTTTAAACAACTGGCACGCCATTTTGTCGAACTGCATCTCATCTCGTCGATCGCCATTTCGTCGAACGGCATCTCATTTCGTCGAACGCCATTTTGTCGAACGGCATCTTATTTCGTTGAACATCATCAAATTTCATCGACCGCAATTTCGTCGAACGGAATCTCATTTCGTCGAACGCAATTTCGTCGAACGCAATTTCGTCGAACGGCATCTCATTTTGTCGAATGCCATTTTGTCGAGCGGCATCTCATTTTGTCGAACGGCTAGCGCCCATCGTTAAGACCTAACACCTGGTGTTGTCTCTGGCTTCTCGACGGATTCATTCTCGACGGCATTTCTTCTCGACGGATCCTTTCTCAACGGAAGTTAATGTGGGGTGTTAACTACTAACGCGGGGCATTAGCTCTCTTTCCAGAGAGTCATCTCCATTGAGTATACTACTCTTAGGGATGTGTAGCTATAGTTCCTGTACAACCTACACACTATAAACACACAAAATACAAGATCAAATACAACACGGTATTTGTTATTCTCAAACCAAGAGATGCGGAACATACGCTCCAACAATCTCCCCCTTTTGATAATAACAAATACCTGTATGAGAAATTAGTGAGATTATGACCATTTGTGTTTATGGATAAGTGAGGTAATAATATATGCATGAATGACAGGTTAAAAGAATGATAGAATTGAAAGCGATAATGCATACTCTTTCAATATGAAGTCCTCCCCCTACATAAGTGTTCTCTTATAATTTACTCCCCCTAAATATCTATTTGACTAGATTTCTCAATTTCTTCTCCCCCTTTTGTTATTAGCAAAAGTGGGTAGGGATGAGTGTATATCTATTAAGGTTGATTAGGAACCACTTATTGAAGGATTGTCATGATCGAGCATATGATATTGTATGCACCTCCTATATGATTACTCCCCCTACATAAATACTTTCTTTGAGTTTGAAATCATTATAATGTACTCCCCCTAAATATTAGATTTATGTAATTTATTCTCCCCTTTTGGTAGTATCAAAAGAGGGTTTAGGTAAGAGTATGCAATAAGGAGTAATATGTTCTATGTCGAGAAGAAAAAAAGGATGCAATCAAAAGCTTGTTAAATACTACTTGTTGAGAAAAATATAAGCATGATGGAACATATAGTAGTGAGCAATATAGCTAACATGATAAAGTAAGCATTCTATTTTAAGATACCACTTGTTGAAAAGAAAACCACGGCGTTAAAAATAATTGACATGAATGAGCATAGGTGGTAAACTTAGCAGAACAATATAATAAGCACTCTTAAACATAAACATCATTTTTAGAAGATAAAATCATATAAAGGATAATGAGTTTCAAATTTGAAAAGTTGATGTTTGAGTTAAAGATTGAAGAGATGTTATTCCATTAAGATAAAATTGCAAGCATGATTTCATAATATCAAGAAAAGATACAATAACTACAATGTAATAAAATTTGCATTTCAAGTAATCATAAGCATTGTAGCGATCATGCTTTATTATCTATTGCATTTACTTAAGTTTGTAGAGAATAGTGTAGGTGAGCATTAGGATCCAATTCTCGTGAGTAGAAGTTTTATGAAAGATAATGATGTGTACAAAATAGTGTTTTGATAAAGTATACAAGTGAATCAATCGAATACACATGACATATATAATGAAATAACACAACATTAAAATACACAAAAAATATTACTTCCACAATATTTCAATGCACATAAATAAAGAGTACAACTACCAAGGTGCTCTACACACACAGTGCTTATTAAGACTTATCAGGGTGCAAAGTAGTGCTTGGGGATCACATTTATACTTTTTAGCTTTATTTTCAATTTTTTGTGATCCGGTGTACTAAGAGAAGTGATGTATAAATGTTTGCTACAAGACACTTTACAATTCTTAGCCAAGGTGCTCAACCTCACAATGCTCATTAAGACTTATCAGGAGGGTGAGTAGTGTTTGGTGGAGGTTTCCTTGTCATTTATTATTTGCTTTTTAGTTTAGTGACTAAGGACTCTGAATTCACTTGCTTTGCAAACATAGCATTTTAAACCACATTTCTCTAAAGAATAAGTGCATGAAAGACAAAGAATTGTAATAACCAATTCAATGTTGCGTAGGTAATCTATTTAAGCATTTTAATTACTTATGTTATTACACTATACAATCATGCAAGAATTAGATTGTAAACACATGTAAGTTATCAAAAATAAGTGAGTGAATGAATCATTATCAAACATAATACATTACTCATACTTAGAGGCATGCTAAGCATTTCTACACATTTTTATCTACAATCAATTTCATTGCACATAACAAGATAATTTTCAAGGCATGACAAATACAAAACAATGTTTTTTTAAGAAACTTGAAAGTTAAATTAAACATTGTATTTAATCTTTAATTGATATAATTAATCATCCTTGACAATGGCAATGAATATCAATCAGTTTTTTATAAATTTTTATATATGCACAAAACAATAAACACACATAAAGAGAAAAACATATTTTTGTTCTTTGAAATTGTTTTGTAATTTTGTATTTGTTTTTTTTATATATATATTCTCTGGAAAACATAGAAGTCTTTTTAGCCCAATCAGTAAATGATATTATGCCAGAGAGATACACCCAAAATAATGCATGAGAAAATACATATTTTTTTGAAAAGAAATAAAATTTTGTTTTAAAGGAAATAAAAAAATAAAAAACTTTTTACAAACAGAGAAATAAAAAACACACAAAACATTAAAATAATACCAGAAATTGATCAAAACAAAAAAATTGGAGCAAAGGAGCTAACGCCAGGCGTTAGCTTCAACACCGAGATAGAACTGCAAATTTTGATGTTTTGAAAAACATTTTTCACAATTCATTTGTATTATAAAGAGACCTTCCTTCAGTTAAAATTTCAGAGTATATTGATTAGATTTGAAGGCTCTTTTAACATGTTTTTGGAGATTTTTCAAATACTTGTGTTTTGTAGAAAAACATTAAAGCTCAAAATAATAAAATATGCAAACACAAGATGCAATGTTAGAAAAAAAAACAACTATGCATGATTTACGTATAAAGGGTGAGATAATATTCATGCAATGAATATAATATAAGTATATTTAAGATCAAGATACCTTAACTACATGACTACACTCTAGCCCCGTACTAAGTGATGGATGGTCATGAGGAGTTGCACACATGTCGTAGGTTGGGGTTTTAATCTCACATGCATACAAAAAATAATGCTCAACCTAGCACTCTTTCCCCTCACTACCTCGCATGGCCCTACTAGAACCCTCCCCGGTTAAGGACAAGACATGACTTAGAGGTTAGATCTCTAATGCACACAATCCTACGCCATCACTATTATGAGACACAAGTCATGGGTTAATTATTATGGATATACTAAGCATTTTAGTCTAAGGATTGATTCATAAAACATGAGTTTGTTTTAGTTTTAGAACATATAGTGGATTTTGAAACCACATTGTACTCATGAATTTTAAAGTTCAAGTTTCTCTACCTTTAGCATGCCACTATATTGATAATCCTAGCATAGACACTAAATTGAGCATATACCAAGAGGTGTAGCTAGGATAATGAATTTGGATGTTATGCAAAATAGGCTAAATATATATAATTGGTTTGCATGTAATCAATTATAGAGTTTTGAAAAATTATAGACCTAGAATGAAGAGGCAATTTTATTTGATTTCATCTTGTTAGTGTCAAGTTAATTTTAAGGTCTAAATATGATGAGATTCATGCAAACAATAGAGATGCACATCACACACACTAAACAAGATATGAAACTATAATACCAATCGCCAACATATATTTCATAAATCCTAAGGTTGATAGAAATAGTTGATTTATAATAATTCTTGATAGAGCATGAATTATGATATATGAATATAGTGAATTTTAGCATAGGATATCAATAGATCATGGTGGTGATTGTATGGTTCATATTCATCCTTTTAATATGTAGTGACTACTTGTAAAGTGAATATTATACTACATATATATAAAGAGACACAAAATTGTTTTGGTTATTTTGAAATGTTTTGTAAATTTTCTTTTTGATTTTAATTTGTAGAAATTAGACAAAACAAATACAAGGTATTTGAAAGTATAAGATAATGATACTTAACATAGTAAAATAATTTTTCAGAAAAATAATAATTAGAGAAATCAGAATTTTTAGGAAAATATGCTACCGCCAACATTAGTGATAACGCCTTAGCAACACATGGTTTATTATTTTATTTGATTCTGATTTTTCTCGATTATGATTTTCAATATAGGGGCTATTATATATGCAGCAACGAAAAATAGACAAATATGCAATAAGTTATGCATTTAATATTTTAGCCTAAGACCCCTAAAAGTCCATTTAAATCCAATTTTGAAAGTAATTTCATTAGTCTTGATAATATCATTTAGCGAATTTAGCATTCAATTTATAATGATAATCTAAGACATTTATAGGCAATGGATTTAAAAAGGATAAAACATATAAAAAGGAAAGATATATCACTTAAAAAAATTATGACTTTATATTCAATTTAATTTGTTAAACATTAGGCTTAAAATGAAAGTCATATCTCATGATAAATAAAGTGATCATAGTGTGTTGGCTCAAAAATAAAAAATAAACAAAAGAAAAAGCAATTAAGCATATCATGAAGTAGAGTAATGATATTTCATTTTTAATTTATTTCTACTTCATGCAATACAATGATTCCTAGTGAGTGAGAGATTTAGGTATCCAAAGGGGACCAAGTGTGATGGTTCCTTTGGATACCCAAATACATCGTGTTGGCTTTTGGTGAGATAGTGATGAATGGGCCTTTGCAAGTGGAGTTAGTGTTTCGTTTTTAATTTTGGGCCTCCATTCATACTTTGGTTGTTTATCTTTTAAATTCATATTATGATTATTTGACATCTTTTTGGGATGATAGTTGTTTGAAAAATAATTCATTTGGGATTTATGTTTATTCAAATTATTTTTCAAAATACATTGATGTTGATAATCATAATGAATTTTATTATATTGATTCTCTGAGAGTTATAAGAGTGATGGTCTTTCTTAAGAATTGATTGTTGAAAGAGTGGGTTACAATATGTTCTAAATGATTGGTTCTTATTTTGTGATTTTCATTTCCACTCTTTCTTATAGACATACTCTTATAATATGAAATTAAGCTTTTAGACTTTTGATAATTTGATAAACTAGAAAAAAAAATTTATTATATGAAAAATTTGGAATAAACATTTTTAATGATTCTAGTTTATCCTTTAAATTTTCATTTTCTTTTATCAAATTTTCATTATGCTCTTTTGAAGTTAAAAGACCTTTTTCCAAAACCTTGAGTTCTTCTATAAAAGTATTGTAATCAAAACAAGGTTTAGCATTTTTAATTAAAGAGCATGAAAGAGAATTTGAAACATCAATATAAGATTCTACTTTAGCGTTTGCTTTTAAAGTTTTATTTTCTAAACGTAATTTGGAATTAGCATTTTTCAATTTCTTAATTCTACGTTTAGCAATTTCAAGCATATGAAATATAGAAATAGAATTTGTTACAAAAAGAGAAGATTGTGATTTTCTTACATTGCTATGAGATGAGGCAAGATTTCAACCAAAGGTTCCTTTGACATCTTCTTCGCATTCCTATCCCATAGTTGAATTTCTGTCTTCTCTTTTGCTTGATGTGTTGTCATCATTTGAGTCCAATATTGTGACGTTGCATTCTTCTCTTGTAGATAGATCTTCCTCCAAGCATGAGTCCTCATTGGTTTCATCACTTGGATCCATAAGGAATTCCTCTTGTTCATCATCTATGGAAGGAAGACTATAAGAATTCTCAAGAAATTTCCAAACTTCAAATACAGTAGGAAGTGTATAAATAAGTTTGAAAATATTTTGATCAAGTGCACAATATAGACTATTCATAGATTTGGCATTTAAAAACATTTCATTTTTATTTAGAATACTTTGGGGAATTTTAATTGTAATATTCCAAACTTCAATATCCAAAGATTTAAGAAATTTTTCCATAAGAGTTTTCCACCCATTATAATTTTCACCCATAAATATAGGTGGTGATAATTATTTTTCATTTTCATAAAAATTATCCCCTCTAGAAGATGCGAGATCATGAAGCGCCATTATTCCCAGTTGTGAAGCCGTATTGGAATAACCTACGCTCTGATACCACGTGTTGGATCTTATGGCGCCCTTAGAGGGGGGTGAATAAGGGTTTTATGGAATTTTAAATCTTAATTAAATTTATAAAATTTTGTGATCAAAGTTTAGGAATATTTTATAAGAAAATATATTTTGATATCTCAGATAAGATTGTATTGAAGATTCCTTTTTAAAGAAGAGAAACAAAACTTTTTGTTAATTGTTCCTAACGCCTAGCATTAAGTATTAATGTTGGGCATTAGCTCTCTAGAAAATATTCCTTAGCACAAAAAGATTGTTGTAGTGATTTTACTTATGAAATCTTAAATGAAATACAATTCCAGAAAATCAGAGATAATAAAAACGAGTATTGTATTTCAAAGATAATTACACAAATGTTAATTTTAATACTTTAATGAAATATAAATTAAAACATTCTTGAAGAGGAAATAAAATCAATTGAATAGAACATTAAAAGACATTATTTTATTTCATAAGAAATTTAATACACAAATGTTTGATTTCTATAACGCTAGAAATCAAGGCGAGAATATGTAAAAACATTTTTTGTTGTTTCACCAGTCCTTCTCCCAAGGACCGATTGGCAATAGCTTATCTAACCCCAGATAAGGCCTCTAGCCACCCCCTAGATCTACCCTCGACCTAGTCGCCACACACAAGGCGGTGAATTACCCCCTAAGCCGCACAAGAACCTAGTCGCCAACAGCCGCGGCGAATTTACCAACGGAATCCTTCCAGGAATCTGACGTTCTCCTCGAACGGTTTCTCCACACAAAAATACAAAGAGAATAAAATAAAAGATTACAAGATAAAGTAAAGAGAAACTCCCCAAGAAATTCTGAAGGTAAAAACAAAGGCGATGTAGACGTTGGCGTTCTTGAAACGATCGTCCTTCATATGGGATATGTGTTGTAGACCTTCTCCTTCAAAATCCTCTTTAGATCTTCATGTTAGCCCAAGGGAGATCTCTCAGATGTTGTACATGAGCCTCTCTTCAAATTATGAGAATTCTGGAATCAACTCACATAGAATGAGAGGAGTTGTACTTTAAATAGCCATGGGAGCTAATGTGTGGCGTTAAGAGTTAACGTCAGCGTTAGTGAATGTGCACTGTCGTGGCTGAAATCTCGCAACCGTCAAGATCGTGGCAGTTTGTGTACTCAATGCGGGCGTTAAGAGTCAATGCTAGCAATAAGTTTCATTCTACTTTTAAACAACTGGCACGCCATTTTGTCGAACTGCATCTCATCCCGTCGATCGCCATTTCGTCGAACGGCATCTCATTTTTTCGAACGCCATTTTGTCGAACGCCATCTTATTTCGTGGAACGTCATCAAATTTTGTCGAATGCAATTTCGTCAAATGGAATCTCATTCCGTCGAATGCAATTTCGTCGACCGGCATCTCATTTTGTCGAACGCCATTTTGTCGGGCGGCATCTCATTTCGTCGAACGGCTAGCGCCCAGCGTTAAGACCTAATGCCTGGCGTTGTCTCTGGCTTCTCGACGGAATTTCTTCTCGACGGATCCTTTCTCGACGGAAGTTAACGTGGGATGTTAACTACTAACGTGGGGCGTTAGCTCTCTTTCCAGAGAGTCATCTCCATTCAGTATACTACTCATAGGGATGTGTAGCTATAGTTCCTATACAACCTGCACACTATAAACACACAAAATACAAGATCAAATACAACACGGTATTTGTTATTCTCAAACCAAGAGATGCGGAACATAGGCTCCAACATATATTACTTAGTTAATCTTGTATAATGACTTAACCCTACAGTTTATGGTTAACCTTGGACTTCCCGAGGGTTACCTTGTAAGGGGCTCGCTACGGTACTAGGAACTGTACTAGGATGGCACCCCAAGGCTCCCTTTCTCAAGGCATTTCATGTTATGGGTATCTACCCATATGCCTAAGCTTCTTACCGTTTCACTTGTATTAACCCTATGTGGTTTATGACACGCTAGGGGAAAGACGATCTTTCGTCAATCCCAAGCACGACCTTACCCTTAGCTCACATACCACTCTTATCTCTTAAACTCCTTTTGATTACCTCATCCTCTTCATCCTGACCATGTACACCAACTACATACCACTTCCACTTGGTAGACCCCTAAATACCCAAGTTTACCATTTTTACTATACGTAGACCAAACTATCTATATGAAGCTAATAAGTGGAAGTACTCCAAATATTCATCCACATGACTCAAGGTTTTACTGGAGGACTATCATGGCATTATAAGACTAAATACAAATACTCATATTTTTCCTCAACATTTTAGCATTTATTTAAATTTCTCCAATCTTTGCCCAGTATGAATATGAACATGAAGTGTAAGGTATTCTTAAGATATGACTCCCATAAAATCAAGATAAATTTATCATGCCAAAATAACAGCAAATACAAAGTGTCACAATTTTACAATCAGGACTTGTCCTCTAATTATAATATTGAAAATTTATCCAAAATTAGGAATTAAAGAAGGAATCCCCAAAAATGCTTGTCCAAAAATTATGGGAAAATTGCCATACATTTATATTGATCAGAAAAGTTCTCAGGCCAAATTTCAGAATTTATAAAGGCAAATTAATCACATAAATGAATATTCCAGAGAAACCCTATCTAGGGAAAATTGTGAAGGAACCTACTGTTATTTAATTCCAAAAATTATGAAAGGAATACTAGATCTCCAATATATTCATAAAGGCTTGCTGACTGAGTTTCACAATTTATGGAAATCATTTTCTCACCTAAATAATTATTCCAAATAAATCCTAATATGAACATGTTGTGTAGTAGCCTACTGATAACAACCTCCAAAAATTATATAAAAATTTACAGAGCTTCCTAGTTCTCTGAAATGTCCTATCACCAAGTTGAACATTTTTCTAGAGAGTTTTTGACCCTTAACTATATTTCTTAAGATTAAGGTAAAATAAGTGCCTTGTGAATGAAGTGTTGGTTAAACATCTAATTAATTACACAAAAATTTACCAGAGGTCCATCATATGAATTTAAAGGCACTACCGAGGTTTCATCACCATCCAAAGCCATTTTAAAATGTAAGTCTCTCTAGTAATGAAAAGCCCTAAAGGAGTTATAACCTAATTCAGGGGAAATAATTACTCCTAAAATTCTCTCAAAATTCCCTAAGGCATTATTACACCCCATGAACATATCTACCAAGTCCCATGACAATTCTAGGACTTTTGACCACATGACCTTCACAAGGTTCTATGTGCACCCCTAGGGATAAGGCTAGGGTCCTAGGGCATATTGATGGCGATGACGCCCCTCCATATGTTCGTGACCATGGTCGTGACCAGTTCCTTGACGACGCCGACTTGACGCATTATTTTGATCGTTGCCGCAAGATTAAATTTGAAGATTCAGATGGACGATGCCGCGACAACAATCATGATGCACGCCATCACTGTGACAACCATTTTGAAGAACGCCATCGCCGCACCATTGTGAAGAACGCCATCGCCGCTATAACCTCCGCCCGCGACGCATGAATATTTAATTAATAATTATATTGATGGCGATGACGCCCCTCCATATGTTCGTGACCATGGTCGTGACCAGTTCCTTGATGACGCTGACTTGACGCATTATTTTGATCGTTGCCGCAAGATTACATTTGAGGATTCAGATGGACGATGCCGCGACAACAATCATGATGCACGCCATCACTGTGACAACCATTTTGAAGAACGCCATCGCCGCACCATTGTGAAGAACGCCATCGCCGTTACAACCTCCGCCCACGACGCATGAATATTTAATTAATATTTATAATTATTCTACTATAATTATTAATTAATTATTGTCATGTTTTCTTTATTATTAGTTGTATTGTTTGAACTTTATTTTATGTTGGTGTGCATTTAGACAATGTTTGTTTTGTTTTTAATTTGGGCTGCATGTAGCCTCTTTTATTTGTAAGCCTATAAATAGGCCATAATGTAGAAGGATTTGGACAATAATGAATATATTTGAAATTTGAATTAGAAATCCAAACTTGGAATTTCTCCTCCTCTCCTTATTCTCTCCTCCTTCCTTTAATTTTTCCCTCTCTCCCTCCACCTTGGAAATTTCGGCCACCTCTCTCTCTTGGCCGCCCCCCTTGTCTCCTTCCTCTTGGCCGCCGGCCACCTCCACTCCTCCCCTCTTTTCTTTCTCTCCATTGGATCGGCCATCTCCATAGCCGCCCTCATTCATTCTTTCTCCTCCATTGAAATTTTGGCCAAGGACAAGAAACTAAGGTGTTGATCTCGTGGAATCAAGTTTCGGCGTGACGCGAAGAAGGCGGACAAGTTTCTCTCCATTCGGCGCGGCTCCGGTGGATCCGTTGAAGAGCGATCAAAGTTTGTGTAGATCTTTTTCCGAGATCTCTCTCAGAGTGGGTAACGAAAATTTCTTCCCTTTTGTGATTTCTCTCTAGATAATCATGTGGTGGATTAATTTTGGCGTGACTTTCGATAGCGTTGATCTATCGTAGTTTTCTTCAATTGAAATTATTGTTGATCTTGATTTTCATTTAAGTTCGTGAGGATTGGCGAACCTCGTCTTCTTTTTGGTGGGAGAGATCTACCTTTTTCCGAATCATAATTTTTGGGTGGATCTCTTTTGGTACAACAATTGCTCGATCGGATCGGGTGGATCCATTTGGCTAGAAAGAATATTAGCCTATAGCCATTATTTGATCTCTAAGGGCGTTGCCGACCCGTACGTTAGCCTTTAATTGATAAAAATTGCATAGCGTGAAGGCTGCAAATAATTATTTGTGCGGACGTAGGATTGGAACGTAAAGGGAAAATCCGTGTTTATCCGTATTAACCGTGTCGGAGAGCGTAGCCTGCATCAATTTGGTATCAGAGGGAGGTTCATGTCAATTTCTTAATTGACGCATTCCTAAAATTTTCTTAGAACGCCGGCATACACAATCTTCACACGATTTCATGTTCAAAATTTCAAAATTTGTAATTTCTGGCTGCGAATAGCGGCCAAAAAAATTTATTTCTCTGCGGAAATCAAAAAAAAAATTCTGGGAATTCTCCATATTTTTATCAGTAAGAAAATCAAAAAACTATTTTCATTACCCTAGTTATTAGGCGGGAATAAAATTAGATTTCGTAAAATTTGGCCTGTTTAAAATTTCTGGTCTACGAATAGCGGCCATAAATTATTTTTTTTTCATCGAAAATTAAAAACAACAATTTTTGCAAATCTGCGTACTATTTTCTACAAAAAAATAAAAAAAAATTTAATTCTGGAAAGTCAAATTCAAATTTTTTAAATTCAAATTCAAATTTTTGAAATTCAAAATTCAAATTTTTGAAATTCAAAATTCAAATTTTTAAAATTCAAATTCAAAATTCAAAATTCAAATTTTTGAAATTCAAATTCAAAATTCAAATTTTCACATTCAAAATTCAATTTTTTAAAATTTAAAATTCAAATATTACTTTGATCGTACGCCCCTCCATATGTTCGTGACCATGGTCGTGACCAGTTCCTTCACGACGCCGACTTGACGCATTACTTTGATCATTGCCGCAAGATTACATTTGAAGATTCAGATGGACGATGTCGCGACAACAATCATGATGCACGCCATCGTTGTGACAACCATTTTGAAGAACGCCATCGCCGCACCACTGTGAAGAATGCCATCGTCGCTACAACCTCCGCCCGCGACGCATGAATATTTAATTAATATTTATAATTATTCTACTATAATTATTAATTAATTATTGTCATGTTTTCTTTATTATTAGTTGTATTGTTTGAACTTTATTTTATGTTGGTGTGCATTTAGACAATGTTTGTTTTGTTTTTAATTTGGGCTGCATGTAGCCTCTTTTATTTGTAAGCTTATAAATAGGCCATGATGTAGAAGGATTTGGACAATAATGAATATATTTGAAATTTGAATTAGAAATCCAAACTTGGAATTTCTCCTCCTCTCCTTATTCTCTCCTCCTTCCTTTAATTTTTCCCTCTCTCCCTCCTCCTTGGAAATTTCGGCCACCTCTCTCTCTTGGCCGCCCCCCTTGTCTCCTTCCTCTTGGTCGTCGGCCACCTCCTCTCCTCCCCTCTTTTCTTTCTCTCTATTGGATCGGCCATCTCCATAGCCGCCCTCATTCATCCTTTCTCCTCCATTGAAATTTTGGCTAAGGACAAGAAACTAAGGTGTTGATCTCGTGGAATCAAGTTTTGGCGTGACGCGAAGAAGGCGGACGAGTTTCTCTCCATTCGGCACGGCTCCGGTGGATCCATTGAAGAGCGATCAAAGTTTGTGTAGATCTTTTTCCGAGATCTCTCTCCGAGTGGGTAACGAAAATTTCTTCCCTTTTGTGATTTCTCTCTAGATAATCTTGCGGTGGCTTAATTTTGGCGTGACTTTCGATAGCGTTGATTTATCGTGGTTTTCTTCAATTGAAATTGTTGTTCATCTTGATTTTCATTTAAGTTCTTGAGGATTGGCGAACCTCGTCTTCTTTTTGTTGGGAGAGATCTACCTTTTTCCGAATCGTAATTTTTGGGTGGATCTCTTTTGGTACAACAATTGCTCGATCGGATCGGGTGGATCCATTTGGCTAGAAAGAATATTATCCTATAGCCATTATTTGATCTCTAAGGGCGGTGCCGACCCGTACGTTAGCCTTTAATTGATAATTGTTGCATAGCGTGAGGGCTGCGAATAATTATTTGTGCGGACGTAGGATTGGAACGTAGAGGGAAAATCTATGTTTATCCGTATTAACCGTGTCGGAGAGCATAGCCTGCATCACATATCCACCTCCACACCACCCTAAATCACTTATGGGGGTGTTTTAGGAGATCCTAAACCAGGGGCCAAGGTTTCAACTCATGATGATGAGTTTTGACCACCATACCCCAAAATAACCACCACACCCCAATTTTGACCTAATTTGACCCAACTTGGGTAAACCAATTACCTATCGAAATCAGTCCCAATTGGGCTGAAAATTTTACCAAGGTCATAAAATAACCCTAAGGAGAACCCACCAAAATTTGGAGGGGATTAGGGGTCATTAGACCCATTAATTAATTAATATTAGATTTATGAAATTATTACAAAAACCTTAGAAAAATATTCTCCTAAAATTCCCATCTTTTGATATGATGAGGGGGTTGATATAAGTAGCATAGGTTTCAATTTTCAAGTCAATCCCATGACCCAATCAAAAGTTATACAAGGAATGGTGGCTGCCCTACCCTAGGGACCAGTCCCACCAAAATGGCTCTACAGGGAGCTACAGTGCCCCTATTGGGCTGAAACAAATTTTCCCTTGATCTACACACTAAGGGCTACAAAATTTATGTTGGGCACTTTTCATCAGAGGTGGTCTAGTATTTTTAATAATTAAAAGAAGGTACTGCAAATTGTGTGACATAAATGCACATAATAATATAGCATATTCAAATGATCTTGCACAGATCTTGGCTCGCATCAGACGATCCCTGGTCATCTTCTACCTTCAGCCAAGGACTGAGATTTAACTTTCCTGGGCCTTCTTTCTCCTCACTTTCCCGGCCACCTGAGCGCCGCCCCGACTGACCAATGCCACCACCACCTTCGTGGAGGTAGTGTCCGGCGATTAGAGGTGGCTGGCCGGCCAGAGGTGGCCGGAGTGAGGGGAATTTGTGGGGGAAAGAGGGCTCGAAATGATCCCTCTCGGAAGCGTGATCCGAGCCCAATTGAGCTCGGATCAAGCCCCAAAATATCAGAAGATCTGGCACTAGAGGAGAGGAAGCGGATCAGACCTGTGTGGGGGCTTGGTGGCGTGTATTCCGGCGAGTCGCTATGGCCGGTGGGGGAGCTTTCAGCGCCTTGTCAATCCTAGCTTCTGGTGCTCGATTTCTTCGAGGAAGAGGGGGGTTTCACTCCTTTCCGACCTCTGAATATGTTAAAGGGGTCAATTGAGGCTATATGGGAGGAGTTACTCGAATTGCCATTAATGGCCATGAATGGAGATTTTGGTTATACTTGGGGGGGTGAATTGGCCATCAATTAGGACGGGAAGAAGCTGGAAATTTCTCCTCTCCCCAAGGGGAGATGAAAGGAGCCATCAATTGCTCAGATTGGGGGTTTCTTCTTCCTCCCCCAAAACTCCCCTCTCTTTCTCTCTCTTCCATATTGGGCTCTCTCTCTCTCCTGGCCGACTCTCTTCAAATTGGATGGCCAACTCAACAGCATTCAATCCCCATGAGGTGGTGGACCACATCAATTGGGTCTAGCTCAAGTGGGTTGGGCTCAATTTGGCAAGGTGAGGGTGAATTGCCCCTTTTATGGCCAAAATTAGGGCTAGGGTTGACTTATGGTAAATTGGCCAAATTAGAGGTCCCATGATGGGGCTTTTGGGGCCATTAGGTCCTTAGTGACCCTATGAGGGTAGGGGCAGAGTCAATTTGGCATGGTGGAGGCCAATTGGCCCTAATTGAGCTAGTTTGACCAATTTAGGGTTATAGTTGACTTTGGTCAATTTGGCCCCCTTTTGTTGACCCTAATGGATCTCTGGTGCTCCAAGGAGACCCCTAATGGGTTAGGGATGCTATGGTGGGGTCAAGGTTCAAGGTGAGACATTAAAGTCCAACCCTAGGCTTGGTATCTGCAAATTGTTATATACAGACCACTTAGGTTTTCTCCTTCTTGCCTAGGTTCACATGACCTTAAATTCTTCCCCTGGTTTTGTCATGACCTATTCATGACAAAACCAACTTAGGGCTCTAGTTGTTTGGGGGATGTTACATATAAAACTTGGTAAAATAAGAGATTCTTGATTGGGGTGATGAATTTTATCCTCCCCCCACTCAATTTTGTTTCCTTGTTATTTGTATATATTTCTGGAACAAAAATTTTATTCTCATGCCATATAATATTTTTAGAATTCAATCTTCAAAAACCCAAAATGTATATGTTTAGGGAACGAAAATCTTATTCTCATTCCATATAATCTTGTAATGAAATTGGGTGCCTACGTTTACGAAATGAAATCTTATTCTCATTGACATAAGATCTATTAAATGATTACCAAGAAAAAGGGTAAGGGGAAAGAGGTTTAAAAAGAAATTTCTAGATTCAAAATCAAAAAAATTTGAGAGCATATTTTAGTATATAGAACATTCCTAGATTTCACAAGTTATGAAGTAAAGATAATTAAAATCTAATGAAGTTTTGCCAACATAATACAAAATGAAACTATTTAGGGATAACTAGAAGTAGTGCTAAAAATATTGTTCTCTACTTAAATTAAAATCATAACGTGCACTTTACAACTAAATTTTCAAAAATTTAAATCAATAAACTATGATAAAAATAAAAGTTTTAGTAGATCAAAAATAATTAAAATGCTTATAAATAAATTCTAACTAGCCTTGAAAATAACAAAAAGCTAAGTAGTGGTTTTATTTATATTTTTGGATTTTTGCTAAGTTTTTCTTATTATTTTTTATTTCAGTTTTTACATAAATATACAAATTAATACTTAACAAAAAAGGAAAAGTAGAAAAGAAGAAGAAAGAAAAAAAGGAGAAATAAGAAAGAAAAAAATACAAATATGATTTTTTGTGGTTAGTCTAAGTTTTTTCATCAAAAAAAAAATTCATCATTTTTTCAAATTTGCCAAATATTAATACTTAATAAAAATAAAAAGAAAAGAAACTTAAGATAAAACAAAAATGCAAAAGGAAACAAGAAAAAAATACAAAAATAAGTTCTTTTTGGTTTTTCAAAGTAAATTTTTTTTCATCATTTGTTTTTGGAATTTTTGAAATATTATATTTTTTGGGATTTTGTTATATTAATTTTTTTGAATTTTTGAAATATTATCTTTTTTTGGTTTTTTCAAATATGCATATTTACATACATATTAATACTTAATAAAAAATAAACTTAAGATAAAAAAATTACAAAAAGAAAAAGAAACAGCTATTTCTTGGTTTTTCTAATTTTTCTGATTTTTTTTGGAGTTTTTCTAAAATAAAAGATAGGGAGAAAATTAAAAAAGAGGGGAAAAACACCCCATACTTAAAAGTCAACATTGTCCCCAATGTTGAAATTAAGTATGAGGAATATAGATATATATACAAAAGCATGAAAAAGAGGAAAAAAATAAAAGACAAAAAAGAAAATTGAAGGGGAAAGGGCACGTCCCTGATTTTGATACGGGGCGGCCGCATGAACACCCCGAAATTATAATAAAACTATGTAAAAACATAAGAGAAGATAAGAAATTTTATTTTATTTTTTATTTTATTTTGAACATAAAGAATATTTTTTTTGTAAAGTTTAAAGACGGTAACATGTAGTTGTGCATATACTACCTTGAGTTGAATCAACTAACGATAATGAACAAGTACCTAATTCTGCATATCATAGACCTCTTTGAGCAATTGGATGGGTAGAATTTGAATTCAAAGTTGGATTTGAAGTCAGTGTACTATCAGTCAAGAATTTGGAAAGAGGATATTCTGAGGGCTGCTTTTGAAATACGGTATGAACATTATGAATTCTCAATGATGTCATTTGGATTGACGAGCGCACCATTAGTGTTCATGGATTTGATGAATCGTGTATTTTAAAAGGACTTCGACATGTTTGTGGTATTCTTCATTGACGACATTCTAGTGTACTCAAGATCGACTGTTGAACATGAAGCATCTAAGGCTAATATTACATACTTTGAGGGATAATTATCTATATGCTAAGTTCTCGAAGTGCGAGTTCTAGATTGAGGAGGTTGTATTTTTTAGGTCACATAATTAGTGGTAATGGGGTGGCAGTGAATCCGGAGAATATTGAATCCATCATAGATTGGCATGTATTGAAGACTAATGCAGTAGTCAAGAGTTTCCTTGGACTAGCCAGTTAATACAGAAGATTCATGAAGAACATCTCGCGGATTGCATTTCCCCTCACCTCTCTCACTCGCATGGAACATAGGTTTGTGTGGATGCGTGAGTGCAACCAAGCCTTTGCAATTTTGAAAGAGAATTTGATGTATGCAACAATCCTAAGTCTTCCAAGTTTGACTGAAGGATTTCAGATTTGTAGTGACGCATCCCGTTGTGGCTTCGGATGTGTCATAGTGCAACATGGTAGGGTGATCACTTTTGGATCGAGATAGCTTAAACTGCATGAGAATAATTTCTCCGTGCATGATTTGGAGTTAGAGGCAGTAATCTTTGCTTAGAAGCTGTGGTGGAACTACATCAATTGTGTTAAGGTGGTGATCTTAAACCATAAGAGCCAAAAGTACCTTCAAAATTAGAAGGACCTAAAAATGAGACAGTGTATGTGTGTCAAGTTCCTTGGGGAATACGTTGTAAGGATTTCATATATGCCAGGAAAGTTGAATGTAGTGGTAGACACTTTGAGTAGGAGGTATTATGGGCTAGGCAATTGGATAGAGGTGCATTATAAGCAGTTAGTGCAGGATTTTGAATCCTTAGATTTTACAATTATTACGCGTGGTGATGATAGTGTCGTTTGTTTGAGCTGGATTGAGCTGCTGTGTAATATTGCAGATAAAATCCAAGAGGCACCAGAAATGATGAAGCACTATAACCCTTGGTGTTGGAAGCTCGAGAAGGAAAGAATAGTGACTTAGAGATAGTCAGCTGACTCTTGAAGAAGAAAGGAAAGGTGTGTGTTCTATTATTGGTAAACTCCGTAAAGAGTTAATGTTTGAAGCACGCTTCATAAAGTACTCCATTCATCTGGGTAGTATGAAGACATACAAGGATTTGAATAGATCTTTTTGGTGGCCTGGTGTAAAGAGGAATGTAGCTTTGTTTTTGAGTATGAACCAAACTTGTGGTTTAGTGAAAGCATAATTCCAAAGGCCCGACGGTTTTCTATAAGAACTTATGATTCCCAAATGGAAGTTCTGTGATATCTCAATGGATTTCATTCATGGTTTTCCCTGATGCCCTAGCACAAGATTGATGTGATTTGGGTGAATGTGGATTGCTTAACCAAGGTGGCTCACTTCATTCCAAATAGGATAGATGATGGTGTTGAGAAGTCTGTGGAATTATATGTTCGTAACATTTTTAGGTTGTATGGAACTCTGAAGAGTAAAATCAATGATAGATATGAATGTTTCACGCCGAAGGACTGGAGATTAGTTTATAAGAGTGTGGGAATGAAGCTTAAGTTCAGTATGACATTTCATATAGACGATCATATAGAAAGGACAAATTGTACGATGGAGTACATGCTTAAGATGTGCGCACTTGACTTTGGTAAGAAGTGGGATGACCACACATTCATGGTTGGGTTTGCATATTAAAATAGCTTCCAATCGAGTATTAAGATGACACCATATGAATCATTGTAAATGAGGCAGTGCCAGACTCCAATGTCTTGGGCAAAGGTGGGTTAAACCCAAATTTTGGGAAAGAAAGTTATGGTCGATGCTTATGAGATTATGGAGATGATTCATGAGCATATATAGATCGTTCGGGATCAGCAAGCTAAGTTAATAATGCACACCAAAAAATGTGGAATTTATGGTCTGTGATATTGTAACACCCTCCCCGTTACATAGAATATAGCAGTAGGTCCGGCCGGGACCCCATGCCATATTAAACGAACAGAAGAGCGTGTTACTGAATTGGATTTAAATAGTTAAAAACATAACCATCTCAGCACACAGAGTCGTACAACGGAAGCATTTAATTTATTAAGATAAAGCCAGTTCACAACTTGTCCACTTATTTACAGGGAATGTAATTACAACAAAGAGCATTATAAAGTCTGTTTTACATCAACTATGTGGCTTACAAACATCGGCACGCAGGCTGGCCACACATGAAAATAGTAAACATATCAACTTGGCCTTCGAGGGCCAGCACAGAACAGTAGGGACTTCAGCCCGTTATTTCCCGCTAGTCTCACCAGGACCTGTACAAACAAATTCACCAAAAGAGTGGGAAAATAGTTAACCGGTCAACTTTAGCTGACCTAGATATAATGACCACACCCCATGCCCGGGGAGGTGGTACTCCTTCCCTGCAAGCAAGCAATAGCAGCATATAATTCATAGGAGCATCTAAGCATGGCATTGTGCTCTCAAGGCACACTTTAGCATACTCCGCGAGTTATGCCTCCACGCTAAGTCTTCTTTCAACTTAGACAACCAAAAGAGCTAGGCCGTACACATAAAGTACCGACACTCTTCCATAGCCAGGTGCACCGAGAGGCGACCTCTTCACCACCACTATGGGCGGGTTCGGATCAGCTAGGACCGTGCTCAATCATCATGATCAACTCTGCACGATGTGGGTAAGCTTTCACCTTGTGCCCGTTACTCGAAGTGAGGCTCTCAAGGCCCTCCAGCATTTTCTGATATGCACCCAGCCCCCAGTGCTTAGGTCACACTTAGGTTCACACAATCAGCTTACTGGGAGCTACCGTCGGCGCTAGCGCTAGCGCCCAGCGCTAGTAACAGAACCCAGTTCTGCTACCTTTTTCTGGGTACTGTCTCGGAAACCCCTCCAGAACTCCTTCTAGCACATCTTAGTACTCAGAACCCGAAAAACATAGTATATATCACGAAGTCTTCTCCTACACGCAACAAGCAACATCACCAATCTAAACCAACCTGTCCAGATGGGCTTCACATAGCATGCATATGTCCGTACTTCGATTCCGGACTCTAAATGCAAATTCTCGTGGGGAAAACATCAACCCACCGGAAGAACCCATCTACTAATTAATAGAAGTCTTCCTAAGCATGCAAATCAAAGGATGCACATGTCCAAAGATATATGGAGGAGAATCATTACCCTCGGTGCTCGTTTCGGTGCCATAACCAGAGAGAGAATCGGCTGGAATCGATGATGGCATAAGCACGCAAGTAATCTCCTTCGCAACTTTTCCCTTCGGAACGACGAACGGCTAGCTCCCAACGGACCTCCTTCCTCAAGCTCTTAGCCTACCACTCTTGGAAAGGCAGAGGTTCTCTTAGAAAATAAGAAGGAAAGCCGAAAACCATCTCATATATAGTTTTCCGCTACCGCCGGCGCTAGCTACTAGTGCGTGGCGCTAGCCCGGAGTCGTTACCGCTTTACCGCTTAAGGATTCGTCGAGAAACGCTACCGCTAGCGCTAGCGCTACCGCCTACGCTATATTTCTTCAACGAACTTTTTGGGAAATGCCACATTCTTCGAGAAATGCCATATTCGTCGAGAAAGGACACATTTCTCAGGAAATACACTACCGTCGGCGCTATCCCTAGTGCCTGGTGCTAGCTCAATAGCTTCAGAACATTTCCACTCATCGAGACAGAACACATTTATCGGGAAATGCACTAATTTCTCTAGAAATGCATGGGTTTGTCGGGAAATGACCTACCACCAGCGATATCCCTAGCGCCTGGCACTAGCTCATTAGCTTAGAACACTTCCACTTTGTGTGCACAAAATTGGGGTCTTACAGATATGGTATACTTGAAAATAAGGCAATTCAAGGGCGTATCAAGGATTCGGCGATTGAAGAAGTTAAGTCCAAGATATTTGGGTCCTTTCAAAATTATTGAAAATATAGGCAATGTAGTTGCTTGATGGATAACTACCCGACCTAAAACATGGTCGTATACCAAGCCATATATGGGCCCATGAACAGATTTCAAGTGCTTTTTCTGAGTCATTCGATTTGGATCTTAAAGATCCGATGGAGGGGATCTATTATTGAATTTTTTAGGTTGAAATGGAAATAAAGCCTCATTTTAGCCAATCTATTCTCTCTCCAAGGTTAGAGAGAGAAGAAGTGGAGGGGGAGGAGTAGGAGAAGGAGCCTCTTCCACTATTAGTGACCGATTTAGAGGTCCGATCAATGAGCCTAGATCATATTTATGGAGAGGACTCATGGTCTCTCTTCTTCGTCCATTGGTTTCAACAATTCCATGGAGGGGAGGAAATCCAAGAATGTAATGACTCTTATCTTTCTGGTTTTAAGTATGTGTGTCTTGTATTCTTTCATTAATTCTTTGATTGTTGTGATTAATGGTACTCAGTGCCTCTAATTATAGGGCTTGGGGTTGTCATGGTTCATTGTGAACCACTGAGGCACGGTATTGCGACCCCGACAACATTGTATTAGAAATTTTGAATTGATTAATGAAATGTGCATTATGGGTGATGCTAAATTGAGTCCCATGGCCCGATTCGGTGATGATTGAATGGCATTGCATTTAATAATTCTGATAGACATGTGATTGTATCCATAATGCCATTGTGATGCCCACTTTCCGTAAAAAATATTGATTGTTGAGGTTAGGGCAAGGTGAGCATGGAAGATTCAAAGTAATTGAAATGTAACGATGCGAGATTGGGTGTTCTAGTGAATAGTTCTTTGGAAATTTAACGACTTCTGGGAATTTCATATGATGTCATCGTAGATAAGGCATTGTGAATTCATGCATAACCGCACTTACTATAGTGTTAAGAATGTATCGGTGAGTGAATTTGTCAGCATTGTCACCGTATAAGGCTAGGATACTATACTCATAATGACATCGTATACAAAATTTATAGTGTCCCAGAGGTGTTTGGAATTCACGTGTACTATCGCCGATAGGCCCAGGAGACTTTAAAGGTGATGTCGTCGTACATGATTTAATAGAAATATAGAGAGATTTTTGGGTATTGTCGTCGTATAGGCCAGGATACTTTACTCATGATTGTTGGGACATGGGAATGCATGTTCCAACAAACTCCCCATTTTGATAATAACAAATCCCCTAATGACAAACCAATCATTAGTATTATATATTTGTTTATAGGATGTATGGTAAGTGATAATCGAGAATTCAGGAGTTTGAGTGATATAAGCATGTACACTAGTGTAATCATTTTGATAAAAATGTACTCCCCTTACATGTGTGCTCCCCCAATGCTAAGTAATATGATAATCACTTTCCCTTATTTAGAGTTAATTAGATAATTCACTCCCCCTAGATTTCTCGATGTCTACATTTCTCAATGTATTATCCGCCTTTTGGTATTATCAAAAGAGTAGAGGAGGGGTATCATGGCAAACAAGAGCTGCTTATAAAGAATGAAATCATGATCGAGCAAGAGTTTATGCAGTGGAAAAGTAGTCAGGAATACTAATGCATGATAGGAAAAGGCATATGAGATAGATAATTGTGAAAAACACTTAATCTCTTACAAATAATAGTCATGTGAAACATAAGAGCACAACAAAATGAAGGATAAGCATGAAACACAATTTATTATTGGAAAGATTCAAGCCCCAAAAACTAGAATTATAAACCTAGAGATGTCTTTCCATTAAAAAGATGGTCATAATAGTATGATTTTAGAATTATACAAGCAAGATAGATATATCAAGAAAAGATTTCAAAATTCAATTTGGATGTTTTGTAACTTAAACATTAGAAAACATTGTAGTGATCATGCTTATCTATCTAGTACATTTTATTTGTAGAAAACCTTGTACTTTTGCTTTAGTGTCCAATTCTCATGAGTGGAAGATTTATAAGGGACAATGAAGTGTACAAAATGTGATTTGATAAAGTATCTGTAAGAAACCATCAAGACATATGTGACATGTAATGAAAGGTATACAACATCATCAAAATGCAAAGTAAAATTACTTCCACTTATTTCAATGCACTCATAAAAATTGGACAACTACCAATGTGCTTCATAGACAATGCTCATGAAGACTTATCAAGGAGAGAAGTAGTTCTTGGTGGATCACATAATATTATTTTAATCTTTGCTTTTGTGATCCGGTGTACTAGAGAGAAGTAAAGCTATGTGGTGTTTTTGTAAATTGTTTACACAAGACATTTTACAATTCTTTCCAAGGTGCTCAACCTCACAATGTTTGTGAAATCTTATCAGGAGGAGAAGTAGTACTTGGTGGAGTCTTTCTTGTCAATTACTTTTGGATTTTTATTTTGGTGACCAAGGACTCCGAATTCACTTGTATGCAAACATTCATTTTTATTTTCAACCACACTTCTCTAACGATGAGGGCATAAATAACCATTAAATGCAAGAAGGTAATCCAATTATGTGTAGGTAATTTATCCATTCATTTCAACTAGTTATAACATTACTCTACACATATATGCACAAACAAGATTATTATCAAATGTTAGAATCAAATGAGTGAATGTGAAATATCATTATCAATCATAAAACATCACTCATACTTAGAAGCATACTCAAATATTTTTACACTAGTCTCCTACATTCATTTACATTGTACATTATAAGATACGATGTAAGGCATGAATAATCAAGACAATATTCAAAAAGTTTGAGACTTAAATCATACATTGTAACGAATCTTCAAATGTATATTTATGAGTGCTTGACTTTAGCAATGTAATGTAAACAATTTTTATGGATTTTGAATTTATAAATATGAAGATCATACAAAATAAAAACCATAGAAAAACATATTTTTTTTGTGATGTAAACTTGTTTTGTAATGTAAACTTGCTTTGTAATTTTCTATTTTGTTTTTGAATTTTTCATGAAGAAAGAAATGAGAAAACAACCAAAATTTTACTAAAACACATAATTCATTTTAGAGCCAACCAATAGAGAAATCTTCCATGCCAGTAAACTGAATAAATACAGTTAAATAAATCAAAGAATGAAATTAGATCTATCAGCGACATTATTAGTAACCGTCGGTCGAAATCAAATAGAGTTTTGTATTTTGGGAGAAAAATCATGTTTTTTCAAAAAAAATTCTTTTCTAATTTTTATTAATTTCAAGTGTCCACTATAAGGACCACCTAATGCAGCAAAAAAACTAGAAAATATGCAAAATGTTACAGATTTAAGAATTTGACCGAAGGTCTCAAACACACTTCACTCTAACCTATATGAATTCAACCCTGCTTTGAAGAGTGGTGTTGTGTAGTCATATAGTCATGCCACACTACTGATAGTCGATTCATATGATAAGAATGAGTAGTACAAGATTTATGTATTTTTGAATCACTTTAGTGAGCTTTTTGAATAGAAGATTGAGTGACTAGTACTAGGTCAAAGTGAAGTATAAGGATACATGGATTATATATTATTTTCCAAATGTTGATGCACAATGATTTTTCAGAAATTGAAATTAATTTCTCATTAATTAATGCTACCACGCCGCGGTAACCCTTGTTAAACTAAATGACCCCAACCTAATTTTATTTCATTCCTAGGTTTTTTGGGGTTGAATCTATAGTGTATAACAGCCCAAGTTTCCCCATGGCTGAAAAAAAAGAAATCTGATAGCAGGAGCTAGCGTTGGGCGGTAGTGCTACCACTGGCATTAGTGTATCGACATGATGATGTTCACTTGTCGACGTGAAACTCCTATTGTCATTGAGAGGTCTCGATGACTATTCAGTTAACGCAACGATAAAGTTGCGCGTTAGAGCTAATGCTGGTGGTAGGTTCACGATGGAGCGTCGACTTCATTAAGCGATGAGCATATAGGCTCCACCGCCTAAGCCACTACCGCTGCGAGGTAGGGCTATCGTCGGGCGGTAGCTGCCGGGATCAGATTTAATAAATTAAATTATGGCCGTCATTTATTTTTGGTTTGGAGATCTTGTGGCTGAGGTAAGTCCTGAAATCAATAAAAGCTGTGAGGACTTTAGAAAGAAGTTCATTCTCTTTCTCACACACTCTCTCTTCAAGTTAAGGAAAAGGCTAAGGGAAGAAAGGAAGAAAAGGAGAAGAAGGAAGGAGAAGGTTGAACTCGGCCTTTGGGAAATCTTGAAGTGTTGTGCCAAAGCTAGATCCGCAGAGAGGAAGGTGTTGTGAATGCTTCCATCCAGCTCAGCTGCATTATTATGACACTGAAATGAACTTCAAGGGTAATGGCTCTCCTCCTGAATATATGGACATGCTAGTCCTTTTATTGACATCATAGTAGGAAGACTATCACCAATTGGAGGACAGGATACTTTTGATGGGTCGATATGGAATATCCCGTATAAAAATTGCATATAGAGTTCGGATCGAAGTACGGACATAAGCATGCTGTGTGAAGCCCATCTGGGCATGTTGGTCTGGATTGGTGATGTTTATTGTGAACCAGAGAAGACTCTGAGTATATATGTTGTGTTTTTGGGTTCTGAATACTATGATGTGCTGCAGGGAGTTCTAAAGGTGATCTCTAGAAAATATCCAAAAAGGGGGACAAATTCATTGCTCTGTCTGTTACCGCCCAGCGGTAGTTCAACCGCTGGCAGTAGCTCCCAGTTGAAACCAGCGAGCCATTTGTGGTGGGTATGAAGCCTAGGTCCTGGGGACTTGGTGCGTCATACCAGCAAGCTATATGCATGCAATTGCAGAACATAGCTGAGGGCAGATGTGTATTCTGCTGATAGCGCCAGGCGGTAGATCCCAGGGAGCATATTGTGAAGCAAAAGGGCCAGTGATCCTAGCTTCGCTGGCTTGGTGTGTCAATAACGGTAACAAGGGGAAGCCGTACCCACGTTGGGCAGAGTTGATCCTGACGATTTGAGCATGGGCAAAGCTGAACCAAACCCATCCCATAGCTGGTCAGTGAAGAGGTCACCCCTTGGTGCACTGAAGGAATTTTGGGAAAGGAACCATAAGGTATGATGACATTGACGGTAAAGCGTATAGCCATCTAAAATAAGCAGGGCTTAAGATAGTTGTGTGACTCGGGGAGTACACCGAAAGAGTTCCATGAGAGCACGAAACATGTGGTCGTGAGTGCCTACATTTATGTTAATTGCAGTGCTTAGACGCACTCTTGAAATATATGCTGCTAATGGTTGCTTGCAGGGAAGGAGCACCACCATCCTGAGAGTGGGGTGGGGTCATTATAAGTCATGGTCAGTTAAATTTGACCGATTTTTGTTTACGTTGTGGAATGTGCTTATACAGGTGCTGGCGAGCCGAGAAGAACATAGAGGGTTGGAAACCCAGTTGCTGTACCGTGTTGGTCCTCGAAGGCCCAAGTGTTTACTAGTTTTCATGTGTGGCTGGTCTGCGTGCCGATGTTCGTAAAGCACATGTTTTTGAAAACATTTTTTTAGTAAGCAGTTGTTGCATTATCATTCCTTTTGTATATAATGGACATGTATGTAAACTGGTTTTGATTTAATAAAATGATTCCATTGTACAACTCTGTTGTATGTTGAGATGGTTTGATTATACTATTTTAAAAACTAATATGTGACTTTCTTACCTATTCGTTTAATATGGCGTGGGGTCCCGGTCGTACCTACTGTTATATTCTATGTTACATGGAGGGTGTGACAAGTTGGTATCAGCTACGGGTCTCGATCCCTTTTCTTCTGAATTCATGGTCGAATTCCTTTAAGGTATGGTGAGCACATGTGTGCGTCGCCGTTAAAATATTTAATTAACAAGTACATGTCCACTTTAGGAATGAAATACATGTCTTGTTGTAGCAACGTAGTGGAACTTGGGTGTTCCTTTGTTGCTTAATGCTACAATATAGTCGCTTAATTGTATTTTGTTGCACATGTATACGTGACTAGGAGTGGAGTGGGGCAGTCTCAAACCCAGCACTCTATTGAGAGTAGTGCACCTGCTGATGTGCCTACTACGCCTCTTCTGCTGAGATGATTAGGTTGGTTGCCGGAGCAATATTTGATATGTTCAATGCACAACCAGGATAACATGTACAGCCTCCTACCCTTGAGGTGTCCCCTGTATCGGTTGTTGTAGTTGAACCTGTTGTCGAAAGGCAATTGTCGGTGTTGGCAAGGAGGGATTCAGACCAACAATTGAAGCATTTTTCGAGCTTCAAGCCTCCAACATTTGCGGGAACATGATCCCCAACACAGGCTGAAGATTGGCTCTCTAGAGTAAGGAGAACCAAGACAACCACTAAGACGGAGGAAGAGAAGAAAGTTACCATAGCCACCTTTCATCTGTATGGAGAGGCACGGCTTTGGTGGGAGGAATTAGAAGTCCATCTGTTAGCGGGAAGGTGACCGACAGAGGTCTCGTTTGATGAGTTCTGGAAACTCTTCTTGGCTCGGTATCTCCATTTGGCGCTACGTATTGCAATGGAGAACCGATTCCAATGGTTGACTCAGGCCAATAGTCTGGTGGATGACTATCTGCATGAGTTCACTAGATTGGGACGGTATGCAGGCGCTACATTTGCAGATGAGGAGTGAAAGACCAACAGGTTTTATGAGAGTCTACGTGATGATCTGCAGTTGCTTCTATCAGGAACAATGGCACAAGGCTTTATGACCATGGTCAATACAGCCTGTTCCTTGGAGCAGGATATGAAGCGAGTCTAAAGCAATAAGGACTTAGTGGTGAAGAGGCCAGATTTCAAGGTACCAAACTCCTCAAAATTGGTGTAAGGCTAGTGGAGCAAGAAGGTCAGACAGTCTGGGCCAGCTTCATCTTCTGTGTCGGGAGCGACTTCTGGGCCAGGTCCAGTTACTTGTTATAACTGTGGCAAGGTGGGGCACTTTGCTCGTGAGTGACAAAGCAGAAAAAAGGCGGGAGTGTCCTATGTGGAGAAAGGGAGCAATAGAGTCAGCTGCATTCCATCATACTCCAGCTCAGCCCCGAGTATACAGCTTTTGTTGCTTTCTATACTTAGTACCTTGTGCATTGCTTGTTTAACATGTTTGTATTAGGCTTTGTACAAATCTTTAATTATCTGGCGAGAGCACTATTTGATACTGGAGCCTCTCATTCCTTTCTATCTGAGGACTTCATACGACGGATTGGAGTGCTTTCATTCTTATCGAATGAGAGATTGGATGTGTTGCTACCAAATGGGTGCTCGATGTGTGCAGATAGAGTTTATTGTGTTAAGGTACGAATAGTAAGTCGCGAGTTTGATTTGGAAGCATTGATGCTACCGATTTGAAGTTTGATGTGATCTTTAGCATGGCTTGGCTATCGGAGAAGCAAGCTTACATTGATTGCACTTCGAAGGAAATCACACTGGGAAAGAATACTGAACGTGCCACTACATTTGTTGGTATGCATGGATCGATCAAGATGTAGATATATGTTATCCAAGTAATCAAGGCGGTTCGGAAGGGCATGGAGTTGTGCGTCGTGCTAGTGGAGGCGGCAAAGCCTAAGCCCAGTTTGAGTGACGTGCCTATCATATCAGAGTATCCGGACGTGTTTCCAAAAGATCTCCCTGGAGCGCCACCCCAGCGAGAGATCGACTTCACAATAGAGTTGGTGCCATGTGCCAAGCCGGTGTCACGCTCTCCATACCGTATAGCGCCAAAAGAGATGGCAGAACTAAAAGTTCAGTTGCAGGAGTTACTGGAGCAAGGCTATATACGCCCAAGTTCATCCCCTTGAGGTGCACCGGTCCTTTTGTGAAGAAGAAGGATGGAAGCTTGCATCTGTGTATTGATTAACCTGAACCGAACAAGCTGACAGAAAAGAACAAGTATCTGATTCTGAGAATTGATGACCTATTCGATCAGTTGGTTGGATCAACCGTCTATTCGAAACTGGATTTGAAGTCCGGGTACTACCAATTGAGAATTCGAGAATGCAACAATCCCAAGACGGCATTTAGTACCTGTTACGGGCACTACGAGTTCATAGTAATGTCATTTGGCTTGATGAATGCTCCATCGGTGTTCATGGATCTGATGAACAGAGTGTTCCAAGAGTGTATTGACTGGCTTGTGATCATCTTTATCGATGATATACTGGTATACTCTTAGTCTGAAGAAGAACATGTTATTCATTTGCGCATAGTTCTGGATACCCTGTGAAAGAATCAGCTGTATGCCAAATTCTCAAAGTATGAGTTTTGGGTGACCTCTGTGGCATTTCATGGTCATATTGTTAGTGGTGAAGGTATTGCAGTAGATCCGCAAAGATAGTTCTGATACACGAGTGGTATGTGTTGACAACGGTGGAGGAAGTTAGGAGTTTCCTTGGACTTATCGGCTACTATAGGCGCTTCTTGAAAAACTTTTTGCGGATAGCTCTTCCTCTCACAACTTTGACAAGGAAGGATAAGAAGTTCGTTTGGTCGCTGGCGTGCGCGGGAGCTTTTGAAGAGTTAAAGAGTCGCCTGACCACAACACAAATATTTTGTTCACCATATGGTACGGAAGGCTATGAGGTATACAACAACGCATCAGGGAGAGGCTTAGGATGCGTTCTTCTTCGGAATGGACAGGTTATTGCTTAGGGCTCTCGCCAGCTAAAAGTGCATGAGAGGAACAATCCAGTCCATGACTTAGAGTTAGCGGTCGTGATATTCGCTCTCAAACTGTGGCGACATTAATTATATGGCGTGAGGATTAATATCTTTACGAACCCTAAAAGCTTAAATTATCTATTAGAACAGAAGGACTTAAACATGAGACAAAGGACGTGGATGTTGTTCCTTGGGGACTATACCTTCACGATCCATTACACCCCCAGGAAGGGAAATGTGGTCGCGGATGCTTTAAGTCGGAGCGCTTCTGTGCAAGCAAGCTGGATTCAGATGCATGATGTGCATCTAATCAGTGACTTGGAGGCCTTGGAGATTTCCTGTGTGGATAGGAATTCTAGCTCGAATGAATGCTTGAACTGGACGGAGGTGCAATATGATCTCACGGACAGAATAAGACAGACCCTGGAGCTTGATTCAAGCATGAAGCGCTATGTGGCGGAGACTATGGATGGGTCTACTGTCAAGTTTGTGTTTAACGATGGTCTTTTGTGGAAAGATAGACGGTTGTGCGTTCTAAATGTTGGCAAATTGAGGGAGGAGTTGATGTACGAAGCACACTTCACAAAGTACTCAATCCACCCTGGGAGCACAAAAATGTACCAGGACATGAAAAATATGTTTTGGTGGCCAGGTTTGAAGAAGGGCATAGCCCTTTACGTGGCTAAATGTAAGACTTGCGCACTTGTGAAGGCGGAATGTCGGAAAACTGGTGGGTTCCTGAAGTCGTTACCAGTTCCAGAGTGGATGTTTGATGATATTTCTATGGATTTTGTGCAAAGTTTGTCGAGATTGCATCATGGGAACGATGTCATTTGGGTGATTGTGGGCTGTTTAACAAAGGTATCCCATTTTATTCCAAACCAGAGGGTCAATTCAGTGGAGAAATTGGCAAAACTATATGTTGATAGTATAGTATGATTACACGGTGTGCCCCGTAGCATCGTTAGTGACCGAGATGGGCGCTTCACATCGAAAGATTGGAGGCTAATCCACCAACTATTGGGTACCAAACTAAAGTTTAGCACAACATTTCATCCTCAATCAGATGGGCAAACTAAACGGACCAATAGGACAATGGAGGATATGCTCCGCATGTGCGCCTTGGATTTCAGTAAAAAATGGGAAGATCATCTCTTTATGATTGAGTTTGCTTACAATAACAGCTATCAAGCTAGCATTAAAATGATGCCCTTTGAGGCCCTTTATGGTAGAAAGTGTTGTACTCCCTTTGCTTGGGCAGAGATGGGCGAGACTAAGTTGTGTAAGCGAAAGGAAGTCAAAGATGCTACTTTGATTATTCGAAAAATCCGAGAGCAGTTGTTGATTTCACGGGATAGGCAAGTGGAGTACTATAACACCAAGCACAGGAACATCGAGTTCGTCGTAGGTGACTGGGTGAAAATGAAGAACCTTTGTGCGAAGATATCAGCTTTGGACTCAGATGAGCCTATTTCAGAAGCGAGGTTGAAGAGGCATATAATCTGCAGCTTGCGGAGGGAGTATGTGGTCTTTGTCACTTCTGTTCAAGGTTGGGAAAATCAGCCATCGTTCCTAGAGCTGGAAAACTTGATGGCTTCGCAAGAGAGCTTGGCAAAGCAAATGGCTGGGATATCTATCTCTGGAGGAGAAAGCGAGGTTCTATATTCTGGCAAGAAGAAGAGATTGGACAAGAAGAAGAAGTCATGTGTTAGCGATGGACCTTCAACTTCATATCAGCAAGAGAGGAATAATACTCTTAAGCGTGATGGAAAGAAGAAGGAAGGACCAAGGTGCTACAGGTTCAATTAGCATGGTCATTTCAAGAGAGATTGTAGAGTCAATCTTCAGCCAGGGCATGCTGCAGGGAAAGAAGAGGTTGCTTCCAATGCAGGAGATAGGTGGAATGATGGATCTTTTAGGATGGGCACTTGTGTTCGGGCTTTGGCTTCTATCAACTATCAAGATGATTGGATTGTGGACTCGGATTGTGGTTATCACCTAACCGGAGATGAGTCGAAGTTCTCTTCTTTGCAGGCATACTCAGGTAATGATCTTATCATTACTACTGATGATACTATACATGTAGTTGAGAAGGAGTGTGTAGTTTCTCTAAATGGAGATAGAGGTCCACTCACGTTGAAGAGTGTCTATCATGTTCCGGGGATGAAGAATAACCTCTTCTCGGTGACCAACATTGTTGATGTTGGCTATCACGTTCTGTTTGGTCCAACGGAAGTGGAGTTTCTTCAGAATGTGTCAACGGTGAAGGCTGAAGTCACTCGTGTTGGAAGAAGGGTAAAGGACTTGTTTGTGTTATCTATAAGTTCCTAAGTTGATAAGATGAGGACTAATGATAGCGTTGCTATCTGGCATGAAAGACTTGGACATGTTGGGATGGATAAGTTGAAAGCTATGGCAGGGAGAGGTCTTGTGAAACGCTTACCTAGTTTGTCATCCTTTGGTGAAGGTCATGTTTGTGCAGGTTTCCAATATGGTAAGGCTCATCGCCTTCCATTCGACAAATCACAAAGCAAATGCAAAGCACCATTGGAGTGTATTCATGGTGATCTGTTTGGACCTACCGCAACTGTTAGTCTTGGAGGTAGCAGGTATATGCTAGTCTTGATTGATGACTTCACTAGATATACTTGGGTATATTTTCTGAAGGAGAAGTCGGAAGCCTTTGAAAAATTTGTGGAGTTCAAGGAGTTAGTGGTGGGTCGACTTAACCTACGGATCAAGAAGTTCAGAACCGGCAACGGAGTGGAGTTCACTTCCAATACGTTCTTCAACTTTTGTAGAAAGCATGGCATCCGGAGAGAGCTCTCTTGTGCTCATACTCCACAACAGAACGGAGTTGTAGAGCGAAAGATCCATCATCTGACGGAGACCTGCAAATGTTGGCTTCATGCCAAGAATATCCCAAAGTCTTTCTAGGCAGAGGGAATGTCATGTGCAACTTATGTCATCAATCAAATGCCTCTTAGTCCAGTCAACATGAAGACCCCTCATGAGTTGATGTTCAAGATAAAGCCCATGCTGGAACATCTTCGAGTGTTCGGATCTACCTGTTATGTGCATGTTACAAATTCTCTTAGAATGAAGCTAGACGCGAAAGCAGGAAGCTAGTGTTCGTTGGTTATGATGACCGGAAGAAGGGCTGGAGATGCATGGATCTAGAGACATGGAGAGTTGTGGTCTCAAGAGATGTGGTGTTTGATGAGTTAACATCATACCAGGGTAGCTCTTCTGTTGAGTTACAAGAAAGCAGGTCATGTGGAGGACAAGGAGAAGCTACTAAGGAGATTCTAGTGGAGTTGCATGTTTCTCTAGGTGCTCCAGTTGCTTCTAGCTCTAGGTCAGGTGCTTCAGGTTCTAGAAGCAGGGGGAGCGACGCTCCAAGTATGCATGAAAGGAGAGCTAGTCCAGAACATGTAGCTGAAGAGGTGGTTCAGAGTAAATCTCTGAGTAGGTCCAAGAGGACTATCATTCCCCCAGATCAGTATACAGTGGGAAACTTTGTGAGCTTCGTCTCATATTTCTTCGTAGGTCCCTTAGATGACAGAGAGCCATCTTGTTTTGAAAATGTCGTTGGAGTCAAGGAGTGGGAAGAGGCCATGGATGAAGAGATGGCTGCCCTCGGGAAGAATGAGACTTGGGACTTGGTTCCTAAGGTTGAGGGTGTTACTCCTGTGACTTGCAAGTGGGTTTTCAAGTTGAAGAAGAAGGCTGATGGTAGCATTGAGCGATACAAGGCTCGCCTAGTAGCTCGAGGATTCTCTCAGAAGTATGGGGAGGATTATGAAGAAACTTTCAGACCTGTTACCAAGATGACTTCAGTTCGGGTGGTGATCGCATTGGCAGCTTGCCAAGGATGGAAGATATGGCAACTCGACGTGAAGAATTCTTTCCTTTACGTTGAGATTGACAAAGACATCTTCATGGATCAGCCACCTGGGTCTGTTTCTGAAGATCATCCAAGACATGTGTGCTCCACCATTTCCTTGAACTCGAAGTGGAGAGGAAAGAGGGTGGTATGCTTGTATCCTAGAAAGGCTATGTAGAACATATTGTGAAGCGATTCGGCATGGAAGGAGGGAAGAGAATCTCTACTCCACTGGAGGTTGGTATGATACTTCGACGTGATGAGGGAAAGGTTCTTTCTGATCTTTGGTGTTCCGGGCTTTGGTCGGAAGTTTGATATACTTGACGATCACGAGGCCATATATCTCTTATGCAGTTGGCCGAGTGAGTCGATATATGGCGGAGCTTCGAAAACCTCATCTTATGGCGGTGATAGAGAAATTTGTGTTTTCATTAAACTAGAAATAAGAGTACAACAATAAGAACAAAATTCAACTAGTGCAATACTATTCTACCAAAAGAGAATTACAATAAAGAAAATTTAACAAGAAAAGAAACACTTGCTCTCTACTTTCCAACCTACACTCCCCCCTCTCATGCTTGAGATATGGGGTCCTTATATAGGAGAGGGAGAAGGATCTAGAAGGAAGTGGAGATGAAGGGACACATGGGGGTGGAGATGCATGAATGATTTGATGAGGGAGAGAGAAGGGGGGGTGCATGAATGGAAGAGTGCATGCATGTGTTTAATGAGGAGAAGAGAGAGGGTGGAAATGCAATGAATATTATTTAAAGAAATATGAAATTAAAATGGATGAAAGAGGGGGGATGGATGAGTAATAAAGTGGAGAGAGAGAAGTGCATGCATGGATTAAAGTGGTTCGGCTATAGATGAAGGGGAGGAATGAGATTAAATGAATTTAAATAAAGAGAGAGAAGAGAGAATAAATGGGAGAGAGATGATAAATGAGGGGAATGCACGCATGAAGCCATGCAAAGGTGGCAGCATGGATGAATTGATGGAGGCTCACGGATTGACTGAAAGGAGTGGGCTGGTATGATTAAATGAAGTGGAGGAGGTTAGTGGGCTGCTTCACGTGGGCTGCTTCGGGTGGAGCTGCACTCTCGGGCTTGGACAGCATGAAGGTGGACGGGCTTCATTTGGCAGCACCAATTAGAGGGGCGGGCTGCATGCTTAGGTGATGAGTTGCAACTTGGCGGCGATGGCGTGGACTTCATGCAAGCTTGCGGGCATGGCGTTGCGGCATGAATATTGACGGCGCGACAATGGCGACATGGAAGGGCACACGACGGTGAACGCGATGACTTCATGCAAAGGTGGCGGCGAGCATGGCGGCGATGGTGACGACAACATTGAACCTACAAATAAAATAAAATAAAATATTAGTTAAGACATAATAACAAACATAAAATATAAAACATAATTAACACTTAACAAACATAAAATAAAAAAGAACAAACATAAAGTAACATCATTAACACTTTAACAAAAAGAAAATCAACAAAATAAAAATAACAACATTACACTTAACAAATATTAGCACATAAAATAACAAACATAACAATATTATTTATAACAAACATAAAAACATAAAATAACAACATTAAAGCATAACATAACATAAAATCATAAAATAACAATATTAAACCTTAACAACCATAAAATGCAAAGAGAATATAATTAAAACTAAGAAAATTTAAACTGAACTAACCTAAAAACGATGACTAAAAGTTAGTCATCAAACTCCCCCATGCTTAGGCTTTGCTTGTCCTCAAGCAAATGGAAATCAAAATAGAGGGGAAACAAAAAGGAGAATAATTTTTAAGTTGCATAATTAAGAAAACCAAAATGTTGAAAATTAAACTATCCTAATTTCTATGCTAGCAACTAGTGAGGTGAGATATCCAAAATAGACAACTTGAAAAGAGGAGACCTAAAAATATTATTAAAACATAAAGAAGGATTACACATTTCTAAATCCCTAAAACAAGACATCCAAAAGTTTAGGAAAATAAGAAAAACAAAATATAGAGTTTCTAAATAAACGGTGCATTAGACGAATTACTAGGTTGCTAAAATAGCGACTACCCCTAAAACATCTCAAGATAATCTCCAAAGAAATCCATCAATGATGGTGGCCATAGGCTTGTCCGTTCACACTCTCTCCACTACGCAGGTTTGTGTCACGTTCTAAAGATCAAAAGGGCTTAATAGGCGTAAATACTTGGTTTAGGTAAATGATTGGGAATTGGAATTCAAAGATAAAAATGATGGCTAACACACTAAACCAAGGGTGAGCTTTAAATAAACATAAAATTACAAGGATGAGAAATGACAAGTATGTCATTTTCTCCAATTCAAACTAAAGGAAAACAAACACAAGGCCATAAAATTTTTCTTTTCATACTTGGCCAAAAATAACTTCTTTTTTTGGATTTCATTTTCATTTTTTCTTCTTTGATAATCATTTTTTTTTCATTACACAAAAGAGAGCTCCAAATGCGAACTAAAGATTTCCTTTCCATTTTTCAAAAATACTTCCCATCACCATAATGATATTTAAATAAAGCTCAAAGTCTAGTGTGAAATAGGAAGGGCCTTTTGGCTTTGGTGAAAATTGGAAGGTGGAGCTAAACAAAGAAAAAGGGAAAAGGCCCAAAATTATTTTAGCAAGGGTAAAATTTTCGGTGGGCAAAAAGGCTCAAACGGGTCAAAAGGATGGCCTAAATCATTTCTAAAGATCGTGAACAAACAACGCAAATGCTTCGAGAGTCGCTAAAGACAAGTTCTAGACACCAAGAAAGCAATACCCCAAAATGAAAAAGCGATAACGTTAACTAGCAACCGTTCATACGCAACAAAACCGAATAAAAAGAAATACTACATTTGCTAACTTAAGAACTAGAAAAATGGATGCCTATATTTAAGAAGTAGAAAATAGTAAAACTAAACTATGTTAGAATAATAAATTTAGAAAACTGATTCAAGAAATTCTACTTAGAACAAAAGAACCGCTCGGGCATACACATCACTAGAAGACGCATAAAAATAAAGATAGAAAATAATTTTTTGACTTTGATTTTCAAATAGATTTTCTATATTTTTTAAAAAAATTTTGGATTTTTTCATAAGGCTAAAGAAGCAAAATAGTACTATAATAATTTTTTTTTATTTTGTTTTGTTTTCAAATTTTTTTTGTGTTTTTTTTTGAAAGACTTGAAAAGAAAGGGAAAACACTCCCCCATGCTTAAAGTTCAACATTGACCTCAATGTTAAATAGTAAGTAGGAGGAAAAAAAGAAGAAAAGAAGGGGGGGTACAATAAAGTAAATAAAAAAACGACTTCCCCGAATTCGTGAGGCCGAATGCTGATGTTGCTCCCTCATGCTTGAGCTGGAAACCGACTCAGGCCTAAGGAAGAGAAGATGGAGCCAAACGAACCGCCGAAGGTTTTATTCCTACAAAACAAAATAAAAGGAAAAAGAGAAAAAAAATGGTAAGCAAGGGGTGCCTCCCAAGAGCGCTCTTTGTTTAACGTCGTCTGAGCCCGACGTTATTGGTTAGCTAAATGGAAAATAAAAACTGAAGTGAAGAGGTAACTCCCTAAGTATGCGCTTAGGAGAGTAAATAAGAAAAAAGAAGAAATGAAGAATCGCACCGACATGCGGTGGAATCTTCAAAGGAATGACGCCCGAGAATGTACGGACGGAGTTATTGAAGAACTCCGCCGTATGCGGAACGGGGAAGAAGGGGTCGTCAAAAGAAGAAGAGATAAAAGAAGAAATAGAAAGAGGAATAAAAGAAGGTGAAAAAGAAATTTCATCAACAGAAATTTCACAAGGAGAAAGAGAATCTTGTGAAATTTCGGGAGAAGAAGGGGTAGAAAGAACTAAAGATGGATTATCTAAAATAAAGGAAGGAGAATTATCTAAAATAGAAGAAGAAGAAAAAGAAGATTCGCTAAAAATAGAAAAATTTGGAACAGCTGAATTTAAGCCTGAAATGGAATCACCAACGTCATCGGAAAAAGAAAGAGAAATATGAGACATCTCGTCATCCTCAAGAGGTAAGAAGCACGCCGGAATATCCATATGTGTGTCATCCAAAGGAGGAAGGAAACAATCCGGAACATCCGAATAGTTATCTTCCTCGAGAGGAATAAGACAAGCCGGGATATCCGGTGACTCATTACATGAAGAAATTGGAGGAGACGGAGAAGAAGACGAAGAAAACGATGCTGCCTCACGAGAAAAACAATCCAAAATGGTTTTGAAATGCAAATTAATATTATCAATAGACGTTTGCAATTCCAAATACCCATTATCGATAGTACTAAAAATTAGAAGCGCGGCGCTTTGCGGGGCAAAATCATGCGAAAAATAAGACGGGTTCCCCATCTCCCAAGTAGGATAAAAATTAGAGTAAGGGTCAAATTGGCCACTTTGACCTACTCCAGAAAAATTGAAATCATATGAGGGAGGGGTTCCCGAAAAACATGCAAAATTAAAATGGTCGGGCGACCCGCAAAGTGCGCAAAAAGGAGATGATTCCATGATAAAAAAAACTGTTACCCAAAAAAAGAAAGAGAAAATTTAATTTTTTTTTGTTTTTTTTTTAGGCGGATTATGTTAGTCCTGGATTTCCCAAGATCTGCCCTGTGAGGGGTTTGCAATGGTACTAGAGGATGTGATGGGAATTCAAGCCCAAAGCGTCCTTTCCAGGAATTTGGGTGGAATAGAAAAACGATGATGTGGGTTAATTATAATTTATAATAATAATTATTATTATTATTATATTTTTTTTTTTTGAATTTTAGTAGAAGTAATAAACTCGATGCTTTCGTAATATTGCCAAAAATTATCCCCGGCAACGGCGCCAAAAACTTGATAGAGAAATTTGTGTTTTCATTAAACTAGAAATAAGAGTACAACAATAAGAACAAAATTCAACTAGTGCAATACTATTCTACCAAAAGAGAATTACAATAAAGAAAATTTAACAAGAAAAGAATCACTTGCTCTCTACTTTCCAACCTACACTCCCCCCTCTCATGCTTGAGATATGGGGTCCTTATATAGGAGAGGGAGAAGGATCTAGAAGGAAGTGGAGATGAAGGGACACATGGGGGTGGAGATGCATGAATGATTTGATGAGGGAGAGAGAAGGGGGGGTGCATGAATGGAAGAGTGCATGCATGTGTTTAATGAGGAGGAGAGAGAGGGTGGAAATGTAATGAATATTATTTAAAGAAATATGAAATTAAAATGGATGAAAGAGGGGGGATGGATGAGTAATAAAGTGGAGAGAGAGAAGTGAATGCATGGATTAAAGTGGTTCGGCTATAGATGAAGGGGAGGAATGAGATTAAATGAATTTAAATAAAGAGAGAGAAGAGAGAATAAATGGGAGAGAGATGATAAATGAGGGGAATGCACGCATGAAGCCATGCAAAGGTGGCAGCATGGATGAATTGATGGAGGCTCACGGATTGACTGAAAGGAGTGGGCTGGTATGATTAAATGAAGTGGAGGAGGTAAGTGGGCTGCTTCACGTGGGCTGGTTCGGGTGGAGCTGCACTCTCGGGCTTGGACAGCATGAAGGAGGACGGGCTTCATTTGGCAGCACCAATTAGAGGGGCGGGCTGCATGCTTAGGTGATGAGTTGCAACTTGGCGGCGATGGCGTGGACTTCATGCAAGCTTGCGGGCATGGCGTTGCGGCATGAATATTGACGGCGCGACAATGGCGACATGGAAGGGCACACGACGGCGAACGCGATGACTTCATGCAAAGGTGGCGGCGAGCATGGCGGCGATGGTGACGACAACATTGAACCTACAAATAAAATAAAATAAAATATTAGTTAAGACATAATAACAAACATAAAATATAAAACATAATTAACACTTAACAAACATAAAATAAAAAATAACAAACATAAAGTAACATCATTAACACTTTAACAAAAAGAAAATCAACAAAATAAAAATAACAACATTACACTTAACAAATATTAGCACATAAAATAACAAACATAACAATATTATTTATAACAAACATAAAAACATAAAATAACAACATTAAAGCATAACATAACATAAAATAACATAAAATCATAAAATAACAATATTAAAGCTTAACAACCATAAAATGCAAAGAGAATATAATTAAAACTAAGAAAATTTAAACTAAACTAACCTAAAAACGATGACTAAAAGTTAGTCATCAGGCAGCTAGGAGCATTCTAAGTACGTAAAGTCCACCTCTGATTTGGGTCTCTTCTATGGGAAGGACTCGGGCTTTTGCTTGCATGGATACATGGATACTGATTATGGAGGAGATTCAGATGATCGGAGATCGACCTCTGGATATGTCTTTATGACAGGCTCTACAACTATATCATGGTGCAGCAAGAAGCAGGATCCTGTGTCTGTCTCCACTATAGAAGCAGAGTCTAAAGCTTCGGCTTTGGCAGCTCAGGAATCCATCTGGCTTAGGAGGCTTGTGGAGGACATTCATGGGGAGGGGCGAGGTCCTACTCTGCTTCGTGGTGACAACGAGAGTGCCCTCAAACTGGTGAACAATCCAGTTTGTCATGCTCGAACCAAGCATAAAGAGATTCAACATCATTTCATTCGGGAGAAGGTGTTGGAGAGATCTCTTATGGTTGAGCATGTGCAGATCAAGGATAAGGTCGCGAACATCTTTACGAAGTCGTTGTCAAAGGGACCATTTGATCGGTTGAGGAGTTTACTTGGGCTAACTTCCACTTCCCACTTCAAGGGGGAGTGTTGAATTTTTGATGTGTAAGTGGAAGGTCGGGTGGTCTGATTATGGAGACCGCGGAGCTCGGGCAGTCTGATTGAGCTCGATCGGTTATGGCGAACAGGTTCAGTTAGCTAGATATGTCTAGTACTCACAGAGTCTGGGCGGTCTAGTAGTGAGACTAGGCAGTTTGCATGAGTACGCTCTAGCGGTCAACCTTGGTTGGTCAATTGTGCTCATGTAGTTCTGTTCTTATATAAGCCGGGCGGTCTGTAAGTAATTGTTCTGGCGAACTGTCTTGGTTGATCCGGTTTTGCCCAAGTAAAATAATGGTTTTATAAAGACCGCGCGGTCTGGCTCTGGTGACCTCGCATCCTAATAAGGGAGGTGTATGTATCTCTTATGGGCAGTGACGACATCTGTTCGTTTGCCTATAAATAGAGGTGCATGGGTAGCCATTCGTATGCAAGAACTGTAAGAACTACAGTTTGGATTAATTGTGCCAGTCTCATTTTTTGAGGTCGCGCGGGTTGAAGTTTGTTGACCAGTTTGTTATGTTCGCAGGTTAGGCGGCCAGGAGTCTCCGTCAGCTTTCTTCCTATCTTTCCAGCTTTAAATAACCAGCTCGCCAGCGGTCACGTCTGGGCGGTTTGCGGTTTGTAGTTCTTGATCTGCTTTGCAGCGAACTCAGTTGATCCGGCGACCTTCAGCGGTCTGGCGGTCTTGAGTTGCGGTCTTGCAGCAGTGAGCAGTTCTTCTTCTGTTTGCGGGATACTTATGTGATCCAGTGACCGTACGGTCTGGGCGATCAATAAGTGCGGATAGAGTGTTGTTTTCAGCGTTCAATAAGTAGCAGATTGTGCGGTCTGTGATTGGCGGTCTGGCAGATTGTAGGTCAGTGACCTGTGTTGTTCGCGTGGTCTCAGGAAAGCCGGCGATCTTGCTGAGTTCGAGCGGTCTGTGCGGTCTAAGTTCTTCTAGCCTCCAGAAGCTTGTTTTGTTGTTTATGCTTCTCATATATGTTTTCTCTAATAATTCATGTCTCTCCATTTATGCAACGCATTGTAAAAAGATAGTCAATTTGAATAAAGATCTTCTTGTCCTTCATTGTCACTGGTTAATTGTTTTGAATTGAATTGATGTCTTCCGTTGTATTGTCTTTGATCCTACTACGAAATTTTAACATAATTTACGTGAGAATACAATGAATTCGATTTACACTAGAGGTGTTCGCTTTTTGGATGGCGAGTGCTTGGATGTCTCGCACTAAGTCTGCCGCATGCGGTAGGTGCAGGATCTGCACATCCAAGAATGTAATTGTAAATAATAAGTGCATGCATACATGTACGTACTCTTGTTGATCCTTCTTGTTTGCAGTTTTCTTTATGGTGTCGGCCTTCAAGCCCTATAGACAATCGGGCAGAGTTCCGACCGTGGCTGAGAGGCAGCGAGTCGGAGGTCGTTGAGTGGGACTTGAATTTGCTTATAGAGCGGGGCGTCCATGAGGGAGGAACCGAGCCCCTTTCACCAAAAATCTGAAGGTGATCTCTCCCCCTTCCGCTCCGGAGGTGGAAGTTTTTGACGAAGACGGGAACCTATTGATGTTCTGGGAGCCTGAGTCAATTATGTTTAGTACCGGGCTCCCCTCATGGAAATAATCGGAGCAGTCTCTACCCAGTGTGCTTCACATATCCACTTTGGTCAGTAACTTTAGGGACCTTGAAGAGATTGAGAGTATTCTCGCGTGTGATCTTCCTGCGAAGTTTGTGACAGTAAACCTGAGGGTGATGACTTACAACAGAGTCGTTTCAAGTACCTTGGAAGATGTCCTGGTGGTGAATTCTCGTATACGGGAAAAGTTAAAGGTATAAGTGAATCGAGAACTAATATTACCTCCTACCTATTTGAGAATCTTCTAATTCACGGTTGCTTCTGGTGAAGGCTCATGCGACCATGTACAACCCAAGGTTCCGGCGAGAAGCGCTCCGCATATGTGAGCTTTCTGTGAAGGCGGCCATCAACCTTATGAAGGAGAAGGGCGCCTTTAAGTCGGAATACATTGATATTGACCGAGAAGCTGTATGTGGATGTCGGGGCGGCTGCAGTTTTTGGTTCGGGAAATTGTGAGGACGTCGAAGATGGCGGGGGTGGAGAGTCTGGGAATGAATAAACATTATATTTTTATTTTCCTTTTAAACAGTCAACCGCGTTTATTATTGTTTGTCTGTGAAGCCTTGGTTCTACCCTTTAATGAATTATATTACCATTCATTGTTTTGTTTCTACTGTGTTCTCGCATGTCATGTGAATGAATGATAAGATATACTCAATAATTTACGGCGTACCTTTTTTTCGCACGGGTAACTAGAGTGTGGTTGTCCCGAGCATACGCCATATATAATAATCATCAAAGGGCCTGGTGACATTATTACGGACTGCCCGGCTATTTAGATTAGGGGTGCGGTCACTTCTCCCGAGTGTCCACCTATTTATGACTCATCTTGATAACCAAGGCGGCACCATCCGCCGTGTTCCCTCCTATTTAAGATTGATAAAAATAGAGGCGGCACCATTCGCCAGGTGCCTGCCTATTCAAGATGAAAACTGAGGCGGCACAATCCGTCAGGTGCCCGCCTATTTAAGATGAGAAACCGAGGTGGCACCATCCACCGGGTGTCCGCCTATTTAAGATGAAAACCGAGGCGGCACCATCCGTCGGGTGCCCACCTATTTAAGATGAAAACCGAGGCGGCACCATCCGTCGGGTGCCCACCTATTTAAGATGAAAATCGAGGCGGCACCATCCGTCGGGTGCTCGCCAATTTAAGATGAAAACCAATGTTGTACCATCCACCAGGTGCCCGCTTATTTAAGATGAAAATCGAGGTGGCACCATCTGCCTGGTGCCCGCCTATTTAAGACGGGAACCGAGGCGGCACCATCCGTTGGGTGCCAGTCTATTTAAGATAAAAATTGAGGTGGCACCATCTGCTGAATGCCCACCTATTTAAGATGAAAATCGAGGCGGCACCATCCCCTGGGTGCCCGCCTATTTAAGATGGTAACCGAGGCGGCACCATCCGCCAGGTGCCCGCCTATTTAAGAAGTAAATTGAGACGGCGCCATCCACCGGGTGCCCGCCTATTTAAGATGAAAACTGAGGTGGCACCATCCATCGGGTACCCGCCTATTTATGATGAAAACCGAGGCGGCACCATCCGCCAGGTGTCCTCCTATTTATGATGAAAACTGAGGCGGCACCATCTATAGGGTGCTCACCTATTTAAGATGAAAACCGATGCGGCACCATTCGTCGGATGCCCGCCTATTTAAGATGGAAACCAAGGTAGCACAATCCACAGAGTGTCCACCTATTTAAGATGAAAACTGTGGCGGCACCATCCGTAGGGTGCCCGCCTATTTAAGATGAAAACCGAGGCGGCACCATATGTCGGGTGCCCACCTATTTAAGATGAAAACCGAGGGGGCACCATCCGTCGACTGCCTGCCTATTTAAGATGAAAACCAAGGCGACGCCATCTGCCGGGTGCCAGCCTATTTAAGATGGAAACTGGGGCGGCACCATACGCCGGGTGCACACATATTTAACATGAAAACCAAGGCGGCACCATCCGCTGGGTTCCCTCTTATTTAAGATGAAAACTGAGGCGGCACCATCCGCCGAGTTCCCGCCTATTTAAGATGAAAACCAAGGCAGAACCATCCGTCGGGTGCCCGCCTATTTAAGATGAAAACCGAGGCAGCACCATCCCCCTGGTGCCCGCCTATTTAAGATGAAAACCGGGGCGGCATCATCTGTCGAGTGCCCGCCTATTTAAGATGAAAATCGAGGAGACAACATTCGTCGATTGCCAGCTTATTTAGATCAACTCGGGTGCGATCACTTCCCTGAGTGCCCGACCATTAAGATGAGAAGAATGACTTAAACATGTGGCACCATCTCGGGGTGACCTTCTACCTGAAGGGGGTTTCCGAGAAGTGGCCTTTCTAAAAAATTTGCCCTCTATGGTATCTGGGCTTTAGTGTTGCTGCCACTATGGGCGGCGGGATAACGCATGTGGTGATTCCCTCCGTTAGGGACATCCAATGGGGTTATGGGTGTCCGTAGACAAAGTGCTCCTCCGAAAGGACGCACCCGGGGGGGTTATGACATCCACTTCTCACACTATGGGTCCATTGTCAGAGGTTATAGCAACCGATTGGACTTATGGCATCCACAGGGTTCTCCTCCACAAGTAGTGTATGAATTCACTCTTCTGGGATGAAGCACCTGTGGTTTAGAGCATGTCCTCAGAAAGGTGACGTTAAAGGTAACAATACCTCTATTGATGCACGGTCGGTCATCACGTTCCCGACCTGCCATGTATGTCAGGCATAAGTTCTTTTAACAAGGGAAATTGTAGTGGTCTTAGGATGATATCCGAAAGTAAGTAGCTCGTAAGTGCGGAGAGGGTCGGTATCCTTATGACCTCCGCTCGGGACGTTCGTACCCCCGCGAGGGGTTCAAGTGGGATCCAGTAACTGCCCAAGAGGAGCGTTAAATAAGTGAGTTCTGGAGTCATCTACCTAACTGACCTATCAGATTATAATAGTCAGTTCTTAATTAATTGCCAAGACTAACGCATCACGTTACACAAAGATTCGCGAGTTATGTCTATCATAGAAAAGGAGAGTGTTAGCACTTCGTTCGAAGGTTATAATGAGATATTCGGATAGCAGGGAAATATAGAGAAAAACTCAAAAACAAACTAAAACTATGACCCAAGTGCCACCCGGAGGTTTCCTCACTGCCTCCTGTTAAAGAGGCAGGCCCTTCTTGATGATGCTCCCAACTCGGGGGGATATTCATTGATCGAATTTACCGATCGAATATAACATTCTCGTGCCATCCTGGGGTCACTCCAGACCCAGAACTGTTTACCGCCCTGTGAGAACTTGAGGACCTGGTGATAAGTTGACGTTATGGCCTGGAAGTAATCCAGGAGGGGCCTCCCGAAGTTTGCATTGTAACTACTTGTAGAATCAATCACCAGAAATGATTCAGGTCGTGCCACTTCGCCCAGGAACATTGTGAGGTCAATTCCTTCTTCCGCTTCTTTTCTCTCCCCTGCAAAGACATACAGGGGTCCGTCACAGGCCTTTAGGACCTTGTCATACTTCATAGCACTAAAGGCATGCTTGAAGAGGACGTTCATAGAGCTGTCTGTGTCGATGAGTATCCGGGCCACTGTATAGTCATCCAGGATCGCCTTGATCACCTCCATGCCGTGAAATGTGTTGGTAGTCCGAGGAAGATCCTCCTTCTTTAAAGTGACTATCCCCCGAAGCGGCGGAGCGAGGGAAGTTGAGGTTACCTCCCTTTCACGGAGATGCTTGAAGCATACGTTTCAAGAGGACTCTGTTCCCACGCCACCGTGGATATAGTTGATATGCCCCAATCGTCCAACGCTTTTGACCTCGACACATTCATCTTCTTCGACTCCCTGGTCGACATCGCCACCCTGCTCTATATTACTGCACCTTTAAATGCTCGGGCCGGCTTCATCTTTTTCCTTTCCTTTTCTTTTTTTTCGTTGTGGCTCCCTCGGCGCTATTCGGGAGAAAATACTTCAGCTTCCCCTCCCTCAACGGCTTTTCTACCATGTCGCAGAGGACCCAATAGTTCTCCATGTCGTGTCCTAGATCGCGATGAAACTCACAGTAATGGCTTTGGTTCGTGCCTTTGTACCCTACCCTCAGGGGTATCAGGGGGCTTGAAGTTTGGTTGCTTTTGGAGGATCTCCACCACCTCATCCATCGGGATTCCAATGTCAGTATACTTTTCATGAGCATTGTCCCATTGATCTAGGGAGGTTGTTAGGAGGAGAGGAGGATTGTTGACATTGTTCTTTTGAGGGTGTGGAGGTCGCGCCGGTCTCATCTGCTGGAAGTGGATGGGGTAGTGTTGGGGTCATTGCTGATAGTTTCGTCATCGCTAAGCCAGAGGCTGAAAGTTTTGGTGAGGCTTGTCGATTTGTTGGGTCGCTATCTTGGGGATACTTGAGGAGTGTTGAGAGCAACGGGATCCCAAGTCAGAGAGTTTTGCTACGAATTCTTCATTGTTGCGCTCTCCCCCGATGAAGTGGCTGACCCGTTCAATGAGCTCGTCGTAAGTCCTCAAATTTCTTACACTGATTTCCAACTTGATTAGTCTGGGTCTCAGACCATTGGTTAAGGATGTAAGACCCCCTGCCACCCGATACACCTAAGGATCCACATCGGGAACCTCCATCATGAGTCCTTGGAAGCGATCGAGGTACTATCCCAGGCTTTCTTTTGGGCCATGCCGGATCTGAAATAGGGCATCCAAATCATCCTTTCTCCACTTTGAGGTGGCAAAACTCTGCAGAAATTCCTTTCGGAGCTCTCTGAAGGAACAAATCAAACCAGACGAGAGACTGTAGAACCATTCTCTCGCCTTCCCATCAAACATGGTGGCTAATAACTTGCAGTGAAGTCCCTCAGACAGCGGCTGGAGGGACACTAAGGATCAAAGGCCTACAGATGATAGGTAGGATCCTCTTTTCCCAAGAAGAGGGAAAGTCGAGGCTCCATAAATCCGTGAGGAGCGGTCTCCTTTGTGATGACCACGACAAATGACAAATTGCTTTCCATTCCATCGACATGCTCTGGCTCATCAAAATCCAGAGCCCGACTATGGTACTCGGTCGCGTTCTCTTTGAAAACAACCGAAGAGCGCGCGCCTCCTCCCCACGCGGTTTTAGTGGTGGAGGATATGTCGGCGGAGGGAGGGGGGCAACAGGTCTGGAGTTGCGATCTCTTGCGGGAGCTCGGCGACTTGAAAGCGCTCACCCTAGTTGACCAACTTGGTCACCAATCCAAGCAGGTTATTGAACTCGCCGCGAGTGACCAGCATGTCGGCTCAGGGTGTCCGCCCATCATTGGATGATTTTGCCGGTTGCTTGATCTGAAGGTCACATGTTCGAACTATTGGTGCAAAATTTGTCACCCAACTTTCCATGCTCATCGAACGCTTCGAGGGATTGGGAGAAGAGATTGAGAATCGCAAACAACCGGTTACTAACCCAAGAGTCTTGGTGAATAGAGCATAGAGAAACATATGATGCTAGCAGCGGCGGACACCGGACTTACCCGCAGCGACGAATGCCTCTCTTGCTGCAAGATATGTAATTTCATAAAAAATATTACAAGTTATTAGAAGAGTATGTGTTGTAAAAAGAAGGCAACCGAGTGACATGCACTTGTAATCGCACCTACAATAGGGTAGAATTTATCTCAAGTTCCGTCCACTTCCAAGCACCCTTGGCCCCTTATTTATACTTGAGGGTAGGCTGCCTGGCTGGTGGGGGCATTAAAAGCTGCATTAAATGCTTTGTCGCCTAAGGGAACCAAAGCGTCAATTGTAGAAGAGAGAGAAGGGCCGCACGGGTACGACAGGCTGTCACAGCGCACACTTGCTTGCTGAAAAAGGTCCAGGCATGCTCCAGAAAGTGCCCGATACGACTTCTCCAAGGGGTCGATGCTGCAAGCTGGAGGGCGCGGACTCTTCGATGAGTAACCATGCACACACCCTTGCTGAGGAGAACAAACCTTCTTGGAAAGACTCCGCGTATATTCCTATGTGTCCACCCGGGACTTCTGCTGAGGAGAATATGCGCTTGCCTGAGACGTATCCGCGGGTTCTACTATGTGTCCGCCTGGGACCTCTGAAACTAGCATAGAGATCGTTGGTCGTGGTCGTAGGATTTGGGTTAACACACTATTGGATTTCACTCATGTGATCCATGAATATTCATGCACTCACATTAGAGAAGTGTGGTTGTTAAATAAAATGAATGTTTGGTTACAAGTGAATTCGAAGACCCCTTATCATCTAAAATAAAATAAATGGAAAATAAATAAATGACAAGGATACGTGCACTAAACACTACTTCTCCTCCTGATAAGTCTTAATAAACATTGTGAGGATGAGCATCTTGGAAATAATTGTAAATTGTCTTGTGCAAACTATCTAAAAACACCACATAAATTTACTTCTCTATAGTACATCGGGTCACAAAAACAAAAAAATCAAAATAATGTTATGTGATCCACCCAGCAATACTTTGTTCCCTAATAAGTCTTAATAAACATTGTGTGTGTGAAGCATCATGGTAGTTGTACTATTTGTTGTGCATTAGAATTAGTGGGAGTACTTTTACTTTGCATTTTGATGATGTTGTGTACATTCCATTATATTTTTCATGTCTCTTGCTTATTGCTTATGCATACTCTATCAAATCACATATTGTACACATTATTGTCCTGCATAAATCTTCCCCTCATGTGAATTGGAAACTTAAGTACAAATACACAACTCTCTATATAAATGAGTAAATGTACTAGATAACTAAGCATGATCTCTACAATATCTCTTTAACTTGAATTGCAAATCATTTCATATAGTAGTGCTTTAATCTCTTGTTAGTTATATTTTACATGTTTGGCCAAATCACTTTGAACTATAAAGCTCATTGTTTTACAAAAAAATTATATCACTCAATATCATGATTTATAACGCAAATCCTTATTATGATTGTTGATTTCTAATGCTTTTTTTTGCTTTACGGTTTATCACGATTATCTTTTATGTTGTGCTCTTGTGACTTATGTGATTCTCTACATCTATACTTCTCTCACTCTTTTCATGAACTTTTGTTTTTGCTGCATATACTCTACGCTCGATCATGATTAACTTTATAATAAGTGGTTCTCTATTGCGTGAAATAGTTCACCTCCACCCACTTTTGAAAATACCAAAAGGGTGAGAATAAATTGAGAAAATTGGGAAATCTATGGGAGACAAATCTAAAAACCACTAAATGCAGGGGGGGCACATATTTAGGGGGAGCACACACTTAAAAAATTTCAGATTTATGTACTTTCATATGATCATTCAAAAACATGTTTTCACGATTACTCTGTCCACACACTACTATAAACAAAACACTAATCTTAATGATTGATTTCTCATTGTGGGATTTGTTATTATAAAAAAGGGGAATTTGTTGGAACATGAGTTTCACATTTCTTGGTTTGAGAATAATAAATCATAATATGTATTTGATCTACCTTGCTTATGTTTATAGTGTGTAGGTTATAAATGTACAATAGTAAAAAGTATAGGGTAATTCGATCGGGATGATCGACTGAAGACGATAACTGAACTGGCCACAACCGCATCGTGATATCCACTATCATCGGCGGTAACTTTCCCTCCAGAAGGATAGCTGGCATGGAGCATTTCAATAAGGAATTGGAGGGAGCAAGGAGCCTATTATGTGAAGAGGTATTGCGCCACAATAACGATATTGCTGGCAAGGAGCATTTCATAGGGACTTGGCAGGGTCAAGGAGCCTATTTTGTCAAGAGGTACCGCGCCACAATAAATTTATGGCATGGAAGTAACAGTTAGGCAACTTCGATGATCACAACATGATTAAAGAGCCAAGTGGAGAAGGAGATCACACCTTAGCATGATAAAATGTTATGCTACCGCGGAGTGATGGGACTTAGCACGCCATGATAACAGTTGCCAAAATAACAGAATCAATGTTCCATTTCAGGATGGCAGGAGCGGGAAAAACCTTCCTAAAGCGTACCGTTGTATGGTAGCCACCACCGCTGGCGATTGCATACTAACTCCTATAAAAAGTGTCAGTGGCTCCTTTCATGCGTGAATTCTAAAAAGCACCTTCATGATTGACATCCTGAAGAGTCCCTAGAGCCCATTCCAGCATTCATATGAGAGTTTGAATGCGATCAAGAAAAGCATATTCAGCACGAAGGATGAATGCTTCGAAAACGATGATCTCACGCATTCCTTCGTCCATGCCTTTAGATCTTCACTAGGGAGTTTAATTTTTAGAATATTTTATTCAACTATCTTCTCTGTATTTTTCTTTAGTTTTTTGTTACTCTTTTTGGTGTGCGTAGTGGAATTCGCCCATGTGTTGGTGACTAGGTTCGTGTTAGGCATATAAGGTAATTCACCTTTTGTGTAGGAGTCTAGACTGAGGCTTAGGTCTAGGGGAGACTTTAGGCCTATCTAGGGAGAGATAGGCTAATTCCAACTGGTTTGAGGTGCGAGTTGGTATAGAAAACAAAAGGTCATTTTCTACTCTCCCCTCAATTTCTAGCATTATTGAAATCAAGTTTTGTAATCATTATTGTAAGCAATAAAATCATGTATTTCTTTTTTTCTCTATAAATATTTTATTGCTGAATTTCAAGATTAATTTCTCTAACGTTTTTTTTTTACTAAAGCAATTTTTAAAGAATTTTTTAAAAACCTTATTAACCACCCCCCTCTAAGGGCACTTCTCGATCCAACAAGTATTTATGCTTCTATCATTGGCTTTACAAAATTGGCCCCATCTTTTGGGACACATATGTTAGAGTGAAGTAAATGTCCTTTTGATGCATCATACAAGGGATGATTGTGCTCTTCCACAAATTTTCCAAAAACTAGGTTTTTACCATCTTCGTCGGCATTGAACACTATGACTACATGACAATTGGTTCTTGTATACAACCGTCGTAATTATCTCCATAATCTGAAATCTTGGGGGTTTCTTTTTGCCTGACCTGGAGCAAGAAAATTCTCTTGCCTTCAGAATCTTCATACTAACCAACATATTAACTGCTCCATTGGAATACTAAAATCCATTTTGCGAGCATAGATACAATACATTTCACATGCTTCTTCTTCTGTATGAACTAATTCGAAAGTAGGGGTATTGCCCTATTAGAATATCCATAATAATATAGGATCCATTGAAAAACAATATCACTAGTCATTAATATTTCACTAGGATATCAGAAATGGTATCCCAACGAGCATAAATGATCTCCCCGAATTAAGATCAAAAATGATCTCCAATGATATTACAAAATCGCTTGCCTGGATATCAAATCTAATATCCTTGTTAACAAAAGTGTTTGCATGGATATATGATGCAACTGTCGCCGCATCTGTGGACGCGTGATATCATCACGCGCCAGTTCTATTTTATTATTTGTTGTTTTCTGTCATTTTTTAACATACCGATGTTACTTTGAGTTTCGGCTCATCGGTTTGACCACCCAGTGATATCATCACGTGCCTGTTCTATTTTATTATTTGTTGTTTTCTGTCATTTTTCCACATACCGATGTTATTTTGAGTTTCGGCTCATCGGTTTGACCACCCAGTGAGACCCTGAATAAAAGGTCTGGTAATTTTAGTAGTTAGGACATAAAAGGCAAGAATAAATTATTTAAGATCGGAAAAATTAATTAAGGGGCAAATATAATATTTAGAAATATATTATGTCAGGAAAATGCCAAGTTGGAAACACATTATATGGGCATACAATATTTAGGTATAATAATATTTTGTAAACACCATCGTCACCAAATGTGGGAAAGAGGTAAAATTTCATTTATAATATAAGCCATCCCTACTGAATGAAGGAGACTGGATTGTATAGGAGAACAAAATTGTCAGGACACCACCTTCCGCTACTGTTCTCCCTTTTCAATCAAAGTCGCCGACTTCCAGACACAATGCCCGCCACACCCTACGACAGAGTTGACGATGGGAGACACCTTCGTCGAGCCATTCGTGACCACATCCAAGTGACTGGGCCACCGTTGACAGCACTCCTTTCTTCTTGCGTCCCATCCAGTGCCATCATAATTAGGTTGTCGTCTACTAATGTCGTCCACTCTGGCAACCCCCCAGTCTGATCATCATGAGGTTCACCTGCTGTTCAAAGAGTTATCTCCTATTGTGTTCTTCCCCTGCCGTTCCAAATGCGGACTCTTGTCGTATCCCAGCGCCCATGAGTCACAGCTGGCTAATCACCTACAACAACTTAATTTGGGAAGGGCCACTCCTAGACATATTTTGCAACATGCTTGGGTAAACTCCACCCCTTCTTTCCCACTCCATTACATTAGATTAATTTTATGCGATTCAATTAAATATTGCTAAGGTTGCCTCGAACTTTCAAACTGCTTTGGTTCCTGTTATCCATAATTTTTTGTGTTTTTAGCTTGTGGATGTACTAGTCTCGCAACGATTCAACACATTTAATGCTTAAGAATTCTCTCTCAAATAATAATTATCGGCTATAGAGAAGCTCAGACATTGAGAGCGATTTTGTGTGCTAAAAGACAATTTGTCCACTCGACCTACTTTATTCAAAATTAAAATCAGTTGCAAGTTTTATAATATCTCATCTTTCAAAACCCTAGATCCAACCTACATCAATATCACTTCTGATATCCAGACGAGTGAGAGAGATCTCGTGGATAACAATTGTGATATCCAGGCGATCAAAAGATATCGTTTGTGATATAATTTTGATATCCCGACGAGTAAAGCGCATGCGTTCAAAATATTCGCAGGAGATCATCTTCTTTTCAATGATTTAGATCAACAAAGGCCTTAAAACGTTGTCGCATTTGAACAAAACGAATATTACCACACACACACATTTCAACATGTTTGATAGTAGGGTTGAGATGAGTAATATGACTAACCTTTTTCTTCTTCGGAAGAGTATCCGCCATTATCGATGAGATGATGCTTTTATAGTCAAAAAATGTCGAGAATATGCGGGTAAAGTTCAGAAGAAGGGAAATTGAATGACTAAAAACGTGCTTCTCCTCTACGAATAACCTTGAGCAGAAAAAAATATTTTGCAAACACGCGTGATATTTATATTAGGGGATGCCACGTGTAAAAATTGTGATGCGGGGGTCTCCAAATCTGGAGACCTGGCCCTTACGGAAAAATTTTGCCCATTCCCCATGATTTTTCACAGCCTATAAAAACAGTGATGTTATATGCACACCAATAATGACTATGTGCAACCAAAATATATTTACAGTTCAAATTCATATATTTGCACACCGAGTCACCGACACACTAATGACACTCCAAAAACAGCCATCCTCTCCATTTATTTCCTGAAAGTACCCTCAGATTACAACCCAACTAGTATAGATTCTTTGACAAATCCCGATCGATCACACCCAAGAATAACTCTAGGTTTTGCCCTTGACTCAATCTTATCGGCCTTTGATATGATTACGACAAAACCTAAACCTTTTGCCAATATTTCTAGCCCATTCAACAATTTCCTCTTTGCTACAAAATGTCCTATTAGTACTGAAATGTTCTTCGACATCGATTGAAGATTTTTCGGAAAAATCACCATACGTCAATAATTTCATACTTTCATCGGAACTCATTTCAAGCTATATAAAATACGAAAAAACTTTATTTAGAACAAGAAAAACATAGCAAAAAAATCAATACTTACAAGATGATAACCCTAACCTTTGCAACAAATTTGAAAACCTTCACCACAAATTTTCTCTAACAAGGAGAACCCTACATGAGAATAAAAAACAAAAATAAGCACAATATTACCCTAACACAAGGAGATGAAACCCTAGGTTTTGAACAACACAATCCCTAAAATATCAACATGCATTTCTCTCTAAATGGTCAAGGAGACCTTGAATAGTGCTATGAAACTCCAGAATACAAAAAAAGGAGAGAGGAGACAAATCATTACCAGATTGGAGATTTTTGGGGAGAGTCTTTTCGGCCAAATGAGATCAAGCGCAGCCAGCGGTGGGAGGAGGGAGGAGGGCGGCGGCCAGGCGGCTCGGCGATGAGAGGAGGGCGGCGTGAGGAGGGCGGCGGCGGGCCAGGCGGCTGGGCGATCGCGGCGGGCGGAAACGGAAAGTCGCGATCGGGAGGGGGGCTGAATAGGAGTCGGGAATCCGGAATGGGGAGATGGGGGGCTACCTTTAGAGGGTTGTTTTTAGGTTTAAAGTATTTTTTTTTTGTTTTTTGGGGCTGCAAATAGCCATTCGCAGGCTACCAATGTAAGGACCCAAAAAAAGATAGGATGGTAACATCCCCGGTTCTAATGTAAATGGATTCCGCATACATTAGCGTTTTATCCTAACCAAGCAAAAAGAAATTAGTAGTGCAGAGAGAACCCACCGATGCATATAGTCACTCCAGGAGCGTTCAACATGGGAAACAATGATAAAAAAGATGGAATAATATCTGATACACTGAATGCAGATATAAACTTCAAATGGATTCCTACCATCTATTTATCTCGAGCATACGGGGATGATATCGGCTAAAAATTGTCGCTGGAATCTACTTGCGGGCTAATCTATATCAATTCACCCATCGTTTACTTGTCGAGACCTTTAGGAGAATTCTATGGCGTCTTCACGGTGAAGCCGCCACAAAAATCCTCCACGAAGTCCTTGTCTCGAATTTTTAAAGTGGACGGGGTGATACCAGACCTTCCTCTCGCTGCACTGTTGATGCCGAAAAGGTAATGCCTTTCTTCGCCATGTCGATTAGAGTCATGTCTAGATAGAGACTGACATTCAAAATCAGTCTGTAGTTGTGGAAAAAAGGCAAAGAACTAACTTGCATAGATCAGTAGAAAAGAAAGCTTACTACATTCATCTTGCAGCACCAAGATTATATCACAAAGTTCAGGATAAGAGGATAGCCCACACTTAGCTAGGCACACAAAACAAGGGAAAATAAAAGGCACGTCGCATGACCTTGATTAATAATATATATATGTTAATATAAATATACATATATATTAACATCTCCCCTTAATCTAGGTCATCGGGTTTTCTGTCATCTTCTCCGCCTTTGTTGATGACATTGATTTCTCTGTGAAACTTCAGAAACTTCTCCGCTGGTAGAGCTTTAGAAAATCCATCAGCGATTTGTTCTGTTGTGCTGTAGAACTCCACCAATATTTCTTTTTCTTCAACCAACTCTCTCACGAAGTGATGTCAAATTTGGATATGCTTAGTCATGTTATGAAATACAGGGTTTTTGCAAATGGAGATTGCGGAAGTGCTATCTACCATTAATGTGATGGGTTTCTTCTCTCCTCCCTTCAATTCTGTGAGAAGATTGTTGAGCCAGACTGCTTCTTTCGAAGCTTCCCCCATGGCGACATATTCTGCCTCGGCAGAGTAAAGAGCTACGCTCTTTTGTTTTCTTGAGTTCCATGAGATCGACATTCCTCCCAGTTGAAAGACGAATCCACTGGTTCTCTTCCTGTCATCAGCAGAGCCGGCCCAATTGTTGTCTGAATACCCAATTAGTCTTTCTTCTTCATTTTTATTCTTCCTAAACAAAATGCCATAATCACGAGTGCCTTGTAGATATCGCAATATATGCTTCACTGCCCTCATATGCACTGCACTAGGGCAACTGGAGAATCTTAAGACCATGCCTACAGCATGTTCGATGTCAAGCCTGCTATTAGTAAGATAGATGAGGGCACCAATGATACTACGATATTTATTTGCATCCTCTTTCTCTTCCCCATCTTCCTTTTGCAATTTTTCTCCTGTTTCCATCGGAGTAGCCACTGGTTTGCATTCTCCCATATTAAATTTTTGCGATAGTTTAGTGATATACTTCTATTGGTGCAGAAATATTTTGCCTGGAGTTTGATTAATTTGCAGTCTGAGAAAGTACTTCATGACTCCAAGGTCACTCATTTCAAATTCTTGCATCATAATAGATTTGAAATCATCAATTAGTTGGAGATTTGATCCAGTTACAAAGTGATCATCCACGTAGATAAGTACCATCACAAAAGTGTTATCAGGATGATGTTTAACATATAGAGGGGCTTCAAAAGGACTTCTTTCATACTTTCATTGTCTCAAATAAGTATCTACACGCTCATTCCATGTGCGAGGGGCCTGTCGCAATCCATAGAGAGATTTTCTTAGCTTGTATACTCTGTCTTCTTCCCCCTTCTTTACATACCCATCATGTTGGTGGACAAATACATCTTCGTGTAGTTCTCCATTAAGAAACGTCAATTTGACGTCAAGTTGATGAATGTGAAGCTCATGTTGCACTGCAAATGCAATTAACATTCGAATGGTTTCCATTCGGGCCACAGGCGCAAAGGTTTCCGTGAAATCTCTTCCAGGTTTCTGAGAGTAACCTTTTGCAACGAATCTGGCCCTATGTTTTTCTATTTCTCCCTTATCATTTAACTTTAACTCATAGATCCATTTGACTCCAATAATTTGTTGATTTGGAGGTCTGGAAACAAGTTCTCATGTGTTATTTTTTTCGATCATGTTAATTTCAATGTCCATAGCTTCGACCCACTGATGTTGTAATATGGCTTCGGAAAAAGTGGAGGGTTCTTTGCACACGAAGGCCACATTGCATGAATCATAAATATCGTTTAGTGAACAAAATTTTCTTGGCGATGAGGACTCATACCTGGAGAGATCTGAGCCACCACTGATGTTTTGAGGAGATGATGAGTCATAATCAGTGTGTTCTGAATCATTGATGAATGCTTGAGGACTGGGCGGCCGGTTAGCCACATGGTCAGGTTGATTTGGCACGACATCCTCCTCATTGGTGAATGCTTGAGGACTAGGCGGCCGATTAGCCACATGGTCAGGTTGACTAGGCACGGCATCCTCCTCTGGAAATAGAAATTGGCTCTGATCCTCTATCTCCCCCCAATCCCAGTTGTTGTCCTCATCAAATATAATGTCTCTACTTATAACAAGCTTCTTAGATGTAGGATTAAATAGGCGATACCCCTTGGATTCACTATTGTATCCAGCAAATACTAGCCTTTCACCCTTAGCTTCTAGCTTATCTCTGTTAACATTTTTTGAAAGAGTGTAGGCAATGCTTCCAAACACTTTTAGATGTTGCAGGTTTGGTTTTTTGTTATGCCACATTTCATATGGTGTTGATTTTGTAAGAGCACGGGTAGGTGCTCTATTGAGGAGGTACATTATAGTGAACTCATAAGATTACTTACTGTCATTTTGGATATGTCTCTAGCTTCTTCGATGGATGCTACAACATGTTCAAAATTTGGTGGCAAGCTGCTGAGGATCTTGGAGACAACTCGCTTCTCTGGCAAGTCATCACCATAAGTGCAGATTTGATTCATAAACACCATGATTTTGGATATATATTTCTGAATGTTGTCTCCTTCTTTCATGTTCAAATTGTCAAACTCCCTCCATAGTTGAGTTAATCTCATAGAGATAACCCTTTCATTTCCTCTATATTCAATTTTTAAAATCTCCCAAGCATCCTTTGAAGTATTTGCATCTATGATGAGAGGTAAGATCGATCTTCCAACGCCCTACTGGATACACAAGATAGCTTTTGCATCTCTCTTCTGACTTTCCGCAAGAGCTTGGAGATCGACGGAAACACTCTTATCTGTTTCAGATTTCTTCTCTGGTACTTGATATCCATCTTGAACAAGATCCCACAAACCTTGTGAGATGAAGTAATTTTTCATTTGTTTACTCCAGTAATCATATGCATCTCCTTCGAATATGGGAATAACGGTGGGAGTATAAAGAAATGTTTGATTACTCGAAGAGGATGCCATATGATGAAATCCAACGAAGAATCGACGCAAAGATTCAAGATGCTACACAGGATTTCTGATGGCTTGAGCCGATCCCTCTGATACCAAATGTGGAAAAAAGGCAAAGAACTAACTTGCATAGATCAGTAGAAAAGAAAGATTACTACATTCATCTTGCAGCACCAAGATTATATCACAAATTTCAGGATAAGAGGATAGCCCACACTTAGCTAGGCACACAAAACAAGGGAAAATAAAAGGCACGCCGCATGACCTTTGTACAACCCTGATATTCGCCAGGAGATGGACATAGACGAAATCCATTCTGCGCCCGACGAACGCCAAGCTTCAGTTGAGTTCGACGAACGTCACGTTCTGCGTTCGAAGAAATCTGTTCTGCGTCCGACGAACGCCAAGCTTCAGTTGAGTTCGACGAACGTCACATTCTGTGTTCGACAAAATTCATTATGCATTCGACGAACGACACCTTTGAATCTGTCTCAGTGGTTGGGCTGAGAGGGTCATCCGTCTCAGTGGTTACTTATGTCCCGTCTCGGCGGATCTGCTGGGACAGAGTTGTCTCAGCGGTTTTCCTCCATCTGCAGCTCAGCTCGATGAGCTCAATCTTCCATCCAGTTCAACACTCTCACAAGGCCGAGGGGAGCTCACAGGAAGGCAAGTGAGACCCGGCCTCGGTGGATGTCGCCCAAAGGGGATGCGAGCGGAGCCTTCGCAGGGCGCTCGCCTAAGAGGCGTTTCAAATCTAACAGGTGGAAGAGGTAACAAGGAAGGAGATCCAGTCTCAAAGGTCGCACGCGGGAAGGTGGGAGAGCCAGACACTCGCCGACCGCTCGCAAGAAGGCGGGCGAGCTGGGCACTCGCCGATCGCTCGCGAGAAAGCGGACGAGCCGGATTCTTTCCAAGTTTCTGTGTTCGACGAAGTTCAATCGGCGTTCGACGAAATCCGTTCTGCGTTCGACGAACTCGCATCACGTTTTAGTTCGACGAATTGGCTTCTCAGCTCGACGAACTCGATCTTCTAGCCAATTCAGAGGATTTTGTCTTCAGTTCAGCGAGCTCTAATTTGAATTCGACGTATTTAACTCTGTGTTCAGCATATAAGTAACAAAGAAGGCGATCCAGAGACTCAAGGGTCGCTCACAGGAAGGCGGGCGAGTTGGGCACTAGCCAACCGCTCGCGAGAAAGCGGACGAGCCGGGTTCTTCCCAAGTTTTTGTGTTCGAAGAACTTTAATCGACGTTCGACGAAATCCATTCTGCGTCCGACGAACTCGCATCACGTTCTCAGTTCGACAAACTTGCTCCTTAGCTCGACGAACTTGATCCTCCAGCTAGTTCAGCAGGTCCTCACAAGGCCGAGGGGAGCTTGCAGGAAGGCATGCGAGACCTGGCCTCGGTGGATGTCGCCAGAAGAGGCGCGAGTGGGGGTTTCATAGAACGCTCGCCTAAGAGGGGTTTCGTGAGACGACTCGCGAGAGCTCTCGCAAGTAGCCTTCTCGCAGGTCATTTGCCTATAGGCTAAGGAGGCAAAATTACCCCTCTACCCCTGGTGGTCTGCCGTTAGCCTTTCCAAAGAGCGGAGTTTGGCTGTTAGCAGGCCAAATTGGGGTGCATTTAGTAAACCAAAAGGCGGAATTCTGTTATTGATAGACCACGAGCAAAAAATATAAATAGACCTTAAAGGGCACCTTGGGAGAGGATTCCAACCACAGCTCTCTGAGCTTCTTTCTCCCTTTGTTACTTTGGTTTAGCTCTCTAGCTCTCCAACGTGCCCAAGTCTCAGCTTTGGCTTGGGAGGGGAATCGCTCTGAAAGTGCAATTGATATCAGTTGAAATTAATCAACCTGCTTTGATACCAATTGAAAGTGAGTTTAGTTCTTAAGTTAAAAATTCTTTTTGGGGTTATTTCAAAATAATGATATATATAAGTATGTGTGTGTGAAACCAGGTGATTTATAAATTTAATTTATTATCACAGAAAATAATCACAGCACATAAAATAGAGAAAAAGAGCATAAACAAGCAAACATCCAGAAGACACCAGAAATATAGTAGTTCCCCAATCAACCTGGGTACATCTACTCTTCTACCCAATGGTAGGAATCCACTACAGATTTTTTGATCAGGTGTCTTGCCACCAAGGGGTTTTTGATCAGGTGTCCACACACCAAGTGAGCTTTTGATCAGGTGCTCTAACCAAATCACAGGTTTTTGCTAAGGTGCCTTGTCACCAGGAGTTAAATTTTGAAGGGATTTATAACCCTTTGTACAGGAGGGAAGGAATAAAGAAAACAAAAAGGTTAAGGTGTTCTTCTCTTTTCTGAGAAGACTCTTGATGATCCTGATGGGTTGTTGAGATTGGATCTTTGTAGATGATGTTGAAGACCTCCCCCTGTCTGATAGAATTGATGACAGTTTGTGAAGGCTTCTTCTCTTGATTGTAATAGCTCCTTTTCTTCTTATGCAGTTTGATCATGAGCAAATGATATTGTTGTTGGATCGGTGGGCGCCCTTAGAGGGGGGTGAATAAGGGTTTTAAGAACTTTAGATATATTTTGAATAACTTTGAAAAAGCTTTGATTATTAAACTAAAGAAGATCAAGACATGTCAAGTGAAGTAAAAGTAAAGACATGATTTTATTAACTTGAGAAGCATGATTACAAAACTTGATCTCTTATCGAAGCTAGAAATCAAAGCTAATAGAAAAAACTCCTTTTTGTTTTCTATCCCGACTCGCTTCCCCACGAACCGGTGGCCCTAGCCTATCCTCCCCGGATTCGGCCTCAAGCCGCTCTAGCCAACCCTTCCCCGGATGTGGCCTTGAGCACCCACTAGACCTAGCCTAGATCTAGTCGCCAACATGAGGCGAGTTTCCCCCTAAGTCCTACCCAGGCCATAGTCGCCAAGACGAGGCGATTTCACTAACCATTTACAAGAAAAATATGAAATGAAAATAAATAAAAACTCCCTTCTGAAGTCAGAGGCGAAGATCCGCTGTAGAGTAAGCATTGCAGAAGCGGACTTCGTTTGGATCCGGCGTGATGAGATTCTCCTTCAAAAGTTTGCAGAACTTTGGTAGGACATCAACTTTCGGCCAAGATAGCCTCTAGAATTCTAGCACTCTATCTCTCTCTGATATCTCTCTGATATATCTGAAATGAGAGGAGAGGAGTCCTTTTTATAGCCTCAGCGCTAGCGCTACCGCCGGCGCTATCCCATATTAGGACATGTTTTGCGCGGCAGAATCTTCAATCCGAGGAAACAATTCCTCCTTGCCAACTGTGTGCGTCGCTACCGCCTGCGCTATCCCATATTAGGACACATTCTGCGCGGCAGAATCTTCAATCCGAGGAAACAATTCCTCCTTGCCACCGAGGAAACAATTTCTCCTTGCCAACTGTGTGCGTCGCTACCGCCTGCGCAATTGGCTATCGCCAGGCGCTATCTCCATCCATATGTGCTCCCAGAATTGCGTTATCATCGCTAGCGCCAGGCGCTAGTGGGAGACTTGGAATTGCTGGCTCAAAATTGGGGGCAACCATCCTTGAGGCATGTGGACTTTGATTTCCTCCACACTTAAACACACAAGATCAAATACACATAGGATTTGTTATTCTCAAACCTAAGAGATGCGGAAGACCATGTTCCAACAAACTCCCCCTTTTGATAATAACAAATCCATTAATGATAAATCAGAGCATTAATAAATAAGCATGATGAAACTATATTTGTGTGTGTGTGAGAGTGATGACTTAGGATAATTATTGATTTTAGCATTTAGAATTGCTCCCCGTAAATACATGCTCCCCCTAAGTGAATGCTCTCCTGATATGTAAGCTATCATCTTAATTAAGCATTATAGTTTGATAGCAGATTAATATTTATCATATTAGTTCTCCCCCTTTTGTTATTAGCAAAAGCGGGTAAGGAGACATCACTAAAAAGTTGCGAAGAAGATAAAAGCATGATCGAGCTTGTAGAGAAGGAAATGATAAGGAGTTTTAGAATACTTTTTATTTAAATAGATCAGAGTTTGAGTATTATAACATTTTCATAAATCAGAGTTTGTAGTATAACCAAAATGTAATGATTTCCAAGTAACTAAGCTACCCAGACAATATGTCTACACCCTAGCCCCGTACTAAGTGACGGATGGTCATGAGGAGCTGCATACATGCTGTAGGTTGGGGTGTTAATCCCATATGCAAACACTAGACACAACTCAGCCTAGCACTCTTTCCCCCCAGTGCCTCGCAAGGCCCCACTGGAACCCTCCCCGGTTAAGGACAAGACATGACTAGAGATAAAGGTTATCTAATGTCTACAACCCTACGCCCCCGCTATGGTGAGAAATGAATTCATGGATAATAATTATTGGAAACATTTAAGCTTTTTAAATCTAATGACAAAGCCTATGGATTTATATTTTTATTTGAATTTATGAAAACACTCACATAGCTATTTTGAAATCCATTCATAAATCAGAATTTTAGCATTACAATATTTTCATAGAAATAAATCAGAGTTTTTAGCATAAAAGAAAATATTCATGTGTAGAGTAACCAATATAAAATCTACCAAGCAAGTCTACCATTTGTTGAAAGAAAGGAATTTTGGTATTTAAGACTTTGATATAAGCATGAGAGCGCAAGGTAGAAATATATGGTGATGATGCGGAAGAATTATAGAAATACAAGAAACATTTTATTGTAATGATGATCCATAAAAAGATATATGAGTTAAATTTCATAAAGAAGATGTTTTTGTAAATCATTGTTCAATTAAAATCTTCAATAATGTAACCAAGCATGAAATAATGTTATCAAACAAGATTACTACAATGTTATTTTAATTCATAATTTCAAATCATACCAAACATTGTATATTGCATGCTAGGTTATCTAGTGCATTTCATAAATAAAGAGTAGTATAGAATTTGCATTAGGATCCAATACTCATGAGAAGAAGTGTTATGGAAGATAATAATGTGCACAAAAGTGTTTTGAATAGAGTAAACAAATGTTTTAATCAAAAATACAAGTAATATGTAAAGTAAAGAGCAGAATAAAACACAAATAATTTTACTTCCACTCACTTCAATGCACAAAAAAAATGTACAACTACCAAGGTGCTTTGCACACACAATGCTCATTAAGACTTATCAGGGTGCAAGGTAGTGCTTGGGGGATCACATAGTTTTATTCTTCAAGATTGATTTTTATTGTGATCCGGTGTACTTAAGAATAAGTGGTTTTTATTTTGAAAGAAAGTTATGGTTTGCACAAGATACTTTACTATTCTTTCCAAGGTGCTCAACCTCACAACGCTTATTAAGACTTATCAGGAGGTTCAAGTAGTGCTTGGTGGAGTTATCTTTGTCACTTTATTTTATGATTTTTGTTTTGTACAAAGTTCTCTGAATACATTTGTTTTACAAACCAATAGAATTTATGAAACCATAACCACTTTTCTTAACTTTTAAAAGTGCAAATAAAGGAGTGTAGGTAAGATAATTGTGCAATAATTTTAATTCATTATACTAATACAAAACATACACAAGCATTCTTAGATTAAACACAAATATAGACAATGCCAAAATAAGTGAGTGAATAATGATCATTATCAAACATAAGACATTTACTCATACTTAGAGGCATGCTAAGCTTAGTTCTACACAACTTTTTAAAAGATACTTGATGCACATATTAATAGATATAACAAAGCATGATGAAAACAATGTTCAAAGAGTTTGAAAAGATAAATTGCAACATTATAGAAGTTCTAAGGAATAGATTAAATCATGCTTGATTCTCATAGGATAATCCATACAGTTTTTTTTAATAGTTTTTGTGTTTTCTATTTTTGTATTTGATTTTATTTTTTATTTTTAAAACATAAACTTCAAACAAAAAACAAGACATATTTTTTGTAATTTGGATTTTGTAATTTTTGTATTTGGTTTTTGCATAAAATAATAGACTTTAAACAAAACATATATATTTTTTTTAATTTTAGCTTTTGTATTTTTGTATTTGATTTTTCAAAAATAGACTTTAAACAAAACATATTTTTTTTTGTAATTTTAACTTTTGTATTTTTGTATTTGATTTTTAAAAAATAAAATATAATCAGAAGTTCAAAAACAAATAGTACATATAAATTAATATATTTTTAGGGATTTTTCAAAATTTTAAAAATACAGAAAAACATATAGGTGCACTAGCGCCAGCGTTAGCGCCAGCGTTAGCGCTAGCGCGGGAAACAGTACCCAATTTTTGATGATTTTGAAATTTTTAATTGTTGATCTTGATTAAGTGTCATAATAGTAGTTTCATGCTGAAATTTCAGATTTTTAGGAAATGTCTAGATAGTGCAAATTTCATGAAACATTAGCGATTTTGTATATGACCTTACCACCTAAACTTTGCATGAGATGACATTAATGAACAAATCAAATATGCATGATTTTAGTGATTAACCATAATGTTCATGCACAGGAATACCATGGATGAGCCCTAGATTAGAATACCTAGCATGTATGTCTTGGTAAACATATAAAGCCTAACATAGACACAAATATTCTTTAGTCGGCAATGTTAGTATGATAAGTTTGAGATTAATGTTATACCAAGGTTTGTTGATACAATGTTGCATGTATGTAACAATAGAGATTCAAGTTTTAGACATAGAATAACGTAATGATTCTAATTTATTTATTCATATCGATATAGAGTTGATTTTATGGTCTATGCAAAACATAATAGATTCATATAGTGATCATGATCACAGACTATATGTTTCAAAGGAATAAAATCTTTTGTAGTTATATTTGATGTTTGACTTAGAAGATCATATGATTTTGCATGACTATTATATATGATCATTAATATTAATTCATAGTGATTAAGAACTCGTAATTAATTATTCATGATAATGTACATGAGGAATTTTTAAAGAAAATTTATATTCAACCTTTTCAAATTATTAGATAGAAACGTTGTAAGGTGAATAGTGAATATGAGAAAATATGTTTATTTTGAAGAGTTTTGTAAATTTTCTCGTTGGTTTTTGAATATTAAACAAATACATATATTTTTGTTGATTTTTCAGAATTTTAAAATTATAGAAAATCAGAGACTTGGGCTAGCGCCGGCGTTAGGTTTTAGCGCCTGCGTTAGCACACAAAGAGTGCTTATTTTGAACGTAAAGCCTAGATTTTCTTCGATTTTGCTTCCGATTTTTCTTAATTATGTTTTTGCAATGTAAGGTCTGTCTAATAAAGTCTTGAGACGAGAAGAAATCGCAAAAAGTTGCGAAAGTTAAAATTAGTACATGAGTTTCATCTTCATTAGAGTTTCATATTTATTAAACATTAATTATTGAGTTTTGCACAACATATGCATGAGTGAAATGATCATATATAAGTGAAATAATATTCATGCAATTTTTCAATTCCGATTTAAACATGATTATGATTAAACATACTTAGGGTAATTGAAAATGACGCAAATATAATTAACTACCTAAGCAAAACTTGTGCATTTTATAAATTTAGCCTAATATCCCTAAAATACACCTTTTAAATCTAATTTGACACTTATTTCATTTAGTCTTAATAATGTCATATAACAAATTTAGTTTTTCAAATTTTATAAGACTTTTAGGAAATGGATTTAGAAGGATAGAAATAAATAGATCACTTTGTGGGATGATATGACTTTTTATTCACCTTTATTCAATTTGACTTGTTTATGAATTTTGGTTTAATATGAGAAAGTCATTTCACAAGTTATATAAAGTGATCATATCATGATGGTTCAAAAAATAAAAAGCAAGAACAAAAAGGATATTAAGCATATCATGAAGTAGAGAATTGATATTTTATTTTGAGTTGATTTCTACTTCATGCAAATGATTGGATACTAATGAATAGGAGATTTAGGTATCCAAAGAGGACCGGGTGTGATGGTTCCTTTGGGTACCCAAATACATCGTGTTTACTTTTGGGGAGATGGAAGTGAATGAGCCCTTTTGTGTGGAGTTTGTGTTTCATCTTTAACTTTGGGTCTCCATTCAAATATTGGTTTAACATTATTTTTAGTTTTCAAATTTCCATAATCATTTACTTGACCATTTGGATCAAAAAGGTTTTTGAATTTATAACTTGAAGGAAATTTGTTTGCATTTAATTTTAGGTTGGGAGAAACATGATTTTGTAAATTATGGTGATTTTGATTTTGATTTACAAATCCTTTATGTTCATTACTCCCATTTTTAAACTTTGGTAAGATGTTCATATTCAACTTGTTTTTAGATATAGTTTGATATTGTGAATTTGTATTTACAATTTTCATAAGCAAGTTGATTTTTGATTTTAATTCATCATTTTTTATCTTTAAATTATGTCTAGCTTTATTATAAGCGATTGTGCTATTTTTAAGAGTGGAAACAATTGAATCAATATGATCTTGATAGTTGTTTCTATATTCATCAAATGTTTCATCCATCTCTTTAATTTCAATTTTATATTTTTTATACTTAGCACAATCTTTTATCAAAGATGAATTTTCTAAATATAATTTTTCATTTTGTTCTTTTATAAAAATAATTTCTTTTTCAAGTTCCTTAAATTTTTCTTTAATATTATTGCAATCAAGACAAGGTTTTGTATTTTCAATTGAAGTGACATGAGTAAAGCTAGATAAATCAGATTTTGATACTACTTTAACTTTTGCTTTTAAATTTTTATTTTCTAAGCGCAATTTGCATTTTTTAATTTCTTAAGTTTGCGCTTTGTAATTTGTAGCAATTGTAAAGTAGAAATGGAAGTACAAAAGATGGGATTTGATTTCCTTACATTGCTTTCGGGAGAGGCATGATTTGAACATATGGTTTCTTTTAAATCTTGTTGGCACTCCTCTTCTGAAGATAGTACTTCTACTTTTCCATTTGATGTGCACTTCATGGATCCGTCATGTGTGGAGCTTTCTTGAATACCTGTGCAGGCTTGCATATTCTCCGGTTCTTGCAATTGTTCCATACCTGCAGAAGGAGAATCATAAGTTATTTCAAGAAAATTCCACATCTCGTATGCAGTAGGAAAAGTATAAATGAGTTTGGAAATATTATGATCTAACGCACAAAATAGACTATTCATAGATTTTGCATTTAAAACCATTTCGTTCTTATTTAATACGCTAGGTGGTTTTTTGATAGTAATATTCCAAACTTTTTCATCTAACCGTTAAAGAAAATTTTCCATTACTATTTTCCATCCTTTATAATTTCTTCCTTCAAATAACGGTGGTTTAAGAGTTTTTTCTTTTTCATAAAAATTTACCACACTAGTAGAAGCGAGATCATGAGACGCCATTATTCCTGGTTGTTAAGCCGATTGGAATAAAACCGCTCTGATACCACTTGTTGGATCGGTAGGCGCCCTTAGAGGGGGGGGTGAATAAGGGTTGTAAGAACTTTAGATATATTTTGAATAACTTTGAAAAAGCTTTGATTATTAAACTAAAGAAGATCAAGACATATCAAGTGAAGTAAAAGTAAAGACATAATTTTATTAACTTGAGAAGCATGATTACAAAACTTGATCTCTTATCGAAGCTAGAAATCAAAGCTAATAGAAAAAGACTCCTTTTTGTTTTCTATCCCGACTCGCTTCCCCACGAACCGGTGGCCCTAGCCTATCCTCCCCGGATTCGGCCTCAAGCCGCTCTAGCCAACCCTTCCCCGGATGTGGCCTTGAGCACCCCCTAGACCTAGCCTAGATCTAGTAGCCAACACGAGGCAATTTTCCCCCTAAGTCCTACCCAGACCTAGTCGCCAACATGAGGCGATTTCACTAACCGTTTACAAGAAGAATATGAAATGAAAATAAATAAAAACTCCCTTCTGAAGTCGGAGGCGAAGATCCGATGTAGAGTAAGCGTTGCAGAAGCGGACTTTGTTTGGATCCGGCGTGATGAGATTCTCCTTCAGAAGTTTGCAGAACTTTGGTAGGACATCAACTTTCGGCCAAGATAGCCTCTGGAATTCTAGCACTCTATCTCTCTCTGATATCTCTCTGATATATCTGAAAATGAGAGGAGAGGAGTCCTTTGTATAGCCTCAGCGCTAGCGCCTGCGCTAGCGCTACCGTCGGCGCTATCCCATATTAGGACATGTTTTGCGCGGCAGAATCTTCAATCCGAGGAAACAATTCCTCCTTGCCAACTGTGTGCGTCGCTACCCGCCTGCGCTATCGGCTACCGCCAGCGCTATCCCATATTAGGACACATTCTGCGCGGCAGAATCTTCAATCCGAGGAAACAATTCCTCCTTGCCAACTGTGTGTGTTGCTACCGCCTGCGTTATCGGCTACCGCCAGGCGCTATCTCCTTCCATATGTGCTCCCGGAATTGCGCTATCATCGCTAGTGCCAGGCGCTAAGTGCTACCGCCGGCGCTAGTGGGAGACTTGGAATTGCTGGCTCAAAATTGGGGGCAACCATCCTTGAGTCATGTGGACTTTGATTTCCTGCACACTTAAACACACAAGATCAAATACACATAGGATTTGTTATTCTCAAACCTAGGAGATGCGGAAGACCATGTTCCAACAATTGTTTGGTGTCTCAGGATGAAGATGATCTGCAAAGAGGAGTTAGCAAAAAGAAGATAAATAATATATTAGATCTGCTTCTTCTTTTTGCTTCTCTTTTTCTCTTCCTGGTTCTTCCTATTCTCTTCTACTACACTTTTCTTTTTTCTACCTCTGCCTTTCTCTGATCTTCTCTCTGAATATATAATCTAGAGAGCTTTTAGGCTGATTTGAATTCTTGCCCGACAAGAGAGGAAGGAGATAATGTCTCTTTAATTTCCTAGATTCCTCGAGAACATAAATTGCCGTCTTTGTCTTCTGCAACGGCTATAACATTTAATGCTTGCAATGGATGTAATGTTAAGGCAATAATATATAGCAATATATAAATAGAAATGATAAAATATTGCTTTAATCAGATAAAATAATATTAGTCGAACTGAGAAAGGAGAAATATAATTTTTGATAATATTTTCGTTGAGCTCAGCTTCAAGTTCGTCGATCTGAACATTTCATTTCATCGTTCTGAGCTTTTGTTGAAGATTCGTCGAGCGCAGACTTGCATTCATCGAATGCAGCTTTTCGACGACCGCTGAGATGAGGCCTGTTCGTCGACCACTGAACCGCTGAGATGGAATCGTCGACCGCTGAGACGGGATTGTCGACCGCTGAGACGGCTGGATTTCGTCGAGCGCAAAATGAACATCTTTCGTCGACTGGAGAGCGTCGTTCGTCGAACGCAAATAGCCATTCGTCGAATGCAGAGAACTTATGTAATTTTTATCTTTCTCTTATATTATTATCTCTGATTCGATCGCATCATATTTATATTATTTTCTTAGTCTTCTGACTTAAGGGAGTTTGATCTAAGTTATACAAGATGTGTTATGATAGAAACTTAGACATTAAAGATGGATCCTAACTCAAATCAAAACTAAGGTTCCAACAATCTACCCCTATTTGAGTTGGGATCCTAATCCAAATTAAGACTAGGTTCTAACACACTCAATGATCTTCCGGGTTTATGGTGGGACCTCCTCGCTGTGACTAAGGTCTTAGTCTGTATCCAAGTCCCCAGTCTGCTCCTTCCGAGGGACTAGTAAGGGCTAGATGCCCCACAACTTGTTGAGGGCCCGAGCTTTACAAGAGACCGAGAAATCGGTTTCAGCATTTTGGTGCGGTGAGCGTGGAGTGTGGCTAGTCTAGGAAAATTCCAGGGAAGGGACATGGCAGGAGATGAAGAGCAGGGCGAGGAGTTCTGCGGGTCACCCCCTGCGGTGATGACAAGGATGTTCTCGGACTTCAGGAGGGAGGTCCTCGACACCCTCGGGTTCGCGGTCGTAGCATTGCGTAGCGAGTTCGCGACCCCGGCGGTCCATGTGTTCCATCCTCCAGCAGCGGTTGGCGAGGATGCCCCAGGAGGAAGGGCTGGAAAGGAGGTGGTCGGGGGGTCTGTGTAAGACCTGGAGGGGCGAGTGCTGTTCTCCAGTCTGATGAGTTCAGTGCCAGCGAGCATGTGGCAGACGAGCGCGGCGCGGGCGAGCGCGGCGCAGGCAAGTGCGGCGCAGGCGGGTGCGGCATAGGCGAGCGCGACCCTGACCGGCGCGGCGCCCGTAGGAGCGGCTCCGGCGAGTGTAGCTCTTGTGAGCAACTGAGCATGGCCCCAGTGAGCTCAAGCCTGGCGAGGGAGCTAGGGGGCGAGTGGAGCAGGAAAGGATAGCAGGTGGAGGAAGCCCCTTCTGCGAGCTGGTGCTTTCCGCACCCATCCCAGAAGGGTTTAGGGAATGGGATAGGGTCTACTACCACGGCAGGGACGACCATGTCCAGCACCTGCAGTCATTTGAGGACTCGGTTTCTATCAGACCGATGTCGGACGCCTTCAAGTGTCGGCTCTTCGCTGTCACTCTAAAAGAGAAGGCCAGGGATTGGTTCCGCCAACTCCCTTTCGGATCAATCTATGTGTTTGAGGACCTGCGTATGAGCTTCTTATTGCGGTTCTCAACTTCAAAGAAGAGGAAGAAGGACGTCGAGTCCCTCTTCAAGGTGAAGCAGGAGCCCAAGGAGTCGTTGGCTCATTATGCAGATCGATTTCAGGAGGAAGTATTGCTGACCCAGGAGATGCCCTGGATTTCCCTTCAGCTCGCCTTTACGTTGGGGCTGAGGGAGAGTTTCTTCAAAATGGGACTGAAGAGAAAGGCCCCCGTCTCCTACGAGGAGTTGATGGAGAGGATGGTGGAGGAAGTAGAGAGTGAGGAGGCCAATCCAAAGCTCACCAAGAGGCTAGCAAAGCTCATTGAGCTGGAAGTCAAGCAGCAGGAGGTGCGGAGAAGGGAAGAGCCCCGGGCCCCGGAGGGGGGATGGAGGCAGCAGGGCGGGGGGATGCAAGGTCAAGGAAGAGGTTATGCCCCGGGAGGGGTAACTTCTGTTGGGAACAGTGCCCAACAATGTTCTTGATTTGAATAAGTGCTCAGCTCAATGATAAGTGCAAGCTGTATTTAATGCTCCATCTAGATCATGCTTGCAGAAATCAACAAATATCAAGTACTTTAACTATTCCTGAAAGTACTATATATGTCGTCGAGAAGAATAGGAGATATCGTCGACAAAGTATGCTTGTCGTCATTATAATGAGTAAATCAAACTCAGAAGGAAGATCGACGACCGCTGAGATTTGGCGTGTTCGTCGAACGCAGAAGCAAGATCGTCGAACTCAGAAGGAAGATCGATGACCGCTGAGATTTGGCGTGTTCGTCGAACATAGAAGCAAGATCGTTGAACTCAGAAGGAAGATCGACGACCGCTGAGCCTTGGCGTGTTCGTCGAACGCAGAAGCAAGATCTATGAACTCAAAAGGAAGATCGTCGACCGCTGAGACTTGACAAGATCGTCAAACGCAGAGAAGACACAGTATCGTCGACTTCACCAAAGTGTCCTTGTCGTCAAGAAAGAACAAACATCATCATAAAGAAGGCATGTTGTCGAGAAGCCAAGGTGATTACGACGACACGGTCAAAGACAGCATATCGTCGTATATGCAGAAGCACCAGAATGTCTCGCATCGTCGAGATATTAGCATCAGTGGGACAAGTAAGAAGACCAAGGCATCGACAAAGTCCTGTCGTTGAGATATTGTCCATGATGTCGTAACGATGGAAATATCGTCGAGACAGATTCAAATGCTACGGACACGCTGTCAGCATTTAATGTCGCCGCCTGATTGTCCAATCAGCGCATGCTCTTATAGAATGGGCGTCTGACATTAAAGGACACTTTTTCATGACCGTTGAGAAGTTGTTCTCGGAACTATAAAAGGGAATAGTGGTTGCCCAAGAAATCAATCCTTTGAACAAGAGAAAAAGAACGAGAAAGAATCTCGCCACTCTTTAATAGAACAGTATATTCAGCGGAGAACAAGAACGAGAACAAGCCTCAAGAGTTCTCGGAAGAATCATTCATCTTCATCGACTGAAAAGAGAAGCCGATCTTCATCAGGCAAGGAGTAGAGATTGAAGAAGAACTGCGCTGCCAAAGATCAGAATCAGAAAATCTTCTTCAATCGTAAGAAGCCAATAATCCTCATCAGGCTAAAGTTGCCAATCTTCATCCGGCAGGAGAAACAGTTTTATTACTGTAATTTCTTGTAAGGCTTGCGGGCCAACTTGTCTAGCTTGAGGGTTGGAGAGCTGTGAGGCTTGAGGGCCAGGGCAGTGCACTTGCGGGTGCGTCTTGTCGAGCTTGCGGGCTCGGGGGCAGTAGGGGCTTGTGGGCCTAGGCTGTTGGGACTTGCGGGTCCGTGTTGTGGGGCTTGAGAGCCTGAGTTGTTGGAACACGATCTTCCGCATCTCCTAGGTTTGAGAATAACAAATCCTATGTGTGTATTTAATCTTGTGTGATCTAAGTGTGCAGGATAACAGGTCAAAATGACTCAAGGTTTACATATGGTGGTTGCCCCCGAAATTGAGCCATCAACTCCAAACTGATCACTAGCGCAGGCGATAGTGGATAGCGCCGGCGCTAGCTCGATGCACAGAAGGCATGCTGGAATTGTTGCCTCGGATTGAAGATTCTGCCGCGCAAAAAGTCTCCTAATATGAGATAGCGCCGGCGGTAGTGGCTAGCGCAGGCGCTAGCGCTAGTCTATAAAAAGGACCCAAGTCCTCTCGTTTCATATAGACATCAGAGAGATATATTGAGTGCCAGAATTCCAGAGGGTATCTTGGCCGAAAGTTGATGTGCTAGCGAAGCTCTGCAAAACTTCTGAAGGAGAATCTCGTCACGCCGGATCAGATCGAAGTCCGCTTCTACAACGCTTATTCAACGGCGGATCTTCGTCTCCAACTTCAGAAGTCCATCTTGAGGGAGTTCTTATTTCTTTATTGTTATTTCATATTCCTCTTTGTAAACGATTAGTGAAATCGCCTCGTGTTGGCGACTAGGTCTGGGTAGGACTTAGGTGGAAAATCGCCTCGTGTTGGCGACTAGATCTAGGCTAGGTCTAGGGGGGCTCGAGGCCACATCCGGGGAGGGATTGGCTAGAGCGGCTTGAGGCCGAATCCGGGGAGGATAAGGCTAGGGCCACCGGTTCGTGGGGAAGCGAGTCGGGATAGAAAACCAAAAGGTTTCTTTTCTATTTAGCTTTGATTTCTAGCTTTCATAAGAGATCAAGTTTTTGTAATCATGTCTCTCAAGTTAATAAAATCATGTCTCTATTCTTACTTTACTTGATTAGTCTTGATCTTCTTTATTATCATATTCAAAGCTTTTTCTAAAATAATCAAAATAGTTTTAAAATCTTTAAAACCCTTATTCACCCCCCTCTAAGGGCGCCTACCGATCCAACAAGTGGTATCAAAGCGGTTTTATTCCAATCGGCTTAACAACCGGGAATAATGGCGTCTCATGATCTCGCTTCTACTAGTGGGGGAGATTTTTGTGAAGAGGAAAAATCACTTGCACCACCTTTATTTGAAGGGACAAATTATAAAGGATGGAAAATCTTAATTGAAAAATTTATTAAAACTTTAGACATCGAAGTTTGGAATTTAGCAATAGCAAGACCCGCAAATGAATCAAATAAAAAAGAACTTCAATTAAATGCAAAAGCTAAACACTATTTGTTTTGCGGTCTATCTAATTCAAATTGATATATTGCTTTTCTAGTGCATACAAAATATGGCGCTTTCTTGAAGAAATGTATGATCTTCCTTTCGCAGGTGTGGAACAAACACAGGAGGAAAAGAACGTACAAGCATCCATTATCATTCAAGAAGATCTCTCTCGGAGCAAAGCCATGGAGAAGATTGAAATAGAAAAGGAGAACAATACACCAAGAGAAAAAGAAGAAGAAATCTTACTTTTGGAAAAGGAATGCCAAGAAGAAGACAAAGGAACAATATGTTCAAATCCTCCCTCATTCAAAAGCAATGTAAGGAAATCAAATTCTATCTTTTGTACTTCTATCTCTTCATTACAATTGTTACAAAATACTAGGCGCAAAATTGAGAAATTAAAGAATGCTAATAAACTTTTGCGCTTAGAAAATAAAATTTTAAAAGCAAAAGTTAAAGTAATATCAAAATCTGATTTATCTAGCTTTACTCATGTCACTTCAATTGAAAATACAAAACCTTGTCTTGATTGTTATGATATTAAAGAAAAAGTTAAGGAAGTTGAAAAAGAAATTATTTTTATAAGAGAACAAAATGAAAAATTATGTTTAGAAAATTCATCTTTAAAAATTAATTGTGCTAAGTGTAAGGACTATGAAATTGAAATAAAAGAGATGGATGAAACAATTGTTACCACTCTCAAAAATACCACAATAAATTATAATAAAGCTAGACATAATTTAAAAATCAAGAATGATGAACTAAAATCAAAAATCAACTTGCTTAAGGAAATCATAAAGAAAAACTCTCAAAACATACAATCTGAAAATAATGCAAAATCCAAAAGCAAGTTGAATATGATTTCTTATAAGTTGAACAAGCCAAGCAATAGAAATAACAAACCTCAAAAGATTGAAAATGAAATTCCAAAATACAATCATTACTATCATTTACAACATCAATCTTCTCCCAACATAAAATTAAATGCTCACAAATTTCCTATGAACAACACTTTTAATAATCATTACAATCATAATCATCAATATAAAGATAATCTCAATGGAAATTTGATGAATAAGAATAACATTAAACCAATGTTTGAATGGCGGCCAAAAGTTAAAGATGGAACACAAACTCAAATCAAAAGGGCCCATTCAATCACATCTCCCCAAAAGAAAACTCGATGTATTTGGGTACCCAAAGGAACCGTCACTCCCGGTCCTCTTTGGATACCTAAATCTCTTATTCATTAGTATCCCATCATTTGCGTGAAGTACAAATAAATTAAAATAAAATACACAAATTTCTACTTCATGGTGTGCTTTAATGTCTTTTCAATCTTTTTCTTTTTGTGTTCTTTTTAAACTATCATGCCATGGTCATCCTATATAGTATTGGAAATATGATTTTATCTCATAAAGCTTAAAGAGTTTATAAATCACTTTTTTGATCAAAATTAAAAATCATATTTTTATTTTGATGGCCTATCTTTTATTAATATAAATATCTTATATTATCCATATGAAACAAACTCTAAATTTGCTATAAGATATTTCAAATTAAATCTGGTTATTAGGCTATTAAGATTCTTAGCCTTCACCAACAAGTGGTTTAGTGAAATAACTTGATCTAAAAGAAAATTCAAGATTTAAATAAAAGCTCAACTTTCAATTCACAAACACCACCATGATCTAGTGATATCTTTTGCTAAACATCTCTAAAATCATAATTCATATCAAGAATCATCTATAAACAACTATCACAAATTATATGTTAACAATTGACATTATAATTGCTTACCATGGTTGGTGTTTTGGTATATTATGTATGTATTATTTCTAGTTTAGACCTTTGAATCATTTTGATATTAAACCAAATAGAATCCTCACTTCATTCTAGGTCTATAAGCTGAAACACTATCAAACTTTGGCATAACATTAATCACATCTTCTTTTGCATATTAAATAATAATTAAGCTTAAATGGTTGTGCAAAACTCAAGAATTAAGGTTTAATGACTATGGAACTTTAATGAAGGTGAAACCCATATTTTAACTTCCACAACTTTTTGCGATTTCTTCTCATCTTTTCACTTCATTAGACAGGCCTTACTTTGCACAAACATAATTAAGAAAAATAAGAAGCAAAATCGAAGAAAATCTAGGCTAAATGATCAAAATGAGCACTCTCTGTGAGCTAACGCAGGCGCTAGTACCTAACGCCGGCGCTAGTTCGAGTCTCCGATTTTCTGAAATTTTAAAATTCTGTAAAATCAATAAAAATATATTATTTTATATGTACTACTCATTTTTGCATCTATGCCTATAATTGATTTTTGAAAAATTAAAAATTACAAAAGTCAAAATACAAAGAATATTTCTTTTGGTTATTTGTTTGATTTCCATTTCTATATGCAAAAAACAAATACAAAAAGATAAAACAAAAACAAGTATCAAAAATTATTATTTTGAACTTAACTTTTCTATTTACATGTATCTTGCGAAATGGTGATTTGGGCTATCATCCCATCATATCACCTAGTACCGGGCGAACCTCTCACAAGGTAGTCCTCGGGAAGTCCAAGATCAATCTTATGAGTTCAAACTTTAATTCAAAATTATTTCTCAAAAATATCAAAAATACTGTATGGACTGTATTGAAAATCAAGCATGATTTAACCCATCATTTAGAACTTCTATGATGTTGCAATTTATCTTTTCAAACTACTTTGAACATTGCTTTCATCATGCTTTGATACATCCATTAATATGTGCATCAATTATATTGTAAAAGTTGTGTAGAACTATGCGTAGCATGCCTCTAAGTATGAGTAAATGTTTTATGTTTGATAATGATCTTTATTCACTCACTTATTTTTGGCATTGTCTACATTTGTGTTTAAATCTAAGAATGCTTGTGTATGTTCTGTATTAGTACAATGAATTAAAATCGCACAAGTAACTTACCTACACTCCTTTATTTGCACTTTTACAAATTAAGAAAAGTGGTTATCTTACTTATAAATTATATTGGTTTGCAAAACAAGTGTATTCGGAGAACTTTGCACAAAACAAAAAATCATGAAATAATTTACCAAAGTTATCTCCACCAAGCACTACTTGAACCTCCTGATAAGTCCTAATAAGCGTTGTGAGGTTGAGCACCTTGGAAAGAATAGTAAAGTATCTTGTGCAAACCATAACTTTCTTTCAAAATAAAAACCACTTATTCTTAAGTACACCGGATCACAATAAAAAAAACAAGAATAAAATTATGTGATCCCCCAAGCACTACTTTGGACCCTGATAAGTCTTAATGAGCATTGTGTGTGCAAAGCACCTTGGTAGTTGTACATTTTTTTTGTGCATTAAAGTGTGTGGAAGTAATCTTATTTGTGTTTCATTGTGCTTTTACTTTACATATTACTTATATTTTTGATTAAAACATTTGTTTACTCTACTCAAAAAATACACTAATGTGCACATCATTATCTTCCATAACACTTCTTCTCATGAGTATTGGATCCTAATGCAAACTCTATACTACTCTTTACTTATGAAATGCACTTGATAACCTAGCATGCTTTCTACAATGTTTGGTATGACTTGAAATTGTGAATTGAAATAACATTGTAGTAATCTCTTTGTGATAGTATTATTTCATGCTTGGTAATTTTTGTCAACCATAAAAGATTTTCAATTGAAACATGATTTACATAAACATCTTCTTTTTGAAATTAACTCATATATCTTTTTATGGATTATCCTTGATTAAAATAAGATGTTTCATGTATTTCTACAAGTCTTCCGCATCATATCACTTTTACCTTGCACTTTCATGCTTATATCAAGTCTAAAATCTCAATTTTTCTTAAAAAACAAGTAGTAGACTTGCTTGGTAAAATTTATATTAGCTATTCTAACACGTATATCATTTTTATGCTATAAACTCTGATTTATTTCTATGTACACTTTCATGCTAAACACTCCTACAACAAGTAAAATATCGCCTATAAAAACATCTTTTTTTCAAATCAATATTTTCTTCTCTAAGGATGTTGATTCTTTATTCGAAAATGCTTCAACTCTTATCTTTATAAAGTTTATTTTGAAACTCAAAAACATCTCCTTTTTGAACTTAAACTCTTATTTAGTATTATGATGTTTTTTTTTCGAAATCTTCCGCAATGCTCAAACTCTAATTCATTCATGAATTTCAATATTGCTAAGAGTATTTTAATTTTCAAATAAAAATCCGTATGCTATGAAATTTCCCATTAAGATTTAAATGCTAAATATTTCCAATAATTATTATCCTGACTTCATTTCTCACCATAGCGGGGGCGTAGGGTTGTAGACATTAGATAACCTTATCTCTAGTCATGTCTTGTCCTTAACCGGGGAGGGTTCCAGTGGGGCCTTGCGAGGCACTGGGGGGAAAGAGTGCTAGGTTAAGTTTTTGTCTAGTGCTTGCATATGGGACTAACACCCCAACCTACGGCATGGTTGCAGCTCCTCATGCCCATCCGTCACTTAGTACGGGGCTAGGGTGTAGACATATTGTCTGGGTAGATTGGTTATTTGGAAATCCTTATTTTTAGGCTTAAAACTCTTATTTAAAGGGGAAATCATTATTTTTTGCTAAACTCTGATTTATAAAAGGGGGATAACTACAAACAAAAGGGATAAAATAAGTCATAACTCTGATCCTTTTCAATGAAAAACAATTCTAAAACTCCTTATCATTTACTTTAAAAGCTCGATCATGCTTTATCTTCTATTTACAAATTCTTTGGTGCTTTGTTTCCCTACCCGCTTTTGCTAATAACAAAGGGGGAGAACTAACATGATAAAATGCAAAAGGGGGAGAACTAACATGATAACATATCTAACATGCTTAATTCAGTTAAGAACATATTAGGAGAGCATTCACTTAGGGGGAGCATGTATTTAGGGGGAGCAATACTAAAATGCTATAATCATTATTTATCCTAAGTCATCCTTTTCACACACACACAAATATGTTTCTTCATGCTTATTTAGATTAATGCTCTGATTTATCATTAATGGATTTGTTATTATCAAAAGGGGGAGTTTGTTGGAACACGATCTTCCGCATCTCCTAGGTTTGAGAATAACAAATCCTATGTGTGTATTTAATCTTGTGTGATCTAAGTGTGCAGGATAACAGGTCAAAATGACTCAAGGTTTACATATGGTGGTTGCCCCCGAAATTGAGCCATCAACTCCAAACTGATCACTAGCGCAGGCGATAGTGGATAGCGCCGGCGCTAGCTCGATGTACAGAAGGCATGCTGGAATTGTTGCCTCGGATTGAAGATTCTGCCGCGCAAAAAGTCTCCTAATATGAGATAGCGCTGGCGGTAGTGGCTAGCGCAGGCGCTAGCGCTAGTCTATAAAAAGGACCCAAGTCCTCTCGTTTCATATAGACATCAGAGAGATATATTGAGTGCCAGAATTCCAGAGGGTATCTTGGCCGAAAGTTGATGTGCTAGCGAAGCTCTGCAAAACTTCTGAAGGAGAATCTCGTCACGCCGGATCAGATCGAAGTCCGCTTCTACAACGCTTATTCAACGGCGGATCTTCGTCTCCAACTTCAGAAGTCCATCTTGAGGGAGTTCTTATTTCTTTATTGTTATTTCATATTCCTCTTTGTAAACGATTAGTGAAATCGCCTCGTGTTGGCGACTAGGTCTGGGTAGGACTTAGGTGGAAAATCGCCTCGTGTTGGCGACTAGATCTAGGCTAGGTCTAGGGGGGCTCGAGGCCACATCCGGGGAGGGATTGGCTAGAGTGGCTTGAGGCCGAATCCGGGGAGGATAAGGCTAGGGCCACCAGTTCGTGGGGAAGCGAGTCGGGATAGAAAACCAAAAGGTTTCTTTTCTATTTAGCTTTGATTTCTAGCTTTCATAAGAGATCAAGTTTTTGTAATCATGTCTCTCAAGTTAATAAAATCATGTCTCTATTCTTACTTTACTTGATTAGTCTTGATCTTCTTTATTATCATATTCAAAGCTTTTTCTAAAATAATCAAAATAGTTTTAAAATCTTTAAAACCCTTATTCACCCCCCTCTAAGGGCGCCTACCGATCCAACATGAGTGTCGAGCTTGCGGGCTCGGGGGCAGTAGGGGCTTGCGGGCCTAGGCTATTGGGACTTGCGGGTCCGTGTTGTAGGGCTTGAGGGCCTAAGTGTCGAGCTTGCGGGCTCGGGGGCAGAAGGGGCTTGCGGGCCTAGGCTGTTGGGACTTGTGGGTCCGTATTGTAAGGCTTGAGGGCCTGAAGTTTTTGGCAGTGTTTTCTGAGCCTAGCACACTACTGGGTAGGCGCAGAGGGACAGAGGACTACTCAAGACACCCGGTCTTGAGGAACCTCTATAGATTGTTGTGTGTTTTCTGTGATTGTGCTTTCTATGTTATAGATCCTTTGACCAGAAATCAAGAACACTAAAAGGGGGATAATATAATTTGTAGAACCTATTCACCCCCCCCCCCCCCCCTAGGTGATATAGTTGATACCCAATAAACAACAAGTGGTATCAAAGCGAGGTTGTTCAAAGAAAAGCTTAAATAGCTTAAACAGATCTGCCATTGGGTGTCCAAATATCATAGCTATGAATTCAAGAATAGCTATATGTTCCAGGGAGAACTTTGCCATTTGGAAAGTTAGAGCAAGAATATTCATGGAAGCAATGCATCCTAGAATGTTCCAAATTGTTCAAGAAGGATCTTATGTTCCTAAGATAGTGAACAAGAAAATGACTGAAGATGAGATCATCCCAGTCAACTTAGACAAGAAGGCCTGGGAAATTTTAGCTGATGCAGTTGACACTCCCATACTCCAGAAACTGATCCACTGCACCACAGCTAAGGAGATGTGGGACTCTCTAACAATCCTTATGGAAGGATCAGAAGAAGAAGGAAGCACCACAGGTAAGAAGAAAGTCAAAACATTAAGTGATAGTGACTCAAACTGTTCAGACTCAGAAGAGAAGGCTCAGTTTGGATTGACTGTCCTATCTGAATCAGAGGAAGAAGTCCAGGATGAAAACTCACCTGAACAAGAATGCATAAGAGCTCCCCTATCTACCTCAGACTCACATTCAGAGACGAGCACATCTGGTAATGATGACCGGTCTAAGTCATACAATGATCTCCTAGAAGATGTTAGGATGCTCAAGATGTTGTGCAAGGAGCAGGAGACAAAGATCTCCTCCCTTCAAGCAAGAAATCTTAATCTCTCAGAAAAAGCAGAAAGGCTAACTCTAGAAAATGCAGAATTTTGTCAACTCAAAAAGGACTTCAAGGCAAGCTCCAACCTCGACTTGATAGACAAATTTGGGAAAACTCTGAAGGCATTGATTGAGAGCAAGAAGCTGTGCTGCTCACTAACCAGAGAAGTAGCTCTTCTAAAGGAAGACAAACTTCAGCCCAAAGTCCTGAAATCTAAGAATGACAACACCAGAAGGATGGAGAGTAAACTCCCCTTTGTAGTAAAGCCAGTGACAAGCTCCTCCACACCAAAGACTTCTCCTTCACTGGTAAATGGTTGCTTCCCCACTCAGAGAAGGGAGCAGAGATGCTTCAAGGAATACAGATCAGGCAGACCTTGTGAGAAGATGGCTAGCTTGAGGAAGGTAATCTCACCCTCCAACAAGAATGTTGGGCAATCCAATCTTGGGTATTTCAAGATTGGAAGCTCCACAAGTGGAACAAAGAACATGCCAAAAACCACAAAGGCACCTCAGGAAGTTATGAGGAGGCAGAAATTTGTTGAGCCCAGAGAAGAGAAGAAACCCTTAAAGAAGACTGACTCCGGATGGAAAACAGTGAATGATGACAGCAAAATCACATCTACCATCAGCACAGTTCACCCTCTTTGCTTCATTCATTTGTTCACACACAAAGAACTCATGCTCATACAGTCAATCAGAAAAGAAGATATAACAGGTATGAATGTTGGTGTTGTGGAAAGACAGGGCACTTTGCAATTGATTGTTGGTATAATCCAACTGCTCCAAGGGTAACAAATGCTAAACTGGCAAATAATCTTTTTCATAATCACTATGTATATCCTAGGGCAGTTATACAAACTTGGGGAGTGTTACTGCTCCCAACTTGGGGAGTGTTACTGCTGAGGAGGAGTCCCAACTTGGGAGCTCAGCCCAAGACACAGAGATGTTTGATGGAGAGATCTCAGCTGGAGGCTCACATCAGGAGAATGCACAAGTTAAGGGGGAGACCCAACTGGGGTACTCTGCCCTAGATGATCAAGGAAATGAGCTAACAACAGACATCACTCTCTCAGACTGCCGAGAGCTAACTGTCGCAAGCAAAGTAGTGCTCATAGCTCCAAGTGAGCCCCTGCCAGAAGGTTCTAAGGGGAAAGCCAAGGTCACAGTGCACATCAGTGAAGAGTCTTCTGAAGATGTCAGTGAAGCAGATCCACAGGGAGAAGGAGATCAAGAAGGACAAACTGTTGAGCCATCTTCAACTCAGGCAGGATCTCTCTTCCACATGCTATCAGTCCTACTGTCTGCTCAGCGAAAACATCTTGAACAATTCATAGTAAAAACTGTGGATAGTCTACGAAAAGAGATGAAGGGGGGAATTCAGAAAGTAAAGAGCGACATACACAACCTCAACACCCAATGCGCTCATTTCTATATTATGGCAGCTCCCGCAATTGATAAAATGAGTGAGGAAGTTAATAAAGTGGGACATCACACCCACAAAATCCTGAAAGAGCAAGGCAAATTTTCAGATAATGTGTACTATGATGGTCTTGAGCAGATCGAGACAGATGCTGAAAATAACCGAAATCAAATTTTGAATAAAGTTAATGAGAATGCTCATACTTTAGACTCACATTTGCTGGAGGTAAACAACAATCTGGATGAAACTGAACAATCCCTGCATAATAAGCTAAATCAAGTCAGAGAAGGACTCGAGGAAAGGGTATTTGAACAAGCCCTAAAGGGGAGAATGAAATAATCAATGCCAGTTCACATCAGGCGATGTGGATAACAAACCAAATAAAGCAGTCGTTGCAACAACCCCCATCAGTCTATGATGATGCCAATCCTTCTGCAAGCACTGACTCTGCTGAGTATGGGATAGAATTTGGAGAATCAGCCATTTCCAGAAAAAGGAAGAGAATTCAAAGCAACCAGTACATGCAAAAGAGACTGAGGGAAATTCAGCTGGATCCACAATCCAGAAGGTGGAGTCCAGAATCAAGAGAAATAATAACCGAATCATGGATCCAATTTGGATACCCTCAAGAGGATTATCAGAGAGTATACCAATCAGTTGAATGGAAGAAGCATCTAAAGCAGCTGGAAAGGAGGAAGAACCACAAGCTAGCATTCCCACAAGGTCCTCCTCCTTCTCCTAAGAGAATTCCCCTACCCATCAACTACCTTCAGAGGCAAAGGCAGAAAAACAAAGGAGCAAGAAGCAACAGACACTGATGGGGCAACAAATTATAATCTTAATTTGTTTTGATGGGACAAATGAATGCTAATGTTTATTATTGAACATTTAATCTATTTATATGCGTGAAGAACATCTCATTTCTATATATGATTGCTGCTTTAAGTATGATGTTACTATTTGAAATGATATATCTTTTCATGTGTGGCATTTATCATTGAGGTAAGTTAGGGCTTCTTCAAATATGGGGAGATTGTTGGGAACAGTGCCCAGCAATGTTCCTAATTTGAAGAAGTGCTCAGCTCAATGATAAGTGCAAGCTGTATTTAATGCTCCATCTAGATCATGCTTGCAGAAATCAACAAATGTCAAGTACTTTAATTATTCCTGAAAGTACTATATATGTCGTCGAGAAGAATAGGAGATATTGTCGACAAAGTATGCTTGTCGTCATGATAATGAGTAAAGCGAACTCAGAAGGAAGATCGACGACCGCTGAGATTTGGCGTGTTCGTCGAACGTAGAAGCAAGATCATCGAACTCAGAAGGAAGATCGACGACCGCTGAGATTTGGCGTGTTCGTCGAACGCAGAAGCAAGATCGTCGAACTCAGAAGGAAGATCGACGACCGGTGAGACTTGGCGTGTTCGTCGAACGCAGAAGCAAGATCATCGAACTCAGAAGGAATATCGTCGACCGCTGAGACTCGACAAGATCATCGAACGCAGAGAAGACACAGTATCGTCGACTTCACCAAAGTGGCCTTGTCGTCAAGAAAGAACAAACATCATCGTAAAGAAGGCATGTCGTCGAGAAGCCAAGGTGATTACGACGACACAGTCAAAGACAGCATATCGTCGTATATGCAGAAGCACCAGAATGTCTCGCATCGTCGAGATATTAGCATCAGTGGGACAAGTAAGAAGACCAAGGCATCGACAAAGTCCTGTCGTCGAGATATTGTCCATGACGTCGTAACGATGGAAATATTGTTGAGACAGATTCAAATGTTATGGACGCGCTGTCAGCATTTAATGTCGCCGCTTGATTGTCCAATCAGCGCGTGCTCTTATAGAATGGGCGTCTGACAATAAAGGACACTTTTTCATGACCGTTGAAAAGTTGTTCTCGGAACTATAAAAGGGAACAGTGGTTGCCCTAGAAATCAATCCTTTGAACAAGAGAAAAAGAACGAGAAAGAATCTTGTCGTTCTTCAATAGAACAGTATATTCAGTGGAGAACAAGAACGAGAACAAGACTCAAGAGTTCTCAGAAGAATCATTCATCTTCATCGGCTGAAAAGAGAAGCCGGTCTTCATTAGGCAAAGAGTAGAGATTGAAGAAGAACTGCGCTGTCAAAGATCAGAATCAAAAAATCTTCTTCAATCGTAAGAAGCCAATCCTCATCAGGCTAAAGTTGCCAATCTTCATCCGGCAGAAGAAATGGTTTTATTACTGTATTTTCTTGTAAGGCTTGCGGGCCAACTTGTCTAGCTTGAGGGCTGGAGAGCTGTGAGGCTTGAGGGTCAGGGCAGTGCACTTGCGGGTGCGTCTTGTCGAGCTTGCGGGCTCGGGGGCAGTAGGGGCTTGCAGGCCTAGGTTGTTGGGACTTGCGGGTCCGTGTTGTAGGGATTGAGGGCCTGAGTGTTGAGCTTGCGAGCTCGGGGGCAGTAGGGGCTTGCGGGCCTAGGCTGTTGGGACTTGCGGATCCGTGTTGTCGGGCTTGAGGGCCTGAGTGTCGAGCTTGCGGGCTCTGGGGCAGTAGGGGCTTGCGGGCCTAGGCTGTTGGGACTTGCGGGTACGTGTTGTAAGGCTTGAGGGCCTGAAGTTTTTGGCGGCGTTTGCCGAGCCTAGCACATTGTTGGGTAGGCACAGAGGGACAGAGGACTACTCAAGACACCCGGTCTTGAGGAACCTCTATTGATTGTTATGTGTTTTCTGTGATTGTGCTTTCTATGTTATAGATCCTTTGACCAGAAATCAAGAACACTAAAAGAGGGATAATATAATTTGTAGAACCTATTCACCCCCCCCCCCCTCTAGGTGATATAGTTGACACCCAATAAACAACAACTTCTATGGGGGTCAGGGAAGACCCCACCAGTTGGGGTGGAGGCAGGGTCCGAGGCAGATGCCTCCCCGCCTCAGCAGGCCATGGAAATCAGGCGAGGAGAGGAGGAAGAGGAAGGAGAGAAGGAGCAGAAGTAGGAGCAGGAAGGAGAAGGGGAAATAGGGTGGCAGAGGCCGAGAGGGGAGAGGTGGCGTTGCCATACTGTGACTTCTATGATGAGGAAGGTCACGCGACGGCCACTTGCCTGGAGTTCCTGGAGACAAAGAGGGCTAGAATTCCGGCATCGCGGCAGCAGCAGTAGGTGAGGATCGAGGAGGTCCTGCCTCGGGAGGACGAGGAGGAGAGGTGTGAGGACCGGGCCGATGTGGGGACCCAAGGAGGGATCGGAGTGATCCACGGAGGAGTAGGGGTAGGGGCTACCGGCAAGGCGAGCCTCCATACCATCTACCTTCGGAGCGTGGCTTCGACATCCATGGTCCCGCCCCCAGTAGAAAAAATCACTTTCTCTCAAAGGGACATGCCGGGTCATGAGGACCCTTTCTGCGATGCATTGGTCATCCAGACCGCCATAGAGAACTTCACGGTGTCCCGGATTCATGTGGACAATGGAAGCTCCGTCAACGTCATCTTTAAGAAGGCATTAGATGAGATGAAGGTGGAATCCAAGAGGGTGTTGGCCTCTGATGGACCATTGTTCGGATTCTCCGGAGAGAGGAATGAGGTAGAGGGCGGAGTGGGGCTCCACGTGGTCCTCGGTGGGCAATCCCAGAATTGCCGCTTCGTCATAGTGGATGCCCCCATCAGCTATAATGCCATCTTCGGATGGCCGCTAATTAGTGCTTTTCGCTGCGTCCCCTCCACTTTCCACCAATGTCTCAAATTCAGCTCAAGGGGAGTCCAGATTCGGGTAAGAGGGGATCCGAATGTAGCAAGGCAGTGCTACGTGACGGCAGTCAACACCATCTCCTGGATAGCCAAAGCAGAGAAATGGGATCAGGAGGTGGGAGAGCCGGTGGGTCTCGTAGAGGTAGAGGAGCAGATGGGAGAAGGAGAGGAGGAGAAGGAAGTGGTAGAAGGTCGGTCCCAGGAGTGAGAGGTGGAAGAGGTGATGAAGGTTCAGGGGGGAGAAGGAGGAGAGAAAATCGAAGTGCCAACTTGCGACGAGGAGAAGGAAGAAGGTTGGGGAGAGCAGTCCCGGATGGAAGTCGTGGAGGAGGTCGTGGAGCTCGAGGTCACCACCCGGGCCGGGGTGGTGGAGAAGTTCCGCATCAGCGGAGAGCTCGGCTTGGAGGAGCAGAAGAAGATCCTGGCTTGCGTCCAGGAAAATGTGGATGTCTTCGCCTGGAGTGCCGCGGATATGCCCAGGATCGATGTGGATGTGGCTTGCCATCGCCTCAATCTTGACCCAGGCACCCGCCCCATCCATCAAAAGAAGAGGGCCACATCAGATAAGTTGGAGGGGCCCATCCTAGAGGAGGTGGGTAAGCTCCTACAGGCGGGTTTTGTATCGGAGATCCAGTATCCAGGCTGGGTCTCCAATGTGGTGATGGTAAAAAAGGGAGGAGGTAAGTGGAGGATGTGTATCAATTTTTCCTTACTTAATAAATCATGCCCCAAGGATTGCTACCCCTTGCCTAGAATCGACGTGCTGGTTAATTCAGTCCTCGATTTCCCTGTAATGTCTTTTTTAGATGCTTTTTCAAGTTATCATCATATCTGAATGCACCCCCCCCCCCCCGACATCAAAGATGTCTCCTTCATCACAGGGGATGGGTGTTATTATAAGATGATGCCCTTTGGGCTCAAGAATGCAGGGGCCACATACCAACGAATGATGGACATGGTCTTCCGAGAGCAGAAGGGAAGAAACCTGGAGGTCTATGTTGATGACCTCGTGATAAAGAGCCGGGATCTCAAGTCTCACCTCCAAGACCTGGAAGAGACCTTTGGGACCTTGCGGAAGTACAAGATGAAACTTAACCCCCTGAAGTGTGTCTGCGGGGCTAGCAGGGGAAAGTTCCTGGGTCATTTGTTCACCCCAGCAGTAGTGGAGCCTAACCCAGATAAGGTTAAAGCAATTTTGGAGTTGGGGTCGCCAAGGAACGCGAAGGAGGTTCAGCGCCTCACGGGAAAATTGGCCAGACTCAGCAGGTTCCTCTCCAAGGTGGGTGAGAAGTGTGCACCTTTCTTCAAGGTGCTATGGGGAAACAAGAAGTTTGAATGGACCTCGGAATGTGTGGAAGATTTTCAAGCTCTGAAAGGGCAACTCACCCAGACTCCCCTACTCTAGGGACCAAGGCAAGGGGAAAATCTATCCCTATACATGGGGGTAGGATCTAAAACAGTAAGTTCGGTATTGGTCCGGGAAGAAGGGAGGAGGCAGTTCCCCATCTACTACGTTAGTCGGGTGCTGAGGAAGGCGGAGCTCCGATACCCAATTTTGGAGAAGTTGGCTTTCGCTTTGGTGGTATCGGCTCGGAAGCTCGGGCCGTACTTCCAAGCACACTCAATCAAAGTGGTGACCGACCACCCGCTTCGCAAAGTCATTGAAGGGGTGGAGCATTCGGGGAGGCTAGCCAAATGGTCTGTGGAGCTAAGTGAGTTCGACATCACGTTTGGGCCTAGGATGTCAATCAAGGCACAAGCGGTGGCGGACTTCATGGCGGACTACGCAACTGAAGTGGAGGAGCATGAATCACCTCCCCCGGTGGAATGGAAGATGCTGGTGGATGGTGCGTCAGGGAAGCACTCCTATGGAGGGGAAATCATCCTAATAAGCCCCCAAGGGACAAAGATCGAGCAGGCCTTGAGCATCCATTTCCCAATAACCAATAACCAGGCCGAGTACGAGGTTGTGATAGCGGGCCAGAGACTGGACAGGGAGCTGGGAGTGCAGGACGTGGAGGTCTCAATGGACTCCATGGTGGTGGCATGCCAAATCAGGGGAGAATTTGAAGCAAGGGAGCCGACCCTCCAACGCTACCTGGAGAAGGTTAAGGGGGTTATCGGCCAATTTCACACTTTCTCCAACACACATGTGCCGAGGGAGGAGAGCACCCCGGCAGACCTCCTAGCCAAGTTTGGTCCTCGGGATGGAGGGACAGTATCGGAACTCTTCTGACCTTCCATCGAAGAAGGGGAGCTGATGGAGGTGGATCAGCGAGCATCGTGGATGGATCCCTTCGTCACCTTCCTGGCATCGGGAAAGTTCCCTGAAGGGGACGTGGATAAATGGCGCTTCAGGTATAAGTCGGCCTATTATTCCTTACATGCAGGAGGACTATATATGAAAACACTCTCGGGGCTCCTGGCCCGTTGCGTATCGGAGGAGGAGGTCCCGTGAGTCCTCGAAGAAATCCACTCAGGGGAATGTGGCAGTCACTCCGGGAGCCGGACCCCGGAGGGAAGAGTGCTGAGGCAAGGCTATTTTTGGCCTACCCTCGGCAAGGATGCGGCAGAATTCGCAAGGAAGTGTTCAAAATGTCAGCTCTATGCTCCAATCCAACTTCTCCCAGCTCAGAGGCTCCGGACCATCACAACTCCGTGGCCCTTCGATATATGGGGTTTGGACCTGGTAGATCCTTTCCAGCAGGCTAGTGGCCAAAGGAATTTCCTTTTGGTGATGATTGATTATTTCTCCAAGTGGGTAGAAGTGAAAGCACTGGCCAAGGTAACGTCCCAAGTGGTAAGGAATTTTGTATAGGGTGAGATAATTTGCAGGCATGGGCTGCCATTTGCCATAGTGACGGACAACGGACCACAATTTGCCAGCGATGAGTTCATTAGTTTCTGCACCCAACTCGGCATAGACCTCAGGTTCGCATCGGTCCACCACCCGAGGAGTAATGGTCAGGTGGAGGCAGCGAACAAAATAATTGTCAACCTGCTGAAGAAGAAAGTGGAGAATCTCAGGGGCAACTGGGTGGAGCAGCTGCCCTCGGCCCTGTGGGCCTTGAGGACTACTTCAAACACGGCAACAGGGGAGACCCCCTTCAAACTATCTCATGGGTCTGAGGTCGTCCTCCCGATAGAATTCGAAGTAAAAACCCCCAGGGTGATCACCGCGGGCGAAGGAGATGAAGAATGGCTAGTAGAAAATGATGCAGAGTAAAGGTTGTCCCTGGGCCTGGTAGAAGAGCTCCGAGACCTCGCTACTGTTCATCAACACATCAGAATAAAGCAATTCGATAAAGGAGACTTGGTCCTGAAGAAGGTAGACACGGCAGGGAGAGGAGTCGTTGTAGGTAAGTTAGAGCTCAACTGGGAGGGGCCTTACAATGTAAGCGAAGTGCTCAAGTCTAGGGGGTACCACCTCTGGGATGTGGAAGGGGTACCTCTCGGCCGAGCCTGGAGTGGGGATGATTTGAAAAGATTCTATCCTTAACAATTTTTTGTAACTGACTTTTGTATGTATCCTTCATAATACATAGATGTTGAAGTAGTTTTTGGACAAGTAACAAGTCCTTTGGTGCTGTAATTCCCCAGATCGATTCCGCTGTCGGGCTCTCATACACGGTGGGTCAGGTTGATCTCTGGAGAGGCTGGCAAGTAACAAGTCCTTTGATGCTGGAATGCCCCAGATCGATTTCGCTGTCGGGATCTCATAGACGGTAGGTCAGGTTGATCTCTGGAGAGGCTGGCAAGTAACAAGTCCTTTGATGCTGGAATGCCCCAGATCGATTCCGCTGCCGGGCTCTCATAGGCGGTGGGTCAGGTTGATCTCTGGAGAGGCTGGCAAGTAACAAATCCTTTGATGCTGGAATTCCCCAGATCGATTCCGCTGTCGGGCTCTCATAGACGGTGGGTCAGGTTGATCTCTAGAGAGGCTGGCAAGTGACAAGTCCTTTGGTGCTGGAATGCCCCAGATCGATTCTGTTGACGGGCTCTCATAGACGGTGGGTCAGGTTGATCTCTGGAGAGGCTGTAAAGTAACAACTCCTTTGGTGCTGGAATGCCCCAGATCGATTCCGCTGTCGGGCTCTCATAGACGGTGGGTCAGGTTGATCTCTAGAGAGGCTGTCAAGTAACAAGTCCTTTGGTGCTGGAATGTCCCAGATCATTTCCGTTGTAGGGATCTCACAGACAGTGGGTCAGGTTGATCTCTGGAGAGGCTGGCAAGTAACAAGTCCTTTGATGCTGGAATGCCCCGGATCGATTCCGCTGTCGGGCTCTCACAGACGGTGGGTCAGGTTGGTCTCTGGAGAGTCTGGCAAGTAACAAGTCCTTTGGTGTTGGAATGCCCCAGATCGATTCCGCTGCCGGGCTCTCATAGACGGTGGGTCAGGTTGATCTCTGGAGAGGCTGGCAAGTAACAAGTCCTTTGGTGTTGGAATGCCCTAGATCGATTCCGCTGCGGGGCTCTCATAGACGGTGGGTCTGGTTGATCTCTGGAGAGGCTGGCAAGTAACAAGTCCTTTGGTGCTGGAATGCACCAGATCGATTCCGCTTCCAGGCTCTCACAGACGGTGGGTCAGGTTGATCTCTGGAGAGGCTGGCAAGTAACAAGTCCTTTGATGTTGGAATGCCCCAGATCGATTCTGATGTCGGGCTCTCACAGACGGTGGGTCGGGTTGATCTCTGGAGAGGCTGGCAAGTAACAAGTCCTTTGGTGCTGGAATGCCCCAGATCGATTCCGCTATCTGGCTCTCATAGACGGTGGGTCAGGTTGACCTCTGGAGAGGCTGGCAAGTAACAAGTCCTTTGGTGCTGGAATGCCCCAGATCGATTATGCAGCCTGGCTCTCATAGACAGTGGGTCAGGTTGATCTCTGGAGAGGCTGGCAAGTAACAAGTCTTGTGGTGCCGAAACGCCCCAGATCAATTCCGTTGTCGGGCCCTCAAGGACGGTAGGTCAAGTTAACCTCTGGAGAAGCCAGCAGAGGGCGGAGTTTTTGATTGCCAAAAGGGCCTTGATGGTTCAAAATTTAAAATCTTTGCAAAACCTTTTCATGATGAGATTAGAATTAAGCGGGCATTTTCGAGGAGTTTCGCGAGTACTCCTACTTCGAGAAACTAACCGTTATCCTACTTCGATGAATAGAAGTAACGGTCTTTCCTTCTTTCGGAATATCGACGATTATGTCGCGGCTACGGCGCCGAATTCTCTAAATATGTAAATAAAAAAGGAGAGAGTTTTTGTAAGTTTTTGTAATAATTTATCCAAACTAATCTTTCGATGAAGGCAAGCGCACCTTATCGCGTATAGTATAGGATATTTTTTTATAAAATATCAAGGTCGTATTTTTCCAAGGACGTGTTGATTATTTTTACTTTTTAAGAATGCGCTATTATTTTATCGATGAAACGAGTGATTAATTGTATAAAGTTAAAAGAGCGATGACGATGATAATGAAGCGACTACGTGCGTTAGCGAAAACAAAGAAATAATTATAAGGAAAAAGTGGTGCACACTAAATTAAAAACACACGCACTCTACGGAATTGAAATGACAAAAATTAAAGGACAGAAATTGCAATCTCTACCCGAACGGGTAGAGGAGAAGTAAATGCGTGAGCGAGTTCTACCCAAACGGGTAGAGGGGAAATAAATGCGGTGCAAGTTCTACCCAAACGAGTAGACAGGAAATAAAAGCAATCTCTACTCGAACGGGTAGAGGGAAAATAAATGCACGACAATAATAAAAACTACGCTATTAAATTAAAATCTAAGTTAACAAAAACAAAAACATAATTTATCCACATACACACACACACTTACAATAAATGAAAAACTAAATTAAAAACAAAAGCAATAAAATTTACTCTCATACACTCACACACACAACATGAACAAAAGAAGAACAAGAAGAGCAAGAACAAAAAGAACAAGTAGAACAACAAAAAAAACTTTCTTATATATATATATATATATATATATATTCATATTACAACTTTTTAAAGAAAGTCTAAACTTGGGGAGCTCAAACAAGAGCAAGGAATACATAAAAAAACTCACAAACACTCACAAAATAAAACTCACTAGAACACTCCAGAAAAACTCACAAACTCTTACTTTAGTTCTAATTTTTATGAACTTTTTAAACAAGGGAGAAGACCCGTTATTTATAGACAAGAAGGTGGGCTGCAATTAGGAAAAAAATCAGATATTTAGGACCTAATGGGAAGCAGCTAGAGGTTCTAGAAGGAGTGTGCTGGACAAGCTTGCTGGAAGGAGAGCTGGCGGGTTGGGGTGCGAATAGCAGCTGGAAGTTGGCAAGTTTGACTTGAGCACTGGTCTGGTCTCAGCGGCAGGACTGTTCGTCGAACGCAGTGGAGAGTTCGTCGAACGCAGTGGAGAGTTTGTCGAACGCAGTTGAGAGTTTGTCGAACGCAGCGGAGAGGGGTTCATTGAACGCAGCGGAGAGGGGTTCGTCGAACGCCGCTCGGGAGAGTTCGTCGAACGCAGCGCGGGGTTCGTCGAACGTAGCGCGGGGTTTGTCGAACGCAGCGCGGGGTTCGTCGAACGCAGGGCGCCTTTCGTCGAACGCGGCTCGGGGAGAGTTCGTTGAGCGCATCTCGGGGAGAGTTCGTCGAACGCAGCTCGGGGAGAGTTCGTCGAACGCAGGGCGCCTTTCGTCGAACACAGCTCGGGGAGAGTTCATCGAACGCAGGGCGGGGAGACGCAGGGCACCTTTCGTAGAATGCCTGCACACATATATATATTATTATTATTTATTATATATACATATATATACATATATATTTCATTATATTTATAATATATACATTATTATTACTATGTTATTATTATACTAAATTACTATATTATTATTATATATACGAGTGACAGGCACGGGCCTCCGACCCTATGTGAGGTCAATCGGCGGGCTTCGCCCGCCCCCACCACCCCCACCCCCCCACCACCGGCGGGCTTCGCCCGCCCCCCCCCCCCCCCCCCCCACCCCCACCCCTGGCGGGCTTCGCCCGCCCCTCAGCCCCTATTTGGCTATTAGCACAATAATTTATATGAGTTATATTGAATACTTTTCCTAAAAATGCATGTGCAAAGTGTATTTTCAAAAATTCGTCAAAAATTTGCTATAATTACGATCAGGGCGGCAATACGTCTTGTGCGTGCATTTTTAGAAAAAGTGTTCGACACGGAAGTTGTAGATTTTGATGAGATCTACAATTTTTTTGTTGAACACTTTTCCTAAATATGCATGTATAATGCATATTTTCAAAAGGCGCGGTATAACTCATAGAAATTGGTGTGCCAATAGCCAAATTGGGGCTGCTAATATAAAGACCCTTATATATATATTAAGTTTATAAATTTTTTTAAACCCTAAAGGTCACCGTTCGTCGAACGCAGGTGGCGTCTGCGTTCGACGAATGGTGAACCTTGCGTTCGTCGAACGCAGGAGCTCCTGCGTTCAACGAACGTAGGCGCTCCTGCGCTCGACGAACGCAGCGTCGTTCGCCGATCGCTGGAGGTTCGTCGTTCGTCAAACGGAGAACCTGCATTCAACGAATGGCGGGGCGCCTACGTTCGACGAACGCAGGTGCTCCTGCACTCGACGATCGCAGGGGCTCCTGCGCTCGGCGATCGCAGGGGCTCCTGCGTTCGACGAACGGTCAGGGCCACCGTTCGACGAATTTGTATATATATTTATTTATTTTATTTTATATTTTTTTTTCTCGTGCCCCCCCTCACGTGCCCCTCCTCCCGCCCCGATTTGGGCTGCTGTCGGCGGCGGAACCGCCGGCTGGCCGGCGTGAGGCCACCGGCCGGTTTGCCGGTCTCCGGCGAACCTGCCGGTGGTACTCCGGCAGGGCCACCGCCGGCGGTGGCTCTGTCGGAGCCCTGCTGGAGTACTACCGGCAGGTTCACCGGAGACCGGCGAACCGGCCGGTGGCTTCACGCTGGCCAGCCGGCGGCTCCGCCTCCGGCGGCAGCCCAAATCGGGGCGGGAGGAGGGGCACGGGAAATGGCTGGGAGCAAGGGAGGGAGGTTTTAAAATTCTGGCTATTCGCAGGCCTTTTTTCTGATTTGATTTGAGATCCAATGGCTGTGATTTGATTTTGTCTCAATTTCAATGCCATGGAGTGCCTATTTACCTTGCCATGGACACAAAAACGATATTTCTGTATAATATAGTATAGATATATATATATTCACAAAATTTTTATATTAATACATATTCAATAACTAACTTAATTATATTCAATAAATATTTACATATATATTTAAATACTTTATATATATATATATATATTTACATACTTAAATAATTCCTTTTTACATATAAATATATAAATATAAAAATTAGCTAAAACAAATTATTAATTCAATAATTTATATGAAATATGTACAATATTACCCAAAATTATGCTAAAAACTATACTGAAAATATGCATAATTTACTATTCATCAAATACTCCCATACTTAAGCTTTTGTTATTCCAGGGCAAAAGTACGAAAAATATTCTTAAGACATTAATAAAATTTCTAGTTCACTAAAACTTCAAATAAATGAAAAAGTAAGTTTGAAGTTAATTTTAGAGATTTTAAAGAGGTAAATCCTAAGCTATGAAAATGACTTAAAAAGAGCAAAATATTTTAGCCAACAAGACCTCTTTAAGTTAGCTAAATGGCAAACAATATTGCAATCGTTAGTGACAAAATTAAACTAGAATTATAAAACTTTAACTTGTTATGAAATTTCTAAGGAAGAATAAATACTACTAAATATTGCTCTCCCAAAAAAATTTTTTTTTCTAGGTTTCAATCATAATGGCTAAGGGTAAGGGGAAAACTTGGTAGGAGAAGATGCTTTTGATTTGGGGGTGATGAATTTTATCCTCTCACCCCACTAAATTTTTTTTTGGATTTGAGAGTGGCTAGGGAATGGAATCTTATTCCCATAATGAAAATTTTCAATCTTCTAAAATAACCCAATATATATGTTTAGGGAACGAAATTTTTATTCCTATGTCATAAATTCTTTTAATAAAATTGGGTGTCTATGTTTACGGAATGAAATCTTATTCCCATTGACATAAGATCTTTTAAATGATTACCAGGAAAACGGCTAAGAGGATAGAGGGTTTAAAAAGAAATTTCTAGATTTGAAATCAAAAATTTAGAGAGCAAGATAAAGTAGATACAATTTTCCAAAGCTTCTAAAAGTTTGAAGTATGAATAATTTAGAGTTTAAGGTTGTTTTTTCTAACATAATACAACAATTAGTTGTTTAAAACTAACGAGAAGTAGTGCTAAAAAAAATTCTCTAATTAAATTGAATTCATAGAGTGCTTTTTAAAACTAAATCTCTGAAAATTTAAATCTTGCGAACTATGATAAAATGAACTAAAAGCAAACCAAAGATAATGAAAATGCTTAAAAATAAATCGACCAGCCCTTGAAAGTTACAAAAAGCCAAGTATGGGTTTTATTCTATTTTTGGATTTTTTTTTTTTTTTGGATAAGTTTTTCATCATTTTTTTTTATTTTTATTATGATCTTTTTTTGGATTTTTTTTTGTTCGAATATATATTTTTTTTATTATTTTTTTTTCTTTATCAAAAATTTTTGGATTTTGGGGGGGTTTTTTTTAGAATTTTTTTTATTTTCAAAGTTATTTAAGATATGAAACAAATTATATTATTAATTAATTTTTGGTTTTGGGGTTTTTAGAATTTTTTTGGATTTTTTTTTTCAAAGTATTTACAAAGTATGAAATATTTTTTGGATTTTGGGGTTTTTTAGAATTTTTTATTATTATTATTTTTCTAATTTGTTTACAATGTATGAAGTATTTTTTGGATTTTGGGGGTTTTAGAATTTTTTGTTTTGGATTTTTGTTTGTTTAGAATATCGTAATATTTGGAAAGAGAGGAAAAGTATGATACCTCCATACTTAAAACCCAACATTATCCTCAATGTTGTAATTTAAGTATGAAGAAGTAAAAAGAAGGAAGAAAGAAAATGCAGTTTGTAAAAAAACAGAAAATGCAAGAAACCCTGCAAAAATAAAGTAGACAAAAAAAGGTAAAAATATTAGATAAATATGGGGTGCCTCCCACGAGCGCTTTGTTTATCGCCGCGTAGCTTGACTAGTTTAGCGTTTTTTAGATGTTGGGGAGGGGTAAAGATTCGAGTTTACCGTCAATCGGATCGCCCGCCAAATAAAGTTTTAAACGATGACCGTTGACTTTAAACTCGCCTTTTTCAGGGTGGGAAATAAGAACGGTGCCATATGGCCAGACCTCTTTGACTTCAAAGGGGCCGGACCACCTGGATTTTAGCTTACCCGGAAAAAGGCGAAGGAGTGAATTAAAAAGAAGGACAAGATCGCCCGGCGCAAATGTTTTTGGAAATTTAATTTTTCGATCGTGATAGAACTTAGAGCGCTCCTTATAAAATTTATTGCTCTCGTAAGCGTTCGCACGCTATTCATCGAGCTCGTTTAATTTATTGCTAAGTTCGGATCGAGGTTTAAAAATTTTAAAGCCCAAAAAGCGCGGTGCTCTAACTCTACGGGCAAATGGCACACCTTGACGTAGACTAATCGATAGGGCATACAACCGATGGCGGTTTTGTACGCCGTACGATACGCCCACAACGCGTCGTCGAGTTTTAAAGACCAATCTTTCCTATTCGTCGAAACAGTTTTTTCTAATATACGCTTAATCTCTCGATTAACTACCTCTACTTGGTCGCTAGTTTGGGGGTGATAGGCGGTGGCAAACTTCTGCGTAACGTCATATTTAGGTAATTTTTTTGTAAACTGGGCGTTGCAAAAGTGCGTACCCCTATCACTTACTATCGCGCGGGCCGTACCGAAGCGAGAAAATAATTTTTTTAGAAATTTGACGACGACTTTCGCATCGTTAGTGGGGAGAGCTTGCGCTTCCACCCACCTAGATACGTAGTCGACCGCCACTAAAATGTAGTGATTAGTATAAGAGGGAGGTAGGGGGCCTACGAAGTCTATGCCCCATAAATCGAAGATTTCGCATTTTAAATAAAAATTTGGGGCATCTCGTCACGACACGAGATGTTACCCGACCGCTGACAGCTATCGCACATGCTCACATAATTGTGAGCATCTTTAAAAAGAGTGGGCCAATAAAAGCCCGACTCTAGCGCCTTCCACGCGGTCTAGTTAGCTTGATAATGCCCCCGGCCGGCCCCTCGTGGCAGTGACGCAATATTTGCGCACCTTCCTCGCATGAAACGCATCTCCGCACCACTTGGTTCGCGCAGACGCAAAAGAGAAATGGGTCTTCCCAAAAGTAATTTTTCAAATCAGAAAAGAATTTCTTCTTTTGCTGTTTTGAAAAGTCTTTTGGAAGGACCCGCGCAACCAAATAGTTTGCGTAGTCTGCGAACCAAGGAGTGGGAGAAGTTTTTAAATTAGAAAAAGCTAAGAGGCGCTCCTCGGGAAATCTATCGTCTATTTCTGGTTCAACGAGCGCTTCCGCGATTGGGCGCTCTAAACGAGAGAGGTGGTTGACCGCTAAATTTTCAGCCCCCCGCTTGTCCCGGATCTCTAGAGCGAACTCCTGCAATAGGAGGATCCATCGAAGCAAGCGGGGTTTGGCGTCCACCTTAGCTAATAAATATTTGAGGGCGGGGTGGTCAGTAAAATGATAATTTTTTAAAGTGTTACGTAGGGCCTAAACTTATCGATTGAAAAGACGATGGCGAGAAGTTCCTTTTCCGTCGTCGTGTAATTAGCTTGTGCGGCTGTGAGCGTTCGATATGCGTAGTAGATGGGATGAAAACAATTATTAACACGTTGGCCAAGTACGGCTCCCACCGCGATATCGCTCGCATCGCACATAATCTCAAATGGAAGGGACCAATCTGGCGCCACCAGAATTGGAGAATTGATACGTTTTTATTTAATAATATTAAATGCCTCTACGCAGGCGGAATCAAAAATAAAAGGAGATTCCTTCTCTAAGAGGTGGGTTAGCGGTTCGTAATTTTGGAAAAATTTTGAATAAACCACCTATAAAAACCCGCGTGGCCAAGAAAACTCCTAATTGATTTTATATTTGAAGGAGCGGGGAGTTTTTCGATGATTTTGACCTTAGCCTTGTCTACCTCCATCCCTCTTGCGGAAATCTTGTGTCCGAGAACTAAACCTTCCCGGACCATAAAATTGCACTTCTCCCAGTTTAAAACTAGGTTCGTGTCTTCGCATCGTTGGAGGACTCGATCTAGATTCTTCAAGCAGTTGGAAAAGGAGCTCCCGAATACGGAGAAATCATCCATAAAGACTTCCATTATGTCCTCTACGAGCTCTCTAAAGAGCGTCAGCATACATCTTTGGAATGTAGCTGACACATTGCAGAGGCCTAAAGGCATACTTCGGTATGCGAAGGTGTCGAAAGGGCACGTGAAAGTCGTTTTCTCCTGGTCTTCGGTGGAGATTGGAATTTGGAAAATCCCGAAAGACCGTCGAGAAAACAATAATATGGATGTCCCCAAAGTCGCTCCAGAATCTGATCGATAAACGGCAAAGGAAAGTGTTCCTTCCGGGTGGCATCATTTAACTTTCGATAGTCGATGCACACCCGCCAACCCATAACAGTACGAGTTGGGATTAATTTGTTGTTTTGATTGGCCACTACCGTTAAACCACCCTTTTTGGCACGACATGTACGGGACTAACCCACGTACTATCCGATATTGGATAGATAATCCCCGCATCTATGAGTTTAATTACTTCAGCCTTAACGACGTCCCGCACGTTCGGGTTAAGTTGTCGCTGAGGATGGATAGTTTTGCGAGAATTATCCTCTAAAAATATTTTGTGCGTGCAAAAAGAGGGGTTAATCCCCCCTGATATCGGAAATCTGCTATGCAATTGCACAGCGATGCTTAGACAGAACTTCAACCAATTCGGAAGTTTCCGAATTGGTTAAAGTGGAAGAAATGATAACGGGAAGTTTTGTATTTGGTGCGAGAAAAATGTACTTTAAATGGTCGGGGAGTTGTTTGAGCTCCAGGACCGGGGGTTCTTCGTAAGAAGTGGTGATTTTTAAACCTTTTGAATCAAAAGGCTCGAAAGACGAATCTGGCGGCAATTCGTCTAAAGGAGGGAGATTCGCCAGATCTGATTCGGCTTGCGTTAAAGAAATAATTCAAAAAGCGAAGAAGACTCATCCTCAAATGCGGATTCCAAATTAAAACAGGAATCATCGTTCGATAAGGTGTTCCGCATGGAGGGATTAATCAGAAGTGTAACTTCGTCGTCTCCTACTCGAAGGAGGAGGCGACCGTTACTTACATCGATTAATACTCGGGAGGTCGCGAGGAATGGGCGACCGAGGATGATTGGTACCTCGGCGTACTCCTCGATGTCGAGGATGGCGAAGTCTATCGGGAAGATAAACTTGTCAACCTTGACCAGGACGTCCTCCACAACCCTGATGGGATACTTTATTGAGCGATCTGCGAGTTGGATGCTCATTTTCGTTGGGGTAGGTACACCCAAATCTATTTTTTTTAAGAGGGAGAAGGGCATCAAATTGATGCTCGCTCCTAGGTCAGTTAGGGCGTATTTTATTAACAAATTGTCGAAGAGGCACAGGATGGAGAACCTTCCCGGGTCGTTCAATTTGGGCTGCAATTTGTTAAGTAGGACCGTCGAGCATTCCGCATTTAGTGAAACACGCGAAATACTCTCGAGCTTCTTTTTATTAGAAAGGAGCTCTTTGAGATATTTCGCGTATTTCGGCATTTGAGAGAGTGTCTCGCAGAAGGGGACGTTAATTTGAATTTGTTTTAAAAAATTTAAAAAAAATTGATAATGTTCGTCCTCTTTCTCTTTATTAATTTTTGATGGATAAGGAATTTGCGGGGTCGAAACGATCGGCGCTTTTAGAAAATTGGGAGCTAATAAGATTAAAGAAGAAGGTGGAGGGGTCGGAGGCGAAATGCATACCGTAGGCTCAACCCGCAATGGGGAGACGACCTCCTTGCCGCTTCGAAGGGTTATAGCATGGGCATTTTCGCGAGGATTCGGCTCGGTATTCCCTGGCAGAGCTCCGTGAGGCCGCTCGGAGATTATTTTCGCAAGCTGTCCAACCTGCATTTCAAGATTTTTTAGCGATCCGGTAATATTCCGGATATTTGTTTCGTTGGACGCGACGTATTTAGCGAAAACTTCCTCGAGCGGAGAAGGTTTTGGAGGAGGCGGCAGATATCCCTGATGGAATCCTTGCGGATTCGCATTTGGGGGCCGATGCGCATTATTTGGATTACTCCAGGAGAAATTAGGGTGGTTCCTCCAACCCGGATTAAAATTATTACTATAAGGATTATTATTTGGGTTGAAGGGGGGCCGAACCGGATTACCGAGGTAATCCACCGTCTCTTCAATTAAGTTATTATTATTATTACTATTATTATTATTATTAGCATTCGCCCACGCGGGAGTGGAGGAGAAAGCAGTCATCTCCGCCACTTGCTTAGCCACTCTACCTGCGAGGCTAAGTAAGTAGTGGCATCCACTTCAAAAAGATCAGTCGATTTATTAGGACGCGACCTTAGCACATTCCATTGGTACGCGTTCATGGTCATTTCTTCGATCAGAGCTTGAGCGGCCTCCAGAGTTTTGTTGTTTAACGTTCCCCCAGCGGCTGCGTCGATCATCTATCGCATTGAGAAATTCAAACCATTATAGAACGTTTCTACCTGTAGCCAAGTTGGTAGCGCGTGATGAGGACACCTACGCAAATAATCTTTAAAACGCTCTCAAGTCTTGTAAAGAGACTCGGAATCGAATTGCATAAAGGATGCGATATCGGTGCGTAATTTAGCGGTTTTTTACGGAGGAAAATACTTAGTTAGAAAATTTTCCGTCAATTCGGCCCACGTGGTTATGGACCCTCTCGGAAGAGAAGTCAACCACGATATAGCCTTTGTCCGCAGGGAAAAGTGAAATAAATGCAAGCGAATGGCGTCATCGCTGACGCCATTAATTTTGAAGGTGTCGCAAATTTCTAAAAAGTTTGAAAGGTGTTGGTTTAGGTCCTCATTTGGCAAACCGTCGAACTGAATCGACTGTTGTACCATTTGGATTATATTGAATATTATTTTAAAATTATTATTAGCTATCGCGGGGCGAGTGACACTTGACCCAGTATCTTCCAAATTCGGCCTAGAATAGTTGGTCATGGTCCGTTGTGGGGCCGCATTTGGGTTAGGATCTGCCATAGTATCCGCTATAGTATGGTCGGCTAACTCTTCGAGATTTAAGGGTTGATTTTGGTCACGAGATCGAATACGCTCGTGAAAAGTGCGCTCGATTTCGGGATCAAAAGCAATTTCCGGATTATCCGAAGAGCTTTCCCGGGTCATATACTTTTATATATATATATAATCCTTTTAAAAAATTTTTTTATTTGATTTTTGGATTTTTGAAAGGAAATAAATGCAAGAGAAAAGATTTTTATAGACAAAATTTTGTTTTGATTTTTAGTTTTTTAGTTTTTTTTTTTTTTTTTTAGTTTTTTCTATTTTTTTATTATTATTTTTTTGTTTAGAAAATATATGTACGAAAGAATAAGGGGGAGGAAGAAGTAAAAGATAAAATTAATAGCGATTTTTTTTTCGAAATAACAACAAGTCCCCGGCAACGGCGCCAAAAACTTGATGGTTTAAAATTTAAAAGCTATGCAAAACCTTTTCGTGATGATATTAGAATTAAGCGGGCATTTCGAGGAGTTTCGCGAGTACTCCTACTTCGAGAAACTAACCGTTATCCTACTTCGATGAATAGAAGTAACGGTCTTTCCTTCTTTCGGAATATCGACGATTACGCCCCGACTACGGCGCCGAATTCTCTAAATATGTAAATAGAAAAGGAGAGAGTTTTTGCATGTTTTTGTAATTATTTATCCAAACTAATCTTTCGATGAAGGCAAGCGCACCTTATCGCGTATAGTATAGGATATTTTTTTAGAAAATATCAAGGTCGTATTTTTCCAAGGACGTGTTGATTATTTTTACTTTTTAAGAACGCGCTATTATTTTATCGATGAAACGAGTGATTAATTTATAAAGTTAAAAGAGCGATGACGATGATAATTAAGCGACTACGTGCGTTAGCGAAAACAAAGAAACAATTATAAGGAAAAAGATGTGCACACTAAATTAAAAACACACGCACTCTACGGAATTGAAATGACAGAAATTAAAGGACAGAAATTGCAATCTCTACCCGAACGGGTAGAGGAGAAGTAAATGCGTGAGCGAGTTCTACCCAAACGGGTAGAGGGGAAATAAATGTGGTGCAAGTTCTACCCAAATAAGTAGACGGGAAATAAAAGCAATCTCTACCCGAACGGGTAGAGGGGAAATAAATAATGCAAGACAATAATAAAAACTACGCTATTAAATTAAAATCTAAGTTAACAAAAACAAAAACAAAATTTATCCACCTACACACACACACACTTACAATAAATGAAAAAACTAAATTAAAAACAAAAGCAATAAAATTTACTCTCATACACTCACACACACAACACGAACAAAAGAAGAACAAGAAGAGCAAGAACAAAAAGAACAAGTAGAACAACAATAAAAAACTTTCTTATATATATATTCATATTACAACTTTTTAAAGAAAGTCTAAACTTGGGGAGCTCAAACAAGAGCAAGGAAATACATAAAATAAACTCACAAACACTCAAAAAATAAAACTCACTAGAACACTCAAGAAAAACTCACAAACTCTTACTTAGGTTCTAATTTTTATGAACTTTTTAAACAAGGGAGGAGCCCCCTTATTTATAGACAAGAAGGTGGGCTGCAATTAGCAAAACAAAATCAGATATTTAGGACCTAATGGGAAGCAGCTGGAGGTTCTAGAAGGAGTGTGCTGGACAAGCTTGCTGGAAGGAGAGCTGGCGGCTTGGGGTGCGAATAGCAGCTGGAAGTTGGCAAGTTTGACTTGAGCACTGGTCTGGTCTTAGCGGCAGGACTGTTCGTCGAACGCCGTGGAGAGTTCGTGGAACGCAGGGGAGAGTTCGTCGAACGCAGTGGAGAGTTCGTCGAACGCAGCGGAGAGGGGTTCGACGAACGCCGCTCGGGAGAGTTCGTCGAACGCAGCACGGGGTTCGTCGAACGCAGCACGGGGTTCGTCGAACGCAGCGCGGTGTTCGTCGAACGCAGGGCGCCTTTCATCGAACGTAGCTCGGGGAGAGTTCGTCGAACGCAGCTCGGGGAGAGTTCGTCGAACGCAGCTCGGGGAGAGTTCGTCGAACGCAGCTCGGGGAGAGTTCGTCGAACGCAGCTCGGGGAGAGTTCGTCGAACGCAGCTCGGGGAGAGTTCGTCGAACGCAGCTCGGGGAGAGTTCATCGAACGCAGGCCGGGGAGAGTTCGTCGAATGCAGGGCGCCTTTCGTCGAACGCAGCTCGGGGAGAGTTCGTCGAACGCCGGGCGGGGAGAGTTTGTCGAACGCAGGGCGCCTTTCGTCGAACGCCTGCAGACATATATATATTATTATTATTTATTATATATACATATATATAAATATATATTTCATTATATTTATAATATATACATTATTATTACTATGTTATTATTACACTAAACTACTATATTATTATTATATATATATTCATAGATTTTTTATATTAATAAATATTCAATAACTAACTTAATTATATTCAATAAATATTCACATATATATTTAAATACTTTATATATATATATTTACATACTTAAATAGTTCCTTTTTACATATAAATATATAAATATAAAAATTAGCTAAAACAAATTATTTATTCAATAATTTATATGAAATATGTACAATATTACCCAAAATCATGCTAAAAACTGTACTAAAAATATGCATAATTTACTATTCAGCAGGCTTCAAAATGGCGAGGACGGGAGGTCTCGCAAGGCGAGACAATGGGGGCCCCCCGTAAAATAGGGTCCTCGCAGACAGTCTAAAGATAAGCGACAAGTGGGTAGCCCAGATGGGCGAGCCGCACGAAAAAGATTACTCTCGCCAGCATCAGGTGGGAGAGAAGGATCATTCAGGTCTCTGGGGAAGGCATGAGAAGCAACGCAGGAACCTCGCACGCCGAAGTCAAAAGGGGGAATGTTCGCCCCTCCCCCCCCCCCCCCCCCCCTAGATAGATTCGGAGGGGTGGATCTGGAAATCCATCGCTCTAAGGCTTGCCGAAAAGGCGAGAACAATCAAGGCGAAAGCATATCCTAAGTCGAGGTTAGGCGGTCACGTGATAGGCGGACACGAGCATGACAAATGCGATGACAAAAAATAAGAAACAAGTGGTAGACGTAAGAAAAAGCAGCATGCATAACTAGCGAGAATACAATAAACAAGGGTAAAATTCCCATTTCCATTTCACAAAAAATCAATTACAGGGGTTGCGGCGATCTCGCCAGCCAAAAATATATATAAAATGAAAGTACACGTCTTGTCTAAGGTCCGCCAGCAGATCTATCGTCCTCGCTGTCCACGGGTGGCGGGGATGGTATAAATAGCTCCGGGACCACGTCCTCGATCGTCAGGTCGGCCGCCTCGGCAGATAGCAGGCCGGCTCCCTGCATGGCCCGGAAGATGTATCGCGTCGAGGTCATGGAGGCCTCGCGACATTCTTCTTCCCTGGCTCGTTGATCATTCCTCAGGCGTCGAGGAGACGGGGGGACGACGACATGGATCAGCTCGCGGTTGTGAGCTTTCAACCCGGCGACCTCGTTCTCCAAACCGGAGATGCGAGGGCGAAGCTCCTGGATGGTCTCGGTATCCTGTAGAGGAAATAGATAATACATGGGAACAATTAGGAAAAGAGGGAGGCGAGAACTCAAATGCTTACCACATCCTGGTGAACGAGGGAGAGTGCCTCGGAGGCGAGCAACTTCTCCTTCAAGCTCATGACCTCGGCGATGGATTCTTTGTAGGCGAGGGAGAGCTCTTCATTGTGACGCTCCAGCTGGAGACATCGCCGGCCCGTCATATGAGCGAGTTCCATAGAGCGGAGCTCGGCTCGCGCACTCTCGTACGCCAAGGTCCTTGCTGTCTCGGCCTTCAAGACTGAGGCATCCTCGCAGCCGTACAATCTGAAGCAGAGCGAGAATGCCTGCCCATTGACTGTTGGCTACTCCACCCAAGAAGGGAGGAGGGTGGAGATGGGGGCTTTATTGACTTCTGGATTCCAGTACAGCAGGTACTCGCCGGCCTCGTCCGTGTGCCTTTGGCCGAGACCAAAGTTCCAGTGATTTATCAGCACTGGCAAGGAGGGGATTTGGGCGGCCTTCTATACCGGCTCACTGGACACCCTTTCTTCAGGGAAATCAACTGGTAGGATCTCGCCCGGGGAAGCCTCGGCGTGCCCCTTTCCCTTCTCGGAAGAGGGGGGATGTTTCTTGCTCTTCTTCTGTGAGGGTTGCGATGAGGAGTCTTTCCGACCAGAAGACTCGCCCCTTTTCTTAGTGGGTGGGGCGGCAGGACGGGAGGTATCGTGGCAGGCATCCGCTCCCATTTTTGTCAAGGCAAGGTCGGCAGGGAAAGACCGGCTGCTCGCATAGGGGGGATGGACGGGGAGATCTCGCTCACCTGTGATAGTCCAGCAGTTAGAAACATTAAACGGGAACTTTGAGAAGAAAAGGGTGAGCGGGCACGATACATACCCTCCCCGGGGAGCACTGGTGGTAGCGAGTCGAGGTTTCAGTGGAGATGCGCCACCTCGAAGTTCTTCTTGTTGAAGAAATAGAACAGGGCGGCATCGTCACCGCCGAGGGTCGGTGGCGGTAGGTGCTCTCGCCGTGTTGGATTGGCGAGAAGGGAACGTTGTCGAAGTTCCCCTGGACGAACAAGAAATTCGGAGCCCAATAATGTCTCTTGTTGACGGTCTCGCCGACCTTAGGCCCCGAGCCCACGAAGTAGGCTGTGCCATCCTTGTAGGCCCTGAAGGAGAACAGATTCTGGAAGACCGGTAAACTGAACTCAATGCGTTCCTCTCGCATATAGCAGGCGAACGCGACAATGACCGCCACGGCGTTGGGGGTCAGCTGGCTCAGTATCACACCGTAATGTTTCAATACCTGGCGAAGAAACATCGCGAGGTTTCTAAGAAGCGAGCGAGAGCTTCAAAATTCGAAAAGGTAAAATTACGCGAGATCAAGGAGTACCTGGCGGACCTCTGGCCACAGAGGCAAGCGCAGGCCGACCCCATAGTGGGCTATCAGGATGGCAAGCTCGTCTGGCAGGGGTATGTTGATCACGTCCTCCTCACTAGGGCAGCGAGCGGAGAACCCCGGCGGGATAAAATCGGTGACCGCGACAAGATATTCCTCTTCGGTCAAGTTGCTGTGGAAGAATGTGTGATCGGAGAAGGACAGGGCGCACTTCAACCGACCTTCGGCCTCGCTTGCATCGCCCATCATCGCTGAGACCTACGAAGAAGAAGAAGAAAGTGCGAAGGAGAGAGCGCGAGATCTCGCAAGCGGAGGGAAGAGAAGAGCTTGAGTTAAATGTGGTAGGTGGGATCAGCGCTGGAACCTATTTATAGAAAATAAAAAGTGCGGGAAAGAAGTTGAAGAGACGGGGTACGGTTAGGCAAAAACCCCACATGGCGTGAGAACGCGATAAAACATCAGATATCTTAGCGAGCGAGACCAGTTTACAGAATTTGTATAAGAGAAATTTTCATGCGAAAACGACAAGAAAAATTGAAAAAAAAAAGAGCGAGCATCACAAGCAAATATATTACAACAACCAGTAAGTTCGCAAGAGCCCCAGGAGCGGGCGAGGAATTGTTAATAGCGAAAGGAGAAATGTCCGCGAGATGGTCCGGTAAAATTAAAACAAATTTTCAAATGTTACAGAGGGGTTTGCCGAGCTTAGAATGAGTGCGGGAGAGACTAGTAGCATAGCCATTTCGACCGGCTACGACCTCTCACTCCAGACCTCGGCGGGATCCTAGGGTAATGATACGCATTGAGCGAGCGAGCCTCGCGTTGGATCAGGCGGGCGTAATAGTTCACCCGCGCGACATGTGTCCCGGGGGAGGTGGCCGTCTCGCCAATGTCTTCCGGCAGTCCAGCAAGGCGGCATGCCGCTCCTCGACAACTTCTCGGTCCCTCCTCGCTTGGAGGTGAAAATCTCGCAGCATCCGCCCTTGCTTCTGAAACAATTCTGAGGTCTGCTTCTTCATGGCCTCGGGATCCCGCGGGTCGCCCAAGAAGTCATCCATCTGCTCTGGCAAGGGGAGAGGCGACATCTCTTCCTCCCCAAAGTCAAAGTCGGAGGGGCGTCGCTGGCGCGAGCCGTCGGGGCAGGTCGCGAGCCACCAGAACCCTCCCCCCTCAAGAGATTGAATCCAGGGGTGTTAATGGTTGTGTCGTGGGGGACCGGCATCTGGGGTCGCGAGCTTGGACGATCCTGAGTCGCGCGAGGAGAGGCTATAAGAAGGCAAAATAAGAGCCATTCGATAGAAAGTTAATCCATTTTTGCGGGTGCGAGGGGCTTACCAGCAGTTTCTTACCAGCAGTTTCTCCGTTGACAAGATCAGTCCTCGCCGGAGGATCGAGATGGGTCTCGGTTAAGCCTCCGCCCGCGTCCTGATTGGCAGGGGCGGTTCCTGCGGTCAGGCGGGGGTTAGAAAAATCGAAGGTATAGATAAGCGAGAATGTTACCTTTTCAGTGGGCCGATCGTCAGGAGAAGTGTCCAGCAGTACGGTCTTGTCCCCCCCTGGGGGTAAGCAGATCGGCTTCGCCTTTTTCATCGTAGGCGCAGGGGGAGGGGTCTGGCGAGTCATCCAGGAGGCGACGTTGGCGATGGTGGATAACTCGCCCTCCTTGGACGCCCTCAGGAGGGCTTGGAGTTCTTCGTAAAGAGGCATTCTCGGGCAGGTACAGTAATTGGCATAATAAGGGAGATTAATTGCGCGCACCACCCCGGCTCGGGTAATATTTATAGCTATGGGTGGGACCCATGGAAAAGATTTCTGACAGATCAGCAGTCACCGGCGAACATCCGGGGTAGGATGATTTTTTGCGAGGTTTGAATAATCTCGCAAAGAGCAGGGATTATGTACAACCCCGATATTCTCCAGGAGATGGACATATATGAAATCCGTTCTGTGCCCGACGAACGCCAAGCTTCCGTTGAGTTCGACGAACGTCACGTTCTGCGTTTGACGAAATCTGTTCTGCGTCCGACGAATGCCAAGCTTCAGTTGAGTTCGATGAACGTCACATTCTGCATTCGACGAACGGCACCTTTGAATCTGTCTCAGCGGTTGGGCTGAGAGGGTCATCCGTCTCAGCGGTTACTTCTGTCCCGTCTCGGCGGATCCGCTGGGACAGAGTTATCTCAGCGGTTTTCCTCCATCTGCAGCTCAGCTCGACGAGCTCAATCTTCCATCCAGTTCAGCACTCTCACAAGGCCGAGGCGAGCTCACAGGAAGGCACGCGAGACCCGGCCTCGGTGGATGTCGCCCAATGGGGATGCGAGCGGAGGCTTCGCAGGGCGCTCGCCTAAGAGGCGTTTCAAATCTAACAGGTGGAAGAGGTAACAAGGAAGGCGAGCTAGTCTCAAAGGTCGCGTGCCGGAAGGTGGGCGAGCCAGACACTCGCCGACCGCTCGCAAGAAGGCGGGCGAGCCGGGCACTCGCCGACCGTTCGCGAGAAAGCGGATGAGCCGGATTCTTTCCAAGTTTCCGTGTTCGACGAACTTCAATCGACGTTCGACGAAATCCGTTCTGCGTTCGACGAACTCGTGTCACGTTTCAGTTCGACGAACTGGCTTCTCAGCTCGACGAACTCAATCTTCCAGCCAGTTCAGCGGATTTTGTCTTCAGTTCAGCGAGCTCTAATTTGAGTTCGTCGTATTCAACTCTGTGTTCAACATATAAGTAACAAAGAAGGCGAGTCAGAGCCTCAAGGGTCGCTCGCAGGAAGGCGGGGGAGCCGGGCACTCGCCGACCGCTCGCGAGAAAGCGGACGAGACGGGTTCTTCCCAAGTTTCCGTGTTCGATGAACTTTAATCGACGTTCGACGAAATATGTTCTACGTCCGACGAACTCGCGTCATGTTCTCAGTTCGATGAACTTGCTCCTCAGCTCGACGAACTCGATCCTCCAGCTAGTTTAGCAAGTCCTCACAAGGCCGAGGGGATCTCGCAGGAAGGCATGCGAAACCTGGCCTCGGTGGATGTCGCCAGAAGAGGCGCGAGCGGGATTTTCACAGAACGCTCGCCTAAGAGAGGTTTCGCGAGACGACTTGCGGGAGCTCTTGCGAGTAGTCTTCTCGCAGGTCATTTACCCATAGGCTAAGGAGGCAAAATTACCCCCTCTACCCCTGGTGGTCTGCCGTTAGCCTTTCCAAACAACGGAGTTTGGTTGTTAGCAGGCCAAATTGGGGTGCGTTTGGTAAAACCAAAAGGCGGAATTCCGCTATTGACAGACCACGAGCAAAAAACTATAAATAGACCTTAAAGGGCACCATGGGAGAGGATTCCAACCTCAGTTCTCTGAGCTTCTTTCTCCCTTGGTTACTTTGGTATAGCTCTCTAGCTCTCCAAGGTGCCCAAGTCTCAACTTTTGCATGGGAGGGGAAGCGCTCAAAGATCTTTAGGGTTTGTGGTGGGACCTCCTCGTTGTGACTAAGGTTTTAGTCTATTTCCAAGTCCCCAGTCTGCTCCTTCCGAGGGACTAGTAAGGGCTAGCAGCCCCTCAACTTGTTGAGGGCCCGAGCTTCACAAGAGACCGAGAAATTGGTTTCAACAACCTTGATTAATAATATATATATATGTTAATATAATAAATATACATATATATTAACAGTAGTAACCCTTGATCCTCATAACAAGCCTTACCTCCTCTCCTGATAGAGATGCCTTATCTTTGATTTCGCCCCTTCCTCTTTCCTTCCAGAAACCATCTAGATATTCATAGAGAGTGGCATCTGCAGTAAATACCAACTTCTCATTCTCCTCACCCGTCTCCACAGGAACCACCTGCAAGCTTGTTTGAAAGCCACCACTCTTCGCAAATTGCGGCGAGGAAGATGTCCCGCTGTTCGAAGTCACAGAACCAAATGAAAATGAGGAAATGGCGGATCGTACCGGGAAAATAAAGTGTAAGTCTGTTTGGGATAGCTCTGGCTGTTGGAAAATTTTTATTCCATCCGCCATAGTTGGTTTTACCTGTTTGAGGGCTCAGCTCTTTCAAACTTGCTTATTTAAATATCTCGTTTTAGGATCTATTCAAGAATCTGAAGGTCCCCCGCTTTTGCTCTCCCAAAATCGCACTTCCTGAATCCCGTGTCTCCTCCCCCCCCCCCCCCCGACTGCGCAGCGATCCTGCTTCTCCGCTCCCGTCGTATTCTCCTCGTCGGACTTCAGTGGTCTTCTCCTCGACGAGCCCTAACATTCAGTCGCCGACCACGCCTGCTCCTCTTCACGATCCCATGTTAGAGCCACCATCTTCTCTCATTTTCTCCTCGACGGACTTCAATGGTCTTCTCCTCGCGAGCTCTAACACCCATTCACAGCCACGCATGCTCCTCTTCCAGCCACCGTCTTCTCCACGACAGACTGGATGTTGTCTTCTAGTCGACGAGACCCAACATCCGGTAGATTATAAGCCTTTGTCATGTCAATTATGAGCCTTCCTCCGACGATTCTGAGCGTTCCACATCTTGAACTGCTCGATTCTTAGTCCTACTCTACTAGATTTGCTCGATTCTGAGCTCTGCTCTTCAGATTTGCTTGATTCAGGAATACATTATTCTCTACTTTGTTATATTCTCTAGTTTGATACATTCTTGTGCTCTTCCAGATTTGTTAGATTCATGTTTAGGCTTTGGATTGTGTAATTTATGATGTTTTCTTGTTGATGTGTGTGGTGATTATTATGTGAATTATAATTTGTGTATTTCTGTGAGGTTTTGTGGGTGTGGTTTTGTGTGGATGATTATAAATGTGTTGTTGGATCAGTGGCCAACTTTAGAGGGGGTGAATAAGATTTTCAGTGATTAATGCAGGTTTCAAAACATTCTGCAGCAGGAATACGCTTTCTGGAAGCAAGCACGGGGCGATAGGGTAACTGTCGGCGGTATCAATAGAAATCGTATTCTTGGCATACAGAAGAACGTTTCAGAGTATGCACGTACGACAAAGACTTCAGGAATCAGTAAGAGTCATATGCAATTGTAAAACAAAACAAGAAATATCAAATTCATTATAATCATAAGGTAATGTTTACAATTACAAAACTAAATCTCCATGATGCACGAGATCGAAGGAGATGAATAGAAATTCCTTTTTGGTTTCTATACCGACCCTCCCCCTGAGGACCAGTTGGCACACTCCCTTCTCCCCGAAGGTCTTCGAGCCAGCTCTTTCCCTTCTTCCCGAAGGTCTTCGAGACCTTGCTAGACCTCCCCGGAATCTGACGACCTCCCCGGTCGATTTTCCTCCACACACAAAGTAGTCAAAAGATAAAAATACAAGAGAGAATATAATCAAAGTGAAGCAAGTGCCCCCTCAAAAGATTGTTCTCCAGAGATGGTGACCGATCGGCATTTGTAATTCTCATTCCTCGGGCGCTCGATCATCTTCAGATTGTCATTCTTGTATGCGCCCTACCGGAGTCCTTCTTTGAATATGAGGGTGCACTTTCTCTCTTTCCTTCTCTTCAGTCAGTGGCTCCTTCCTTTAGAGATGGATTAGAAACGCTACGTCGTGTATCTCCTGAATCAAGATAAATAAAAACGCTTTTAAATGGAGTTTAAGTCTGCTACCGCCAGCGGTAAGTTTACCGCGCGGCGGTAAGCTCCATATACATGATATCTCCCAACAATCCTACTCCATGTAAGGAAGGCGGTAAAGCTTTCCTTGTAGATGTCTGTTAGAGCAGAGCGGTGGTGCAAACACGGCACTGTAGGAGTGCTTAATTAGGCATGTGCACGGCTAGTCTTCAACAGATAAGGAAGGTAGTGTCTCATTCCTTGCAAACCATGGTTACCATTGAGTGGTATAAGCTACTGCATGGCGGTAGTAACATTCCCAGTTCCCGCATTGAGTACTCGGATCGCTGACGAGGACTTCCAGGTAGCGTGGCGTGTTAGCAGTAGTGCGCGGAGGTAGTTGAGAGGTGTAGTCTCATCGATATGTGTTGGAGCATGCGTTCCGCACTCGTCCGATTTGAGAATAACAAATCCCGAATGTATTTGATCCTATTTTTGATTAATGGTGTGCAGATAACAGGTGCAAGAATAACATGTTTGCAATTGGAGCAAAATACCAATTTTCCAGAAATTGGAGCTATCGGATTTCCGAAAGCAGTACCGGATTTTCGACAGCGCACGATTTCTTCCGTTCTCCGATCTCTACTCAACGGTTTAGAGCTATCGGATTTCCGACAGCAGTAACGGATATCCGACAGTGCACGATCTTCCCGTAACTCTACGATGTGCAGCAGTTAAGCAAGCTAACGGATATCCGATAGTGCTATCGGATATCCGACAGCCCACGTCTCAACAACGACTCAATCGCGATCGCCACTCTTCGCAAAAATGCCGAATACATGGGACACATGGCACCTCTGGAGCTATCGGATTTTGGCGATACCTAGCTAACGGATGGCGTTATCTATCTTTTATAAATTTGTTCGTTTTGTTCGTGCATTCCAAGCAATTGAGAATTCTAAGTCCTTTCCTGAGTGCATACGAACCAGAGAGCTCCAGAACCTCATCAACTCCCATTTGTGCTTAGAAGGTTTGAGATTGAAGACGAGATCGGACGCGCTTCTACATCAACGATCATCTCGAGGCTTCAACCTTCCTTTCAGAGATCTGAATTTCTAGGGAGTTCTTCATTTCATTTTGTATTTTCATTTATATACATTTCACTATTGTATTGGTAGGGAAATCATCTCCTTGTGCGTGACGTCTAAGTCCTTGCGTGGCTTAGGGGAAAATTGCTTCCTTGTGTGGAGCATCCAAGTCCTTGCGTGGCTTGGTAGGAAATCGTGGCCTTGCGTGCTATGTCTAGATCTTGGGAAGATCTAGAGGATAGGCTTGGGCTTGGTCTAGGGAGAGACAAGTGATAGCCTTCTGATCCTTGGGAGAAGGATTGGTAAACTCAAATTGTTAAAAGATTATTATCATATTTGTGCCTTGATCTTAAGCATTGTTAAGATCATTTTTATTGTATGTGAATTTCATTATTAAAAATTATGATTTTTTTCTTCAATTGCAAATTTGGTTGATTAATCTTTAACTTAGAAATTTGTGTTGAATTAATTTAAAATTTTCATAGTTTGAAAATTTTTATAAGTGATTTTTAGAAAAGCAAAATTTGTTTTAAAAATTCTTAAGTAAAAAATCATATTTTAAAAAGGCCCTTATTCACCCTCCCCCCCCCCCCCCCTCTAAGGGCGCCACAAGATCCAACAATATGTACTTCCAGTCGACATGCAGTTTCAAATCAATTCCTTTGATCTTCGAGTCGATACACTAACACTCAGCGGTATCACTATCACCAGCGTTAGCGCCCTCAAGTAGACATAAGTGCTATAGCCGACATCCGCAGTCTTCTAGTTGATAGTAGTGGTCAAGTCGACATCACTAGCGCCCAGCGTTAGTATTACCGCCAGCGGTAGGATGAAAGTCTCATCGATATGAGTTGTCTAGCCGATATACTTCTTCACATCGATATCAGTCTTCTAGTCGATCCGTCCTTCTAATCGACATGGCTAGCGCTCGGCGTTATATCTAGCACATGACGGTAGTCCTACATGTACTATCTCGGTGATATCTTCTCTCAAGTCGACATAGACTTTCAGGGTGACATGCTCCTTCTAGTCGATATACTCGTCTGGTTGACAAAGCTAGCGCTAGCGGTAAATTTAGCGCCCAGCGATAACTCATACAGATTGGAGTTCTTGTACGACTTCACACTTGTAAACCTGCACACAATATCCAAAACATGTATGATCAAATACAACTTGGGATTTGTTTTTATCAAACCTGAGAGATGCAGAAGGCGTGTTCCAACAAACCCCACCCCCCACCCCCCTTTTGGTAAGTACAAATCTCGTTCATGAGATATAAATCAGGATAAGACATAGTACAGTGTAATAATATAAACATTTAACATGAACAGGTTAAGTTAACAGGATTAAACGTGTGAGTGTAAATATTGGTCTTGCCCTAAATGGTATGACTCCCCCTATATATGTGATCCCCCTATCGATGTGCACTATATCTCCCACTAACTAGTACTCGTGAACTCGTTCTCCCCCTTTGATATTAGCAAAAGGGAAGGGTTAGATCTTTTTCGCAAAAAAAATACATGTGAGAGATGCAGCGGAATAAGCATGTAAAACAAAACATACATAGAAAGATAAGCATGGTAATGATAAGGGCACCAAAAAATGAAAATCAGAGAATTTAAATAGATGGTGCAAAGCACGGAGGAATCAAAATACCCCCTTATGATTAACAACACTTGTTATACCACTTATTATATATCAACACAAGCTTTGGACACTGCAAACGAATCTAAATACACAAAAAAATTCGTACAATGTAATGAGATTTATGGAGTTAATACATAGAGACATTGTATGTGACATGAATAACAATCATGTATTAGACAAGTCGTGTGATAGACATGTAATGTGTTGATGCAAATTGCACCTCCACAATCGACACTAAGAAAGCGAGGGAAAAGAGGAGGTTGCGGGTTGTTAGTTACTATTGACTTAGAGAAATCAGATTACTTAGAGCGCGGGCAACGGTCGATATCGGACTTCGCCCGTCAAGGTGAATGCCACTCTTGTGACGGGCTTTCCCTTGATTCAAGAAAAGTGATTACAGTGGGTTACAAGGCAAGGAAAAAGTGATGTTGGTCGGGTAACAGACTGCAAAACACTGAACTCGAGACCGCAGCTCTAACAAGCGAGCTCCTGGATTCGAGTGTGCATATTTTGGGAAAGTCGCCCCCCCCCCCCTATTTATAGGCTCGGGGGTCTACACAAACGGGCAGGGCTAAAATAACCGCCTGCCCTGATACAGGAGAATCGGGCAGGAGGTGGCGGGATACAGAAGGGAGATAAGAGAGAAGTTGCGCGGCTTGGCGGCTTGGACCTCGATCTGTATTGAGCTTGGGTTGGAGAATCATGGATTTGAGTAGAGACAACCTGAGTGTCTGTGATCAGAAACTGCGAGCTTTGCCTTCTGGACTTGAGCCTTGATGACCTCCAATCCCCGATAACGATCTAGTTTGGGTAGACCGCACTGGTTGTTGTTGGCGGTTCAGGATGTTCGTAACCTTGGATGGAACTAGGCGGCTAATCAGGCAAGCTGCCCGGTCTAAGAGAGTCGTTATACTAATAACGATCTTCTGGGTAAACATGATCCCCGCACATTTTCAAATTCCGGAGAAATTTCGGAAATGTTAGTTCTAGCCGGATACCCCACCCGATTTCCCCTGAAAGCTATAAAATGCTATGAAAGCTCTCTATCCTTCAAAACTGTATTATAGCCACGGGGCACTATTCGCCATTAGCGGTCAGACTTTTTCATGTCGTCAGTCCTTTGATCCAAATGGTTGATCCAAATGGGGAGGAGATAACCCATGAACTGACACATCATCAGCTTCATTGGTAAAGCCAAAATCTGCACCAGATCCTGCCATTTGACCACTGGAACTGTTCTCTGCCATATCATCCTTTTGAATATCACTAACTATAACTGCAATTGTGTTAGCTACAGAATATGCCTGAACATTCTCAATATCAACATCTGGAGGAGGAAGAGGAGATAGAACAATATCATCTTGTATGAGAGGGAGAGTATTCTCCACTTGAGCATTTAGAACATCTTGAGCATCAGGAACAACTGGATCAGTTAAAGCTTGAGCTGAGATAGGAGGTTGAGCTGGTTCTTCAGATTGAAGAGGTTCTTGAGGAACTGACAACTGTGAATGAACTGAAGTTTGGAGTTGAACTGGTAGCTGAGATAGGCATTGGCAGTGAGCTTGAAAGGCTAGGTCTAAGCAATCTCTCCGGCGATTTTTAGAATTTGTTCTATCTCCTAGAAGCAGACGGGTTGTCCTTCATTTTGGAACACCCTTGTCGAATTCTATTCAGAGAAGTTGAAGAGTTCTATTCAAGATTTTGCGTGAACATCAATTCATTCATGATTTTCTATTTATTTTTTTGATTTGATTTGACATTTAAATGAATTATATTTAACATTTAAATTTACAGCTGCGTACCTGCCCTTTCGTATTCCCGAAAATAAGAATTTCTGAAATTCGAAAATAAATGCCATTTCTCGAGAAGTTAAATGATATCTCGAGAAATCAAAGAATTCGGCAGACTCATCTTCGCAAGGTCATTTCTCGAGGGATAACTCCATTTCTCGAGAAGTATAATATAATTTTCGAGAAGCACTAAAATTCTGTCATTTAGCCTTTTTCACCAGAGAAACACCATTTCTCGAGAGATGAATTCCATTTCTCGAGAAGTCTCAAAAAATGACTTAGAATTTTCTTCAGAATTTCAGACCTTTGTTTCCTTTAGAGTGAACATATGAAGATCTACCTTCCTTCTTGTCTTCTTCCTGACTTGAATATTACTCCATGTTGAGCATTCCAAGCTCTGTCTTGAATAAAGAGAACTTAGTCTCATCCAGCGGCTTCGTGAAAATATCAGTAACTTGTTTGTCCGTCGGGACATAGCATAGATTGATGTCCCCATTCTCCACATGTTCCCGGATGAAATGATATATTAATTCAATATGCTTTGTTCGGCTGTGCGAGACTGGATTATTTGCGATAGGTATTGCACTGGAGGAGTCGCAAAACATTGGAATGTCCTTGATCTTCATATTATAATCTTGAAGTTGATTTCTAATCCAGAGAAGTTGTGCGCAACAACTGCCTGCAGAAATGTATTCTGACTCGGCGGTTGAAATTGCAACACAATTCTGCTTCTTGCTACTCCAGGAAATAAGTCTTCTTCCGAGAAATTGGCATGTCCCGGAAGTGCTTTTCCTGTCATCTTTACTACCTGCAAAGTCTGCATCTGAAAAACCTATTAGCTTGCTATCATTACTTCTTGGGTACCATAAGTCATGATTTGGTGTACCCTTAAGATATCTCAAAATTCGCTTTGCAGCAGTATAGTGAGATTCTTTAGAGTTCACCTGATATCTAGCACATACACATGTAGAGAACATTATATCAGGTCTACTAGCAGTAAGGTAGAGCAAAGAGCTAATTATGCTTCTGTACTTGGTTTCATCGAAATGTTTCCCTTTCTCATCCTTGTCCAGAGACATAGCTGAGCTCATTGGAGTCTTCATAGAGGTTACACTCTCCATTCCAAATTTCTTAACCAACTCCTTGCTGAACTTCGACTGTGAGATGAAAATTCCATCTTCAGATTGCTTCACCTGAAGTCCTAAGAAATATTTCAGCTCACCCATGCTGCTCATTTCAAATTTTCCTTGCATAAGTTTGGAAAACGTTTTGCAGAGGTTATCATCTGTAGAGCCAAAAATAATGTCATCGACATAGATTTGCACTAGCAAAATCTTGTTTTTTACTTCCCTAAGAAATAATGTCTTATCTATCTTTCCTCTTGTGAACTTGTTCTCAAGAAGAAAGTTAGACAGCATTTCATACCAAGCTCGAGGAGCTTGTTTCAAACCATACAAAGCTTTTTGCAGTAAGTAAACATAATCAGGATAATCAGGATTAACAAAGCCTGGGGGTTGTTCAACGTATACTTCTTCTTTTATATTACCATTGAGAAAAGCTGACTTGACGTCCATTTGGTATACGGTGAATCCTTTGAATGCACCATATGCTAGAAATAGCCTGATCGCTTCGAGTCTTGCTACAAGAGCATAAGTCTGATCGAAGTCGATCCCTTCTTCTTGTCTGTATCCTTTTGCTACAAGTCTGGCTTTGTTCTTGATTATTGTTCTGTCTTCATCCAATTTATTTCTGTACACCCACTTTGTTCCAATGATATTCTTATCCTTGGGTTTTGGAACAAGTGTCCACACTTTGCATCGCTTGAATTGATTCAATTCTTCTTCCATTGCAGTTATCCAATGGGGGTCTTCATTTGCTTCTTGGAACTTCTTTGGTTCAACCTGTGAAAGAAAACTCAAATGCATATTTTCGTTAGTAATACCTCTTCTCGTTCTTATACCGACTTGAGGATTTCCTATGATCTGATCAACAGGATGATCCCTCATATGTTTGAACTCAAGATTCCTTGCATCAATTTGGACATTGGGAACATCTTCTACTACTGGAATGTCTTCTTCCACTTGAATTGGCTCTTCATCAAGATGATCTTCCTCTTCAGTTGAGGTTGGGGGAGAGATCTTGACGAAGGTTTGAGCATTGTCTTTAACTGGCTCATCCAAGTTTGTATCTTGCAACTTTGAGCCTGCAACTTCAACAGAAGCACTAGAAGAGCTGATATGTAGCAAGCTCGTCTCATCAAATACAACGTTAATAGATTCTTCTACAACCAGAGTTTTCTTATTAAAAACTCTATAAGCTTTAATATGGCTACTATAGCCTACGAATATGCCTTCAAAGCTCTTTTCACTAAACTTTTTGTAATGCTTCCCATTGTTAAGAACAAAACATTTACTGCCAAAGATTCTAAAATAGAAGATGGTGGGTCTCTTGCCTTTTAGTAGTTCATAGGGAGTCTTTTCATGGTTTTTTATTTATGAGTGCTCTGTTTTGCATGTTGGAGTTACCATTGTGATCTAGAAGTGGTCAAACATGTAATGTCACTGCCAACGTGATATGAGCCTGCAGGGTCGCACATAAGAGCATGTGGAGAAGATGGAAGATTGACTGTGTTGGTAAAGGTTACCAATCACCATATAGAATCGGGGAGGTAAAGCAAATGTTGTTGTCGGAATTCGTCGGATATGATTCGTCGGAATTCGTCGGATTCGTCGGATTGTTCCGTGGAATCCCGACGAATTGTTACAGAGATCCTTAACTAGGCAAATGTTGTCGTCTGATATGATTCGTCGGAATTCGTCGGATTGTTCCGTGGAATCCCGCCGAATTGTTACAGAGATCCTTAACTCGGCAAATGTTGCCGTCTGATATGATTCGTCGGAATTCGTCGGATTCGCCGGATTGTTCCGTGGAATCCCGACGAATTGTTACAGAGATCCTTAACTCGGCAAATGTTGCCGTCTGATATGATTCGTCGGAATTCGTCGGATTGTTCCGTGGAACCCCGACGAATTGTTACAGAAACCCCAAACTTCTGTATGGACTGCGGATAGCGATTTTTCTAGGTCTTTTTATACGTCGGGTATAAATAGAATCGGTTTTAAGGGTTCTACAGATTACTCTTATTCGAAAAAGAAGAGGAGCCGACGGAAGAGTTCTGCCCGAACCCTAGACGGAAGAGTTCCACCGCGCCTCCGCAGATCTCCCTTCCGGCGATCGTCGCTGTGATTGTTCTTCCTGGAGCGAACCTAGCAGTTCGTGGAAGTGCAAGAGTGCAGTCTTCTTCTCCCAGCTCGTGTGGATCTCTGTAGAGACGTAGACATAATTCTACGTGAGAACTCTCTTTGCCGCTGACAGGATTCTTCTTCTTGGAGCACCTAGGTTGGATTCGATCCAACTCCACTAAGGTAATTTTCATACCTAGCAATTTTGTTAACTTCTTGATTCAATATTCATGGCCCGATCCAAATTCTTTTGGGTTATTCTGTTTATTTCCGCTGCGCCTACATGTGATGTATGGTTCTAGAAAAACCCAACATTGCACGTGGCATGCAGTGTTGACGGCTTCAGCCCAGAAGTATTCCGGAAGTGAAGAGTCGCTCAACATTGTTCTGCAATCCTCAATGAGTGTTATGTTCCTTCTCTCAGCTACCCCATTTTGTTGTGGAGTTCGAGGAGAGGAAAACTCATGAAAGATACCAAGGCTTTCACAGAAATCTGTCATGGCTCCAGATTCAAATTCTGTTCCATGGTCACTTCTGATTTTGACCACCAAACAATCTAATTCGTTCTGAATTTGCTTGACAAATTTAGTGAAAATATCAAAGGCATCTGACTTGTGTTGTAGAAAGAATACTCATGCAAAACGTGAGTAATCATCTACAATAACCAATGTGTAAGACTTTCCACCTAAACTTCTAATTTGCAAAGAACCAAACAGGTCCATATGAAGCAGGTATAAACACCTGGTAGAGTCTTTGCCAATAATGCTCTTAAAGGTAGCTCTTGTTTGCTTGCCTTTTACACATGCATGACAAGGTCTATCTTTAATGCACTTAACATTTGGCGCATCACGCACTAAGTTTTGAGAAAACAATTTATTTATCCTTTTGAAATTAATATGTGTTAATCTCTTGTGTCATTGGTCAACAAGAGATGCACTATCTTTTGTTAAAAGACACACTGGTATAGAAGAGGATAAACAAAGAAAATTCAAACAGAAAATATTTCTACAACGAGTCCCTGATAAAATCATTTCAGAATTTTCTGCCGACTTTATCAAACACTTATCTTTACAAAAATCAATTGTGTATCCATTATCACATAATTGACTTATGATTATCAGATTATGTTCTAATCCTTCCACATAAACTATATATGAAAATGATACATTACCATTAGTAATCATATTGTAGCCTTTTGTTATCCCTCTGTCGGCTCCGCCAAAAATAACTTTTGGACCGTTCACAACAGGAATAAAATTCTGTAAAAGGCTTCTTGTCCCGGTCATGTGCCGAGAACAACCACTGTCCAAATACCAGATAGGATTTTTGTTGTCCTTCGTACATACCTGCAAAAACAAATTATTTTGTCTTAGGAGCCCAAACAAATTTGGGTCCTTGGTCCCGTGTTAGTTTAGCACCACGTTGAATGTTAACATTGCGAGTGGTCCTTCTTGCAACATTCACTTGTGGTCTATTTTCACGAATTGTATTAAACCAGCAATCTACGGCAAAGTGACATATTTTGCCGCAGCGCCAACAGTCAAACCTGTTGTACCTTCTCTTAGTATTCTCCTGCTTTACTTTTTGAACGTTAGTTTTAGAAGGGGAAATTCTTCTAAAAGAGGATGCTTCATGAGTACAACACACACATGGTTGAACTTTCTCCTTAGGCTTAGGTGCAACAACCTTCACTATCGGTGCTCTCTTAGCACTCGGACCATGAACATAAGGACCAAAATCTCTCAGATTTAGCTCACTTTCACCAAAGTTTCGGGGACGAGTCCACCCCTTATAGTCATTGACAGGCGCAAAATTAATTGGTCGTGTCAAGTGACCATAGGTGCTTTCCATATCATAGACATTTGTAGGAAAGACAACTTTCTTAAATGCCACTTGATCTTGATGGCTGATGCCGCACCACTTCCCCCACATGCGGATGACTTGGAGATGTTACAACACAAGGACTTTCGGCGTCCCAGAAATCAACATTAGAACCTCCGCCCGCGTCGCGCAAAGGCTGCCTAAAGCCTTCGTATTATCTTGCTTTAGTTTTATATTTATTTCCGCAATTTAAAAACTTGTAATCTTTTAATTCCTGCATGTTTTTATTTTGGTGTGCTAATAGACATTTTATGTTGGGGTGCATTTAACCATCCGGGTTGATGAGATTTCATCTCAATCTTGGATGGTTGGATGGTGTTTGTAATCTCCTATTTAAGGGAGCCTTTTATGAGAAATGAAAAAAAAAATTGAACCCTAAAAAAAACTCCCCCTAAGAGGATTTCGGCCAAGGCTTGCTCCAAGCCGCCGCCCCCCTTGCCTCCCCCTTCTTCTCCATTTTCGCCCCCCCCCCCCCCCCCCCTCCCCCTCTTGGGTGTTTCCGACGTGGTCTCTTGGTGCGACTCCAAGGAAGAAGAAAGGCAACCCCTCGGTGTGACTCCGAAGGATCCATACGGTGCGACGCCGGTGGAAAGCGTGGAGAGAGTGATTCTCCCACATTTATCAAGTGTGTTTACATTTTCTGGGTTGGGTAATCTCTAAACCTTCAAGAGTTTCTTTCTTTAGTTTGTGGAGGAAGAACCATCGTGTTCTCCGCGATTTTGAATATCGATCGTTGACATTTTTCTAAACTTGAGATCTCTTTCCCGCGTTCTTCGTGTCCGGACCGAGTGGGTCTCGTTTGCTTGAACGGATCTTGGCCTATAGCCTTGGTCTTGTTCTAAAAAAAGAGTAGCAATCTTTGTGTTGATTTGGGAACTATGTTGACTCTCTTTTGGCCGCTGTTTTAGAGTCAATCGTTCTTCTTTTTATTTGATATTGTGATGCGAATGGCAACGTATGTGAGCGATAGAATGCTTGTGTAGGTGCGTTAGTTCATCGTGAGTTCGTGGCGATTTGGAATATAGCCCGTGTAGATCTCTAGTAGGAAATACCGCTGCATCAATTTGGTATCAGAGCAGGTCGTTTCAACTCCCACGTTGCAAACATCCTCGCTGCGATCCTTGTTGGTCGTTCTAATCAATAGGAAAAATCTGAAAATTTTCGGATTGGTCTGCGTTTAGTAAAAACTCAGAAAAAATTAAAACTTGTCAGAAAAATCTGAAATTTTCCTGTAGCTTCCTGAAAGTATTTCCAGCAACGTTAAAACTGAAACTTTTTCGATTCGACCTCGTTAGGCTAGCCTGAAAATTAGAACCGTCGTAATTCTGTCTAGGTGGTGTGCGAATAGCGGTCTGAAATCTGAAATTTTTGTCAAAATTCAAAAAAAAAATTTCTGTAGCTTCCTGAGTTTATTTCCAGCAACTTTAAAACTAAAAAAAAATCGTTTCGATCTCGTTAGGTCCGTCAAAAAAAAAATCATTTTTTTTCTAGTTGTTCAAATTTGCATGCGCACGAGACTAGGCACGGAATACACCGTAGAGCTACCTTCCACCTCTAGGATGGCAGCGAACGATCAAGTAGATCCTAACACGGAGGCTATAGAAGAGCTACGTGGTGAGATGACGGAGATTAGGACCATGTTAGCCTAGATTCTTCTGAATCAAAGGGGAACACCGCCCCCACCGGCTAATGATGAGCTGCCCAATCATCAACAACGGGTTCATGATTCGGATTCGGATGAAGGATATCCTCGAGCCTCTCCTCGTGGACGTCGTCCGGATCGTGGCACGGATATCACTAGAGCCATTAAGATCGACGCCCCCACTTACGATGGTTTGGGAGACACCCAGATTTTCCTTACCTGTCAAGACTTGAATGTTATTTCGAATGGCACCATCTTACGGATCCCCAAAAGGTCCAGGTTGCCAAGATGAAGCTAACGGGTCGAGCGAAAACGTATTGGCTGAATGAAGAGCGCAGCCTAGGAGCCGGGCAGGGAGCCCCACTCATTGGATGGTCGGTGATGAAGAACTTACTCACTGACCAATACGTCCCCGCCTACCACCGAACCCAAATCTTCGATGAGCTAGCCACCCTTCGGCAAGGCTCAAACTCGGTGGCCGAGTATATGGGCGAGCTGAAAGACCGTATGGTGCGTTGTGATCTTCGAGAGATCCCCGAGGTTACGCTATCTCAGTTTCGTAAGGGGCTCCACCGTGACATTCAGAGGAAGCTTTTGAGATATGGTCACACAGATCTGAATACGACATTCAATGCCGCTCTTGACATTGAAAAGCATCTGGCTTCTAAGGCCCACTCTCGTTACTCCCGTACGAAGAGTTTGACCACATTTGGGGCATCTTCATCTACCACCCACGATAAAGGAAAACCTAAGACCGCCGAGTCTAGATCGGTAGTGATCACTGCGAGGAACTCTAGGAATCCCACGAGTGAGCGTAACCCCATAGGAAAGGTTAGCAAGGCTAACACCACATGTTATGCTTGCGGGGTTCAGGGCCACTACGCCTTTGAGTGTCCTACAAAAACTCGAGCCATAGCCCTTTTGGATGCGGAGACCTACCCCGCCGACCTAGTTTATGAGGCTATGGAGGAGGGTGACCTTGAGGGAGTCCCAAGTGATTTGGAGGACGAATGCTACCTAGGAGTGATGCGATGTATCTTGACCACCCCTCGCCCCTTAGATGATTGGAAGAGGTGGTGATTAAGATTGACTATCAACCCGAAGAGGCAAGTGTACCTATCGAATTGTAGTACCAAGGTCGTATTTAAAACACGGGGCTGTCAAGTATTACTACTCACGCTTCCAACTATTATCCTACCGTACGATTGTTGGGTGATTTTGAGAATTTTTAGATTGAACTACGAGATTACTTAAACGGAAATTCAGAAGAGAAAACTAGCGTTCGATCAAAGAATCACCATGAAAAGAGACGAGAGAAAATAAAATTTAGTTCTACGATTGCAAAATAATTCTCGACCGTGACGGTTCCGAAAATGAGAGATAGTCTCGCTAGAGCACTAAATCTCCTAACTTAAAGACGGTTTAATCAGAATCTCTTCACAAATCAAACAGGTCTAAAGTCGCATTATCGAAGTGAACCGCACTATTGGATTTGACTCCAATCCGGAGGATTTACGTCATCCTATCTCTAGGGGTGCGTGCAACTCCTTCCTTCTTTGAGCGATCTTTCAAATCAATGAGTCTCTCGACTACTATGAAATGAGATCAAGGGCCTACTACCGTATACCGGAAATACGGAGTCGACGCAAAATATTTCAAAGAGGGATCGAGAATAATTTAAACAAAAGCAAAACTAAGACATAAAAAGAAATCTCATCTCATTTCATGGATCCTCCCGATCGAACGCTAAAGAAGATTTAGCTACGCATAATCGAAATAGAAACAACAATAATGAAGAAAGAAAACATTTTCATTGATGATAAAGGAAAGAGGTACACAACAATATTAAAAAGACAATATTAAACTACTAAAAAAAGTACAATGATTCAAAAATAACACTAACAAAAAGAACTCTCAAGACTTAGACTAGAACTCTCTTTTGCATTCCACTCTCCAACCTCCTCCAATGCTTGAGACAAGGGCTCTATTTATAGGAGAGGGGGAAGGTTCTAGATGGAGGGAGACAAAGGAGGAGATGCATGCATGGAATAAATGGGAAGAGAGAGAGACAGAGGGGGTCTCATGCATGAATGATATTTAAGAAAAAATAAAAATAGAAAATTAAAATTAAAGAGGGGGAATGGATGAGTGTTGAAAGAGGAGAGAGAGAGGAAAAAGGGGGGTGAATGTGAAGTAAAGAGGAGGGGAGAGAGAGGAGAATCGGCCAAGGCATTGGGAATGCATGCATGGGGAGTAATGTAAAGGTGGCGGGCTGTTGCTTGGTGTGGATGGCTTGATTTGGACTTAAGTGGGGGCTTGGGCTGCATGGAAAGGTGGCTCACGGGCTGCTTGGTTGACTGCATGTATTGATGAAGGGCTGGATGCACTTGAGTTGGACGGGCTGCATGGAAGAGCTGGTTGGTTGATGAAGAGGGTGGCCGGGCTGCTAGGTGATGAATTTCATGGTGCGGCGATGGCGTTGCGGCATAATTATTGACGGCGCGACGATGGCGTTGCGGTGACGATGGCGGCATGGACGGGCACACGACGGCGAACGCGACGACTTCATGCAAAGGTGGCGGCGACATTCCTACAAAATAAAATAAAAACAAAACAATAAATTAGTTTAAAATATAATAACACAAACAAAAATATCAAAACATAATACCTAAAATATAATACTTAAATTATGTCATAACATAATCGAAACATAAAATAAAAATTAACCAAAACATGAAACATCAAAAACATACAAACAAACATGCAAACACATAACAATAAATTAAAAATAACACCCAAACATAACATACAAATATTAATTCATATTATGAAATATTAAATTATATCCAATAAAATAGATAAAATTAATACTCAAAAATTAGGAAAACTTAAACTAAACTAAAAAGCGATGACTAAAACAAGTCATCAAAATCCCCCATGCTTAAGAGTTTGCTTGTCCCCAAGCAAAAAGAAATCAAAATAGAGGGGAAACAAAAAGTAAAATAATTTTTGAGTTGCATAATTAAGAAAACCAAAATGTGGAAAATTAAACTATCCTAATTTCTATGATAGCAACTAGTGAGGTGAGAAATTCAAAATAGAAAACTTGAAAGAAGAGACCTAAAAAAATTATTAAAACATAACAGAGGATTACGCATTTCTAAATTCCTAAAACAAGGCATCCAAAATTTAGGAGGATAAGAAAAAAAACAAAAGTAGTGATTCTAAATAAACGGCGCATTGAACGAATTACTAGGTTGCTAGAATAACGATTACCCCTAAATCATCTCAAGATAATCTCCAAAGAAATCCATCAATGATGGTGGCCATAGGCTTGTCTGTTCACACTCTCTCCACTACGCAGGTTTGTGTCACGTTCTAAAGATCAAAAGGGCTTAATAGGCGTAAATACTTGGCTTAGGTAAATGATTAGGAATTGGAATTCAAGGATAAAGACGATGGCTAACACACTAAACCAAGGGTGAGCTTTAAATAAACATAAAATTTCAAGAATGAAAAATGACAAGTATGTCATTTTCTCCAATTCAAACTAAAGGAAAACAAACACAAGGCCATAAAATTTTTCTTTTCATACTTGGCCAAAAATAACTTCTTCTTTTTTTTTGGGATTTCATTTTCATTCAATTTTTTTTCTTCTTTGATAATCATTTTTTTTTATTTTTTTATTATACAAAAGAGAGCTCCAAATGCGAACTCAAGATTTCCTTTTCATTTTTCAAAAATACTTCCCATCACAATAATGATATTTAAATAAAGCTCAAAGTCTAGTGTGAAATGGGAAGGGCCTTTTGGCTTTGGTGAAAATTGGAAGGCGGAGCTAAACAAAGAAAAAGGGAAAAGGCCCAATATTGTTTTAGCAAAGGTAAAATTTTCGGTGGGCAATAAGGCTCAAACGGGTCAAAAAGATGGCCTAAATCATTTCTAAAGATCGTGAACAAACAACGCAAATGCTTCGAGAGTCGCTAAAGACAAGTTCTAGACACCAAGAAAGCATTACCCTAAAATGAAAAAGCGATAACGTTAACTAGCAACCGTTCATACGCAACAAGACCGAATGAAGAGAAATACTACACTTCGCTAACTTAAGAACTAGAAAAATGGATGCCTATATTTAAGAAGTAGAAAATAGTAAAACTAAACTATGTTAGAATAATAAATTTAGAAAACCGATTCAAGAAATTCTACTTAGAACTAAAGAACCGCATGGGCATACACATCACTAGAAGACGCATAAAAATAAAGATAGAAATTAATTTTTGACTTTGATTTTCAAATAGATTTTATATATATTTTTTTGGATTTTGTATTCCTAGTTTTTTTTTTTTTTGATAAACCTTAAAGAAAAAGTAAAAAAACTAAAATTTGTTTTGGATTTTTTTTGTTTTTTTTTTTTTGAAAATAGAAAAAGAAAAACAATGAAACCCTCCCCCATGCTTAAGTTTTTCATTGCCCTCAATGAAAAAAAAAACGAGAGAGAGGAAGAGATAGGGAAAGACAAGAAATGCAGGAAATAATAACTAAAAAAAACAGGACTTCCCCGGGTTTGTGAGGCTGAATGCGGATGTCGCTCCCCCATGCTTGCACTTTAGTGACTTGATCATCAGCAGGTATGATTTGATCCTTCTTGAAATCAACAACGTTGGAGCGGCAATCACGAACTTTGAAGTATTTGGGCCACCGGGCGAAAGAACACAATACAAAAATAAATGCAGAAAAAAAGAACTTGGGTAGGATCCCAAGATTGTTCTTATTTAAACAATACATAATGTTCAAAGAAAGAGTTTGATAATAATAAAGTCCTTAATAAAAGTTCCAAAAAAAAACATAGTTCCACAGAAAGATAATAATCAGGAAATGAATAAAACTTGTTCCTTTTCAGGAGACACCAAATCATTAGAGAAATATAATTTCAGTCGATGACCATTCACTTTAAATTCACCCTTATCCGGGTGCGAAATTAAAACAGTTCCATACGGAAAAACTTCTTTGACCGTAAATGGTCCAGACCATCGAGATTTAAGCTTGCCAGGAAAAAGACGTAATCGTGAATTGAAGAGAAGAACTTGATCGCCTGGTTTGAACGTTTTAGGGTGGCGCAAGTTCTTATCGTGATAAAATTTCGTGCGTTCTTTATAAAGTTTATTATTTTCATAAGCAAACGCTCGCCAATCGTCGAGTTCATTCAATTGATTTTTTCTATGCTCGCCGACTGAGTGCGGATCAAAATTAAAAAATTTCAGTGCCCAATATGCGCGGTGTTCTACTTCTACCGGGAGATGACATGATTTTCCATAGACCAATCGGAAGGGAGTACAACCGATAGCGGTCTTGTACGCCGTCCGATAAGCCCAAAGAGCATCGTCTAATTTTAAAGACCAATCTTTACGAGAAGTAGAAACAGTTTTTTCTAGAATTCTTTTGAGTTCCCGATTGACTACCTCGACCTGACCGTTAGTTTGGGGGTGATAAGCGGTGGAAAGTTTATGCGTAACGTCATATTTAGTTAGAACTTTAGCGAGTTGGGCGTTGCAGAAATGACTTCCCCTATCACTAACGATCGCTCGAGGAAAACCAAAACGTGAAAACAATTTTTTTCAAAAAGGAAATTACAACGCGGGCATCATTACTTGGAAGAGCTTGGGCCTTTGCCCATCGAGAGACATAATCTACCGCAACTAAAATATATTTATTACCTAAACTTGAAGGAAACGGGCCTACAAAGTCGATGCCCCATAAGTCAAAAACCTCGCATTCCAAAAAATAAATTTGTTCCATTTCATTTTTATTCGATATGTTTCCGGTCCGTTGGCATCGATCACATCCGCTCACAAAGATTTGAGCATCTTTGAATATGCTTGGCCAATAAAAGCCAGCACTAAGTACTTTGTGGGCGGTGCGGTTTGCTTGATAATGCCCGCCAGTTGGACCTTCATGAACATGCTTTAAAATTTTATATCCTTCTTCCCGAGAAACGCATCTTCTTACCACCTGATCTGCACAAATGCGAAATAGAAAGGGGTCCTCCCAAAAATAATACTTCAACTCCGAAAAGAATTTCTTCTTTTGCTGAGAGGAGTATTCTTTTGGGAGGACGCGGGCCACTAGATAATTGGCCAAATCGGCAAACCAGGGGGTAGAAGAAGAAACATTTAAGAGTTGTTCATCCGTAAAAGAATCACTAAGAAAATTTTCATTCAAAATACCTATTTCTGGATTTTCTAGACGAGAAAGATGATCAGCCGCAAGGTTTTCCGCTCCTTTCTTATCCCGGATTTCCAAGTCGAATTCTTGAAGTAAGAGGATCCAACGTATGAGACGCGGCTTAGCGTCCGGTTAAGAAAGGAGGTACTTCAAAGCGGAATGATCCGTAAAAACGATAACTTTAGAGAGCGTAATATAAGGTCGGAATTTATCAAAAGCGAAAATAATAGCGAGGAGTTCTTTTTCAGTTGTTGTGTAGTTCTCTTGTGCCGAATTGAGTGTTTTGCTAGCGTAGTAGATGGGGTGAAAATTTTTAGTTATTCGTTGTCCTAACACCGCACCTACCGCAAAGCTACTCGCGTCGCACATAATTTCAAAGGGTAAATCCCAAACCGGGGCAATCATAATTGGAGCGTTTATAAGTTTAGTTTTTATTAAGTCGAACGCCGCTAAACAAGAATTGTCAAAAATAAAGTGAGTGTCTTTCTCGAGAAGGTGGGTGAGAGGCTTAGTAATTTTTGAAAAGTCCTTAATGAATCTTCGATAAAAACCCGCATGTCCTAGAAAACTTCTAATTGCTTTGATGTTTGTAGGAGGCGGTAGATTTTCAATTACTTCAATTTTCGCCTTATCCACTTCAATTCCCTTAGCGGAAATTTTGTGGCCAAGGACTAAGCCTTCACGTACCATAAAGTGGCACTTTTCCCAATTTAAAACTAGATTTGTTTCTTCGCAGCGTTGTAAAACTTTTCCTAAATTTTCTAAGCATAATTCAAAAGAGTCGCCAAAAACTGAGAAGTCGTCCATAAATACTTCCATAATATTTTCTACATATTTATCGAAAATAGCAAGCATGCACCGCTGAAAGGTAGCTGGTGCGTTGCATAAACCGAAAGGCATCCTACGGTAGGCGAAAGTTCCGAAGGGGCAAGTGAATGTTGTTTTCTCTTGGTCCTCGGGTGCGATAGGGATTTGGAAATATCCCGAAAGACCGTCGAGAAAACAATAAAAACTATGCCCAGATAGGCGCTCCAAAATTTGATCGATAAAAGGAAGGGGGAAGTGATCTTTACGAGTGGCATCATTTAGCTTGCGGTAATCGATGCACATCCTCCATCCCGTTACCGTCCTAGTTGGGATTAAATCGCTATTCTCGTTCGCTACTACCGTGATCCCACCCTTTTTAGGCACTACCTAAACGGGACTAACCCACTTACTATCAGAAATTGGATAAATTATCCCCGCATCTAACAACTTAAGAACCTCTCCTTTCACGACCTCTTTCATATTCGGATTAAGACGGCGTTGAGGTTGGATTACAGTTTTAGAATTATTTTCAACGAAAATTTTGTGGGTGCAAAAAGAAGGGCTTATGCCAGAAATATCTGATATTTGCCACGCTATAGCTCGGCGATGCTTTTGTAGCACTTCGATCAGTTGATCGTTCTCGGATTGAGAAAGAAACGCTGAGATTATAACGGGCAATTTAGAATTGTTCTCCAAAAAAGCGTACTTAAGATGTTCGGGGAGTGGTTTGAGTTCAAGAGTGGGTGGTTCGTCATAAGAATTTTTTAAAACTTTTTCTTTTTCAAAAACAAGATTTACAAAAAAAATTTGTCAAAAAATTGGTGGATTTTCAAAATTTGTTTGCACGGACATAACCGTGTCTTCAAAATCAGTTGGAGAATTATCAGAAAAGGACGCAGAAAATTCATTTGCAGAAATATTTGAAAGAAGAAAAGGAGAATCGTCAATTATCTCATCTACGAAAAAACATGAGTCGTCATTTTTTAAGGAGTTTTTCATGGATTCGTTAATAGAAAATGCGACCTCATCATCTCCTACCCGAAGAAGAAGTTTCCCGTTACTCACATCAATAACCGCTCGAGAGGTGGCTAAGAAGGGACGACCAAGGATAAGAGGGACGTCGGCGTCCTCCTCAATATCAAGAATGACAAAATCCACCGGGAAGATGAATTTGTCGACCTTCACTAGCACGTCTTCAACGATACCTAACGGATATTTAATTGATCTATCGGCTAACTGAATACTCATACACGTAGGGCTGAGAGTGCCCAATCCTAGCTTCTTAAATAAAGAAAATGGCATCAAGTTGATGCTCGCACCTAAATCCGCTAACGCGTGTTTCATGAACAGATTTCCAAAAACGCAAGGAATCGAAAAACTACCCGGATCGTTTATCTTTTTCGGAAGATTTGAATTTATTATGACCGCCGAGCACTCTTCGTTCAACGTTACTTGGGATAAATTTTCTAATTTCCTTTTGTTCGTTAACAAGTCCTTAAGATACTTCGCATACTTCGACATTTGACTTATCGCTTCATGAAACGGCAAATTTATGTGGATTTATTTAAAAATTTCGAGAAAGCGTCGGTATTGATCATCTAACTTATCCTTCCTAAGATTAGCGGGGTAGGGAGGCGGCGGAAAATCTTTTGTAGAATCAAGAGCAGTACTTTGAAAATGATTTTTTTCTTTTTCAAAAATAACTTCTTCTTTTTCTTTTTCAAAATCAGTTTCTTTAATGATGATTTGTTCAGCAGCAGGAGAGGCAAAAACCTCGGGCTCTTCCCTGGTGGTGGGCTCGTGGACTACTTTGCCGCTCCGAAGAGTGATCGCTTTCGCGTGTTCCCTTGGGTTTGGCTCAGTATTTGAGGGAAGAGTCCCAGGTGGTCTCTCGTAGATGGCCTTAGCTAGTTGGCCGACCGTGGTTTCGAGATTTTTCATTGATCCTGTTAAATTTCTAATGGTCGCATCGTTCGAATTTATATATTTCGAAAGCATTTCCTCCAAAGATGGAGGTTTTGGAAAATTTTGATTTTGATTTTGTGGCGGTGGTGGAGTGAAATCATGTGGTGGACGTGCGGCACTTGCGGGATTACTCCACGAAAAATTAGGATGGTTACGCCATCCGGGGTGATACGAATTAGACGCAGCATTAAAACCAGGAGGAGCAGAAAAAGTAGAAAAATTATTAAAATTGTTTTGAGCAGGCCTGGGTATGTTCCCCAGATAATCCACCTGCTCGGCAGTAGCAGCATTTGCATGTTCATGTACCTGAATGGCGGAGGCAGCAGTCATCTCCGTTACTTTCTTGTTCAGCATCTTTACTTGAAGCGCCAGTTGGGACACAGAGTCCACTTCGCACATACCTGCAGGTTTATTTGGGAGAGACCTAGGCGTATTCCACTGATAGGTGTTCATCGCCATATCCTCGATAAGCTCAAGAGCGCCCTCCGGAGTTTTTCGGTTCAAAGAACCACCGGATGCGGCGTCTATCATTTGCTTGGTTGCTTGATTTAGCCCATTATAAAATGTCTGGACCTGTATCCATACAGGCAGAGCATGATGAGGGCAGCGTCTCAAAAGTTCCTTGTACCTCTCTCAAGTGTCATACAGGGTCTCAGAATCGATTTGACTAAAAGTACAAATATTAGTTCGAAGTTTAGCAGTTTTAGCGGGGGGAAAATACCTAGTAAGAAATTTTTCAGTTAAAGTGTCCCAAGTAGTGATTGATCCTCTTGGGAGAGAACTCAACCACTGTTTGGCTTTTGTTCTTAAGGAGAAGGGGAAGAGTCTTAGCCTGATCGCATCGTCTGAGACACCATTAATTTTGAAGGTATCACAGATCTCAAGGAAACTAGCAATATGCAAGTTCGGCTCTTCATCTGGTGATCCGTCGAACTGCGCATATTGCTGCACCATTTGTATAGTGCCGGGCTTAAGCTCAAAATTGTTGTTCGCTATTGCAGGTCGAACAATACTGCATTCTGTACCCTCCAAGTTAGGCCGAGCATAATAGGACATGGTCCGTTGCTGGTCAACTTCTGGATTGGGATCACCCATAATTTCAGAATTACGATCACAATCACCGTTAGAATCCTCAACCGTATCCTGAGAAGTGGAACCACCGAATCGTAAATTTCTCCGAAAGGAGCGTTCGATTTCCGGGTCCAAATCAACAAGTAACGACGAATTCGTGCGGGTCATGCACTAGCAAGAAAACGAGAAAAAAAAGAGAGAGTGGAAAATAAGATGAAGGAAAACCAAAATTAAATAAAATTGATGATTTTTTTTAGGCGGATTATATTAGTCCTGGACTTCCCGAGATCTGCCCTGTGAGGGGTTTGCAACGGTACTAGAGGCTGTGATGGGAATTCAAGCCCAAAGCGTCCTTTCCAGGAATTTAGGTGGGATAGAAAAAATGATGATGTAGGTGGATTATAATATATAATAATTTTTTTTTTTGTAGAAGTAATAGCGACGGCGTTTTCTTAATATTGACAAAACTCCCCGGCAACGGCGCCAAAAACTTGGTGATTAAGATTGACTATCAACCCGAAGAGGCAAGTGTACCTATCGAATTGTAGTACCAAGGTCGTATTTAAAACACGGGGCTGTCAAGTATTACTACTCACGCTTCCAACTATTATCCTACCGTACGATTGTTGGGTGATTTTGAGAATTTTTAGATTGAACTACGAGATTACTTAAACGGAAATTCAAAAGAGAAAACTAGCGTTCGATCAAAGAATCACCATGAAAAGAGACGAGAGAAAATAAAATTTAGTTCTACGATTGCAAAATAATTCTCGACCGTGACGGTTCCGAAAATGAGAGATAGTCTCGCTAGAGCACTAAATCTCCTAACTTAAAGACGGTTTAATCGGAATCTCTTCACAAATCAAACATGTCTAAAGTCGCATTATCGAAGTGAACCGCACTATTGGATTTGACTCCAATCCGGAGGATTTACGTCATCCTATCTCTAGGGGTGAGTGCAACTCCTTCCTTCTTTGAGCGATCTTTCAAATCAATGAGTCTCTCGACTACTATGAAATGAGATCAAGGGCCTACTACCGTATACCGGAAATACGGAGTCGACGCAAAATATTTCAAAGAGGGATCGAGAATAATTTAAACAAAAGCAAAACTAAGACATAAAAAGAAATCTCATCTCATTTCATGGATCCTCCCGATCGAACGCTAAAGAAGATTTAGCTACGCATAATCGAAATAGAAACAACAATAATGAAGAAAGAAAACATTTTCATTGATGATAAAGGAAAGAGGTACACAACAATATTAAAAAGACAATATAAAACTACTAAAAAAGTACAATGATTCAAAAATAACACTAACAAAAAGAACTCTCAAGACTTAGACTAGAACTCTCTTTTGCATTCCACTCTCCAACCTCCTCCAATGCTTGAGACAAGGGCTCTATTTATAGGAGAGGGGGAAGGTTCTAGATGGAGGGAGACAAAGGAGGAGATGCATGCATGGAATAAATGGGAAGAGAGAGAGAGAGGGGGTCTCATGCATGAATGATATTTAAGAAAAAATAAAAATAGAAAATTAAAATTAAAGAGGGGGAATGGATGAGTGTTGAAAGAGGAGAGAGAGAGGAAAAAGGGGGGTGAATGTGAAGTAAAGAGGAGGGGAGAGAGAGGAGAATCGGCCAAGGCATTGGGAATGCATGCATGGGGAGTAATGTAAAGGTGGCGGGCTGCTGCTTGGTGTGGATGGCTTGATTTGGACTTAAGTGGGGGCTTGGGCTGCATGGAAAGGTGGCTCACGGGCTGCTTGGTTGACTGCATGTATTGATGAAGGGCTGGATGCACTTGAGTTGGACGGGCTGCATGGAAGAGCTGGTTGGTTGATGAAGAGGGTGGCCGGGCTGCTAGGTGATGAATTTCATGGTGCGGCGATGGCGTTGCGGCATAATTATTGACGGCGCGACGATGGCGTTGCGGTGACGATGGCGGCATGGACGGGCACACGACGGCGAACGCGACGACTTCATGCAAAGGTGGCGGCGACGACATTCCTACAAAATAAAATAAAAACAAAACAATAAATTAGTTTAAAATATAATAACACAAACAAAAATATCAAAACATAATACCTAAAATATAATACTTAAATTATGTCATAACATAATCGAAACATAAAATAAAAATTAACCAAAACATGAAACATCAAAAACATACAAACAAACATGCAAACACATAACAATAAATTAAAAATAACACCCAAACATAACATACAAATATTAATTCATATTATGAAATATTAAATTATATCCAATAAAATAGATAAAATTAATACTAAAAATTTAGGAAAACTTAAACTAAACTAAACTAAAAAGCGATGACTAAAACAAGTCATCAAGAGGACGAGCATATTTTCCCTGATCTTTAGGAGTGGTGAGAAGTTATGTAAGCTGATTATCGATAGTGGAAGTTGTGTAAAGGTCGTTTCTGAGAAAGCCGTCACACGTATGGCCTTGACCACGGAGCCACACCCGACCCCGTATCAAGTAGCTTGGATTAACAAGATCACTGTCCCAGTTACCAAGCGATGCCTAGTTCCCCTCTCGATCAGATCATACACGGATGAGATATGGTGTGACGTATTATCGATGGACGCATGCCACGTGTTATTAGGCCGCCCTTGGCTCTATGACCGTGATGTGACACATTACGGCCTGGCCAACTCCTATGAGTTTAAATTTCAGGGTAAGACCATTACTTTGAGCCCGACCATTCCGAAGGAACCAATTGCGTTACCCAAGGACACCACTGTCCCGGTCGAGAAGAAGACGTTGAGTCTAGTAGGCAGGAGGGAGTTTGCAAGAGACCCATTCTTAGAGGGAGTGATGTATGCGTTAGTTCTTATGAGTACGAAGGCTGATTCGAGCACGTTAGATGGGTTGCCTAGAGAGTTGCGGGCCTTGCTAGATGAGTATAGGGATGTTTACCCCGACGAGCTTCCATCGACGTTACCCCCACTTAGGGATATACAGCATGCTATAGATCTTATCCCTGGGTCATCCCTACCCAATCAGCCCCACTATAGACTCCCTCCCGCTGCCCATAAGGAGTTACAAGTCCAGATAGAGGACTTGTTGAAGAAGGGATTCATTCGGGCTAGTTTGAGCCCATGTGCTGTTCCAGTCCTTCTTGCCCCCAAGAAGGATGGTTCGTGGAGGATGTGTGTTGATAGCCGTGCTATCAACAAAATCACCATCAAATATAGATTTCCAATCCCACGGTTAGATGATCTCCTCGATGTCCTAGCGGGTGCCACCATCTTTTCCAAGCTAGATTTGCGGAGTGGTTACCATCAGATCAGGATTCGTGAGGGAGACGAGTGGAAGACGGCGTTTAAGTCCAAGGATGGACTGTATGAGTGGCTCGTGATGCCTTTTGGGTTATCCAACGCCCCAAGCACATTCTCCAGGATGATGACTCATGTCTTCCAGCCTTATATGTGGAAGTTCGTGGTTGTCTACTTTGACGACATCCTTATCTATAGTACCACCCCCGCCGATCACATCTCACACCTGCGTATAGTTCTTTCCACCCTTCGGAAGGAAACTCTTTATCTGAACCTTAAGAAGTGCACTTTTCGAGTCTCTGAGGTAGAATTCTTAGGTTATATTGTTGGGACCGAAGGTATACGAGTAGACCCCGGGAAGGTCCAGGTGATTAAGGATTGGCCAGAGCCGACTAGTATTCGAGAGGTGCGCAGTTTCCATGGGTTAGCTATATTTTATCGTCATTTTATACGAGACTTTAGTAGCATCAGGGCACCTATTACTGATTGTATGAAAAAGGGAGAGTTTGCATGGTCGAAGTCTGCTACTTTTGCCTTCCTTCGGATCAAGCAACTCATGACCGAAGCACCGGTGTTACGTCTCCCTGACTTCACCAAGGTCTTTGAGGTTACTTGTGATGCGTCTGGGGTAGGGATAGGAGGAGTCCTAAGTCAAGAGGGCCACCCTATTAGTTATTTTAGTGAGAAATTGGCGGGCGCAAAGCTCAATTATTCTAACTACGACCGAGAGTTCTATGCGATTGTGAGGTGTTTGCATCATTGGAGGCACTATCTTCTGTCCAAGGAATTTGTGCTCCTTTCTGACCACGATGCGTTGAGATTCATAAACGGTAGTCATAAGATCATCCCACGGCACACGAAGTGGGTTGCGTTCCTTCAAGAATACACGTTTAACATTAAGCACCTGAAGGGTTCGGAGAATCGAGTCGTCGATGCGCTTAGCCGCCTCACCCTTTTACTTTCTACCATGAAGGTGCATGTTATTGGGTTCGAGCGCATTAAGGATGAGTACGCCACGTGCCCGGATTTCTAGGAGTTGTACCTCTCCACACAGGACAACTCCCCCACCACTATCTCGGCTTTCACTATTAGAGATGGTTATCTCTTTCGGCACGGGAAGCTATGCATCCCACAATCTTCCCTACGACTACACATTATTTGGGAGTTGCATAGCGGCGGTTTGAGTGGTCACTTCGGGCGTGACAAGACTATTGTGCTCGTAGAGGAGAAGTTTTATTGGCCAAAACTTAAGGCCATGGTCGGACGAGTAGTGAGCAGTTGCCGAGCGTGTCAAGTCTCCAAAGGTTCTAAGACCAATGTTGGCTTGTATACACCGTTACCTATTCCATCCAAACCTTGGGAAGACGTGAGCATGGACTTCATTCTAGGCCTTCCCCCCACATTTCACCGACACGACTCCATATTCATTGTTGTAGATAGGTTCTCCAAGATGGCATATTTTATCCTTTGTAGCAAGACCAACGATGCATCTCATATTGCCAAGCTGTATTTTCAAAATGTCGTTAGCCATCGTGGGGTGCCTAACACTATTGTGTCAGATAGGGACGTGAAATTTACAAGTTATTTTTGGAAGACGTTGTGGATTCTAATGGGCACTAAATTACTATTCTCTGCCGCCTACCACCCAAAAACGGATGGGCAAACAGAGGTGGTCAATAGAAGCTTGGGGAATCTTCTTAGGTGCCTTGTGGGTGACCATAAAGGCACATGGGACTTACTTCTTCCCCACGCTCAGTTGGCTTATAATAATTCCAAGAATCGATCCTCGGGTATGTCTCCAAACGAGGTTGTTCACAGGTATAATGCTCCGGTGCCCCTTGACTTGGTCCCACTACCACCTTCGTATAAGACCAGTCAGTTCGCACAATCTTTTGCCCAACACATTCATGATCTACATGCACATATTCGGGCGACCTTGACCTCTCAATGTGACGCCTATCAAACACATGCAAACCAAAAGAGGAGAGCGTCAAACTTTAATGTCGGCGACCAAGTTTTAGTCCGCCTAGTTCCCGAACGAATGTCATCTGGCACCGTTAAGAAATTAGCACCGAGGCGAGCCGGCCCGTTCCGGATTTTGAAGAAAATAGGAGAGAATGCTTTTGTTTTGGATTTGCCTTCTGATTGGGGTGTCTCACCCATTTTCAACGTTTCGAATTTGACGATGTTTGTTCCGCCTCCACAAGAGTTGTCTTCTATGTCGTCTTCTCCTTCCACAAATAATTCTAATGGGTTGGGGAGTGGTAGATCGGATGATCTCTCTTCCATGCTGTCCACAGGTATACCGCCGGATGGTGAGTCACATCTTATTCCTAATGCTGACATGTTTCCAAGGTTTCCCAAAACCTTTTCTAGCCCTGACAGGATACTGGACATGGAGCCCTTGACTACTACTGATGGTGATACTCGCCGCTTCCTCATTCGATGGCGGGATCGTCCACCTTCCGATGACTCTTGGGTGCTTGAGTCCGAGCTTCAAAGACTAGATGCCGCTCTTCTCCACTGTTTCCTCTTGGACCACGCATCGGGGATACGTGAAGTTGAGGGGGCGAGGATTGATGCCGCACCACTTCCCCCACATGCGGATGACTTGGAGATGTTACAACATAAGGACTTTCGGCGTCCCGGAAATCAACATTATAACCTCCGCCCGCGTCGCGCAAAGGCTGCCTAAAGCCTTCGTATTATCTTGCTTTAGTTTTATATTTATTTCCGCAATTTAAAAACTTGTAATCTTTTAATTCCGGCATGTTTTTATTTTGTTGTGCTAATAGACATTTTATGTTGGGGTGCATTTAACCATCCGGGTTGATGAGATTTCATCTCAATCTTGGATGGTTGGATGGTGTTTGTAATCTTCTATTTAAGGGAGCCTTTTATGAGAAATGAAAAAAAAAATTGAACCCTAAAAAAAACTCCCCCTAAGAGGATTTCGGCCAAGGCTTGCTCCAAGCCGCCGCCCCCCTTGCCTCCCCCTTCTTCTCCATTTTCGGCCCCCCCTCTTGGGTGTTTCTGGCGTGGTCTCTTGGTGCGACTCCAAGGAAGAAGAAAGGCAACCCCTCGGTGTGACTCCGAAGGATCCATACGGTGCGACGCCGGTGGAAAGCGTGGAGAGAGTGATTCTCCCAAATTTATCAAGTGTGTTTACATTTTCTGGGTTGGGTAATCTCTAAACCTTCAAGAGTTTCTTTCTTTAGTTTGTGGAGGAAGAACCATCGTGTTCTCCGCGATTTTGAATATCGATCGTTGACATTTTTCTGAACTTGAGATCGCTTTCCCGCGTTCTTCGTGTCCGGACCGAGTGGGTCTCGTTTGCTTGAACGGATCTTGGCCTATAGCCTTGGTCTTGTTCTCAAAAAGAGTAGCAATCTTTGTGTTGATTTGGGAACTATGTCGACTCTCTTTTGGCCGTTGTTTTAGAGTCGATCGTTCTTCTTTTTATTTGATATTGTGATGCGAATGGCAACGTATGTGAGCGATAGAATGCTTGTGTAGGTGCGTTAGTTCATCGTGAGTTCGTGGCGATTTGGAATATAGCCCGTGTAGATCTCTAGTAGGAAATACCGCTGCATCAATGGCTTTCCCTTTCTCTTCGGTGGTAGCTTTCTTAGCATTCTTATCTTTCTTCTTGGCATGGGTGCCCTTACAAGAATTACTAGGACCAGCCACATGACCTAATCCACTGCTACCTGCTTTAGCAGAGAATCTACCAATGATTGGTAGAACAGTTTTCGGTTGAGAAAATATTTCAACTAACTTTTTCTCAGCAGCAAGCTGTTCTTCCAGTACTTTGATGGAATTCCCTCTCAGGGCAAGGAGCTCATCCGAGCTTTTGATCTTGTCTGTCAAGACTTGGATTTCCTCTCTGAGAGAAATGAGTTATTCAACTTCTTTTCTCAGATTAGATTCCACTTCCTTTAGTGACATGATCTCCTTGGCCTGGGTTTTGACAACCTTTCGACATTTGTCAAAGCTTTTAAGCATTTTAGTATATTGGGTCATGAGTTCTGAGTCATCATCTGAGGGGTAATCCTTTTGCTCAGCTAAAGCATAATCTGAATCAGATAATAAGGTGTGAGCATTTACCTTCCCGGTATACGGAGGTTCTTCTTCGTCATCAGCCATTGACATTAGCCCAAAGTAGGCTTCTTCTTCATCACTAGATTCGTTTGAGTCACTATCACTGAGAGTTTTGGAATTCTTGGCGATGAAGCTTCTCTCATTTTTCTTTTTCCCATGGGTGGATTTCTTTTCATCTTTTCTTCCACCCTCTTTCTTCTTGTAAGGGCATTCAGCGATCATATGCCCTGGATTATTACAGCAATAACAAATAATGTCAGAAGAAACGCGTTTATTCGATTTAGATTTGTACCTTTCATTGTTACTTGAGCCCTTTTATGATGATCACCATCACGACGAGAATGTCTATAATCAGAAGATGAATGCTTGCTCTTCCTATGCCTTCTCTTGTTTAGAAGTTTCTTGAAATGACGGGAAATTAAAGAGAACTCCTCATCAGACAGTTCAGAGCAGGAGGAGCTAGCATTTGATTCTTCTTCATTATCAGTTTATTTTTCCCTGATCGGAGACACGGCCCTGCTTTTCCTGGAGCTTTCTGCCTTCAGAGCCAAGGTCCTTTCTTTGCCTGAGCCCCAATTCATTTCTTCTTCAGATCTGTGGATATTCATCTACAGTTCATGAGATAGAAGCTTCCCGAACAGATTCTGTGGGTCGAGGTTTGGTAGCTTTCCAAACTCCCGAATAGCAACGATCTTGCTATCCCATTCTTCCGTCAGGGAATGCAGGAACTTGTCATTCAGTTCGCGGTTAGTAAATTCCCGATCATAATTTCTTAGACCGTTAACTATCTTGAAGAATCTTTCATACGCATCAACAATGCACTCCTTCTTGTTCTGCTTGAAGGCCTCGTACTCTTGGTTGAGTAGAGATCTTCTATCTTCCCTAACCTCTTCGGTGCCTTCCATGAGGACAATCAAGGACGTCCACATCTCTTTAGCAGATTTGCAGTGGATCAAGTTCTGAAGCATTGAGTCGTCCACTGCACTGACAATTATGTTCTTCGCCTTTTTATCTAAGGCAACGAGGAGGATTTCATCCTTGGTTAAATCCATCATTTTCTTTGGTACCTGAATAGTTGGGTCAGTTGTAGAGGCAGTCATTGGCACATGAGGGCCTTCTTCCACAACATGGAAGATGTTTACCCAGAAGACCGCCTCCAAATAAAACTTCTCGCAGACCGGTCTGAGGAGGCTAGTCGCCTGGTTCGGACCCAACAAGGTCGGCCAGTACAAACCGAGCGGTCTAATAGGATTCGGATCGCCTCCAAGGATTGAAGACTCGGGACTCAAGTCTAGAAGGCAAGCCGTGGTCTCAAGACGGAGACCGCCCGGGTTGAACTATGAAGACTATCAAGGCTCAAGTCCAGAAGGCAAGCCGCGGTCTCAAGACGGAGACCGCCCGGGTTGCACCATGAAGACTCAAGGTTCAAGTCCAGAAGGCAAGCCGCGGTCTCAGGTAGGAGACCGCCCGGGTTGCATCATTGCCTTGATCTCAGCGTCTTTGATCTCCGGCCAGGACAAATCAGAAGCGCAAGCCGCCAAGACCGCGCGGCATATTACTTTTCTCCTTTCTGTATCCAGTCACCGCCTGCCCGATTCTCCTGTACCCGTGCAGGCGGTTATTTTATCCCTGCCCATTCGAGCAGGCCACTGAGCCTATAAATAGGGGCGGCGACGTTCCCAAGGCACGCACACTCGAATCCTGGAGCTCGCTTGTTAGAGCTGCGGTCTCGAGTTTCCTGTCTTGCGACCTGTCTAACCGGCCGGCTTCTTCTTTTCTGCTCTTGCAGCCCGCTGTAACCTCTTTATTTGAATCAAAGGAAAGCCCGTCACAAGAGTGGCATTCATCGTAACGGGCGAAGTTTGGCCTCGACCACTGCTAGCGGTCTAACTTTCTCTAACCGAATAGTAACCGACAGCCCGCAGCCTCCGATTTCCTTCGGAGGTGCATTTTCGGATTCAACAGAAACACGCGACCTTCAGATCGCGGATTGTCGGCGAAACCTTTGTCAAAATGTCAGACCGCCAGTTCCCTCTTGGAGACTGCTCCGACCACAGCGAAGATTCCCTGTGGGAGGCTTTGGAAAAATCGAAAAGAGAAGTCGAGCGGGCTCAGGAAGCGACTGATCAGCGTTTGGACGCAATCAATCAGGCTTTAGCACTGTTAACCGAGCGGTTAGTTCCACAGCAGACCGCGGTTAACCAGGCGGTGACTCCGGTCCATCCTCCACCTCCTCCTTACCCGCTACCACAATTCGCCAACTTCCAACCGCAACAAGAGGGTTTTGCAGCCCGGCAAAACTTCTACCAAGAGGCCGCACACAGTATGCCAGCCCGAGTTCTTGATTTCCAGGGGGCGGCTTCTCATGCAGCCCGCCTTTCCTATCCGCCAGAGGGCGCAGCCTGCCTTTCCTACCCGCCTGAGGTTGCTGCTCATCATTCCTACCCGCCAGAAGCTGTTGTCCGCTCCTCCTACCAGGCGGCTTGTCCGCGAATAGCCGCAGCTCAGGCGGCTTACTATTCTACTCCTCTTCTGTATGAAGACGTTGAAGACAACTCTCCCTTCATGGATGAAGTCTGAGGGGAGCCAGCCCCAAACAATTTCCGGGAGCCGCGTCTGCCGGCATACAATGGGGAAACTGATCCAACCGTCCACCTTCAAGCCTTTGAGTCGGCCATTGCTCAAAGGACCCTCTCGGATGCAACCAAATGTAAACTCCTTGTGACATCCTTTGAAGGACAAGCAAGGGAGTGGTTCTATGGGCTGCACCCCAGGTCGATTAGTTGTTTTGCTGAGCTGCGCAGGGAATTTCTGCTCAGGTTTTCTACTTCAAGAAAAAGGAAAAGAGGTCCGGCGGCTCTTTTTCATATAAGGCAGCGAGAAGACGAAACGTGGGCCCGTTTCGTGGACCGTTTCCAGAAGAAAATCATGGAAGTTCATAATGTAGATCCGGAACTATACAGGGTGGCCCTTATTCATGGCTTGAGGGAAGGCCCCCTAAAATTTGAGGCAAACATAAGGGAGCCAAGAACTTATCAGGAGATGATAAGTTTTGCTAACATGTTCATTAGGGGGGGAGAAAAGCAATCCTGGCTATGTCGCAAAATTGGTGAGCGACAAGGAGCAATCTAATCCATACTTAAATCATCCACCAGCAAATCAACACCACTTTGAGCCCCGTTCCCAGAGGGGAAGAAATTACAAACACAAGCAACCTTACATCGGCCATCAACGGTTTCAGGATCAGAAACCGTCGTTGTCCATCGCATCTGCTCCATCCATTCCTCTGCCACAAATAATGTCAGTGTACCTGCCACAGTATGTTGCGCAGCCATCTCCAGCCATTCCATACACCCAATATGATGACTCGCAAGAGTCATTTACTCCTCTGAATGTTACCATGGACGAAGCCGTCCAAATCCTCCAGAAAAGGTCAAACTTTAAAAGGCATGCTCCTCTGAAATCGGATGTTCATAACCGAAATCTGAATCAATACTGTGAATATCACAAGGAGGGAGGGCATCTGCCCGAAAATTGTCGGGCCCTCCGCTTGTTGATAGAAAGGCTCTTGGGAGAGGGAAAACTCCGAGGCCTAGTCCGGAAGGAAGCAACTGCTGAACCAGCCACTGAGAAGAAGAAGGAAACATTGGAGGTAACTTGGGAATGTGTCGACGTTGAAGACGTCAACTGCTATGGAGATATTCACCCTTCAACTGAATGCATAGAGGTCAATGACGTGGGTCCCCTGGGGGACAACTATTGTATTCATGGAGGGGCCGGAGCTTAATCTTCTCGTAAATCGAGCATTGCGAGAGTCCTGAAGCAAGAAGTGGAGGCAACCACAACTTCTCCCCCTGAAAACACCATCATCACTTTCGGTTAGGATGACCTTCCTCCAAATGCCAATCCCTTTGACGATGTCGTGGTCATCAAAGTCGTTATTGAGAATTATACTGTTCATAAGATCCTAATCGACACGGGCAGTTCTGTTAACCTCCTCTTCCGTCCAACCTATGAAGCCCTGAAGACTGGGAAGCCTCTTCTTTCCACCGATGGGCCCCTCTATAGCTTTTCTGGGGAGAAGAAAGAAGTGGAAGGTTCTGTAAAGCTCCTAGTTTCTCTGGGGGGAGTGATAAAGCTGATCAACTTTGTGGTGGTGGATGCCCCAAGCAACTACTGCGCCATCTTCGGAAGGCCCATTCTTAATGCCTACAGGGCAGTAGTGTCCACTTTATACCTTGCTCTTAAGTTTGCTACCGAGGGAAGGCAGTATCGGATCAGAAGCAATCCAAAGGTGGCTCGGGAGTGCTATGTGCAAACCGTCAACATGATCATCGACATTCCACTTCCCGAGGACACGGCTGAAGTGCTGGAAAATGCTGAATCTTCAAAGGCTGCTGAGGAGAGGAAAGATCGAGAAGGGGATCACCTGGAACCTGCCCAAGTGACCCAAGAAGTCCCCACTTCTGAGGGGGAAGGCAAGAAGCTGATCATCAATGCGGAGATGCCGGAAGAAGAGAAAGTGCAGTTAATCTCCTGTCTTCTGGAGAACCTGGATATCTTCGCATGGTCAGCGGAGGATATGCCAGGAGTGGATCCGGGCGTGGCTTGCCATCACCTGAACATATCTCCTGAGTTCAAGCCAGTCCAGCAAAAGAAGAGAGAAGTGGCAACCAAGCTGGGGGTGCCCATCAGAGAGGAGGTTGCCAAACTCCTGAAAGCAAACTTTATTTCTGAAATTCAATACCCCACGTGGATGTCAAATGTTGTAATGGTGAAAAAATCTGGTGGGAAGTGGCGCATGTGCGTAGATTTTACAAAACTTAATAAAGCATGCCCCAAAGATTGCTACCCTCTGCCTCGGATAGATGTTTTAGTAGATTCCGCGGTCGGGTATAATTTCATGAGCTTTCTTGATGCATTTTTGGGGTACCACCAAATCAAAATGAACAAACATGATATCCCGCACACTTTATTTATCATGAACGATGGGTGTTACTGTTATCTCGTAATGCCCTTCGGCCTTAAAAATGCGGGTGCAACGTATCAGAGAATGATGGATACGGTGTTTAAAAATAAAAAAGGCAGGAACCTTGAAGTTTACGTTGACGATCTACTCCTGAAAAGTAAAACATATTCAATACATTTGAAAGACATCGTAGAGACGTTCGCTACTCTACGGAGGTTCAAATTAAAATTGAACCCATTGAAATGTGTGTTCGGAGCAAACAAGGGGAAGTTTCTCGGGCATCTCCTCACTCCCGATGGGCTTGCACCGAATCCAGATAAGGTGAAGGTCATCCTCGATATGATTCCTCCTCGTAATACTAAGGAGGTCCAGCAACTTGGAGGAAGGTTGGCAGGGCTGAGTAGGTTTATTTCCAAATCAGGAGATAAAAGTGCTCCATTCTTTAAAACACTCTGGGGAGGATCAAAGTTTGAATGGAGCAAAGAATGCAACAAGGCTTTCGAGCAGTTAAAAGTACATTTGACTTCGACTCCTCTACTCCAAAGTCCTCGTGAAGGGGAAATATTGTTCTTATATTTGGGGGTCGCCCCAGATGCAGTAAGTTCTGTCCTCGTTCGAGAGGAGAAGAAGAAACAGTTCCCAATATATTATGTCAGTCATATCATCAAGGATGCAGAAACCAGATATTCGATCTTGGAAAAGCTAGCTTTGGCTTTGGTTATGTCATCGCGGAGGCTTCGCCCTTACTTTCAAGCTCACCCTGTCCAAGTAATTACAGATAATCCTTTGAGAAACATTCTTGAAAAGCCAGATCATTCAGGAAGATTGGCCAAATGGGCTATTGAACTGAGCGAGTTTGAAATATCTTACATTCCCAGAACGACAATCAAAGCGCAGGTCTTGGCAGTTTTCTTAATTATGCAACTCAAAAATTATTTTACTTTTTGTTTCCCCTCTATTTTGATTTCTTTTTGCTTGGGGACAAGCAAACTCTTAAGCATGGGGGATTTTGATGACTTGTTTTAGTCATCGCTTTTTAGTTTAGTTTAGTTTAAGTTTTCCTAAATTTTTAGTATTAATTTTATCTATTTTATTGGATATAATTTAATATTTCATAATATGAATTAATATTTGTATGTTATGTTTGGGTGTTATTTTTAATTTATTGTTATGTGTTTGCATGTTTGTTTGTATGTTTTTGATGTTTCATGTTTTGGTTAATTTTTATTTTATGTTTCGATTATGTTATGACATAATTTAAGTATTATATTTTAGGTATTATGTTTTGATATTTTGTTTGTGTTATTATATTTTAAACTAATTTATTGTTTTGTTTTTATTTTATTTTGTAGGAATGTCGTCGCCGCCACCTTTGCATGAAGTCGTCGCGTTCGCCGTCGTGTGCCCGTCCATGCCGCCATCGTCACCGCAACGCCATCGTCGCGCCGTCAATAATTATGCCGCAACGCCATCGCCGCACCATGAAATTCATCACCTAGCAGCCCGGCCACCCTCTTCATCAACCAACCAGCTCTTCCATGCAGCCCGTCCAACTCAAGTGCATCCAGCCCTTCATCAATACATGCAGTCAACCAAGCAGCCCGTGAGCCACCTTTCCATGCAGCCCAAGCCCCCACTTAAGTCCAAATCAAGCCATCCACACCAAGCAGCAGCCCGCCACCTTTACATTACTCCCCATGCATGCATTCCCAATGCCTTGGCCGATTCTCCTCTCTCTCCCCTCCTCTTTACTTCACATTCACCCCCCTTTTTCCTCTCTCTCTCCTCTTTCAACACTCATCCATTCCCCCTCTTTAATTTTAATTTTCTATTTTTATTTTTTCTTAAATATCATTCATGCATGAGACCCCCCCCTCTCTCTCTTCCCATTTATTCCATGCATGCATCTCCTCCTTTGTCTCCCTCCATCTAGAACCTTCCCTCTCTCCTATAAATAGAGCCCTTGTCTCAAGCATTGGAGGAGGTTGGAGAGTGGAATGCAAAAGAGAGTTCTAGTCTAAGTCTTGAGAGTTCTTTTTGTTAGTGTTATTTTTGAATCATTGTACTTTTTTTAGTAGTTTAATATTGTCTTTTTAATATTGTTGTGTACCTCTTTCCTTTATCATCAATGAAAATGTTTTCTTTCTTCATTATTGTTGTTTCTATTTCGATTATGCGTAGCTAAATCTTCTTTAGCGTTCGATCGGGAGGATCCATGAAATGAGATGAGATTTCTTTTTATGTCTTAGTTTTGCTTTTGTTTAAATTATTCTCGATCCCTCTTTGAAATATTTTGCGTCGACTCCGTATTTCCGGTATACGGTAGTAGGCCCTTGACCTCATTTCATAGTAGTCGAGAGACTCATTGATTTGAAAGATCGCTCAAAGAAGGAAGGAGTTGCACTCACCCCTAGAGATAGGATGACGTAAATCCTCCGGATTGGAGTCAAATCCAATAGTGATGTTCACTTCGATAATGCGACTTTAGACAACAAACTCAGAGAAAATCTCTCTTACAACTTAGAGAAAAACCTCTCCTACAACTCGGAGACAAATCTCTCCTACAACTCGGAGACAAACCTCTCGTACAACTCGGAGACAAACCTCTCCTACAATAAATGTAAATTGAGATTGATACAATACTTATCAATATAATAACAGATCTGAAAACCCTGAGAGATCTTCCTTCGTGAGACTTGAAAAGCTTTGACTTGTTGTCGATGAGGAAGAATTGAAAATAACTCAGATCTGATCTTTTACGATTCGACTTGATCCAATAGATACAGTAGAGGATGGAGTAATGATCAATCGAACCTTTTCTTCCACCGGAGACAATTGATTTAGAACAGTAGATCGATCTCCAGCAATGGCGATAGGCGGCGACACTTTCTCGTTCTTACGGATCGAATAGAAATTAGGGTTAATGATTAGAATGATTGATGCTTGATTAAACCTTAAAAGAGAGCCTTATATAGCTAAGGACTTAACGACATTAAATAAGGTAGGATTAACCTTAAACAAAATCAAATGAGCCGTCACTTCTGACAGGAGGAATTAACGTCCCGACAAACGGACTGAAAATCACTTAAAGGACGAAAACAAGACTTCTCGAGAAATACAAAACTTCTCGAGAAATTGCAAGGGAGACTGTTCCCCAGGGAGGAGGGCGAGATTAACCTCATCGTGCGGGAAAAGAGGTAGCGGCCCAGGGAGGAGGGCGAGATCTGTCTGGGCGAGAGCTGTTCCCCAGCCCTGCAGGGGGAGGCGAGAATCCGGCAAGGGAGACTCTCGCGGGAGGGAGCTCGGCCAGGGAGGTCCCGACGAGCAGTCCTATGGCGAGATCGGCAGGAGTAGGGTCACCCGAGGAGCTCACGAGAAGGGTAGAGCAAGTTCAGAGGGTGAGTGGTGGAAGTCCTTTCTGCGAGATGGTGCTCTCAGCACCACTCCCCGATGGATTCAGGGAGCCGAACATGATGCTGTATTCTGGCAATGATGACCCCATCCAACACCTGCAGTGGTTCGAGGATATGGTCTCGATCAGACCCATGTCGGAAGCCTTCAAGTGTCGACTCTTTGCTACTACTCTGATGGAGAAGGCGAGGGACTGGTTCCACCAGATTCCCTCAGGATCGATCTATACATTCGAGAACTTGCGTAAAGGTTTCCTCTTACGTTTCTCCGCCATGAAGAAAAGAAAGAAGGGTCGCGATGCTAATGGGGGAGCCATTTCCACCAGCCACCCCCTCGCGGTCCGGACCTCGGTGGCATTCTCGGATTATAATATTCGAGGGCGGAGCGACCTGCCCTATCCGTCAAGAAGGCGTAGTCTCTCATCTGCGCGATGTACACCTCCGGCGAGGAACCCCCTCAACATGATCTCGGGGTATCGCGGCTCGGAGTCTCGCGCACTCGTCCCTCAGAGCAGCATTGCTGGCCTCGGCAGCCTCCCTATCCCGCATCGCTTGAAGGTTGAGGTCCAGCAGCATTTGCTGTTGTTTCTGGAATAGCTCGACGGTTCTCTGCTTCATCGCCTCGGGGTCTCGCGGATCTCCTAGGAAGTCTTCCAACTGCTCCGGGAGGGGGGACATCTCGTCATCCCTGTAGTCGGAATCAGTGTGAGGAGATTGAGAGGTCCCTGCGAGGGACCATAGGAAAGTTTAGCATCAAATGGAGGAAGGTTGCAAACGCCGTAAAGGAATAAGACCTTACTCGGAGGAAGGAGAGAAGGGTCTGGCCGACCCTCGAAGACGTGGCCGTAGTGAGGCAATAATGACTTACCCAGGCCGGGACGATAGGCCTTGTCGTTGACAGGAGGAATCTTTGGGGGTCGCGAGCCCTCGGAGTCATCGCTCTGCAGAAGAGTGAAGCCCGACACTTTTAGGGTAGTGTCGGGGATGACGTGGGAGACCGGTCGCGAACTCTGGCGGGTCGTTGTCTTCACGGGCGAGCCTGCGAGGGGGGAAAGGAAGGTGAGCGGTCGAGAACATGTAGGGAAGCTAGCGAGGGAGAACGCGTACCGGTAACCTTCTCAGTAGCGAGGACTGTGTGCATTGGGGAAGCAGGTGGGGATACACCTCTGTGCTCGTCGCCACCCTGGTGAGCGTCGTTATCCTGCCGGCGGGCGAGACTTAGTAAGATGATTCTCACTGACCCAACCATAGATATTTCATACCTTCTCGCCGGGCTGATTGACGGGGGAAGACTCCAGTAGGCCGGACACATCCCCGGCTCGACATACCGCTTTCGCCTTTTTGGTTTTTGACACCCGAGGGGGAGGCGGGCGCCTCATCCAAGCGGGGACTTTCGCCATGGAAGTCATCCCGCTGGCCTTGTTGGCCTTTAGTCGATCCTCGAAATCTTTGGGCAGTGACATCAGCGACTGCTACAGTAAAGAGAAAGAAAAGGAGAGTAAAATAACGACGCACGCCGCTGTGGAAGGAGGAGACGTATATATAGCCCTCTGGTGGGCCCCATTGAAGATTCTTGACAGCTCACCAACAGGCTGGCAAATACCAGGGGTTGGATGTTTCTTCGCGAGCCTAGGTAGCCTCGCGAAGAGCGGGATTGTGTACAACCCCGATATTCGCCAGGACGGGAGATCAACGGGAGAAGACCAAACGATCAAGGTTCCCTCAAAGAGGGGAAGGCGAGACGGGCGTTCGCCGAAGGCATGCTGGTAGGAGGGCGAGATGAGTGCTCGCAGAGCACCTGCGAGATGACCTATACTCGGCGACATGGAGGTTGGCGAGGTCGGACCCCGGCATGCACCCTCTAAAAGGGGGACTAGTTGACTGGCGAGCGAGGTACGCGAGGAGGCCAGCGAGAGCTCTCGCGAGTATTGTCCTCGCAGGCCCTTTGCTCCTATGCCCATGAGAGAAATTACCCTTTTACCCTTGTGGCCTGCCAATAGCCCCTCCGAACAGCGGAGATTGGCTATCAACAGACCAAATTTGAGGTGCGTATAGTAAAATCGAGAGGCAGAATCCTGTTATTTGCAGGCCAGATCAGAAAGTCTATAAATAGGATCCAAAGGGCACCTTTGGAGAGGACGTCTTCCTTTGGGAGCTTCTCTCTCCTCATGCCTTCCTTGATCTCTCCAAGGTGCCCGGGCTTCAGCTTTTGGCTTGGGAGGGGAAGCGCTCTAAAGATCTTCCGGGTGTGTGGTGGGTCCTCCTTGTTGAGCCAAAGGATCAGTGTCCAACTCCGAGGCTCCGGTCTGTTCTCTCGCGAGATTAGTAAGTGTTAGTCGCCCCCCAACCCATGGGGAGGACATACACCATATCTTATCGCTATATCGACCTAACTATAATGGCACCAAACAACACCGAGAGAAAGATATGGATGTTGTATCTATCCAAGCAACTTTGTATGGTCTGGAGTGAGGTTCAATAGTATGCTTTAGTCTAATAAGAGCTATAACCGAGACAACATTCATGCAACTACCACTATCAATAATAATTTTGCATGTCTTCTCTCCTATTTTAGTGATAATAACAAATATAGACGTGCACTTCCAGTCTTCATCAATCTGTGGCGTGGTAAGCATATACCATACAACCGCTAAATGATTGAAATCAAGTGCCTCATCAAATTCTCTTTCTTCTTCTAATGGCTCTACTTCACTATCTTCTAAGTTTTGTGATGATTGGAGTGGTTCAAATCCTATATGAAGGTTACGTGGGCAGTGAAATGCGTAATGCCCTATTTTTTTGCAACTAAAACATGTGATATTTGTGGCCTTGGGACCAGTATTTCCACTAGTGGCCTTAGATCCAGATGTCCCAACGATGGATTTTCCCTTTGGATCAGTAAGTGATGTAGAAATTGTTGATGTGGGCATGAACGGTGCTACCCTGGGTGTTTGGTTACGCTGAGTGAAGACATGATGTTTATGTTGTTGGGTCTTAAGGTAAGACTCAATTCGAATTGCCATATGAGAAGCTTTCTCTAAAGTGTTAACATCTCGAATAGTCATTTCAACCTTAACATCAGGGCATAATCCAACCTTAAATCGAGCAATGGATGCCTTAGGAGTTTCTAATAGGTCACATCTAAGCATTAACTCATCAAACAGGCTGAATATTCAGCTACAGTTAGGGTTCCCTGCTTAAGATAAGGTAATACTGAGAAAAATTGATCATTATATGACTCAAGAATGTATTTCTCAGATAAAAGCGCTTTCATCTCCATCCAATTACAATCAGTAAACTCCACTGATGAAGGTTTCATCGGAGTGAATGTTGCATGAAGGTTTCATCGGAGTGGATGCTTGTTCTTATACTCAATTTTGGTTCAGTTTACTGCTACTGACATTTTAATGGATTTCGATTTGGTTTCATCTCCCGATTTCAATTATTGTTAAATTGAAACATTAGCTTAAAACCAATTATACTCGTTCTTGATTTCGAAATCTTGAGTATATTAGTTCAGCGGTGCACAATAATTAAAATTGAAGTACCCAAAATCAATTCCTTCCTAAGAAAACCCACTAAACGAACATGCCCTAAACTTATTATAAAAGGTAGCCCCCGACTACATTTCAGGAGTAATGGCGAGACTCCTCCGCGGCCTCCGGTCCGCAGGGCGGTGCACCTTCTCCTTCCATTCTACCTCCCTGGTGGCACCTCCCTTTCCTTGGCAGCAATATACCGCCCCTTCGCCGCTTCGTCCATTCTCTGCCGTTTCAGACTCGCCGGCTTTGTCCGCCGCCGCTGGGAGCTCGATGGACCCTAGTCGGTTAAGGAACGTCGCCGTCATAGCACACGTCGACCATGGTAAGACGACTCTAATGGACCGACTTCTCCGTCAGTGTGGTGCCGAGATCCCCCACGAGCGGGCCATGGACTCCAATAGCCTCGAGCGGGAGCGGGGAATTACTATTGCTTCCAAGGCAAGAACAACCGTCCATGTTTTGTATTGGCAATGATACTTTTTGGCGTAAAGCCTTGCTACCCCAACTCTGTTAAACTTCTTTTCATTTTATTTTATTTTGAATTAGCTGTCATAGAGATATAACAACCGTCCATGTTTTGTATTGGAAATGCTAATGAACAAAATTAAATTAATTATTGAGCATGGATAGCGTTCATAATTGTTTATCAAAATCGTCATTCATCAGCATTATTTATAGGGATTTTTAACATCACACATTCAATTTTTACAAGCACCATTAATTTTTTATACTACTCACTCCCATTCAGTTTGTTTAGATATTATTATATATGAACCTGTTCTATGAACTCTTATTAATCGACCACTCTAGTTAATTGGTGTTAGTGTAACGGAATTTTCCCTTAAGTTAAAATGATATTCTTGTGAATATTTTTATAGAATACTTATTTTACTTATTTATAAAGAAAGCCATTCATTTTCTTTTAATGTTCCCTTTGAGAAAAATTATAATTGTGTTCTTTATTATATTTGAATCTTCCTATGAATAAAATACAAATCAGAAATAATATTATCATCAAACATATAAATCCCTTTTTTGTGAACTAAATGAGGCTATAATGAATAAGGATACGATATAACTTACAATCATATCCAAATCTGTTCCCAAACGGATCAAAAGATGTGATAGATGTGACTATGTGCACAACTTGGGAGGATATGAAACAAGGCCTATAAAAATTTGTGTGAGGAATAATGAAACATTAGAAAGTGGAATATAGAGTATAGCTTAAAGTTTAAAGCTTAAGTGAACTATTTCTAATTAGTTTAAAGTTTATTAAGAAGCGGTTTAGTAAGGGTTTGAAAAATAGAATTGGTATACCAATTTTTTTCTTTCAAAAATTAGCCTGTATAGAAGTAGAATCCCTATTAAAAAAAATAGATTTGTTCCCAAATTTAATGAAATAAAGGTCAAAATTAGTTAATATCATCTAGCTATCCCCTCAAGACAACCTTTTATCATAAGTGTAATTTTATCAATATACCTTCATTTTTGAAGTGCATAAAGTTTACACAAGAGCATGAACTTAGTAATTAGTTAAGCCTCTAAATTAACATTAAATTACCTATTTATCAGGATTTTAGTGAGTTACTTGTTACAATAAACAAACGTTCATGAACATAAACGGGCAAATGGATCTTGTTCAAACTTGTTCATCTATATATTGGTCTTTGAAAATCTTTTCAAAATTTTTGCTTACGTAATTAAATAAAAGAAGATTTTAGACTAATGACTATTGTGTTTTTAATCCAGTGTACTATTTAACTTATGGCCCTAATCCCTTTTTTCGTACTTGAATATATCTTGAAGTATCCATTTTTTTCTTGCTTGAAAAATATCTTGAATTATTATGGTTTTTCATTTCATCAAATATACTTGGATGCCATTAGATGAAATAGTTGCACTAAGATGAAGTTATTTTCTACAGGTTACTTCAATTTCATGGAATGACATTGAACTCAACATGGTTGATACTCCTGGCCATGCTGATTTTGGTGGGGAAGTATGTTGTTTAGGATCATTTTGAATTCCATTTGCTTATGGAACCAGACAATTTGTCTTGATTAGGTTGTAATCAGCTGCAATGCCATATGCTGTAGGTTGAACGAGTCGTTGGAATGGTCGAAGGTGCTGTGTTAGTTGTTGATGCTGGAGAGGGTCCACTCGCGCAGACGAAATTTGTTTTAGCAAAAGCTTTGAAGTATGGACTACGCCCTATTCTTCTTCTAAACAAAGTTGATCGGCCATCTGGTACGTTGCATTCATTTTAATATTACGTTGCATTATGGTTATATTATTTGTGTACATTAAAACATTCAGGAAAAAAAAGCACTGATGATTGCTGCTGTTAGAAAAGTCCATGTAAAGGCCCATATATGAGCCCATTTATATTCTTGTTTTTCTCTCTTTCTTTTAGTCCCACATTGTGTATAAGGGACTCCTCTCTCTTTCTCCCTCCTATATATATGTATTCATACATTGTATTTATTAGAAGAGAAAATATATACAAGGTCCTGCTCTTTTCTACATGGTATCAGAGACAGGTTCGATCCGGACCCGCGGTCTCTAATTTCTCTGACCGCCAGCCCCTCCTGCGGTCTCTAATTTCTCTGATCGGACCATGCGAGCTCCTCATTCCAGCGGTCTCCTCTTTCTTTGACCGCACCCCCCCAGCGACCTCTGCCGCTCCCTGCTTCGCAGTCCCGTGAATGCTTCTCGTTTTTTTTATATAGCCTCCTCCTTTGACAAGTGGACCCACCCCACCCCACCCCCCTGCGCTGCTCGCAGCGCCCTCCTCAGCGGTCTTGCCTCAGCAGTCTGCCGAGCTTCAGCAACCTCCTCAGCGGTCTCGCCTCCTCAGCGGTCTCGCCTCCTCAGCGGTCTGCCAAGCTCTCGACCTCCTCAGCGGTCTCGCCTCCTCAGCAGTCTGCCGAGCTTCAACGACCTCCTTCCAAGCAGACTAAGATCGTGCGGACTTCTCTCAGCGGTCTGCCGCTCCTCCTGAGATCGCACCGAGCAGTCTAAGATCGTGCGACCTCCTCTCGACGGTATGCCACTCCAGCGGCCTCCTCCCAGCGACCTCCTCCTAGCAACCTCCTCCCAGCGGCCTCCTCATCGCGGTCTGACCAGCTCTGGTCGTGCGGCCTCCTTCCAGCAAGCGTTCCTACTCGCTGCGGCCTCCTCCAGCGATCTTCTTGCGACCTCCTCCGGGGAGCTGCTGTGCTCTGGTCGTGCGGCCTCCTTCCAACAAGAGTTCCTACTCGCTGCGGCCTCCTCCAACGAGCTGATTGCTTCTAGCTGCGGTCTCCATGCTCCTTGATCGCGCGGTCTTATTATCGAGTCACCTCTCTACCCTCCGTGACTTCATGGGATCTTCGATGGAATCCTCCGCCCTGCCTACATCTTCTCCGACAGGTCGCATGGCTCCTACTCCGGAGGTGCGTGATGAGTTGAGGATCACCACCATCTTCCTTGCTGGAAAGAAGAACTTTGTCGAATGGGTGCATTCGGTCAGACGGGTCCTCCATTCTAAGGGACTTATGCATCATCTTAATAAGGGTCCTCCTTCTGCACCTACATATGACTGGCTACGGGACGATGGCCGTGTTCAGACCTGGCTCCTCAACGCCCTTGATGGCGAACCCAATGACCATGTATCACGAGACGGCCAAGACAATGTGGGATGAACTTCATTCTCTCTACTCCGACAAGGACAGTCTCCAACACCTATATGACATCCTCACGGATCTTCAGACTCTAGACACTGGTGGTGCTGCCGACTTGACCTCTTTTGTTGCTCAAGCTAAAACTTTGGCCGAAGCCTGGATCCGACATCAGCCGGCTACTACGGATCTCGCTGCTCAACGTGCTCAGAAGGAAGCCGTTTGTATTGCCATGATGATGGCTCGTGTCCCGCCTCATCTTCAGAGCGTTCGAGCTCAAATCCTCTCATCAGCTGCTATTCCATCACTCTCCGATGTCTGCTCCATGCTGCTAAAGGTATCACCTCCTCCTGATACTACGGGACCTCCCTCACCGGCCCTCCCTCACCGACCCTCCTTCAACAATCTTCTGCGCCATTACTGTCTCTCCCTCCTTCGGCTCGTGGAGGACGTTCAGGGCCTCGGGGAAGGGGTCGCGGTGACCGGCCACGTCCTAAGTGTTCCTTCTGTGGTAGGGATGGACACCTTGAGACGACTTGCTACCGCAAACATGGTCTGCCTCCCCGTCTGATTGCTTCTATTGCTGCTGACAGTCCCTCAGCCACTCGTGCTGATCTTGAAGAAGTCCGCCTCCAGCTTCAGCAACTCCACGACATGCTCAATCTCCCACCTGCCTCAGTTGCCTCCGCCACCTCCATCTCCAATGAAGGTATCACTTGTCTCTCCACTAGTCCACGCTGGATAGTGGATTCAGGTGCCACTCACCATATCACCTCGTTGAAACCACACCAATACTTGGAAGCTCCGCATCCTAAGTGTATCACAGTGGCCAATGGCGACACCGTTCCGGTCTCAGGCTCTGCGGATATCTTCCTCAACTCCTCTCTCCCTCTCCGCTCGACTCTTCATGTCCCGGGCTCCCCATTTAATTTACTTTCCGTTAGTCACCTCACTGCCGATTTAGACTGTTCAGTAACATTCACCTCTTCTTCTTTTCTGATGCAGGATCGACGGATGCAGACTATCATTGGTAAGGGACGACTGCAAAACGGGCTCTACCTTCTTGATGTTTCTCCTACCATCCTCTCTTCAGTCTCCTCAGTTGAGTGGCATCGGCGTCTTGGACATGCGCCTCTTCCAGCCTTCAAAAGGCTCTTCCCAATATCTCTCTTCCTGCTTTTAAGTGTGACTCATGTATTTTGTGGAAACAACATCGTTCCTCTTTTCCTTCTCATTGTACTCGGAGCTCTGCTCCTTTTGTTTTAGTACATTCTGATGTTTGGGGACTCTACAAAGTACCTAGTATCTCTGGTTATCGCTATTTTATTACCTTTATAGATGTTTACTCTCATACAACATGCTTGTATTTACTTCGTGATCGCTCTGAGCTTCACCGTGTATTTCGGGCTTTTGTTCTTGAGATTCGCACACAGTTCTCTGAAAACATAAAAACTCTCAGGACAGATAATGCTCGTGACTACACTAGCCATGACTTTGCGAATCTATGCTCTGAATTTGGGATCATTCACCAGCCGCCGTGTGCTTATACCCCCTAACAGAACGACGTTGCTGAACGTAAAAATAGGCATCTGCTTGATGTTGCTCGATCTCTCATGATTCACATGCAGGTACCCAAAGCCTATTGGAACTTTGCTCTGTCCACGTCATGCTATCTCACTGATGCATCCGGGGACGCATCCATTTAGTCGTTTTGGATTTATGTTCGTTTGCGTTTCTGTCTCTTTTGGATTTACGTGTGTTTTATGTTTGTCACCATGATGCATGTTTGTTGTTTTCAAATGTTTGTCGTAATAATGTTGTATGTTTGTTTTACTTTCGGCTTATTGGCCCGACCAGCCAATAAGACCTTAAATAAATAGGTCCGTTAACGTTGAGTAGTGTGCTACACATGTAAAAGGATAAATTAAACAAATTGCATAAAATACATTTTACTAAATTAATTTTAGAAATGACTTCTGAGATTCATTTAGTAAGGGAGTAAGTACCTTCAGTTTTCCAACGCCAATTTTGGAACCTTTCACCCGTCAAAAGCCATTGCTGCCTATTAATTTCTCTATTTAAATGCCTTCCGTTTTCCCTGTTACCTATACCTTTAAGGGCCCATTAACTCATATCAATTTCCAATCTACTGTTAACGTTCTTTCCACCATTGTTATTTAAAGAGCTGGATTCCTCTTGAGAGAAGTAACCTGGAGGAAACGAGAAGCAGTTGACTGTTCCTGCTTCTCGACTTTCCAGGAGACTCCCGCCGCGGTATTTTCTCGCTGCCGCCGCCTGCCACCAGTCCGTAACGAGCCTCCGTCGACTCCACCGAGGGGAAGGTTAGCTTACGGCTTCCTTTCCCTCGCCACCTCTAGCTACGCCCTCTGCGTTTGTTGTTCTCGACGTCCCGCCCAGCTCCTCTCCGAACCTGCCAGCCAGGAAACTCCTCACCACCCACTATTAACCCATCGCCTACCTCCCCGAGCCCTACCAGCACCAAATTCCCCTCCACGTCTCCTCCCCGTCCAAGCCCGTGACGCCCCAGTCCCATGTCCACCCAAAACTCCAACCCAACAAGCTCATTTCTTTCCGCCAGCCCCTATCAGCCCGGTCCACCCACTGTCCACCTAAACCTCCCTGTCCAACAAGCTCACCCGAGCCCAACCCCGTCCAGCCCCAGGATTCTCTAGCCAACCAGCCTCGTTCTTCCCTGGAAACGCGAAGGTACAATTTCGGCTCCCTCATTATTAGAGTAATTTTATGCAATTTAATTTTAAGTGATCGCCCACATTTATCCTCAAGCACACTCTCCCGTTGACGTGAATTTCTCAGATTCATTGATGTCTTTGCTGCTAAACATTCGTTGAACGCTTGCGGCGTGATTAAAACTCGCTTAAAACTCTCTGCTAACCATTAGGCGCTTCGACTTGAGTATAGATTTATTTAACCAGGTTCCCTCTCTCTCAGGAGCTAAGTGCGGCTGGACAAAAGCTTGTTTTAAAAAAAAAAAAAAAAACACTATCTCCGACTATTTTTAAATTTAGCCTACATCACTCACCTACCTTCCTCTGTCCTCCAGCATGCTACTCCGTTTAGCCTCCTTTTCACCTCCACTCTGACATTCTCTCTCACACCCCGTATATTTGGTTGTACCTGCTACGTCCACATTCTCGGTCCGTCCACGGACAAGTTGGCTCCACGGGTGGCCAAACACATGTTTGTTGGCTATTTCCGCACTCAAAAAGGTTACGTTTGCTACTCTCCTGCTACACGTAAAGTGACCGTGTCTGCTAATGTTACCTTTCAGGAGGACCAACCTTTCTTCACCGCTCCAACACTTCCACTTCCAACACAATCCTTCCCTCGACCAGTTATTCCCGTTACCACTCCTCTACCAATACGTCCTCCCGACTCGGCTCCTGCTCTCTAAAAATCCCCTCCTCTCCGTGTCTACACCCGTCGCCCTCCTCGCTCCGTTGCCCCAATGCAGTCGGCTTCGACCTCTGACACTCTGCGCTCTGCTGATCCGGCACCGGCCTCCACTGCTCATCCCTTGGCGAACTCTGTATCTTTACATCGCCTCTCCCCACAACTTCACACCTTTGCTACGTCATTATCCTCTATTTCTATACCTAACTCTGTGCAGGAGGCTCTCCAACATCTTGGCTGGCGGGCAGCAATGGATGAAGAAATGGCAGCCCTCTGGGCTAATCAGACATGAGACCTGATCTCTCTCCCTCCAAATCAGACTGCTGTTGGGTGTAAATGAGTCTTTGTCATCAAGCATGCTCCTGATGGGACAATTGACCGTTTGAAAGCTCGACTGGTTGCTCGTGGCTTTACTCAACAACAAGGTCTTGATTATGAGGAAACATTTTCTCCAGTGGCCAAACTCAACACAGTTCGTGTCCTTCTCTCAGTAGCCGTACATCGCCAATGACCCTTACATCAACTGGTTATCAAGAATGCTTTTTTGAATGGTGACCTACAAGAAACAGTCTACATGCAACAACCTCCCGGGTTTGAGACCACGGGGGAGTCTCGAGTATTTCACCTTAAGAAGTCAATCTATGGTCTCAAACAATCCCCTCGGGCATGGTTTGACAAGTTCAGTAAGGCTGTTCGGGAAGTTTGCTTTACTCAGAGCTCGACAGACTTCTCTCTGTGCACACGACATCGAACAACATGAACGGTTCTTCTGTGGTATATGTTGATGATATCCTAATCACTGGAGATGATTCAAAGGGAATACAAGCTGTCAAACAACACCTTAGCTCCGTCTTTCAAACAAAAGATCCGGGGAACCTTCGATACTTCCTTGGTCTGGAAATCGCGAGACGCCCTGATGGACTTATCCTCTCCCAACGAAAGTACTGTCTCGATCTTCTTAAGGATGCGGGCTACTCTGGATGCAAGCCAATCAACACTCCTATGGATGCCAATCACAAGCTGTGTGCACATACCTCCGATGCTGATCCCCCTCTTACAAATTCAAAATACTATCGAAGACTTGTTGGGAAACTGATTTACCTAACGGTCACAAGACCAGTATCTCCTTTGCTGTTGGAGTTGTCAGTCGGTTTATGCACTCCCTTCGGATGTCTCATCTTCAGGCTGTTGAACGCATCCTAAGATATCTAAAAACAGCCCCTGGTCAAGGGCTGGTATACAAAACCTCATCTTCCATTCCGACTTTGGTTGCGTATTCTGATGCAGACTATGCTGGTTCCCTGGATGATCGTCGTTCCACCAGTGGATTTTGTACTTACTTTGGAGGACACCTTGTTACCTGGCGCAGTAAGAAACAAGCTGTGGTTGCTCGATCTTCAGCTAAAGCAGAGTACCGTTCGATGACGTCAGTTGTCTCTGAGCTCACATGGCTTGAAAGTCTCCTTGCTGATCTAGGAATAAAACTTCCCTCACCAGCTATCTTACTATGTGACAGTCAAGCCGCTATACATATAGCCAAGAACCCAGTCTTTCACGAAAGAACAAAACACATTGAAGTGAACTGTCACTTCATTCGGGAGAAAGTTCAAATAGAAGAAGCTAGAATTAAAGCACGTTCCCGGTACTGACCAAGTTGCTGATATTCTCACCAAGGCCCTACCAAGTACCATATTTTATCAGTTCCTGTCCAAGCTGGGTGCTTACGATTTGTACGCTCCAGCTTGTGGGAGAGTGTTAGAAAAGTCCATGTAAAGACCCATATATGAGCCCATTTATATTCATGTTTTTCTCCTTTTCTTTTAGTCCCACATTGTGTATAAGGGATTCCTCTCTCTTTCTCCCTCCTATATATATGTATTCATACATTGTATTTATTAGAAGAGAAAATATATACACGGTCCTGCTCTTTTCTACAGCTGCCATGGCCAGTAATACTGTGTATTAGCATGATTCTCTGATGTTTTTTCCTAGTTACAGGCTATCCTAGATGTCCTTAATAAGAAACATATGTTCAAGTATGTTAATTAGTCAGAGATTAGCAAAACTAACAATGGTTAATAAAATCATTGCATACGCCTCTTTGAAAGATACGTAAGCTTTCCTCATGTAAAGATTTCAAAAAGTGGAGAGTTGGAGCTACCTCCACTAATGCAACGCAAAGACCTCTTTGTGCTAGCAAGGATCCTCTTCCTGCTAGTAAGGAGTCTCTTCCTGCTAGCAAAGATCCTCCTGTATTTGTGTTTGGAGTAACTTTGAATAAGAAGGATGGAGGTTGCAGTATTTTCAATTACTGTCCCCCTCCTCCAGTCAAAAGACTAGAAAGGCCTTGCTCCAGGGAAAAAGGCAAAGGAAAAGGAGAGACAATAAAAAGCTCTATCATGCCTATGTATGTGGTCAATGATCACCGACTGTTGACTGCACCGATCGCTGATTGCCGACTGGCCGATCAACAATCCTAGGGAAGAAGGGATGACCATACTGTAGCTGCTCGACCACAGGTTTTCTGACAGCCGATCACTAACCGTCGGCCGCAGGTCCGCAACACCGATCAACGATCACCGACCACTTCTCCTTCCCACAGTCATCGACCTGTATAGGTCACATGTAGTCCAACTAATAAAATCTTCAGCTGCTCCTTTTTATCCTTCTCCTATTAGAAAGAATAGATATATTCGTTTCTCTTGTTTCTGTTGTGGTAAAGTTAGCCATTTTATGACTGATTTTTGGTATAACACCTATTCCAGATGTAATCTTTACCAAAGTAAGCCAAGAGTTGGTATAATCTTCACTGCTAATGGTCCCAAGTCTAGTTTGGGACTGTAATCATTCTGAGTGCAGGTATCCGTGTTATCTTGATGATCTCTCGGTAGCTTAGAATTTACATTTCTACATTTACCTTCTGCTTTATTATTATCTGCTTGCTATTTCTTTCGTTATTTCTGTGTGAATCTAAGTTGAACATTATGTGATTTGGATAAGGGTTTTCTAGAAGAAATAATTTTTATTCTCTATTCATCCACATCTAAAGAAATATTCAGATCTCATTCCACACTTTCAAATAGGAGTCTGATATGATGTAGGAATGTGTCAATTCCATCGTAAAGGACTTCTCTGAAGTGAGGCTCCATATTAAGCCCCTGATTCCCGAAAAGTTACGTCCATGGTAACAAAGGTTTTCTTGGTCACATGATGAAAACATTTATAACCTTTTTACATCGGAGAATACCCCATAAAGACACTTCAAGGCTCGAGAGTCAAGTTTGGATTTATGATGCACATGAACGAAGTACACACACCCAAATATACGAAGGTGAAGTTGAGTGAGAGTAATCTAGAGAGTAGTAAGGGGAGTTTTATGTCCAAGGACATGGGTAGACATACGATCAATGAGATAGACGATAGTGAGAACAACATCCCCCAAGTAATATTTAGAGAGGTGCATCTTAAGTAAGATACATAGTGCTACTTCAAGGACATGTTGGTTCTTGCGCTCAAGTACCCCATTCTGAGCGGGAGTATGGACACAAAAGGTTTGGTGTATAATGCCTAGGTCACTGAGGTACCTCTCCAATCGAGAGTCAATGTACTCATGACCATTGTCACAACGTAAAAATTTAATTACAGTATTGAATTGAGTAACTATCATTGTTTGGAAATGCTGAAAAAGAGGAAATACTTCATTTTTGTTTTTCATCAAGTAAACCCAAGTGCAACGAGAAAAACAATATAAGAAAGTAACAATCTAAGAATAACCAGAAATAAATGCAACATGACAAGGGCTCCAAACATCAATATGAATAATAATAAAAAACGCAATACTAGGCGCGGAAACATAATTAAATGAAACACGCCGATATTTACTAAGTTCACACACATCACAATTAAATGTTTCAAATAACAAATTAGACATAGTAGGAAAAAGAAGTTTCATAGTAGAGATAAAATGATGTCCTAAATGATAGTGCTAGGTGTTGAAGCCAGGTAAATCCTAGCTCCAAATGTTCGGACCTAAGTACAACCTGAGTCTACTGATTCCGTGATCCGGTAATTTGGATCCAAAGGCTAGAGTTAAGGAGATGAGGAAAAAACCACAAATAGACCCCAGAGCGTTTCAGCAAGGAGGTCCCACCACGTGGGTCCAGAAGTTTGAGAGAAACTTCCCCTTCATAACCACAAATGGCTGAGCTTGGTATGAGGAAGACACTGTCTTGATGAGTATCTCGTCGAAGGGGAAACCCTTTTTTAGTTTTTGAGAGAATGCCTTTCTTTGTACCCTTGGGGGTCTATTTATAGACAAATCCTAAGAGAGGGGGGGGGGGTATGTATGCGACTACCCGGCCCTGCGAGGTTGTCTTTCAGGATCTGGAGATCTGACGACTATTGAAAGATCTCGCCCACGCCTGGCGAGATGCTGTTGATGGTCGCCACCTAGGTGAGTAACTTTAAGGCTTGCTGATAGTCGTCTGCTTGGGCGAGTAACCCTGATACGTGCATCCGACATTAAATGCCCCTGTGAGTTGCTTGCTGTCTTTGACTTGACCTTTGACTTTAACTTCTGCCCACGTGTCATGAACGGGTCCTACCCTCGAAGAATATGAGTTGCACACAATCCCCGCTCTTTGCGAGCAACGAAGTGGCTTAGAAAGAAACATCCAACCTTTATTCGGCGAGGGTCTTCTGGCGAGTATCGGTCATACTCGAAAGCATGGCGAGTATCGATCATACTCGAGTATTCAGCTGGTACGTGCGAGTTTCGTTCTTTCTCGATGGCGTCTACCGATGATGCAGCTGCTCGCATGTTGTCTTATGCCAGGAACTTCTCGGAGAAGAAGTTCAAGAAATCCATTACTCGCCAGGACGAGCTGGAGAGTTTCGTCCACCGCTTTTTGCTGGAGGGATATCGCGCGAGCTTATCGGAGAGGGACGAGCGGATAAACTCGCTCGTTGAGGGGAAGCTCGCCTTTCCCATCTCCCACTTCGAGGTGGGTTTGCGCCTCCCTCTCTGGTCGGAGTTCTACCAGATCCTCCGTTACTTCGGCTGGGTCCCCGCGCAGATCAACACCAACGACGTCGCCATCATCATGGGTTTCCTCTGCTTCCTGAGGGCGGAGAGGATCCCGTTCGATCTTGCCATTTTCCGGAAGGTCTTCTATTTGGGCGCGACCAAAGACGGGGTGATGTACTTCGGTAGTCACCTTTGCTCGCTTGCTGGAACCTCAAACAAGGTTCACCGTTGGATTGAACGCTTCATCTTCGTCGCTAGCGACTTTGGAGGGATCCCTTTTCGTCCGCAGCAACCACCTGGCGAGGTGTTCCTTGCCCCTGCCTTGCAAGGTGCTCGCGAAGAGTTCTGCAGGGCGATGAAGAGCAGAAGGTTCGACGTCGTCTTTAGGCGGCAGCGCGTCGACCAACTCGAATACGCCGTGTCTGGAGAAGTTAATATCGCTTTGAGCGAACAAAATGTAGTTCGAGTACTTGTTCCTGTGATAACCTTTATTTTTCAGGTGTTCGCCAGGTTCCCGCCACCGTTCTTTCGCCGGCGGGCGAGTCCACTGTTATGTGTTCTTCCTTCAGTTATCTTATTTACCTCGTCGCGTGTATTGAGTCATAGTTATTAGACTCGTAGTAATGTTTTAGTATTTTAATATTGTTTGCATTTTATGTATTTACGGGTAGGCCACCCGGGGTTCTATATATAGACCCATCTCATGTATTTGGAATTAAACAATGAATTATGAAAGTTCTCTTCTCTCTCTAAATTCCTCTCTCTCTCTCTCTCTCTCTAAGCTCTTCTCTCCTTCCTCCCTCCTCCAACATTTTGTCTTTTCTGTTTTAATCGAAGTTTTTTTTTCTAAGTCCATCACATCCCCCCATTCTTTTCTTATTTCTCTTCCTAACCACACACCTTCCTCATATTTCATTTGATGAACATTCAACTTAGCGCCACGGATGCGGGCGCCCTCCACTCGATGCTGCTGAAGTGGTCGACGACGTTTCAAGCTACCATGTCTCGCCCCGAGGCCAAGCTTGATCAATTGGGATACGTTGACGTTCCGTCACCGGCTGTTCCACCACCGGCTATTCCGCCACCGGCTGTTCCGCCTCCTCCACCACCGGCTCCTGCCTTGCCGGTCCCACTCTCCAAGCCCGCACAGCTTGGGCTACCTCCGCCGTCCTTGTCGCCGTCCTCGTCGCCGCCATCGCCGCAGTCACCGCCTCTGTCTGCCCTTGCTCCGCCGGCCCCTGCCTTGTCGGTCCCTCCAGCCTCGTCGCTTTCTGCTTTGCCGGCCGCCTCACCGCTGGTTTGCGCTCTGTCGCCTCCGACCACGCCACTATCTTTGCTGTCGGCCAATACTCTGTCGGCCCTTTCGACCGCATTACCGTTGCTGCCTCGCACCGCATCGCCGGTCTCGCCGGACCCCTTCCTTCTGCCGGACGTTGTTCCTTCGGTTTCCCTGCTGCTCCGGCCTTCCGCCGCTCCGCCGGACCACTCGGCCCCAGTCCTTGCGTCACTCGTCTTTCCGACGGCGCCACCACCACTCCTCGCCGCCACTACCACCGCGACGACCTACCAGGCGCTATTTTGGCGCGAGATCAAAGAGCCCGAGAAACCGAACATCCTACTGGAGTTTGAGCTTGAGGACAAGCTCAAAAAGAAGGACGAGTGGAATGTTATGTGTTATGATCCTCCTTCAGTTATCTTATTTACCTCGTCGCGTGTATTGAGTCATAGTTATTAGACTCGTAGTAATGTTTTAGTATTTTAATATTGTTTGCATTTATGTATTTACGGGTAGGCCACCTGGGGTTCTATATATAGACCCATCTCATGTATTTGGAATTAAGCAATGAATTATGAAAGTTCTCTTCTCTCTCTAAATTCCTCTCTCTCTCTCTAAGCTCTTCTCTCCTTCCTCCACCCTCTAGGGTTTCTTCTTCTCTCATCCCCTCCTCCACCATTCTAGGGCTTGCCCTTTGTATCTCCGCCTCCAACAATCCGGCAACGATCCAAGCCCATAACATCCACTCCCCCCGCGTCTCCTGTCGCGCGAGCGTGTCCTCAGGACGAGGAGGGCAGTCCTGAGACGGATTCCCCTCTTCGGGAGGTGCTTGCTGGACTCGATGCTCCGACCGAGATCCTCCGCGCTGGTGGTCGATCGGACGAGGGCGAGCCCTTGATGAAGAAGAGGAAGAAGGAGATCGCCCAGAAGATGGAGGAGCGGGAAAAGGAGCGCGAGGACAGCGTCCCCGAGAACCATACAAACTTTGGGCAAGGCTCGTGGAACACCGATCTGGAGGGCGAGACTCTCCTCGCGTGGAGCAGGAGAAGGAATGAAGTTCGCCTCAGCTCCCGCCTACCCTCCTGGAGCGAGGATGCGGAGCCGAACGATGATGCCTTCTGCGTCACGTTCGGCCTCTATGGGCGCGATGACGTGCGCCTTTGGAGCATAAAATGCACGCCTGAGTGCAATTTTTGTTGTAAACATTTTTTTCAAAATAATGAAAAAAATAATGCAAGAACTCAATAAATTTTGTATGATTTAGTGCTTTTGAAATATAATCGAGTGTTGAGATTTCGATATGATGCAAGCGACCTATTGATTTTATTTTTTAAGAGATATAAATGATAGTATTGAACGATTAATAAGTAGAATAGATGAATCTGTTCAAGAAGATGAATTGATGTTGATGCTGATTATTTAAAATGAATGTGGTTGCGCCTTGCCTTCTTCAGGAGCGCGCCTGCGCCTAAGCTCCAAAACCCCTTTGCGCTTTGGTACGCCTTGCGCCTTTAATAACTAAGTCATATCATACCACTCGAAGTAGTGGCCCATCTCCTGAAGCCAATCACTAAAAGTCTTCGGGTCAAGCTGACCATCGATGGTTTGGGCATTAACGCATATGCGACGGGTAATCTGGTCCTCATCGCGTGTTACTCGGCGCGACTCACGATATTCGTCGAAGTAATCATCCCGCTTGTAGTCATAACGGTCCCGAGCTCTATCACGAGGAGCTGGACGTCGTGGTGGAGCAGGTACAGGCTGACCGTCTTGAACGTGATCGAGAAGTCTCTTCCGGTGTAGAGCAGGCTCTCGATGTGGAGCGACCTCTCGTGGTGGCTGATTCCTAACACGCACGTCTTATAGAGGGAAGGAAGCCCGTTCTTCCTCAGAGGAAAACATCATGTGGAGTGGGTGAGTTTTCCCTGTTTTGGGAAGTGGAATGCTCTCGCTGATCCTCAATGACGCCGATGCTGGTGCGAAGATCGCCATATAGTGCGGTCAATTGAACGAATCGATCTATCATCAATTGTTGAAATTCCGCCGGTGTCATTTCAGAATTGGAGTTGGTGGCTCTTTCGACCGTAAGGTTCAGGTCAGACATGGATTGACGGTAAGACCTACCACTACGTAACATGCATATGATCCTATACTGAGCTCTAATACCAAATCTGACGCATGGTAGTGATGCATTCTAAAATCTGAAATTGATTTCAAAAGATATTGTTTTGTGTTCAACTTTAAAACTTAGTGGTATAGCTAGATGTCTCGAGTTTTAACACGCGTTAAATTAACCAAAGATTTGCAAACTCGCATAAGGCGACTAACACTTGTCCACTTTCAACAATAAAATCAACTCATCCACATGCGTCACAATGAGAGAGGAAACGATAATAGATGAAAACTAGTTAACGACAAAATAGAAGTAAGATTAAGTTGGGCAACAAGTTCTGAAAATATTAATCATCCGCATGCATTCATGAAAAGTGGACCAAGAGTAATCGAAATGCAAAATGGGGTGAGGGTTATACTAACATCGTGTGCAACGATGATTTCCAGTTGGGGCCGAGGGAAAAAAACACTTCTGGACAGTGGCTCGGCTTGGTGAGGAACCCGAGTGTGTACTGGAGAAGTGCGGAGACTGGCTGTCGGAGGCCTATAGGTGATACCAGGCCGGGAAAACAAGTGGAGAAGGCTCAGGAGGTAGTCGTTGGACTAGTCGCACGGTTCCAACGTCTGTTGGCGTCGGAAAATTGGAGAAGAGTCAGATCTGGTCTGGTCGACGAGCCCGACGGCAGACCCAGCCGAGGACGCCTGGGTCGAGGAGTTCACTGGCGACGCCGATGGCTCGAGGAGGACAGTCATCGGCGTCAGGAGGAGGATCCGACGAGGTTTGCGGGCAATAACGAGCAGAGGAGAAGTACTCTTTGTCCGTTTCCTGTCCCATCCCCCATTCCTGAACCGGCAGTGGGCTTTAAATCATAAAAGGGAAGGAGGTTACTTTAGCCTCATTTAATTAGGGCTTAATGGTAGGGGTTTCAAAAGGCTAAGTAAATAGAGGGGGCCTTAAAAGATAATCAGCCGACAGTCAAGGGGAGCTGAATGGTTTGTTTTAAAAGTTGGGGGGCAGTTTTGATAAAGACCAAGATAATCAAAGGCTGGCAGTTTCGTTAATCAAATGGGAATAAAGGAGGAATGTCAAGAGTTTTGATAATAAACATCTAAAATTTTAAGAAAACTATTATATTTAATAATTTCATTTCTTGCCTGCCCAAAGTAATCATAGTCCTAATTTGACGGACCAATTTATTCAGGATTTTATTGGGCGGTCACACCAATAAATCGTACGAACATTTGCGCAATCGCGGTACAAAACAAACAAAAAACATGAGAAATAAAAAACAAACTGGCGCGATGACATGCACTACAAAATATTTAAATAAATGCAGTAAAATAAATATAGATGCAATTTGGGTTGCATCAGGTAGGTTGTGTAGTGGTCTGTGCCGACTCTAATGCAATTCTAAAGTGAGTGTGCGGAATGGACTTAAGCGCATTTACACTATGTGATGCATGGATACTTCAATTTAAAGTACGGAAATGAACTTACTAGCAAGTAGAACTTTACAAGATGGACAGTAAACACAAAGTTCACAATAATTTTAAGTTAGCAAAATCTCAATTGCTTTCGCATATGTTGTTATCCGCCACAAATTTCACAAATGTAGACTTATAAAATTAGGGAAAATGCAACAATAGCACGATAAGGTTAATTCCCAAACAAATATGAGGTTGTTTCCAATATTAAATAACGAAGTAAATAAAACACAGTACAAAAATAACTCACATATCAATGGAAATACGGCGGCGGACAAGTGATGGTGGATGGCTGTTGCGTGGGGTGGATTTGATTGCATGTATTAAGGCTTGCAGTGGGGATGGGTGCTGTTATGTTGGCCATAATTGTGGTTTGCTGTGGGGAGGAAAGCTGGGAGGTTAAGAACAGGGAAACAATACAACAGGGACGAGACTGGATGGAGCCTGCAACAACGAGGAAGTTGATGAACAGTTAGCTAAACCTTGTTGGAGGCGGGAGTGGACTGGCTGGAACCAGTGCGTGTAAGGAAAGAAGATGAATAACGACAGTTTTGGAAGGAGGCTCTGTGGAGGCGTTGATTTAGTGGAGGCGAATGAGGGGAAGGAGTCGAGCGTCTCTGTACAGGGGAAAATGAAGATCGAGAACTTGAATGGGGGAACTTTTTGGCTGCGGAGGGAGTTGCAGCTGGGGCTTCGATATCTCTGGCGAGGAAGAGGGAGGTGAACAAGGGATTTATCGGTGCAGGGAGGAAGATGAACGACTAGATCAAAACGCTGTGAGATGCTTAACGGCAAAGGGGAAAAACGATACGACTGGGGCGTTGATCTTTTGTCGAGAAAGAAGGATCTGCACAGAGGAGCGGGCAGTTACCTCCAATCGAGGGAAATCGTGGTATAAGGGGGAAGCTAGAGGCGGTTTCCTCCACGACAGGGATCATCAGTGCTCGTTAACAGTGGATAGAAATGAAAAAAGATAACTGAAATTTACCGGAATGTCGCACCTCGGGTCTCACGGCGTCACACCACGGATGATTGCCGGATCTGAATTCGCTCACAAATTCAACAATGAAAATAAATGAAGCATCCACCCCTATTTATAACAAGAAGGGGCGGTTGAGCACCGGGTGTGAACGACTATGATTGTTCGTTACGCCCGATGTCCTAAACACTAAATACACGTCCAAATAAATAAATTAAATACATATAATTAATAAAACGACGTTCCGGGCGCGCTCGCGGCCTCGGATCGCCGATCCGATCAACGCCTCCTGCGCGAATATACGAATGCAGGCCTTGCCGTCTGGTGACCCGTAGTCCAGCGCCGATCTCCATCATACAACCAAGATAATATGAATGAGAATTGTAAAGTGTGGTTGCATAGTGTAGGTTTAACACATCGGGCCATGCTTGACAAGAACAAATAAAAAATAATGATTCATGAAGCTTAACCCAAATAGTAGGGATAAGTTACTGAGAATGAAAAAGATGATGATTATTGTGTGATAAGTGAATATTTTGGTGACATAAAACTAAAGTTTATATAAATATATTTGAGTTGACCATGATATCTGATTTGAATTCTAGCAACAAAGTTGCATATTGCTGAGTTGACAATGGTATTAGTCGGACTATTAAGATTAATGCCAACGGTAAAACTGAAGTTAGAGTGAGAAATAGTATGTGAAATGGTAAAGTAGCACTTATTGAAACGAGGTAGTGGAAACTTTGTTTAAATGATTTGTAAATGTATAATGTAGGGTAGAAGTGTTGAGGGCCTGCTTACTGAAAGTAGTCAGCGTAGGTTGCTGTATTTTGGGATTTCTTATTCAAAATTATGAAGAAAAGTGGCTATATTAAAGATAACATGACTATGAGGTAATAAAAGAACTCCTGAAAATAGAGTTAAGTGCTTATCTATACTTAAAATGGAATTACAACAACAACAACAACACTCAAGCCTTTATCCCACCATAGTGGGGTCGGCTATATGGATCCTCTGTCGCCATTGCGCCCTATCTTTAATCATAGTCTCACTAATGCCTAAGTACATCATGTCTTTTCTTATAGTTTCATTCCATGTCTTTTTTGGTCTACCCCTCCCCCGTTTAACATGTCTAGTGACTAAACTCTCACAACGCCTAACAGGTGCCTCTAATGGTCTCCTATGTATATGTCCGAACCATCTTAAACGAGCTTCTCACATATTCTCTACAATTGGCGCCACTCCTACTTTTATCCAGTCTCGTGTGACCACACATCCACCTAAGCATTCTCATCTCCGCAACTCCCATTTTTTTGCTCATGTACACCATTCACTGCCCAACACTCAGAACCGTAGAGCATTGCTGGTCTAATTGCAGTACGATAAAACTTGCCTTTAAGTTTTGATTGTACTTTACGATCACATAAGATCCCAGACGCGCCTCTCCACTTCAACCAACCTGCTTGGATTCTATGTATCACATCTTTATCTACACCTCCATCTTTTTGAATTATCGATCCCAAATATTTAAAACACTCACTGCGAGAAATATCTTGGTTACCCAATTTAATGACGGAGTCATCCGACCTTCTTGCCCTACTAAATTTAAGCTCTATTTACTCCGTCTTTGTCCTGCTCAACCTAAAACCCTTCTTTTCTACAGTGTCTCGCCAAGATTCAAGTTTCGTGTTTACACCCTCACGCATCTCATCGGCCAAAACAATATCATCTGCAAATAATAAACACAAAAGTATTGCTTGTTGGATATGTCCGGTGAGCTCATCTAAGATAAGGGTAAAGAGATAAGGGCTTAAAGCTGACCCTTGATGTAAGCCAACAACGATAGGGAATTTTTGTGTTAATCCTCCAGATGTCCTCACCCTGGTCACTGAATTTGTATACATATCTTTGATTACGTCAATGTATGATACATTTACACCTTTCTTTTCTAAGACTCTCCACAAGACCTCTCTTGGAACCCTATCATAAGCCTTCTCCAGATCGATAAACAACATATGCAAATCTTTGTCTTTCCCGATAGTTGTCAATGAGTCTTCTCAAGAGATGTATAGCTTCCATGGTTGACCTCCCTGGCATGAATCCAAATTGATTCTATGAGATGCTAGTCTCTCGTCATAATCCTCCAGATGTGCTCCCTGGCATAATTAAAATGGAATTATAAGAGGAAAATTCATATAGTTAATGTTGACTCAATGAGTAGTTGGAATACGGCTAATGATGCTGATTATTATGAATGCAATAGGAATCAAACAACCTCATTTTTAAACTACTTATTAGTTACATGTATGATAATTTTAATGCAAATTTTGAATAAATTTTTTCACTTTCATTGCTTTTTCTACAGTTTCTGAGGAGACGTGCAATGAGGTCGAAAGCTTGGTATTTGATCTTTTTGCGAATCTTGGTGCTACAGGTGCAATTGTGATTTGCTTTTGCATATTGCTGTCTACATGTAATCAGAGATGTTTCTGATTAAAGTTAGTTTCAAATGAGTTTTTTTTTTTTTTTGGTTTCACAGAGGAACAACTGGATTTTCCTGTTCTTTATGCTTCTGCCAAAGAGGGATGGGCTTCTTTGACATATACTAAAACTCCTGCTGATGGTGCTCGAAATATGTCCCCTTTGCTGGATGCCATTGTACAGCATGTCCCTTCTCCCTCAGCTAGTTTGGATGATCCTTTCCGGATGCTGGTTAGTGTAATAGCGTTGGTATAAATCTTATGTATCAGATTTAAATTCTGGAATGTTGTCAGTTACACAAATAAAATCTTCTTAGGAGCAAGCTTACCTTCTAAAATGTGGTTATTGCTTTTTTAGAAGAACTAGAAATAAGCTCAATGTAAAGACCCACTTCTTGGCTAATTAGGAGATTTTTCTCATGTATTGATTAGCCCCACATCTTAATTTGGAGTTAAGATATTACTCCTCCCTCCTATATATGTGTACAAATACTTCAATGTATGTGATTGTATGAAAGTAATAACAAATTTGAGCTTCAAATTTCACTTTCTATACTTGACATCGGTTCATCATGTATAACTCTTGATGATTGAGCCCCCGCTCTCGCCAATTGAGTTCTTTTTTTGCTGACCTTCCCACAATAACCAACCCACCCCGCCTTTTATAGGCACACTGACAAGTGACAACGCGCGTACTCACAGATTTTTGTACCTGAGCTCGCCAACCTCGTTCACGCTGGTGCGCTCGCTCGCTGTCTGACTCCGCAAAACTTTCTGTGTACTCGCCGACTCTCACACCTGGGTTCGCCGCGTCCCTCTGCCGTCGAACTTGCCTGTTGTATTCACAGACCTTTCCAGCCTGCATCGCCGCTCCTTCCAGCCATAAGACTCGTTGCTTCTTCAACCTTACATCGATCTACCAACTTCCTTTCTCCCAGTACTCGCGATCTTCCTGATTTCGAGCTCGCTGGTTCCTCTCGTGCACAAACTCGCAAGTTCCTCCTCACACAGGTCGCACCGCTCACTCCAGGCACTGAACTCGACGACTTTGGCTCTCCAGCACTCGCCATCCTCCATCATTCTGCCGAGACCCCGCTTACAGGAACTTGCCGCTCCTTGATTCCTATCCTTGTTGCCTGCTACAGCTCGTGCTTGCCGTGTGATCTCACGACTTGATTGTCTCTGCCGATAGAGCTCGCTGTTTCCAGCGCTCGCCGATAATCACTTGCGGAGGTAGTTGACTCCTTCCTCCCATCTCTCCTTGATAACATGGGGATGAATGCTGCATCCGCCTCCTCTACTATTCCAGCACTCGCTTTGGCTCCTATCCCTGACATCCATGACGAACTGTGAGTTACCACTATCTCCCTCACTAGGAAGAAAATTTGTGTTGAGTGAATACATTTGGTGCACCGAGTCTTCTATACCAAAGGTCTTATTCATTTTTTGACTCGTGACACCCCCATTGAGCCTACTGAGCAATGACTTCGGGATGATGACCGCGTACAGTCATTGATTCTAAACTGCATGGATAGTGAGCCCTATTGCATGGCTTCCATCTGGTGCAACTACGAGTGCATCAAGTGGTATCAGAGAAAGGTTGCGTTCGTTTCGTCGGTTTTAATTGAAAGGAACTGTTTTTGGTCCAAAACCAAAAACTCGTTGGTTTTGGTTTTGAGCCAAAGCTCAATACTTGCGTTCGTTTGCATGATGGTTTTCAGGCACATGAATTGAAAATTGTCATTTTTTTTGCTCGGCTGCAGGATGAAATTCAAATGCAGAAATTGAATTTTAAGTAATGAAAACGTAATAAATTTATAAAACTGACCGTGCACAGAAAAAAAGACAATAAACAAAATATAAATGTTAACCCATCACAGTTATGAAAAGAGCAATAGTGACAATGTCATAAGATCAAAATGCCCAAAATAAAACTACTAAATATCAGACTAATTGTCCAACTGCCTGCGCAACCAAGCCCTCCTGAGAAGTTCTGGCATAACCAAGAAGAGCTTGCACTTGATCTCGTTGGCGCTGAGGATGTTCATAGCTTTGATGAGATCATCCTCTGACAGTTCTGGCATAACTGACAGTGCCACGTACATTTTTTCGATCCTCGTCATCTCTCTAGGTTGAACCACGGGTGCGATTTCAACTGGGCCATCAATGTTCTGTGCAATATAAGTGACTGCCGCTGCTATCATATCAATAGCTGATGTTTTCTTCACCGTCTTCCTGGTACGACTTGACCCTACACCAGCATCATCGTCAGGAATGTCGTCCACATGAATTTCTGTGGCTGCTTCCACTCCAGTTGTTGCGGTTGCCCCAGTTGCTCTGTCTGTGCCACAGAGTGTTGCGAGGTCACCCAATTTACGATGACCTTATCTTTGTAGTGCTTGAGAGTTGGATGTGCCTACATTATAAAAGTAAAGGTAATTAGCAATCTATTAAAATGTAAGAGAGAAATGCGGGAAAAATTATATTACCTTGATATAATCGGCCCATACCTCTTCGCTGTCAACTTTCACTATATGTCATTCCCAATCCCACCCAAAACCACTTGTATCCAGAGCATTGCTGACACTTTTTGGAAGTATTTATTCCAAGGTTTTAGTTTAGCCATAATTTTTTCTTTTGTCATACGAACCTGACACTCATCCCACAAAGCAGTAATATTGGCGGTGAATGCAATTCCCTTCCACCCATTTGCACCCTTATTGTCGAGAGTTTGTTGCTCCAAAAGAGCGGAAGAAAGTGCATAATGCATTTCAGCCGTCCAATGAATATTGGAATTTTCTTTCCCTTTCCCGGCTTTATTTTTATTATTGTCCATGCTTGGCACTGTATGAAAGCAAAATAATGAAATAGCATAATGACATAATGATATCACATAATGCATAATCACATCTTTCAAAACCCATATCTATCACATAATGATATAGACAAAATACTATAACCGCACAAAATACTATCACATAATGATATCATGACTTCATTCAAACATATCTCCGTGCTGCGCTTGGTACTCATGAAACATTGTCATAGCCAAGGTATTTCTGAATGTTGTCCATTCATTTGACACTTGAATAGGTTCAACAGTATCGTCATATTTGTAACTATCCCCTCTATTAAGCTGTGCTAATATCTCCGCATCTACTTCCTCCAACAATCTTGCATTACTCACTTGCTTCTTGTCCATCAAGAAGTTGTGGAGAATACAACATGCAATAATGATGTGGACCTGTTTAGCAAGTGAGTACAATTAAAACAAATTTGCTTGGTGTATATTAAGTCAAAACTATTTGTTTCAACCTGGCGCTTGATGTCAAAGTAAGAAGGTTGACGTAAAATTGCACATCTTTTTTTGAGTAATCCGAATATTCTTTCAATAATATTTCTTTTCTTTGTGTGGCGTAGATTAAATAGTTCTTTGTAAGTAGTTGGATTATCTCCTTGAGCAGCCGGCGGCCCACTCCTGGAGATGATAATGAGTCGATCGATAAGGAGCTAGATATCTAGACCCATTTGTATACCCCACATTGACAAGATTATTTTACCTACAATGTTACATTAAATGTTATTTAGAAAGCGATCATCTCCCTATCAAGAAGAAAACACATAGAAGAAAAATATATTTACCTGCGGGAACTTCAAAGCGATCCTCCCTCTCAAGTGCATTACGCAACACTCTTGAATCTGAAGAGGAATTAATTGTAGAGGATAGCAGGAGAAGAAAAAACATCACAGCAGGAAAGAGAAAGGGGAAGAAACGTGAAACGGGAAGAACATCCAACATATTATTAATCAAGCAACCATACATATTTATAGTAGATGTCTAATACATTGAAAATTGCAGGAATACATAGGAAATAAATAAAGCCGGCGCCCCATTAAAGCTTCAGGTTGCTTCGTCTTCTGCTTCTTCTTCTTTGTCTTCGCCAGATTTCTTCGATTCTGTCAAGGGAATAAGTTCAGCATTAATTTCTTCAATACTAATGCGGATCGGAGACGCGCACCCGCAGCGGAGGACGAGTTTTGGGCCCGTTCGGGTCCGATTGGCTATTTACCATAAATGGCATACTCGGATCGATGGTCCGACTCAACGAATGCGTCCGGCCCGTCGTTCCGACACGATTTCATATATTACATTGTCATTTTTGTTTTATTTTTGATGTAATCGGGCTAATCCATCTCCGACCAATCATAGTCGTCAATGGTGGGATGCCCTAATATCTATTTATTATAAATAATAGTGTATGAGGGCTGCCATGCGCTATTGCAGAATTTGCCGTCTCCGTGGAACCCTAGATATTTTTGGCCAACAATGAGGAAAGATGCAGAAACATTTGCTAAGCGCCGCGTTCAGTGTCAGAAGTTTGCTCCACTTCAACTTCGACCAGCCCAGACACTCAGATCAATGACAGCGCCTTGGCCATTCGCAGTTTGGGGGATGTATCTTATCGGATCCTTCCCAACCGCTAGTGGACAACGTCACTTTATAATCGTTATGATTGACTATTTCAGCAAGTGGATTGAAGCAAAGGCGTTGCCCAAAACCACTACGCAGATTGTCAAAAACTTCATCTGGGGAGAAATTATCTGCCGGCATGGAATTCCGTTTGCTATTATTATCGATAATGGTCCTCAATTTAACAATTCAGAAATGATCAGTTTCTACGATCAGATTGGGATTGAGCTGCGATTCTCCTCAGTACATCATCCCAGAAGTAATGGACTTGTGGATGCTGCGAATAAACAAATCCTGTATCTTTTGCAGAAGAAAGTTTTGAATCAAAAAGGGAACTGGGCAGAACAACTCCTTTCCGTCCTTTGGACTCTTCGGACTACACCAACTTCGGCCACAAGAGAAACACTATTCAAATTATCTCATGGTTCGGAAGTACTCATTCCAATAGAATTTGAAGTAACCAGTCCCAGAGTTATGTATGCAAAACAAGGGGACGAAGCTTGGATGGAGGCCAATGATGAAGGAATAAAATATAGTTTGGATTTCATCGAAGAACTTTAGGATGAAGGAACTATCAGACAGGAGGAAGTGAAGAGGAGAATGGCTAGACACTTTGATAAGAATGTCAGAATCAAACAATTCGCAGTCGGAGATATTGTATTAAAAAAGGTGGATGCTGCAGCCAGAACGGGTATTGTTGGAAAATTAAATCCCAACTGGGCAGGACCCTTCATCGTCGAAGAAGTACTAAAGAGTGAGGCTTATCGTCTTCAGACAAGTGATGGAGAAGACATTTCACATACCTGGAGCGGTGACGATTTGAAACAGTTCTATCATTAAAATGTTATCTTTCTCATTATTTGCATTTTGAATATTGAATAAAAAGCCCCGTACTGACACTTTTCCTTCTCTGGTGACTCTGTACTTTTTCTATCCCTCACTGAACCTTGGAGACATCGCCAAGTTCTGCTTGAACCCCCACAGATTGTAGTTATTAGAGTAATACCACGAGGACCACGTGTACCAGGGAGTTTTCACACACGTGTAGTGGAGGCTTGCCAATTCATGTGCGGTGGTCTTCAGAATATTGGATCCCGGCCGGTATCTAACACACCTCTGCATCAAGGGAGGTCTAGGTGACTGTTAGCTCTATCGTTCCCCGAAAAGGATATATCTACAACTTTGATGATCTTTCTGAGGAAAGCAATATCGGTATAGCCTCCGCGGCATAACCACACCTGCCCAACTAATCATCTTAGTCTGTGACCATCGAATACTCCTAGGTACTCTCAACCGGTGCCTACAGGGGACCCACAATTGAGTTGATCTCTCTGAGGAAAGCAATGTTCGCTGTATAAGCCCACCTGCTAATTGATCAACTCGGCTTGCAACCCTAGGCAAGCGAGCAGTTGAGTCGTTGAAGTATTTACTGCTCTGATGACCACTTGAGGAAAGCAATGCTTGCTACCTAAGCGCACCTGCCCACTTGGTAATCTGAGTCTGTAATTCTTTTACTTATTTACAGGAAATTCTTTTCCTCTTATGGTTTTTTATGACAATTTGAGGAAAGCAGTACTTACTAGGTACAAGCACTTACTCATTTGGTTACTTAAAGATTCATGACTTTAAGACCGGACGGCTTAGCCTCATAAGCCGATCGGCTTGAATGGTAATATCTCAGGTTGAGAAAAGTGACAACATAATATGCTAGCCAGACAGATAAAATATCTGGCTTTAAAGCAAGAAAATAGGTTATTTCAGGAAGCCGCAAGGCAGTATTTTCGACTTGAAACAATCAAGTCAAGGTTTTCTCTCTAATAGACAATTATTCTTTCCGACTAAAAATGTTGTCGAATGACTATTATTCGATCGGCTTATGACAATATTATTCGATCGGCTTACTCGATCGGCTTGTGATTAATCTGATCATAATAATTGCGAGCTGGTGTTATTCGCTCGGTCTGAATCAATTTGTCTATGAGCTGATGCTATGAATTAATGTAGCGAGTTGGTATTATTCGCTCGGTTTGAAGTAATTTACTTATGAAAGTTATGAGCTCATACAATTCGCTGGTATTATGAATATTATTCGTTCAATCTACATTGATTTACCTATGAGAGTTATTAACCAACATGATTCATTGATACTATGAGAATTACTCACTCAGTCCGAATTAATTCGCTCACAAGAAATTGGTCATGAAGTGTTCTCGCAGTATTAAAACCTGTTCTAGAACTCAGATTATTAGTCGCCCGGATTACAAGTTGGCCGCGCGACTCGATACTTATTGTCTGGACTTATGAAAATAATATCTCATTACATCAAGAGAATTATTCTCGTCAAACTCCTGAATATTTGGAATTTACTACACTGACAGTCGCCCGGGTTACAAATTAACCGCGCAACTTGATATTTCTTATACCAGACTTACGAAAATATTATCTTGTGTTTCATGACATCAAGGCGATCACTCATGCTGAATTCTTGAATATTCGGAATGTGAACTATTAGTCGCCCGTGATGCAATCTGACCGCGCGACTTGATGTTTATAATCAGGACTTGTGAAAATATTATCTCTGGCGGTTTCAGGTAGTGATTCATCTTCACAGAATTAGGATCTACCTGAGAAACTAGGGCGATAAAACCGTCCGAGCAATATTTTATGGTATTCGGACAAGTATTCACTCTGAATTCTTGTTGTTGGGAAAAATCCTTGATTTAACTTAACAAATTAACTAAAAGTGATTTTATCCTCTAGGAGTAAATTACCCATTGTATAGTAAGGGTAATCTGGTCATTAGATGTCTTAGGATGTCATACTTAACATAGAATATCAGGACTAGATCAAGGGAAGCAAAATTGGGCTAAGTTAATATTTGCGTCAAATAGAATTCGACGCAACACCGAGTCCATATCGACGCTGCTATGACTAGAAGTCCATGTGATTCAACCCCTCTGTCGAAGTAAGACAGAAGTAACCCAAGTCGACGTTACGTCGAATAAATATCGACGTAGAGGTCAGGGACGTGTCAGAGTAACTAGTGAAGTCGACGCAGCTTCTACTTCATCTCGACGCAGAAGATGTCATCTGTCGAAGCCATCTAAAGTCGACACAACGTCGACTTCATCTCGACGCAGAAGATGAAGTTCAGAGTGAGGAAGATCAACTCGACGTATACGTCGATAAGATATCGACGCAACGTCGACTATCAGAGTTCAGTCAGAGCACAGATGAAATTGAAGCTACTTCTACAAGGACTCGAAGTCACGTCGATAAGAGAAGAAATGAATTCGACGCTACGTCGAATACAGTCTGTAAAAGTATATCTTTTCAGCTGTCGCTCTGATCCTTCTTTCATGACACACATCCTTTAAGACCGTTCCCCAACGGCTCAATAATTGTCTGCAATAGAAAGGAGCATTAAAGGACACAAAAAGGTTTCTTGGAACCATATTCCTTGTATGGTGGTCGGGCCGAGAATTAAAGAGGAAAGAAAGAGAATGTCATCAGCAGATTACCTTTTCAAGGCATACCAGAAAGGGAAAGAAATTTGAAATTGAATAGGGAGAATAAAAGGAGAAGAGAAGACAAAAAATGCACAACATTAATCACAATCACATGTTCTTCTTCTTGCTGGGGTTTCCTCTTCCTCTCTCTCTCTCAGGAACCCTAACACAGAAAAGAGAAAAAGAAAAGAAAAGCTCTGCTGATCTTCATATAAAAGAACAGAGGATCTGAGAGCTGCTCATCATCACAATCTCATAGCAGCCCGATCTCAATCAGCAGGAGCACAAAAGGATCTGACATACAAAGCACCTGCAATTCATCACTATCTAAAGCAGGGGCTAATCAAGAGTAGATTCTGTGAAACATAATTGGCTGTTCTTCATACAGTCCTCACAAGAATTCTGAGAACAGAATTCCTACAACCTTCTTTCCTCTCCTTCTTTCTCATTTTGTAAAAGAGTTTTATTAATCCCTCTTCAAAGTATTCAGTGGTTCAAGATCTCCTTATCAAAAGATCTAGTGTTCAAGATCTCCTTATCAAAAGATCTGGTGGTTCATGATCTCCTTGTCAAAAAATCAGTGATTCTAAGAGTTTTCTTATCAAAAGACTCATGCACTGTGGTGCCTCCCTACCAGGTGGTAGAAGACGGGAGTACCCACATTTTGGGGAACCTCTATAAAAATCTGTGTCTTCTGGTTGCCAATTTTCTGTGCTGTCTCTATAGCTAGTTTATTAAACTGTTTCTGCTTTACTTTTCAGCACAAGTTTATTCTGCCTGAGATCTTTTGTGAGCATAAATCCTTAGATTGATTTTATTGTTTTCACAGTTAGAATAGAAATAATTTTAAATCTCTATTCACCCTCCTCTAGAGGATTCTCAGAGACACACTGTGCACTTTCAATTGGTATCAAAACGAGGTTAATCAATAAAAGGTTGACACCTTGATCAAAAAGACCTCCTACTCTTATTTCTTTTATACAAATATATTTCATAAAGAAAAATGATTTCTAAGGATTATGCTTCCACAAGACCCCAAATGTGTAACTTAAACAAGTTCACACTCTGGAAGGCCAGGATAAGGCTTTATATGAATTCAATTGATGAAGACATATATAATGTTCTTCTCACAGGTCCTGCTCCAGTCAGACAAAAGGAAGGAGAAACCTCAACAACTGAGGCTGTCCCAAGAAAGGAATGGGCAGAGGCTGAGAAGAAGGTCAAGGCATGTGATGCCAAGGCCATGAATATTCTGGTGTCAACAATGTCAGATGACATTTTTTAGAAAGTTGCTGAATGCCAATCAGCAAAAGAAATCTGGGATTCCCTCACCACAATGGTTGAAGGAAGTGCTGATGAAAGAAAGGACAGAAAGTCCATTCTCATATCCCAGTATGAGAACTTTCAAAAGAAGGCTGAAGAATCTGTTGCTGATATGTATGACAGATTCAACATCATTATTAATGAGCTCAGAGGCTTGGGCAAGGAGATATCTCTAACTGAGATAAATGATAAAATCCTTATTTGCTTCCCTAGCTCATGGGATTCAAGAACCTGGGCAATCAGAGAATCCATATGCCATAGAGAGATCTCCACTGAAGCTTTGCTAGGAAAGCTTAAGTCCTATGAGATGCTACTGAAGACCAGGGCAGAGTCAGAAGAGAGGGAAACTACTCCATCCCCTGTCCAAAGGAACTTAACTCTGAAAGCTACTGAAGGAGAGCCCTTTACTCCAGAAGATGAGATGTTCAATCTCCTAGCAAGGAGATTCAAGAAGTGGGTCAAGACTGAAGACTCAAGGAGAAGAGATAGATACTCAAAGCCTAGATATGATAAGACTGCAAGGAAGGAGATCATCTGCTTTACCTGCAACAAGCCAGGGCACATTGCTCCTGAGTGCCCTCAAGAGCAAAAGAACAGGAGCAACACTAAAGATGAGAAGAAGAAGAAGAAGTCCTCCAGAGGGAAGGACAAGAAGAAAGCAAAGAGTTTCATTGCTGAAACCTGGAGTGATTCAGAAGTGGAAGAGAGCTCATCATCATCTGAATGTGATGATGAAGAAGAAGCAGTAGCAGCCTGCATGATGGCTCTTGGTATGACTTCAGATGATGAAGATGATCAGGTATCAGTTTTTGATGAATTTGACTTCACTTCTGATGATTTCAAAACTTGTTTTAAAGATTTCTGCATTGAACATCTTAGGGTAGAAAAATAATTAAACATAGCTAGAACTGAACTAGGAAACCTTAAGAAAGATGAAATGCATCTAATAAATCAAAAACTAACAAATGAAATTAATGATAAAGAGCTAGAATTGATTAAACTTAGAGAAGAAAATACAAATTTAAAAGAAGAGCTAGCAAAGGCAAAGGCCTTTGAGGACTCACTCAATGAGAGGAGTCAGAAGCTCAAAGACATCACTGAAAATCTCTCTATGAGGTTTAACCACTTAGGGTTAGGAGCAGAGCCCTCCACCAGCTCAGAAGCACCTAGAAAACCTATTTGGAAAAATCCAGTTTCCTTTGTAAGATCTAGTGATCATCAACCCAGTGAGAAGAATGCATCAATTAAGGGCAAGACTGTTAGTTATTCAGATAAGTTAAATAAACCCAACAAAATCCATCTGAATAAGAAAGAAGAACATTTAGGAAAGAACAATTTAGAGAAGTCAAATAACAATCACCTAAATGTAAAAACAAAATCTATGATAATAAGACACTCTGCTGATCTATTGTATTTAGACATATTTTATACTCATCTAAAACATCAAAACAAAAGGTTTGGAAGAACCATTCCTTATCATCCCAAAGGGTATCATGAAAGACCTTCCTATTCTTTCATTGAACCCTACAATGGTAAAAGCAAAGGGCCCAATGTAACCTGAGTTCCTTCTAATGTTTGAATTACTTGTACAGGGTTGAGAAGGATCCCACTCAGGAGAAGGTAACCTGGGTTCCTTCTATTGCATTTAGACATATTTTATACTCAAGCCTTCTGTCCCCTGGCTCTTAACTCGATCGATTTCTTCTTCGATATCATCGGATTCAGAAACCAAATTATCTTTATTCTCGCCATCAACATCGGCTTCCTTATCTTCCTTTTCGACCTCATCTCCTTCTTCATCTTCTTCTTCATCATCTTCTTCTTCCCCCTCTGGATCGCTTTTGTCGACCTTATTCTTACCCTTAGTTTTGCGGGTAATAGCATCCAATTTCTTTTTCAGGGATGGATAGACATCCGAGAAGTTGAAATCTTCAAAGCCCGCTGCCAAACCGTCAAGCTCCCTTAGGCGGTTTAGAGCTCCATCAATCCCCTTGGCGACATGAGGAAAAACCTCGTCTTGAAAGACCGGGTTATCTATGTCGTATTTTTTCTATCAAAAGAATAAAGGTTAGACCGCACGGTTTTTATAACTCGGATATCTCAAATTTTCATATCAGGTGGAAACTTACCAACTCAGCCTCTTTTAACTGCGCGTTCTCCTGCGCCAGTTCAACATTCTTCTTTTCAAAATGATTGTGCGCTGAAATCAATCTCTTGTAGGATATGCCCATGAAATGGTTCGTCACGAAGCTCCTCGCACTAACCTGCGCGGCTAGCTGTGACAACTCCTCGGGGATCTACTTAAGCTTCTTCAAGTTTCGCCGACCATACAGAGCAACACCGGCGGCCGCTGCATGGCGACTTGTTTTCTCGCTTCCCCAATACGGGAGCGCGGTTGATACTTGCACGCAGTCGCCTTCTGGGTGCCAGCGTAAGGTCGAACCGCCTTGTAGATCTTTGGGGTTGCCGCAGAAGCGAAGGAGAGTGAATTCGCCAGAAGAAGCCTCCTCCTCCTCCTCCTCCTCTCCAGACACCTGCGGCCCGCTCCTCTTCTGCCTCTTCTCTCTTTGAGTCAGAATCAGACCGCCCGGACTCAGCGGTTTGTTCTTTGTAACAATAGCGGCAACTGTAGAGAAAAGACAAAATATTAAACAAGCCGCGCGGTCAGAAGTGGCTAGTTGTGGGAACTTACTGTCCTTAGGCTGAACTTGTTCTAATTCAGAAAGCAGCGGAATGTAATGAGTCACATTAAGCCGCTCATTCTTGATAAGTTCGTAAGTCTCCAACTCGACTCCTTCAACTTCACATTGCTGAAAGGCTTCCTCCTCTCGCACCTGCGGGTTGACCTGCAGTAATCCGAGTTGACCCTCGAATGTCAGATATCTTTCCTACCAATTCGGAATTTTATTCGCCAGGTTCACTACTTTCAACCCCCTACAACCAAAATACAAATGTCCTCTGAAAATTTTGGTCCCAACGTCTGGGATAGACCGCACCGAGAAGAATCTTCTAAATAGGCTGATGGAGAAGCGGACTCCTTCAGACCGCAAGTAGGAGATAAAGCTATAAATGACGGCTATAGAGTTTGGCGGAAGTTGTCCGGGAACAACTCCGTAGTGGTCAAAGATCGCCACAACCTCTAACTACACTGGAAACTTAAAACCATTATCGAAATGGTCCATAGGGACGGCTATTTGAGAAGGGCCAGAGGAGTTAATCCGCTCGCACGGAGAGGAAGCCGCGCGAGTAAAGAACTTCTGACCATGTGCCTATCAACAAAGTCATTCAACTCATTTACGGTCAGGCGACATTCCTTGTGGTCGGCCGAGTGGAAAACAGAAGCCGCGTTAGTTCGGACGGCTGCGACTTTCTTAGACTGCATGGACTTGCTCTTAGCCCGCATCTTGAATGTTGTTGAACAAGTCTCCGGAATGTCTACTACTTATAGACTCCAATGATCTGCATATAGCAAAATTAAATCACGGCTAACTATCTTAACCGCGCGGCCAGCAACATGCATATTCATAGTATTTTACAGCAGAAAACCGCAAGCATACAACACAAGCCGCACGGCTTGCAAAATAATTCAAGGATATCACAAATATTCTAAGTATTGAAAAACAGAAATCGCAAGTTTGCAGCACAAGCTGCATGAACTATAGAATGATCCAGACATATCATAAATATTCAAAGTCATCACTAAGCAAGCATGCAATGTTTGGGGGTTGTCCTGAAGATCGAATAAATAGTATTACAAACACAATGTTCTCAAATATAAATCACTCATGGTTGGTGATCAGAAGAAGGATCTTCACGGTGAAGGCGCGCGACCTGATCACTGGTTTGCAGGAGAAGTGCGTATATCTGACTTATAGTATGGTGAAGATGATTGATGGTACTGTGAAGCCGCGCGGCATCACGCTCTACCCGCGCCTCAGGGATAGTGCGTAGAGGCAATGCCGCGGCGGTCCCTGTAGGAATGACAACCTCATCGGCCTCCCTAACCGCTGGGGGATTTGAGGTTTCCCCAGCAGTCAGGCGGCTCGACGTACGCGGTCTGTCATCGCTTACATGAGCAGGACGGTGATTCCCACCAACTTCACGAGTCAGATGTAGATACTTCCCCCGATAATACTTATAATCTTCCTCAAACTTCTTGCTCGCCTTCTTTTCTCCCTATCAAGTCGCGCGACCAAAGTGGCGTTCAGCTCCTGCCACATCTTCTCCTTCTCCAGTCTCTCTTTCCTTTCAGCCTCTAGTGCAGACCGCATGTCTTGCTCCTTTACCCGCGCTATCTCTGCCTGATTTTCAAGATCTCCTACTTTTTCTTGCAAAGTAACAAGAAGACTCTTGAAATCGGCCAACACCTCTTCTCCAGTGTTTAAGTTCAGTGAGAAACTCGGTGCTGGTGGAAGCAGTGGAGGAAGACTAGCCGTTAGGTCGCCCGGCTTCATAGCTAGCCCCAGGTTATCTGCAATAAAGAAAATGCGGTTAGAACAGTCGGAAGCACATAACCTAATACAGAGAATACTACATAATTAAGATCGCTCATTTCGATGCTTTGTCGCTTGCTGGCCGCTACCATAAGATTAAAGCCTGGATATACAGGCCGCCTCGATTGTTCGGGGTCCATTCTTCGGCGCTGTTCTCTCCAAAGTCTTTCATTCTGTCTTCGTTTAATAACATAAGTTTGAACCGCGGACAGGAAAAAACTCGATGGCGGGTTCAAAATCAAGTCGTTTTGCTTTTTCCGCGGCCGCGTTTTAAAAAAGCGGACAGTGCGATAGACCGCACCTTGATTACCTTTTGCAAGGGGGTTCGACAGCTGCGGTTTATCCAAGGACTGTCTCAACTTCTCTGCCTTCACCTTCATCTCCAGCATCCCAGTTTTCTTGAAGACCTCTGGGTTCGGCGCGACCTCCTCAGGTCTACTTGCATCCTCGCCAGGATGGTCGACTTCGTTCATATTTGTGGGGGTATCAAGTAGCTGGTCTTGCTTCTGCAGGGCATCCATGTCCTTAAGGATGTCACTTACGGTTATGCTGGCAGCAGAATTTGGAGGCTCGTTCGGCTTGTCGGAAGGAGTGACGAGGCCTTCAGTAACCTCCTTCTCGCGCGATTTATGCTGGAGGCTAGCCGCGCCCGATCTGTCAAGAACAGGTTTGTTCCAGTCCTTCAACTTCTCAATCTTTTTCATTATCTTATCCGCCGTCGACTTGACCCTCTTTCTCTTACTAACTACAGTCGGTTCGGCCTGCTGTGACCGACTGGAGTTATCCTCTACGATCACTATCGACGCAGGAGTATTCAATTCGCCCGGCTTCGGTGAATCGACAACCCCTTCTTCCCCGTCATTCACTTTTAAGTGAGTCACTCCGGAAGGAGAGAATACGATGTCAAAAGGATCACCACCTGCGGCTTTCGAAGGGGCAGTAGTCAGTACTTGAACCCGCTTTGCCCGATGGAACGGGTGGATTGATTGGAGGAGGGTTAGAACAACCCGCGCCAGGCTCAGCAGCGTTCTTGTCAGCTGCTGGAGAATCCAACTTAGCAACTTTTTGTATGATAGTAGTTACGACAGTTCGGTCGGTCTTCTCAGACCGACGAATCCTTTTCTTATTTGGGCGGTCATCCTCCTTTTCCCGACGGTCTAAAATTTTCGACATCAGATCGGCCATCTGGATTAAAGGGCTGATGCTCCGAAAAAGGCTAACCGCTAATGGCGAATAGTGCCCCGTGACTGCGATGGAGTTATGAAGAATGGAGAGCTTTCAGAGCTTTTTATAGCTTGTAAAGCAGACCAGGCGCGGTCTCCGACTAGAACTGACATTGTGCGGGGATCATGTTTTCCCAGAAGACCGTTATCAATATAATGACCCTCTTAGACCGGGCGGCTTGCCAAGTTTAGCCGCCTAGCTCTATCCGTGGTTGCTTGCGTGCAGATCACAGGTCCTCCAACAATGAACTAGACGGTCTACCTAGACCAAACCGCCATCAAGAATTGAAGGCTATCAGGGCTCAAGTCCAGAAGGCAAGCTCGCGGTTTCAGATCACAGACTGCCCGGGTTGCCTCTCTATCCAATCCAAGATTCACCCCAACTCAAGCTCAGCACAGATCGGGGTTCAAGCCACTAGACCGTGCGACTTCTCTTTTATCTTCCCTTATGTATCACGTCACCTCCTGCCCGATTTTCCTGTATCCGGGCAGGCGGTTATTTTAGCCCTGCTCGTTTGGGCAGACCCCCGAGCCTATAAATAGGGGGGGGGGCGACGTTCCCAAAACACCCACACTTGAATCCAGGAGCTCGCTTGTAAGAGCTGCGGTCTCGAGTTCAGTGTTTTGCGACTTGTTACCCGGCCAACTTCTCTCTCACTTTGCCCTGTAACCCGCTGTGACCTCTTTTCTTAAATGAAGGGAAAGCCCGTCACAAGAGTGACATTCGCCGTGACGGGCGAAGTCTGGTCTCGGCCGCTGCCAGCGGTCTAAGTGGTCTGAATTCTCTAAGTCAATAGTAACCAGCAACTCGCAGCCTCCTCTTTTCCCTCGCTTCCTTAGCATTGATCGTGGAGGTGCGATTTTGGCATCAACAAATACAATGATCGTTTGATGAGTTAGTTGCGAGGAGTGATATCCGAGAGGAGCCAGCTATGACAACTTCCCTATTTCGATCGGACATACGTACTGGGCTGGCTTACCACGTTTCGAAGTCCTTTGAGCAGACATATCAGCTCGCCCTTCATTATGAACAGTCCTTGAGGTCCGCAAGAGCTGGTCGAGTGGATTCACACCTTGACCTCCGCAGTACGAGTCTCTACCATACCGAGGTCACTACGATGCCTGTCATTGTCCTGTCAGATACGACAGAAATGATACCCGATACAGATTTCTCTCACCACAGTGAGGTACTTAGTCTGGTGAGTGGTCTGTCTTTTGTTTCTGACTCTTCTCTTGTGACCCCGACTGAGAGTGCGTCTGAGCGACCTATTGATTCTATAGTGTCGTGTCCCTCACCTGCACCCCCTTCTTCTGCCATGCCCTGGGTTAGTTAGCACCCCTGCTATAGACCACTTTATTGACACCGCACCTGTAGACCCATTCTTGAATGTAGGTTTACGTCACTCTCCCTTTATCATTGTCTCGAGCCACATCGCGACCAAGAGCCAAGAGCCTGGTGTTGATCTCGTAGTGGCTATCTCACCCATTTATGGGGACACTATCCCTTATGATTGTACTCATCTGGAGGATCATGTCCATGTTGACGGGTTCTATGACGAGCCTCCCGTTGAGCCTCCTGATGAGGTACCGCGTCCTTGTGAGGATGAGGTTCAGGTGAGTGACCCACTTACGAGTATCGAGTTATTGACGTTTCTTTCGTTATCGTCTCTGGTCTTGCCCCAGAGAATGGATCTTGAGTGGAGCATTACGTATGTAGAGCTTTCCTTAAGTACACTGGAGCATACTCCTTATATTTTGAGAACCTACCTTATGACACATCGCACTCTTGATGAATTTTGGGATACACCATCAGCTCACCCACCAGATGAGTTCTTTCTTTCCAGGGGCACTCACCACACTTTTGAGTCACATCCTATCGTCGGTGTTTCTGGTATCCACTCAGGTGATCGTCGCATCCGTGATGAGTTTTCATACATACGTCCCGCTGAGCCCCATGCTGCGTCACAATCCCCAAGAGACATTTGAAATTTTATGAGCTCTTTGAGTGTTGATGTCTCACACGATCACCCGGACACTCGCCGCACACTGGATGGGTTTTTCTACACTCCACCGAGAAAGCCTCCTGATAGGCCACCTCATTTTATAGATTTCCAGGTCATTGTCAGACTGCCCCATAGAGAGCATGTTGTGTCTGTTGTGTTTCATTTGCATCATTGACATCAGTCTGTTGAGTTGTTTCTTTATCATTTGCATGTATTTGTTGAGTTGTTTGTTCATCGTTTGCATGTGTGTCATGAGTCGGTCTGGCGGAGAATCAATAATGATAATAAATTTTATAAATCGCATGCGGATTTTCGTTGGCAAGAGCAGGTATTTCATGAAAGCGAACATGTGATGGTGAGAATCCGCATTGTGAGGCTCCGTGGGAGGCCTGCTAAAAGCTTGAGCGTTAGGTGAATGGATCCCTACACAATCATGAGACGGGTCAGAGCAAACATCTATGAACTTGATATCCCGACGATCATGAGTATCCGTCCCATATTTAATGTTGAGGACTTAACGCCATAGTACAAGCCTCACGAGCATGTGGACTCATTTCGTGGAGATCCTCTTGAGCCCACAACCCTACATCCTTTAGAGCCTACACCTCCACTGTTGGGTTTTTCTAGAACCATACATCACATGTAGGCGCAGCGGAATAAAAGAGAAACAACCCAAAAAGACTTGGATCGGCCATGAATATCGAATCAAGAAGTAAATCAAAACTAAGTATGAAATTACCTTTGCGGGATTGGATCAAATCCAACCAAGGTGCTCCAATAAGAAGATTGCTTTCAGCGGCTATGCGAGTCCTCACGTAGAATAATGTCTACGTCTCTACAGCAGTCCACACGAGCCGGGAGAACACCAAATCACGTCGCACGCAACTCGGAAGGGAGAACAACTGCACCTTGCACTTCCACGAACTGCTAGGTTCGCTCCAGGAAGAACAATCGCGACGACGATCGCCGGAGAGGAGGTCGGCGGAGGCGAACTGGGCGGCGGAACGCTTTCCGTCTAGGGTTCGAGCGAGAGCGGAACACTTCCGTCGGTTAAACCTTTTGTGTGTTGTGAGAACCCTAAAAGAAGATCTATTTATACCCAAAGCATAAACAGGCTTCTAGAAGAATCGCTATCCGCAGACCACACAGCAGAATATGGGCTTCTGTTACAATTCGTCGGGATTCCACGGAACAGCATTCGTCGAGTTTTCACGGGACAATCCGACGAATTCCGACGAATCACATCAGACGGCAACAATTGCTGGACTTCCCCATTCTTTATGATGATTGGTAACCTTTACCAACACAGTCAATCTTCCAACTTCTCCACATGCTCTTATGTGCGACCCTGCAGGCTCATATCGCGTTGGCAGTGACATTACATGTTTGACCACTTCTAGATCACAATGGTAACTCCAACAGTCTCCCACTTGATCTTGAAAGTATCAAACAAAAACCTCACAAACAATGAGCGGCATCTAGCAATGCATCATTGCTCCCCAAGCAATAAGAGTTCATAACTCATAAGCCTTTATGACCAATGTTCCAGCGTTGTCTTTGTCCCTTTGTCCCTTTGTCCCTTACATCCGGAAAGAACTAGAGGTATGAACCGTGTCACCCTCTTTATAGCTCAATCCAAGTTTCTTGATCTAGAACGGACTTCAGAGAATGGTGAGCTCAATATCACATATTGACTCAACCAAGCATGACGGGCTCGAGAATTCGGAAATCGGGATCCAGAAGCTCAAGCACAGATGCCAATCCAAGTACCCCTGGGGTCCTATTTATAGGCAACCAAGGGGTAGGGGGGGTTTTTATTGCCCAACCCTAACCTGGCGACTATGGGTTACTCGACGAGTACCAAGCCATAGTCGCCCATCTGGCGAGTATTGGGTGCTGCTCGCACACGCCGGGCCAATACTCGCACATGGCTTCTGCTGCTTCCTGTTCCTGCCTTGGACTGCTGGTCTCTGTGTTGACCCTTTGACCTTGACTTCCGCCTACGTGGCCTTGAGTGGGTCCCATCCTCGGAGAATAAGGGTTGTACACTCATCATCTATGTGGGCAACTTTATTATTACAGGAAATGATTTAGAAGAAATCATGGGGCTTAAAGCATATCTGTGCCTTGAATTCACAATTAAGGATTTCAGAAAGCTGAAATATTTTTTAAGGAATTGGAGCTGCGAAGTTTGACCATGAAATCTTCATTTCTCTAAGAAAATATGTCCTGATATCACGTATGCAATAGAGATTTTGAGCAGGTGCATGCATTCTCTCAGATTGAGACATCAGGAAGCCGCTCTGCGTGTATTAAGGTATCTGAAGTCTCTCGGGAAAGGAATTCTATTCTCCCAGAACAAATATATGAATGTCGAATTAATACACGGATGCCGATTATGATAGAAGCCAAGATGACGAAATCCACAATTAGATATTATTCATTTGTTTGGTGGAATCTTGTAACCTGGATAAGTAAGAAACAAAATGTTAAAGCAAGATTAAGAGCAGAAGGAAAGTACAGAGCAATGCCACAATTAATATGTGAGGGATTATGCCTTCAGTTTGTAATGTAGGATTTGAAGTTACAAGATGGGAAATCCATACGTCTCTATTGTGACAATAAATCAGCTATCAACATTGCACACAATCCTGTTTAACATGGTAGAACATAACATTTTGAAATTGACAGACACTTCATCAATGGCCATCTGGAAGATGGCAATATCTGCACACCGTTCGTCTAAATACCTTTACTAAGTGCCTGAACTGCGACACATTCATTGATAATATCTCTAGGTTGGGAATAATTGATATCTACTCCCATCTTGATGGGGAGAGTTAAATTGTTGATGCAAACTTGCTTGCTCAACCCGAAAGTCGGGACGGAACCTTGACACAAATTTAAAATTCAGCAGCGCAATCACAACAGGAGCTCCGACTTTTAAGAGGAGCGGGTGACAATTGATAGGGAATAACCGGCACGCCCCCTAGCAAGGGTCACGAACAAACTCCGCTGATAGAATTCACAGCAACGGTAAATAGCAAGCTAAACAAGCACGACGTAATGAAATGTGATGCGGAGATTGCTACCTTCCAAATAAAGACAAAAAATGTTACTCATCGATTGCTATTCAACCCAAATAGCCAGAAAATGGGGTAAAAATGGGGTAACGAACGGAAAGATCTCACCCCGGGGCTTCGTAAGCCCTTTCAGACACAATCCAAATGGTGGGTGGCTGGTCGGCACGCGAGCGGAGGGAAAATGAAAGTAAAGGCTCTCCGGACGGCCGACTCCTCACAAAAAGGAGCGAAGGACAGCACAGCGTGCGGTAGCGGAGAGGCCGGCTGCACGGAAGTCGCCGGCCACTTGCGGTAGACGTACGGACAACGAGCGGAGGCGGGCGTCGATCGGATCTACGGGTGGCTCCATGAACAGGAATAGGGAGAAGGGTTCCGTTCGAGCCGACTGGTGGTTCCGCGGGACAAGAGAGGGCTCAGACGGAGGTCGGAAGTTGAGGGGAGGTTCCACGACGTCAGGAGAGGCGGTGGAATGGGGACGAGTCGCCGGTCGGGGTGGCTCCACGGAACTGGATCGGCGGCGACGGAACAGAGGTCGTGGAAATGATGAAGGAACGGGCGATGGGTCCGATGCTTGTGCCAGCCTGGATATCGTGAGGAATTTCTTCTCACAATAACAGCCGCCCCCCACTTAGGGCTTACCAAGGTAAAATAACAAACAACAACAAATAAAATTGCGCGCGACGCGCTACAACTTAGTCAAAATAAAATACCACAAAACTAAGTAGTGCGACGAGAATAAAAGACAGAAAATGAAAATTAAGACGTCGTCGGGGTTGCACCAATTCCCCCGAGGTTGAGAGAGCTCGACCCCGACGAGACTGGGCAACTGGGGGCGACAGAGAGATCCGGGGGGCGGTGCTGAAGCTTCTGGGCGCTGATCCACGTACTATCCAAAGGTCACGTCCTTGCCATGCCACTAAGTATCGCTGGTAGGTGTCTTGGAGGGTCTGTAATTCGCGGACGCCCAAGATGTGTCCTATCTCCTCGACCGTAGGGGTGAAAGTAGATTGGAAGCCTGCCTCTGATTCGGGTCCCAGTGGCGGAGATGGTATCAGACTGGTGGGTGGTGGGTCATACAACGGAACTAGATCCGACACATTTAAAATGGGGGAAGTGCCGAATTCCAATGGTAGGTCTAAAAGGTAAGCGTTCTCGCCCAGCCACTTCCTCACCTGAAAGGGTCCAAAACGACGCTGTTGAAGCTTGTGTTACGACCCGGTGGGAAACCTTTCCTTCCTAAAGTAGACCAATACCCAATCTCCTGCCGAAAAATACAGTTCACGACGGTGGGTGTCCGCCGCGAGCTTGTATTTTTCGGAAGCTGCCTGCAGTTGTTTATTAATAGACTTGTGTAGCAATTTCAAATCATCAATGAAAGTGGTAGCATCGAAAGAAATACGCTCGTGGCACGGAAGGGAGTGGCGATCCAGGAAATGTGGGATGAGAAATCCGTAAACAATTTCGAATGGAGATTTTTGGGTGGAACGATTCATGGAACTGTTGTAAGCAAACTCGGCCTGGGAAATGGCCATGTCCCATTGCTTAGGGTGCTCATCGACCAAACATCTCAATAAATCACCCAAACTCCGGTTGACCACTTCGGTCTGCCCGCCTGTTTGGGGGTGATAAGCGCTGTTGAATTTTAGTTTCGTGCTAAGCTTGCCCCAGAGAGTGTTCCAAAATATCCCATGAAACGAGTGTCTCTATCAGACAAGAATACTCGCGGGACCCCGTGGAGTCTGACTACCTCCCTAAAGAACAACTCAGCGACATGCGCCCGTCGGGCGTCTTCCTACAAGGAATGAAATGGGCCATCTTAGAGAATCTATCAACCACAACGAAGGCAACGTCAACTCGACGAGTGGTGGTGGGTAGGCCACTAACGAAATCCATGGACACCTCGTCCCACGGTCGCTCGGGAATGGACAATGGTGTGTATAATCCCGTGTTTTGGGAGTGCCACTTAAATAGCTGGCAGGTTTGACATGATTGAATCAGCTTCACGTTGTCCTTTCTCATGCACGGCTATAGACCAAAATATCGTCGAAGTAGACTACAACGCAAATCCCGATCAGGGGTCTAAGGACCTGAGTCATCAATCACATGAAAGTGCTCGGAGCGTTGGACAGGCCGAAGGGCATGACCATCCACTCATACAACCCCTCCTTGGTCTTAAAGGCGGTTTTCCATTCGTCTCCGGGACGTACCCGAATCTGATGGTAGCCACTCCTAAGATCGATCTTCGAAAACACTTTCGCGCCGCTCAGCATATCAAACATGTCATCCAATCGGGGGATCAGAAAACGGTACTTGATAGTAATCTTATTGATAGCACGGCTATCAACACACATCCGCCATGTCCCGTCTTTTTTGGGGACTAGAAGGGCCGGGACGGCGCAAGGACTAAGGCTCTCGCGGATAAGCCCCTTATGGAGGAGCTCAGATACCAGTCTCCTAAGCTCCTCGTGCTCTTGCGGGCACTATCGTAGCGCCGCTAGTGACCCAAGATAGCTCGTACGTACGCTCTAAGCTCTGGGTGGGTAACCTCAGCCTCTCTACCATGCGTTGGGAGACAAAGTTCTCCATGCTCCCACTATCGATAATGATGGAGCAAAAATGCTCCTGAATACGGGCAGTGGTACGAAAGATACTATGCCGCAGCCATGCATCGTCAGTGGGGACGCGTGGGGTCAGAAGGCTGTGCTGTAAGACAGAGAACAAATGTGTAGGCTGCTCACCTTCTACCTCATACTTGACCTCAGGTGGGCCTAATGCGTCTATCGTGACATCATCGTCCCAAATCCCATACTCCGGCTGTCGACCATCGTCCGCCTCGACTATCGCGGTGAATTGGCGACGGGGACACTCAGAAGATTTGTGCCCAGGCTCCATACACTTGAAACAACGAAATACTGTCCGAGAGCCCCCTGCCTCTCTTCCTTTGGCGGCAGTAGGGGCTACCCCGGGAGGAGCGGGGGCGGACACTAATGACCTAGTAGGGACTGGTGCACTCAGAATGGTCATCGGGCTAGGCCGAGCAGTCAAAGTCGGTGGAGAGGTGTGTGGGGCTTGGTCAGCGGTCCTCTGCGCACCCGTCCTCCTATGGAGGGCTTCCACCCGACGAGCTCTACTGGAGACCTCCAAATCCCGAAAGTCATGTAACTCCAACTGGTCTCGGATCACATATCGCAACCCATCGAGATAGCGGCCTACAACCACATGGTTGTCCTCTTTTAGATCTACTCGCGATTGGAGCACTAAAAACTCGTCGGTGTACTCGTCAACGGTTCTCCTATCCTGTTGCAGGGTGTGATGTCGCCGATATAGGGTCTGCATGAAGTCCGACGGGACATACCTCTTCTTAAGTTGGGCTTTGAATTCAACCCAAGTTGTGAGTGGAGGCTGTCCCATCGTGAAGCGCATACGTTCGAGTTGACCCCACCATGTTAGCGCAGGCCCCTTCAGTCTCATGGTGGCATACTCCACCTGCTGGTGGTCGGGAATCCGCCTCCAGCTGAGGTATTGTTCTAACCGTTCACTCCAATCAAGGCACACCTCTGGCTCAAGGGTGCCCTCAAAATCCTCAATGTCTAATCGAACATCCGCATCCCACCTGGGAGGGTACCGTTGGTCCCGATAATCGGGCTGTGGGACGTGGAGTGGCGGCACTGCGGGCTGTGGTTCGTGGAGAGGTGGATCTGGGTGTTGTGGAGGTGCTGGGGGTGGAACTGGGTGCTGTGGGGGTGGTCCTCCTAAGTGAAGTTGGGCTTCTAAATTGTTGATGGTGGTGCGCATCCGTAAGACGACTTGAGTCGTGTCGCCCATGGTAGTAGTGAGTGCAGTGACAGCGATCATAAGTTCTTCCATGCGTTTACCCATGTCGCTCATCCCTCCCTCGAGGCGCTCGACTCTCGATTCCATGAAATGAATTTAGAAAATGCTAAAACAACTCTCGGGTGCCAAACACGCTCGGCTACCCCACAATAGGAGTGAGGTATCCCAACAACCACGCCAAATTGATGCAAACTTGCTTGCTCAACCCGAAAGTCGGGACGGAACCTTGACACAAATTTAAAATTCAGCAGCGCAATCACAACAGGAGCTCCAACTTTCAAGAGGAGCGGGTGACAATTGATAGGGAATAACCGGCACGCGCCCTAGCAAGGGTCACAAACAAACTCCGCAGATAGAATTCACAACAACGGTAAATAGCAAGCTAAACAAGCACGACGTAATGAAATGTGATGCGGAGATTGCTACCTTCCAAATAAAGACTAAAAAACTGCTACTCATCCATTGATATTCAACCCAAATAGCCAGGAAATGGGGTAACGAACGGAAAGATCTCACCCCGGGGCTTCGCAAGCCCTTTCAGACACGATCCAAATGGTGGGCGGCTGGTCGGCACGCGAGCGGAGGGAAAATGAAAGTAAAGGCTCTCCGGACGGCCGACTCCTCACAGAAAGGGGTGGAGGACAACACGACGTGCGGTAGCGGAGAGGCCGACTGCACGGAATTCGCCGGCCACTGGCGGTAGACGCACAGACAACGAGCGGAGGCGGGCGTCGATCGGATCTGCGGGTGGCTCCACGAACAAGAATAGGGAGAAGGGTTCCGTTCGAGCCGACTGGTGGTTCCGCGGGACAAGAGCGGGCTTGGACGGAGGTCGGAAGTTGAGGGGAGGTTCTACGACGTCAGGAGAGGCGGTGGAATGGGGACGAGTCGCCGGTCGGGGTGGCTCCACGGAACTGGATCGGCGGCAGCGAAACAGGGGAGGTCGCGGAAATGATGAAGGAACGGGCGATGGGTCCGATGCTTGTGCCGGCCTGGATATCGTGAGGAATTTCTTCTCACAATAACAGCCGCCCCCACTTAGGGCTTCACATTTCTTATTTATAATGAGGATTAGACTGAATAACCATGGACATAAATATTCTAGAACTTTCTTTAAATTGGAAGAGTAACACTCATCTCACCACCTCTCATTACACCGGGCCTATTCATTCAGGGCCATGTGAGTTGGCCGAGCTCACATGCCGGAAGCAAAAATTGTGCGACGCGCTACAACCATGGTAAAATAACAAACAACAACAAATAAATATTGCGCGCGACGCGCTACAACTTAGTCAAAATTAAATACCACAAAACTAAATAGTGCGACGAGAATAAAAGACAGAAATTGAAAATTAAGACGTCGTCGGGGTTGCACCAATTGTATATAATAATATTGCCTATTGTAAAGGCCCATAAGAAGGCCAATTGCATTTTTCTTTTTCTTTTTTGTCCCCCACCTCTACTGGTGTTGTGGGATCTCTCCTCCTTGTGTATATATACGGATGAAGTGTAATATTTTTTCTTGAGATTTAAAATAACACTTTCAACAGTTATCACTCTACTTATACCACGCAATCCTTTTATTTCTGCATATTTTATTTTTTAAATATTATAGAAGGCATATATGCCATCAGAAGCCTTATCCTGGAGACCGACAGCTGTTATTATTGCCATACTACGGTCTCTAAAGCATCTTTGACTTGAGTACTTATGTAGATAGATAATTTATTAATTACTTCGGTCAACCTTCTTTCTTAGAAACTCGTCTGTTTGGAGTCTATAGTCTTGTGGGGATGTCCCGTTCTTTTAACAATTATTATTATTTTTTCCTTTTCTTCTTTTATTTGCTTCATGTAGGTCTCAATGATGGAGCGTGACTTTTATCTGGGCCGAATATTAACTGGACGTATATTCTCTGGAGTAATACATGTTGGAGATAGGATACATGGGCTCCGTGGTACGTGTAATGGAGTTCAGAAAATTGAAGAAGGCAAGGTGGTGAATTTAGTCTTTTATCACTTGCTGTGAAACACTTTATGTTCAAGTGTAATGCAAGCTTTTAACTTCTGATTCAGTTGTATGGTACAGCTTTCCACAGAATGGCCCATTCATGTACTCACAAAAAAGAAAGTCATTTCATAGATGACATTGTTGCTTTAGAAACTTGTTTTTTAAGGCCAATATTTCGCACATTGAAATCACTTTTAAGCATTGGTCTTAAATCTGTGATACACTTCTTTCTTTAGAGCATCAGAAGTTTTTAATTTATCATGTACATTGAAACTGAGGGTAATAATACATCAAGCCCATTCACTGAAGCTTTTCGTTGATGTGTGTCCAGTTACTGTGATTTAGGATTACCTCCATCTCCTATTGAGAAATTTACTTTATATATTTATTTTTTAAATAGTGGATATCATAATGCCCAATAACTCAATAAGCATGTTTTACATGTGATATATGCTGTATTCTATACTTACAGGTGACTAAACTTATGAAAAAGATGGGCACAAATATTGTTCCCATTGACACTGCTGGTGCTGGTGATATAATTTTGATTGCTGGCCTCGCAAATCCATCAATTGGCCACACAGTGGCTAATGTTGAGGTAAATTTGTACTCCTTTTGCAGCTATATGTTTTATTTTAAAAAATTACAGTGTGCATTTGTGTTTTTTTGTGAACTATAATGTTCTACTAATTTGATTGATAGACTCCTTCCCTCCCGCTATGTACTTGACTGGACCACTGGGCACAACCTTTTTTCTCCTTATTTTAGTGTGAATGCACACATATTTCATAATGCTTGGAAAAACACAATTTTTCTTGGGACCTGCTTCTCATGAATAGGTGACTCCCTCTCTCAATTTATTTGACTAAACCAAAATCCTTCTATCTCTCTTCAAGTAAATGGGGGTTTGGTTTTTACGAAGTTGGCTTCTCAGTAGTCTAATTTAAGATAATGGTTATAATAATTGCTATGCATAAGTTAAGTGATGCGGATCGGAGACGCAAACCCGCAACGGAGGACGAGTTTTGGGCCCGTTCGAGGCCGATTGGCTACTTACCATATATGGCGTACTCGGATCAATGATCCGACTCCACGGATGCGCCCGGCCCGTCGTTCCGACACGATTTCATATATTACATTGTCAATTTTGCTTTATTTTTGATGTAATCAGGCTACCCCATCTCCGGCCAATCATAGCCGTCGATGGTGGGATGCCCTAATATCTCTTTATTATAAATAAGAGTGTATGAGGGCTGCCATGAGCTATTGCAGATTTTGGAGAGATCATTCCCGAAATCTGGCGATCACCCCACGGTGCCGACTCCGTGGAACCCTAGGTGATAACTCCTAGGCCTTCTCCCGCTCCCCAAAGGTAACCCTAAACCTAGGCCATCTTTCTCCACCCCCACCCCTTGCTGCCCTCCAACGTCCAGCAACTGCCCTTCTTCCTGCTGTCCAGCAGAGCAGCCCCGCCCTCCTGCTGTTCAGCAGTCCAGCCGCCCCTCTCCTGCCTGCTACAGTACCGCCGCCCCTTCCCCTGCCTGCTACAGTACCGCCACCCCTTCCCGACCTGCTACAGTACCGCCACCCTCTTCTCTGCCTGTCCAGCCACCGCCGCGCCTCCCTCTCTCTGTTTTCCCTCCCGCCAGCCCACCCCCATCCCCACCCCAGCCAAATCCACCTCCAAACAACAAGATCCACCTACCCACAACCCGGATCCTCTTCCATACAGCCGACTCTACCTCCCCTCTGCCCGATACTGCTTCCCACCGTCAGATCCAGCCTCTCCCCTTCTAGATCTACCCAAATAACTTCAGATTCCCGCCGCCGCCTCGTCGCACCTTGCCGGATCTACTCTCCTACGACAGCCCTCATACTTCTGTGAGTTTTTTTTGTTGTACGAACTTTTGTTTTCATCATTTAAATATTGTGATGTGAGCTTATACTCGTTTGGATAAATAACATCGCAGTACTTTGGTTCTATATTATTTTGGGATTTGCAGGAACTATCCGCCGTGCGCTCTTGCTTTGGCCTCCACGCGGAGGAAAACCTAAGCTTGCTTTGCCCAAAAGAATTATTTTGCTATTGCTAAAATCATATGCGTGTGATTTAATTATTTATTATCTGATTTTGAATTCGCCGTCGGATATTATTAAAATCATGTGCTTGCAGATTTGCATTGCATGTAGGGTTAGGGCATCGTTCATCCGCCGCCTATAGATTCTTCCCGCGTCATTAAGATTCATGGAAGTACGGATATTTCCCATGCCATCTGTGGGCATTGTAAAATACTGAAAGGTAGTCTTTGTAGCTAAATCTACAAAAAGAGCTTTAATTAGTGGCGCATTTCAGATATTTTTTCAAAGCCTACTTTACATCATTGCCACACTTTTGTTTGACTACAGATTTCTTATTGTTTTTTTGGAAATATTTTCTATAAGTAATTTTTTGTAATAAGTTCCCCGTTGGAGTGTTTCAATTATAGAGAAGTTGCTCCCCGCCACTCTGCCTTTTATGAAGAGAGGAACTCTGCAATCCTTTAGGACCTATTCAGTTGGACGAAATTAGAATTGGATATTAAAATTGTTGCAATTCAAATTCATGTCAGAGTTTAATTGATCTGAATTTCAAGTGAGGTATTCCGCTAGAATATTCAAATGTTTTGAGAATTTGAAATTGTATAATTCTGCTGTTTTGATGCATGTGTGAATTCAATCATTGAAACTACTAGTTTTGCTAAATCTAAAATAAATATCAAATAAATTTATCTCCCAAGGGTTATCTCACTGCAATTCTCCCATGCAATCTCTTTTAGATTGGCCCCTCTGTAGAAATCTTTCTAAAATACTCTTGTTAGAAATTCATCTCTCAAAGTTCTATCTCACTAAGAATCTTTCACTCAAAGATTTTCTCTATATAGAGTTTTTCTCTTTCTAGAAATCTCATTATGATTCACTATCAATCTATCTCAATGATTTTATCTCATTAGGATTATCCCACTCAAAAATTTCTCTGTGATATTTATCTCTAGAAATATGAGTATTTTTTTCTTTCTACAAATCTTTCACAATGATTTTCTCACCAAGATTACCCCTCTCAAAGATTTACTCTCTAGAAATCTCATAGTTTTTCTCTCTATAAATCTATCTGACGCAGGACGGATGTAGTGAGTGTACAATTATGCCCTAATTGAACTCTAATGAGTGGGTGTTCATGGAGTGTCGTTGGAATCCAAGAATAATGTGATGCACATGCGATTATTCAACATTAATTACAATAAATTATAAAATTATTAGTAGAGCTCACAAACATTCACACTATAGGTTAGGCGTTTGAAAGACAAACACGATCCAATTAAGTTAAAGAGAAAGTGCTTCGATTAAATCTCCGGCGAAATAAATCAACACAAAACAATATATACTTCAAATTAGAACTTAGATGAGTAACCGTGGTCCAAGGAAACTGTACGCTACTGATTTTTGGTCTGAGCAGTGGAACTGCTGTAATCCTGCACTGAATTCAGAAATCTAGAAGGAATTCTGCTGTTAGGGAGGATCTCGGTAGTGACGTGGCTTGTTGGGAGGGATGTTGGAGGTGTTTGGTTGGCTGGGAAGAGGGGTATAACAGTGGATTGGAATGTGTAGTGGCTGAAATAGGCTCTGGAGATGGTTGACGACATTTCTGGTAGATGTATACAGGATTCTGGGAAGAAACAGCAAATCAACTAAGAAGGAATTGTGAAAACAGGGCTTGGAAGGGGATTGGATCTGCTTGGGATGGCTGTATACGTGAATTGGAATGGCTATATTGCGGGTCTGTTGAATTTTTGGAGATGAAAACATTTCCTGAATGAAAAAATGGTGTTTCGGTTTTGAAGGGAGGGGATAAAATTCGGTGAAACTGCTTGTTTAGTGGGCGGTTATTTTGGAGAAGTGAGTGGTTAATGTCAGTTTTAAGTAGTTACGGAATTGATGACTAGGGGTGGATAGTTAATGGGTAGTTATATGGAACGTTGATGATGTGGAAATGTGTGGCATTTGGGAGGGAGGTTGTCGATGGCTAGGAGTGGTGGTAGAGAGGATTTGAGAAGTCACGACAATAAATGACAACGCTTAGTGGTGGTTGTGGGTAGTTATGGAAGAGTGGGTAGTTATCTTAGCTTCGACACCAAGGATCCACGAATCGACACCATGGAGGGATTGCGTGAGCCCAGAAAATTCTGTCCAAAATCTGCAATCACTGAAAATCAGCCACTAGACCTCTATTTATAGACTCAGAACCCACTACGGACGGCCAAGATCGTCCGGAACATAAATTTTTTAATTTTACATGAAATAAAAATATAAAAAATACATAAAATATGGCGTCGTTAGTCTGAACTTCGCCTCCCGTGTAGGTATACTCGGGCGGGTTCTGATAAGGGTCGGCCCACCCGTGAAATGTGATCCCCATCAAATCCGCCTGACTTGAGAGCATTTATCTCCATCTCAGAAGAGATTCCCACTCCACAACCCTTCCCCTCCATTCCACCACCCCGCCTCTTCACCCAGCCCCATCCGTATTGCAGGATCCCTTCCAAAAGCCGGAAATCAGTGCATAAATATTTATATTTTATTGTCCAATCGCTGAAATCAGGAACTTATCACTTTTCCGGACCCTGACTGCTTATGCAAGTTTTTTGTGAAATCTTTATTACTTATTGTTGAATTTTTGATGAACAACTTATCATTTAGGATATTAATTTGTACTAGTTTACCCATTAATTGTCCTACTTGCAATGTTTATTCGCATACCATTTAATTGAAGCATTTATAACTTTAATTCGACTAGAAACTGTTTGTTTATTTAATACTCTAATTGTGGTTATTTGCGAATTTCTTTATGAAATTCATTTTTTTGTTATTTAGTTATTGGACAATTGCTTGTGCATTACATCATTTATATTCTCTCACCACACTACACTTAGAACAAATCATTAGAGTCCCCTTAGGGCAAAATTACATGCACTACATCCGTCATGTCAGTTGGTATCAAAGCCCCATGTTCGGGCTTATTTTATGATATGCAATCATTGAGTTTTTAGGTCCTTCATGGCGTGCTATCGTCGCTACCCCTCTCCTTTGTTTGAGTAATCTAAGTCCGTTTATACTCAACCTTGCAGAGCTTCACTTGAGAGGTCTTCATATTATTATGATGATTATTTTTGTTTGCCACACCATTTTTAGAGATCTTGTCGACCCTTCAACACAATTACGCTATGTTAGAGACAAACACTACGATGGTTACCGTTATCCCATCCTCGCGCACGTGCAGACCATGTTGAACCTTCAACAAGACTCAATTATTTAGGGATGACTTCTATGAGGATCATCATTTCGAGATTGATCTCGAGTATAGGTTTCGTAGTGTGGCCCCATCGTTTGACGGTTCATCAAGTCTTTTGTTATTGACTCGTGGAAATGGAATATTACCTCGATTATTTTGAGTTATTCGGTGAGCGTTCCGTTAGATTTGCGAAACTGAGACTCCTTGATCAGACGAAAGCTCACTGGCTAGCATTGAGAGAATTCGTGAGCGAGGTCATCTTCTCTCCATCACGGGTTGAGTGGATATTAAGCGAAGACTGTGCCTAAAGTATTTTCCAGCATCATATATGAATTTCTTCCTCACGCAATTATTCACTCTTCATCAAGGATCTATGCCCGTTGCCGACTATATGACTAGCTTTGATAAGTTAGTTGTGAGGAGCTGTCTCTGAGAGGAGCCTGCTGCGATTGTTTCCCGATTTCTGTATGGGCTTCGATCCGAGATATATACTGAGATGATCTATTATTACGTTCAGTCTATCAAGCAAGCATATTACATTGCCCTTCACTACGAGTAGTCCTTGAGTTTTGCTAGAGTTACTCGAATAGACTCACACCCTGACCGCCCATCATAAATTGTCTTCTACATTCTGAGACTACCGCCGTACCTACTTGCGCCCTTATAGGTACGAAAGATGAGACACTTAATAGAGAGTTCACTCACCCTAGTGATCCATTATGCCCCCTTCCTGAGTTGAGAGTATATGTTTGCTAGCATTTACCATTTATTTAGTCAAGAATTTAAATGAATTGGAGTGGGCGGTCTGGACTACCCTATCAAGTGACACCTGTGATGATTAGAAAATTTTTCATGGGGAGATTGCTTCTTAGTTGCATTTGCGTTCGATTCTAGTATTAAAGCGATGGTTTACATCTACAGGTCAACTCTCTTTAAGTAGTTTTGTCGAGGATCTTAGACGACTTCATGTCTCTTTATCATCATTAAAAAGATGTCCGACTTAACTGTTGTATGTTATTTTCACATTTCACATTACGTGAGCTCGTAAAAAAAGTTAAACTTTTGTTGTTAATTGATTTCTGTACTAGAATGATGGCCCCTAATTGTTAGACGAGTCTGAGATTGATTTAATCTATCGACAGTTCAAGTTCAATTGCAATTCTCACTGTTATGGACCGTTGGTTGTTTGAATAATCACCATAATGTTATAAATCCCAAAAATCATTTAGCATTGTTGCTATGAATGCTTCTAGCATGTGGAAGTCTTTTTTCATGGGTAAATAACACTTGTCCATCATCTCTCTAGACATGTCAACTAGTTGAAGAATTGCTTGAGTAGTGTAATGTAAATTCCCAGAGAGGGTCTTTGCTCACGTGTGTAGACATCAGTTGGTGCCCAAATAGTATCCAGTAGTTTGTACTTAGTTAGAGACCAGTTTGTGGGCTAGACTTTTACAGTCTCTGCTCACATGTATAGACATCTGTTGGTACCCGAATGGTACTCCGTAGTTGGTACTTAGATCCCAACTTGTGGGCCACACTTTTATGATGTATGCCAACACGAATGAACAAGTCATATAAGTTTTTAAAAATGTTATAATCTTGTGAACCACATTTACCCTACCTATTTAATTTCTTGTCAAATTTATATGTATAAAAATCATTATCTTTATAGCACTGACTTGTAGCTTGAAGGCCGGGTGATGGGGATCGGGCCCAGCGATGATCGGAGCCGCTCATAACGAACGGATCGCCGATCGTAGGATTTTTTGTTCTTGCACTTTTTTTTTAATTTATGTATTTTTTGAGGGCTAGAACGATTAGAGGTTCTCGACCGTCCGTTGTCCCTCCCGTAGTCTAAATAAAGGAGTAGAGGGCTCATATTTGAGGCATTGAAAGTTGAGTGAAATAAAAGCCACTTCTTTTGATCACCCGGTACCGAAGCCGGAACCCAAATGCCGAAGCTTGGATTTATCCCCTCCCCTTGGCCGGCCACCACTTTCCCTCCACCACCCTATGCCAACAACCTTCCCGCCTCCTCCTCCCCTTCATGGAACCACTACATCTCCACCTCCTACACCTCCCTTGGCCATCCCCAACACTCCACCTCCTAACCACAACCACCCAACCTCCACAATCCCCTCCAAATCCTCCAACAGGTAGACCCTCTCCATATCCCTGCTAAAATCCCCAAAACAGCTCCAAACACCTCAGAAATCCCCTCTCATCCACCTCCGGCCATCTCCGGTGATCCCTCCCCAATCCCCCTATCATTTCATCCGTTTTTTTAGTTTTCCGGCGATCACCGTAAAACACCTCCGGCTCCCACAACCACCACCAACCATCTCTCCGGCGACCACCTGTGGCCAGCCCCCACCCCACTACCCCATAACCACCACCCCATAACCACCACCCCACTACCCCATAACCACCTCCCCCACTATCCCACTACCTCCATAACTCGCCACTACCCCACTACCCCCATTCCTCTCCCACGTGTAGCCTAGTCCCCCCTCCCTTGATGCAGCCGACCCACTCCTCCCTCTCTCCACTTACCCACTCAAACCGAGCCCCTATCCTACCTCCTCCACATCCCACTGAGCCCCATCAAGCCTCCTCAACATACAAACTGAGCCCTTCTGTTTTGCCGCCGAAATCAATCCAGGGAAGAGCTGCTCTGCTCTGGAACTTCATTCCAGCTGCTTGATATCCCATTCCCAGCCCTCCCCGACCTCCTGGACCCTCAGCCCACTCCAGGAAAAGTTTTCCCAGCCGCCCTTAGTCAATTTCCTTCCCCGAATGCTCCAGAACTGCAAATTATCTCTCCATTTCCTTGGCTGGAGTCCCTCCAGTTCACTTTCCGGCAATAACAGGTGTTCATTCCAGCACTTTGAAATTAAGACCAGGGTCATTCCCATCCTGCTGGACCTCTCCTCCTGCTGCCAGTTTCTTCGGAGACAGCCCCATTCAAGACACTGCTGTCCAGCAGTTTGAGTTCCCACTTGGAGGTCCAGTTCCAGCCCGTACCTCATTTTCGGTCTATCAAAGTCCTCCGGAAACCCACCAAGCCCTCTACTACCTAGTTGTGTAAGTTGGCTAGTTGGAAGTCGTTTATTTTATGTTGAATTGCGTGTTAATTTCCTATTTGAGGAATATTTGTTTGTAATCTTTATTTCAAAATGTTTGAGGCGTTGTGTATTCCTATTTACCTATCCATTTGTTTTCATGCAATCTTGCTTTTGTTCTTCCACTCTTGTTTCCATATTCTATAGTATTTTATAATTTTGTGGCAAATCAAAATAAATTTTAGTTTATAAAAATTTATCTAATTGCAAGAAAGTATTCTTCTAAGGTGTGTTCGCATATAACCCTTAGTCATCCTTATAGGACCGTCCTGCGTCACCGGATAGGGCAATGGAGGATCTATCAGGGTGCTTGAGCTGAAGGGAAAAGTTGTAAAGCTAACCTTGACTGACTCATGCTTATTAAATTGCTTACAGTAAAAGGAGTTTAGTAGTTGGCCAGAAGGAAATTTCATTTGTTGTTTCCTAGTTGTTTATTTACTCTTTTATTTGTTTCTCCATATGTGGCCCAATTGTTTTATCATTCGGAAAACATCATATGCTCTGTGCTCTGTCATTTTCATGTGATATTCTATTTATTGTTTCATTATTGCTGTATGTGCTCATGCATAAACTTGTAGAAACCAAGGAGATTTATGTTTATATATCACTTTGTGCATTTCAATTATCCCTAAATTGCACTATGGGCACCCATCGGGTCCTTAGTATGACAGGGGATTGATTGAGATGTTACAAATTTGGTATCAAAGATATAGTAAGATTCTATAGACATAGTAGAAGCGTCTTTTCAGAGCAAATGATGGAGTTGTATTTGATGTTCCTCAGTTAAACGTGCTATGGCGAGAGTAATTCTGTGATAGTTGACCTCCTAGAAAGTAGTTTTACTTCACCTATGAAAAAAGATTAAACCATACAGTTCAGCTTAGTATCACTTGAGATGAACCAAAATGGACAATACCTCAGATACAATACACTTCTATTTGGTCGCTGACCTTGAGTGCTATTAGGTTTTTTCACCCCATCTAGAGAGTTTTTTCCTCCTCAGGTGCCATGACTCATTTGTCACCTTCATCGTAGTCATATTATGAAGCTTCCTATTCCTCATACACCACATGTTCTCATTGTGAGCATTCGCTTGAATGATGCTCCATTGGGATGCACTTGAAGCATTTGCCAACAACAGGTTTGCCATATGGAGTGTCCAAGCTAGTTGTCGTTTCTACATGCTTCTTACCTGCAGTCTTATCTGCTGACTTCTCCGCTGTTCATTCATCTCTTGGCTCTTACCTCGCCATCTTTCTCCTAGGCAGCTCCACGACTCTGGTTGCCACCGAGCCTCTCCATTAGATCACGACTTCTGCAATATTCTCTCGTAATTCCTTACCTCTGCCAAATTATAAATATAGTGAGCGTCAATGCGATTTTTAATCAAATGCTTCAACCCATCCATGAAATGAGAGTTTTGCTACCCCCTTGTCTCATATAGGTGATTGTACTCATCCAGAGACATGAACCCAACAATGTATATGATAGATAGATGTTGCTTATAGTCGTCAGATAGAAAACATTTGTTTAACATTTTTTGCATTTTATCCTGAGTGACAATTCATTGCTTTCTCGTTACCTCTCTTCTTGTAGCCTCTCCCACCAAGATGTAGCCACGTACATTAGACAACATGTGAATAGTTTCCACAAGCAACCTCTCCTCAACGGCTCAACCGCCACAATGATTTTTATATTCACTAACGAATGGGCCCCTACCATCGCGGTAGTCATTCCATCCATTATATTCATGCCGAACATCTGTCAAATCTATGCTAATGCCTAATTGTCATATCAGTATGGCCTACTGTAACCGTATGATCCTCCATCTTGATGCCGCTTTGTAAAAGAATCTCACTTCTCTTCGCTCTAACAAGAGGAATCTAATCGATGCCTCCTTTGTTGATACTATTTCGTTGATCCTTGATCCTTGATCCTCATCTTGGAAGTCTTGAGGTGGATTGTCCGATGCTATTTATGGTTTCTCAGTAGTTTGCTTTAAATGTTTCTAGTTACCTCCAACTTTATTCACTGGACACTAGATTTAGTTGGTCGTTGTTGATTCCATCATGCCTCAAACACGTTGAAGACCCCTGATACCACCTGAGATAGATTCAAAAACTCTAAATCAGTCGAACTAGCAACCTTTGCTAAGATTACAATTTTAACCACTGAATAGAATACTCTTAAACAAAGAAAGTAGGGATTTTCAAAATATAATGTGTATCCCCATTCATGTACAATATTTCCTATTTATAGTATAACAGGTGAGACTTATGGAATCCGTTCAAGTTGACAATTAATAAATGGAATTGTTATTCGCAGAACGAATTCCTCTATTCATGGATTTATACTATCCACAGCTCTAAAGGGAGCCAGGTTTGTTATCCGCATTCCAATGCAAAGAATTCTCAAATGATTAAGAAAGAGAAGATTTGGGTTACTAATAACTTCCGGTTAAACTATCAAATACTAAACTGATCTAGCAGATAGTGAAGGATTCCTGTAAAATCCTTCCAACCCCCAAACCATGCATCTTGGACAAAATAATTGTTTTTTTGAGAAAGACAGCCATGGATTTAGATCTTTTTGATCTAGTTAGAATGCTAAAATACCAAAAAATTCATAGAAAAACCAGGGGATATGAATCCCATACTTGATAAAGGACTGCAGGATCCTGATATGGTCCTTTTGTGCCTTGCTGGGAGTACAGAGAGGCAAGCCTTGCAACTCTCTTATCACCATCAAATCTTGATCTTTCTTCTCTAATCATGTATGCTATGTTCTTATCTATTTCTTTCATCTCCAAGGCATCAGAAGAAACACAGCGTCCCAGGAACTCCTCCGCGAAGAGAGAGAAAATAGGGGGAGAATGGCAAGGGTGGAGGAAGGGAGAGAGGAAGATGGGGAGAGAGTGAGAGACAGAGGTAGGTTGGCGATGTGTATAAAACTCTTATGCTGGCGTGTTTGCTCAACTGGGCAGGGTTGCAATTTGGATAATTTTGGTGAATCGACGGGCTCTGATATGCGCTGCTTCGCTGTCAGGCTCGGGATCAGCAGGTGATCGAGTTGGAAGTCGCGGTGGGAGAGGAAGACCTAGATCGGCAGGCACATGCATGGAATATGGTAAGTTTAGGGTTTTATTTTAGTCTGCGAATAGAGGACTCCAAAATTATAATAGGATCTTAAACTCAAATAATAAGGGGAAAAATTGGTTTGCGGATAGACGAATTCGCTCTGCGAATAACGTTTCCCTTAATAAATGCACATATTAATCAATTATAAGTTATTAAATGAGAAAGTGGGAGTTTATGGAATTTCACTAATAGCACATTGAAATATTAATAATTGCAGTGTACGTGCACTTAATAGAGGGGCAGTAATCATTGTCAGGAGTATGCAGCTACTATGGGTGGATAGCAAATGCTCCTAGAGGGAACAAGCGATGCCGTTCTCACATTCTGGCTGAGTTTAAGACATTGATTTCTACAAGGTCTTTTCTTAGGAGATGACAAACTTTTCTCTGCCGCAGAAAGCTTTGATTTTGGATGGAGTTGGACCACAATTCTTTTTCATACGGATGTTAGTGGTAGCGAAGAAGGCATGAATGAAGGGCAGCACGAGCGAAGTGCTCCATGGTGAAGGCTTGGGTCATTTTGTACTTTTTAAGTTTTAGATATCATGTTTGGTAAATGATTTGTTATTTGATGAAAGTTTTACTAGTTATTTCTGGAATTATAAATGGTGCATATTAATTCATTTTTGCTTTTGAATGGATCCCTAGTAGGATTTCAGGGCTTTCTTGAATTGCTGTTTATGCCATTTTAAATAAGCGGTCTATTTCTGAAGCCCATTAGTCCATTTTACCCATCCCATTAAAGCTCACCATGGGCTTACTGGGCTAATGGGCTGTCCCTATCCAACTGACAGCCGAACTTCCTTTTTCTACCAGCAGAACAACATCAAAAGAATTTCAGAATGTCTTATAAACACTAGCTTTTTGTTAGAAGTTTCACGTGCTAGATTATTTTTGAAGAAATCATATAATAATAATCATCTATGTGAATCATCAATTTTTATTGGTTTCTGGCAGGTGCTGTTTGAAATGTTGGAACTAACCTATACAAATAATCTGGAATAACTTTCTTCCTGTTACCTTGATTTTATTTCTGCTTGACTGCTTCTACTTAATTCTTTAATACTAACTCTATTTAATCATGCAATTTAGGAAATCCTATAATATGATTACTTGTTTTTAATATTGTTAAGCACTTCTTTATTTCATGTTCTTTTTTTGATCATCTCTTATATTTTATGTTCTTCAATACTGTAAATATCCATTTATCTGTACGCAGTATTAATTCTGAAATGAAATAATTAGGTGATGACTGCATTGCCAACTGTTGTGTTAGATCCACCAACTATTTCCATGACATTTGGCGTCAATGATTCTCCATTAGCTGGCCATGATGGGATTCATGTTAGTAGAGCAGTTTCTTCTTTACTTTTTTTTGATATATTTAAATATCATTATGTTTGTCCTTTCTGCTTATTGTAATGACTGATATAAGTGATATTGAATTCATAAATTTTTCTTTGCTTTGAAGTCTTCAATGATTTGAGTTTTTCTGGACAAACTGACGCAGGATGGTCCTAGGCTAAGGGTAATTTCTAAATGCACACACAATTCCGACGAACGCATTGTAATAAACTCTAATTCAACAAAGAATAATTATCAACCATCTAAGAACTCACACAACCATAATATAGGAGGCTTGGAGGACTTTCCCGGGTCCGGGACTGAGGTGGACACTAAATTTTCTGCTCCCAATGATGTTGCAGGCTGCTGACAACACATTCCTTGGCTGGAAATGGACTTTCAGGGGCTGGAATTTTCTAGCAACTGCTGGTGGAGGAAGTGGGAGCTGTGGGGAAAGAAGTTGGCGGTCAGCAGTGGACATGTAGAGCTCTGGATTGCACAAAAATCACTGAAGGCTGTGCTGGAAGGTAGTTAGGGGCTGAGAATGTGGTTCCACATGAGAGATGTGGGGGCTGCTGAATGGGGGGGGGGGGTCAGTTAGGGGCTGAGAGGGTGGCTCCACGTGAGAAGATGAGGGATAAGTGGGAGAGTGGGTTTATAAGAGGAGAGGAAATTTAGGGGGCAGTGGGCCTAAACTTTTGGAAGTTATGATGGTGGTGGATGGATGATGTCTGGCTGGAGGGGATCTCCGGTGGTGGTGGTGGTGGCCAAAGGTGGTTTCCGGCGATTGCCGGAAAACTGAAAAAGATGGAAATTAAATGGTGGTGGTGGAGTTCTTTAGGTGGTGATGGAGGTTTGATGGTGATGGCCGGAGGTAGAGGTTGGGAGGGGGTTGGGAGGGAGAATGGTGGCCGGCTCTTTGGTGGTGGGGAGAGAGTGGGGAGGCCGGTGAAAGGAGGTGGACAAGGGGGGGGGGGGGGGGGGGGGAGTAGCCGACTAGTTGGGGTTGGGAGGAAATGGGATAATTCAAAGCTTCGCTAGGATTCCGGCTATGACACCGGGTGATCAAAAGAAGGCTTCGTTTTGCTCAACTTGCATTGCCTCTAAATGAACCATCTATCCCTACTTATAGACTAAGGGACTATCATTGAAGGTCATGATTCTCCGATCACGACGACCCTTAAATACATCAAAATAAAAATAAAATAAATATACAAAAATAACTAAAATTCACGGATCGTCAATCCACCAAAAATAGACGGCTCCGATCGTGTAGGCCTATGTGTGTTGCGATCCCCATCATAAACCATGTATGACTTTTCCATCATTTTCTACAAAACATTTGAAAGTTGAGCACTTTTTCCCGTGATTAGTATTTTACTCTTGAAATTGGTTTGCAAATTAGATATCAGTGAAACAAGTTATGACACATTGCATCAACGTTATCATTTTAATGTGTTAAGTGTTAGTGGAAAATTCTTCATGGAGAGTGGAAAAATATTAGAGAAAAAGTAAATATTTCCAAACTTTTATTTCTCCAATATATCTTACAACAAGCATTTGCACACTTATATATAGGAAAAGAGAGGGGAGAGAAAATCCCATTCTAAAATGTGGGACTAAAGATCTACAAAGAGACTGGGCCTAGCTGGGCCTTCATTATTGGGCCTTTTTACATGATTTCCTTAACACTCCCCCACAAGTTGGAGCATATTGATCGTAGGCACCAAGCTTGGACAAGAACTGATAATACAGTGGACGCGGTAGAGTCTTCGTGAGAATGTCAGCTACTTGCCCGACGGCAGGAACATGTTTTAACTCCAGTTTCCTCAGTTGTACCTTCTCACGAATGAAGTGGCAGTCGATTTCGATGTGTTTGGTGCATTCATGAAAAATAGGATTTTTGACAATATGTATATCAGCTTGACTGTCACAATAGAGAGTGGCTGGTGAGGGAAGTTTTACACCAAGGTCACTGAGAAGACTTTCTAACCAGGTGAGCTCAGACACAACAAAGGCCATTGACCGATACTCAGCTTCGGCGGACGAGGGAGCAACCACCGACTGCTTCTTGCTGCGCCAGGTGATAAGGTGTTCACCAAAGTATGTACAATATCCACTTGTGGAACGACGATCATCCAGTTAGCCAGCATAATCAGCATCAGAGTATGAAGTAAGAGATAAGGGAGATGAAAATGGCTTGTATACAAGTCCTTGTCCAGGAGATGTCTTCAAGTATCGAAGGATGCGCTCAACCGCCTGAAGATGAGAGATACGTGGAGCATGCAAAAATCGACTGGCAACGCCAACAACAAATGATATATCAGGCCTTGTAACAATGAGATATATCATTTCCCCACAAGGCGTCTATAGTACTCCGGATTTGGAAGCATCAGATCGGAGTCTGAGGCATTAGCACAGAGCTTGTGATTGACATCCATAGGAGTGCTAGCAGGCTTGCATCCAGAGTAGCTAACTTCACAAAGCAAATCAAGACAGTATTTTCGTTGAGACAGAATAAACCATCAGGACGCCGAGCTACTTCGAGACCAAGAAAGTACCGAAGGTTTCCCAGGTCTTTAGTTTGAAAAACCGATGCCAAATGTTGCTTGATCATATGTATTCCATGGAGATCATCTCCCGTTATCAAAATATCATCAACATATACCAAGAGAATCACAGTGCCTGTCGGTCTATGATGAGTGAATAGAGATAAGTGAGCCGACCATTGAGTGAACCCAACATCACGAACAACCTGACTGAACTTGTCAAACCATGTTCGGGGAGACTGTTTGAGACCATTAAGAGATTTTTTTAGATGACATACAAGAGACTCCCCAGTGGTCTCAAACCCAGGAGGTTGTTGCATGTAAACAGTTTCCTGCAAATCGCCATTGAGAAAAACATTCTTAACATCCAATTGATGCAACGACCAGTGTCGATGAACAACGAGAGAGATTATAACATGAACAATGTTCAGTTTGGCGACAGGAGAGAAAGTTTCATCATAATCCAGGCCTTCTTGCTGAGTAAAGCCACGAGCAACAAGACGAGCCTTGAGACATTGAACTGGCCCATTAGGGCCATGCTTGATGGCAAAAACCCACTTACATCCCACACAAGTCTGGCCAGGAGGAAGAGGGACAAGATCCCAAGTGTGATTTGCCCAAAGAGCCGACATTTCCTCATCCATGGCTGCCCGCCACCCTGAATGTTGAGAGCCTCCTGCAAAGAGTTAGGGGTGGAAATAGAGGAGATAGAAGTTGCAAATTCTCAGAGTTTCGGAGAGAGGCGATGTAAGGATACATAGTTTACCAGGGGGTGAGCCGTAGAAGCAGGTGCCAGATCTTCGGCCCGCAAGGTATCATTGGTAGAGGGCACTTGTTTCAGAGCATCCGACGTAGGAGAGCGACGAGTATAGACACGAAGAAGAGGTGGTTTGGTGGTGATGGGAGCCGGTGTTGGAAGTAGTGGTGGTAGTTGAGAAGTAACCGGAACAGTAGGGCGAGGAATGATAGGAGGTGTTGGAGGAGTAGTAGGTGTAGAGTGATAGTGTTGCTCTTCGAGGAAAGTGACATCCGCAGATGTAACAACTTTCCAATCAATAGGAGAATAACAAACATAACCGACAAACATATATTTAATAGCGCGAGGAGCAAGCTTGTCGGTGGATGGACTGAGATTGTGAACATAAAAAGTACAGCCGAAGACAGGAGGTGTGATAGTAAAGGGAGGGGCGGAGGGAAACATAAGGCTAAAGGGAGTTGCAAAGTTGAGATGAGAGGAGAGCATGCTGTTGATGAGGTAACAAACTGTGGACACCGCGAAATGCCAATAAACTTTGGGAACTTGCATTTGAAACATCATGGAGCGAGCGACCTCAAGGAGCCGACGATTTTTCCGTTCAACTACCCCATTTTGTTGTGGGGTATTCACACATGAGGTTTGGTGGATAATCCCAAACTCATCACATAGATTGGTAAACATGTTACCGGTGTATTCTCGCGCATTGTCGGTTCTTATAGTTTTAACGGTGGTGGAGAATTAGTTGCGGGTTTCAGTAATAATTCACGAAATACATGAGTTATTTCAAAACGATCATGAAGTAAATATAACCATGTCATGCGAGAGTAATCATCAATAAACGTAATGAAATAACGACACCCAGAGTTACTTGTTACTTTATAAGGTCCCCAAATATCAGAATGAACTAACATAAAAGTAGCATCGCTCCGAGTACAATGAGGAAAAAAATAAGAACGATGTTGTTTGCTGAAGATGCAGGACTCGCATGTGAAGTCGTTGAGGGAGAGATCTTGAAGTCTTGAGAATTGGAAGAGGGGCATATCCAAGGCGCGGATGCCAGTCAATAGTACTAACGGAAGAGAGAATCGTAGGGGGGAGTTCCAGAGTATATAGCCCATTCGACAGTTTCCCTTTATCAATGATAGTCTGCGTCCTTCGATCCTTCACAACAAAAGAGGTGGAAAAAAAGTTACATAACAATCAAGGTCTTGAGTGAGACGAATAATAGAGAAGATTAAACGGAGAGCCCGAAACATGTAGAACCGAGCGAAGAGAGATGGAGGGAGTAAGAGACACGTCGGTTGATCCAAAAACCGGAGTAGTGTCCCCATTGGCCACAGTAATGTACTTCGGATGTTCAGAGGTCGAGTAGCGAGAAGGTTGCTTCGGGGTAATATGGTGTGTTGCTCCGGAATCCATAATCTAAGTTGAACTATGGGAGAGACAGGAAATACCTTCTTTGGAGACAGATGCAACAGAACTGGAGGAACGACTGAGCATCCCTTGAATTTGCTGGAGTTGGGTGCGCAAGGCATCAATGTCGGTGTGATTGTTGGTGGGAGCATTGATGGCAATAGAGGCCTGCGGAGGTTGTGACAGACCGTGCTTACGATAACACGTGGCCTCGAGGTGACCATCCCGTCCACAGTAAGTGCACTTAAATGGAGTACGACTGTTTCAACCCTTACCCCGAGAAGAGGTCCGAACTCCACGAGGAGATGGAGGAGTATAGTGAGGTGGAGAAGACCTCTGGAGCAGAGCCGGAGAGAGGTTCCCAGGAGCATCAGGGTGGGTGTGACTTTTAACAACATGGAGCACACATCCGACAAAGAAGGAATGGTGGAGGAGAGGATTTGAGCCTCGATGCTGTGGAGGTAAGGTGGAACACGTGCCATCATCATGACAATGCTAACTGCTTCTTTCTGAGTACGTTGTGCAGCGAGATCGGTAGTAGGGGTCTGATGCTGAAGCCAGACTTCTACTAAAGTTTTGGATCGCGCAACAAACGAACTGAGATCGCCAGTCACCCATGGGTCAAGAGACTGAAGGTCCGTGATGATGTCAAAGAAATGCTGCAAGCTTTTCTTGCCAGAATAAATGGAGTGCAGTTCCTCCCACAGCTTTGGCCGTCTCATGATACATAGCCATACGATGTGGTTCACTGTCCATCGAATTTAGAATCCATGATTGGACAAGACCGTCATCACGTTGCCATTCTTCGGTGGGCTCAGATGGAGTGGCCTTTGTCAGTTGATGAAGGATGCCTTTTGTCCGGAGAACGCGGCGAACTGAGTGCATCCATTGTACAAAATTCTTCTTCCCACTAAGAGAGATAGTGGTGATCCGAAGCTCATCACGAACTTCAGGAAGAGGAGTCGTAGCACGGGCCGAAAGAGACGGAGCATTATTCTCGGCCATTAAAGAAAGCAAGAAGAGGACCAAGGGGCGCGATCAAGATAGCATGGCACGAAGAAGCCCGACAAAGAAGAAACCGGCGAGCAGGAGCAGCGCAGCGGGCATGAGAGCTCGCGGTCAGGAGGTCTCTCAGTCAGGAGAGCTTGCTGTTAAGAGAGCTTGCGTCGGTCAAAAGAGCTCGCGGGCAGGAGAGCTCTCGTCGGTCAGGAAGACACGCGGTCTGGAGAGCTCGCGGTGGTCAGGAAAGCACGCGGTAAGAGGAGCTCGCAGCGGTCATAGGAGCTCGCGGTCTCGCGAAGCTGGAGATCTGAAGCGGTTCTGCTAACAGGGAGATCGCGACAAAGCTGGGCAGAGACGCCAGTGGACAGGCAGAGAAACAGGCGGACTTGTAGAGGCGGACAGAAGCACCAGCCATACGAGCAAGCAAAGCAAAGGAGAGGGCGATCTCGGCAAGGGAACAAACGGTCTCGGCAGCAGAGCTGAAGATAGAGCCGCAGATAGAAAACAAGAGACCGCAGGAGAGGTGCGGTCACAGAACAGCTGTGGGACCCAGCTGGCAGAGAAGACGGTATAAAAAGAGGAGGGGCATCTCAAAGAGCAGGAGAAAAGAAAAACTCCAGATGGAGGGAGCAGGGGCTGCGGTCAAAAGAAAAGTTACAGCAGGAAACAACGAGCTTGGGGAATCAGGAAAAAAAGCAGGCACCGCACAATATTTTAGGACCGATATAGCTCTGATACCATGTGGAAAAATACAAGAGAAAATTAAATATTTCCAAACATTTATTTCTCCAATATATCTTACAACAAACATTTGTACACTTATATATAGGAAAAGAGAGGGGAGAGGAAATCCCATTCCAAGATGTGAGACTAAAGAACTACAAAGAGAGTGGGCCTAGCTGGGTCTTCATTATTGAGTCTTTTTACATGATTTCTTTAACAGAGAGGAAACAGATGTAATCAATTAATTGATCATTGCAGTCCTTCGAATGTTTCTTGTAAAAGTATTACACTTTCTTTGTGTTATGTATCCAAGCCTTGCAACAATTCTATTACTACTACAATCTGCTGAAGTTGATGTATGGTTGGTTCTAGCATGGTCTTAGTATACAAATTAGAATGTGTTAGGTTTATGATTTTATTTTTATCTTTTATCTTATTTTACCCATGTACTCTCCCCTCTTATATAAAGGGGACCCCTCATTATTCTAAGTATTATGTTACGTTGCCCTAAGCCAACATGGTATCAGAGCCGTGAGAAAACCCTCGTCCCGCCGCTCCTTCGTGCGTCTTCCCCGTTCTCCTTCACCGGCCGCCCTCTCTCTCTCACTCTCTCTCTCTCTCTCTCTCCCTCCTCTCTCCTTTCCTTCCCGCCGATTTGACGCAGAGCCGCCGATCGGTCCGTCCGTGCCGATCGGGCTCGGTGGATGGCCGCCGCTCCGTTCACCGTTCGATCGGCCTAATTTCTTCCAATAAAGTTTCGCTTTTTCCTCCTCTCTCTACTACTATGAGGATCGCTTCATCCCTTTGCTAGTTTTTCCTAGATCGTGGATCTTGTGTTTCTCCTACATTTTTGTTCTTCTCCCGGAAATGCATCTTCCTCCGGTTTTATGCATTTTCTGACCTCCATCATGAAGACTTTATTGTTCTAGGGCAGTTGGCCGTCCTATTGGTGGTGTCCATTTTTTTTCCCTTCCGGCGACTTTCCGGCGTTTTTCCGGTGGCAGTTTTTTGGTCAGATTTTTCGCATCTGATTCTAGTTCTCAGTTTTGTTAACATGTCGGAGGTGGTAACTTCTAGTGATGGCTCGCAACCTGCTGGATCTATCCGGGTTGGTCATGATCATCTGACCTCACAAATTACCTATATCCGCCTTGATGCTACCAATTATCTACCATGGTCTCGATCTATCGCCTTGGCTCTTAAGAGTCGCCGGTTGTATGGCTATGTCACTGGGGACATTACGGCACCAGAAGAGTCATGACTCCACCTGGGCAAAATGGGAATCAGAAAATTCCTTGGTTATGTCATGGTTGATCAACTCCATGCAAGAGTCTATTGCGCGGAATTATCTCTTTTTAGATTCTGCTGCTGACATTTGGAAGCGGGCTGAATCCACATATTCTCAGAAAGGGAACACAGCTCAGATATTTCAGCTTCGCCGGAAGATTTTTCTCCTTCGACAGGGTGATCGACCTCCATCAGCCTATTTTTTGGAGTTTACCCAATTATATCAGGAGTATGATCATTTTGTGTCCCTTGAACTTGTCTGTTCTGCTGATGCCCTCCTTGTGCGCGCTCATGAAGATCGGAACCGGGTGTTCGAGTTTCTCCATGGTTTACACCGAGAGTTTGATCAGATCATTGTTCAGATCCTTCGCCGCTCCCCGGTCCCGTCATTGGCTGAGACCTATAGCATTGTTCAGCAGGAATATGATCGTCGTCAGTCTTGGAGCTCAGAGGTCATTTCCAGTGGTTCAGCCCTTCTCACTTCTCATTCAGGCATCACCAATTCTCGGGATTTTAAGCCAAAGCCCACTGACAAAGACCATCTGATGTGTGACTACTGTGGTCGGAGTCGACATACTCGTGACACTTGCTTCAAATTGCACGGGTTTCCTCAATCACGAGGTGGTCCTACTCCTCGGGGTGGCCGTGGCGGCGGACGTGGTCGTGGCCGATCCAACTTCATTTCCCCCCGCTCTGCACACCTGACTGAGGTTCTTGATGACAGTACATCTGGTGTCCACAGCTCTGAGATCACTTCGTTACCCGGGTCCTTTTCTACAGATGAGATGGTGCTTCTCCGCCGCATGATGCAGGGCCTTTCTACTGAGCCTCATCCTACTCCATCATCATCCTTTGCTCATTCAGGGAGTCCAAGTGCCCACGCTGCCACTGTACCGCCTGCCACACATTGGATCATTGACTCTGGTGCTACTAACCATATGACCGGATCTTCGTCAGGTTTTGTTTCCTATTCCCCTTTGTCTGGCCGAGACAAGGTGAGCATTGCTGATGGGACCCTCTCTCCAATTGCTGGAATGGGATCCATCCATTGCTCTGCCCTTACCTTGACTTCAGCTCTGCACGTTCCTTCTTTCACTCGTAACCTTTTATCTGTTAGTCATATTACCAACTCTATGAATTGTTCCGTCACGTTTTTTCCCTCTTCCTGTGTCTTTCAGGACCTGAAGACGAAGGCGGTGATTGGCTCTGGTAGTATGCGAGATGGTCTGTACGTGTTTGACTCCGCTGTTCACCAGGCTCTTCATGCCCATCGGCTCCCGCTGCTGCCTACTTGGCATCGTCGCTTAGGCCACCCATCTACTACTACTATGCAATCCTTATTTCCTGCTTTTTCTCCTTCAGTGTTTAAGACATTTACATGTGATATTTGTGAACTTGCTAAACATAAGCGTGTTTCTTTTAATCATCTCTCTACGCCTTGCTCTGTACCTTTGCATACTATTCATAGTGATGTATGGGGCCCTTGCCCAGTAGCCTCTATCTCTGGTTGTTCTTGGTTTGTAACTTTTATTGATTGTTACTCTCGCACTACTTGGGTATATCTAATGCGGAATAAGAATGAAGTGTTTCCTCTTTTCCAACAATTTCATAAAATGATCTCTACTCAATTTGGTGCCACTATTAAAATTCTCCGCAGTGATAATGGTCGTGAATACATAGATTCCAATTTTGAACGTTATTTGAGTGATCTCGGGATTATTCATCAAACTAGTTGCGTCCATTCTCCTGCTCAAAATGGCGTTGCTGAACGTAAGAATCGTCATCTTCTCGAGGTGACACGATGCTTGTTATTTACCATGTCCCTTCCAAAATACTATTGGGGGGACGCTCTTCTCACTGCTGCATATCTCATTAATCATATGTCTATGCCCCCTGGACTTGCCCCAATTGGCTCAGAAGGGAAGGTCTGCAGACTGAAGAAAGCCCTTTATGGGTTAAAACAATCTCCAAGAGCTTGGTTTGGGAGACTTCACAAAGTCATGACCTCATTAGGCTATACTCAAAGCCATGCCGATCACACTTTATTTGTCAGACGAAAAGAGATGAAGGTGACTCTTCTGATTGTATACGTTGATGATATGGTTGTCACAGGTGAGGACAGTGATGAGATTCAATCTCTAAAGCAAAGACTGGCAAGTGAGTTCGAAGTAAAAGACCTAGGAAAATTGAGGTATTTCCTAGGAATTGAAGTAGCAAGGTCAAAGCATGGGATTCATATCTCCCAACGGAAGTATGTCCTTGACTTATTAAAACAGACAGGAATGAGCGGGTGCAAACCCGCCGATACTCCTATTGAAGTGAACCACAAACTTGGACGAGATGATGAGGAGCTAGTAGAAGATATTTCAAGTTTCCAGAAGCTTGTTGGGAAGCTGATTTATCTATCACATACTCGTCCGGACATCTCTTATGCTGTAGGAGTGCTGAGCCAATACATGCACTCTCCCAGAATTCGACATCTCAATGCTGCGCACCGTGTTTTGAGGTATTTGAAGACCTCTCCTGGTAGAGGTATCTTATTCTCACCCAGTGATAACTTAAAAATTGAAGTCTATACTGATGCGGATTGGGCTGGATCAGTTGATGATAGGAGATCCACCACTGGTTATTGTTCCTTTGTTGGCTCTAACTTAGTCACTTGGAGAAGCAAAAAGCAACATGTGGTAGCTCGCTCAAGTGCTGAAGCTGAGTTTAGAGCTATGGCTCATGGTATATGTGAGGGGATGTGGTTGCGTACACTCATGAATGATCTGGGCTTACTTGAATCTGGCCCTTTCAACTTATATTGTGACAACAAGGCTGCAATCAGCATAGCTCATAATCCGGTTCAGCATGATCGCACCAAGCACGTGGAAGTTGACCGACATTTCATTAAAGAAAATATTATGAAGGGAATTGTTTGTACCCCTTTTGTTCCTTCAGAAGGACAACTTGCTGATGTTCTTACTAAAGCTCTGTGTGAAAGACTGTTTGTAACCCTCAGTGGCAAGTTAGGCATGAAAGATATTACATGCCCAACTTGAGGGGGAGTGTTAGGTTTATGATTTTATTTTTATCTTTTATCTTATTTTACCCATGTACTCTCCCCTCTTATATAAAGGGGACCCCTCATTATTCTAAGTATTATGTTACGTTGCCCTAAGCCAACAGAATGTCGACATGAATTAAAGATTATTGAACACAACTTGCAATTGGGAAATATACAAATAAACAACAAAAACCACGTGTGAGCACTACGAGAAAATTGGCTTTTAGTGTCGAAAATTTGTCATTAAATATTAGGTTTTGGTCACTAAAGATATTTAGTGACCAAATATAGTTGGTCACCAATGCCCCCCGCCACTAAATGTCTTTAGTGAACAAAATAAAAATCGCCACTAAATGAATATATTCAGTGACTAGAATAATTCTCGTCATTAAATATATTCAATGGCCAAAAATTTTTTTTTCACAAAAAATTGTAATGATTAAATTAATTAGGTACTAATTGTAATGCAATGGTGACTTCATTTTTTGATCACTAAAATTATTTGTTTCGTCACTATTTATTGATATATTAGTGACCAAATTTTTTTTGTTCACTAAATTTCTTTTAATTCTTCACAAAATATCATAAAATTCTTTCATTTCTATTAATTAGAATTTCATTTTAGAAAATTCAAACAGAAAATGAAAAAGTACTCGGTCTCTAAGAGAAGCTCGTTGAATATAAATTTTTTTCTTTTGATTTTATTAATAGAGAAATAAGAGGGTGGGAGATCCCAAACCCCTTAATACATACTAACAGATCTATCATCTCTAATTAAACTCAATACATACTAATAGATCTATCATCTCTAATTAAACTCAATACATAAAAAAAAATTTATAGAACTAAAATTATTCGTTCTTGCTTCCTTACAGGCACCAAATAAACAACAACACCACTCAAGCATTTATCCCACTAGTGGGGTCGGCTATATGGATCATTTATCACCATTGTGCCCTATCTTTAGTCATAATCTCACTAATGCCTAAGTAAATCATGTCTTTCCTTATAGTTTCATTCCAAGTCTTTATTAGTCCACCCCTCCCCCGTTTAACATGCTTAGTGACTAAACTCTCACAATGCCTAACAGGTGCCTATAATGGCCTCCTTTGTACCTGTCCAAACCATCTTAGTCGAGCTTCTCGCATCCTCTCTGCAATTGGTGTCACTCCTGTCATATCCTCGATACATTCATTCCTAATTTTATCTAGTCTCGCATGTCCACACATCCACCTTAGCATTCTCATCTCCGCAACTTCCATTTTTTGCTCATGTGCACAATACACTGCCCAACACTCAGATCCATAAAGCATCGCTGGTCTAATTGCTGTACAGTAAACCTTGCCTTTAAGTTTTAATGGTACTTTACGATCACATAAGATCACCGACGCACCTCTTCACTTCAACCAACCTGCTTTGATTCTATGTATCACATTTTTATCAACACCTCCATCTTTTTGAACTATCAATCCAAGATATTTAAAGCACTCACTGCGGGAAATATCTTGATCACCCAACTTAATAACGAACTCATCCGTCCTTCTAGCATTGCTAAATTTATGCTCCATATACCCTGTCTTTGCCCTGATCAACCTAAAACCTTTTTTTTCTAAAGGGTCTTGCCAAGATTCAAGTTTCGCATTTACACCATTGCGCGTCTCACCAACCAAAGCGATATCATCCGCTAACAATAAACATCAGGGTATTGCTTGTTGGATATGTCCGGTGAGCTCATCTAAGATAAATGTAAAGAGATAAGGGCTTAAAGTTGAACCTTGATGTAAGCCAACATTGATAGGGAATTCCTGTGTTAAGCCAACACTGATGTAAGCCTATCCTATGTACCGATTGTATAACCCGTAATTCGTCGAGATCAGAAATGCCTGAGGAGACGGCTATTCGCAGATCATTCAACTCGTCAGCCTGGCAGCTATTCACAGACTTCGCCAGAAGAGTTCTCGACACCCTCAAGGAAGAGAATAATGACGAGTATTTGTCAAAGGGCGAGTACCCATTGTAACTCACCAGTATGGGCGAGTACCCATTGCAACTCGCCGGTATGGGCGGGTACCCATTACAACTCGCCAGTATGTGTGAGCATCCAAAGACCGCTAGAGGGCGAATTTTCGCGACATTCGCTATAGGCGAGTAGCACCTCCTAGTCGTCATGCGGGCGAGGTTGCTTCTTAAGTCGCATAACAGGTATATCGCAATGGTAGGGTTTTCTTGCATACATACTCCCCCATGAATTTTTCTATAAATAGGACCCAGTGAGTACCAGGAAGGGCACGTTGAGACCCCCAAACTCCATACTCGCCAAGTCCGTGCCTTCCTCGTACCTAGCTCAGCCCTTTGGTGTGTGAGGGGAAGTTCTTCTAGACTTCGGGTATGTGGCGGGACCTCGCTGTAGCACTCAGGTCGTGTTTATAGACATTCCAATTTTCTCTCTGTCTCACTCTTACCATCAAACCCGTGAGGTTAGACCGCTAGTTTAGTAACCTTCGGTTACACCTTGGTCAGAACATTTGGAACTTGGATTATCTTGGTTCCAACACTTTGGTGCGGTGAGCATGGACCGTAGTCGGAGGTTTTTTTTTGCGAAAAGACGTTATGGCTCAAGATGGCGAGATGGAGACCAAAGACGGTAACTCGCGAGTACTCGGCAAGTTGGGCGATTAGGGTGAGTTCTCAACGAACTAGGCGAGCTTCTTTCTTACTCGCCCAGAGGCGAGTTCATGTTGGCGACTTCAAGATTTGACGACTTCATATAGGCGAGCTTCTTTCTTACTCGCCTAAAGGCGAGTTCATGTTGGGGACTTCAAGATTCGACGACTTCATATAAGCGAGCTCCTTTTTTACTCGCCCATGGGCGAGTTCCAAATGACGGCCTCATTTAGCGAGTTCCAAATGGCGACCTCATTTGGCTAGTTCCAGATGGAGACTTCTTCATACTTGCTGGTGTTCTACTCGCCGCTGTACTACCCACAGGTGTTCTACTCGCAGTCGATCTACTCGCAGGTGTTCTACTCGCAAGTTGGCGAGTTCCTATGGTGAGTTCCAGTCCAGAGGAGATGAAATCGAGCTCGGTGAGGACCGATTTCAAGGACAGGCGAGCTCAAATCTGGGCAAGTTGGAGTGTGGAAAATAAAAATTTTTCCGGGGGCGTTGCCCCCTTGACCTCCTGTTCGCTGATGTCAAAAATGACACTTACCCTGACTTAGTTTTCTCCTTCTTCAATATTAATGCTTTTCATACGTGTTCATACATACGGGTGCTTTGGTAAAGCCGTTGAGTGCTTTGATATGTCTAACAAACAGGGTTATTCATGACGAGTTTAGTATGGTGAGAGGACATATACTCCTCCAGTTCATTCTCGTAAGGTGTTCTCTTATACTCCACGACTCCATGCTCGCGATGATCTCCTTCAACAACTTACATTCCATGAGAATTCTTACTCATGAGGTCTTCAAGCTAGTATTCTGCGAGCTCCTTCTCACGACGGTCTTCCTCAACTACATACATTCCACGAGAATTCTTACTCATGAGGTCTTCAGGCTAGTATTCCGCGAGCTCCTTCTTGCGTTGATCTTCATCAATAACTTACATTCCATGAGACATCTTAATCGTTGGGCCTTCAAGTAGGTATTCCGCGACTCCATGTTCGCGATGGTCTTCTTCAAAAACTTAAATTCCACGAGAATTCTTACTCGTGAGGTCTTCAGGCTGGTATTCCGCGGGCTCCTTCTCGCAATGATCTTCATCAATAGCTTACATTCCATGAGACATCTTACTCGTGAGGTCTTGAAGCTGGTATTTTGCGACTCCATGGTCGCGATGGTCTTCTTCAACAACTTATGTTCCATGAGAGTTCTTACTCGTGAGGTAACATATATCGATACTCAGAAGGCGAAGCGCTCGGGAACATTTGGAGTGGAGATGATTTAAAGAGGTCCTCACCGAGAACTACTAAACGACAAAGGAGCATCATATGCTCGTCAGGTTACGCTGCTTGCACTTGTTTATTTAATTTTCAATTAATGCTAACCTGAGAATGTATTTTTGGTCTTGAGTGTATGTTGGAGGTCATTTGAGTGTATGTTGGAGGTCATTCGTATCCTTAGTTTCTGTTGCCATAGCCTCTAGGTGGTCCGAAGGCATGTGGAAGCGGCAGGAGTCCAGCGACACCTCCAATCGGAATGCCCGACGCTCCGTTAGGTTGAAAACACCCCACCGTATGCTCTGGAGGCCGCCAATTAGGCGTATAGCCCGTTCCGACCCCATTCCAGGCCGCCGGTGCTGTCCCCATTGCAGACGGCCCAGCTAGGGCCTCCACCGGCCTCCATGGCCCTGGCCGGCCTCCTCCGGCCCCGCTCCACCCACCGACAGTTGCTCCCATCTCCGGCGGCTGAACCGATGTCTTCCCGGTCATCCCCGCTTGATTTCCGGCGGATCTGGACGGATCGGTCCCCATCCAGAGGCTCGACGGTCTGTCCATCCCGTGAATCGGCGCAATTGGCTGTTGCCGGGTATATTCCCACATGCCGTGAGGTACCGACTGGTGATGTGAATCCTCGGCCTCCGATCCATCATTGGACGTCGCTTTTCCTTTCAGATTTTGTGCAAGGAGGGCTTTGATCTCCTCCATGCGAGCGTCCAAGCGTTCTTCCAATGGTTTCGTGGATGTCTTCATCCTTTCTTCCATAGCCGCCATCGTATCCGTCAACCCTACGTAGTTTTCCTCTAGGGTTGTCAATCGTGCGATTTCTGCGTCCGAGCGCGTGGTCACCATGGTCGCAGGATAATGCTCTGATACCAAATGTTATGAACATAGAAGGAAGAGAGTGATATTGAGAGAGATCTAGAGAAGGAGAGATTAGGGTTAGGGTTGAGAGGGAAGAAGAGGAAATATCTGAACAATATTCATCATGACCCATCCAAGAGAGTCCCGGGGTTATAAATACCCCGGGACTAGAGGGGTATGGCCGGCCCCCTCAATAGGGGCTGAACCTTGTGGTTCAGCCCCGCTGGCTTCCTCTTAGTGATTGGGGGCTGAACCGGATGGTTCAGCCCCGTTGCTCCTTGTGGCCTCCTTTGGTCGTCGAGCATATGGATGCCTTGTGAATCGCAACACATTCGAGGGCATAACATTTATGTTGTTGGGGTAGTAATACTAGTAAGTCACATTATTTTTCCCACTTCAGATAACCTGGTGCCAGGACAAGGTGTACTAACATGAGCCCTTGTTTTATGGACTTGAAGAACAATCTGCTTACCCCTTGGACAAAACTTAAGCCAATCTAATCGGGCTTGTTTTGGATTTGGGATCAACTCTGGATTTCTCCAAATCATTTGTAGAACTCATAATATGTTGATTCTTAATAGTTAAACCTCTATGGTGATTAGGCTATTCCTTTCGAAATTACCTGGAGACATTTCTATTATTGCAGGCAGTGACACTGTTCCTCATCCAAACGGGCCTTCATATTTCTTAATGTTTTCATCAATCATACAGCGATATTTGATTCTAGAATATTCTGCCTAATTTTTTCCCTATTCTCGAGAATGTTATCCAATTTATTAAAACCTGTGATATTGTGACTTTATTAGTATTTGTTCCATCCTCTCCGTGGTCATCCAATTTATTAAAACCTGTGATCACCAATGTTGTTTTTCTTAGAAATCAGTCTAGTTTCTTTTGAAGGGATAACCTTATTACATTTTCTAAACATCATGAATTTTAGTTGACTGGAGGAAAAATAGGTGACCGCTTGTTGGCAGAAGCTGAAACAAATCTTGCTATAAATGTTATTCCGGGTGCATCCGAGTCTTATGAAGTTCAAGGGAGAGGGGAACTACAATTAGGTCTGTTCTTTTTTCCCGATTTCACTATATTTATTATTTGTTCAGCATTCAGTGCATGTATTTTTTAATTACATCTTAAAAAAGAAACTACCCTAGTGATATATTTTATATATCCGTGCTTACAATAGTTGTAAATCCTCAGGTATTTTGATTGAAAACATGAGGCGTGAAGGATTTGAGCTGTCTGTTTCACCTCCAAAGGTCATGTGAGTTTGCAATATTGAAAAAACTTCCGTTGTTAATCTATCATTCTTTATTTTGTAAATTATTTTTGTGCATACGGTGTCTTTCCTTTTTGTTTGAAACTTTAGAGGAAGTTTGGTACGATATTAATTGTTATTTATGCTTCAGGTCATGATTTGGTTGAAATTGTTATTTCTGCTTCATGTCATGATTTGGATGAAATTGTAGGAAAGTTTACGAAAACGGTCAAGAGAATCTTACTATTGAATCGATTAATATTAAGACTTTTACTCCCAGGGGATCTCAAGAAGGACCTAATGCAAAATTGTGTCTTCGAAATGCTCCCAGTGCTACCTCATGCATAGTATTATTGCTATGTTTCGAATTTGAGTTTCAGAGAGTTCAGATATTAGAGAGGATTCAGTTCTTGACTTGGACTCCGCCGCTCATTATATTAGAGCTGAATCCAATAGAATTAACTCTTTTTTACGATAGTGGAAGTATGAGATATGAGAAACTACCTTAGTTGTTGATCACAATAGGTGGGGGTAACAATGTACCCCAGTGTGGAAAAAGGTTTAATGAAAATAAATGCTGAGAAGCTTATCCCAACATTGGTCAGAAGGGATGTATTAGAGGTACTAATGAGAGACATATTGTACTGTTGATAATAAAAATGAGTTTCTGCTGAAATTGGGATACTCTTTGGAGAACTTACTGCCTTGAAAGCCTCTATTGGGCGGCCTTCCTTGCATGAATTTTTAGGTACTACTGCCCACATAACTTCCAGATGACCAAATGCTTCATGAATATGAAAAGGGCTGCATGTTAGATTACGTTTCCCTTTCCTTCCTCCGCAAGTATCAGACGTGCTGATGGGAGCTTTACCTCCACATATGGTATATGTATTATACAGATTTATCTATCAATGTCTCTCTTAAATCTGTGATTTCCCCCTCACTAAGCAACTAACTGCTTTATCACATTTTCCTTCTCATTGTGTTTTTCATGATTTGATAAGTAGGAATATAATTGGTGTTTACATTAGTATGGTAGTTTTTTACTTTATGGATACTCTGTATGTCTTTGAAGCAGAGAATGTTCTTGACGATAATCAGATTGATCATTGACATCATAGATTTGAGTATACCAGTTTGAAGACTTCAAAATCTATATTTCTGAGTTTATCTATAGATTGCACTAAGGGTCTGTTTGGGACAGCTCCAGCGGATCACATAGATCTATTCCAAACGCTAGCGCTGATTTTTATCTATTTGTTTGTGCGACTTTTTGAAAATCACGGATCTAAAAATGTGGCTTAAGGAGATTTTTGGAGCGCTGCCCACCCACCATGTCTAGCTCCCGTAAAAGTGCGGTTCATGTGTTTGGATTTTGCATCCCGTCTCGTTCTCCTTCGCGATTCCTCCATCAGGATCGCTTCTGAATCCCAACCGATAGGTCGTCGTCTTCCCCAGCCCGATCGGCACGCCTCACACAAGTGAGAGATCGTCTTCACCAACCTGGTCAGCACTCTCGATCGCAGGCGTAACATCCCGATCTTCCAGATCTGTGCTCGCGTCGCTGCTCTCGTGCAGATCTTCGCTCCAGAGCAGATCTCCGCTAGCGTAGCTGCGACTGCTCCCATTTCTTAGAAAATTCTGGAAGCATTGGGACTTAGAAAATTCCTTATTTGTCTCCTGGCTACTTCATTCCTTGGCCCTGAAGGTGTATAAGAGCTATTTGCTTATAATAGACTTAGCCTATGAGATTTGGACTCGGGCCCGTGAAACCTACTCATAGATTGGCAGTTCCACCCATATATACCAACTTACTCGTCGGATTTTGGAACTGCAACAGGGATCCATGTATGTCTCATATTTTTTGAGTTCGAGAGACTCTATTAGGAACCAGACTATTTTGAGTACTTCACTTATGCATGTACTACCTATTTGTTTTAGATGCAGAAAAAAGAGGAACACTACCGCGTTCATGTCTTCCTGATGGGATTGAACATGGAGTCAGATACGGTTCAGACTCACATCCTCTGTTGCCCACTTCGCCCTTCTCTTCGAGAGGCTTTCAGTATGATTCAGGGGGACGAAGACCGTCAAAAATCTCTCAGCATGAGTATCCCATCTGATCGGCCTGCCTTGACTAGTTTTGGTCGGAGCAACATCAACGCTTCCGTCCCCTTCTTGTGATTACTATGGACGCAGAGGACATGTTAGGGAGGCGTGCTTCAAACTTCATCCTCATCTTGCCCCTCTCCACCTCCTTTGCCTCATCAACTATTCCTAGTGCGCATGCTGCTACCACCACTCCGTTTGATTTGATCATCAACTTATGGGCCACAGATCATATTGACCGAATCTGCTTTAGGTTTTATTTCCTACACTCTTTTGTGCCAATGGTACGTTGACCTTCATTACCAGTAAAAGCCACATCTCTTGCTCTCCATCCATTTCCCTCTCTTCTGTTCTCCATGTTCTTTCTTTTCCCCATAATTTACTTTCAATCAGTAATTTCTTAGATCTCTTAATTGCTCTGTAACATTCTTTTCTGACTCTTGTGTTTTCAGGAACTAGGTACGAAGCGGAGCATTAACAGTGATAGGAACCGTGGTGGCTTGTACTTCCTGGCCCGCTAGCTATCATCCCAGGCCCTCTCCTCTACTATAGGTTGCACCACTATTGTTGAGGATGTTTGAATATGACATCGACGCCACGGACATCCATCCCTACTTTATCTTCAAAAATTGTTTCCTTCGTTTGTACCCTTTATTAAGAGTTTATCTTGTGATGTATGTGAGTTGTCTAAACATGTTAGACATAATTCTTCACATTTGTCTTCCCCTAGCTCAATCCCTACTTTATCTTCAAAAATTGTTTCCTTCGTCTGTACCCTTTATTAAGAGTTTATCTTGTGATGTATGTGAGTTGTCTAAACATGTTAGACACAATTCTTCACATTTGTCTTCCCCTAGCTCAAGTACTTTTGATGTCGTATATTATGATGTTTGGGGGCCATCCCCTATCTTATTCTTGACTGGTTATCCATGGTTTGTTACTTTTATCGATTGTTTTTCTCGTACTACTTGAGTTTATCTTCTAAAGAAAAAAGTGAAGTTTTCTCCTGTTTTTAAGTTTTTCATCGTATTGTGATGAACCAGTTCAGGGGCACTTTTCGTGTCCTTAGCAGTGATAATGGGGGGAATATGATAATCGTGGTATATTTGGTTCTTATCTTGCTAATCATGGTATTATACATCAAACCACCTGTGTTCGCACCTTCACCCAAAACAGGGTTGCAGAACGCAAAAATAGACACCTTGAGGTTACTTGTTGCCTTCTCACCACTATGCATCTTCTCAAATCTTATTCGGGCGATGCCGTTCTGACTGTTGCCCATCTCGTCAATCAACAACCATCTCGAGGCTTGGACTATAATACACCTCTCGCCCTCTCTCCACCAAATGTGTCATTCATACATCTCATCTTCCACCAGGTATATTTGGGTGTGTTTATTTTGTCTACGTTCATCAACCTCATATGAACAAACTTGATCCTCGGGCCCAACGTTGTGTATTCATTGGTTATTCCTCCACCAAGAAGGGGTATCGGTGTTACCACCCCCTGTCACGACGTACTTTTTGCACCATGAATGTTACCTTCCGCGAGGACGAATCCTACTTTTTGGGTCTAACTCACTCCATTCGTCAGTGGGAGATTAGTGACATTGCCAATGATATATCTGTTCATCTTCCACTCATTCCTCCTACTCATATGCTACCATCTATCCAAGCAATACCCCATACCCAAGTTACTCTTCGCTCTCTGATGTCTTCTTTTCTAATTGTCTATTATCGCCGACAAACATGCACACAAGCCACTACTGTTCCATCCTTACCAGTGTCCACCTCAGATTCAGATTCTGGAGATGATCTTCATCTTCCGCTTGCTTTGCGGAAAGGTAAAGCGATTTGGTCGCAACACCCTGTCTCCAACTATGTTTGTTATCATCTTACCCATGCACACCGGGTTTTTGTTACATCATTCTCCTTGATCACCATTCCCAAGACGTGGTAGGAAGCTTTGCGTATCCCTGAATGAGCATATGCAATGGAGGAGGAAAATTCTGCCTTTAATAAGAATTTCACAGGAGACATTTCTCATCTTCCCCTCGGGGAAGAAAGCAATTGGTTTGAGGTGGGCGCTCTCTATTAAACAAAATCAAGATGGCAAGATAGAATGCTTCAAGGCAAGGTTAGTAGCTCAAGCATATATCTAGTGTCAAGCAGTGGACTACCGGTTTGCACTAGCGAAGATGGACTCTATATAAGTTCTATTATCCTGTGTCACTTTTCTAAGTTGGGATCTTCATCAACATGCCATGAAGATTGCCTTCCTCCACGGTGAGCTGGATGAAGAGGTATACATGAAATTTCTTTGTTGATTTTTGAGAAAGGGACAAGAAGAGCTAGTCTGTCATTTGAAGAAGTCCTTATATGGTCTGAAACTGTCGCCCAGAGCATGGTTTAGTAGGTTTCACATGACCATGCTAAAGTTTTGCTGTAAACAAAGACAATCTGATCTATTATGTTCATTAAAAGACGTGATCAGAAGATCGTTATTCTTATTTGTATGTGGACGACATTGTCAGCACAGGTGATGATTTTGAGGATATCGCCAACCTCAAGACATATATCCACAGAGTTCGAGGTGATGGATTTAGGAAGACTACGATGTTTTCTTGAAACTGAAGTGGCTAGTTCGAATCAAGGTATCTCATATATCAACGTAAGTATATTTTGTACCTGTCAAAGAAAACCGAAATACTTGGTTGTGGCCCTACAAACACTGACAAGGAAGAGAATAATAAGATTGATTAAGAGAGTGACGGTAATCAGATAGATATGTCGAGTTATCTGAGATTGGTCAGAAGACTTATATACCTACCCCACACACGTTCCGACGTTACATATGCGGTTGGTAGTTTGAGTAAATATATGCATGCTCCCATAATAAGGCATCAAGGGGCTGCACATCGAGTGCCGAGATACCTGAAGAAGGCACATAGTCGAGAACTCTTGTTCTCGTAGAACAATCACTTAAAGATTGAAGTCTTCGTAGACGCAAATTGGGATAGAAGTTGTGATGACATAAAGTCCACTATGGGGTATTGCAATTTGCACATTTGTTGGCTGAAAGTTGGTAACCTGGCGAAGCAAGAAATAGAATGTAGTAGCCAGATCAAGAGTGGAGGCTGAGTACAAGGTGATGTCCCAAGGTCTTTGCGAAGGATTATGGTTGCAATTTATGTTAAATGATCTGGGATTCGGGGAGCACATTCTTCTTTCCTTATGTTGTGATAATAAAGTCAACATTAGTATAGTTCACGACCTTGTACAACATAATAGAACCAAACATATTGAAGTCGATTGATACTTCATCAAAGACCACTTGGTCAAAAGGAATGTGATCACTCCATTTGTTCATTCCAAAAACCAACTGACTGACGTCTTCACCAAAGGTTTGGGTTGCGATATGTTCACTGATGATATACACAAGCTAGGGATGATTGACATCTTCCGTCCAATTTGTGGCGATTTTTGGGGGAGAGTTGACGTTATGTTATATTGTATTATCAAGTCGTGATTTTATATCATTTGTTTTATACCCGATAAGGGTATGTTGGTGATATGTGTTTTTCACCCATGTATATGTATGAGTGAGCTCTTGTTGCATCACTGAATAATATTTTGGTTTCCACTGTTATTTCTTTTGCGAGCTGCATTGCAGAATTTTTTGTATTTCTCAAGAAAGAGTCAAATCTAATGCTATTATTCTAATGCTCTGCATTAAGAGCATTAATTTCTATATTCTCTGTTAAAGCTCTGCATTAAGAGCATTGGTTTCATTTTGCTGATCACCATATGGTTAATTTGGCAAGTTTTTTCTTATTACATCTAACCTGTTATATTAGTTTTGCATTTTGCTTCTAGAAATTGTTTTATGATCATCCTTAACTGCAATTATTTTCATCAATGTCCTAATCTTAACTATGGCCCGTGTTATGCATCCTAGTTCTTTTTTGTTAAGTGCTTGTGGTGTTGTTATGCACACGCCTTTTGCACTGCATTAATTCTGTCTCGCCATCTTCTTGCTGACTTCTTTTCTTAGTTCAAAAACTTATGTTTACAACCTTTTCTTTAATATCTGCTTCTATTTTAATCTTGTTGAATAACTTGTAAAGAAAGACCCATTTAATAGGCCCATGTAAATCCCTCTTAGGGATTAGTCTTACACCTTAGGATGGTGTTCAGACTCTCCTCTGTCCTCCTATATATTTATGTACAAATACTTGTGTTGTATTCACGGAAGATATTTGAGAAATTAATAAAATATTATTTTTCTCTCTCTTCAGAAGCATTTCTCTATATGGTATCAGAGCGACCTGATCCTCAGATTTCTTGCGTCTCCTGAGTTCTTGATCTTCCTCAAAGTTCCCATCTCTGCGGTCAGCTTTCGTCTAACCGCAAATCTGCTCTGTGAGGATTCCCTCCTGCTTCCTCTACGTTTTCTTCCCGGTTTTATAGACTTTCTCTGCTGCCAACCGGGCCCCACCTGAAGGGTGATTGCAGCGGTCTCCTCCTTCTAACCGCTTAGCTCGCTGCTTCCCTGTCCGACAGTTCTGACCGCAACTCCTGTTTAGCCGCTCAGATTGGTCATGTATCATGAAACGACTAAAACTATGTGAGATGAAATTCACTCCTTATATTCTGACAAGGACAGTTTGCAACACTTGTTTGACATTTTCAACGATCTCGAGTCTCTTGATCCAGGAGTGGATGGTGACCTGAATTCCTTTGTTGCACGGTTCAAGACCCTTATTGAAGCCTGGATTCAACACAGCCTCCCACGCCGGATCTCGCTGCCCAACCAGCCCAGAAAGAAGCTGTCGGCATGGCCATGATGATGGCCCGTGTTTCCCCACATCACCACAACGTCCGTGCAAATATCCTCTAATCTTCTACCCTGCCCTCTCTCTCCGATGTGTGTTCCATGCTCTTGAAGGTGACACCGCCTCCTGATACTCCTGAGATTGTCTCTCCAGCTCTTCTTCAACAAACTCCTACTACTCACCTCCCTCCTCCGCCAGCTCGTGGAGGTTGCACCGAATCTCGTGGGAGAGGAAGATCTGGTAGGCCGCGTCCGAAGTGCTCCTACTGCGGTCGGGAATGTCATCTTGAGGCTACCTGCTATCTTAAGCACGGTGTCCCTCCTACACATCTTGCGTCTATGGAGACTGTTGCTCCCACTGTTACTTCCCCTGATGTTGCTGCATTACGTACTCAACTCCAGAATCTTTAGGGCCTGCCGGCCTGCTTAGTCGATCTTCGGGGTTTGTTGCGACCATCTCCAATGAAGGTTTCTCTTGTTTATCCCATAATCCAACTTGGATTATGGACTCTGGGGCAACCAATCATTTACTCCGCAGAAGCCTCCTCAGTATTTGGGCACTGCTTGCCTAAGTTTATCACTGTGGCCAATGGTGACACTACTCCCGTTCATGATCCTGGCAACGTGGATCTGACCTCCTCTCTCTCTCTCTCTTCGCTCGGTTCTTCATGTTTCATGCTCTCATTTTAATCTTCTTTTTGTAAGTTGTCTTACTCAGGACCTCGACTGCTCTGTAACTTTTTCTTTCTCCTCTTTTGTTGCGCATGATCAACAGTCGTGGAATATCATTGGTAGAAGGCGATTGTCTAATGAGCTGTACACCTTGGATATTTCCCCTACCACTCTCTCTTCTATTACCTCCGTTGACTGACATCGACGTCTTGGGCATGCTCCTCTCCCCATTCTGAAGAAAGCTCTTCCAGATGTGTCCCTCACTGACTTCACATGCAAATCCTACATCTTCGACAAGCAACATCACTCTTCTTTTTCTTCTCATTGTACTCGGAGCAATGCTCCTTTTATTTTAGTTCATTCGGGGTCCCTATAAAATAGCTATTGTTTCTGTTTATCGCTATTTTCTTATCTTTATTGATGATTACTCTCGCATGACATGGTTGTACTTACTTCGTGATCGCACTGAATTAGTTCGTGTCTTTCAAGCCTTTACTGCTGAGATACGAATTCAGTTCTCTGCTACTATTAAGACTCTTCTGACCGATAATGCACGCGAGTATACGAGTCATGCATTTCAAAACCTTTGTACCGAGTTCGGTATCCTCCACCAAATCTCATGTGCTTACACACCCCAACAGAATGAAGTTGCGGAGCGCAAGAACCGTCATCTCCTGGACGTTGCTCGTTCACTCATGTTTCAAATGCAGGTGCCCAAAGTCTATTGGAATTTTGCGGTGTCCATCGCCTGCTATCTGATCAATCGCATGCCCTCCTCCGTTCTCAATTTTCCACTCCATTCAGTCTTCTCTTCCCCTTCACCTCTCCCTTTCCCATAACGCCTCGTGTCATTGGCTGCACCTGCTATGTTCACTCCCTTGGCCCTGCAACTGGCAAACTTGATTCTCGCGCTACTAAGTATATGTTTGTTGGTTACTCCCGCACCCAAAAAGGCTATGTCTGTTATTCTCCCTCCACTCACAAATTTGTAACGAGTGCAGACGTAACCTTTCTTGAAGATCAACCTTTTCACTCATCACCTTTGGCCTCTCCTGCACCTCCTCTCCTACCACGTCCTGCCATTCCTGTCACCTCTCCTGAACCACCTCTTCTTCCCACGCCCTCCACCAAACCCCCAACCCACCTCCTCTTCTCTGTGTGTACACTCGTCTTCCTCCTCGCTCCGATGCCCCGAGGCCGTTACTTCCTACTGATTAAACTCTGCGCTCTGCTGATCTGGACACGCCTTCTACAACTCACCCCGTCAATAATTTTTTTCTTTGCATCGATTATCCTCGATGCTCCACACCTTTGCGACCTCGTTGTCCTCTGTTTCCACCCCTACTTCTTTGCATGAGGCTCTTCAACATCCGGGGTGGCGGACGACTATAGAAGAAGAAATGGATGCCCTTTGGGCCAATAATACCTGGGATCTTGTCCCTCTCCCTCCTGGCCAGTCTTGTGTGAGCTGCAAATGGGACGATTGAAGGACTAAAAGCTCGTCTTGTCGCCTGTGGTTTTACTCAACAACACGACTGACGCATGACGGTCTTATGTGATGGTGAAATAATTGTGTGAACTCCTACATACAACCATACATATCCGACAATTTTTTAACTTGCAATAACTTTTCTTTATTAAATCAAATATGAACGATAACCACAGTAATTAAAGCATACACAAAAGGAAACAAGAAAGATAGTACAAGCACGAGAGTGCGCGAAATCAAATATCTAATTGAACAAGCAAATACAAAGACCAAAACAATTGAAAACAAAGTCTATAAACCACTATCTCTCAAGTCGAGAACAAACACATGATCCAACAGTAAATAAATCAACAAACAAACCTTGAACTTTGCAAACAATGTAGAGGGGAGGGCTGCCGGTACAGGTTTTCAACACTCAAATGGTTTGTGTGGCTGTCCAGAAACTGGGGCAGTAACTTGGACGATGCAACTTAGAGGCAACATTCAGCAATCCGTGAAGGAAGGCGGCTGTCCAGAGAGAAAGACATCAACCTGGACTATGATGCTGGGTTGTTTGGAAGGCCTGGAAAGCAACAGTTTTTTTGGTGTAGGGGCAAACTTGGGGCAGCTAGATGATGGTAACGGGGAAAGGGTTTGCTGGTTGAGGGGAAATGAGGGGGGGGGGGGATCCACGGGAGGAAGATCAGGCAGGGAGAGGGGCTGGTTGGTTGATTTAATTGGGAGGGGAAGCTGCAGATGGTGGCAACAATTGGTGGATCCGGCAACCTGGACTCCACGTGAGAATGAGGAGCAGGTAAGAAAATTTCGGCCCAACAGTTAGAGGGGGTGGGAGAGTAATTAAGTGGAGGAAGTGGGGAGTTATTTCTCACGTGAGAATGAGGGGATGTGGGGCTAAAAGGGCCGGCTATGGGGGAGTGGGTTTGAGGGGATGGTTGTGAGGGAAGTTAGGAGATGGTGGGGCTTAAATTTAGGAAGTGATTCCTAAATAAAAGGAAGTTGAAGTAGTGGGGGTAATGGGTGGTTAGGAGGAAGTTATGGGTGGTGTGGTGGTGGTTGCCGACAGGGTGGAGGTTGGTGGTGGCCGGAGGTGGTGGTTGCCAGAAATATTTTTTGGTGATCGCCGGAAAATGGAAATTGATCGGAAGAAGAAGGGAAGGTAATGGTGGTTCACCGGGGTGGCCGGAGGCGTTCTCCGGTGATCGCCGGAGGTGGAATTTATGGGGTAAAAGGTTGTTTTGGAAGGAGATGAAGGTGGTAATGGAGGGGAACTTGGGGAGGGGTGGCCGACCAAATGTGTTGTGGGGGGGGGGGGGGGGGGGGGAGGGGGGGAAGGAGGGGAAACACGCTTGGGTTGGCTTTTGGTGTCCAGGAAGCAAAATGGCAGGGCAATGACAGCAAAGTGGTTGTTTTGGTGGTGGTCTGTTGGGTGGGGTAGGTTTAGCTGGCTGTCTTCCTGCAGGTGGAGGGGAATAAGTTGTCTTCTGTTATGGAAGAGGATGGCTGTAGCTTGATGGTGGAGGAGGAGGGTGGTGGGGTGGCCGACCTAGGGGAGGATGATAGGGGCCGACCAAGGGGAATGGGTGGGAGGAGGTGGACCTGAGCTTCGCACCCTGGGTTCGGCTTCGGCACCGAATGACCAAAGAATGGGCTTCAATACTCCATTCTTCAATGCCTAAAATGGGAGCCTTCACCCTCTATTTATAGACTCTAGGGGGCAACGAACGGCTATGATTGGCCGATCGTCCCGACTCAAAATACATAAAAATACAACTCGAAACGAAAAATGAAAAGAACAAATAATGTGACGATCGTCGATCCGCATAAAATGCACGGTTCCGATTCCTCATCAACGACCTTGAATACTGATGTAATCTCAAACCTAGGGCTGTAGTTTTTGAAATAAAAATAATTGTGATCTTTTAAATTATCATGGCGCAAAGGGACTTCGCGGGCTATTTTAACAGTTATAACGACCTAGGCGCCGCTCGCGTGCGCTACGCTACTGCACAACTGTAACAGCGCCGCAAATCACAATTCCACAGGCATCGTATTCAAGTGAGTGCAACCACAAATATAAATTTGACGGTAATTAAGAGATTAGACTAGTAGGGCAAGCTCCAACAATTAATATTCATTTAAACCTTGCGCATGAAAATTAACTAAGGTTTGAGGGTGAGGGATAAAGAGGTATACCACGAGGAAGAGTACCCGAGGCGAACAAGTCCACTAAAGGAATGTTGAAAATAGGACCTCCTTCATAGCGCAATCACGGTAGGGTGCGTAGAGGTAAATGGCGGCAATGAGGGCTGGCTGGTGGCAGGAGGCGCAGGGAGGCGGAGGTGGACGGATCTGGGACTTACAGGAGATCGCAAGCAGACGGGGAAGAGGCTGGAGCTTCACGTCGGGCTTCAGGTAGCGCAGGAAGACGAAGGAGAGGCGGGATCTGGTGGCGTTGGGCGTCGGGCTGCAGTGAAGTGCAGGAGACAGAGGGGCTGAGCGGCGACGGCCTTGCAAAGGTCGCAAGGAGGCGGCTGGCGTGGGGAGTCCCGTCGAGGAAGACTGACAGCCGAGGCTTCGCTTGTCGCGGGAGGGCAGGGCTGCGCTGGGAGAACCGAACGAAGCTAATTGTTTCGTTCAATTCATTTCCAGCCCGGTCTAACAGGGGAAATGAGGGAGGTTTTAAAGCAAGGCTTAGGGCAAAATTGCTATTAGCAGCCCTACTCAAATAATTTTAAAACAAGGCAGATTTTTAAAATGAAAGTGATGTGAATTTCTGGGCGGGGCCGGCTATAGGCAAATGGGACATTTAAAAAAAAATTAATTATTACAAGCTTGCCCTAAGCTAAACTATCCCCTAAAATACCAGACCTATGCATTTAAGGTCTCGTCGGACGGTCAGACCAACGAGCCAAAAAGAAATGCGCGAGCAACATGCGCGATGCAAAATAACATCCAAGCGCTTATAACACGTGCAATACAACTCGACGCTACACAATAATCCAAAAATACGTGAAGGCATGCACTACAAAAATAAACAACAAGTGCAATAAAAATTAATCACAAGGAAGCGACGCAGTTGCATCAATTTGCATCAAATACGAATAGACCTTCTCCCCTGTTGCAAAGCTAAACACTGTTCGTGTCTTGATCTCTTTGGCCGTTCATCGTCTTTGGCCGTTGCATCAGTTGAACGTCAAAAATGCTTTTCTCAATGGTGATCTTGCTGAGACTGTCTACATGCATCATCCTCCCGGCTTTGAGACCACAGGGGAGTCACTTGTATGTCACCTCATGAAATCTCTCTATATTCTCAAACAATCTCCTCGGGCATGGTTTGATAAATTCAGTCGGGTTGTTAGTGGTGTTGGGTTTATTCAAAGCTCGATTGACTTCTCTCTATTCACCCGTCATTGTCCAACATGCACCATGATACTCCTGGTTTATGTTGATGACATTTTAATTACGGGCGATGATTCAAAAGGCATCCACGTGATCAAGGAACACTTGACCTCCGTGTTTCAGACCAAAGATTTGGGGAATCTCCGATACTTTCTTGGCATCGAGGTAGCTCGTCGTCCCGATGGTCTTGTCCTATCTCAAAGAAAGTATTACCTTGATCTTCTTCATGACGCTATCTACTCCGGTTGCAAGCCAGTTGACTCACCCATGGATGTCACCCACAAGCTCTGTGCATGTTCCTCTGACTCTGATACGCTCCTACCGAACCCAGAATATTATCATCGTCTTGTGGGAAAGTTGATCTATTTGACAGTTACAAGACCTGATGTATCCTTTGCTGTTGGGGTTATTAGTCGGTTTATGCATGCTCCACGAACTTCTCATCTCCAGGAAGTTGAGCGCATTCTCCGGTACCTGAAGTCTGCTCCTGGACAAGGGCTCGTATATAAGCCCTCCTCATCTCTATCTCTCATTGCCTACTCTGATGCTGATTATGCTGGATCCCTGGATGATCGTCGTTCCACAAGTGATTTTTGCACATACTTCGGTGGACATCTTGTTACCTGGCGAAGCAAGAAGCAATCTGTCATCGCACGCTCATCTACAGAAGCTGAGTATCGATCAATGACCTCTGTCGTCTCTGAACTCACATGGCTAGAAGGCCTTCTGGGAGACCTGAGTGTCAAACTCTCCTCTCCTGCCACCTTGTTCTGCGATAGCCAAACTGCTATTTATATTGCCAAAAATCATGTGTTCCATGAATGTACCAAGCATATCGAGGTTGATTGTTACTTTATTCGGGAAAATCTTCAACTAAAAAAATTGGACTTAAGACATGTTCGTGCTGCAGAAAAAATCGCTGGTATTCTTACCGCTTGGTTCCTACTACTCTTATGCTCCAGCTTGCGGGGGAGTGTTGAATAACTTGTAAAGAAAGGTCCATTTAATAGGCCCATGTAAAGCCCTCTTAGGGATTAGTCCCACACCTTAGGATGGTGTTTAGGCTCTCCTCTCTCCTCCTATATATATGTACAAATACTTGTGTTGTATTCATGGAAGATATTTGAGAAATTAATAAAATATTATTTTTCTCTCTTTTGTCGCATTTCTCTACAAATCTGATTTTCGGAATTTCTATTTCAGTTAGATTAGCAAAAGTGCCCAATATTTTCAGAATTTTCAGCTTCTAACTATATTGTTCTATTATGTTTGATGAAAGTTTTTGCATGTGGAACCAGGTATAAAACTGAGAATGGTGAAAAACTAGAGCCTATAGAAGAAGTGACAATTGAGGTATTACTATAATTTCATTTTTCTTATATATTAGAACGTGTTTTTACCTATTTGCTAAATCGACTGATATACAATTTCAGGTGAATGAAGAACATGTAGGCCTCATCATGGAAGCTCTTTCACATAGGAGAGGTGAGGTGATTGACATGGGGCCTGTTCCAGGGAACGTTGGTAGAATCAGGATGTCACTTACATGCCCTTCTAGGTTGGTATTATTTTTCTACTTTGAACTTCTATCCCATCAGCTAAATCTTGCGTGGATGCTATTGTTTTATAAAATATAATCAACTAACCAAACTTATCCTAATTTGACAATCAATGATAAATACATCCTTTTCATTTTTTTTCCATTCCATAGTTTCAGTTTTTTACTTGATTTGACTTTTACTTGACTATGAATCCATGATACAATAGTTTGTATTCTCACTTTTCACTGCAATTATAATGATATTTTGGATCGTTGGAGTTGTACAATCATAATACTTTTTATACTATTACACGTAATCTGATACGACCAACCCCATTTAGGCTTTACCCAGTGGATCACACCGGGGCCCAGGGGGGCCGCACCAGGGCCGCGACCCGTACACCCTAACCCTTTTCCCCTTTAGCTTCTCCGGGGCGGGTTATTGAAGGCGCGCAGGCTTGCGGCTACGCAGGGTTTCGAACACCCGACCTCCCTTGACAAGAGCCTCTTAACACAGGCCTCATCACCAACTGAGCCGCGGCTCAGTTGGTGATGAGGCCTGTGTTAAGAGGCTCTTGTCAAGGGAGGTCGGGTGTTCGAAACCCTGCGTAGCCGCAAGCCTGCGCGCCTTCAATAACCCGCCCCGGAGAAGCTAAAGGGGAAAAGGGTTAGGGTGTACGGGTCGCGGCCCTGGTGCGGCCCCCCTGGGCCCCGGTGTGATCCACTGGGTAAAGCCTAAATGGGGTTGGTCGTATCATAATCCCCTATATTTTTTTGGATGACATCCTTTATAAATATTTTGTTTATTTCTTGTACTTCTATAGAGCTCCAATTGATATCTGCTGATTAATATTTTTGTACCATATGGCTTAATTTATGAAAGTTTCGAATCTTCTGATGTATAAGGAGAGAACATAACAAAGGATTTGTTTTTTCTTTTCTTTGTGCTCTATTATAGGGGCCTAGTTGGATACAGAAGTGTCTTCAACACTGATACACGTGGAACTGGATTTTTGCATCGTTCTTTTTTGAGTAAGTATGTTCGTTTATTTACAATGGCGGCTTATTGCTATTTCTTAGTCCCGCAAAGGTTATAGAGTTCAATTTTTCAGGATTTAGTGATTTGCTTTTTATTTTAATATTTTTGTTTAATATATTAATTTATCTCCTCCCCATATTTGAAATTTTCAAGATTTAATTACTTGCTTTTTATTTTATTTGTTTGATATATTAACTATTCTCCTCCCTAAGACCTGCTTTAATCCTCCCTAAGATGCTATATGTCTGTCCAAATTCCGCCGTATTCACTGTCTACAATTATGATGATAGCTTACTTCCTGCACAAAGTCGAAGATTTCGACGGTTCAACTATGGTGTATTCGCATACTTCCAGAGGTGTACCCGCCATCCATCAAGGGGTACTCGCCGATCATCAAGACATCCTCGTCGACCATCATAGAGGTCTCATGGACCACTCTGTTATATGTACTTAGTATTTTTTACTGTTTTTTAAGCGGCATCCCGTATTTTTAAGAGGCTGCTCGCGGGAATAGCCCCCAATCCTATAAATAGGCCATGAACAGTAGCTCTAAAGGCATCGAAAATCGAGCCAAGTACTCCCGTAGCACTCGCACGTCCATAGAACAAAACTTGCTAATGGAGAATAATTTTATCCTTGCAACACCGTTGTAATGCATTTTGAACTATTAATAACATCACACATAACTAAGGTTTGTGCTCTGCGAAATATGGTCTCGCAACAAGCGACACCCTTCTTCCCTTGCTTTGGTATTCGCAACACCCAGTACTCGCCGGACCCTAGGTCCTAGTATTCGCAGCAAAGTACCCAACCACGCAAAGTCACTCCATCTCATTTTATGCTGACTGTGGAGCTGGGGGACAATTTTCACCTCAATAGAATGAACACAACCTTTAGATCTTCGAGTGGTTGATGAACACTCGCTGAAATGAATGGAAGAGACCAAGAAAGGAAGTCTCCTTGGGGATCTCACAGTCACCCTGAGGAGACCGTCACTATAGGGGAGTTCAATCTCCTAGTATCTGCAGTCACTCAGCTGTCGAAACAAATAACCTCGCTTGTTAGGGAAATAACAACCCCTAAAGATTTCCCATCGGTCCTCCAGACTGCTCCCCGATTAAGGACTGAGGTCGAAGATCTCGCCAACACTAGGTGAGACCATTTCCGGGCGACAACGAATTCCAGCTCTGCACGAATACTCAACTTTGAGGAAGCTGACCCCTCCGAGGAAGAAGAAGATCCTTCTCCTTTCTCTGACATGATCTGATTGGAACCTCTACCCATTGGATTTAGAGAGCCTCATATCTCCCGTTTCACTAGCTGAGAAGATCCCAATGATTATTTGCAGGCTTTCAAGTTTGCAATTTCCCTTCGGGACCTCTCTGACGGCATCCACTGCAAGCTTCTTTCAATGACCCTGGAAGGGAAGGTCAAAGATTGGTTCTATAAGCTCCCGTCTCAGTCCATTAGCTCCTTCAAAGTGTTCCGAAAGGAACTCCTGATGTTTATCACCTACAGGAAGAGGAAGAGCGTCCCCTAAGCTTTCTTCCAGATCAAGCAGGGATGTCAGAGACACTCTGTCATTATATATACAGGTTTCAAAAGGAAATTCATGGGATCCACGACGTTGACCCGTCCATATATCAAGTAGCCCTAGTCTGCCGACTTTAAGAAGGGCTCTTTAAATTTGAGGTCAGTCGAAGGCCACCATGTTTTTATGGGGATTTGATCAACATAGTCAACCACTTCATCGAAGGAGAGACAACGAACCTTGACTTTGTCTCCTCTCTCACCCTGCCTCATCCAGAGGCAGTGGCGGGAGAATTCTTCTTCCTAGCCTCCTCTTCCCCCTCAATGCAATCAAAGGCATTGCCCCGGGTTCTTTCCACCTCCTTCGCAACGTGCAAAGACATTCCATTCACAACAACCACATCCACCATGATACTTTCAGCAGATGAGACCACCACGACCCTGTTCTCCTCCAGCGGACAAACCCGTGCCATCTGAACAATCCTTCTCATCCACATCGCCACGACCACATCTGACGAGGGATTATGTTCCTCCCTAAGTGAATCCGTATGATGATTACAGGAGGAATAAACAAATCTGATCTTTCTTATGGAGAAGGTTGTCGAGATCCTCCAGAAACAACCGGGCTTCAGGTGATCTCCTCTCCTGAAAGCTGAATATGGGAACAGGAACAAGAAGCTCTACTGGGAGTTCCACAGAGACGTTGGGCCCGACACTGGGAGTTGCAAAGCTCTCCGTGACCTGGTAGAGAAATTGCTAAAGGCGGGAAAGCTTCAAGTATACGTTGCTCGCAAGCCAAATGAAAAGCATGTCTCTGTCAAAGGAAAGGAAGTAGCAGAAGTACACCTCCCTCAACGATGAGAGTGTGTACAGCAATAGGATCGGCTCCCTCGGGAGTATCAACTGTAACAGTCCGAAGTCCGCCACAATTTAATTCTTTCTTTTGAGCTATTTTTCACAATTAAATAACGCAATAATTCTAATATATATGCAGGAGAGGTACCAAGAGACAACATAAAATAACATTTCATTTAATATGCATAAGTTCCAACATGTCACAATAATTCTAATCCGTAATCGAATCATATTCTTCTTTTCCTTCCTTTCTGCCACTGCAGGAACCTCCTAGCGGGGCCTGACACACAGACGGTCCGATTCTAAAAAGAGAGATCGACAACCAGTTAGTTTAGAAAACTAAGTGAGCTCCTTACCTCTTCAACCACACTACAGGCAAACACAAAAAGCTATCATCCATATGCACTTATATATTTCTATATAAACATGTTCAGTAAGTAAAATAAGCAGGTAAGGTACTGTACAGTGAGCTAGTACAACAAAAATAAACTATTTCTTGTATCAAAATTCTTATTCTTTCATTCTTATTCATTTCTGTATTCAATTCAGGATTTTCATATCAATTTTCATTCTTTCAAAATACTGAGGGTCATTCTCAATCAAACATCTGAGCCCGTCGTATCAATGTCCGCTCTAGGGCGCTCAACAACGCAACATGTTTCCACGCCCCCTAAATTAAACATTTCAGTATCAACTTCTGTAGGAGTTTAACCCCCCTACTGGGTGTAGGAGTTCTACCCCCTACAAGGTGCATGAGTCTGTTGCTCTACCCCCCTACAAGGCTGACCCTTAGTTTTTCGATGCGTCGACACACTCTCAATTTCTTATTTTTTTCATATTCAATTAGTATTTAGTTTCAAAATATAGGAAATAATTATATTAGTTTTCCCTCAGAGTTTTTATCGCTTGCTAATCCATGTTTAGCCTTTTAGCGATTTCATTTTTTCAGTGCTTTCAAATCTTCGAATTTCTTCAATTCAATACAGTTCGTATTCAGTGTCTATGCCAGAAAGTAGCTCACAGTAAAGTAAATCTACATGTTCATAATTCAAAATAATTCAAATGTATACATAATCAAAGCGGTAAGGACTCACCACAGTTTTTCCTTTGCCCTTGTCCTTCATTGGGTTCTCGTCGGGTCTATCACCAGACGCCATCCTCTGCAGTATCAGAAAATCATTTACTTTAGGGTTGCGCCGCTAAATAGTTACTAGCGGACTCTTAAGACGGCCACAACTACGACTTATAGGAGTTGCCTAGGGGAGAACGAGTTTAGGTGACTAAAAAAAGCGTAAAAATCAGTTTTTAATCGCTACTGAACTCAGAATTCAGCCACTATACACTTCTGAAATTGTCCACTTTTGTGGCCAATAAGCACCAATAAAGACAGCCAACAATAGCTACAAGGGCAGCCCAAAGATCAGCCTACATGGTTGCTGAAAACACCACAAAAAGGCATCCAATACAAGCCAACAAAAGGGCAATTCATCACCATCAGTAGCAGCCCCAAAAGGCAACAAACAAGGGCTGCTGAGCACCAAGGGTAGCTAGTAGCTAACAGGAGCAGCCCATAGCACATAGCTGGCCTACAACACAACATCCCCAAAGGAGTCAAAAATAAAAGCCGACCTGCACAAGCACAAACAACCAACAAAGGGAGACAGTCAACAACCAACATCCCTCTATATAATAACAATATTATGCAATAACAGATGAGCATATGCGAAGCAGAGGGAGAGAGAATCCCAAATCAGAAATCAGAAACCCTAACCAAGGCCTAAAGAACTTAAATCCCCCAACAGAAATTCTTCCATAAGCTTATACTTTCAGCAAAACTCCAATTAAAAGACGAGAGGGAGGAAAGTGCTCACAGTGGAGGCTAGGCTGCCAGTCGATCGCAGTAAAACCGCAAGAACCAACAACAACACACAAGAGCAGCAAAACCACCACCTCCAGCCCAGTCGAACATGGAGGAAAAAGCTATGGAGCAAGAAGGAGGATCAGAGAAGCCCTAAGCAAAACCACTGAACCAGCCCATCGTCGAGCTCTCCAGGAGACAGAAAAAAAAGTAGACAGAAAGACAAGGAGCGGCAATAGATAACCGAGTGAATCCACCGCCTAATATATAGAATAGAATATATGATAATACTCTGCCATCAACCACCAACTCATGAGATCACCCCCTCTTTCAGCCTAAACTTATTTAATTAATAAACTGAACCTAAGCTCTCAATTCAGCTAAGGGCCAAAGCCCAATTTAATCAACAAGCAGCCGGCCAAATGCAAAGGCCACTTGAAAACAGTCAACCAAGAAGCCATCCACAAGAATTACAGCATCCACGTATTAAAGAAATACAAGGCCAATATCCCAAAATTTACACGAAAACGAAACGAACGTCGCAAAAATCTTCGGAAAAGCTCGAACTTCAAAATAAACGCGGGACGTCGAATCGACACTGAATTTTTGTTTCATTTTCATTGTATGAGAATTATTATAAAAGTATTTTATATACAAAACGAGTTCGGGTCTTACAAATTCTCCCCTTAACAAAATTTTCGTCCTCGAAAATTCAATTTTGATTCAAAAAGAAGGAAGGAAACAAGCTCATCATTGTATCTTCTTGCTCACAAGAAGCGGCATTGGCAGGGTGACCTCTCCACCACACTTTGACAAAGTTCACATCGCGATTCCGAAGATTCTTGCTCTGTCGATCAATAGTCTGATATGGTTCAGTCAGGCTAGACAAATCAACTTCTACAGGCACATCACTGGAAGATATCATCAAATCTGGATCAGGAATATATTGACGGAGAGCAGAAACATGGAAAACATCATGCAGTTTCTGTAATTCATCTGGCAGAGCTAAACGATAGGCCACATCGCCAATACGCTCAAGGATTGGAAAGGGACCAACAAATCTTGGACTCAGTTTCCCGACACGTCGCAATCGAGAAACTCCTTTAAAAGGTTTAATTTTCAAGCACACCTGATCGCCAACATTAAATTTGACCCGGCGATGCCAGATATTATAATATTTCTGCTAAAAGTCTTGTGCAATCTCCATTCTCTGCTGAATTATTCGAACCTTTTCTTCAATTTTTCCTGTTTTCTTTTTCGAAAATAATTTCTTTTCTCCATCTCTTCTGCCAAACTCAGGGGAGTTCTGCATCGCCTTCCATAAAGAGCTTCAAACGGAGCCATTTGGATCGTTGATTAGTAGCTATTATTATACGTAAATTCTACCAACGCCAAATATTTCTCCCACGAAACTTTCAAATCCAGAACCACCATTCGCAATATATCTCCGAGCATCTGAATAGTGCGATCTGATTGACCATCAGTCTGAGGATACAATAAAGATCACATTTATATACAATTCAACCAACTTTTCAGTAGGTCCGCCTTGCTTCATCGCAATAAAATGAGCGCTCTTGGTCAAGCGGTCGATTATTATCCAGATTCCATCATTGCCTGGCTTACTGCGAGGCAAGCCAAATACAAAATCCATCGCTGCATCATCTCATTTCCATTCAGGAATAGGGAGTGACCGAAGATAATCAGCGGCTTCATATGCTCAGCCTTCACTACCTGACAGGTAAGACATCGAGCAGTATAATTGGTCACATCTTGCTTCATTTTAGAACCCCAAAAATCCCGCTCCAGATCGTGATACAACTTCGTTCGGCCAGGATGAATCGAATACGGTGTATTGTGCGTTTCATATAATATATCTTGTCTCAAATTGGCCGCGTCAGACACGCAGATTCTGTCGTTCAAAAACAATAATTCATTCTTCTGTGTAAAAACATTTGCTTCTCCCCTTTTCACTTTTTCTAACACACTAATCAGAAAAGAATCTTTTGGCATTGCCTTCTGGATTCTATCTTTGATCGAATACTGAATCTTCTTTTGAAATAATTGCTCTCGCTTTTCTCTTTAGTTAAAATAAAGAAAATTTACATCTCCTGCAATTCTCGCAGAAGCTTCTTATTATGCTGCGACATCACCGTCAACGCGGCTACAATTTTCTTGCTCAAGTCATCTGCGACAACATTCGCTTGCCAGAATGGTATTGAATATCCAAATCATAATCTTTATAAACTCCAGTCATCTTCTACGTCGCAGATTAATTTCCTTCTGATCGAACATATATTTCAAACTCTTATGATTTGTAAAAATCTCACAACGCATGTCATACAAGTAGTATCGCCGTAATTTCAATGCAAACATTACTACCACTAAATTCAATTATTTTTAACATCTTTTAACTATCTTTACGCAAAGGCAATTACCTTTTCACGTTGCACCAACACGTAACCTAATCCATTAAAGGACGCGTCACTGCAAATTTGAAATCCATCTGATCCTTCAGGCATCACTAAAACTGGAGCAGTCGTTAATATTTCTTTCATTGCCTCAAATGCTTGCTGACAATCGTCCCATTTGAAGAAAAATCCTTTACGAATTTACTATAATAACCAACCAAGCCCAAGAAACTACGCACTTCAGTTACCGACTTTGGTTGAGTCCATTTCACAATCGCTTCGATTTTTGCCGGATCAACTGATAAGCCTTCTTTATTAATAACGTGACCCAGAAAAGCCACTTCTTTCAACCAGAAATCGCATTTTGAAAACTTAGTATATAGGCGTTGCTTTCTCAACGTATGCAACGCTAAATGCAAGTGCTGAGAATGTTCTTCCTCCGACTTAGAATAAATCAGAATATCATCGACGAAAACTGTACAACCCAGTGTTCACCGACTCGCGGAGAAACTAATCGCAGGTGATTTGGGGAGTACTTGCCGACTAGCGACGAGCACCCTGCAAGGGCGAGGCGAGGCAGTGCGGAGACCTCGCCCGCGAGAAGCGCGCGTGGGTGGTTTAGCGAGTTCCAAAGAGCCGCTCTGGGGTGCGTTTAGCCAGAGCGAGTCAGATGAGGTCTCGCAGCACCAGTCTGGCTTGGCGAGTGGAGGTTCGCCCCCACTCGCAATAGGAGCTCTCGCGAGCCCAGCTCGCTGAGAGGCCGGCGAGTGGCGCCTTCACGGGCCACTCACCCAACAGGGATCTACAGGTGAATTTACCCTGATACCCCTGGTAGGATGCCAATAGCCCTCCAGAACAGCGGAGTTTGGCTGTTAGCAGACCAATTTGGGGTGCATATAGCAAAACCAAAAGGCGGGATTGCGCTATTAGCAGATCGGACTAGAAAAGGCTATATATAGACTTTGAAGGGCACCTTAGGAGAGGATTCCAATTTCAGGTTTCTTCCTCCCTAGGTTCTTTGGTTAGCTCCTCAGGCTCTCCAAGTTGCCCAACTTCAACTTTGGCTTGGGAGGGGAAGCACTCTAAGATCTTCCGGGTGTGTGGTGGGACCTCCGTGCTGTAGCCAATGGTCTGTGTTAAGCTCTTAGTCTCCGGTCTGCTCCTTCCGCGGGATCAGTAGGTGCTACCTGCCCCCTCTAAGGGGTCCGATCTCCTCGTTGTGGTCAAGTCTTGGTTCCAACAAAAACGTTCACAAACTGATCGAGAAAAACTTTAAATGCTCGATTCATCAAGTCCATAAAAGCTGCAGGAGCATTCCTTAGACCAAAAGGTTACAACAAATTCAAATTGTCCATACCTGGTACTAAATGCTGCCTTCAAAATATCCTCTTTGATTCGCAACTGGTGATATCCTGATTGAAGATCGATTTTGGAGAACACTCGTACACCCATAAACTGATCAAATAAATCATCAATGCGAGGCAAGAGATATTTATTCGTAATTGTCAGCTTGTTCAATTCGCGGTAATCAACACACAAACAGAGGGATCCGTCTTTGTTTTTCACAAATATAACTGGAGCTTCCTAAGGTGAAGTGCTCGGGTAGATAAATTTTTTTATTTTGGAGCTCTTGCAACTGCACCTTCAATTCTTCCAATTCTTTAGGCGCCATCCGATAAGATGCCTTGGCCACAGTAGCAGCTCCTCCAGTCAGCTTGGTTTTAAACTCGACTTCTCGAGTTGGCGGCACACCGGGCAAATCTTCTGGAAATACTCCAAGTATTCCCGCACTACGGGCACAACCGTAATTTCTTTCTTTTCTTCTTTTGATTCCTTGATCATTACTAAAATGACATCGCAGCCTTTCCCCAATTTCTTTCATGACTTCATGGAAGAAATCATAACTTTTGAAACTTCTCCCAGACTCTTAAACTCAATAAACTTCCGTCTAGGCATTTGAACGCGACCTCTTTCGTTTTGTAATTTATTACCACTTCTCGATTCGACAGCCAGTCCATACTAAAGAGAACATCGTACTCAATCAACGGTAGGACTGCAACATTCGCTTCAATTCTCGTATCGTTATCAAACATTTATTATCTTTATCAGGTTCTCATTTTCTTTATCAGGCTTCATTATCTTTATCATCCTTGTAACAACTTGTTCAGAACTACATAATATATATCGGATCCGACCGGAATCCAAAGATATATTATATAGAGGGAAGGTGAAATTACAATTCCTCATATCTAATATTTTCAATTCTTAACATACTTAGTTTATATTAAATTTCCGGACACACTCATCCCAAATTACAGTCGCCACACCTCTGACTGCAATTTTCCCCGTATCAATTATGCTCCCAATGCTCTTAGCCTCTCACTCCAGTAAAAAACCGCCAGCTCCACTTTACGCTCTGTTGGACACTGCAACGCCTCATATCGCCTCGATCCGCAAAATCCAGTCTTCATTCTCTATCAGAGAAAGACCACGGATGTTTGACGGCTTCAAATCTAGAAACAACCCCTCATTTCAGTATCAATCAAGTGAAACTGTTGCGGTACTATAGGTGCTGGAGGAGGCAAAGCCGGCACGACCGGTGGCACGACAGGAGGAGTGTCCCGGACCAACCTTATAGCTTCAGCAATGGCTTGAGCTATGTCGGAAATTGAAGTGGGGCTTTACGTCCATTATCACTTTCTTCTGACACAGCTTCCCTGACACCCTCAGGTTCATCTCGAGCCTCTCAGAGTCTGCGTCTCGAGTACACTTGAAGGGAATCTTGAGGAACAAGACATGATCAGATTCAATTATATGAACATCAAAGTTATATTATGTTCTGCATTAGGTACTCTCTGCATTGCGCGTATTGCGAAAAACCGGTCTCTGATGCCACTTAATTGTAACGGCCCGAAGTCCGCCACCTTTTAATTCTTTCTTTTGAGTTATTTTTCAAAATTAAATAACGCAACAATTCTAATATATATACAGGAGAGGTACCAAGAGACAACATAAAATAACTTTTCATTTAATAAACATAAGTTACAACATGTCACAATAATTCTAACCCGTAATAGAATCATATTCTTCTTTTCCTTCCTTTCTGCCACTGCAAGAACCTCATAGCAGGGCCTGGCACACTGGCGGTCCGATCCTAAAAAGAGAGATCGACAACCAGTTAGTTTAAAAAACTAAGTGTGCTCCTTACCTCTTCAACCGCACTACATGCAAACACAAAAAGTCAGCATCAATATGCAGTTATATATTTCTATATGAACATTTTCAGTAAGTAAATAAGAAGGTAAGGTACTGTACAGTTAGCTAGTACAACATAAATAAACTATTTCTGGTATCAAAATTCTTATTCTTTCATTCTTATTCATTTCTGTATTCAATTCAGGATTTTCATATCAATTTTAGTTCTTTCAAAATACCGAGGGTCAATCTCAATCAAACATCTGAGCCCGCCGTATCAATGTCCGCTCTAGGGCGCTCAACAACGCAACAGGCTTCCACGCCTCCTAGATTAGACATTTCAGTATCAACTTCCGTAGGAGTTCAACCCCTACTGGGTGTAGGAGTTCTACCCCCCTACAAGGTGTAGGAGTCTGTTGCTCTACCCCCCTACAAGGCCGACCCTTAGTTTTTCGATGCGTCGACGCACTCTCAATTTCTTATTTTTTTTTATTTTTAATTTGTATTCAGTTTCAAAATATAGGAAATAATTATATTAATTTTCCCTCAGAGTTTTTATCGTTTGTTAATTCATGTTTAGCCTTTTAGCGATTCATCAAGGGCTGCTAACAATAGCACCAAGGGCTGTCATCAGCAGCACCACGGGCTGCCACTAGCAGTCAATTTCCAAGGCAAACCCTCAACCAAAGGCAACCACCAAGGGCAACTAACAGCTAACAGAAGCAGCCAATAACACAGCTATCCTACAACACAGCATCCCCAAAGGAATCAAAAATAAAATCCGACCAGCACAAGCACAACCAACCAACAAAGGGAGACAGTCAACAACCAACATCCCTCTATATATTAGCGATATTATATAATAACAAATGAGCATATGAGAAGCAAAGGGAGAAGGAATCCCAAATCAGAAATCAGAAACCCTAGCCATGGCCTAAAGAACTTAAGTCCCCCGACAGGAACTCTTCCATAAGCTTATACTTTCAGCATAACTCCAATTAAAAGACTAGAGAGGGAGTTGAGTGCTCACAGTTGAGGCAAGGCTGCCATCCGATCGCAGTAAAACCACAAGAACAAGCTACAACAACACACAAGAGCAGGAAAACCACCACCTCCAGCCCAGTCGAGCACGGAGCAATAACTATGGAGCAAGGAGGATCGAAGAAGCCCTAATCAAAACCACCGAATCAGCCCATCGTCGAGCTCTCCAGGAGACGGAAAAAAGTAGACGGAAAGATGTGGAGCGGCAATAGATAACTTAGTGAATCCACCGCCTAATACATAGAATAGAATATATCATAATACTCTGCCAGCATCCACCAACTCATGAGATCACCGCCTCTTTCAACCTAAACTTATTTAATTATTAAACTGAACCCAAACTCTCAATTAAGACAAGGGCTAAAGCCCAATTTAATCAACAAGCAGCCGGCCACATGCAAAGGACACTTGAAAATAGTCAACCAAGAAGCCACCCACAAGAATTACAGCAACCACGCATTAAAGAAATACAAGGACAATATCACGAAATTTACACGAAAACGAAACGAACGTCGCAAAAATCTTCGAAAATTCTCGAACTTCAAAATAAACGCACGACGTTGAATCAACACAGAATTTTTGTTTCATTTCATCATAGGTTAGCCTTGGCGCACTGGTTGAGGTGTTGTTGTGTGACCGTGAGGTCACGGGTTTGAGTCCTGGAAGCAGCCTCTTGTGATAATGCATGGTAAGGTTTGCCTACATTTCACCCTTGTGGTGGGACGCTTCCCCGGACCCTCGCTATGCGGGGATGCTTCGTGCACTAGGCTGCCCTTTTTTTCATCATAGGGGAATTGTTATAAAAGTATTTAATATACAAAACGAGTTCGGGTCTTACATCAACTGTGTCCATGAATGCGTGGAGATCGATAATGTTGATCTCTTCAGCTAAATCAGTTGTATCCATGGAGGAGCTGGTCTAGAGTACTTCAAAAAGGAATGTTTAAGGAGGGTCTACCAGCAGGAGGCCTCGTCTACTTCTCAAACCTTCCCATGAGAGGAGAGGTCATCTTCAATGAAGACCATCTCCCAAAGACCGCCAACCCCTTCAATGATGTTGTAGTCATGAAGGCGGTCGTAGATAACTATTCAGTGTCAAGGATCCTCGTCGAGACCGGTTGTTCTGCAAATGTGATTTTTAAACCCACTTTCGAGGTAATGAACGCGGGGAGGAAGCTTCTAGCCTCCGACATACCTCTCTATGGGTTCGCCTGGGGGAGAAAGAAAATGAAGGGGGCGTTAGCCTCTCCGTCACCATGTGCGGAGCAATCCGTCAATCAAGATTCATCGTGGTTGACGCTTCAAGTAGCTATAATGTAATTTTTGTCGGCCGTTACTCAACGAGTTTCAGAGCATTGCATCTACATACCACCAGGTGGTGAAGTTCATCATGGGAGGAAAGCAGTTCAAGATCCGAAGTGACCCTTGAATTGCTCGGAATACTACATAAGCTTCAAGATCCACCAAAAACACTAAAGAAGAAGAATGCCGCCAAGCCATCCGGAATCCTGAAGAACCCGTCGGTGTGAAATTTCCCATGGAGAAGGATGGGTGAGACGATGCACATCTGAAGGCCGCTCAAGCCATCCAGAATGTCCCGGTGGAAGGCGGAGATGTAGAAGGAACATTGTCTATCAGTGCCGAGTTGAAAGAGGAGGATAAAGACATTCTGATCACTTGTCTCCTCACCAAATTGGACATCTTTGTATGGTCAGCTGCTGACATGCCTATGGTAGACACCAATGTCGCCTGTCACCGCCTCAACATCGATCCCGCATTCAACCCGATCAAACAAAAGAAGCGAGCTGTGGAGATAACCTATGATGAACCATGTATTAAAAAATCAAAAGGGGCGCTACTTGGAAGTGTATGTGGACGATCTTCTCATCAAGAGTTGGTAGTTCAAGGAACACATCCATGACCTCGAAGAAACGTTCTCGACCTTGAGGAAATATAAGATGAAACTCAATCCCGCAAAGTGTGGCTTTTTGGGCAAACAAGGGAAAGTTCATCGGTTTTCTTTTGACTCCCCACGACCTTGAACCTAATCCAGATAAGGTCAGCCAATCAGCGAATTGGATGCCCAATTCGCTGTTTTTCAGTGAATTTAGCACTCAATTCCCTGAAAATCAGCGAATTGGGCACCCAAATCGCTGATTTTCAGCGAATTGGGCACCAAATTTACTGAAAATCAATGAATTAGATGCTAAATTAGCTGATTTTCAGTGAATTGGGTGCCCAATTCGCTGATTTTCAATGAATTGGGCACCCAATTCATTTTTACGCCTCACGTGCCTCAGGCGCGCGCCTGCGCCTAGGCTCCAGGACCCCTTTGCGTCTCGGTGCGCCTTGCGCCTTTGATAACTTAGGTTAACACCTCTACTTTGAATAGTGTGGCTGAACGCAAGAACAAGCATCTCCTTGAGGTCACCAAATGCCTTCTTCTCATCATGAATCTTCCCAAATTTTATTGTGGTGACTTTGTTCACATTGCTGCTTACCTCGTCAATCTTCTACCCTCCAACACCTTACAGTATGCCCTCCCTTATCCCTTTTATCTACTAAATGCATTGTACACATCTCTCATCTACCTCCGCGTGTGTTTGCGTGTCTCTGCTTCATTCATGTTCATCAACAACATCGTGATAAATTGGGTGGGTGTTCCCTACAATGTTGGTTACTCTGATACTACGGAAGGGCATCAATGTTATCAACCTTCCTCTCAACGATTCTACTGCACCATGGACGTGACGTTTCTTGAGGAGACCCCATAATTCGACTCGCGTCAGGGGGAGAAGGGCAATGTTGTCGACGATCACTTTGTTCCTTTCCCTATTGTGGCCTCGCAATCACCTCATATACCTGTCTTTGACATACCTCCCCCTGTGAATCCATCTATTGTGGACTCGCAATCACCACCTATGACTACCTCTGTCATACCGCCAAATCCCAGAGCCTCGTTCCTCCTTTTCCTCTAGTCCATCACAGGCCCAACCTTGGTGCTACGGTGTTACAACCACTAGTCATTTCACCAACGCAGGTATGCTCCTCTGACTTAGGTTCTGATGATGAGCTTCATCGCCCTCTTATACATCTGAAGCAGAAGTCGACCTCTGCTAAATAACACTTGCCAATGATATCACTTAACAAAATTTGACAAAGACACATAAAGCCTTCACCTCAAATTCTGTTCGCATTCCTAGTATTAGGCAAGAAGCAATAGAGGTGCCTGTGTGGCACAAGGAAATGGAGGAAGAGATGATGGCATTGGAGAAGAACCAGACTTGGACACTCACTCATCTTCCCGCCAGAAGAAATTTGTTGGTTCCCAATGCGTGTTCTCTGTTAAACAGAATTTAGAGGGGGTTGTTGAGAGATATAAAGCAAGGCAAGTTGTTCAAGGATATACTTGTTGTTTATTAGGTGTCAACTTATCACCTAGAGGGGGGGGGGGGGGGGTGAATAGGTTTTTCAAATTACTTTTTCCCTCTTAGGTGTGTTTGATTTCTGTTTATTAGATCTATGAATTATGAAGCACAACACAGAAAAGCACACAATGATCTATAGAGGTTCCTCAAGAAAGGGTGTCTTGAGTAGTCCTCTTTCCCTCTGCGCCTACCTAGCAGTGTGTTAGGCTCGACAAACTCCGCCAAAACTTAAGGCCCTCAAGCCTTACAACACGGACCCGCAAGTCCTACAGCCTAAGCCCGCAAGCCCCTACTGCACCCGAGCCCGCAAGCTCGACACTCAGGCCCTCAAGCCCTACATAACACAGACCCGCAAGTCCTGTGCCTACAGCCTAAGCCCGCAAGCCCTTACTGCACTCAAGCCCTCAAGCTTGACAAGATTGGACCCGCAAGTCCACTGCCCTGACCCTCAAGCCTCACAGCTCTCCAGCCCTCAAGCTAGACGGTGTCGGACCCGCAAGTCCACTGCCCTGGCCCTCAAGCCTCACAACTCTCCAGCCCTCAAGCTAGACGGTTAGGCCCGCAAGTCTTACAAGAAATTACAGTGATGATAACTGCTTCTTCTGTGATAGTCAAAAATAGGACTTGAGGTAGAAATTTTTCCACATTTAAATGGCAAATTAAAGAGCTCAAACAACAACCCAAAATATTGCAAGAACTGTTGGACATGTGTGTCAAATCCCTTTGTTTGAGAATAACAAATCCCATATTGTATTTGATCTTGCTTATAGTGTGTTTATAGTGTGCATGAACTATATGTGCAATACTCCACAGGTAGAAGGCAACATGAAATCAAAATCTGGAAGAAAGCACTACCGCCAACGCTAAGGATACCGCAGGCGCTAGCGCTACCGCCTGGCTCTAGCTCAAGTTCGTGCACAACGCCACGCCGCCGACGGTTTCGCAACAGCTCTACACGAACGCTACCGCAGGCGCTAGGAGCTACCGCAGACACTATCTTCAAGTTCTATAAATTGATGGGCTCTCTCTCGTTTTGGTTAGAGCTTCCAGAGAGATTACTTGTGCCAAATTTCCAGAGCTGCTACTCTGCCGAAAGTTCATCTCCCACTCAAAGCCAAAGAAGATTTCTGGAGAAGGAAGCCCCCACGCTGCATCCGAAGAACGATTGCTTCAACCTCGCTTGTGCAACAACGATCCTTCATCCTCAACTTCAGAAATCTCATAGAGGGAGTTTTTGTTATTTGCTTTATTTCATTATTGTAATATTTGTAGTAGAATTCACCATGTGCTGGCGACTAGGTCCTTGCGCGGCTTAGGGGGTAATTCGTCGCGTGAGTTGGCGACTAGGTCTAGGAGATTAGATCTAGGGGGTGCTTGAGGCCATATCCGGGGAAGGATTGGCTAGAGCGGCTTGAGGCCATATCCGGGGAAGGATATGCTAAAGCCAACCGGTTCTTGAGGATACGAGTCGGTATAGAAAAGGAAAAATTGTTTTACTTTGTACGCCTCCGATTTTTAGCGATATTGAAATCAAATTTATGTAAACACCTTTTTACATAATATAATCATGTCTCTATTTGTGTTTACTTGATTTCTTTCATTTGACATAAAATTTATTTTTATAAATTGTTTCTTCTTTTAAGCTAAATTGTTATTTCGTTCTAATTTACTTTAAACAATTTAGTAAATCGTCTAAAAAATTAAAAAGAATTTTATTCACTTATTCACCCCCCCTCTCAGGGCGCCAATCGATCCAACAGGTGGTATCAGATCACAGGTTATTCCAAACGGTTTAAAAACCCAGGAATAATGACGTCTTATGATCTCGCTTTTTCTGAGGGTCAGGGAATTAGTAGACCTCCACTATTTAACGGGTCAGATTATAATTATTGAAAAAATAGGATGAGATGTTTTCTTGTGACCCTAGATATTGAGGTATGAAATATGGTAGAAGATGAATACTCTCCTCCTACAATTGTAGTTGGAGAGATAACTTTAGAAAATCCAAAAGATAAATGGGATGATAAGGATAAGCTAAAATGCAAAAATAACACCAAGGCCATGAATGCTTTATTTTGTGCATTAGATAGAAATGAATTTAATAGAATTTCCGCATGTACTACTGCATATGAAATTTGGAATCATTTGGAAGTTACTTATGAAGGTACATCGCAGGTTAAAGATTCAAAACTTTTCCAACTGGAGTCGGAATTTGAAAAATTCCGGATGGATGAAAGTGAAGATGTTGATGCCATGTACACACGCTTCACCAAGATTGTCAATGCCTCCAAAGTTCTTGGAAAGACCTTCTCCAACAACGACTTGGTCCGAAAGATCCTTCGTTCCCTTCCTCCAAAATTCAACCCGAAGGTGACGGTCATTTCAGAATCGCACAATCTAAGAACGCTCCAAGTTGAGAGCCTCATTGGGAATCTCAAAATTCATGAGGTAGAACTCAAAATCCAATATGATGAATACAACAAGGAGCCAAAGAAGAAGACGTTGGCACTAAAGTCAAAAATGGAGTGCCAAGAGGATGAGGATGAAGAAAGCCTTTTGGTGAAGAACTTCCGAAAGTTCATGCGAAATCCGGAAAGGAGACACTTTCCAAAAATTTATCCAAAAGGATGGAAGATGGAAAGGGTCATCTTCAAAGAAGGAAAAGGAGAGCGACGATGAAGAAGAAAGACCTCCACCGAAATGCTTTCATTGTAGGAAGACCGGGCACATTCGGAGCCAGTGCCCAAAGTTTTTGAAGGAGAAGAAGGACAAGCGGCACAAAGGGAAGGAGAAGAGGAAGGTGCTAAAAGCTAGAACATGGGATGACTCCTCCTCCTCCTCCGAAGAATCAAGCGGGTCTTCATCAAGCGAAGATGAGGAAGCAAACATGTGCCTCATGGGACATGAAAAAGACGGCGACGACACCAGTGTTCTTAGCGACACTGAGGTAACTCCTCCCACTTATGATGAACTCTTTAATGAATTTCTTGAAACTTGCAAAGCTTTTGATAAAAATATGAAAGATAGTGTTTTATTGAATCGAGAAAATGAATCTCTTATTAAAGAAAATCAAAAGCTTTTCAAAAAATTAATTATTTTAGAAAAGAGAGGTTTCTTGCCAAGAGTGTGATCATTCCACTAAAATGACAAGAAATATTGAAGAGTCTCTTTCTAAAGCCATCTCTCATGCCAAAACTCTTACAAAAGAGAAAATTAGAAAGAAAATTAGAAGCCTCTCTTGTGCAAATAAAAAATAATAATTTTTTTTTTCGAAAATAGGTGTGTCATGCTTGTGAAAGAAAATTCTTCACTTAAAGCACAAGTACATGATCTCACTATGACCATTAAAAAATTTGGAATAGGCCAAAAATCACTGGAAATGATTTTAGGGAACCAGTGCCATGGTTCTGAAAAATTTGAGCTCGGATATCGAGGTGAGGGCTACCGCCCGGCGCTAGCCACTAACGTCGGCGCTAGCACCTCATACAAGAAACCTGAATTTTCTTTTTCAAAATGTTTTTCTTCTGTAAATCCAATTTCTTCCAGCAAGAAAATATTTCAGAAAAGGGTCTTAACCCCCTTTATTTCGTGTGCAAACTGTTATAGGTAGGTCACACATATAGTTCTTGCAGGAAAATAAAACAAAATTCTTTAAAGCAAATCTGGGTACCTAAGGCTTCCACTTATTCTATGGGTGGTTCCACTTGGGTATCCGGATCTTTACTCTCATCTTCTTTCTAGATGTGCAGGCAGACTAAGGACAATGACGACGTGTGGTACTTGGATTCTGGATGCTCCAAGCACATGACGGGCAATAAAGCAAAGTTCCTTAGCCTAGAGAAGAAGAAGGGAGGGATCGTGACGTTTGGTGACAACGGAAAAGGAAGGACCATGAAAATTGGTACAGTTGGTAACGAATCCTTTAACATATCTAATGTTCTTTATGTGAAAGGATTAAAACACAATTTAATTTCTATTAGTCAATTATGTGATAAAGGATTAAATGTGTTATTTGAATCTTTCACTAATCTATGTAAAATATCTAATCTTACTACAAAAGATATTTTACTAACTGCACCAAGAATACATAATGTCTATATAGTTTCTTTTCATGATCTTTCTAAATCATCTATAAAATGTTTTATCACTAAAAATGATGAATTAGAACTTTGGCATAGAAGGCTAGGGCATGCTAGCACAAAGCTCATTGTAAAACTTGCCAAAAGTGATTTAATTAGAGGATTGCTTAGGTTAAATGGAACTTTACCTTCACTTTGTTCACTTTGTTCACAATGTCAAAAAAGGTAAATTTTCTAGATCCTCTTTCAAAAGTAAAAATTTCATTTCTACTACAAGACCCTTGCAAATAATTCATATGGATCTTTTTGGTCCCGTTAGCACTGCAAGTCTTGGTGGTAGATTATATACATATGTTTTAATAGATGATTTTTCAAGATATTGTTGGACATTATTTCTCTCTTCCATATCCGATGCGTTTTGCGAATTTGCAAAATTATGTACTCGTATTCAAAATAAAAGTGATTTAAAAATTAAATGCATTCGCTCGGATCATGGAGGAGAATTTGATAATGAAAAATTTATATCCTTCTGTGATATGTTAGGCATTAAACATGAGTTCTCCGCACCACGCACACCACAACAAAATGGTGTTGTAGGAAGAAAGAATATGACAATTCAAGAACTAGCACGCACTATGCTATGTGAATATAAATTACCTAAGTCCTTTTGGGCCGAAGCCGTAAATACATCATGTTATGTTATGAATAGAATTATGCTTTGCCCATCTCTTAATCTCACACCATATGAACTTTATTTTCAAAAGAAGCCTAATGTATCTTATTTCAAAATTTTTGGTTGTAAATGCTTTATTTTGAATACAAAAGATAACTTGGGAAAGTTTGATGAAAAATGTGATGAAAGAACTTTTCTTGGGTACTCTTCAACTAGTAAAACTTATAGAATTTATAATAAAAGATCTAGTAGAGTTGAAGAGTAAATAAATGTGAAATTTGATGAGTTTGTTCCTTGTGTAAAAAAATTTTCTGCAGGCAACGAGGATGATCACTTACAACCTTTGGAGCATGGTGATGAGAAACCTTCCAAAGAAGAAGAAGAGGAGGCCAAGGAAGATGAATATGTACCTCCAAGTGCCTTGAAATTCACAAAGGATCATCCACGGGAATTAATATTTGGTGAACCATCCATCGGGGTAAGAACTCGCTCTTCTCTTCATGAATTATATTCAAATATCTGTTTTGTTTCCGAAATTGAACCAAAAACAGTTTATACCGCTTTAAATGATGAATTTTGGTTTTTGGCTATGAATGAAGAGTTAGAACAATTTGAGCGACATAATGTTTGGAAATTAGTAGAAAGACCATCTAATCACCCGGTTGTAGGTGTAAAATGGATTTTTAAAAATAAATTAGATGGTGAGTCTAGAATCAATAGAAAATAGGCGCGCTTAGTAGCACAAGGATATTCACAAATCGAGGGGATAGATTTTGATGAAACTTTTGCACCCATTGCTAGGTTGGAATCCATTAGAATTTTTCTAGCATTTGCAAGCTTTAAAAGAATAAAACTATTTCAAATGGATGTAAAAAGTGTTTTTCTCAACGAGTTTGTAAAAGAAGAAGTTTATGTTGAACAACCCCCCGATTTTATTAATAAAAAATTTCCCAATCATGTTTATAAACTAGAAAAAGCGCTTTATGGTTTAAAACAAGAGCCCCATGCATGGTATGAAAGACTTACATCTTTTTTATTAAAGCACGGTTATATTATGGGAAGTGCCGATAATACTCTATTCATTAAGCATAATAATGATGATTTAATTATTTTGCAAATATATGTTGATGATATAATCTTTGGATCTACTAATGAAGAGTTGTGTAATGAAGTTATTAAAATGATGAAAAATGAATTTGAAATGAGTCTAGTAGGAGAATTTTCTTATTTTCTTGATTTAAAAATATCATAAAGAAATGATGGTATTTTCATACGTCAAACCAAATATGTCTATGATATGCTTAAACGCTTTGGATTTGAAAACCTTAAACATGCTTCTACACCAATGAGCACATCACTTAAATTAGGAAAAGATGTATCGGGAATTTTAATTGATCAAACCTTATATAAAGGTATGATAGGATCCCTACTTTATCTTAGTGCAACTAGACCCGATATTATGTTTGTCGTATGTTTATGTGCTCGATTTCAAGCCAATCCAAAAGAATCTCACTTAAAAGCGGTAAAACGAATTTTTAGATATCTAATTGGGTCATCTAGATTAGGATTATGGTACCCGCACAATAATTCATTTACACTTCACGACTACTCCGATTCGGACTACGCCAGATGCTCACTTGATAGAAAAAGCACTAGTGGTACTTGTCATTTTCTAGGACCTTCATTAGTTGTATGGTCTAGTAGGAAACAAAATTCGGTTGCACTCTCCACCACAGAGGCCGAATACATTGCATTAGGGAGTTGTTGTGCACAAGCACTATGGATGAGCCAAACCTTAGAGGACTTTGGTTTTCATCTAAAACTTATAGAATTAAAATGTGACAACAAGAGTGCCATTGATCTTACAAATAATCCGGTACACCATTCTAGATCCAAATATATAGATGTACGTCATCATTTCATCAGGGATCACATTAAGAAAGAAAATGTTCGAATAAGTTTCATTGGCACGGACTCTCAACTTGCTGATATATTTACTAAACCTCTTCCCGATGCAAGGTTTCAAATGTTAAGGTTGGAATTAGGAGTCTTAGACATCTTAGGATGAATAACATGTAAAATGCTAATGTTTTATGCAATTTGAGAAATCAAGACATCTCTAAAAATTACAAAATTTCTGCATAAGACTACTCTTAAGGCTCGTAATAAATATCAAAAATCAGATTTTTAAAATTCTCAAAATATCGTGTACTGTTTCCAGCGCTAACGCCGGCGCTAGCGTGAGTGTTTGAATTTTGTGATTTTCAAAATTTCTAAAAATTTACAAAAATATTTTAATTCATATTTACTGCTTTAATTTTGTACTTCTCACTTTTGTTATTTTTGTTTTATTTATTTTGTGAAAAATCAACTACAAAATTTCAAAATTAAAAAATACAAAAATATTTTTTTTTGTGATTTTTTTTATTTCATTTAAAAATGTTTAAACAAAAAAAAAATGTTTGATCTTTATTGCCAATACCAAGCATGTATGAATTCTATTATTTAGAATTATTTACAATGTTAACACTTATTCTTTCAAATTACGATTAAATTGTTTTGTTTATCATGCTTTGATATATCTATTTAAAATGCATAAAATGAATTTAAAGATATGTGTAGAACCAAGCTTAACATGCCTCTAAGTATGAGTAAATATATTATGATTGATAATGATTCTTTTTCACTCACTTATGTTTGGCAATATACATGTTTATTTAAATCTAAAAATGCTTGCTTGTATATAGTAATTGTACAGTGAATTAAAATTGCATAAGTTTATTTTCTACACTACATTTAAATTGCACTTAAAAAATTTAGAAAAGTGGTTAAGTTTAAAAATTTTGGGTTTGCAAAACACGTGTATTCGGAGAATATTGTCTCACAAATATGAACAAAAAAATATATAGACAAATATAACTCCACCAAACACAACTTGAACCTCCTGATAAGTCTTCACGAGCATTGTGAGGTTGAGCACCTTGGAAAGAATAGTAAAGTGTCTTGTGCAATCCTTGATTAATTCACCACTTTTTATAAAAAATATGTGCATTATAGTGTGTGAAAGTGATATACTTGTGTTTTATTGTGCACTTTACTTTACATATGTCTTGTATTTTGCGAATTAAATCAATTGTTACCATTGCTCAAAATACATTTATGTGCTCATCATTATCTTTCATAACACTTATTCTCATGAGTATTGGATTCTAATGCTTTATCTATACTACTCTTTATATAAGAAATGACTAGATAACCTAGCATGATCTCTATAATGTTTTTGGTATCTCTTATACTTGAAATTAAGTAACATTGTAGTATATTCTCTTTATGATATATTCATTTCATGCTTAGTAATCTTTATGTCAAATTATGAGGTTTCAAAAAGGTTAAAACATCTTTCAATTTTGAACTTAAACTCATATTTTTACTTATGTTTTTCATGCTTACAAAAAGATGTTTCTTATAATCTTTCGCTTGCTTACAACTCTTATCTCTTTATTTGAAATCTCTTATATATACTATTCTTAAACTCTTTATCATTATCTATATTAAAAAGCTCGATCATGCTTTATCATTTATATAGAATGCCTCCTTACTAACCCTCACCCCACCTTCTTTTGATAATACCAAAAGGGGGAGATTAATTTGAAGAAATCTAGAGAATCTAGAGGAGAAATCTAGATTTAGGGGGAATATAAATACTTCATACACTTAGGGGGAATATAAAACATAAATTGCATTTATGTAGGGGGAGCATTAAGATAGGGGGAGTATACACTATTTTCAAGCTTATCATATACTATAGTTGCAATTTTATCTTGCTTATCATATACCATAAACACCTTTGTTAATTTCTTGCTAAGATGATTTGTTATTATCAAAAGGGGGAGATTGTTGGACATGTGTGTCACATCCCTTTGTTTGAGAATAACAAATCCCATATTGTATTTGATCTTGCTTGTAGTGTGTTTATAGTGTGCATGAACTATAGGTGCAATACTCCACAGGTAGAAGACAACATGAAATCAAAATCTGGAAGAAAGCACTACCGCCAGCGCTAAGGATACCGCAGGCGCTAGCGCTACCGCCTGGCGCTAGCTCCAGTTCGTGCACAGCGCCACGCCGCCGACGGTTTCGCAACCGCTCTACACGAACGCTACCGCAGACGCTATCTTCAAGTTCTATAAATTGATGGGTTCTCTCTCGTTTTGGTTAGAGCTTCCAGAGATATTACTTGTGCCAAATTTTCAGAGCTGCTACTCTGCCGAAAGTTCATCTCCCACTCAATGCCAAAGAAGATTTCTGGAGAAGGAAGCCCCCACGCTGCATCCGAAGAACGATTGCTTCAACCCGCTTGTGCAACAGCGATCCTTCTTCCTCAACTTCAGAAATCTCATAGAGGGAGTTTTTGTTATTTGCTTTATTTCATTATTGTAATTTTTGTAGTATAATTCACCTTGTGTTGGCGACTAGGTCCTTGCGCGGCTTAGGAGGTAATTCGCCGCGTGAGTTGGCGACTAGGTCTAGGAGATTAGATCTAGGGGGTGCTTGATGCCATATCCGGGGAAGGATTGGCTAGAGCAGCTTGAGGCCATATCTGGGGAAGGATAGACTAAAGCCAACCGGTTCGTGGGGATACGAGTCGGTATAGAAAAGGAAAAATTGTTTTACTTTGTACGCCTCCGATTTCTAGCGATATTGAAATCAAATTTATGTAAACACTTTTTTATATAATATAATCATGTCTCTATTTGTGTTTACTTGATTTCTTTCATTTGACATAAAATTTATTTTTGCAAATTGTTTTTTCTTTTAAGCTAAATTGTTATTTCGTTCTAATTTACTTTAAACAATTTAGTAAATCGTCTAAAATTTTAAAAAAAATTTATTCCCTTATTTACCCCCCTCTAAGGGCGCCAATCGATCCAACAAGAACCACATAAAACCCTGTGAACAATGTAGTAACAACTCACAAATCACCCTAAAACAGCGCACGTTAGCAGCCAGAACAAAACCCAAACAGCCCACAACAATAGGAAAATCGATAGCCGCAACCCATTGCCCAGTTCCTACAGCGGCCAACAACAGGCACACAACAACCAAGCCAAGATCAAGTAGCTAGAAGCAGAGAAAAAAATCTTAGAACCTAGGCCAAGGGTCAAGAGGCAAAGGAAGAGAAGTTAGAACCAGAACTAGGGTTTTCTAGTGGTAATACTAATCTCGGGAAGGAGAGGAGGGAAAGGGAGTGAGTTTATATTAAATCAATCCTCAAAGTAGAGTTCCAAGGCACAATGGGCAACTTCACAGCATACCCATCCTATTCCACCATTAGATTTAATCCAACCCTCAACATAGTGTTACATTTAATTTCACTAAGGATACCAAGGTAAATAGCCTTCTCCACTAACACACCAAAACCTTGATAGTGTATTCCCATTTAATAAAACTTCAATAGCTTAATTACTCCAGCCGGCCAAGCTGAAAATTCCCAAGCTAGGGAAGGGCAAGGCTCAATAAGCATGTGAAGTCATCACATAAAGCCCATCTTCCTAATCCAATAACGAATCATCTTTGAAATCCAAAACAAGAAAGGGGTGAGTCACCATAACATGGCCCACATGCATGCATTGAATCATTAAATTAAGGCCCAATTGAATAAGGGTAAGCCATCCAGCCATTAGGAGCTTAACACAGGAAAGTATGAACATAAAGCCCAAACCATTAGCGTCTTAACATAGGATATCGTAAGACCCAAAAATGAAATGAAAGCCCTAAATAAATTAAACCAACCATCTATTGAAGCCCACAAGAAACCTTAGCATAAAATACGAGTTTAAAGTAATGAAATCAAGGCTCATGATAAGAAAGATTAATACCAAAATTAAGTAATATGCAAATTAAAATCATGTATGGGAAAGCCAAAAATCCAAAATAAGAGAAAAGCAATCTAAAATTTATTTGGTACTTTACCTTTGAATTGCATTCATCATGAGAGAGAATCTAATTAATAAAATTTTAATTGTTTTTAACTTTTATATGTATTTTAATTATTAATCTAAGTAAGCTTTTGGGGTCTAACACGACTCCTCTTAGGGCACGGGCTCTGCTGGTGTTTTTATAGATCTTGCAAGTTCAAAAATATTAAAAAAGAGAGGGGTAAATTGGTATAATGAATGTTACACCAAAGGCTCCTCATTACTTAAACATAGTATCGGTATACATATATATACACATGTATGTCTGTATATGTGTGTGCATATATATATATATGTGTGTGTGTGTGTGTCTATAGAGAGAGATGTGTGTGTATAGAGAGAGATATGTGTGTGTGTGTGTATAGAGAGATATATGTGTGTGTGTGTAGTGAATTGGAATTCATTCTTTTCACTGAATGTCGTGTCTACAGCATATTCTAAGTACAAGGGGCCTCTTGGAAATGTCAGGAAAGGTGCATTGGTATGTTCATAATCCTTCCTTCCTTTTTGGTTTTCTACTTCTTCTGTGAGTTTCTGTTCGAGTCGTGAACAAAAAACAAATTTATGTTGTTCTTATGATTATTGATTTATTTTGATTTGGTTCTGGTGTTTGTCAAAATTTTATTGTTGAGATGCCACTCCTAACTTGTATTCTAACAAACTAATTGAAGTTGAATTGAAATAATCTTGATTTCCCAGCAGACTTGCAAGACAAAGAGACTCATGCTTCTCTAATGTAATCTTCTTTCTGCATTTTTCTGCAAGACAAGTTGACACATGCCTCTCTTATTTAATCTTCTTTGGAAATCTTCATTAACAACCAACACTTACACCCACCACACACACACCAACACACACACCAACACACACACCCACCTTTCAACACTTAAGTACGCAATCATGGTTGGCTACCCTAATTGAGGATGGTCCAGTTAAATTTGCAGGATAAACTAGTCTACAATTCAATTTCTCAGGCTTCTAAAGGCATATTAGTTATGTATATGTGTTGTTTATTAACAAGACCTAAGATGTAGAGAGTGCGCGTGTAAGAGAGGTAATTTGAAGGAAGTATCCAGAAAAGGTTGGTTTTTTAGTATTTTAATTAGAACATTAATAGATGCTATTGGGTAATGATTTAGAAGGAAGAAGGTATTTGAAGAACATTAATAGATGCACTGGATCTAGTTTGCTTCGCCATGTGATCTGGTTTCCTTCAAGGTGTAAACTTTCTATCAGGCTTGTCATCAACATAGCTGGCATTAGAGTGCTTTGCTCTGCAAATTTCCATTTTTCTTAGACCACAATTTTTTTTCCAAGAGAGCCTTTGATATTTTCTCAACTCTTCATAGCTGCATTAAAGTGTCACTCTTTAGGAGTATGCTTAAATTAACTTTTCCTATTACAAATGCAATGTCATGCCTTGTTACAGTAAGATATATTAGTTTTCCAATTATGCTTCAATATCAAGTAACATCTTGGATTAATGGTGATGCTTCATCCCATTAACTGCCAATCCCCATATGCATAAGAGTATGAGTTGGCTTTGCTCCAAGTAATCCAGTCCCCTCAAAGAGATCCATAACATATTTCCTTTGTGATAATGCAATCCCTTTGTTGCGTCTGATGATCTCGATACCAAGAAAGTATCGAGGAACTCCTATATCTTGTCACAAAGTGCTCCATCATATAAACTTTTTTTGTCTTCTACGCCAGATACATCGTCATCTATAAGAAGAATATCATCTACCTAGAATGTGAGAATGGTAATTCCTACATCGTTTTTTTCTCACAAACATGGAATGGTTTGCATGACTTCGATGATAATCAATAATGTTAATAATCTAACTGAAGTTATCAAACCAAGTGACGTAGGGAAAGCTTTTGTTTGAGGGTTATTCTCTATGATGTAAAACCCTAAGTGTGGTGCCCCGGAATATGAATGATATGAAAAACCCTAACGGTAGATTGCAATGAGTAATAAATGATAAAAAAAAACCCACACAATTATCACAATAAGATAGGAAATTAATTTTGATAGCTAGCAGACTTGACTTTCCTTCGCTCGGAGGGACGCTAATTAAATGCAAAAAAGCGAATATATCCTGCAAATAGTATTACTACATATGGCTTGCTGGAAGGAGCGAGAGTGGGTAAATTGTTGCAGAGGATGGACGTCGGCTGGTAGGGAAGGATAGGGACGGCGACAGTGGATCTTAGCATTCGACTGAGGATTTTGAGTGGAATATATGATGAGGAGGCTAGGGGGGGGGGGGGGGGGGAGGTGTGGCTTGGCATATGGGAGAGGTGAAAGTTGCGATAATACATGGAAGAAAACGAAAACAAGGATAACTAAGGAGTCGACACTATGAGGTTTTATGAAGTCGACACTATGAGAGATCAACGATGTTGGAACCCGGGCTATCCTGGTTCACAAAAGTTGGGACCGGTTGCGACCAAAGGTTACTTGTCGAGCGGTCGGGATGGATACATTTAAACTAAGGGGAGATGGAGAACGCAAATGTGATTGCCTGTAAACAGGATCTTGCGAGCTACATCGAGGAGATCCCACCACTAACCCGAAAGTGTATAGGAACTTCCCCTCCTAAACCCGAGATGTGCTCGGCACATGGGAGGCATAGATAGGTCTTTGAGAACCTTTTGGGGAGTTCAACATGTCTTCAACTTGTGCCTTGAGGGTCCTATTTAGGCAATCGGGGGGTATAGGAGAGCCCTCGATACTCCTTGTCGACTCTCTTGTTCCCGCCTATTTAGGTGATGGCCTCTTTTTGGAGATAAGGGGGCTCACCACTAGGTCGGTACCCACCTCGATGAATATGGTTTGTACACAATCTCTGCTTTTGCAGGCTCTCTTAAAGCTCGAAAAGAATAGTTAAAGCTATATTCGGCGAGGTCAATCTTAATGAGTTTTTTTGGGGGGGGGGGGGGGGTCTGACCTTCCTCTATAAATAGGGGTGGAACCCAGGAATTTTTACCCTTTGATTTTCGACTGCCGGGAAGGAAGAATGACCTTGCCTGCTAAGAAAACGACCACTCTTTCAATTGAGATGAAAGGGGGGCCTTTTCGCAAGGCTCCCCGAAAGCCGACTACCAAGGCCTAGCTGGTGAGTACCCTCTTGTCCCGGTTTGGGAGTCCCCCTTCATACGATTTTCTTCGTTGTGAAAGGATGAAATGGGCTCTGCTACGGAAGCGAGCTGAAGCTCGCTATTCCCAAATGCTAGACCGCGGCGAGGCCAACTTACTTGGGGAGGAATCCCCTGTGAAGAGGGCCACTTCCCCTGCCACCACTGACTCACTTCCGGGTCATCGTTCAGAGCGGGTTGACGAGGTATGCTTGCTCTAGTATCTTGTTTTCTTGTGCTCGCGCTGAATCAAATTTGTCTTCTGGTAATTTATCTAGGCGGATGTAACAGACTTGACCCTGTGCGACTACGACGTGCCGTCTCGCGATGGGGGAATGGCGAGGCCTCTCTAGATGAGGGAATGACCGACCACGACACCCTTACCAGCGAGACCCAAGTTGACTCGCTACCAGCCGAGGAGATTAAGTCAACTTCCCCGCCGGCTGCGGATAAATCGCTCCTGCCGCCTGCTAAGGAGCTGCTCCCGCCGCCTACTAAGGACGCGGTCAAGGAGCAAGTGCCGAGTTCCCGGCAGCCGCTGCCTGAGCCTCTAGAGACTAGCGTGCTCGCGTTTGTTTTTGCGGGCGTGGCTTTAGGCGAGGTCCCTGCATTAGAGCTCCCGCTGCCGCCTGCGCCTAGCGCTTCTCCCCCATTGGGGACTCCTCGAATGTCTCTATCGAGTCTTTATGAGGCGCCGCGCCCAATGCCTGCGCGAGTGCCTGACTACGCACCTTCACACAGTGTGCCTGCTAGCAAATCCACTTCTGGTGGGAAGGGCGTGGAGGTGACTCCTCGCCTGGATCGCGGCTGATCGAGTGGTGACCATCACCGTCATCGTTCCCGCGAACAGTGGCGTGGGCGTGAGGAGAAAAGACCTCGCCGGTACTCTCCTTGCGTGGGAAGAGATAGTCCGCAACCTCACCGTGGTAAAAATTCCCTTGCGTCTCTTTCCTTTGTCGAGTCGATCTTCCTTTTGGAGAGATGGTATTGATTTTGTGAGTCTATGTGTAGGCCAAGAGCCGGACTCGCCTCGATGCCGACCAACCTCGCTAGCCAGCTAGTTCTTTGCTGACCAGTGCGAGTCTTTTGACGAGTATATGGCTTCCTCCCTTGCTCTCTTCAGCTCGCATGAAATGCGGTTAAAGGCCGGCCCTCTGGCGTGGCGCGAACAAAGCAAGTGTGATCCACATGACACTGAGTGAAGCCTATCTGAAGAATAACAGTGCTGAACCGGTCAAACCAGGCACGCGGTGATTGTTTCAGGCCGTACAGGGATTTGTGTAGACGACAAACCCTGCCCGAATACTCCCCCTGAAGGGCAAATCCCGGTGGAGGAGCCATATAAACCTCCTCCTGTAAGGTTCCATGGAGGAAAGCATTCTTGACATCGAGCTGGTAGAGGGGCCATGCCCGGGACGCCGCAAGGGAGAGCAGAAGACGAACACTCATCAGCTTGGCCACGGGAGCAAACGTGGCCCCAAACTCATCAGGAGCCTGAGTAAATCCCTTAGCCACCAAGCGAGCCTTGTAGCGATCAATCGAACCATCAGCACCATACTTCACAGTATAGACCCATTTGCACCCAACGGTGCGTTTCCCGGGAGGCAGAGGAACAAGAGACCACGTCCCGGTGTGACGAAGAGCAGACATCTCCTCCTCCATGGCCCGAACCCACCGCGAATCAAGGAGGGCCTCAGCAGTCGAAGCAGGGATGCGAACCGAATCAGCAACAACCACAAAAACCTGGTAAGAGGGAGAGAACCGCTGGTAGGAAACAATACTAGCCAGCGGGTTCTCAGTAACAGAAGAACGAACACAAGCCCGATGGCCCTTTCGCAGGGCAATAGGTAAATCATCAGAAGTAGTAGAGGGAGGAGGCTCAAGAGAGGTACCTGCAACCGAAAGGAGCAATGGAGCCGGGACTGAGGGAGAAATGGGAGTAACAGGTGGTGTGGGCGCGCGGCGGCGAGTGTAAGTAAGTAGGACGGGCGGAGGTGATGGAGGTGAGACGGCGGGGACGATCGGGACAGGTTGCACAATAGTAGGGGGTCCGGGGTAGTCGAGGGAGAGAGAAAGAAGGGTACTTCCTCGTGAAATGTCACATCACGAGAGTGAATGATACGACGGAAACGTGGATCATAACAGCGATACCCCTTAGTGGTAGTCGAGTAGCCGAGAAAGAGACAATGGACAGCCCGATCGTCGAGTTTTGTCCGGGAAGGACGTCGATCCTGGACAAAACACACACAACCAAAGACCCGAAGAGGGATGGGAAAAACAGAGGCGGAAGGGTGGAGAAGACTGTAGGGAGCAATACCGCCGAGGGGGCGGGATGGAGTTCGATTGATAAGGAAGGCTGCGGTAAGGAGAGCAGCACTCCAGTAGGACTTAGGAACATGCATGCCTCGAAGAAGGCATCGAACAGTGTCCAACAGGTGACGGTTTTTGCGTTCGACCACGCCATTTTGCTCGGGGGTGTCCGGACACGAAAACTGGTGGAGGGTGCCTTCAGAGCGAAGAAACATGTCAAAGGAGCGTGATGTGTATTCACCTCCACTGTCAGAGCGAAGAATGTGAACAGACTTGCCATGTTGTGTTTGTATCATAGCAGTAAAGTGAGTGTAAACAGAAAGAACGTCAGATTTACGTTTCAGAAGATAAACCCATAAACAGCGAGAATAGTCATCAATAAAAGTGACAAAATACGAGAATCCATCAAAAGAAACAATAGGGGCAGGGCCCCAAACATCGGAATGTATCAACTCAAAACAAGAAGTAACACGACTAACAGAGGATACATAGGTACTGCGAGTGTGTTTTGACAATTCGCAAACCTCACAATGAAAAGGAAAAGATAAAGATACATCAGGGCAAACAGATAACATCCGAGGAGGGCTCGCATGACCGAGGCGGGCATGCCAAAGCAAACTCGATGACGAAGCAGGAGCAGCAGTGGTGGTGGTAGCAGCAGAAGGGGGAGGCATCACCAGATGATACATCCCATTCTTCTCAATCCCCGTACCAAAAGTCCTCCTAGATCACAGGTCCTGAAAAACACAATGATCATAGTAGAAAGTGACTGAGCAGTTCAAAGCACGAGTAATACTACTAACAGATAAAAGGTTGAGAGCCATGTGGGGTACAAGAAGAACAGAGTCAAGGGAGAGAGAGGAAGAGAGAGAGACAGTGCCCTGGCTGAGGACAGGCGTAAACGAGCCATCAGCAAGACACACATCACGGTGGGAGCAAGGAGCAACCTGGCTCAGGAGGGAAGACGTACCAGTCATATGGTCGGTGGCACCAGAATCAATCACCCAGGGTGACGAACCCTGGTCAACCATGGTTGCAGAGCAAGCAAACGGAGTACCTAAGGATGAAGAGCTAGGAGAGGCAGAGGCAGTAGTGGAGGACTGAGATTGCTGGAACTGCTGAAACTGGGCCAACAGGTGACTGAAATCCGAAGCAGTGACTCCTGAGGGACGCTCGATGGTAGCAAAAGACTCGACAACAGCAACGGTAGAGCGCGGAGCACCAGACGAAGTACGATCAGAACTCCGGAGGTGTTGGTAGAGCTGATAGCAACGGCTGCGGTCATGATAGAGACGCCCACAATGAGAGCAAGGGCCAGGCGGACCCGTAGAGCTACGGCCACCGGAGGAGCCACGTCCCCCAGACGGTGTAGAAGAACCACGACCTTCACGGCTCCGAGAGCCAGAAGTGGGAGGACGAGAAGAAGCAGCAAGAGCCATCTGCTCAGTAGGGAGCGAGGAAGTAGTACGCCCGCTGGAGAGGCATGAGTGACGCTGCAGGCGTTTCTCATGCTCAGAGACAATGGAGTAGGCCTCAAGAAGATCTGGCAAAGGAGACATGCCCACAATCTGAGCACGTGTGGACTCATACTCGGGGCGAAGCCCCATCAAGAACTGATAGGTCTCCCGACGCTGTCGCTGAATAAGGGTGACATCCTCGGGAGATTTCAGGGCACTAAGAGGCTCCAGATCGTTGAGTTCCAGAAAACGATCCTGAAGGTAGGTGAAGTACTCCTGAACAGACCGCTCCCCCTGAGTATCGGAAGCAATATCCTGAAAGACACCAAAAATCTGGGCATCAACACGTGTGTGCCCGAAGGTGCGCTGAAGGGCGGACCAAAGTTCGGCGATGTCTTCAAAATGCATGAACTGACCGAAGATACGAGGCTCCATCGAGCACTTGATCCAGCCAAGAACCATGAATTTCTCCGTGGACCACTTGACCAAATCATCTTTCTTGTCAGCAGGAGGCTGTGGAGGGCCGCCAGTCAACCAAGAAAGTTTATTTCGACCAGCAAGGGCCACCTTCATCGATGTAGCCCAAGAAGAATAATTCCGCTCATCCAGAAGGATGCTAGTAATCCGCCTCGAGGAGGATTCGTAGGTGTCCGTAGAAGCCATGAATCAAGAGGCAAGAAACACGAAGATCCCTCCCACAAAGGAGATCGAGGATCAACAAGAAAAACTGTGTTGGAACAAACTGCGAACAGACGCAGGAAGGTCGCAGGAACAGATCGCCAACTGCGCTGGATGGCCGAAGAAACGCTGGAACAAATCGATGCTGGAACATATCGATGCGTCGTCGATCGCTGGAACAGAGGAGGACGCGGCGGCGTCGATTGCTGGAACAGAAGAATGCGCAGATCGCGTCGATCGCTGGAACAGAAGGATCGAGTCGATGCGCATATCGCCAACTGCGCTGGATGGTCGCAGTCGAACGAGAAGGAAAGGCTGCCGCAGATCGCGTCGAGCGCTGTCGTCGTCGAGCGCTGTCGTCGTCGAGCGCTGGATAGGCTGTCGACGTCGATCGATCGAGAAGATAGGCTGCGCTGGATACGATGTCGTCGTCGAGCACTGGATACGCTGTCGTCGTCGATCGAGAAGATAGGCTGCCGTCGTCGATCGATCGAGAAGGATGGGCTGCTGTCGCAGATCGCTGGAACAGACGCTCACGACGGGAAGACGATCGATCGGGAAGGCGCTGCGGAAGGCGATCGATCGAGAAGACGAGCACGATGCGGAAGGCGATGTGGGAACCCTAGGTTTGCTCTGATACCATGTAGAAGAGAATAATGAAAGCCCTACAACAATACACACGATATATGCAGACCATAAATGTACAAATACACTGATAATAATAACTCCAATAAAAGGCACTGGTAGCGAGTGAGCTCAATCCGCCCCTTATCGCGGCCGAGGTCCGTCTATTTCTGGTGGATGAGTTCTCTCGCTTGGAAAGCGCCGATCGTAAATATTTTGACTTCCAGAGCCTAGAAGTTCGGATGCTGAAGTTGAGCACCAGGTGCGGCTGCTGCAGAACGAGGTTCACTACCTCTCCAGGAGCGCGGGACTTCCGGGAGATGTGACAAGAATGTCTGATCACATGCGATGAACCGAGGAGCTTATCTGCTACCACATCAAGGGCTTGAACAAGGCACAAGAGGAGTTGCGAGCCGCTCGCGAGGTTGCTAGGTGGACTACGCATATCTCGCGGGATGAGCTTAACAACCCTTGTTGCGGAGCCTGAAGACCTCGCCTTGTTTCCTTCCTTGCTTTTTTTAATGCTTTAGCATTTGTAATATACTTTATTTAGCCCACCTTGAGTTTACTTTGATGTTGTTGTTGCATGCTTTTTACTCGCCGTTTTTCTACTCGTCGATTGACGAGTTTTGATTATCAGGTTGTCTTTGTCGCCTAGGTATTTTCGGTTTTGTAAAACACATGTTCTCGTGCACGTTTTTTGAGTTCTCGCTTTGTATATCGCGCACTTGTTTTGGAAGATCTCGCCGGGCCATCGGCCTCGTACACGCGTCGACCGACCTCTATAAGCAGGGGGGCTGTCCGCTTTGCTTACGCCTTTTTCTCTAAATGAGATCTTGCACCTGAATTCTCTGCACGTGAGGCCTTCTTGTTCCCGCCACTCAAAGATGGTTTCGCCATCCAAGCCCAAGCGCAACAAGGAAGCGGAGGGTCGCCTTCATTGTGAGGCAAACCTTGTCGCTACCGAGTTCCCCAAGAGCAAAACAACTCTGGATGAGCTCGCCTTCTTCATGTAGAACTATCTGCGAGGGTTTTTCGGCACGCCGAGCCGAGCCTCATGAGCGCCTTAGCAACTTTTTTGAGGACGAGCTTGTCATTCCGCTGGCGGATTTTGACATGGGGCTCCGCCTCCCCTTTTGGTTGGAGATTCAACTCATGCTAAATCATTTTGGTCTCGTTCCCGCCTTGATCAACCCGAATGGGATTGCGACGATGGTCGCGCTCATTTGCTTCCTGCGCGAGGCCGAAGTTATTTTTACTTCGTCGTCTTCAAGAAGTTGATTTCCATGAGGGCGAACGCTGAAGGGGTCGCCTACTTCAGCGATGTCTCCTTGAAGGCCAAGGAGTTGCAAAACAAAATCCACCACTGGCACGACAAGTTTGTCATCGTGCGAGCTCCCTTGGGGTCGGTGCCAGAGGGATGACAACCGAGCATCCCCCGGCTAATCGTGGGATTTGTATCTCTCGCTCTATCAGCGAGAGATGGATGTCTTCCAGTTGCGGCGTCGGGTTAACTCGCCTATGTGGACAAGACAACATGCACGAGTTCATATATAGAGAATACATTGTCCTTTTTGCGAAAATCCTTTGCTTATTTTTGTGCCCTCCCTCATATAAGTCTTCGCGCCCTCCCGGCTGGGGTACAGATAAGCAAGACTGACCCCCCCCCCCCCCCCCCCCCCCCCCCCCCCCCCCCCCCCCCCCCCCCCCCCCCGCAGGAAGCGCAAGTCTCCCCCTCCCGATACTAAGTGCGTCGTGGTTCTGGAGGACGAGACTAGTGATCTCAAGGGCAAGAAGACCCTGTTCGCAGAGCCGGTACTTCAGGGGCCGCACAAACAACGAAAGAAGGTGATCATCCATCGGAACCTCACAACGTTCTCGCCAAAAATTGGCGAGGATCTTGAAGACGCTGAGGCCCCCAAGGTCTTGACGGGTCAGCCGTCAGGCGAAGACCCTGAGACCCACTTTAATTATGGGCGGGGGATCGGAATTCTGGATAGTTACGGAGAGCCTTTGCTCGCTTGGGACTCTGAGCACAATCGGGTCTCCCTAAGTACTCTTCTGCCATCCTGGGCAGGGGACGACGCCCCGGATGATGATACATACAATGTTTTGTATGCCATCTATGAGCGAGATGATGTCGTGAGCCTCGCAGGAGCCTCTCCGAGGTATCTCACATGCAATCCTTGTGCGCAGTGCTGAGAAGCGCTGAGCTTACCCATGGCCTGGCGAGCCGACATCTTCGTTCCTGCAAGGCGTTATCCAATACCAAGGAGGCCTTTCCTGCGGGAAGTATAGAGGCCGCGCCTCAATAAGCCGAGTCCGCCAGCCAATTGGCGGTGGAGAGAGCGGAGTTGACTGAGGCTGTGGGAAAGATGACCGCGGGTGAAGAAGTGTTCGCCCGGTTGCGTCAAGCCAAGGCGGCTCGAGAGATGATCGAGGTAAATTCATCTCGCCTCTACATACAGTTTCGCTTGCTGCTTTGTCAAAGAGGCTATTACTTATTTTATTTTTTCTTTACCAGTCGGCCGAGGTCCTTACGGCGACCCAGATCTCGCTTCTGGAGCAAAGGAACAAGGGGCTCAGGACAAAGTGTAGGTGCTGAAGCTTGAACTCGCCACAATTCTTTCACAGGCCTCCACCTCGCAGATGCCGGGGACCTCGTCAAGATAGAAACCCCTCCAGTACTCGCTTGCTGACATTTGCTCGATTGAGCGCTTGTTTGTTCGGGATGGCGGCAATCTGATTCTTGCTCGCTTGCGGGAGACGAGAAAGGTGGTTGAAGACGGCGAGCCCCTGTCAGCGGAGTCCCTTCTCCCGGAGATGTTCGATCCAACCCTTGGCGATTCCTCCTCGGCGAGTTTTCTCTCGAGCTATAGGGAGACAACGTCCAATATTTGAGCTCGCCTTCAGACGGTGATGTTTCCGATAGGCGGGTCTAGTTGCGAGTACTCACTTTCAGGCAGTGCGTGTTCGCGTTTGCGCCAGCAAGATGCCAAGTCGCCCGACGATGCCGAGTAATCGGTTCATCAATGCGATATGTTTTTTGGCGGGGTCCATTTTTGAGTGACCTCTTTTTTTCTTTTTAACTTTAATGTGTTGTCTGATTCTGATGCTTTTTCAAGAGATGGATTTTGTTGTTCATTTTCTTGCATTTGTCATATATTCCTCGAATAGGAGCCTTGACGCACCGGTTGAGGTGTTGCCGTGTGACCTTCAGGTCAGGGGTTCGAGTCCTGGAAGCAGCCTCTTGCAAAAAATGCAAGGTAAGGTTTGCCTACATTTCACCCTTGTGGTGGGACCCTTTCCCGTACCCTCGCTCCGCGGGGATGCCTTGTGCACCGGTCTGCCCTTTGTTATCTATTTCTCGAAACGCTTGGGCTTATAGGTCAAAGAGCGCGAGAGTGCTTAAACTGATAGACCGAAGAGAGTGAGAGAGCTTATGCTCATTGACCGAAGAGAGCGCGAGCGCTTAGGGTCATAGGCTAAAGTGAGCTATTTACTTCGAGGAACCGTCCCTTGAGGGGGCAACGACTAGCCTTAAGGCCTAAATTTGGATGGATTTACGTTTTTGAGGCTTAAGTCTGCGATGCTCGAGGGGTTAACGACCAGCCCTAAGGCCTGGACTTAGATCGACTCACGCTTTCGAGGCTTAAGACGGCGATGCTCGAGGGGTTAACGGCCAACCCTAAGGCCAGGAATTAGATCGATTCACGCTTTCGAGGCTTAAGTCGGCGATGCTCGAGGGGTCAACGACCAACCCTAAGGTCTGGACTTAGATCGATTCACTCTTTCGAGGCTTAAGTCGGCGATGCACGAGGGGTCAACGGACAACCCTAAGTGCTAGACTTAGAACAACTCACACTTTTGAGGCTTAAGCCGACAATGGTCAAGGGGTCAATGGCCAGCCCTAAGGCCTGAACATAGATCGGCTCACGCTTTGGAGGCCTAAGTCGGCGATTCTTGAGAGGTCAACGACCTGCCTTATGGCCTGTACTTAGATCGACTCATGCTTTCGAGGCTTAAGTTGGCGATGCTCGAGGGGTCAATGGACAGCCCTAAGGCCTGTACTTGGATCGACTCACGCTTTTAAGGCTTAAGTCGGCGATGCAGGAGGGGTCAACGACCAGCCTTAAGGCCTGGACTTAGATCGACTCACGCTTTCGAGGCTTAAGTATGCGATGCTTGAGGGGTCAACGACCAGCCTTAAGGCCTGGACTTAGATCGACGCACACTTTCAAGGCTTAAGTCGGCGATGCTCGAGCGGTAAACGACCAGCCCTAAGGCCTGGACTTAGTTCGACTCACGCTTTTGAGGCTTAAGTCCGCGATGCTCGAGGGGTCAACGGTCATCCCTAAGGCTTGGAATTAGATCGGCTCACACTTTCGAGGCTTAAGTCGACGATGCTCGAGGGGTTAACGACTAACCCTAAGGCCTGGACTTAGATCGACTAACGCTTTCGAGGCTTAAATCTGTCTTATCTCTCGACGGACCTTCTAGATGATGACTACTCTCTCCCTTTTGGAAATCAATTGGTGGGCAAGGAGGATGAGCACTTGGGGGTGGGGGGTCGTCAGCCAGCATACAATGGGCGGAGCTGATCTCGGTCGTGATTGCAGAGTCGTGGTCTTAGGAAAACTCTGTACCCAAAGCATCATCCCCTCACTCGACCGGAGGTCCCGAACGGGGAGGTCGACGTTCATAAACTGAGGTGTTCGTGGTGATTGCATGCTCCTTTACCCGTTTACTCCCAACACAAATCGAGTTAGAATAAGCTCTTTAGATAAATATGGCAATTTTTATTTGAAATGCACAAATTACAGAGGTATTGTTGCAATTCCCATGCTCGACGCTCGCCTTGAGTCGCCGGCTTAGTGATAGAACCTTTTTATGTCATTGTCATTCCAAATGTTTTCGAGCACTCCGCCTCCTTGATTTTGCAGGCGACAATCTCCTATTTTCAGAGCTTCCAGGATTACGCATGGTCCCTCCCAATTAGTATTGAGCTTTCCCACAGTTGTCGATTTGGCGGCGACGTCGACCTTTTTTAGGACCAGGTTGCTTTTTTCGAACTGTTTGATCTGGATGTGCATGTCGAAGTACTAAGCCATCCTCCTCTTGACTTCTACCTGTCTTGTCGTGGCGAGGTCTCAAAGCTCTTATATGGAATCCAAAGATTCTTCCAGAGTTTCGTCGTTCTCGAGCCTCCATTCCTCACTGCTTTCTCCGCAACCACCCTGGGACTAGGAATATCAAATTCCACAGGAATGAGGGCCTCCGACTTGTGAGATAGCTTGAACGGAATATCTTCGGTAAACGAACTCGGAGTGGTCCGAAGTGCCCATAGGACAGAGGGGAGTTGCTCTACCCAGTTGTCCGCAGATTCTCTACCTTCTTTTTGAAGAGGTTGGGAATAAGCTTGTTGGCGGCCTCCACCTGGCCATTGCTTCGGGGATGATCCACCGAGGCAAAACGCAGGTTAGTCCCTGTCTTTCTGCAAAATTCTTCTATCTCGACACTAGCGAACTGAGGGCCGCTGTCCTTGACAATCGCCAGGGATATGCTGAACCGGCATACGATATCTCCTCATAGGAAGTTTCTCACCACCTGGGGCGTGGTCTTTGCAAGATATTTTGCTTCTATCCACTTCGTGAAGTAGTCGATCATCACCAGGATGAATCGACGTTGCCCACTTGCGGGGGGAAAGGGCCCTACAAGGTCCATTCCCCAGATGGAGAATGGCCATGGGGACCCTTGGCCGCTAGGCCGAAAACAGCTGTAATGGAGTGTATAGTTGGCATTTCTGGCAGCTCTGGGCGAAGATCTCCGCATCCGTCCGAATGGTTGGCGAGAAGTATACTTGCCGCTAGATCCTTTTTTCCAGCGTACGACTCCCTGAGTGACGGTCGCATTCGCCGGAGTGTATCTCTTCTATGACTCGTGGGACTTCGGCTCCGAGAGGCACCAGGCTAGAGGAGCAGAAATAGTCCTCCGATAGATATTCTTTACTTATTTTGCATATGTTAGGCTGCAATGATTGTGAAGAGCGCATGATTTGGGCAAATGTCGTGTAAGCTGTTGCTATATTCACCTCATTTGTGAAGGTTTTCAGAAGGGTCGACGGGGATACACCTTCCATGAGGTGGTTATATGAGGATATTAAAAAAGCTAGTGAAGAAGTTATTGTTGCTCTCGATCACCAAAAGAACAAATACCTTCCTATATGGAAGTTGATCGATAACTGATGGGAGAACAAGATGAGCAGACCTCTGCACCTTGTAGGATATTACTTAAACCCTTATTTTTATTATTTCCGTCGAGTGGAGATTGAGGCCGACGGAAGGTTTATGAGTGATTTTGTTGAGGGTCTCTCAAGGATATATTGGAAAGATCATTCTACGCGGGATCACATTAGTGCTGAGGTTGATTTTTACCAATGCCAACAAGGATTATTTCACAAAGACATAATAAAAAGACAACTACAAAATCCCAACTTAAATCCAGGTGCATTTTTTTATTAACCCTATATTTTTTTTAATGATGCATAATTGAAATGTGTTGTCTTTTTATTTTTCCACAGTATATTAGTGGAGGTATAACGGTGCTGATACGCCTCACCTTAAAACTGACTATGAAGATGTTGTTCCTGACTCTTTCAACATCTGGGTGTGAGAGGAACTGAAACACTTTTGAGATGACATGCATTAATTTAGTGATTTATTGAAATAGAAATATCTTATTTTATGATTTCATGCATTATTTGTTTTTTTAAATTTTATAGATACGTTCTAAGAAAAGGAATAAACTCGACAACAAAAAATTGAACGATCTAGTATTTTGTATAGTTCAATGTTTTGTTGCAGTTGAAGTATTCCAGCACATCTCGAGATTCATTGGCATCAAAGAGCTTAGATTCGGGGAATGTACATGAGTGAATGATGAATGTTGATGAGGACGAGGATGGTATTGATGATGGCGATGATGAAGTTTTTCCTGGAGAGGGGTTGACGTGGGCGCAACTTGGAGATATTGTCGACACTGATCATGATGAGGCTCCTTGGGTGATACTTGAAATCTCGCGCAAACACATGTATCAAACATGATATCTGGTTTAATTGCAGTCAGATAGAGTAATGAGCCAATGATACTTCTATAAATTTTAGGATCTATAAATTTACCTTTTTCTTTTTTATCAATGACCGCACTACTTGTCATGATGATCTTAAGAGATGAAACAGTCTTCATGCCAATTTCTTGAGATGAAAATCCCTTCATTAAACTACTTGGTGACCTAGAAAGAAGTTATGTTCTCATGTTGCTTATACAAATCTCTTGCAAAATTTCTCATCTGAGCTACAAAATATTACATCATTTACATATGTTTGAACAATTAAGAGCTTGTTCTTATGTTTCCTAATGAAAAAAAGTCTTATCTACTTGTCCTCTATTAAAGTCATTCTCCAGAAGAAAGTAGATGAAGTTTCATACCAAACTCTACGAGCCAGTTTGTGACCATATATTAATTTATCTAACTTATAAATCAGAAGAAGGGTGAGTAGGAGAGACAAAATCTAGAGGTTCTGTAGCATATGCTTCCTTATGCAACTTTTTATTTAGAAAAACACTTTTCAAATCGATCTTAAGCACCTTGATCTCATGGTGTCCTGCATAAACTATGAAGAGTCTTATAGCTTCAAACTTAGCCACATGAGAAAAAGTTTGATAATAGTCAAACACTTCCGCTTGTCTATAGCCTTAAGCTATTAGTCTAGTCTTGTTCCTAATGATCACGCCATTTTAGTCTAGTTTATTTCTATAGACCTATTTGGTATCTTTTATCAGATGGTTCTTTGGCTTTTCCGCTAGAGTCCAAACTTTTTTGTCTTTCAAATTGCATTAGCTCTTCTTGCATAGCAATGCTCCATTTATGATCACTATTTACTTCTTCAAACTTCTTTGGTTCTACCCGTCTAATGAAACTACAAAATTATAGCTCAGTTGATGTACGCTTCCTTATTCTGATATTATCTTCCAAGTTTCCTATCACTTACTATAGGTTGGATGGTCTTTCATATATTGATAAGCTCTGGAAAGATGTGACATCATCTTCCAAGTTTCCTATCACTTACTATAGTGGATGGTCTTTCATATATTGATAAGCTCTGGAAAGATGTTCCGGGAGAGCTTCAAGCTCAGTGCAACTGGCCCTTTAGCTTCAATATACAAGAGAGATGATGGCTCAACAACTTCCCTTTCCATTGTCGGGGCCTCCTCATCACTTTCCCCTTTATGAGAGGGGCTGTCAGGAGTAAGTTGTACTTTAACATTCTTTGCAATTGATAACTTGTCAAAATTCGAAACCAAATCAGAAGAATGTTTTCCTTCACAGAGAGTGTTAGACTCATCAAATATAACATGAATTGAGCGCGTCATTTGTGGCTTGGTTTGATTATCTCATTTTGTCGGCTATCGAGCCGAGCTTCGTTATTAAATTCAAAATGATCTTAAATTTATTATTTAAAATTATTTTTTGGATTTCGGATTACATCAGTTTGCTATCAGAGCCCATTTATTACTCCTCACATGAATTAATCGATCTGTTTTAATAAAAAGATATATCATTTTATACAAAGAAAGAGTTTGTTAAAGGAATTAATTTTAAATTCCGTCCTAAAAACGTTTAGTTTAAGAGTTTTCTATTATTAAAAAAAAAATATTATTTTCATTTAATTTTCTACAAAAAAATTGTTTGAAGTTTGTGTTAAAAAAAGCCTGAGCGTGAGTTAAATTTTTATTTATTTATTAAGATTTTATTTTCATTTTGCTTTTTTAGTTTTAAAAAATAAACTTTTAATTGAGTTATATAGTTTAAAAAAAAAATTCACTCAGGAGCTTTATTACAATAATAATAATAATTTTCATGTTCTTTCGTGTTTGAAAAAAAGAATTTTTTTTTCTTCTCATTAATAAAATAATATACCAAAAAAAGTAATTATCTCAAATATTTTAACATATTTCCCATCATTAAAATCTTCAACAAATTTAAATATTCAAGCATTTAAAAATAATTAAATTTAAAATCTTGTAGGTTTAGAGAGTTGTGTGGGAGATATAAATGCTCAAATAAATTTTTATAATAAATGATAGAGTTTGTCACCAATAATATAAGACATGGTCTAAAGGCATTGAACGCCTCGGGTAGCAACACTCAGTCTCCTATACACTTATGCATTGTTTTAAATGTCCTCCGACATGTCCGACATGTCGCCCGACATGTCATTTTTTAGGGCAAACCGATATGTTTTTCTAAAAAGTATAGATTGTCCTTTTGTAAAATATAGGCCGACATGTCCGATTTTTTCCGATATATCGGCCGACACGACTTAAATATATCGCCCGCTATTTTATTTTATGTTATATTAACAGACTAACAACATATGCTTAAATCGATTAGACTTATTGTTTCAATTTTTTAACGTTTTATTTTTACAACCAATTTTGTATAATTGTTTCACAATTTTTTAATTTCATATTACAACAAATATGAAAATATTTAATACATTTATTACAAAAATATGAAAATATTTAAATCTTCTTTATTTGCAATAAACTTATTTTTATCAAAATAAAATTATTGTATACTATTAAATATATTTACAATGTATAATTTTGTATTTGTTAATAATATTTTAACGTAGATACTATTCGATTTTATTTCGTAATATAAATGGCTCATTTTTTATCTATTTGTTATGTTATTTTTCTATTTTTATAAGATATAATTATAGTTAGTATACATAAAAATAAAAAATTTATTTATAAGACATGAAAATCCGATATTTTAAAATATCCCCGACATGTCTCCGACTTCCGACATCCGACATTTAAAAATTCAATCCGATATGTCGCCGACATCCGATATTTAAAACATTGCACTTATGACGAGCACTTGAACCCACACATGTAGAGAACTCTAACCCTAAGCGCTTAGAGCTCGCACACCCCAGTGATTTTGATGGACGTTTAGAACTTGATGGTTTTCTAGACTGGTGTCATAGTATTGAATATTTCATGAGTTGGAGTCAGATACACATGAATAGGCAAGTCGAGTATATGACTCGCTGACTTAAGGATCCCGCATTAGAGTGGTGGAAACAGCTCGAAGGAATGAGATATAAGTTATGGTTGCCTCCCGTCACTACCTGGGTTGAGTTTAAAAAGGAGTTGCGTAAGCACTATATTTCCACTGACTACCTATAAACTTTGTATCGTATATTCCATAATCTACAACAGAGGGGCTTATCAGTGGACGAGTATACTAACAAATTTTGAGTTCATCAGTCTAGGCTCGATATTCAAGAGGGAGATGTGATGACCATATCCCGTTACTGCGCATGTTACACTATTCCATTAGGGACCAACTAGAATTGCGTTATTATCACAATTTAGACGAAGTTTCTAGTATGGTCTATTGAGTGGAGTCCAGATTTAGGTCTACTTACTTACCTCTCTTTAGTCTCGTTGTTGCCCCTACTTGTGTGGTCATTGATCCCCTAGTCCTACCACCCCGATTAGCGCCTTGGCCCCACATATCTTCACCATAGCATGTGTTACAAGTAAAGCATCCAACGGTGATAAATGAATCCAGTACTGTATCTGACGACCAAAATTATCGAGCCATTTCCAATCAACAACAGCAACATCTATGCAGTATCAACGATGGATTTATAAAGCGGAAATAATCTAACGGCGGCATGGAGTCCTCCACAGGAAAAAGACTGTAATTAATTACTTCCACGCATTAAGACAGGATAGGGACACGTGTCCCCATCTTATGATTATAATGACTATTTTTCTATAACCTGTAATTGGAAGGATTAAACCTCCATAAATACTCAATTAGCGCCGTAATAATTCAAGGATTTTGTTAACAAAATGTTAAGCTTCTTATGTTTCTTCCCTGAGTTTTCTCTCTCTCTTCCCCTAGCCAATCTTGGCCTTTGTCTAGCCCAATTCCCGTTACTATTGTAACAATCGGTGCTCTCGTCAATACCATGTCAACATGGACGTCGGAACTCGCTCTCAAGATGAACATCATCGACCAAATACAAACAACAACACATTCCAAGAAGTTCCACAATACCAACAACCGATACTCGAGACGTTACATCTTGAGATTCAGATGAAGGAAAACCTCCTTACTCAACAGATCATGGCCACCAGTGTCACGACCCGTCTCAACAAGAGTCAGAGTGCGCTTTGGGCGGGCCGTGATGCCACATGCATGAGTGGAAAGAAAACCATGCCTACTAAGGCGGACGCAGAGAAGCTGATAATAGGTTTTAAGGTAATTAATTTAAAGGAAAACAGTTTGTTTTGTTGCTGAAGCTTTAAAATATGATAGTTTGAAATAGGTGCACATGATTTTTGCAAAAAAAAAACATATGATACAAGATTTGGAACAGATTTTTATGCAGTGATCATCGCAGATGAATGAGCATGCAAATATGTCAAATTCTAGTACATATAATATTTAGCCTAGCAGTTGTCTATGCAAACAGAGAAAATGACTGATTATAATTATTACATAAAAGAAATATCCGACAGTAAAAGAAATGAAACATAAACATAGAACCTGAAACTTGACACAGATCGGCTCAGGAAGAAGGCGGCGCAGGCACGAAAGCCAAGGCAAATTCAAAAACAAGAAGGAAAAAATCTCAGAACATTGAAATAAACAAGAGCAAAGCAAAATAAAATACGAGCAGGAGAAATTAAATATATGTGTACCGTTTTCATGAAGCAAAACTAACAAGACAGACAAGCAAGTGAGACAAACAGAAATATCTAGAATTATTAGACTACTCCGAAGTATAGCATACATAGATGATCATGTAATAACATAAGTTGTAACAAGTGAAAGTGTAGGTGTTTTTGTTTGACGCACAAGATTCATGATTCAGACAGATTAAAGTACGGATTCAGGAGATTCAGAAATTTATGCTCGCTATGACCGGTCCTTTGTTCCCATTAGGGATTCAAGAGGGAACCCAAGTCAAGGAGTTGCATCAATTAAACACCACCTTTCATTGTTCGCTTATGTTTTTAATGAAATAATTCATGATTGAGTGATTCTAGCATATCAAGACATGTAACGAAATACTGATTCAGATATTCAAGAGTAGATTTTATAAATGTGAAACGGGAGGAATCAAGTTATAGAACGTTATTTAACTAAGTCTTGCATTCAAGCATACCTAAGGAGAAAAAGGAGCTGATGACACCCAAAACTAGATAGAGAGTTTTGAACCTTGCGGGTTCGAGAAGCTAAGGATTTTATTAACAAGAAGATTATTCAAGTAAAAAGCAGGGGTAAGTTGGCATGCAACGATTCTGGGATAACAAGTACCCACTTACATTAAGTCATTTTATGACACGATTAACTTCCGAATAAGATGTGTACGATACGAGCATGATAGAAAAACACCGATCATATATTTGCTAAACATAAATCATTACTATTATTATCATAGCGCTTGTTACTCATGCTCAACAACCTATCATTCCTCGAATTATTCATCAATTAAGTAACTCATTCATCTAGGTGACTATCCAAATAAAATCATTCATGTTCACAAATTCGTGTCATTCCAAATGCGTGAAACCTCAACTACTAACAAGTCAATTTAGACATTCAAGATCTAGGCTTATATGACGAAACATGCATTCAAAAGTGAAACATAAAATCATAAAAACAGACAATAATTAAGCTCAATGTTTGCAAGAGAGGAGGATCTCTACTTGCCTTAAGGTGAGGCTGAAAGCCTGAAACTGACGGCGGTCGCTAAGCAGCGCAAGCAAAAATAGAAATCCTATTTCAAACATGCTCAAGAACGGCGAAAGAAATATAGCATAATTCACTACCTTAACACATGCATTTTACGACGCGGAATTTAAATAAAGAGTGTTTAGCAGATTTACCTCCCTCAAAGGTGAGGGGAGAGGAAATTACCACGCGGAAATGAAGACTTGGCGGCGCTTGGCTAGGGGAACCCCTAAATCGGAGAAGACTTGGAGAGATTCCGTTATGAGATTCGACGAACGATGCCGGAATTCACAAACAATTAGGAATTAGATGATTTCAAGGGGCAAAAAATCTGAAATACAAGTTGAACGCAAAAATGGAGACAATTTCTAAGAAAAAATTAGGGAAATCTGAATAAAGGAGGAATCTTACTGAAAGGAAGTCAAATCCGGGCTCAAGGAGGAGAGGGGAGGAAACCCTATGCTTTCCTCTCGCAAAACACGGCCAAGACGAAGAAGTGGAGGAGGAATTAGGGATGCCGGCCATAAGAGATGCTGTCGATGGCCTGAGGAAGAGGAGGCGACGTCGGCCATGGCAGGAAGAGGCGCCGGCTAGGGCGCAGAGGAGGACTTGCCGGTCAGAGGGGAAGGAGCCATCGGCGGCCTGAGACGGAGGAGGATCCAGAGGAGGCGTCAACGGAAGCAGGGGAGAGGAGCGGGAGGCGAGCGGCCTGCGGGATCGGAAGTCGCGGTCTGAGCGGTAGTCGGCGCGAGACCGGGCTGCGACTTACAAGAATCGGGCTGGAGCGGGATCGGGAGAAATAAAGGGGGGGGGGGGGCAGGTTCGGCTAGGTAAAAAAAACCCGAATTGGCCTAAATTACAAAATTGCCACATCATTTATTCTTCTTATTATTATTATTATAATACACGAGTTGTTACAACCAGGGACCAGGCGGCGGACCAAATTGAAACCTTACGCCAGGAAATGCGACAACTGGTAGAAGGATTACAACATTCAATCGACGTACAATCCGCCAGATCTCAAAAGAAACATCAAGACGATACACCATAAAATTCCTTTCTTGGGGTTCTTGGAACGCCACCAGCGCGCCTCCAATCCAGGTTGTTTCTTCTCAACCTAGATTATTAACTGTTAATTGTCCTCGCTTTTCTGAGGGAGACCCCACCGACTGGTTATACGACTTAAAAAATTTCTTTCAGTATAATGCAATTCTGACTCAAGAATATCTCATTTATGCTGCATTACACATAGATAAACATGCGTCAAGATGGTACCAAGCCACATTACGTGATCACCTAGCGCTTACCTTTTCAATGTTTACCGACGCTATATTAAAATGTTTTGGACCTTCGGCGTACACTAATCCAGCAGGGGCTTTAACTAAACTAAATCAAACATCTACTGTCTTGGAATTTAAAAAAGAATTTGAAGAATTAACTAATCTTGTGCCAGGATTAGCTCCTACATTTCTCAAAAATATGTTTATATCCGGCCTTAAGCCTCAAATTCAAAGACAGGTCCTCATACACCAACCAACCGAGTTACACCAAGCCTTTACGATGGCACGCATGTTTGAAGATCAAATATGTGAAGACACTCGCCAACGCTCCCATTACCAAAAACAACAAACATGGAATAGCACCAAACAAACTTCTTGACAACCATCCATGTACAAACCTATCCTCACAACTGGCCAACACAAACCATACTTAGAAAAATTAACCCCATCGGAACTACAATTACGACGGGAGAAAGGACTCAGTTATAATTGCGACGAAAAGTACCATCCAGTCCATAAATGCAAAGGACAAGGGGTTCTTTGCTCTTTTCAAGGGGCTGATGATGACGACAGTAACGAGATTGATGAAACTCCATCCAATCTAGACGAGGATATTCCTACTTCCGCAGTTACTATACACGCCTTAACTTGTTCTCCACCAGCACATTTTATCAGACTTACCACACATATTGATCAACACCCACTTGAACTCTTGGTCGATAGTGGAAGTTCACATAATTTCATCTCACCTGGAATGACTAATTACCTCAAACTACCCATTCACGTAATTCCCGAGTTTCCAGTCTATATGGGCAACTGATCATCAGTGGGCTGTAGGGGACGTTGCAACAACATTACATTGCTCATCCAGTCCAACACATACATGGTTCATTTATATGTTCTAGATATTAAAGGCTGTGATATAGTGTTGGGAGTACGTTGGTTACATCCATTAGGGTCTATCACCACCAATTACTCAAACCTCACTCTATCTTATTTAGGACCACATGGTCAAATTACATTACAGGGGCATAATCCAAACCCCGAAGGCCAAATTTCATCATCGTAGTTGTCACGAATGTTAGCTTTGAACCCCACAGCCACGTGCTTCTTAATTACCACTTATAACTCCGCCCCCATTGACGACGAACCTCAGGAATTCCAGTTAATTGAGACCCTACCCAGTCCTTTTAAGCAACTACTAATACAATATTTTTCCTTATTTCAGGAACCACAGTCACTTCCTCCTCCTCGACATATAGATCATCAAATTACCTTTGCGCGAGGCACACACCCTCCGAACATCAAACCCGATCGTTACCCTTATTATCAAAAAATAAAATTGAATGGCTCATCTTAGATATGTTACAAAAGAAACATATTCAACCTAGCACGTCTAGTTTTTCATCTTCTGTTATTCTAGTTAAAAAAAGATAGAACGTGGCGTTTTTGCGTGGACTACCGCGCCTTAAACAAAGTTACCATAAAAAACAGATTTTCGATACCAACGGTAGATGAATTACTTGATGAATTGTTTGAAGCACATATCTTCTCAAAACTTGATTTACGATCAGGCTACCATCAAATACACATGGCAGCCGAGGACATGCATAAAACTGCATTTAGGACTCACCAAGGACATAACGAATTTACCGTAATGCCTTTCGGGTTGTCTAATGCACCATCCACCTTCCAAGCCCTTGTGAACACCATTTTTCAACCATATTTACAAAAAATTATTGTTATTTATTTCCGATGATATTTTAATATATAGATCTACGATAGAAGAACATTTGGTTCGTTTAGAAAAAACCCTAAAACTATTTGCCGACAATAATTTATATATTAAACTAACTAAATGTTCGTTTTTAACAAAAACAATTGAATTCTCAGGACACCAAATCTCCAATGGCCAACTGGGACCAACAAAAATAAATCTAGAGGCCATTAAAAGATTTCCAATTCCCAGTAATCAGAAAGAAGTTCGAGCTTTTATGGGACTAACTGGGTATTATCCGAAATTCATTCAAAATTATGCCATGGCAGCTTTCCCATTAACTGAGTTATTAAAAAATATACCGTTTAAATAGACTACTACTACTCAGGAGTCATATGAACTTTTAAAACAACAATTTGTTAACCCCCCAGTTTTAACATCACCAAACTTTAAATTGCCTTCTGAACTCGTAATAGACGCTTCTGGAATCGGAATCGGTGCTGTTTTACTTCAACAGAGAAAATCAATAGCATATTTCAGTAAAAAATTAACACCATTAATTCAAAAAAAATCCACCTATGTACGCGAAATGTATGCTATTACCACTGCTGTAGCTAAATGGAGACAATACCTATTAGGGCACCCTTTTACCATTTTACTGATCAGAGCCTACACCATCTGCTAACACAAAATCTTCATACGCCAGAGCAGCAAGTTTTCTTTTCAAAATTATTAGGCTACGATTATACTACACGATATAAAGCTGGTAAACAAAATATAGTAGCAGATACGCTATCACGAATCATCTTAACTCCAGAAAATCCTACCCCTGTGAGCCTCAACACAATGTCGACTCCAACTTCACCATTATTGGCTTCATTAGAATTCGACTACAACACTGATCCTTTTACACATGGAATACTACAACAAATAAATACGACACCACAGTCTGTTCCTGATTGGACAATGAAAGGAAAATATCTTTACAACAAACACATAATCTACATTCCAGAAAACTCTAAACTACGCAAAGAATTATTAACTGAGGCTCACGATAGCTACTGGGGTGGACATTCTGGAATTAAAGGCACGGGTTATAGACTACAGCAACAAATTTATTGGCCTAATATGGTACAAGATATAATAGATTATATAAAACAATGCGATCTTTGTCAAAAGGCAAAACCAAGCAACCACTTGCCCCATGGATTGTTGTAGCCCATGCCTTCCCCAATAAAATTATGGGTTGACTTAGCCATGGATTTTATAACCCATTTACCACCTTCTTAATCATTTACTAATATTATGGTTGTGGTTGATCGGTTCTCAAAAGCCGCTCATTTTGTCTCAATTCAAAATCCACTGTCAGGTCCTCATGTTGCTAGTCTATTCTGGGACCATATAGGAAAATTACATTGAATCTCAGAATTGATAATAAGTGATAGAGATACGATCTTTCATAGCCACTTCTGGACAAAGCTATTTATAAACCAAGGCACACTACTCAAATATAGCTCCGCCTATCACCCACAAACAGACGGACTAACTGAGCGAGTAAATCGCTCGTTAGAACAATATTTGATGCTGTTTGCGAATAGAAATCCAAAAAATGGTCATTATACTTAAGTTTAGCTGAATACCATTTTAACACAACGTTTAACACATCGACCGACATGACTCCTTATGAGGTCATGTTCGGTCGGCCTCCGCCTGGGTTGTTATCTTACTGTGCAGGTACTACAACTAATGAAGCAGTGGAGGCAACTATGCTCAAAAGAGATAAACTGCTACACCAACTAAAAGCTAATCTGGAAAAATCTCAGCAACGAATAAAGGCGCCTGCAGACAAGAAAAGGAAGGATCAACAACTACGAGTGGGTGATTGGGTGCTCTTAAAACTACACCCCTACCAACAATTATCACTCTCCCGCACAACAAACAGGAAGCTGAATTTGAAGTTTTATGAGCCTTACAAAATACTGGAGCTCATAGGCAAGGCGGCATATCGCCTAGACCTCCCTCCAGGAACGAAGATTCACTCTGTTTTTCACATGTCCCTGTTAAAACCCTATGTCGGATCTCCAGACCATCAGGTGATCGATCTTCCTGATCTTCAATGGAATAACAACCCCCTTCATAGGCGCATGGCCGTCATCAGCTATCGCCAAATCCTCCGACAAGGACAAGAGATTCAACAAGGGCTGGTGCAATGGGAAGGACTACCCCCTGCCGACAGCACGTGGGAGGACCTCACTGCACTGCAGGAGTTTCCAAATCTACCACAAATGCCTACTCCAAAGTCGTGGACAAAAAAGCAAAAACGCAGTCAACGCAACAAAAGACCTAGTACCAACACCGCGTCGACAAACCATTCGTCAACAGAAAGTTAAAATCACCAAAAACGAACAGCAGAATGCAAGGATCAACTACAAAAACAAAAAAAGAAGAAGAACAAAGAGGGAAACAAAATCGAAGGCAACCGATCTACAACACTACTACTGAGACAGCATGTTAGAAGGCAACAATCTTACAGGAGCGGCAGATCTCCTCCATTTCAAGCGCGAGTTACATGAATCAGTGGGGTTTCTGCGTATAATGTTTTCCCAGTATGGCACATCATTTTCCTGCCTTTTCCAAGCCTTGCGAAAGAGGAAATCAGCGGAGCTCTCCTTCCCCTCTCAGATTAGGGCTCCTTTTCACACAAGCATGCAGAAGACAAATGCCGGAAGCAATGCTGAGGACAACGTTTTTAAGAGCGGGAGTATTGTTACAAGTAAAGCATCCAATGGTGATAAATGAATCCAGTACAATATCTGACGGCCAAAATTACCGAGCCATTTCCAATCAACAACAACAACATCTATGCAATATCAACGATGGATTTATAAAGCGGAAATATTCTAAAGGCGGCAAGAAGTCCTCAGCAGGAAAAGGGCTATGTAATTAATTACTTCCACGCATTAGGATAGGATGGGGACACGCGTGTCCCCATCTTATGATTGTAATGGCTATTTTTCTATTACATGTAATTGGAAGGATTACACCTCCATAAATACTCAATTAGCGCTGTAATAATTCAGGGATTTTGTTAATGAAATATTAAGCTTCTTCTGTTTCTTCCCTGAGTTCTCTCTCTCTCTTCCCCCAGCCAATCTTGGCCTTCGTCTAGCCCAATTCCCGTTACTATTGTAACAACATGCCCTTCAGTCTTGGAGCTTTTTCCTAAGCCCCAGCTCCATGAAGGAGAGCTTCTTCCTCTTCATTATATTATCCCGACTTAAATTGTGACTCCACTTGCCCTACTACATCACAACCTTTATCCACGAAGTTTCTTCCCGATGACCTGCTCCATGAAGAACTTGATATTTACGAGTCATTTATCTTAGATGACACATATTCGTGCTCCGCATTTCATCATTCTCATAGGTTAGTGCCATACCTACCCCTAAGCCCATTGATATTATGCATTATGGTGACTCACCCATGACATTAGAGACCTCACCTTATATTGATTTTGTATTTGGTGATTGCATCTTCATTACATCACAATATCCTTTAACTATAGATGTGTCCGACGAACGCTATTGTCAATTAATCAACATGTGTAGGAGCATTCGTGTTATAAGCATAGAGAGAACTCCTAAGATGTTCACTCCCAATAAGGACATATACATTAAAGGATTTCTCTTGAAAGTTTTAAACGGTAGTGTTGAAATCAATTTTAAATTTTGTAGCGTTAGTTAGATTCTATCGCGTGATATGTTTGAGGTTGTTGATCTTGGTCTAGTGAACACTCGTAGATGTCTGACAGGAGAGAGTTTGATGGACGTGATTTAATGATTCCACATGTTGAGCTTTGCTTCTTAACTTGCTTTGATCCCCACTCTTCCTCACTTTGTGATATCTATCTCTTTGATGCTCTAATTTGTATTGATCATTTAAATATTATGCATAAAATTATGACTAAAAATTTGGAAGCATCTTTGAAAAACTCTAATTCCATGGTTAATTTTATCACCAAGGATTATATTTTTTCAAAGGAGATTGATTTCTTGCATTTTTAGGAAAGAGAGTTTGCCTACAGGTCACGAGCTGCATCGAAGGAGGCATCCTTTGTTCCATTACCTACCACAGCCTAATGTTTTTCATACCTCGTTTCATTTTCATACTTATCTTGGCGAAGTTTGCTCAGGTCTTGGTTATTCAACAACATGATGGTAACAAATCATCACCAAATCAATGTTTGGAATTTCTAGTTGCAGACCACATCACAGTCTCGACGGGGTCGAACTCCTTTAACCCCAGGAGAATTGATGCAACCTGCGTCGCATCTTCACACATCTTTATTTTACCGTTATTTCCCTCATTTTCTTTGTGCAACACATATCTTCACGCACGTGTTTTTATTGATCGCGTATGTATTGTTTACTCTGTATCGCGTATATCGTTCGCGGTTGTTGTGACGCCTTATTGGGGGTGATCGTCCATTAAGTCCCTGAATGAAAAGATCTGTCAAATTATGTAACATGTTAATTGAGTCATGCTCGACTAAAAACAAAGTATATTCAAATCAGTTAAAATTGAAATGGGATTTAAGTAAATATTTGTTTTCCCACCCTCTTTACAATTATTTTAAAATATGAAAGTCAAAAGGAAAAGGAACCTTAAAATTAATTCCTTCTTTTCATTTAAATCCCTTTATTGTCGGTCTTAGTTAAAAGCCCAATATGAAAGTCCCCTTTATATAACGGGCCCCTTTCATTCCCAAAAGCTAGCTTGGCAAACCGAAAAGAAACAGAGGCGTCTCTCTGTTCTTTCCGGAAAGCCAACCCTACCCCTTTTATTCACGAGTCATCTGCAGGCGGCGATTCCGTCTTTGACAGGGCTTGCATCCTCGGTCGTCGCCCCTAGGGCTCTGACGATCCTTTCGGCGAAGACAACGTCCCTACCCGTCGAGTTCCTTACATCAGGTGCCTCTTTAGTAACCTTTCCCTCGATTGTCTTCCAGTCGCCACTGAATCTCACCACCGGCACCGTCTGAGTTTCCCCTATCTCCAACAGCCCTCCAGAGCCCTCATCTCATAATGCTCCGACCCTTCCCATGCATATTTGAGCCTTCCAGTCACTACCCTTCCCGATCCCAGTCGCGCCACAGCTAAAAACCCTAAAGCCTACTTGATTATATTCCCTCTACAGTTAACAGAGAACTCATTCTACCTCCACAGCCCTTTGTGCCATCCCCTCTCTATAACTTGAGGATTCAGTATTGTTGTCTATTCTTCGCCTCACTTATGAGCCACGATATATATCTCAATCTCTTTGCTCGCTTAGCATTATTATAAATATTATGCAGATTTTATTCTGTCTTTAAATGTCAGAGCGTGCTTGCCCTAATTTTCGTTAAGTAGAAAAACTCAAATGTTCGTCTCTTACGTACTTGTGAATAAGTTATTTCAGGTTGTTAATTATGTTTTATTCCTAGTTCCCAACATGAGTCTTAAGAACACTAAGTTGATTATCATTTTTTATTATTCGACGAATCTATTATGTGTCGCTCAAGTTAAAATCTACTATAAAAATAACTTACTATCGAAGCCCTAATTTTGGTTTACATCAGTTAGACTAATCAAATATACATGAATAGATTCCCCACACGTAAAGTTCTTTATTTTAACACTTATAGTCCTTGCTGATGGAGGAATATTCAAGAAATATTATTTCATTAGCTTTGACTCCAAATTTAGTTAAGGTTGACTTATCATAATTCAAAATATAGAAAACACATCCAAATTTCTTAAAATGTGAGATATTTGAAGTCAGAGGCGACGTTAGGCCCAGAGTGCTGGTCGGGTTGCATGTTGTGGAGTAGGGCCATAATCCAAAGCAAATTGCTCGGCCTGGGCCTCGGGGAGAGAGTTGATGGTGGTGAGGATGTATTCGAGGGCCTGGACACGGGATTCCATCGAGTCACGGGCCTTTGGTGTAAGGAGAGGGCACGTCGGCTGCGGAGAAGAAGGGAGTGGATGAGGCGCTACAAGTGGGAGACACTTAGGAAAGTTGGATATGTCCAGAGAGGTATGAGAAGTAGGGCGCAACAGTGGGAGAAGCCAAGTACCAGAAGGTCGTGCGCAGGAGTTGGAGTTGGGTTCGTGTGCGATGTTGCTATCAGAGCCGTAAGCGAGAGTCAGATCCGTTGTCGGGCGAGGAGCCGGGAGCGGAGGGCGGACTCGCGGGAGCAATACTGGTCGAGCCCGGACAGGCTGGAGCAGCTGGGATACGCTCGGTGCGGCCAAACACATGCCAGTTGATGTGGTGTACGTCACGGACAGGGATCGAGCCAGAGAGGTTGTCGATTGAGAGCGAAAGATGCACAGTTCGGGACGTGGTGTAGTCGAGAGCAGAAGATGCACGGTCGGGCAAGTGAGACCGATCAATTGGCGCCTATCTGGGAGGAGACGGAAGTGAAGGCGACGACTATGTGTTGGCGGAAATGGCTAGGTCGGACCAATGTTACGAACACATAAATTGGATTGCAATGGAATTTGAAAATCGGATACAGTCATGAGAAATACTCGTACCTAATCTCAGGAGGCTGGTTCTCCCCTGAAGTCCCTCTCCCAATATGTGATCCCAAAAATCTAAATGATCAAAGATACCTAATACTCCCAAGTCTCCTCATATAGGGAGGAAGAACCACTTACAATTTACCCTAATACTCCTTACAAAATAAAATTACATAATGACCAAAACAAAATAACAGGCTCCATGACATCTTCGCCGCATGCGCATAATAGAGTATCTCTTCTCTCCTAAACTAGTAACAATAATGAGCTTAAACAAATCCATATGTAAACGTCTATGAGTATTATGGATTGCTTTGCTCTTAAGCGGGACTTTGGTTTACTTTTGCAATTAGCAAACTTTGCGTGGCCTTAACATATTTTGAATCATGTAGACCTCTTAATAATTTTGCACTAGACAGTTTAAATAAAGTTTTAAAATTTATGTGTGCAAATCTCTGACGCCACAATTGAAACAAGTATTAGGAAAGTGAGTCATGAGGCAAATGAGAGTTTCTACTTGACTGAAGTTGACCAGGTAATCCTTGTCAACCCTAGTCCTAGTGAATACTACGACTGCAGTTCTACTGTCCTTCACCACAAAGTATTGTATAGAAATGAAACTAGATAAACCATTACCATATAGTTGATCTATATTTATCAGATTGTGTTGCAATTCTTCCACATAAACAATATCTTTAAAAACAATTTTACCAAAAAAGAAGTTACCATAACCTTTAGTGTACATGATTACAGTCCCCAAATATGAATTTGGATCCTTCTTTGCATAATAGTGTGTCAAGAGATTTCTATTTCCAGTCATGCAACTGTCGCATCCACTGTCAAAATATCAAGTGTGTTTTTTTGCTAAAATTTGGACCTTCATATACCTGCACTTAAAAGGGCTAGGCTCCCAAAATAGATTTAGGATAAATAAGATTAGTAACTGAGTTCACTCAAACTCTTGGCTTCCTTTGGTAAGAGTTACCTCTTTAGTATGTGTTTGTGCTATTAAACCAACAGTCAACTATAAAATGACCAACATTTCCACATCAAAAGCAAAGGGAATGATTGTATCTGCTTTTTCTTTTAGGTAGAGAGGGGTTAGGAGAGACAACAGAAAAATTCATAGGATGAGCCATCTGTGGTTTGAAACTCGATCAACGATATACGATCGTTGACCATGGGATTGAGAGGCGGCCTGCAATCGCTGATCGATGTCGGTAGTCGGCGGTTGGTGTTCGACTGATGAAAAGCTTGTCGCTGACGACTGCTGCAGGTTTAGCCTTTCTTATGTGGGATCGGTGATCTACCGGCCGACTTTCAACAATCAGTGTTGTCGGTGGTCAGCGATCGGTCGATCAACGATCGTTGATCGTATACTTAAGTAATAATTTTCTGTTGCCTTTCCTTCTCCTTTCTCTTGGGGCAAGGAATTCTTAGTCTTTGCATCTGGAGAAGGACAAAAGCCAAAACTCTACTATGGTGAATTTTGGGGGGATGAGATGCATGGTGCTTAAACTTCCTGATAAATCTAGAAGCAGGCTTCTTTCCCTGGAGGTTATTAATGCGGCATGTTCCATCGTTGTCATTCACAATCCCTCCAAATACAAAGAGAGGAGGATCCCTGCTTAAGAGAAGATGCCCTTGAAATGCATTAGTAAAGGGGTCAGCTCTAACTCCCCATTTCTGCAATGTTCTTAAGCTTGTTACTCCTGCCATTAATGCAGCCAAACTCTTTCTTGGCTTTTTACAATTCAATAATTAATCTCTTGTGTTCTTCAAGAGACTTTCTTAGCTCTTCCTATAAAGCTTTCTTCTCCTCTTCGCAAGAATCACAATCTATGACTTCTGTTTAATGTTCTGAAGCTTCTCATGCAATACAGTATTGCAGTTCAGTTATTGATTCTCTACCAGAAAAGTTGTGTCTTCTCTTAGACACATGGTTATCATTGCATAGATTCTCAAAAACATTACTGAAATCAGGAGTAGAAAAATCAATTACATCAAAATCTAATACCTCATGAGATTTTGAGGTTACGCCTTCTTACAATGCCATTAAGCATCTAACCTCATGTTCTTCACTCTATGAATCTAAACTTTCTTCAGAGAAGGAACTACTCCAGTTTTGGGCAATCATACCCTTGTCCTTCTTGCTGGATCTTTTTCTTTCTTCAGACTTCCCTTTAGACTTCTTTAAATCCTTCTTCTTTTTCTGTTTGCACTCAGTAGATTTATGTCCACTGTTCCTGCAATAGTAATAGATTATTTCATCAAATTTATTATCTTGTTCATATCCGGGGTTCCTGAAGCTTCTCTCTTTGCTTCCTTCCTTGTACTTAAAAGGAGAGTTTTCCTTATTCCATTCTTTGAGTTTCATAGCTAGGAAACTAAACTCCTCGTCAGCATATGATGTAAGGAGCTTTCTCAGTTCAGTGTCAGCCAAAACCATTGTTTTCTCTAGAGTTTACTTAAGAGGAGTAGCTGGTTCTCCATCATCTTTTGTGGTGGAGGTGGTAAGCTTAAAAGAGAGTAACCTGGCATAGAGAGCATCTGTGGTGATCTCTCTTAACTTCATTGTCTCTTTGATGGCCTAGGGGGTATGAGAAATACTCCTTTGTCAAGCTCTTGAACAGTTTTTCATTCTGCTCTTCATCTGAGATTTAATTTCCATATGTTCTCAGACCAATTGGTGATCAAGTTAATTATTTTGTACCAGTCCACAACTGGTTTTCCATATTTCATTTTGAAGTTCTCATACTAGGTTATTAGATCAACTTTATTGTCCTGTCTTACATTATCACTTGCTTTTGTCATCATAGTTAGAACTTCCAAGATTTCTTTGCCAGAAGTGTAGTTAATCACATTCTGATATAGGTCACCAGAGAGTGTGGAAACCAAGATGTTCATAGCCTTTTCATTATAGGCTCTCATTTTTTTATTTTCTTCAAACCATTGTTCTTTTGGCTTAATGACTTCTGCATTGCAGATTGTATCTATCTTCTTGGGGATGAAGGTGTTGAAGCGTCAGGCGCCCTTAGAGGGCGGGGGTGGGGGGGGGGGGGGGGGGAGGGGGGGGGGGGGTGAATAAGGGTGCTAATGAAATTTCGTTTTAACTTGAAACTTAGTTCAAAGTATTCATAGAGCATTTTTAGAGAATTGAAAATAAAATCGTCAAAGTAATAAAATTAAGATGCATTATTTTATTCCACTAATATTTTGATTACAAAACGGTGATTTTCATGACGCTAGAAATTAAGGCGGTGAATATAAAACTCTTTGGTTTTCTATACTGACCCTTCTCTTAAGGATCAGTTGGTCGTAATCTATCTCTCCCTAGATAGGCCTCGGGCTGCCCCTAGACCTAGTCCCTAGATCTAGTCGCCTACATACAAGGCGAATTACTCCTTAAGTCTCACACGGACCTAGTCGCCAACACACGGGCAAAATCCCCTTAAGTTGCTCGGACCTAATCACAATACACAGGCGAATTTCCCCTAAGTCGCTCACGGACCTAGTCACCTACACACGGGTGAATTTATCCACTTAACAGAAGTGTAACAAACCAAAAAGAAAGTACAAGATGAAATGATATTCAGTAAATAAAAACTCCCTACAACAGATCTATAGGCGATGGCGAATGATCGCAAGAGATGGCTTTGTCATTGCGTTTAAGTTGTACGTAGAATAAGCGTTGTTGAATTCCGCCTTCAAATTCTTTTATGGATCTCTAATATTGCTGTAGGGAAGCCTTTGGACGACTGAAGAGACGGTGCACAAAGGCCCCTTCGAAGTTGGTTCAGAGCCGTTCAAGAAAGATGAGCAAAATGGATCTATTTATAAAGCTGTCAACCACCACCTGCGGCAGCGGTTACCGCCCCGCTGTACTCGCTCTGGAAGGAGTTTCGCGCCTCGGCCAGTCCCGAATAGGGAGCAAATTTTCTCATTTTAAGCAATGGCTATCGCTCCGCGATAGGACTAACGTGTCCCGTTAGTAGCATATACGATCCCGCTAAAATGAGATATGTTGCTCTTTCCGTCACTCAAATCAGGCTGCTGATTGTCGGGGAAACTATATAGTTACCGCTGGGCGTTAGCGTTAACGCGCTACGGTACATGTTGCTAAAGATGGACTTTGCTCCCGCCAATGTTTACGTTCAATTGCCTTTTGCCGGCTGTCTCTCAGCAATGACCTCTACCGCCAGCTGTAGCAGTTACCGCCACACGGTAGTGCTCAAATCAGAGCACGTCTTCCGTCTTTTATTCTCGTTCAATACGTCATTGTACCTGTATGTCCTGCACAATATAAACACACACAAGCTTGATCAAATATATAATGAGATTTGTTATTCTCAAAACAAGAGATGCGGAATGCATATTCCAACAGAAGGGACCTGTTAAGATAATTTCATATGTATCTTCATTAATAGAGTTCATAAATATCCTAATCTTAGACTTCCATAATGTAAACTTGTCTTGATTACATATGGGGGATCTAGATGTGGGGTAAAATCTTTTTACTGAGACATGGTGTGATTTAGAAGATTCAACAAAAAAAATTCAGATAAACATATCTTTATTCACATAGGCTGGAAATTAAAGTTTCACGGGTTACTGGGAGGTACCGTCGGGTGGTAGTGCTACCGTCGGTGCTAACTCCCAGGTAACCCTTGTTGGGTGCTTCTCGACATTATAAATGATAATGGGTAACTTTTTCATGCTTATATGCTATAACATAAAATTGTTGAAGTGCTAAGATGTGGGTTCATGGGTTCTGGGAGGTACCGTCGGGCGGTAGTGCTACCGCGACCTGCGATAGCACCCAGACAACACTTAAACTGATTAAATTGGAAATCTAACGGTCAAGGAGAATTTGTGAGTAATGCCGCTGTATAGGCCAGGAGCCTTTACTCGCAATGTCACCGTATGTGCAAATTGGATGATGTTCCATAGGCGAAGGAAAATTCGTGTGTAATGCTGCCAAGATGGACAAGAGCCTCTGTACTCGATGCCCCCACACATTGATTTGATAATAACGGAGAGAGAGAGAGAGAGCTCTTGGGTACTGCTGCCTTGAAGGACAGGAGCCTTTACCTTGGATGCCTATGCTTATGCTTGAATGCTATGATGGAGAGGTAGTCGCCGGGGGACTGTATTAAGATATACTGCCGCCTTGCCCCTTTTATGATATGTGATGTGATTGTGTTTTGATGGTCTGTGTTGTTTATGAGGGTGTCTACCCAGATCACCTAGAGGGGGGGGGGGGGGTGAATAGGTTTTTCTAATTTATACTATCCCCTTTAGGTATTTCTCGATTGTGATTAACGGATTTGCAGAATGTAAAGAACTAATCACAGAAAGCACACAATCGATCTATAGAGGTTCCTCAAGACCGGGTGTCTTGAGTAGTCCTCTGTCCCTCTGCGCCTACCCAGCGATCCGCTAGGCTCGGCAAACTCCGCCAAAATCTTCCGGCCCTCAAGCCTTACACCACGGACCTGCAAGTCCCAACAGCCTAGGCCCTCAAGCCCCTACTGCCCCCGAGCCCGCAAGCTCGACACTTAGGCCCTCAAGCCCTACCTTTCGGACCCGCAAGTCCCAACAGCCTAGGCCCGCAAGCCCCTACTGCCCCCGAGCCCGCAAGCTCGACACTCAGGCCCTCAAGCCCTACCTTTCGGACCCGCAAGTCCCAACAGCCTAGACCCGCAAGTCCCTACTGCCCCCGAGCCCGCAAGCTCGACAAATCGCACCCGCGAGTGCACTGCCCTGGCCTTCAAGCCTCACAGCTCTCCAACCCTCAATCTAGACAATATGATCCGCAAGCCTTACAAGAGATTACGGATATAAACTGTTTCTTCTGCCTGATGTTGATCGGCAACCTTAGCCTGATGATGACCGGCTTCTTGAGAATGAAGAGAATGCCTCTGAATCAGATCTTGAATGCATGGTTCTTCTTCAATTCTTTCTTAGCCGGATGTGGATTGGCTTCTTAGCAGTCGGTGAGGATGACTGCTTCTTGAGAACTTCTTCTACTTCTCCGCAAGAATGTACTGTTCTATTGAACGTCGGGATACTTTTTGCTAGTTCTTTCTTGCACGCGAAGTTATCTTTTCTAGGGCAACCCTGTTGCCTTTTATAGAGAGGACAAGCCGTATAACGGTCACATTAGCTTTTCTTTCCTGTCAGACGCCCAACCATCATAGCAGGCCTCTGATTGGACAATCAGACGGCGGCATTAATTTCTGACAGCGCATCCGCGAGATTTGAATTTGTCTCGACGATATATTCCATCGTTACGACGACATGGAATGTATCTCGACGACATCCCTTTGTCGGCTTCTTGTGCTTTGGAACTTCTTCTCAGGTCTCCTTGCTTCTGCTTCTGATGCTTGTATTTCAACGATACGGGACATGCTGGCGTTCCTGCATATACGACTATATACTTCCTTTGTCTGTGTCGTTGGGACCTTCTTTTGTTCATTCTGTCGTTGTAATTGTAGTATTGTCTTGTCGACATGACCGCTATTTTGATGTCGACGATACTCCATTCTTCTCGACGACATGTCTTTCTTTGACAGTTTCTCTGCGTCTGCTTTGCTTGTCATTACAGCGACGAGCATACTTTGTCGGCCATCTCTTCTGTCCTTCTCGACGATATATACTTGTATACTTGTATTCTCCTGAGATTATGAACTAGATGTGTGATCAAATACAAAGTGAAGTATTCTTGACATGATGACTTCTTCAAATCAGGAATCATGTGGGCACGATTCCCAACAATCTCCCCCTATTTAAAGAAGTCAGAATCTCATTTTAAGACTATTTCACATGACAATAAATATCATAATCTTAACAGAAGGTGTGTCAAGATATAACTTATCTTTGAGCTAGCCCCCCCTTGATTTGCTCCCCCTGTCTTTAGGGTGTCTTTGAGTACATCAATTTTGTAGCTCCCCCTTGATTTGATGTCTCTTCTTTGAGCACTCTTTCTCCCCTATTCTGACTTCTTGCCTTCATTCAAAGCTTTCAAGTATTCTTGACCTAGTTGCTCCAAGAGATACTTTACCTATTTTCCTGCATTCTACATAGTTTGCATCTGATATCTAGCACAAGCATTTATATGATTGCATGACATTTTGGCTAAGCACATGCATATACAATGGTATTTTGCAAGAGAAATCATAGCAATAATTTATGAGTAACTTGCATGTAGAATAGAAGGCAGCATTTTAAACTTAAGCATGTGCCTTATAAGCATTGATCGATGAATATTCATGTAAAAGAAATCGATTGTTCTTGAATTGAATTTTATCTATAATCCTTCTGCTCCGTGCTTGGCGCATCAGGCTCCTTCCGTTTTTTTCTCCAAGGAGTAGTATAAGCTCTCTCTTGATGATGTCTTTTCTTTACAGCTCCCTGCATAATCTGTGTCTAGTATAACTTGCTTATCTACCGAGCCTGCATCATGCTGGCGTATACCTATGTGTTAGCTAAGGAGACATTATTGGTTATCAACAGACATATAGCAGGGATTGTAATTTCATGAATATTATGCACATTAAGCATGTCAAGATGTCTCAGGCATATGCCTTATAGGCAGGCACATATAAGTGTTCTTTTACTGAAATTGTTCATATATAGGACTAGCCATTCAGATGAACCAAATGTTCATAATTTTGACTTTCTAAGAAGTGAGCGTTTTTCAGTTGTTGATAGGCAGGACTTCTTTGCTAGTGCTGGCTTTCTTTGCTTCTTTCTTCATCTTTCTCCTGTAGAAGTTCAGTGGTTTTGGAATTCTCTTTGGAGGAGGAGGGGGGCCATGGGGAAAGGTCATCTTGTGTCTTGTTCTTTCTTCCAGATCTTTTATGTGACGATCCCATTCGATGGAGGAGTACACCCTCTCCTGGTCCTTCTGACCATGTCCAAAAGCTATCCATGTTTCTGTAATGATCTCCTTTGAGCGAGGACTCCATTGGCTGGCGTCTGGGTCCTGTTGGACCTCATCGATTCTTTTCTTCCCGTATTTTTCGTAGGAGATTTTCCTTTTCTTGTGGGTTGTTGCGGATTCACCCGAATCAGTCTCGGAGTTGGAGCTAGTGGAGAGTTCAGCGGCTATATATTTGGAGGTGGGAACTTGAAGTGCTTGCTGTACTTGATTACTTACCCATTTCGCCTGATACGAGCTAGCAGCTATGCTTCCTTTGATCTCTTTCCGGATTTCTTCTTCAATTCTTCTTTCCCCTTTTTGGAGAACTTCTTTCATTGACGCCTTTAGTTCAAATATTTGTTCAAGAGTTTCTTGATCTCCGACGTCAATAAAGTTTCTCAGTTCTATGAGACGGGCGTCTAGGTTTTGCTCGTGGTTGGTGAGTGTGACCATGATGAGGTTTGTGGACTCCGCATGTTGAGTTTGCAGTTGGGAGATGTCCTCCTTTATAGATTTCATTTCCTCCTTCACTTCATCCCTGATTTTGTTTACAGCTCGTTCTAATAGAGCTTCCATCCGCTTCCATAGAATCTCGTCTGTTCCTTTTTCGGTTGACATTGATTTTGGGAAGACGATAGATCGGAGACGAAGAGGCGGTTTCTCAGAACGTATTAGGGCAAGTGAGCCCTAACCCTGACGTTCACTCTACTTTATAAGGGGAATAGGTACAGGGACGCGCGCTCATTTTTGGGTTTATCGAGGTATGCTGCCTCGAACAGCACAGACTTATCTAATTTAATAATATTTATATTATTTAGACGCATTTTCCGACGGTACTAATACGTTGTTGAAATATGTCTAGGATTCACTAGTAGCCAAACCCCTCACTACTTCGCATCCTTCATTGAGGGATCCTTCCTTCTTCGGTGCCATTTCGTGCTTGCCCAGGGGGATTTCAGCACAATCGACGCGTTCACCTCTCGATGTTGCTGAGAGTACGACGGTTTTTTAGGGTAAATGTAGAGCGTGTTTTAATTTTAAGATATTCGTCCCTACTTATACTTTTAAGACTGAGGAGTGAGGCAAAAAAAAAAAACTTTGTTGACCCAATTTGGGAAATATGATTAATTAACCTTAGGTTTAATTAAGGATCGGCTGTTGATTGGATATACTTAGCTTTTAAGTCTTCTTGAACTGATAACTCCCCCTCAACTAGTGCATCTTGGTATGTGATTGAAGGTTTTGAGTTGAGACTGGAATACTTATTGTCCACTGGCCTTGGTTGCTTTATTTGGCTAAGTGGACTGTCCTACAAAACAGATTTTAGTATCCCTTAGGAGCCCAAGGTGACTTGGGTCCAAGGTTCTGGTTAGTAGAATAAGGGATCCTTGTACTTACCTCACTTCTTCCGGAAGGTCTCACCTTTGCACTGGGCACACTCGGGTTGTACCAGCAGTCAATCGCAAAGTGTCCCACTTTGCCACAACACCAGCATTCATGAATGTTGTACCTTCTTTTCTGAGCGATTTCTAAGGTATGCTCTTTAGAGAAGGTACCAGCAATCTTCCTATCTCTTTCATTCAAGGGCTGACTAGTTGCCCCTGTATCATCTTTTCTTCTTGACTTCATCTGTTTGTCAGCAACAGAGGTCAGCTTGGTGGCTGACATAGTGTTGATAGCATCAGATATGATCAAGTGGGAATTGATTATGCTGGGGTTACTAGTTTGCTTCTTATTTGGAAGAGATTGGAAGGAAGATGCTCCATCATCCTCAAGAGTGGGTGTTGGGACACTAAACACGAATGATCCATGATGGGCCATTTGGATTTCTTCATGGGGAGCCTTTAATGCACTCATCCCCATGCCCTTTCTTTTCACATAGTCAGGAGCATTTTCCTGATTAATAGAACTTTCACTCATCCAGTGACCATTGTTGGAACACGGTCTTCCGCATCTCCTAGGTTTGAGAATAACAAATCCTATGTGTATTTGATCTTGTGTGTTCAAGTGTGCAGATTAACATAGTCCACATGACTCAAGGAGTACTCATGATGTCTGCCCCCAAAATTGAGGCCAAAATTCGAACAAGCTCACTAGCGCCGGCGGTAGCGATAGCGCCCGGCGCTAACATTGATTAGCTCGATTCCGGCGACATTTTTAGAAGGAGCTAGCGCCCGACGGTAGCTACTAGCGCTGGCGGTAGCATGGCGCACAAGAGGCATAAAGCAAATTGTTGCCACGGATGAGAGATTCGGCAGATCATTCCTAATCCGGGCTAGCGCCGGCGGTAGCGCTAGCGCCGACGGTAGCGTGAAGGCTATAAATTGGATGCTTTGGCTCCGAATTCTTTATCCTCCTCCAATCCCAAACTCCAGAGCCTCGTGCCACAGCAGAGAGAGGAAGATTCAGAGCGATACTCCCACAATTCCATAAAGCCTTAAGGAGATTCGTGGAGAAGATTTCAACACGCGTCATCATCGTGACGAAAGGCCGCATCGACTACGATCATACTCTGCGGGCCTTCGTCCACTTCTCCAAGAGATCCACATAGAGGGAGTTTTTATATTATTGTCTTTTCATTTCATATCTTTTCTGTAAACGGTAGTGAAATCGCCTCATGTTGGCGACTAGGTCTGGGGTAGGACTTAGGGCTGAAATTCGCCTCGTGTTGGCGACTAGATCTAGGTTAGGTCTAGGGGGTGCTCGAGGCCTTTCTGGGGATAGATCGGCTAGAGCGGCTTGAGGCTGTATCTGGGGAGAGATCGGCTAAAGCCAACCGGTTCGTGGGAATACGAGTCGGTATAGAAAACGAAAAAGAATTTTTATTAGTCGCCTCCGATTTCTAGCGTCATAGAAATCAAGTTTTGTAAAACATTATTTGATATTAATAAAGCATATCTCTTTATTATTGTTTTACTTGATGTCTCTTATAAAAACTCTGATATATTTATACAAAAATTATTCCAACAAGTGGTATCAGAGCTAGGTTATATTCCAATCGGCTTAACAACCGGGAATAATGACGTCTCATGATCTCACTTCAACTAGTGGGGCAAATTTCTGTGAAGATGAAATATCACATAAACCACCTTTGTTTGAAGGAACAAATTATAAAGGATGGAAAATTTTAATGGAAAAATTTATTAAAACTTTAGATATCGAAGTATGAAACTTAGCAATTATAAGACGTGTGGATGAATCAAATAAAAAGGAACTTCATTTAGATGCAAAAGCTAAACATTATCTATTTTGTGGTCTCTCAAATGAAGTTTTCAAATTTGTGTATTGCTTTTCTAGTGCTTATAAAGTATGGAAATTTCTTGAAGAAATGTATGATCTTCCTCTCGCAGGTATGGAACAAACACAGGAGGAAAAGAACGTACAAGCATCCATTATCATTCAAGAAGATCTCTCTCGGAGCGAAGCCATGGAGAATATTGAAATAGAAAAGGAGAACAATACACCAAGAGAAAAAGGAGAAGAAATCTTACTTTTGGAAGAGAAGTGCCAAGAAGAAGACAAAGGAACAATATGTTCAAATCCTCCCTCATCCAAAGCAATGTAAGGAAATTAAATTCTATCTTTTGTACTTCTATCTCTTCATTACAATTGTTACAAAATACTAAGCGCAAAATTAAGAAATTAAAGAATGCTAATAAACTATTGCGTTTAGAAAATAAAAATCTAAAAGCAAAAGTTAAAGTAGTATCAAAATCTGATTTATCTAGTTTTACTCATGTCACTTCAATTGAAAATACAAAACCTTGTCTTGATTGTAATGATATTAAAGAAAAATTTAAGGAACTTGAAAAAGAAATTATTTTTATAAGAGAACAAAATGAAAAATTATGTTTAGAAAATTCATCTTTAAAAATTAATTGTGCTAAGTGTAAGGACTATGAAATTGAAATAAAAGAGATGGATGAAACATTTGATGAGTATATGGATAAATATGAAAAACATATTGACTCAATTGTTACCACTCTTAAAAATAGCACAATCAATTATAATAAAGCTAGACATAGTTTAAAGATCAAGAATGATGAATTAAAATCAAAAATCAACTTACTTATGAAAATTGTAAATACAAATTCACAATATCAAACTATATCTAAAGACAAGTTGAATGAGAATATGAATATCATAACAAAGTTTAATAATGAGAGTAAGGAACATAAAGGATTTGTAAATCAAAATCAAAATCATCATTATTTACAAAACCATGCTTCTCCCAACCTAAAATTAAATGCAAACAAATTTCCTTTCAAAAATCACTTTTATCCAAATATTCAAGTAAATGATTATGGAAAATTGAGAACTAAAAATAATGTTTATCCAAGGTATGAATAGAGACCCATTCTTAAGAATAACGCTCTAATGTCAAAAAAAAAGGTCCACTCATCACTATCTCCCCAAAAGCAAACACGATGTATTTGGGTACCCAAAGGAACCGTCACACCCGGTCCTCTTTGGATACCTAAATCTCTTATTCATTAGTATCCTATCATTTGCATGAAGTAAAAATCAATTAAAATGAAATATCATTTCCCTACTTCATGATGTGCTTAAACTTTCTTTTTGTTTATTTTCTTTTGTTTTTTTTCTTAAAACCATCATGATATGATCACTTTATATATCTTGTAATATGACTTTCATAAATTAAATCATAATTCATAAATCAAATTGAATAAAATTGAATAAAAGTCATATCATTTTTTAGTGATCTACTTATCATTTTTATTTTTACCTTCTAAATCCATTACTTTTTAAATGTCTTGAATTATAAATTGTAAATTGAAATTATTGTCAAGACTAATGATATTACTTTAATGGATTTAAATGGTTTATTAAAGGACTTAGGCTAAAAATTAAAATGCGAAATGCATTGATCTTGTTTTGTTGATTATGATAGCCTTTATAATGAAGAGAAATATTTTTCACAAAATACATGATTAATCCTATGTTTAACATTGCATCCAAACTCATCATCCTAGCATCTCGTGTTGGTCTATGCTTATATATCTATGCTAGGTACAACATTTATGATGTTATTCATATTTTATGACAACTATGTGATTTGAAATCATAATAGAATACTAAAATTCCATCAATCACATAGTTTATGGATTAATCATTAGAACATGTATTATTTGGCTGATTCAAACATGATGTCTTGTGTTTACATTCTCTATCTATTTTCAGTTTACATTATTTTGGTAAACACAAGCCTTTGAAATATCATAATAAAGATATAAAAAAATATGTCTCATGCGATGGTTAGGTAGTCTAGTCATATAAGAAAATCGCTAACGTTTCATGCAATTTGCACTATCTAAACATCTCCGAAAAATCTGAAAATTCAGCATGAAACTACTAATGGGACACCTAATCAAGTTCAAGCATCAAAATTTTTAAAACCCTAAAAAATCACTTACTGTTTCCCGCGCTAGCGCTAGCGCCGGCGCTAGCGTCGAGGTTCGTTTTTCTATAATTTTAAAATTTTGAAAAATCCCTAAAAATATACTAATCTATATGTACTATTTAGTTTTGCACTTCGGATTTTATTTTATTTATAAAAATCAAATACAAAAATATAAAATCCAAATTAAAAAAAAAATATGTTCTGTCTTTTGGTTTTTTTTGTCATTTGTTTAAATTCTATTTCCTAAAGCAAAAATCAAATAAAAAAATATAAAACAAAATTTTTTTTATCAAAAATCAGTTTTTGAACTTAACTTTTTACTTGTATCTTGCGAAAGGGTGATTGGGCTATCATCCCATCATATCACCTAGTAACGGGCGAACCTCTCACAAGATAGTCCTCGGGAAGTCCAAGATCAATTTTATAAGTTCAAACTTTAAATAAAAATTATTTTTCAAAAATATCTGTATGGACTTTATTGTAAAAATCAAGCATGATTTAATCTATTATTCAAAACTTCTATAATGTTGCAATTTATCTTTTCAAACTACTTTGAACATTGTTTTCATCATGCTTAGATATATCTATTAATATGTGCATAAATTATATTGAAAAAGTTGTGTAGAACTATGCGTAGCATGCCTCTAAGTATGAGTAATGTTTTATGTTTGATAATGATCGCAATTCACTCACTTATTTTGGCATTGTCTACTTATGTGTTTAATCTAAGAATGTTTGTGTATGTTTTGTAATAGTACAATGAATTAAAATTGCACAAGTATCTTACCTACACAACCTTTATTTGCACTTTTAAAAGTTAAGAAAAGTGGTTATCTTTTTCATAAATTATATTGGTTTGCAAAACAAGTGTATTCGGAGAACTTTGTACAAAACAAAATCATAAAATAAAGTGACAAAGATAACTCCACCAAGCACTACTTGAACCTCCTGATAAGTCTTAATAAGCGTTGTGAGGTTGAGCACCTTGGAAAAAATAATAAAGTATCTTGTGCAAACCATAACTTTCTTTCAAAATAAAAACCACTTATTCTTAAGTACACCGGATCATAATAAAAATCAATCTTGAAGAATAAAATTATGTGATCCCCCAAGCACTATTTTGCACCCTGATAAGTCTTGATGAGCATTGTGTGTGCAGAGCACCTTGGTAGTTGTACATTTTTTCTTTGTGCATTGAAGTGAGTGGAAGTAAATTTGTGTTTTATTGTGCTCGTTACTTTACATATTACTTGTATTTTTGATTAAAACATTTCTTTACTATATTCAAAATACACTTTTATGCACATCATTATCTTCCATAACACTTCTTCTCATGAGTATTGGATCATAATGCTAATTCTATACTACTCTTTATTTATGAAATGCCCTAGATAACCTAGCATGCTTTCTACAATGTTTGGTATGTTTTGAAATTGTGAATTAAAGTAACATTGTAGTAATCTCTTTTTGATTAAATTATTTCATGCTTGGTTACTGTATTGTCAAAACAAAAATTTTAAATACAAAATAATTTACAAAAACATCTTCTTTTTGAAATTGAACTCAAATATCTTTTTATGAACCATCTTTGATTACCATAAGATGTTTTTTGTACTTCTATATGTCTTCCGCATCATAACCATATAATTGTTTTATCTTGCACTTTAATACTTATTTAAAATCTTTCATCTTGTGTGCATCATCACTTGAATCTTCAAATTCCTTTCTTGCAACAAGTGGTAGACTTGCTTGGTAAACTTTATATTGGTTGAATTTTTTTTTGCTTATAACTCTGATCTATTTCTATTCTAAACACTCCTCCAACAAGTGAAATATTGCTTATAAAACATCTCTTTTTTAACTTAAACTCTTATTTAGTATTATGATGTTTCTTTTTCGAAATCTTCCGCAATACTCAAACTCTGATTCATTCATGAATTTCAATATAGCTATGTGAGTTTTATTTCAAAAATTCAAATAAAAATATAAACCCATATGCTATGATATTTCTCATTAGATTTAAATACTTAATGTTTCCAATAATTGTTATCTATGACTTCATTTCTCACCATAGCGGGGGCGTAGAGTTGTAGACATTAGATAACCTTATCTCTAGTCATGTCTTGTCCTTAACCGGGGAGGGTTCCAGTGGGGCCTTGCGAGGCACTGGGGGAAAAGAGTGCTAGGTAGAGTTTTTGTCTAGTGTTTGCATATGAGATTAACACCCCAACCTACGACATGTTTGCAGCTCCTCATGCCCATCCGTCACTTAGTACGGGGCTAGGGTGTTGACATATTGTCTGGGTAGATTGGTTACTTGGAAATCATGATTCTTTTTAGGCTTAAAACTCTTATTTAAAGGGGAAATCATTATTTTTTGCTTAAACTCTGATATATAAAAGGGGGAGAACTACAAACAAAAGGGATAAAATATGTCATAACTCTGATCATTTTCAATGAAAGACAAGTCTAAAACTCCTTATCATTTACTTAAAAAGCTCGATCATGCCTTCTCTTTTATTTACACATTTTTTAGTGCTTTGTTTTCCTACCCACTTTTGCTAATAACACAGAGGAAGAACTAACATGATAAAATGCAAAAGGGGGAGAACTAACAATGATAAATGTAACCCGCTATCATAAACCCAACATGACAAATTCAGTTGATAACATACATATTAAGGGAGCATTCACATAGGGGGAGCATATATTTAGGGGGAGCAATTCTAAATGCTAAAATCAATAATCATCCTAAAGTCATCACTCTCACACACACACACACAAGTATAGTCTCATCATGCTTATTTATTAATGCTTTGATTTATCATTAATGGATTTGTTATTATCAAAAGGAGGAGTTTGTTGGAACACGGTCTTCCGCATCTCCTAGGTTTGAGAATAACAAATCCTATGTGTATTTGATCTTGTGTGTTCAAGTGTGCAGGTTAAAATAGTCCACATGACTCAAGGAGTACTCATGATGTCTGCCCCCAAAATTGAGGCCAAAATTCGAACAAGCTCACTAGCGCCGGCGGTAGCGATAGCGCCCGGCGCTAGCATTGATTAGCTCGATTCCGGCGGCATTTTTAGAAGGAGCTAGCGCCCGGCGGTAGCTACTAGTGCTGGCGGTAGCATGGCGCACAAGAGGCATAGAGCAAATTGTTGCCACGGATGGGAGATTCGACCGCGCAAGATCATTCCTAATCCGGGCTAGCGCCGGCGGTAGCGCTAGCGTCGGCGGTAGCGTGAAGGCTATAAATTGGATGCTTTGGCTCCGAATTCTTTATCCTCCTCCAATCCCAAACTCCAGAGCTTCGTGCCACAGCAGAGAGAGGAAGATTCAGAGCGATACTCCCACAATTCTATAAAGCCTTAAGGAGATCCGTGGAGAAGATTTCAACACGCGTCATCATCGTGACGAAAGGCCGCATCGACTACGATCATACTCTGCGGGCCTTCGTCCACTTCTCCAAGAGATCCACATAGAGAGAGTTTTTATATTATTGTCTTTTCATTTCATATCTTTTCTGTAAACGGTAGTGAAATCGCCTCATGCTGGCGACTAAGTCTGGGGTAGGACTTAGGGCTGAAATTCGCCTCGTGTTGGCGACTAGATCTAGGTTAGGTCTAGGGGGTGCTCGAGGCCTTTCTGGGGATAGATCGGCTAGAGCGGCTTGAGGCCGTATCTGAGGAGAGATCGGCTAAAGCCAACCGGTTCGTGGGAATACGAGTCGGTATAGAAAACGAAAAAGAATTTTTATTAGTCGCCTCCGATTTCTAGCGTCATAGAAATCAAGTTTTGTAAAACATTATTTGATATTAATAAAGCATATCTCTTTATTATTGTTTTACTTGATGTCTCTTTATTAATCTTGCAATATTCCGAAGTTTTTCTAAATATAATCTAAAGTTTTTGAAAACCCTTATTCACCCCCCCTCTAAGGGCGCCGACCGATCCAACAACCATGAACGCTGTCCTGATCATACCTGTTAGAGGGAAATACTACCTTCTGAAAGGTGGTATGTGGCTCCACTTTGGTTTTGCCCTTATTTGCATTTCCAGCACTTGCTGCCTCTTTATTGAAACCCAACCCCTTCCTATCTCTTTGAGAGGTGAAGGTGTCAATGGTGGGCAGTACAGTTTTGGGCTTAGAGAACTGAGCCACCAAGTATTTTTCCTTGAGGAGGTCTCTCTCAAGTTTCTTAATGAGTTCATCCCTTTGAATTTTTTCATCACAGAGCTTGTCTATGATTTTCTTGAGCTCAAAGAGTTGGTGTCTTCTTTGGAAGACATGCCCATTTCCTTATTCTTCTCAGTCTTGCTGAGTCTGAGTGAATCTAACTCTTTAGCTTGCTTCTTGACGAGTCTCTTGCTCTTACTTAGAGCTATTAAGAGATTCCCAAACTGCTCTACCAGGTCAGCATGGTTCTGATTGTTGCATGATGAGCAGTTTTCCACCTCATATTCAGAGGACGTACTACCCCCTGATGCATCCCTGATCTTTTCAAATGAGAGCGGTAATAAAGATGTGTGAGTGATGCATACCTGATCATGATGTGGTTCATCATGATTTGCTTCATTTGTTAGAACCATCAGCCCATAAGCTTCCTCATCCTCAGAAATACCAACGGTGAGGGTCACCGGTGCTCTTATTCCTCTTCTGACTGAGGAGCTTCCTTCATCTTCTGATTCGTCTTCCGAGGTAGATAGGGGTGCTCTGATGCATTCTTGCACACGTGGAACTTGTTTTTGTAGGTTTTCCTCAGACCCTCCCATAAGAGCTTCAAGGAGATCCCACATGTTCTTTGCTGTGGTGCAATGACTTAGCTTCTGAAGAGTGAGCGAATCTACTGCACTAGTTAGTATTTTCTGGCTTCTTTGTCCAATTTGAATAGAAGGATCTCATCTTTTGTCTTGATCATGGAGGGTTCTTCTTGAGTGATTGCAAACATCCTGGGATCTGTTGCCTCCATGTATATTCTTGCTCTTATTTTCCAGAGGTCAAAATTTTCTTTACAACACATAGCTATTCTTGATTCCATAGTCATGATCCTTAGACACCCGCTGGCAGATCTGTTCAAGTTGTTAAGCTTTATTTGAACAACCTCGCTTTGATACCACTTGTTGTTTATGGGGGTGTCTACCCAGATCACCTAGAGGGGGGGGGGGGGGTGAATAGGTTTTTCTAATTTATACTATCCCCTTTAGGTATTTCTCGATTGTGATTAACGGATTTGCAGAATGTAAAGAACTAATCACAGAAAGCACACAATCGATCTATAGAGGTTCCTCAAGACCGGGTGTCTTGAGTAGTCCTCTGTCCCTCTGCGCCTACCCAGCGATCCGCTAGGCTCGGCAAACTCCGCCAAAATCTTCCGGCCCTCAAGCCTTACACCACGGACCCGCAAGTCCCAACAGCCTAGGCCCTCAAGCCCCTACTGCCCCCGAGCCAGCAAGCTCGACACTCAGACCCTCAAGCCCTACCTTTCGGACCCGCAAGTCCCAACAGCCTAGGCCCACAAGCCCCTACTTCCCCCGAGCCCGCAAGCTCGACACTCAGGCCCTCAAGCCCTACCTTTCGGACCCGCAAGTCCCAACAGCCTAGGCCCGCAAGCCCCTACTGCCCCCGAGCCCGCAAGCTCGACAAATCGCACCCGCGAGTGCACTGCCTTGGCCCTCGAGCCTCACAGCTCTCCAGCCCTCAGGCTAGACAATATGGCCCGCAAGCCTTACAAGAGATTACAGATATAAACTGTTTCTTCTGCCTGATGTTGATCGGCAACCTTAGCCTGATGATGATCGGCTTCTTGAGAATGAAGAGAATGCCTCTGAATCAGATCTTGAATGCACGGTTCTTCTTCAATTCTTTCTTAGCCGGATGTGGATTGGCTTCTTAGCAGTCGGTGAGGATGACTGCTTCTTGAGAACTTCTTCTACTTCTCCGCAAGAATGTACTGTTCTATTGAACGGCGGGATACTTTTTGCTAGTTCTTTCTTGCACGCGAAGTTATCTTTTCTAGGGCAACCCTGTTGCCTTTTGTAGAGAGGACAAGCCGTATAACGGTCACATTAGCTTTCCTTTCCTGTCAGACGCCCAGCCATCATAGCAGGCCCCTGATTGGACAATCAGGCGGCGACATTAATTTCTGACAGCGCATCCGCGAGATTTGAATTTGTCTCGACGATATATTCCATCGTTACGACGACATGGAATGTTTCTCGACGACATCCCTTTGTCGACTCCTTGTGCTTTGGAACTTGTTCTCAGGTCTCCTTGCTTCTGCTTCTGATGCTTGTATTTCAACGATACGGGACATGTTGGCGTTCCTGCATATACGACGATATGCTTCCTTTGTCTGTGTCGTTGGAACCTTCCTTTGTTCATTCTGTCGTTGTAATTGTAGTATTGTCTTGTCGACATGGCCGCTATTTTGATGTCGACGATACTCCATTCTTCTCGACGACTTGTCTTTCTTTGACAGTTTCTCTGCGTCTGCTTTGCTTGTCATTACAGCGACAAGCATACTTTGTCGGCCATCCCTTCTGTCCTTCTCGACGATATATACTTGTATACTTGTATTCTCCTGAGATTATGAACTAGATGTGTGATCAAATACAAAGTGAAGTATTCTTGACATGATGACTTCTTCAAATCAGGAATCATGTGGGCACGATTCCCAACAGTCTGTTAGAGTCATACATGTGTTTAGGGTGTCGTGGATAATACCTGGTTGCATTCAAAGTGCATGTTAGGCCCCTTTATTTTGATGCTTAACATAGATACATGGTTGTTGTTTGTGCATATAAATTAGTGCTTTATCTTCATGCTTATATATTTTCATGTTTTATGTGAAGTGCTGACTTGCAGGGTGATGTTTTTCCCCGGGGTTCCCTAGGACGGTCGAGAGGAGGGGGTTATTACGCAATTGTGGTCAGCGTATAGCTGACCCTCTTGTACCGCTTTTGTTGTCTTGGTTACATGACAAGGTTTTAATGCTAGAGTATGTTAGCCGGCTAAAAAGCCAAAGCCTCATGAAGTGGTTCTTCTCCTCCTCTTTGATGTACTTTTCCCTTACATATTTTATTCTGCGAGCCGAGGTAGCATAGGGATGTACTAATTTTTGGGATGATGTCTGTATGGCCTTAGGGCCAAAGAATCTTATTGATGTTGATTAGGTGTGGACACTCGTTTGAGTTTCAGTTTCCGCTGTGCTTTTATTTTGGACTTGGATGAGGTTTATTGTAAAAGGGTGTTTCTTATATCATTTTGTAATATCTTTTTTGTTATAGTTGTATGCTTTGGGGCCCTACAGGACCTATACTATATGGTCATTACGGTGGAGGTGTTATAATTTGGTATCAGAGTGAGGTTTAGGAGTTCTAGACCGATAGAGAGCGGTTTTGTGTATCTAGACCGTTAAGAAGAGTTGTCCACATGAGATTAATTGGTCGGCCCATGAGCGTTCTTGTGATTGATGTTTGATTATTGGATATAATCTGACATTATATGTTCTTTGCGCTAGGGTGGTAATGATGCAGGACGGGCATCACCACCCGCCTGCCACCCTGGATACCTGGCATCACCACCACAGCCCAGGGGTCCCACCGGGAATCCACCCGATGAGCCTTATCAGGTTCCGCGGACCGTACACCCCAACCCATCCCCGGCCCCACAACAGGGCCGATAGGTTGTTGAGGCCAGGGCTCGATCCCCCGACCTCCTTGATAAAGAGTCCTCATGCGGACTCTCATCACCAACTGAGCCGCGGCTCAGTTGGTGATGAGAGTCCGCATGAGGACTCTTTATCAAGGAGGTCGGGGGATCGAGCCCTGGCCTCAACAACCTATCGGCCCTGTTGTGGGGCCGGGGATGGGTTGGGGTGTACGGTCCGCGGAACCTGATAAGGCTCATCGGGTGGATTCCCGGTGGGACCCCTGGGCTGTGGTGGTGATGCCAGGTATCCAGGGTGGCAGGCGGGTGGTGATGCCCGTCCTGCATCAGGTAATGATGATGCAGGGCTTCCAGAGCACATGAGAACCTTACGGTTAGTAGCTACATCCTTGGGCCTCCTGAACGCGAACATGTCTCATGCAGACATTTTTCGTATGATAGCTGATGCAGTGGTGACAGCTCAAGCCACCAGAGTGATACTTGGTGCAACATCTGTCTCACTAGAAGGAGTTGTATGGCGTGCAGAGTCATTGACAGAGCTTGCGGGTTGGCAAAGAAACCACTAGCTGAAATATTTTTTGAGTTTCCATTTTCCTACATTCAAGGGAGTCGAAAAATCGACCGATTTGGAGGACTGGTTAGTGAGTATTTTGGAGTTGTTGGAGGCGGCTGAGACCTCCGAGGAGAGAAAGACGTCTTTTGTGGCCTTCATGCTGGAGGGCGACACAAAGTTGTGGTTGTTGGAAGAGCGTGGTAGATGGTTCCCTGGATGTCTTCACACTTAAATTACTATGGGAGAGTTCACACACTTTTCTGAAGCGTTACATTCCGCTTGCGACGTGGTTAACCCTTCAGTGGAAATTTTTGAGACTGGTTCATCGAGACATCTGTGGACGAATGCTTGCAAGAGTTTACTCGTTTGGGTCTTTATGTAGGGATGACTATGGTAGACAAAGAGGAGAGGTGTAACCGTTTTTATGAACGATTGCGAGACAACTTACGACACACAATTATAGCTTTTAGGATGGTAGGCTTTTGTGAGTTAGTGGCGGCTGTCACGACCTTGATGATGGACTTTGAGCGGACCCAGCGCCGAAAGGGGTCTACATCAATGAAAGGAGAATGAAATCTTCTCAATCTAAGTGGAAGTCTGATGGGAGCAATGAGAATAAGAGATTCCTCCATCCAAAATCGGGCGAGACGATTGTTGAAACCGATTTCTCGGTTTCTGTGGAGTTCGGGGCCCCCAACGGGTTGGGGGGGCGACTGACACTTACTAATCTCGCGAGAGAACAAACCGGAGCCTCGGAGTTCGACACTGATCCTTAAGCTCAGCTAGGAGGACCCACCACACACCCGGAAGATCTTTAGAGCGCTTCCCCTCCCAAGCCAAAAGCTGAAGCCCGGGCACCTTGGAGAGCTCAAGGATGGCCTGAGGAGAGAGAAGCTCAAAAGGAGGAATCCCTCTCCAAAGGTGCCCTTTGGATCCTATTTATAGATTTTCTGATTTGGCCTGCAAATAGCAGGAATCTGTCTCTCGATTTTACTAAACGCACCCCAACTTGGTCTGCTAATAGCCAAACTCCGCTGTCCGGGGTGGCTATTGGCATACCCTCAGAGGCAAAGAGGTAATTCTAGCTTCCAGCCTCATGGACGAGGGGTCTGCGAGGACTGCTCGCCCCCTGGTCTCGCCAAAGTGTATGCGCGAGCCCCTGCTGTCTCTGCGACCTCGAGGGTCTCGCTGAACCTTAGGAATGAGGCCCTCCTGCCGAGCTCAGAGAGAGCGAGATCAAGCCACTGATCTCGCCTCACCCCGGCTGCCGAGAACTATTGGTGTTCTGCGAGATCCCTGGGAGGAGCCAGGCGAACCCCGGGTAGTACACAATCCCCGCTCTTTGCGAGTTTATCCTAAGCTCGCAAAGAATCGTCCAACCCCGGGAGTTCGCCTGGTGACAGCTGTCCTGTCGGGAATCTTTCTGTGGGTCCCACCGTTAGGCTATAAATACCACTTGAGCTGAAGGGCGTCTTCACTTTCTTTTCTTCTTTATTCTTCTCCTTACTGTAGCTATCTTCCAATGCCTATCTCCAAGGAAATGGAGGCTCGCTTGAAAGCTTCCAAGGCTCGCGAGGTGTCGATGATGATGAAGCCCCCGACGTGGATGAGTCGCACATCCCCCTCTCCTGTGCCGAAAACGAAGAAGGCGAAGGCCGCTCGCCGACTGGGAGACGATACTGTCGACCTGAAGTCTTCCCCTAGCGACAAATCCGTTGACAAGGTAAGGATTACTCGTCACGCGAGACTACTTGATTATTGTTTCTAAGCTTCGCCTCTGTAGGTCATTAAGACCAACAAAGACGCTGGAGGGCCTTCGAACGAACCCCCCACTACTCCTCGGGAGGATGCGAATATCGTTGGCGAGAATCCTGACGGTACATTATTTAATCTCGCCAATTTTGCTATAATCATGTTACCTGCTGATGTCTCTTACCTCTTTATTTTCCTTCTCCAGTTCTGCCTCCTGCGAGCCCGAGGCAACAGGATCAGCGAACTCCTTCCCCTAAACTCCTGGACGCGACCATCCCGACACCGAACTTTAAACTTCTCGCCAATGAGGACTCAAGCGGCTCGCGCCGGCCGAAAGGTCCCCTTGTAGGTACATCGAAATACCCCCCTGGAAAGGGGAAGACTCACATCCCTTACTATGGCACCGCCTTCGATCCTCCGCCTGGTTCCTTTCACCCTCCCCCGGGTAAGCCTTCTCGCGTCTCCGCTATTTACCCTGATATTTGTCCCTCCTAACCTCGCGTGCAACCCTTTTCAGCGGACTGCGAGACCCAACACACCGACTCCGAACTCGGGGACCAGGAAATGTCCCCCTTTCCTGAGCAGGTGGAGGACTTTCTGAGCGATTCGCGAGAACCTGAGGTGATAAAACAGCGGACCGCGGAGTTATTCCAAAAGCAAAACCAGATGCTGCAGGACCTCAACATTCGGGCGAGAGTGGATAGGCGGGCTGCCGAGGAGAGATATGCTTCGCTGATGGATGAGTGCGATAGACTTCGTGCTGCGATGCCTCGCGATCCCGATGAGTCCGAGACCTCCGAGGAGATGCTCATAGCGAGGATCAAAGATTTCGCCCACCTGATTGATCGCGACGCCCGTGCTGCCGCTGAATTCCCTAACCCCAGGAGGCCGCCGAGGACGGGACCGCGAGGAGGCGGCAGGTGGCAGTGGCTGCCTTACTGATCTCGCACCTTTAGTTTTTCCTTCGCGAAGCATTCCCGCTATTTTTGTATTATTACTCCGAACAATCTCGCATGGCTGTGGCCTCTATTAGTTTTCGCTCGCTAAGAGCTGTGAACAATTATTAAATGTGCTATTGCTTGCGGCTTCTATACTGCTGCCTATCCTTTATCTTATTTTCGTTTGCGAGTACTGTTTCTGCTCGCGAATCGTTTATTTGGACTAACCCTGCAGATTGATCTTGCTCGCCGGTCATTGGCGGAATGATTTTTGTTTTCGCGCGTTATCCTGATGTGACATTTTGACTAATCGTACCCTCCGGCGCTTGGGCTTCTTCCCGCAGTTTTCATTTTCCTATAAATAGCTTCTCATTAATGTCGTTTATCTACCGCCTCCCTCAAACCATTCTTTCTTCTCAGCTGCAGAGCTCTCGCCAATCTGTTCTCGCATTCCTCCCTTCTAGTTCTCGCAGGTGCTAAAGATGGTGAAAACTGGGAAGGACGACCGCGAGGGTGAAGGTAGGCTAAAGTGCGCCTGGGCTTTCTGCGAACACGAGTTCTTCTGCTGCAACATGAGCGAGGACGAATACCTCACCTCCCTGGACGACTTCGTCCCCCCCGAGTTCACAGCTCTCCGCCCGGGGGAGGATGAGGTGATTAACACCCTCCGACCCGATGAGATCGCCATCCCCATCGCACATTTCGCGGTGGGCCTGCGACTTCCCCTCTGGCCCGAGATTCGCCAGGTACGTTCCCTTTCCCTCTTCATTTTTCTCGCAGGAGTAGTCTCGCTCGCAATAGTTTTCATTGTTTGTGGTTTTCCAGGTGCTCCGGCACTACGGAGTAGTCCTCGCCCAACTCACCCCTAATGCGATGGCGGTGATCGTGGGTTTCGCCTGCTTCCTGGGCGAGGAGCGCATCGAGTTTAGCCTCCCGGTCTTCCGGAAACTATTCTCCTTCCGCGCCTACTCAGAGGGTACCGTCTACTTTGTAGGCTCGGGGTGCAAGGTCGTCGAGACCGTCAACAAGGTCCACTTCTGGGCTCAGAAGTTCCTCCTCGTGAAGGGGAACTTCGGCAACATCCCCGTCTCTCCTGTCCAATACAACGATAGCGTCTACCGCACTCCAGTTCTCGGCGGCACCGATGCCGACCTCTACCAGTTCTTCCAGAAGAAGAACTTCGAGGTGTGCCATCTTCGCCGCAACGTCGACAAGCTACTACCGGTGCTCCCCGGGGAAGGTAAGGATCTCGCCCCACCACTCGTGTTCTTTTTTTAATTTTCGGCATTCTTCCTAACATAACTTTTGTCAGGTGAGCGAGACATCCCCCTCCACCCTCCTTACGCGAGTAACATAAAACCCTCCGCCGACCTCGCCCTCGCTACCATGGGGGCGGCGGCGTGCCGAGAGGCTACTCCCGCGACCGCTACCACTTCCAAGAAGAGGGCAGAGGCCTCGAGTAGCAAACCTTCCCGCCAGCCAACTCCAAAGAAACCCAAGAAGGGCGAGAGCTCGCACACTTCCGTGAAGGGGAAGCGCCCTGCCGAGCCCTCGGGTCGCGAGGCCGGCACTTCCGTGCTCCCCGAGGATCTGGAAGCCGAGGAGCCAGTCGAGGTCACCGCCAGGACCTCGGCACCGCCCCTTCCGTCGAACCACCTGCACTTCGGCCTTGGCGAGCGAGCCCGGGATGAAACCGGCGAGCGCCTAGTGCGCTGGAGAGAAGAGGTCAACCGGATCGACGTCTTCTCCATACTTCCCACTTGGGTGGAGAAGGACGTCGCGACCTCCCACGCCTTCAACTTCTCCTTCATCATGTATGGTCGTGAGGACGCCACGGCTTATAAGGAAGAAACCGCGAGGGGCCTCGCCTATGAAAGCGCGAGGTCCCAGTTGCGGGCTATGGAGCTCGCCCACATGACGGGGAGAAGATGCCTGCAGCTGGAGCGCGAGTATGCCGAGCTTGCCGAGGCCTACAAGGCTTCCCAGGCGAAAGTCGACGAGTTGAAGGAAAAGCTAGCTGCCGCCGAGACCGGGGTGGTGAGTCATTTATCTATAGCATCTCCTTTCTCCCCAACTTGTCTTGTCTTACGTGTTTCTTGTTCGCAGGATGCCGAGATGGCCAGGCTTTCGGATGCTCGGGTCCTGAGCCTGGAGGGCGAGGTCGCCGGGCTGAAGGCACTCAACCGCGACCTTGCTCGCGCCGCCGTTCCCCCTTCTCCCCACCGTTTAAAGGAAGAGAGGCGAGACCGCGACGAGGCGCTTCGCGTAGAGTCGACGAATGCGGCTCGTTTCGTCTTCCAGGCCATGAAAGGAGCTGAACTGTTGGTTGCCGAGGCCGAGAGCGTGACAGTCGAGGACATCGTCCCGGAGCTCTTCAAGCCGCTCCCGCCGGTGAAGGATAGCGACGACGAGGAGTTTCTGAGTGAGGCTTAGGAGACCATTTTCATTTTGTTTTTAATGTATATTTTTGGGGCCGGCGAGATCGCCGCCCAATGTAACTAAACTTTTACACTGGAATGGAAATTTTGTGCACTGTTCTTTCTTGCTTGGTATTTTCTTTGATTTCATTTTTATTCGCTAGTTTGTGCATAGTACTCGCTCCTTGTCGTCTCGCTTATTTTATATATGCCGAGAATTCCGTTTCTCGCCCAGCGAGAAGTTATCCTAATTTTTCGACCACATTTCTTAAGGACCAAACCCCTTTTCTCACTATTATCTTGTGCCGAGGACCCCCCTTTTCGCCAAAACGAGAAGTTATCCTTGCTTTCGAACTCTCTTAAGAACCTATCAACCTCGCCAGCCTCTCCGCGAGATCAACTTGACCCACCGGCTAGTGAGAGCCCGGCAGCGGGATCGTCCGGGGCTATCCAGCATAAAAGAATCTGTCAACCTTGCCAGCCTCTCCGCGAGGTCAACCTGACCCACCGGCTAGTGAGAGCCCGACAGCGGGATCGTCCGGGGCAATCCAGCATAAAAGAACCTGTCAACCTCGCCAGCCTCTCCGCGAGATCAACCTGACCCACCAGCATAAAAGAACCTGTCAACCTTGCCAGCCTCTCCGCGAGATCAACCTGACCCACCGGCTAGTGAGGGCCCGGCAGCGGGATCGTCCGGGGCAATTCAGCATAAAAGAACCTGTCAACCTCGCCAGCCTCTCCGCGAGATCAACCTGACCCACCGGCTAGTGAGAGCCCGACAGCGGGATCGTCCGGGGCAATCCAGCATAAAAGAACCTATCAACCTCGCCAGCCTCTCCGCGAGATCAACTTGACCCACCGGCTAGTGAGAGCCCGGCAGCGGGATCGTCCGGGGCAATCCAGCATAAAAGAACCTATCAACTCCGCCAGCCTCTCCGCGAGATCAACCTGACCCACCGGCTAGTGAGAGCCCGGCAGCGGGATCGTCCAGGGCAATCCAGCATAAACGAATTTATCAACCTCGCCAGCCTCTCCGCGAGATCAACCTGACCCACCGGCTAGTGAGAGCCCGGCAGCGGGATCGTCCGGGGCAATCCAGCATAAAAGAACCTATCAACCTCGGACCCATAGTTGAAGAAACAGCACATGAGAAATAATATATTAGAACGCGTATAGAAAAGGAACTTTATGGATAAAAACATTTCAAGTCATCCCCACTCCTGGCCCGACCGAGGGGTACCCCTTCCACATCCCGGAGGTGGTACCCTCCTGACTTTAGCACTTCACTTACAATATAGGGGCCCTCCCAGTTGGGATTGAGCTTACCTACCGTGACTCCCCTTCCGGCCGCATCAACCTTCTTTAGTACCAAGTCCCCCTTCTGGAAATATTTTACTCGGATATATTTGTCAAAGTACTTGGCCATCCGCCTTTTCACTTCCTCCTGCCTAACGGTGGCCAGGTCTCGGAGTTCCTCCACTAGGTCCAAAGACAATCTTTGGCCTTCTTCGTTGTTCGCTCTCCATTCTTCACCTCCTTCCCCTGCGGCGACCACTCTAGGTGTCTTGACTTCAAACTCAACCTGGAGGACAGCCTCGGATCCGTGGGACAGCTTGAAGGGGGTCTCCCCGGTAGCTGTGTTTGGGGTGGTCCTCAGTGCCCAGAGGACCGAGGGAAGTTGCTCTACCCAACTCCCTCTGAGGTTCTCGATCTTCTTCTTGAGAAGGTTTACTATAATTTTGTTTGCCGCCTCCACTTGCCCATTGCTCCTTGGGTGGTGGACCGACGCGAACCTGAGATCTATGCCGAGCTGAGTACAAAAGCTAACGAACTCGTCACTGGCGAACTGCGGCCCGTTATCCGTGACAACGGCTACAGGGAGCCCGTGCCTGCAAATAATCTCACCCCAGATGAAATTCTTTACCACTTGGGAGGTTACCTTGGCCAGCGCCTTCGCCTCGATCCATTTGGAGAAGTAATCGATCATCACTAGCAAGAACCTCCGTTGACCGCTTGCCTGGGGGAAAGGTCCCACCAGGTCTAGTCCCCAGATTGCAAATGGCCAAGGGGCCGTGATCGTTCTTAGCCTCTGAGCTGAGAGGAGCTGCAGAGGAGCGTAGAGTTGGCACTTGGGGCACCTCCTGGAGAACTCGGCCGCATCCTTGCTGAGGGTGGGCCAAAAGTAGCCTTGCCTCAGAACTCTTCCTTCCAGGGTCCTGCTTCCTGAGTGGCTGCCACATTCTCCTGAGTGAATCTCCCCAGGACCCTCGGGGCTTCCTCCTCCGAGACACAACGGGCCAGGAGCCCCGATAGGGTCTTTCTATACAGGACCCCTGCATGCAAGGAGTAGTAAGATGATTTATACCTGAGCCGGCGCTTGTCTGCCTCTTCCTCGGGGAACTTCCCCGTTGTTAAGTAGGTGATGAGGGGATCCATCCACGACACCCGTTGGTCCACTTCCATCACCTCCCCCTCCTCGATGGAGGGTCGGAAGAGCTCCGACACCGTTCCCCCGGCCCGGGGACCGAACTTGGCTAGGTGGTCCGCCTGGGTTCTTTCTCCTCTTGGGATGTGTCTGATGGAGAAGGTGCGAAACTGTCCTACTATCCCTTTAACCTTCTCCAGGTACCGTTGGAGAGTTGGTTCTTTGACTTCGAATTCCCCCCCGATCTGGCATGCCACCACCATGGAGTCCGTCGAGACCTCCACGTCCTGCACCCCCAATTCTTGTGCCAGGCGGAGGCCTGCTACTACGGCCTCGTACTCGGCTTGGTTGTTATTTGAGGGGGAAATGGACGTTTATCGCTTGCTCTATCCTGGTTCCTTGGGGAGTCGCCAACACCACCCCTCCTCCGAAGGAATGCTTTCCCGACGCACCATCGACCAGCATCTTCCAAGCCACTGGGTGGGGTATTTCAGATTCCTCTAACTCGGTCACGTAGTCGGCCATGAAATCCGCCACCGCCTGTGCCTTTATGGATACCCTGAGCACGTAGGAGACATTGAACTCACTCAATTCTACCGCCCACTTTGCCAACCTGCCAGAGTGCTCTACCCCTTCCATGATGCCACGAAGGGGGTGGTCAGTCACCACTTTGATTGAGTGTGCCTGAAAGTAAGGTCTGAGCCGCCTAGCCGACACTACCAAGGCAAACGCTAACTTTTCGAGAATATGATATCTGAGTTCGGCCTTCCTGAGTACTCTGCTGACGTAGTAAATTGGGAGTTGTTTCTTCCCCTCCTCTCGAACCAACACTGAGCTAACCGCTTCCGACCCTACCCCCAAGTACAGGTATAGGTCTTCCCCTTGCCTCGGCCCTTGTAATAATGGGGCCTAGGTCAGTTGTTCCTTTAGCGCTTGAAAAGCCTTTTCGCACTCGGGAGTCCATTCGAATTTTTGGTTACCCCTTAATACCTTGAAGAAGGAAGAACATTTTTCTCCTGCCTTGGAAAGGAACCTGCTCAGCCCGGCTAACTTCCCTGTCAAACGTTGGACCTCTTTCGCACTTCGTGGAGATCTCAACTCAAGGATCGCCTTTACCTTGTCTGGATTAGGCTCCACTCCAAGAGGGGTGAGCAAATGACCCAAGAACTTCCCTCGACTGGCCCCGAAGACACACTTGAAGGGGTTAAGCCTCATTTTAAACTTTCTCAAGGTTTCAAAAGTCTCTTCGAGGTCACTGAGGTGGGACTCGAGATTTTGACTCTTGATCATTAGGTCATCCACATAGACCTCCAAGTTCCTCCCTTTCTGCTCGCGAAATACCCTATCCATCATACGCTGATAGGTGGCCCCTGCGTTCTTTAAACCAAACGGCATCATTTTGTAACAATAGCACCCATCCCCGGTGATGAAGGACACATCTTTAATGTCGGGAGGGTGCATGCGGATCTGGTGATAACCTGAAAAAGCATCTAAAAAAGACATCACAGAAAAACTGACGGCTGAATCAACCAGCGCGTCGATTCTAGGCAAGGGATAACAGTCCTTGGGGCATGATTTATTAAGCAAGGAAAAATCCACACACATTCTCCACTTACCCTCTCCCTTGGTTACCATCACAACATTGGAGACCCAGCCTGGGTACTGGATCTCCGATACAAAGCCAGCTTTGAGGAGCTTGTTCACCTCCTCCCGGATGGGCACCTCCAGCTTGTCTGCCGTGGACCTTCTCTTCTGGCGAATGGGGCGAGCGCCGGGATCGAGGTTGAGGCGATGACACGCCACATCCGCGTCGATTCCCGGCATCTCTGCAGCGCTCCATGCGAAGACGTCCACATTGTCCTGGACGCAAGCCAAGATCTTCGCCCGATCCTCCGGGCTGAGCTCCCCGTTGATCTTGATCTTCTCGATCGCCCCGGCCTTGGTGGTGATCTCCACCTCCACCACTTCTTCTACAGCCTCCAGCCTGGACTGCTCCTCCCAGGGGCTCTGCTCCTCTTCTTTCTCTCCCTCTTTCTGCCCCGCCCTGAGCCTTTCGCCGACCCCTTCCTGGGTATGAACTACTTCTCTTCCTCCTTCCTCTCCTACCTCCATTAGCTCTTTCGCCCCCCCCCCCCCCCGGGGCCTCATCTTCTCCCCGCTCTCCTTCTTCCTCCCCCGCCCCGGGTCCTTCACCGACCCCTTCCTGGGCACGAACTACTTCTTCCTCTATCTCTTCCGTCGCGGTCACTTCTTCCATTACCTTATCCCACTCCTCCGCCTCCTCCATCCAAGAGATGGTGTTGACGACGGTCACATAGCATTGCCTCGCCACCTTGGGATCTCCCCTGACCCTGACCTGGATTCCCCCCATGCTGAACTTGAGGCATTGATGGAAAGTGGACGGCACACACCGGAACGCGCTGATAAGAGGCCGTCCGAAGATAGCGCTATAGCTACTGGGGGCGTCCACTATCACAAAGCGGCAGTTCCGGGACTGCCCTCCCAGGGTCACATGAAGTCCTACTCCCCCTTCTACTTCTTTTCCTTTCTCCTGAGAATCCAAACAGCGGGCCATCCGAGGCCAACACCCTCCTGGGCTCTACCTGCATCCCGTCGAACGCCTTCTTGAAAATAACATTGACCGAGCTCCCGTTGTCCACCAAGATTCGCGAGACGGTGAAGTTCTCGATGGCTGTCTGGATGACCAGCGCATCGCAGAATGGGTCTTCGTGACCGGGCAGGTCCTTCTGGGAGAAGGTGATCTTCTCCGCGGGGGGTGGGGCTTGGGATGTCGAAGCTACACTCCGACGGTACATGGCATGGAGGCTCGCCTTCCGGGTTGCCTCGACCCCCACCCCCCCATGGATCACTCTGATCCCTCCTCGGGTCCCTACGTCCGCCCGATCCTCGCACCTTTCATCCTCATCTCCCTGAGGTAGAATCTCCTCTATCCTTGCTCCCCCTTGCTGTGCTTGTGGTGCTGGGGCTCTCGCCCCTCTGACTTCCAAGAACTCAGGGCAGGTGGCCGTTGCGTGGCCTTCCTCCTGATGGAAGTCACAGTACAGCAGCGCCACCCCCTTGCCTCATCCCCGACTCCTCGGTTCCTTCTTCTGGGGCCGGCTCCTCCGGCTCCCCCTCCTCTTCCTCTTCCTGCCCTTCCTCTACCGATCTCCATTGCCTGATGGGGGGGGGGGGGTGTGGAAATGGCCTCGAGCCCTGTCTCCACCCCAGCTTGTGAGGTCTTCCCTGCCCTCCTTGGAAGTTACCTCCCCCGTGGGGGAAACCCCTCCCTGGGCCTTGCATTCCTCCACCCTGCTGCCTCCACCCCAACTCCGGGGCCCTCGCTTCCTCTCTCCTCCTTGGTTCTTGTTGCCTCACTTCCGGCTCGCTCAGCCGTGCCAATCTCTTCGCGAACTCGGGGTTTGCTGCCTCCCCTTCTACCTCCTCTGCCGCTCTCTCCATCAGTTCTTCATAAGATTGAGGAGCCTTCTTCTTGAGGTCCATCTTGAAGAAGCCTTCTCTCAGCCCCAATGTAAAGGCGAGCTGGAGGGTATACCCTGGGACCTCTTGGACGAGGAGGACCTCCTCTCGGAACCGCTCCAGATAATGAGCCAACGATTCTCCCGACCTCTGCTTGATGTCGAACAGCGACTCTGGATCCTTCTTTCTTTTCTTCATGGCGGAAAAACGTAAGAGAAAACCTTTACGCAAGTTCTCGAAGGTATAGATCGATCCTGAGGGAATCTGGTGGAACCAGTCCCTCGCCTTCTCCATCAGGGTAGTAGCAAAGAGGCGACACTTGAAGGCTTCCGACATGGGTCTGATCGAGACCATATCCTCGAACCACTGCAGGTGTTGAATGGGGTCATCATTGCCAGAATACAACATCATGTTAGGTTCCCTGAACCCATCGGGGAGTGGTGCCGAGAGCACCGTCTCGCAGAAGGGACTTCCCCCACTCACCCCCTGAACTTGCTCCACCCTTCTCACGGGCTCCTCAGGTGATCCTACTCCTGCCGATCTCGCCAGAGGACAGCTCGCCGGGACCTCCCTGGCCGAGCTTCCTCCCGCTAGAGTCTCCCTTGCCGGATTCTCGCTTCCCCCAGCAGGGCTGGGGAACAGCTCTCGCCCATACAGATCTCGTCCTCCTCCCTGGCCGCCACCTCTTTTCCCGCTCGATGAGCTGGCTCGCTTTCGCCGACTCCGGGTTGATGAGCCACCTGGGGCGCCGGGGTCGCGAAACCGCCGAGCGCAGTTGCGAGAGCGCTCTGAAAAGCTCCAAGAAGATCTCGCCTAAGATCCGCCAACATCTCTACTGTGGCTGGTGTTCCTGGGGGTGGCGAGCCTCCAGGGTTCGCATCCCGCTCGTCCTCGCCGGTCATGTTTTCCCTGAGATTTTCTTGAGCTAGCCGCACTCCACGCTCACCGCACCAAAAATGTTGAAACCGATTTCTCGGTTTCTGTGGAGTTCGGGGCCCCCAACGGGTTGGGGGGAGACTGGCACTTACTAATCTCGCGAGAGAACAAACCGGAGCCTCGGAGTTCGACACTGATCCTTAGGCTCAGCTAGGAGGACCCACCACACACCCGGAAGATCTTTAGAGCGCTTCCCCTCCCAAGCCAAAAGCTGAAGCCCGGGCACCTTGGAGAGCTCAAGGATGGCCTGAGGAGAGAGAAGCTCAAAAGGAGGAATCCCTCTCCAAAGGTGCCCTTTGGATCCTATTTATAGATTTTCTGATTTGGCCTGCAAATAGCAGGAATCTGTCTCTCGATTTTACTATACGCACCCCAACATGGTCTGCTAACAGCCAAACTCCGCTGTCCGGGGTGGCTATTGGCAGACCCTTAGGGGCAAAGAGGTAATTCTAGCTTCCAGCCTCATGGACGAGGGGTCTGCGAGGACTGCTCGCCCCCTGGTCTCGCCAAAGTGTATGCGCGAGCCCTTGCTGTCTCTGCGACCTCGAGGGTCTCGCTGAACCTTAGGAATGGGGCCCTCCTGCCGAGCTCAGAGAGAGCGAGATCAAGCCACTGATCTCGCCTCACCCCGGCTGCCGAGAACTATTGGTGTTCTGCGAGATCCCTGGGAGGAGCCAGGCGAACCCCGGGTTGTACAACGATCAGAGTTGTTTCTGGTGAGGTTCATTCGAGGGCACCTCCAACTTGTTTCAAGTGTGGCAAACTAGGCCACATAGCTCGGAACTGTCCCGATGGATTGCTTGAGAAAAGAGCCAAGGCAGGAGCCCACTGCGCGATCGGGTCCATGCTATTCTGGGAAAGGAAAGGCAGTGGAATTGAGTGTGTCACAGTTCCCACTAGTACAGCCTAGAGCTTACAACCTTGGGCAGCATGAGGCTATTCGTCAACCCGATGTGGTGACAATTATGGAAAATGTGAATATGCTTTATGTTTAATTATTTCATATCTATGTTGTTAGATTGTGACCACCTATGTTTGTTGTATGTTTGAATAGACATCGCTTTAGCCTTCAACGTACCCGCTCTTAGTCGATACGGGGATGTCACATTCTTTCCTCACAGATAGATTTATCCGGAGTTTTGGTGTGGAACCCCTTGATACGGGTTTGAATGAGTGTTCGGATGCCAAATGGTTCGTTCATGATCACGAGTTGAAGGGCTTGTGTTATCCTAAGGATAAAACAACATGACATCAACTTGGAGCAGCGATCTTGTCATTAGTGGAGTTTGACATTATTCTTGGAATGGATTGACTAACAGAGCAAAGAGCCAACATTGACTGCAATCAAAAGATAATGACTTTGCGGAGTGGATGACAAGAGGAAGTCCAGTTTAAAGGTTTGCCAGGAGTTGCTTGCTCCCTATTTTCCGCCATGCAAATGATGCATACGGTGAATCATGGAGGCGAAGCGTTTGGGGTTTGCTGGAGACTCGCTCTACAAAGTTATCGATTGGACATATGCCAGTGGCGACGGAGTTTGACGAAGTGTTTCTTGATGAGCTTCTTTGAGCACCACCTTAGCAGGTGATTGACTTTACGATAGAGTTGACACCCAGTGAGAGGTTGGTGTCTCGTGCTTCGTATAGGATTGTTCCAAAAGAGTTGGCCGAGTTGAAGATTCAACTGCAAGATCTTTTAGAGCAAGAGCACATTCGACCGATCTCTTCACCGTGGAGTGCACTAGTGTTGTTTGTGAAGAAAAAAGATGGTAGTATGCATCTGTGCATAGACTACCATGAGTTGAACAAGAATAAGTACTTGATTCCTCGTATCGATGATCTCTTTGATTAGTTGGTTGGCTCGACAGTGTATTCAAAGTTAGACTTGAAGTCGGGATACTACCAGTTGAGGATCCGGGAAGAGGATATCCCGAAGACTGCTTTTGGGTTGAAGTATGGACATTTTGAGTTTTCTGTTATGCCGTTTGGTTTGACAAAGGCACCGTCTTTGTTCATGGATGTGATGAAATGTGTGTTCAGAAAGTACTTAGATATGTTTGTAGTGGTCTTTATTAATAGCATACTTGTGTACTCTAGATCGAAGGCCGAGCATGAAGCTAACTTAAGGCTAGTACTGCAGACTTTGGGGGAGAACCAACTCTATGTCAAGTTCTCCAAATGCGAGTTCTGGATTGAGGAAGTGGCATTCTTTGGCCACATTATTAGTGGTAATGGGGTAGCGGTGGATGCGGCGAAGATTGAGGCCATTAGAGATTGGCCTGGGCTGAAGACCGTTGTGGAAGTCAGGATTTTCCTTGGACCAGCCAGTTACTACAAGAAGTTCGTGGAGAACTTCTTGCGGATTGCATTGCCCTCACCTTTCTCACTCGCAAGGATCATAAGTTCGCGTGGACGCATAAGTGTGACCAAGCTTTTGAAACTCTAAAGGAGAAGTTGATCACTTCTCTGATCTTAAGTCTTCCTAGTGGGACTGAAGGATTTCAGATCTGTAGTAACACATTAGGGTGCGGTTTGAGATGTGTTCTAGTGCAACATGGTTGTGTGATAGCTTTTGTTTCAAGACAGCTTAAGTCGTGCGAGAAGAATTACCACGTTCATGATTTGGAGTTGGTAGTGGTAATTTTGACTTTTATGTTGTGGAGGCACTACGTCTATGGTGCAATGTTTGAGATTTTTACAGACCAGAAGAGTTTGAAGTATCTTCTGAATTAAAAAGAGATGAATATGAGACAACGCATGTGGATCGAGTTCCTTGGCAACTACATTGCGGAGATTCAATATACGCCGAGAAAGGTGAGCGTTGTGGCCGACACTCTGAGTTGGAAGTAGTCGGGGCAAGAAAATTGGATTGAGGCACACAACGAGCAGTTGTGTGGGACTTCGCGTCGCTAGCTATTTCTTGTGTTGCGAGAGGTGATGTTAGAGTTGCTTATTTGAGCTGGATCGAGCTATAGTGCAATATAACAGACAAGATTCAGAGGCAACCAGTATTGATGAAGAGCTATAGACCTTGGTGTTGGAAGCTCAGGAGGGCGAGAGCAGTGATTTGGAGATGGTCGGCGGACTCTTGAAAAAGAAAGGGAGAGTATGTGTTCCGTGCTTTGGCAAGCTCTGCGTGGAGTTGATGTTTGAGGCTTACTTCACGAAGTACTCTATATATCCAGGAAGTATGAAGATGTACATGGATTTGAAGAAATTCTTTTGGTGGCCTGGTATGAAGATGGATGTAGTTTTGTTTGTAAGTAGGTGTTAGACGCGCCTTAAAATGCAGAATGCCAATGGGCCGGTGAATTTCTACAACCTATTCCAATTCCTGAATGTAAGTTTGACGATATCTCAATGGACTTCGTTCATGGGGAAAGTTGGTGGAACTGTATTTGCACAACATAGTTCGATTGCATGGGATTCCAAGGAGTATTATCAGTGATAAAGATGGACGTTTTGCGTCCAAGGACATACTTAAGATGTGTGCACTCGTCTTCGGGAAGATGTGGGATGACCATCTCTTCATGGTAGAGTTTTCTTACGACAATAACTTCAAGTCGAGTACCAAAATGACACCCTATTAATCTCTTTATGTGAGGTGATGTCGGACGCCAATGTCTTGGGTAGACGCGGGTGACACCTAACTTTTGGGAAAGGAAGTGGTGGCCGATGCTTGCGAGATAGTGAAGACGCTTTAGGAGAGTATTGACACGCGATTCCAACACAGCTAATTAGCAAGCGCGGAATGCGGTCCGACGGCAGTGCACCGGTCGCTGTCAAGTAATAATTATGGGAATAGTTTCCCCGAATGTCGATCTTTTGAGGAATGCAGGATGTGGTGAATGAATTACGTTGTGAGCCAATTGTTACACGAGCGAAGAACGTAAGAACAAAGGGGTGTTGTGATTGGTGTCCTAAGCTATCGCTGAAATAAGGGAAATGCGGGTCGAAAGCACCGCTTCGCAAAGTGGGGGTGAGTGCAGCGGCCGCGATGCCGCGCTTCGGCAAGCGGGTGAAATGGTCACAGAGCTGGGTTTTGCGAGGGTCGTATTCACCTCTTCGCCAACATCACCACTAGCAATTGCTAGATGGCTTCACACGCAAACAACTCAGAATATCACAACGAAAAGCAAAGCGATTCTCACAACCATAGCATCATTGCACATGAACATCACACAAAGGATCTATAACAATAGACTAGCAAGAGTTAATAAGCACAAGCTCAAGGTTTAGAAAGGACCCAACAGAAGATGTCACCGTATCCTGGGTTCTCGGCCGGAATGAGAGGTTGTCGGTCTCTCTCCGGGCTCGGCCCTCAGATGGTGTGCGGACTCGAAGGAGGCTGTCACTTCTCCAACAATCTTTAGCGCTTCTATGGCCTCCAAGACGAAGAATGCTTGAACTCGTGGTGGAGAAAGCTTGCAAACGATTCCGGATGGAAGTATGGTGGAGGAGATCACCGGCTGTGGTCTCCTATGGTGGAAGGGTGAAAATGGCGGGCTTCCCTGACTTTTCCTGCGAGAGGGATCGTCCTCCCCGGAATCTTGTCTAATGCTGCAGATTTCCTGCTTTAAATACTAAACAGGCGGAATTTTAGTCACGCACGGGCGAACGCACGGTCGTGCGTTGCCCGTGCGTTATTAAACGATTAAACTTGACTTGAAGAAGAAGCAGAAGCGCCTGTGCGTCTTACTCACGCACGGGCAAATCCGCCCGTGCGTAAGAACGCACGGACAAACTCAGAATAACTAAAATCAAGAAGAAACAGGCGATCGTGCGTGAGTAAGGCAAACCGTCCGTGCGATAAAACGCACGACCAAAGTCAGATCACCGGATTCCTTACCAGATGAGAGCGCACGATCGCATCCGACCGTGCGTCAAGAAAACGCACGACCGTGCGTTATGCACAGTCATGATTCCTGGAGAACGGGGTGATTCAACCACCTGCAAGCACATCAAACCAGCTGGGAATCCACCTCCAGCACCAATCAAACACAGAAAAAGGATTGGGGAGCACCATGTGCTTACCCCCAATGACAAGGAGCGCAAATGCACACCAAAACGGGCTTACGAGTGCACTTAGCATGGAATAACGAATATGAATGAAAACCTGCCTAAAGTGTAGTGCATAGACTCGATAATCGACCCAGATGAACCCAAAAAAGTGTATATAAATGGGACTCATCACACCCCCAGACTTACCTGTTTGCACGTCCTGAGCAAATAAATCCGGCGGAGTAGGAAAAGCATAGCTAGCCAAAAAATTGCAAACATGGAATAGAATGCGAAGTTGCATACTTGTGTGCATAGAAATTCAATAGAAGAAGTTTCTACATATGCTAGCTAATTTATAAAAGTGTAAATGCGTAAAAAGAAATTTATTTTTACTCAAAAATGGAATGTTGGTGAATCTTGTGGTCACGCGTAGTACGAAAGTAAGCTAGACGCGAAGGGGAGTGTTACCCAAGACCGGAACTCGGAATTATCTCCGTTGAAATCCATCAACGTCGAGAGCCATAAGCTCGCCCTGTCACACTCTCTCCACAGCGCGAGTGAACTCACAAGATAAATCTATAGGATTTTTTTGGTTAATACGAGACTTAGGTTACGGTTTGGGATACAGAGATAAACGTGACGGCTAATCTCAAACCAAATGAGCACACAAAAGTGCTAAATCATAGCAGCCCCAATAATACACGTGTAACACACCCCCAGACTTGACTTTGAAACCGGGTGTGCACACAGCCTACTCCAATCGATAGAACTATATATTTCAAATAACACGCTAGGGATATAATTTTTTCTTTGCTTTTCTTTTTCTTTTCTTTTCATCCCCATATCTATTCGCAACAAGCTCAGCACATAAGAATTTTGAAAACTTCCACATCAACACTAAAGTTTCGCATCACCGCACCGCATTGGCAAATTACAATTCATTAATGCTTTTGGCTTATTTTTGGTTGTGATAAAGGGATTAGCTTTTAGGCCTTGGTGAAGTATGGTGGAGCTGAACCAAAAGGTCGGGTAGGCACAAAATGGGCTAGCAACGGTTAGCGTATAGGAATGGTAGAACAAAGCTCAAGCTTGCCAAATAGATGGCTTACGTCACGCTCAACTTGCAAATCGTTCGCACCCATGCTTCGAGAGTCGCTTGGGGCAAGTTCTTAGCCCCTGAGAAAGGTAATCCTTCCTCCCGACTCGAGCAACACGAACCTCGCATTCGCTTACACACAATACCACACTACCACTAGATTCAACCACATTCACCATTTTGAGTAAAATAATCTAAAATCTATGCAAATCAACTAATTATAAATTAGGAGCATAAATATGAACTGATTCTACTCAAAGTCCTAAGAAAAACACGAGTACTCAACTAGAGCACTGCATGAGTCAACATTCCACTCCATCTTGCAATTATTTTGGCTAATACAACAATTCCTACATCACAACCAAGAATTGAATATACGGAGCATACAAACAAGCGAGTGCACACATAAGTGGGTGTTGTGATGTGCGATGAAGATGAACAGATAATAAATAACTGAAATAAAATACTTCTGGCATGCACTGAGATGTGCCCGTGCAGTGGGTAACAAATACAACAGCTCTCTACACTCTCCCCCAGACTTATGACATGCTACGCGTAGAAATAATACAAACATTACAATCTTAAAAGAAAGCGAGGAGAAGAGGTAACCCAATGCTCAATAAATAAGCATACCAGAAGACGCTTGAAATCCAAGACAAAGCCGCAACATCCGCGATCCAAAATAAGCACCTGCAGGGGTGAGCTCCGCCAAAAACAAAATAAAAAATAAAAAATAAAATGAAAAACACTAACTAAACTAAACTAGATGAAATAAAATTGCAAGAAAAGTAAGATAACTACTGGGGTTATTGTCTTCCCAGCACGACTTATTCAAACTTGAAAATATCTAGCTAATGGGAGTATGGAAGGAGAAATGGACATGCAACTGGTTAATTATTCGTGTCGGTAGCGGGCACCGATACGGCGAAAAAAACCGTTACCCCCATACCTGAGTAAATATACCTGCACTGAACGTTTGGCAGGGGTAAGAAGTATGAAGAAAACGTCTCAATGTCCGTCTTCCTGCGCAACTGATTTATTTTATCGTCGGTTTGCATAGCGGGACCGGCAACTTCCTGAATCAGATCCACTGCGAATTCCTGCGATGAATCGAACGCGAGCGCGGGATAAAGAAACAAATCAGAAGAATGACTAAAAGAAATCTCATCTGAGGGGATGATCCCGGCTTCATCCCCCATAGGGTGCGACCATGACAAACTGATGATATCATCGAAGATTTCACTAGACTCAACAACGCACGCAATGACCTCCTCTATAACTTGGACTTCCTCATACTGGACCGAAATGGTTGTTTCAGCACAATCGAGACTGTCCTCCATGAGAGTGGACACGACTCCGCGCAGGTCTGCAACATCCTGCAAATTGACCTCAATGACAATATCAGAAATAGATGTAGATTCGTGTGTAGTGGGAGAAGACGTGCTTCTTAAGAGTTCGGGCTCACTCTCCACACAAGGGCACAAACCCATGCAAAGTGGTACGTGAACCGAAGAGGTATGGGGGGTCGCATCAGAAACAGAGTCATGAGGGACACTGATGCACGTGTTGATTCCAGAGACTTCAAGCAGTGAAGGTGGAAGGGACACGTGACCAGAGGAAGGAGCTGTGTTCGCCGAATTCGAGGATGGGATGATCCAGATATCCGGCTCATCGTCATCCGCCAATTGGCGAAAATAATCCACACAGTCCTTCAAGTCATGTTCTCTACTTTTGCAAAATAAACACTGCTTTACCGGCTTTGCCGGCACCCAAGGTGCGGTAGCTGCGTAATAGTGCGACAACGGAGGCGCAGTAGAGGAGCCAAAAGATTTATGGGCTCCGTACAGTTTCTGAACAACACCATACTCTTTGTGACACCTATCACTGGCGTGTGATGTGTCCCCACACCAACGACATCGGATATTCAACTGTGCCCACATGATACAGAAGAAGAAAATAGCATGATAAAGAATAAATTAAAAAGGAATAAAAGACTCAATCGCAATTAATCGATTCACAACCAAAATCTCATCACGCCTGCATTCCCCGGCAATGACGCCAAAAACTTGATATGCGATTCCAGCACAGCTAATTAGCAAGCGCGGAATGCGGTCCGACGGCAGTGCACCGGTCGCTGTCAAGTAATAATTCTGGGAATAGTTTCCCCGAATGTCGTTCTCTTGAGGAATGCAGGATGTGGTGAATGAATTACGTTGTGAGCCAATTGTTACACGAGCGAAGAACGTAAGAACAAAGGGGTGTTGTGATTGATGTCCTAAGCTATCACAGAAATAAGGGAAATGCGGGTCGAAAGCACCGCTTCGCAAAGTGGGGCTGAGTGCAGCGGCCGCGATGCCACGCTTCGGTAAGCGGGTGAAATGGTCACAGAGCGGGGTTTTGCGAGGTCGTATTCACCTCTTCGCCAACATCACCACTAGCAATTGCTAGATGGCTTCACACGCAAACAACTCAGAATATCACAACGAAAAGCAAAGCGATTCTCACAACCATAGCATCATTGTACATGAACATCACACAAAGGATCTATAACAATAGACTAGCAATAGTTCATTACAACAACACTAAAATAAACACAAGCTCAAGGTTTAGAAAGGACCCAACAGAAGATGTCACCGTATCCTGGGTTCTCGGCCGGAATGAGAGGTTGTCGGTCTCTCTCCGGGCTCGGCCCTCAGATGGTGTGCGGACTCGAAGGAGGCTGTCACTTCTCCAACAATCTTTAGAGCTTCTATGGCCTCCAAGACGAAGAATGCTTGAACTCATGGTGGAGAAAGCTTGCAAACGATTCCGGATGGAAGTATGGTGGAGGAGATCACCGGATGTGGTCTCCTATGGTGGAAGGGTGAAAATGGCGGGCTTCCCTGACTTTTCCCGCGAGAAGGATCGTCCTCCCCGGAATCCTGTCTAATGCTGCAGATTTCCTGCTTTAAATACTAAACAGGCGGAATTTTAGTCACGCACGGGCGAACGCACGGTCGTGCGTTGCCCGTGCGTTATTAAACGATTAAACTTGACTTGAAGAAGAAGCAGAAGCGCCCGTGCGTCTTACTCACGCACTGGCAAATCCGCCCGTGCGTAAGAACGCACGGACAAACTCAGAATAGCTAAAATCAAGAAGAAACAGGCGATCGTGCGTTTTACTCACGCACGGGCAAACCGTCCGTGTGATAAAACGCACGACCAAAGTCAGATCACCGGATTCCTTCCCAGATGAGAGCGCACGATCGCATCCGACCGTGCGTCAAGAAAACGCACGACCGTGCGTTATGCACAATCATGATTTCTGGAGAACGGGGTGATTCAACCACCTACAAGCACAGCAAACCAGCTGGGAATCCACCTCCAGCACCAATCAAACACAGAAAAAGGATTGGGGAGCACCATGTGCTTACCCCTAATGACAAGGAGCGCAAATGCACACCAAAATGGGCCTAAGAGTGCACTTAGCATGGAATAACGAATATGAATGAAAACATGCCTAAAGTGTAGTGCATAGACTCGATAATCGGCCCTGATGAACCCAAAAAAGTGTATATAAATGAGACTCATCAAGTATGAATGCGCGCCATAGAAATGTAGAGTTTTCAGTTGATAACATGGTCTATTTGAAGATAAAGCCGTTCAAGGGCGTATTAAGGATTCAACGATTTCAAAAGTGGAGTCCATGGTGTTTGAGACCGTTCCAAATTACTGTATGCATATGTGAAGCATCTTATCGGTTGGCGTTATCGGCGGAATTGAGTAGATTACATGATTTCTTTCACGCCTTAGTTTTCAGGAAGGCTTTAGTGGAGCCTAGTGTAGTAATTGAGCCGACGGTAGCGCCGGTGAATGTGAATTTGGCGACCATGGTATGTCCGATTTGCATAGAGGATACGAAGACCCGGAGGCTACGGAATAAGGAAATCAAGCTCGTGAAAGTACGTAGGATCAATTGCAGGAGAGAGGGTTCTCATGGGAGCGAGAACAAGCGATGCATGAAGAGTATCCAGTGTTCTTCGTGCTAGGTATGATTTTTGTTTAAGTGTTACTTCAATTTCGAGGACCAATTTATACAAGTCAAAATGTGAAATTTGGAAGCTATCACGCCCTGCGATGGAGGTATCGCTGGCGATACCAATTCAGATAACTAGTTCAATTTTATGAGGCTCTTTCTTAGCTACCGCGCCCCACGGTAGTGCTACTGCCGAGTGATAGCTCTTAGACAGACCGACCTATTCTAAAACTCACGATCTCGGTCGTTTAAATCCTCTAGGGACTGATCAGACGACCATGATTATTGCGCCTGAGGGTTAATAGCCGACTAAAGGCCCTTAATGAAATCACGGTTCATTTTCTTCCCCAGGCTAGGTCGCGAGCAAGAGGAGGGCAGTCACCGTGTGTGAGGAAGGAGAAGTTGTCGGAGCTCCGCCACGAGGATCGACGAGCCGTTACCGCCGAAAGTTTCCTTGGATCGTTATGTTCGTCTTCAACCCATTTTCTCCAAGATTCATGGCTCCAAAGCGCGCTCTAAGTGTAGCAACCCTTTCCTTCTGGTCAATATGATGCGTATTTATGTACCTTGTTTTTCCTAGGAGTTTTCCCTTTGATTTGATTTTGTGTGTGTATCCAAAACTGCTCATGTGAACCCGTTTTGGTAATGTTAATATGAAATCGTTTAGGGGAAGTTCGTTAGGGAGATACGTGATACCTTAATCCTATTGGGAAACATGGACATGGGATAGGAAGACCCTGAGATGGTTGGAAACTGAAATTTCACGGTTTCTTAGGAGGTACCGTCGGGCGGTAGTGTTACCGTCGATGATTGCTCCCAGATAACCGTTGTTGGGTGCTTCCTGACATTATAAATGATAATGGGGTACTTGTTCTTGCTTGTATGTTATAACAGGAAATTGTTGAAGTGCTAAGATGTGGGTTCTTGGGTTCTGGGAGGTACCGCCAGGCGGTAGTGCTAACGCGACTGACGATAGCTCCCAGACAGCACTATATACTTATTAAATTGGAAATGTAATGCCGACGTAGAATTTGCGCGTAAAGCCATCGTATAAGCCATGAGCCTTTACTCGCAATGTCACAGTATGTGCAAATTGAATAGTGTTCCATAGGCGAAGGAGATTTCATGCGTAATGCTGCTAAGATAGCCAGAAACCTTTGCACACGATCCTGCCGCATATTGATTTGATAATAGCTTAGATGGAGAACTATTGGGTACTACCGCCGTGAAGGTCAGGAGCCTTTACCCTTGATGCCTACGCGTATGCTTGAATAATATGATAGAGAGGTAGTCGACGTGGGACATTATTAGGATATACTGCCGTCTTGCTCCTTTTATGATATTTTTTGTGATTGTGTTTTGATGGTTTGTTAGAATCGTACACGTGTTTAGGGTGCCGTACATAATAACCGATTGCATTCATAGTGCTTGTTAGGCCCCTTTATTTTGATGCTCAACTTAGAGACGTGGTCGTTGTTTGTGACATATAGATTAATGTTTTATATGCGTGTTTATATGTTTGTATGTTTTATGCGAAATGCTGACTTGCAGGGTGATGTGGTTCTTCGGGGTCCGCTAGGACGATCGGGAGGAGCCGAGGAGGGAAGTTGTTACATAGTGTTAGTCTGCTCATAGCTGACCCTCCTGCACCGTTTTTGTTGTCTTGGTTGCAAGGCAAAGTTCTAATGCTGGAGTACGCTAGCCGACTAATAAACCAAAACCTCATGAAATATTTCTTCTCCTCCTCTTTGATGTACATTTCCCTTGCATATCTTGCCGGCCTGTGAGCTGAGGTAGCGTAGAGATGTACTTAGTTTTTGGATGATGTTTGTAAGGCCATAAGGCCATGGACTCTTATTGATGTTGATTAGACGTGGACGCACTCATTTGAGTTTCAATTTTCGCTGTGCTTTTATTTTGTACTTGGATGAGGTTTATTGTAGAAGGTTGTTTCTTCTATCATTTTATAATATCTTAATTGTGACGGTTGTATGTTGTGGGACTCGACCAGACTCATACTATATGGTCTTTGCGGTGGAGGTGTTACAAAATTTCAGTTAGCGACCGCTAAGCGCGGTCGGTGAATGTCAATCGAAGATCTCTATTCAGCTAAGGGTATTCTTCCTTCTGTGAGCGTTGATGGAGAAACCGCTCCGTCGGCGATCATAGGGCCTCGGTCGGCAACAAAGATCGTAGATCTTTGTTCTTCAAGTGGGTGAACTTCCTTCTGTGAGCGCTGATAAACGGATGACTCAGTCAGCGAACGCAGCTAGCACAGTCGCGAACACCGATCAAAGGTCTTTTTGTTCGGTTAGCTGTAAAGCGAGGGTTATGGAACTGCTTCGAAAAGAGAAGTAGCTGTCAATTATTTTTTAGTACAGTCGGCGAATGACGATTGGAACAAATTAGGCCGCTCGACGAACAAGTCTTCAGTCAACGAGCTCTGAGGGAATGATCTTGAGCCCGGTCGGTGTTCGGGTATCTTGTCGTCAAACGGATATCCGATCGGCAATCAAATCCTCGATCGACGAGGTTGGCTTTCAGATATCAAGTCGGTGATCATTGACTGCCACTCGGCAATTCGACATGGTAAAACTCAAAGACCTTATTGCGTTTCTCCTGAGTTCTGAAAAATATTGCAACTGGGTTGCAAACCATGTTCAGACGTTCAAAATGATCAATCTCAGCCATGATTGCCCATTCAGCTCAATTATCCCCGGTGGGTAAGATAGGTTTGTTTGGGGACAAAAACATTTAATGTTTGCGGATATTTGTAGTTGTAATTCATAGAGATTTAGACACCCTTTTAATTCTTATAAGCATGTTATTTAGTTTTCCTTACAAAAGCACAATAGGAGCTAAAAGGGCAATATTCATGCCAATAACAGCCATGCGAAGACACAACCGATACTTTGACTATGGTGCACAGCCTTTGTGCTACACTCAGCACAGAGGTACACCCCAATAATCTTTTCATTTTTACTCATATTAATCCCTGCTAAGTAGTTGCTTTTAGTTAAATAAAATCATGCATTGTTTAGTGCCACGCACGATCATGCGCTTCCCATTGAACGATCATGCGCTTTTCTACTTCCAGCTTACCCAGAAAACCAAACTCTGAAGGACATCGTGCTCCTTCTAGGCGCATGACCGTGAGCAGGGCGCGTGAGTGGTTTGCATAATAACAATTTCTGGTTGCACGACCGTGTGCTTCACCGCTCGCGATCATGTTTTTTTTCTTCTCATTTTGGCCAGGAAACAAAAACTTTGAAGTACATCGTGCGCATCCTTTGCGCATGATCGTGTGTGGGGTGCGAGAGTGCTGTGCATTCATCAATTGTTGCCACACGACCGTGCCACTTATGGGCACACGACCATGCCACTTATGGGCACACGATCGTGCCACTTATGGGCACACGATCGTGCGCCCGTTTTTTCATCACGCCGCTTGTATCCCTTGCCCTAATTCGCTTTCCCGCCAAGGAATTAAGCTTTATGCACGATCAGGCGTACGACCGTGAGACGATCGTGCATGATATTTCCTTTGCGACTATTTAAGCCGAATTTGATGACTGGTTTAGAGAGCTCTTAATCTTTCGTCATTTATTCCTCCTTCGTTTTTCTGATCCCAAGGCTTTGCACTACTCTTTCTCTAGCCATTCCAAAATTTCCATGGAGCTTTTTCGCCGGATTTCTCAAGGAGAGAAGGATAAAGATTCAAACATGGAGCAAGAGCAACCAAGAAGAAGGGTAACGTTGGCAGGTTGGTGACATCTTCTTCTTTACCCTGAACACAACCAGGGATTGAGGGAAGGCACATATTGATGCTCCGGTGTTCTTCTCCATCTCCTAGGCGATTACTCCTTTGTATTCTTATCCTCCTTAGCCCCAAATCTTGGTAGGTCTACATTTCTCCATTCTCTATTGGAATGGTGTGTGGATATTTGTTGTAATAGATTGTAGTCTTACATTTTCATGCTCATGATTAGTGATTATGTGGATTTAATCTTTTGCTTTGATGTTTTCATAGTTTGGATTCAATGAATGTGTTCTTTAGGATATGTTTTCTTTCTTGTTCTTAGTATAACATCAAAACCGATTATCGATCGCTTAGCATGGTGATACTCGAATTTTGGATTTCCGCTCCGAGCTCCCTGTGGAGACGATAAACCTTTTACTCAAATTGTTTTATTACTTCGACTGGTACACTGCCGTAGCATCTCTGTCGAGATTCGCAACCGCACTTCGCGTAGCGGTTAGTCAATGGGTTCGTTGTTTGCGGCTGGGGAAGTGAACGATAGAAGGAATGAGTCTTGCGGTTGAGTTGCTGGTCGGGGAACGTCGGTCGGGTGATCGGAGTCGGTGGAACACCGGAGTCAGGATTCTCGAAACAAGGCGTGGATGTGGGATCTAAAATCTTTGTTGCCAAGTTGTTACGGTCTTCGTATTGTGAGCGGATGTGCGTCCTCGAGAGGGAGAAACTTGGAGAGGATCGTCTCGATCGTACCTTTACCTAGCCTTCTTGATGGTTGACCCCCCTAGTACCCACACACACTCATATATATAGTGAGAGGGAAAATTCCAAATTCTTTCCGTTATGCTCCTTGAAAGTGCACAGTTAACCTCACTAGAATTCTCTAGAGGGGGGGTGAATAGAGATTTAAAATATTTTGTGCAATTATATATATTTATATGTGGTGATCACAGATTAAGGCTTCCCACACACCAACAAGAATTAAACAAGTAAAGAAAATAAATGCAAGAAAAGAAATCACAGCACAACACAAAGAAATATAGTGGTTTCCCAAACTTTGGGTAGTCCACTCTTCTACCCCCTTGGTGGGAAATTCACTATCTTGCACCGAGTCTTTTGATAAGGAGACTCTTAGAACCACCCTGAGTCTTTTGACAAGGAGACTCTTAGAACCAACTGAGTCTTTTGAAAAGGAGACTCTTAGAACCAGTACAACTGAATTTTTTGAAGAGAGATTCTAAAAACTCTTTTACAATATGTGAAAATAAAGGTAAAGAAGAAAGAGAGATAATATAAAGACAAGAAGGAATCTTCTTCCTAGCAAGAAGATTGGAAGCACAAGAAGTAGTGAATGAAATCTCTCTTCTATAGTGAGAAGGAGATTGTAGCCCTTTTCTCTCTTTTGTGAGAGCTATCAGAGTTTGCAGCAGTATGGCTTCAGAGTGAGAAGGAGAAGGAAGCTTGTTCTTTGCTGCAGCACTATTTCTCAATTTTCTCTTTTCACTTGGAAGTTTTTCCTCTTTTTCAAATGTAAAATGGTGGATCACTTCTTGTTGCTCTCTGCCGACCACCTTGTTATTTATAGCTCTGTTTAAAATAACACTATAGGAGAGTAATCAATTAGCAGACAGAGTATTAGAAAGAAGGAGAAATTTCCATAACAATTATATCCATAGAAGGAAAGTATTCATTATGATTTCAAATAGTGTCCATAATGGATTTAATCAAATTAGCCAAGAAATCATTAGAGGAAAAGAATAATTCAGAACGGCTATAAAGAATAATTTGATTCCATATAAATCAGATCTATGAAAGAAGGAAAGAGATCTAGCGATTTTTGAATTAATCATAGAAATCGACGTGCGTCGATTACTATTCGACGTAGGCGTCGAATTCGTCCTGGCAGAACGTCGAGAGGAGAATAAGGAAGGTGCGTCGACTAGGGTGCGTCGACTTCTCAAGATACGTCGACTAGAAGTCAGAGCTACGTCGACATAGGATACGTCGAATTCTGCTTGGAGCTACTTCGACTCATTCTGATAGAAACGTCGACTTTATTTCGACGTTGCGTCGAATACTATTCGACGCATATTTACTTACCTTGATTTTCCTTTCTTGGAATTCATATTCAACTCATTTTCAGGGGTTAAGAGAGATCATTTTCCCAACAATCTCCCCCTATGTGTCTTAACCCTATTTAGAGGGAAATTGTACTAGCATTTAATCAACTCAGCAAGGCAATTATATAAAACAGAAATATGTCAAACAATAAGAAGAGAAATTAGAAAGAGAAAGCATATGACAAACATTTGTCTTTCACAAGAATTAAACCAGAAACTTCTTTTTGTACATGAAGTTGATAAAAGCAGAATAAAGTTTCCTAGATAAGTTTTCAATAGCATCAAAAATGTAGCCCCTGGCTCTATCAGGTCGTTCCTGGACATTCCTGATGATTGTATGCAGTTTTTCCAAGAGTTTATCACCATCAGGGATAGTGTCATTTATGGAGTAGCCTTTGCTGATGATGATTGCTGCCTTTTCATCAATCATCTCAATTGTAATGTTTTGAATTTTCTTTTCAGTAGGCTTGATCTCAGGTGGTCCCTTGCTATCAACCTTGGGCCTATATTTTGTTTTCTTTTCTGATTGCTGCTTCTCAGGAATCTCAGCCATTTTTTCTTTCCCTTTCCAGGGTGAGGCATGCCACTTGTCTAATTTTACGGGTCTGTTGGGCTTCTTGTAGGGAATGTAAGTATCTTCTCTACACCCTACACCCCTCTTGTGCTTTTGGCCTTTCTCTAGGATGACCCCTGCCTGAGGGTTTTTCTTTTGATAAGCTTCAATATCAAACAACTTTTTTGGAATTTTGACAGAAGATTCAGCAAAAATTTGTTCCTTGGTCATTCCCCTGTTGATCTTTTCCATCCAGACATTCCTCTTATCTTCTACTTCCTTCCTAGCTGCTTCATATTCATACAACTCTCTTTCTCTTATTTCCTCATGCTTCTTTTCCATGTCAGGGTCATAGTATTCCTTTACAGGGCTGGTAGGAATGCTGACAGGCATTTTTTCAAACCTTTTTATCTCCTCACAAGCTTTTCTATACTTCTTTTCTTTAGCATACTCTTTCCTTTCTTCTTTGGAGAAGTTTTGCCAGTGAGGGATGACTTCTCTTTTCCTTTTCATTTGTCCTTCTGGACTTTTCCTAGGTAGAATCTGCTTAGTGAGTTTTGCTATTGAAGGAGGTAAAGGTAGCAGTGGAGGTAGAGAAGAAGGTTGAGGTGGAGGTAGAGGTAGAGGTGGAGATGAAGGTAGAGAAGGAAGTTGAGGTGGAGGTAGAGGTAGAGAAGGAGAGGGAGATGGAGTTTTCTCTTTAGGTGGAGAAGGAACTTTCTCAAGAAAAAGAGTTTGTTCTGCAATAGAAGGCAGAATGACCTCTGGTAGAGTAATCTCTGCTGAGGGAGTTTTGTCTCTTCCAGGCTCTTCTGAAGGGATGTCCTCAAGTAGAGGTGTCTTCAGTTTGATGTAACTGGCAGAGAAGCCAGGAGAGTGATGCTGAAATTCTTCTTCACATAGGGGTGCATCAGTCCACATCTGTCCCTTCCAGTCATCAGAGGTGCCTGCTTCTTCCTCCCCCTGAACTCCTGAGTTCTTTACCACAGGAAGCTCCCCCTGAGTATATGGGGCATCAGTTCTAAATGCTGAATCCACAGCATGATCTCCTTCAGTGTGATTAGAGGAGGTCTCTCCGAAGTATTTGTTGAATGTGTAGTCAGAGTGATTGGAGAGGATTGGAGCCTATTTTAAGAGAAGAGGTTGGTGTAATTCTTTAGAGATAATGTTTAGAGTTGAAAAGGAAATTAATCCTGAGCTTTTAAGAGAGATAGAGAACCTGACAAGGTGGGTTTCTGGAGCCATTCTCCCCCTGGTTTATATCCTGCATAAAGGATTTAAACCTTTCTGGCGACAGAGGCCGTTCTTGAATGAGAGCATGAAGCTCAGGAAGAGAAGCAGAGAGGGTTGCCAGTTTAGCTGCACAGGTGTTGATCATGGCAGCACAGTCGTTGGCGAAGTGATTCAGTCGAATCTGGAAGTCATTTACGAGGTGTTCGAGAGCATCGTTCATCTCTTTGATGAGGGCCGATTGATCAGAGGTTGGTGCCATTGATGCAGAGAGAGAGAGAGAGATAGAAGACGAAGTTTTGGCGGTTGAGGAGAGTATATGTTATGAAATAGGAGGTATTATTTAAAGAAGATGAAATGTCGAGAAAGGAAACAGAAATCACGGTAATCCAATCGTCAAAAGAGAAAGTAAGGATTTGATTCTAATTGTAACCAGATGTCGACGTTACGTCGAATTGATGTCGACATATGCGTCGATATGGAGTCGACGCTCCGTGGAGATTTGTCCACTTACTGTTCTGTCGACGTGTTCATATCCCTGCGTCGATATAAGTTCGACGGTGCGTCGATACGTTATCAACGTAACTTTGCCCGGAAGAAATCAACGCCAGCGTCGAGTTCGTTTCGACGGTGCGTCGATATGTATTCGAAATACTGTCTTAGATTTCCTGATTTCTTTTAGATTTCCCAACAATGGTGGTTACAGACTACCATCAAGCATTCCTAAGGTGTTGATGAAATAATTATGCTTAGTTTCATCCAAGGGTTTTGTGAAGATGTCTGCTCTTTGATTGTCTGTGAGAATATATTCTAGGGTTATCTTACCTTTTTCTACATTGTCTCTAAGGAAGTGATGTCTGATTTCTATATGTTTGGTCCTACTATGAAGGACTGGGTTGGATGCTATGGATATAGCACTAGAGCTATCACAATAGATCTTAGAGTTATGTATTTCCAATTTGTAGTCAAGAAGCTGATTTTGCATCCACAGGATTTGTGAACAACAGCTCCCAGCAGCTATGTATTCAGCTTCAGCTGTTGAGGTTGAGAATGAGGTTTGTTTCTTACTAAACCATGATATCAATCTGTCACCTAGGAATTGGCAGGTGCCAGATGTGCTTTTTCTATCAACCCTACATCCAGCATAATCTGCATCTGAGAAACCTATTAATTCAAAGTTGGTTTCTGCTGAGTACCATAGACCTAGTTCAGGGGTTTCCTTTAGGTATCTAAGAATCCTTTTTACAGAGGTGAGATGGGATTCCTTTGGATCAACCTGAAATCTAGCACATATGCAAGTGGCAAACATGATGTCAGGTCTGCTAGCTGTTAGATATAGAAGGGATCCTATGATGGCCCTATAAGTCTTTTGATCTACTGATTTTCCTTTCATCTTTTTCTATAATGACATTGGTTGCCATGAGTGTTTTCATGGTAGATGCTGATTCCATACCAAACTTTTTGATTAGCTCTTTAGTATATTTGGATTGTGAGATGAAGATTCCCTCACTACTTTGTTTTACTTGTAATCCTAAGAAATATGAGAGTTCTCCCATACTACTCATTTCTTTACTAGATGCTGAGTATCCCAGAAATATTCCATCATCAGATTTCTTGTCAAACTTGGCAAGATGATTTTTTCCATTATTTTGGATAAAACAAGCACATCCAAAGATCTTAAAGTATTTAACTATGGGTGTTTTTCCTTTCAGGAGCTCATATGGAGTTTTTGATTTAGTTTTGTGTTTTAGGCTTCTATTTAGAACATAGTTGGCAGTGTTGACTGCTTCAGCCCAGAAAGTTTTTGGTAAACCTGATTCTACTAGTAAGGTCCTTCCTGATTCTATTATAGTTCTATTCTTTCTTTCAGCAACTCCATTTTGCTGAGGGGTTCTAAGGGCTGAAAAACTTTGTTTGATACCTATATCTTCACAGAAATTACTCATAAACTGATTTTCAAATTCAGTCCCATGATCACTTCTGATTATGGAAACCTTACTATTGAGTTCAGATTGAATTTGTTTTATGAATCTTGAGAGAGTCTTGTGGGTTTCAGACTTAGCCCTTAGAAAGAATACCCAGCTGAATCTGGAATAGTCATCCACAATGACTAGGGTATAGGATTTTCCACCTAAGCTCTGAGTGGATATGGGACCAAAGAAATCCATGTGTAGTAAGTAAAGGACCCTGGGAGAGACATTCTTACCAATTGGTTTGAAGGATGATTTGGTTTGTTTTCCTAGTTGGCAAGGTCTGCATGGAGAATCCTTAGAGTACCTACCCTTTGGTAAGCCTCTGACTAGGTTATTCTTTGCTAGTTTACTAATTGTTTTGTAGTTTAGATGACCTAGTCTCCTATGCCATAATTCACTTTTATCAATAATATTGTTGAATAAACAGACTTCTGTGGGTGAGGAGCTAAAGTCCACTACATATACTTTTCCTTTTCTAATTCCATTGAGTACTGTGGCACCAGTCTTGATATCAATAATATGGCATAATAGTGTGGTGAATTTTACCTCATACTTACCATTTTCACATATCTGACTTATACTTATCAGATTGTGCTTCAGTCCTTTGACTACTGCCACATTCTTGAAGGTGACTTTCCCTTCTTTGAAATCTCCAAAGCCCTTGGTTTGGCCACAGCTAGAGTCTCCAAAAGTTACTGATGGTCCAAGTCTATCCTCAAAGTTGATTAACAGGTTTTTGCATCTGTCATGTGCATGGAGCATCCACTGTCCAAGTACCACACCAGCCTGGAGATGTGATACATCTGCACATAAAATTTTAAACATTAGTTTGAACCCTGCTGAGCTGGGGTCCCTTTCTCCCATCAGTGTAAAATTTAATAAAAGAGTAAGTGGGTTTTTCTGAATATCCTTCCTCCTTTAGGGGCATTGGTTTATCATACCAATTTTCTTTTGTGATGTTACAGAAGTAGTGGTCATAGTAAAAGGAGATGGATTGAGACAGCTGTTTGGTAGAGGAGAGATGTCTGTCTGATTGGTTTCGTCGATATGTATTCGACGTAGGTTTATGGTTGCGTCGATATGAAGTCGACGCTTTCTCCATTCTGCGTTTACTTTCAGTCGAAGCATGAGAGAGGTTGCGTCGGGTAGGAGTCGATGCACTTTGGTGTATGCGTCGATTAGAAGTCGACACATGTTGATAAGTATTCGACGCAAGTTTAAATTTTTTCTGAGGATATCTTCCCAGGATTCCTTCATATATAATGAGATTAGTTTTATTAAAGACAGTGGTTGTTTCTGGATTTTCCTGTGATCTTTCTCCTGTCAAATGTCCTTCCCTAGTGAAGTGAATGAGATGTCTCCAAACAGATTTCCTAGGTGATTGAGTTTTTGGTTCTAAGTCAGTATTATCTTCTAGTTGTCTAAGTCTTTCAGTAAGATTTCTAGAGATGTTCTTGAGCTTCTGACTTCTCCCATTTAGAGAGTCTTCAAAGACCTTTGCCTTTGCTAGCTCATTTTTCAGTGTTAGATTTTCTGTATAGATTTTGTCTAATTCCTTTAGGCTAAGCTCATAGTTATTATACTGTGTATTTACTTGTTTGAGATTGTTTAATTCATTTCTTAGTTCTTTAATTTCTTTTTCTGATTTGATTAGATTTAAACAGAATTCTTTGAAATTGTTTTTGAAATCAGTGGAAGAGAAATCTATATCATCAAGTATATTTTCCATAGATGTATCATTAGGCTTCTCAGTGGCCATCAAACAGGTTTCCTCCAGCTTGGCCTCTTCTTGATCATTGTCAGATGAGGTGCTTTCTTCAGATTCTGAATCACTCCATGATTGAGCAATGAGACATTTCTCTTTCTTCTTTTTCTTCTGTAGATCTGTTCTTTTCAGATCTTTCTTTTTGCTGATCTCCTTAGGACATTTAGGTGCAATATGTCCAGGTTTCCTGCAAGCGTAACATATAATCTCTTTAGTAGGTGTTTTATTATACCTGATTTTTCAGTCTCTTCCTCTCGATCCTTCTGTTTTGATCCACTTCTTGACCCTTCTGGCTAGTAGGCTGATCAGCTCCTCATCACTTGTAGAGGGTTCACCTTCAACAGCCTTCAATGCAATACTCTTTTCTTTTGAGAGTGAAGGAGCATTTTCTTTCTCTTCTTTCTCAGCTCTTGTTTTTAACAGATGTTCATAAGATTTTAATTTGCCCAACAGGACATCTGTTGAGATTTCTCTTTGACTTCTGGAGTCTCTAATTGGCCAGATTCTTGAATCCCAAGAGCCAGGGAAGCAAGTTAGCAGTTTGTCATTTATCTCAGTGAGAGATATGTCCTTTTCAAGTGTTCTCAACTCATTCACTATGAGGCTGAATCTGGCATACATGTCAGCAACACTTTCACCTTCTTTCTTCTGAAAGTTTTCATATTGAGAGATGAGTAGTGCCTTTCTGTCCTTTTTCTCATCAGCACTTCCCTCTACCATTTTGGTGAGAGCTTCCCATACTTCCTTAGCTGACTCACAATCAGCAATCTTTTGGAAGATTTCATCTGAGAGGGTTGAGACTAGGATATTCATAGCCTTGGCATCATATCCTTAGGCTTTCTTTTCTTCCTCTGTCCACTCAGCTTTTGGAGCAAGTGTTTCAGTCACTTTTCCACTTGAGTCCTTTCTGAATGGCTTGGGGGGACCTGTCAAGATAGCATTAAACAATTCATCATCAATAGAGTTTAAATAAATTCTGATTCTTGTTTTCCAAAGTGCAAACATTTCAAGGTTGCAAATTGGTGGTCTGGTGGAAGCATAATCTTTGATTTGTGCCATGTGAAAAATAATTGTTAGAAAAATATATATATAAATAAGGGGTAGGATCTTTTTGATCAAGGAGTTAACCTTTTTAGATCAACCTCCCTCTGATACCAATTGAAAGTGCACAGTTAACCTCACTAGAATTCTCTAGAGGGGGGTGAATAGAGATTTAAAATATTTTGTGCAATTATATATATTTATATGTGGTGATCACAGATTAAGACTTCCCACACACCAACAAGAATTAAACAAGTAAAGAAAATAAATGCAAGAAAAGAAATCACAGCACAACACAAAGAAATATAGTGGTTCCCCAAACTTTGGGTAGTCCACTCTTCTACCCCTTGGTAGGAAATTCACTATCTTGCACTGAGTCTTTTGATAAGGAGACTCTTAGAACCACCCTGAGTCTTTTGACAAGGAGACTATTAGAACCAACTGAGTCTTTTGAAAAGGAGACTCTTAGAACCAGTACAACTGAATTTTTTGAAGAGAGATTCTAAAAACTCTTTTACAATATGTGAAAATAAAGGTAAAGAAGAAAGAGAGATAATATAAAGACAAAAGGAATCTTCTTCCTAGCAAGAAGATTGGAAGCACAAGAAGTAGTGAATGAAATCTCTCTTCTATAGTGAGAAGGAGATTGTAGCCCTTTTCTCTCTTTTGTGAGAGCTATCAGAGTTTGCAGCAGTATGGCTTCAGAGTGAGAAGGAGAAGGAAGCTTGTTCTTTGCTGCAGCACTATTTCTCAATTTTCTCTTTTCACTTGGAAGCTTTTCCTCTTTTTCAAATGTAAAATGGTGGATCACTTCTTGTTGCTCTCTGCCGACCACCTTGTTATTTATAGCTCTGTTTAAAATAACACTATAGGAGAGTAATCAATTAGCAGACAGAGTATTAGAAAGAAGGAGAAATTTCCATAACAATTATATCCATAGAAGGAAAGTATTCATTATGATTTCAAATAGTGTCCATAATGGATTTAATCAAATTAGCCAAGAAATCATTAGAGCAAAAGAATAATTCAGAACGGCTATAAAGAATAATTTGATTCCATATAAATCAGATCTATGAAAGAAGGAAAGAGATCTGGCGATTTTTGAATTAATCATAGAAATCGACGTGCGTCGATTACTATTCGACGTAGGCGTCGAATTCGTCCTGGCAGAACGTCGAGAGGAGAATAAGGAAGGTGCGTCGACTAGGGTGCGTCGACTTCTCAAGATACGTCGACTAGAAGTCAGAGCTACGTCGACATAGGATACGTCGAATTCTGCTTGGAGCTACTTCGACTCATTCTGATAGAAACGTCGACTTTATTTCGATGTTGCGTCGAATACTATTCGACGCATATTTACTTACCTTGATTTTCCTTTCTTTGAATTCATATTCAACTCATTTTCAGGGGTTAAGAGAAATCATTTTCCCAACACTCCTAAACTGGGCTCGATTAAGCTGGTTCAGGCACGTACAAAGGAGACCATTAAAGGCACTTGTTAGGCGTTGTGAGAGTTTAGCCACTAGGCATGTTAAACGGGGGAAGGGTAAATCAAAGAAGATTTTGAATGAAACTATAATGAAGATATGATGCATTTAGACATTAGTGGGATTATGATTAAAGATAGGGCGCAATGACGACAAAGGATCCATATAGCCGACCCCACTATGGTCAGATAAATGCTTGAGTGTTGTTGTTTATGCTCCTCACCTGGGCTGTATAATGTGCGGGTAAATTAATGTACATGACAAGATAAAAATGCGAGAAATGAAGATACATTGCAAACAGAGAAGATGCATGTCGTCCGAGGCCACACATCATCAACCGGACGTGGCCCCATAACATCTCATCCCTAGTTTTTTCCTCAAGCTTGGAGTACGAGGTTCTCTCCATCCTAACATTCACATCGTCGTCGTCCTACAGATCGTTAACTTCTATCCAAATGAGACGCTTGCACCTGTGTTTGGTTGTATATGGGTCATTGAAGTTTGAACAAAGCCCTTGTCCGCATCGTTTTTCTATCTCCGCTTGTGACATGAATTTGATGGCTGGGAGCCACTAAATTCCTTGCCCTTAGGTGTGGTGGAAAAGGTACTGAGATGAGGAGGTTTGCCCTGCCGACTGCCCCCATTCCCACTGTGACGGTTGTCATATTTGTTGTCCATAAGGAGAGGCTTCTCACGGATGCGGGCTAGGCTCCTGGCTGTGTTGGGATCTCGCGAGGCTTGGAATTCAACATCGAGACGCCGTCGTCATGCAGGCTGGCAGTGAAGATAAACATTTGATGTTCCAGCAGTACAGAAGGGACACGAGCTAGTAACATCTGAAAACTGTCTCAGTGATCATCAACGGGCCCCAATTGCTTGAGATATATGAGATCGCCTAATGGACCACTGCAGATCAGTGGGCTGATGTGCAAATTCTAGGAATGTTTGAAGGCCACCCAATTTAATAGGGGTATCCAGTGCAAGTTAGATGCACCGCAATTTTGCGGAGCCCATTAGGAGGAATGAAGCCAACCCTATTCAATCCTCCAACGGTTTGAGCTGGTTTGCGAAGAAGTGCTCATTCTGAGTAAGCTAGGCCAAGGGATTGCTCTTGCCATCAAATCGGTGAAAGTCCAACTTCATGTAGCATGGAACATTGCCACCCGCAGACCGATGTCCATTTCTCAGGGTACAAGGCGTCTGGAGGTCCGCCTTAAGTCGAACTTGTCGGGGGGGGGGGGGGGTATCTCAGCATGGGTGCCAGGTGGATGCCATCGAGGCGGGCGGTCAAGGCACCAAATGCGAACAATTATTGAGCGTGGACGACCATCATCTTTTGCATTGCTTTCATAATCTGAGCGAGGGTAAGACCATTTTTGTTCATCGCCGCTATAGGCACGTCAGAGTTGTTCTGAGTGGCTGTAGAGGAGGTAGGTGGATTGAAGGATAGATTCTTAGTGTGGATCACTCGAGCGGCAGTTGTAGGAGCGGGGGAGCGCGAAAGGTTACCTGAGAAACCCTTTGAAGGTAAGTATTGGTCGGTCGACCCAATAGAAGTAGGGTTGCAGTTGCACTAGTGCTGCCAGAGTGATGGTCGGGCACTGGGAAGGTCTCCGAGCCTCTGTCGAGTGGCTAGTGGCAATCTAGAGCAGAGGCAAGGGAAAGTTCGGGAACTGGGATGGTCGCTGAGTTTCGGGTGAGCATCTGGAGACGATTTGGCGCACGATTGGCGTCACATACGTGATTGTCGAGGATGATGATGCCTGATGTCGTTTACTAGTCCGTTGTTTGCTGCTGGAGAAAAGAACTAAGAACGGGATGCGTCGTGCAATTTAGGTGCTGGTTGGGGAGTACCGGTTAGGTGATTGAAGTCAGTGGAAGAGCGGAGTCAGGATACTTGAAATAGGTAGTGAATGGGGGATCTAAAATCTATAATACCAAGTTGTTACGGTCTCCGAATTGCAAGTTGATGTGCGCTCTTGAGAGGGAGAAGTCTCGAAGAGGATCATCTCGACCCTTTCTTGAACTAGCCTTCTCAATGGAGACAAATACAATGGGAGTCGAGCTCGATCGAGTGAGGAGAAAGGGGAGCCTTGCTCAACCCTACCCCTAGCTTGAGAAGATGAGAGGGAGAAGAGGATAATAAAATGATAGAATTGGGTTTCATTCATGCTACCATCAAACACCCCCCTCACTCACATATAAATTGGTCAAGTTCCAAAATATTTTAATTATTCCCCTCACCCAGGCTACATGATGTGTGAGTAAATCAGTGCACGTGAACAAATTAAAATGCGCGAATGAAGATACAATGCAAATAGAGAAAATACACGTCATCTGAGGCTACATGTTGTTAACCCCTACGTGGGCCTATAACAAGGTTCTCTTCCATCTTGAAACAACGATTGTGAAATTTGACGACTATCACTCACTTGGTAATATCTTCATCCTCTACATTTAAGATGAGGCATTTGACTATCCTCCGAGTGTCATTGTGCGTCATGTCTATTGATATGTTAATGTTGTGAAATGGATATTTTTTTTGTTCTTTCTTGCATTTCATAAATGTCTTGCATTTCATAAATGCGTATAGTCCTTATGGACTTAGAAGTAGGTGGATGGCTAGAAGAGGTATGGGGATTGTTCTATCAAATAAAATCAGAGTATTGTTAAAATAGCAGCTGAAAATCTAAGCTCAAGAGGCAAGGCCATTAACTACACAGCTCAGAGCCACTCAACGATTGCAACAGCTGAATTCGGAAAAGGCGCCAGTTATGAAGTGTAAGGGCGCAAGTCAAGGCCCACTATTTCCCTATTTAAGTATTGTAAAGTCCCAATGTGTGTGACACCTGTAATGTGTGTTGTTATGTTTATTCCAATAGCTTTGTATGAGAAGCACTATTTTGAAGTTAATGAAAGTGTGTATTTTGTGTTTCTTCTGCTGAGCAAAACACTAGTTGCAGTGTAAGAGTAATTATGAGAGAAATTAACAGTGGTATCAAAGTAAAAAGTTCTGATCCAAAAGCACCAATGTCGTCTCTTTCTATACCAACATTCAATGGAGATTACTATGAATATTGGGCTGTTCAAATGAAGACATTGTTTTTATCACAAGGCTTGTGGCAGATGGTTCATGTTGGAATTCCAACATGTACAACGTCTGCTCCTCCCACAGAAGTAGAGCTAAAGGTACTGGCAGATAATCAACTAAAAGACGCAAAAGCTCTAGTTTACATTCAACGGGGTGTCACCAGTGTAATCTTTCCAAGGATTATGGCTGCTACAACTTCTCAGGAGGCTTGGATGATCCTTCAAACTGAATACGAAGGGTCCCCGCAGGTAATATCTATTAAGTTACAAAACTCCTGGAAAATCTTTGATACTTTAGCCATGAAAGAAGGTGAAAAAGTACAAGATTTCATATCCAGAGCAACAGCCATAATAAACCAAATAAGACTGCTAGGTGACACTATAAAAGACAAACGTGTAGTGCCTAAGCTATTAAGAAGCTTATCCCCACAATTTAATCACATAGTGGCTGCTATTGAAGAGTCCAAAGACCTTACTACACTAACCATTCCAGAGTTGCTTGGATCCTTGCAAGCACATGAAGATAGACTAAATATCCAGTCCCCTCATACTGAACATGCTCTACATTCAAAAACTTTCCCAGTCACGACAATTGCACCTAAATACAAAGGTGATACAAACTTCTTTAAAAGCAGCAATAATTCCTCACACAGAGGCAGAGGAAGAGGTAGGGCCTCACACACAGGAAGGCCAACCTATAACAGAAAGACCAATGTTTCCTGCACCCTATGCAAAAGAACAAATCATGACACCAATGACTGTTACTTTAAGTGCAAGAGGTGCAAAAAGCCAACTCATTTTGATAAGGACTGTTGGTATAAGGATAAACCTGAAGCAAAGACAACAACAGAGGATAATAATAAAGAAACTATGTTCTATATAAATGACTATAAACGACCCCAGACCAACATTTGGTATATAGATAGTGGCTGTCAAGCCATATAACTGGCAATAGAAATCTCTTCAGTTACCTTGATGAGTCAATAAGGTCAGAAGTTACTATGGGAGATGGAAACAAACAAGAAATCTAGGGCATAGGAACTATCAAAGTAAAGACTGAGGGACAACAAGTTAAATACATATATGATGTGAATTATGTACCCTCTTTGACAACCAATTTACTAAGTGTTGGCCAACTATTACAAAATGGATATCAAGTTCTCTTCACCATGAACTCATGCAATATAATTAATAAGGAAGGAATTTTGGAAGTATCTGCTGAAATGACATGTAATAAGGTGTTCTACTTAACCTTATATCCTGCCCACGATGTAGCATTTTCAAGCACAAGACAAGTAAACCAACAGACCAAACTTTGGCATCAAAGGTTTGGCCATCTAAACATATATGACTTAAAAGTCTTGATGCACTACCAGATGGTGGAAGGCTTGCCTGAAATAGCCATGGAAAATCAAGTTTGTGAAAGCTGTGCTGAAGCAAAACATCTTAGACTACCTTTCCCTAAATCATCTTACACAAGAAGTTTACAACCCTTTGACTTAATTCATGCTGATCTATGGGGCCCTTCACAAGAACCATCCTTTAGCAACAAAAGATATTACTTCTGATTAATAGATGATTGTAGCCGATATATGTTGATCTACTTCCTCAAAAACAAGTTTGAAGCATTCCATTGTTTCCAAATTTGTAAGACTCACACAGAAAAACAGTTTGAAAGATCAATCAAGTATCTAAGAACTGATAGAGGAGGTGAATTTACCTCCTATGAGTTCAATACCTTTTGTACTAATCAAGGCATTAGAAGAGAACTTACAACCGCTAGATCTCCCAAGAAGAATAGAGTAGTTGAGAGGAGAAACAGAACCATCATTGAGATGGTAAGGACAATACTCCTAAGTAAGAATCTTCCAAAGGAGTATTGGGCTGAGGCAGCTCAAACAGCCATATATATCTTAAACAGATCCCCAACAAAGGCACTTCTTAAACAAACACTATATGAAGTAATTTACAAACGAAAAGCAAAAGTAAGTCACTTCAAAATCTTTGGTTGCATAGCTTATGCTCTAATACACAAAGAAGATAAAGGAAAACTTGACAAAAAGAGTGAAAGATGCATATTTGTTGGGTACAGTTTAGAGTCTAAAGCCTATAGACTTTATCAACCTGAGCAACAAAAGCTAATCGTCTCACGAGATGTATTATTTGATGAAGATAAAGGGTGGAGTTGGGGCTCAGATCAAGGGCAATCTTCAAGCTCAACAGCTGGAATTGATATGGGTGATTCCCTCCAAAATAGTAATCCACTAGTGGTTGAACATCCCATACTCATGTCACCACCTGAAGAACATTCAGAAAATCATCAACCTTCAAGTTCCTCTAGTAGCCCTGGCTCCTCATCACCACCAAAGAAGCTTTGGTCACTGAATGATATTTATACTCGTGGAAGCTTAGTATTCAACATGGCAAGTCCAACTGATTATGATGCAGCAAGTAAGATACCAGTTTGGCAGCAAGCTATGGTTGAAGAAATAAGAATGATAGTAAAAAATAAAACCTGGACACTAGTTACAAAACCACCACTGACTGATGTCATTGGTTTGAAATGGATTTATAAGGTAAAGGAGAATGAAGATGGATCCATTTCTAAATATAAAGCTAGAATTGTAGCAAAAGGGTATTCTCAAACACATTGAATTGACTATAATGAATCTTATGCCCCTGTAGCAAGAATGGAAACCATTAGAAGTCTCCTTGCCTTTGCAGTTCAATCAAATTACACAGTGTTTCAGCTTGATGCAAAATCGGCCTTTCTAAATGGAGAAATAGAAGAAGACATATATGTAGAGCAGCCAAGAGGATATGAGGTAGAGGGAGAAGACCAAAAAGTTTACAAACTGTCCAAAGCTCTTTACGGGTTAAAACAAGCTCCAAGAGCATGGAATGCTAATATAGATAAATATCTTCTATTTATTCAATTTCATAAAAGCAAATGTGATCCTTCATTATACATAAAGAATTCAACCGAGGACATTCTATATGTATGTCTGTATGTAGATGACCTCATATTCACTGGAAACAATATAACAATCATTAATGACTTCAAGGAAGATATGAAGTCAAAATACAGAATGACAGATTTAGGAAAATTGAATTATTTCTTGGGGCTCCAGGTTGTGCAACTTCCCAATTGCATTTTATTATCTCAAGAAAAATATGCAAAAGACATACTTAAGAAGTTTCAAATGGAAGATTGCAACCCTGTCAACATTCCAGTGTGTCCAAGTGAATCATTAGCCCCTTCATCAACTAATGAAAGCATGGCAGATGAGTCACTGTTCAAAAGCCTAGTTGGGTCACTGCAGTATTTAACAAACACCAGACCAGATTTGTTTTCTTCCTAGGGCAAAGTACCATAAGCTGGACTTCGACAAAATAGCAATTTGTTGCCCTCAGTACCGCTGAAGCAGAATATATGGCGCTGAGCAAGGCAACAAGTGAAGCTATTTGGCTTCGTAGACTCATGGAAGAAATGTTTTCAGAAAGAAGAGATGAAACAATTATATTCCGTGATAACTCCTCAGCAATAGCGTTAGCCAAAAATTCCGTATTTCATAGTCGTAGCAAACACATTGAAATACGCTATCATCATATAAGGGAAAATATAGAAAAGAGGGAAATATCAGTTCGACACTTATCTACAGAGCTTCAGATTGCAGATGTACTAACAAAACCTTTGGCAAAGCCTCGTTTTGATTATCTCAGGATGAAGATTGGAGTGGAAGACCTCTCGAGCTTAAAGGGGGGTGTTAAAATAGCAGCTGAAAATCTAAGCTCAAGAGGCAAGGCCATTAACTACACAACTCAGAGACACTCAACGGTTGCAGCAGCTGGATTGGCGCCTACATCTGGCGTAAAGATGAAGCGGTTACGTGAAGAAGAAGAACGGCGTGCCTGCAATGAAAAGACGCAGGAATTCAGAAAAGGCGTCAGTTATGAAGTGTAAGGGCGCAAGTCAAGGCCCACTATTTCCCTATTTAAGTATTGTAAAGTCCCAATGTGTGTGACACCTGTAATGTGTGTGTTTATGTTTATTCCAAAAGCTTTGTACGAGAAGCACTATTTTGAAGTTAATGTAAGTGTGTATTTTGTGTTTCTTCTGCTGAGCAAAACACTAGTTGCAGTGTAAGAGTAATTAAGAGAGAAATTAACAAGTATGCTACTATACAGCAGGGATATGAAGTGCTAAGGCTATAATACTTAATATTCTTTTTTTCAAATCCTAATCTTGTTCATTTATCATAAATCATCTGCTGCCATCTCCTGACTTAGAGTTGTTATGTCAGGGGGAAGATCCTTGCATTCTCGTCATGCTTCTAGGAATAGTAACTGAATTTATAGGAGCTTTTTGTGCAGATATTATCGTTCTTCTGTATTTTTCTTTAATTGAGATATGATTGTGTAAAATCATGATATTTATCTCTTAAAATGTCATTAACAGTCTCAAACAAAACTTACCTTCATTTTGATGATACTTGTCCCAAATTTGATTCCTGTAGGTTTCAGTTGGTCATGGACTCATTACCGCACATGCACTCACTACTTTGGAAGCTCGTGGTACTCTTTTTGTGTCTCCTGGAATGGAGGTTGCTTTCTTTACGAGTTTCTTTTATGCTTGCCAAAATCCTTTCCATCTTCTCGTGTATATATTTTCAGCTTATAAATCTTTATGTTTTCTTCTTCTGTTTGAAGACCTACGATGGGATGATAGTTGGTGAGCATTCACGAGATTCTGATCTTGATGTAAGATGTCCGACTTCTTGAGCTCCTACTACTACTTAGCATTTATATCCTCAACCAACTTCATATGTGACTCTTTTATAGATAAATCCTGTAAGAACAAAAGAACTTTCAAACATTCGAGCTCCAGGAAAAGATGAAAATGTTCGATTATCACCGCCTCGCTCGGTGAGTTTTTTTGGAAGGATTTGTCTATGTAACTTCAGTATGTTTTGGTGAGATTATAAAACATCACTTTTGTTATTACGTGTATTCTAGAATGTTCTCTTTTCTGTAAGTTATTTTGCTGTGTATCTAACACTAAGAATGACAATTGCAACTAGCACAGTAAACCACACTAAAGTAACTGCTCCTAAATGATTGGAATTAGCTGTACATCAATTTTGGACTGATTTGTGAAAGTATTCAAATAGAGTGTCCATCAAATATTTAGTGAACCTGTAAAGAAACATATAATTATGACTATAATGACATACGGCAATCAAATTATGAGAAGAAAACCATTTCTGTAAGCCTGTCATTCACAAAGATTTTACTTAGTGATGGGATTCCATCGGATTGTGCACACGAAGGAGCGGGACCCACGTTCATTTACTCCCGCCGGAAGACTTGATCGGATCGCCGATCCGACTCCGCGGTTGCGTCCGGCACGTCGCCGCGAGTCAAAATCTTATATTTATGTATTTGTTTCGGACATGTATTTATTTATTTAAGGGCTAAACCCACCGGCCAATCATAGCCGTAGATGGAGATGCCCTAATGCTAGTTTTTCTTATAAATAGGATTAGATGGCTGGTTTGGAGGCGATTGCTGAATTTTGAAGAGAGAATTTTCGGAATTCCTGCGATCCCTCCCGGTGCCAACGCCGTGGAACTCTAGGTAGTGATTCCTAGGTGCTCTCCTCCCTCCCCAAGGTTCGTACTACCCATAGCCATCTTCCCCCACCTCCAAAATCCATTTCCCTACCTCCAAAAACTCATTTCCATCGCTGTTTTCCTGTAGCGCAGCAACAATTCCGAATTTTACGATCGACTATCTCTATCTCTCTCGATCCGGCCCGGCCGGATCCGTAATGTCTGGCATTGGCTGGGGGATCCAATACAGAGATAGATGGCGCAGGTCTTCATCTTCCTCTGAGAAAAGAGATTGATCGTCCGTCCAGGTCGACCAGACCAAGAAGGCAGTCGGAGAAGTATAGAGGTGCGAAACTTCTACCTGATGGATTGAGCTATCCATACCCCTTTCACTGAGGTCGAATGCACAAGAACTGATTCCCCCTCTTGAAACCCCACTCCGGTGTTAGCTTAGGCAGATCCTTCCAACTCATCTATCTCGGCCCTCTGACGTAAGGTGATCATAGGCGCGTAGCGAAGCGAAGAGGTGCGGAGCAGCTCGCCTTAACCTTCATTAGTAGAGTAAGGAGAGGCGAGCCTGTGAAGTCGAGCAAAGCGAGAGGAACGAACGAATGAAGTGAAGCGATTTTCCGTCCACGAGCCGCCAGTGCTACAGTAAAATTCGGACTTTTCAGATTTCCCCCCTTCCGATTCTACCTCCAGCCGGCCTCCTCTCACCGACCGACCACCGCCACGCCTTCCCACCACCAAATCAACCACTCCTTTCATTTCCCTCCCTCCAACAACAACCCCACCTCCATATTTTCGTGGATCCACCTTCCAAACTCCCCAAAATTTCAGATCCTCCCAGATCTGAGATTTGCCCTCCCCGATCCGCTATTTCCTCCACCGTTTACCCCGTCGTTGCCCGGATCTGAGCCCTAACGCCGGATCTACCACTCTCGTGCCCAGATCTATCCGTATTTGCCCGGATCTATCCGTTTTCAGCCCTCCCACCCCGTTTTCCACCGTGGACAGCCGCCAACCACATCCCCGGCCCGGATCTACTCCTCCAAATCCACTGCCTCCATTGCTCCAAACCAGCCCCTAGTTGTGAGTTATTTCATCGTGATTTAGTTGTGTTATTTCTTGATATTTTTATTGGATAATTTAGTATTGTGCTTGGATTTGGCTTGTGGTATTTTGTGTCGATTGAGTACTAACTTGCAGGAGGAGCTATTCGCCGCGCGCTATGCTTTGGCCCTCCGAGCGGAGGAAAGCCAACTAAGTTCGCTCAATATTAAAATTATTCTCTTGTTGCAATTATCTGTTTGTGGTGTTAAATTTTCATTGCTCAATTAATTGTTGTCGTCATCGACAGTTGTGTCGCATATAGAGTCTAGGAAGTGCACCCCCATAGCCTACCCTACATCAGTTGGTATCAGAGCCCAGGTCGGGCCATTTTGCATGCTCCGTAGTCGTAGGTCATTTAGAAGCATGGTAGATCCACAGGTCACCAACGAACGAGCGGCAGGCTCGAATTCGAGCGCTGCCACCACGGACTTTGAGCGCCTTATACTAGACCGTTTTGATGCCTTAGGGACACAGTTCACCAACATGCGTCGTGACTTCGCCACGGTGAACCAACGTCTTGATCGGTTAGAAAATGTTAGGAATATTCCGACACCCCGTGACGAGGAGATTGAGGACGACCCTGACAACCCTCCCCATCGAGATCAGAGGGATATGGACGATCCACCACCGGAAGACCGTTATCGTTGTGATATCCCTTATCGAGTCCCACCCCCACCGGTGAGGAGACGCCCCGATCTTGTGACTGAGCGTCGTCATGCCCCAGTTCGTGATCGACCCCCATTTCAGCGTGATGAGTATCGTATGCCACGACAGCCTCGTTTTGACCCCAGGGACCGGGCACCCCCGCATGATCGTCGTGACCGTTACCACGATGAGTACTATCCCCCGGGTCGAAGAGAGCGTGGTCCTCAGCCTGCTCGATACGACGCCTATGATGACTATCCCGAGGATTACCCCGACCCACGGAGAGGCGACCACCAGTTTGATATCACTCGTCGTATCCTCATCGACGCCCCATCCTTCGACGGGCGCTTAGATTCGAAAGCCTTCAGCGATTGGCTTTTGGATATGGACCACTACTTCGAGTGGTACGATATGAGCGACGAGCGCTGTGTCCGCTTTGCGAAGATGAAACTGATCGGGCAAGCAAAGGTGTTTTGGATCAGTGTTGAGAGGGCCCTAGAGCGAGACGGCTATTATCCTATCTCCAGTTGGGAGGAGATGAAGGATAGACTGAGAGAGAAGTACCTCCCCACCTCGTACCGTGACCAGCTGTTCGAGCATCTGCAGAATTTACGACAGGGGACGTTTACTGTTGCAGAGTACATGGCCCGCTTCGATGAGCTGATGGTTCAGAGCGATATTTCTGAGGAGCCTATTGCCACAACATCCCGATTCAGGGCGGGCCTCCGCGCCGATATCCGGAGAGAGCTGATTCCCCACCATCCTGATAGTATCGACCAGATTTTCCAGCTTGCCCTCGAGTTTGAGCAGTACCTCCGATCGTCGAGGACGAAGCAGTTCCCCACACGAACTGATTCGTCGACCTTTAGGAAACCCGCTCCACCCCAGACCTCCGCGGCCGCACCTTCTCGCGCCCCCACCGATGCGAAGGGCAAGGTCATGACCACTGATGGCCAGCAGCCTGGCGGTATTGTGTGTTTTAGATGTTCTGGCAGAGGACACGTGGCAGCGCGGTGCCCCACGCGGACCCTGCTAATTGAGGGCGAGGAGCAGGTTTTAGACGAGGACGAGGATACCCCTGAGGACGTCAGGGCCACTGTGGAGGATGGTTGGGAGAGTGACGCTGAGAGATCGTTAGAGTTGGGAGTGATTAGACGCCTACTACATACCCCACGTGTGGACGAGGACTGGCGTCGCACCACCATCTTTTACACATACTTCCCTAGCGCAGGCGGACCCTGCAAGCTAGCTATTGACGGTGGGAGCTGTGTGAACATCGTAGCGCAGAAAGGGCTTGACCGTATGCAGGTGAAGGACGAGCCCCACCCCCATCCTTATAGAGTCGTCTGGGTGGATAGGACGGCCATCCAGGTTACCCAGCGATGTCTTGTCCCTATTACTATCGCATCGTTTCAGGACAAGGTGTGGTGTGATGTTATTCCCATGGATGTCGCCCATGTTCTTCTAGGCCGCCCCTGGCTGTTTGATCGCGACGTCACGTGCTTCGGCCGCTCGAACACGTGCGTCTTTTATGATAAGGGCCGAAAGATTACGCTGACACCTACCCAGCCACGAGAGAGATCGAAGAGTGTTGTTGAGCCCTCGGTGAGCACGAGTACCTCGAGACCGCTACACATCCTGAGACGGAGTGAGTTCTTGCGCGACAGTATTGAGTCAGATATCATCTACGTTGTCGCTGCCACTCAGGCCATTGAGGACACTCCGGGTGACCACCCGCTAGCGGTGCGTCCCCTTTTAGAGGAGTTTGCTGACATGATGCCGGAGGAGCTCCCTGATGAGCTGCCCCCACCACGGGACATCCAGCACGCCATTGACCTGATCCCGGGGGCTTCCCTCCCGAACCTGCCCCACTATCCTATGCACCCGGACGAGCATGCTGAGCTCAAACGGCAGGTCGATGAGCTTCTTCGGAAGCAATTTATTCGAGAGAGTATGAGCCCGTGTGCTGTCCCCGCCCTTCTTACCCCTAAGAAGGACGGCAGTTGGTGTATGTGCATTGATAGCCGCGCCATAAACAAGATCACAGTCAAGTACCGCTTTCCCATCCCCCGATTAGATGATCTATTGGACACTATGTCCGGTGTCCAGATCTTTTCCAAGATCGATCTGCGTAGTGGGTACCACCAGATCAGAGTGCGTGAGGGAGACGAATGGAAGACCGCTTTTAAGACTAAGGATGATCTTTATGAGTGGTTAGTCATCCCATTCGGGCTTTCGAACGCCCCTAGTACGTTTATGAGAGTTATGACGCAGGTGTTGCGGCCCTACATGGGCAAGTTTCTGGTTGTGTACTTCGATGATATACTGATTTACAGTCAGACACAGGCCGCCCACCTCGATCACCTGAGGCTTCTCTTCGGCACCCTCCGCCGGGAGAAATTGTATGTGAACCTGAAAAAGTGTGCATTTCTTTCTGAGTCCGTCCACTTCCTTGGATTCATCATATCCTCGACTGGAGTATCTGTTGACCCCGAGAAGGTCAAATCCATTCGAGACTGGCCAGTGCCCACGACTATCCACGAGGCTCGCAGCTTTCACGGGCTTGCCACCTTCTACAGGAGGTTTGTCCCGGGGTTCAGCACGATCATGGCCCCCTTCACGAGCTGCCTCAAGAAGGGAGAGTTCCAGTGGACCCCCGCTGCCACTAGAGCCTTCGAGGAGATTAAGGAGAGGCTGACGACGGCCCCAGTTCTGAGGCTCCCTGATTTTAGCCGTGCTTTTGAGGTCGCGTTCGACGCGTCTGGAGTTGGTATTGGTGGCGTATTGAGCCAAGAGGGACACCCTGTCTCCTACTTTAGTGGGAAGTTAAACGAAGCGAAGGAGAAATACTCGAACTATGATCGAGAGTTTTATGCGATTGTCCAGTCCTTACGCTACTGGAGGCACTACCTCCTCCCTCGAGAGTTTGTGCTTTACTCCGACCACCAGGCGTTACGCTATTTAGATTCTCAGCGCAAGTTGGGGCATCGGCATGCCAAGTGGGTCGAATATCTGCAGGACTTCCACTATGTCCTCAAACACCGAGCTGGTGTTGAGAACAAACCTGCGGACGCCCTTAGTCGCCGTGTCTCCTTGCTTCAGACTATGACCGCACGTGTCGACGGGCTTGAGCACTTGATCATAGAGTATCTGACGTGCCCTGATTTTGGTGAGATTTACGCCGCCCTATCCCGAGATCCCCCAGACCCCGTTGAGGGATATCAGATCTTCGAAGGATACTTGTACCATGGATCCCGCCTATGCATTCCCCGGACATCTTACCGTGATTTTCTGATTTGGGAGTTGCATGCGGGCGGAGCCGCCGGACATTTTGGGCGCGATAAGTCCATAGCCATTGTGGAGGACCGTCTCTACTGGCCCACGCTTAGGAGGGATGTGACTAGAGTCGTCCGCCACTGCCGTATCTGCCAGACGGCCAAGGGCACGAAGCAGAACGCAGGCCTATATACACCCTTACCGGTCCCACATCGACCCTGGGAGGACCTTAGCATGGATTTCGTTCTTGGACTTCCCCGCACTCTTCGGAAGCACGACTCCATCTTTGTGGTGGTCGATCACTTTTCGAAGATGGCTCACTTTATTGCATGCCGCAAGACGGCGGACACGACCCACGTTGCATCCATTTTCATGAGGGACGTCTTCCGATTACATGGTCTTCCCAAGTCCATCGTATCGGACCGCGACGTGAGATTTATAAGCTACTTCTGGAAGACCCTGTGGCTCAAGACCGGCACCACCCTTAAATTCTCCACTGCCTACCACCCACAGACAGATGGACAGACGGAGGTAGTGAATAGGAGTTTAGGAAACTTGTTGAGGTGTCTGGTGGGAGAGCATGTGAGTAGCTGGGACTTAGACCTTCCGGTCGCAGAGTTTGCATATAATAGTTCGGTCAATAGGACCACTGGGTTGAGTCCATTCCACATAGTGTCAGGTTACGACCCCAGGAAACCCATTGACCTTATCCCGAGTCCATTAGAGTCCCGGCCTAGTGAGTCTGCTGAGTCATTTGCACGGCATCTGCATGAGTTACATGAATCGGTCCGCCGACGTATTAATATGAGCAATGAAAGTTATAAAACCCACGCAGATAAAAGAAGGCGAGAGCGTACTTTTGATATTGGCGAACAGGTGATGGTACGAGTCCGCCCGGAGAGGCTCCCTTCGGGGCCTGCCAAGAAGTTAAGCGCCAGGCGAATGGGTCCTTTCTCGGTTATTAATCGGATTGGGACAAACGCCTACAGGCTAGACATCCCGGCGAGTATGGGGATTCATCCAGTATTTAATGTCGAGGATCTCACACCTTATTACGAGCCTCATGACTATGGGGACCCGAGCAGTGGGAGCGACCCCTCTCTCCCCTTGCCGCCCTTCACCACCTCCCCACCCACGCCAGATAGCCACCACCACCCACCCATTGTTGATACCCTTCCACCTGGGAGTTCGTCGCATATGGTTCCACAGCCGGCATCACCGCTCGCACCGGGTACCACCATGAGAGAGTCGAGAGCTGAGAGCATCACGGAGATCAGATCCCACCAGATTGTTCCCACCACGGACGGGCCGCGTCTTCGCTACTTGGTTCATTGGCGGGGCCGCGCCGACGCTGACGATGCTTGGATATTGCTGGCAGAGCTTGATCGACTTGCCCCCGGACTTCGACTCCAGTACGATCGTCTCCATTCCTCGGAGATGAATGCTTTTCAGTCGGGGGGAGTTGATGGGATTCCATCGGATTGTGCACACGAAGGAGCGGGACCCACGTTCATTTACTCCCGCCGGAAGACTTGATCGGATCGCCGATCCGACTCCGCGGTTGCGTCCGGCACGTCGCCGCGAGTCAAAATCTTATATTTATGTATTTGTTTCGGACATGTATTTATTTATTTAAGGGCTAAACCCACCGGCCAATCATAGCCGTAGATGGGGATGCCCTAATGCTAGTTTTTCTTATAAATAGGATTAGATGGCTGGTTTGGAGGCGATTGCTGAATTTTGAAGAGAGAATTTTCGGAATTCCTGCGATCCCTCCCGGTGCCGACGCCGTGGAATCCTAGGTGGTGATTCCTAGGTGCTCTCCTCCCTCCCCCAAGGTTCGTACTACCCATAGCCATCTTCCCCCACCTCCAAAATCCATTTCCCTACCTCCAAAAACTCATTTCCATCGCTGTTTTCCTGTAGAGCAGCAACAATTCCGAATTTTACTGTAGCAGCTACAGTAAAATTCGGACTTTTCAGATTTCCCCCCTTCCGATTCTACCTCCAGCCGGCCTCCTCTCACCGACCGACCACCGCCACGCCTTCCCACCACCAAATTAACCACTCCTTTCATTTCCCTCCCTCCAACAACAACCCCACCTCCATATTTTCGTGGATCCACCTTCCCAAACTCCCCAAAATTTCAGATCTTCCCAGATCTGAGATTTGCCCTCCCCGATCCGCTATTTCCTCCACCGTTTACCCCGTCGTTGCCCGGATCCGAGCCCTAACGCCTGATCTACCACTCGCGTGCCCAGATCTATCCGTATTTGCCCGGATCTATCCGTTTTCAGCCCTCCCACCCCGTTTTCCACCGTGGACAGCCACCAACCACATCCCCGGCCCGGATCTACTCCTCCAAATCCACTGCCTCCATTGCTCCAAACCAGCCCCTAGTTGTGAGTTATTTCATCGTGATTTAGTTGTGTTATTTCTTGATATTATTATTGGATAATCTAGTATTGTGCTTGGATTTGGCTTGTGGTATTTTGTGTCGATTGAGTACTAACTTGCAGGAGGAGCTATTCGCCGCGCGCTATGCTTTGGCCCTCCGAGCGGAGGAAAGCCAACTAAGTTCGCTCAATATTAAAATTATTCTCTTGTTGCGATTATCAGTTTGTGGTGTTAAATTATCATTGCTCAATTAATTGTTGTCGTCATCGACAGTTGTGTCGCATATAGAGTCTAGGAAGTGCACCCCCATAGCCTACCCTACATCACTTAGTAATCTAAGAGATGTCATGCAGTTTTTTTCCTTGAAAACAAGCGACCAAGAGCTCTACACTGATGATACCAATTGTAAACTTCTATCCCATGATATGTGAGATATTATTTGCTTTAGCTAACGAAGTTGAACCTCATGATTTTGCCCTTTTTGAGATATTATATGAGAATTTTCTTCTAGATCATTCATCCTAGTAGTTCTGCCACCTGTGCTCACTTAATTGGAGCTCATAAATGAATTTTGCCAATGTGTTCGAAAGGTATCTCACATATTTGGGTGCAACCCTTTACTTATGTAGGCTAATAATATTTCCTTCATGCACCTTTTTTCTTTTAGATGCTTTTTAGGAGTTAATGCTCAAAAACATTCCCTGCTCATATGGACTATTGCCATAGGATTTGGGATGTCACTTGTCCACAAACTTTTGCATGGTTCGTCCCTAAACCATACCATACCTTAGATGCTCCTGCTCTAATTTAAGCTTCATGGAGCTTCTTGCTGTTAGAATAAAGAAAGAGCGTCTCTAAACAGTGTGGACCTTTGTGAAGAAATTTGCAATTGCAGGGAAGTAATGTGTGGTAATGTGATGGTCCTACGAAGATATTTGTTACGCCCGGCGTCATTACCAGGTTGTTCGGCTATTGGGCACGTCGACCAATGGAGAAGGCGGAGGAAGACCGGGCTGAACCATCTGGTTCAGCCCGCCAATATTAATATAAGGAGCACCGGGGCTGAACCGCACTGGTTCAGCCCCTATGGGGGCCGGCCGGCCCTAGGGGTTGGGTGGGCATAAATACCCAACCCCTCCTCCTTAGTTGGGTATGAAGATTATTATTCAGGTATTTTCCCCTCTCTTCTTCCTCAAACCCTAGCCTCAAGCCCTAATTTCCTCTAATTTCCTCTAGTTTCCCCCCTTCCTCTAGTAAGATCTAACAATATTGTTACGTTATATTATATAAATCATCCTGTGTTCCTCTTATAAAACACCTGAATGAAAGTGATCTACACAACAGTAATATTGTTGCAATATAATGCAGGACTAATAATACTCTGGCCTACATCAGTAAGAATCCATCTAAACCAAGTAAACTTAGCAACAATGGTGGTCATAGCTCTATACTTAGCCTTAGTACTGAATCTAAAAATCACATATTGTAATAGATTTCCGATCAATGAGATCTCCTACTAATCAACATCAGAATAAGAACGAAGACCTGATAATGAACTAGAAGAAATTAGCAATATAGCTCTAATGACCTATATACTAGTTAATCCTCAACAAAGCAACATAGTGAGTAGTATGGGGCACATAAACAAACTGGTCGATAAAGTATATTGCATGAGAGATGTCAGGATGATTGATAATGAGATAAACTAGAATACCAACAAATTATTTGTATCAAGAATATGATCTCGAGGGATATTCTCTATCAATATAACGCCTCTTGGAATTTAACTCAATAAGTGTAGTCATTGTGTGTAGCAATTAGTTCTACTCTATCAAGTATCTCTATAATAAACTATCGTGAGAGGTCACAACGAGGAGAATGATTAACCTTCAATCTAAGAAAGTAGCAGAGAGGCCAAGATCCTTCATCTTAAATTGTGTTAGAATAAATGTCCCTGACGGATGTGTGAATAAAGCAAAATCATTTTGACTAGCAGTGAGCTCAACTTTATAAATCTGTAAGCCCTCGGTTGTTTGGACGGAATTGGAGCATTGGAATTGGAGCATTGGAATTGGAATTAAATTGTCAATTCTAATTCCGCCATTCGGTGGCCTAAAAGTTACATAGGAATTGGTATTATATTGAATTCCCATAGGAATTCCATATAGAGCAACCCCCCCCCCCCCCATTTCCAACCCAATGAGATAAGAAATGGTGATTCCCGCACAACTCACGACTCACTCTCTTGCTTGCAATCAACTGCTCTACCCCCTCGCGAATCGTTCTTCTCCGTCGACTCCATGCCTCTGCTCCTTGCTACTCTGGCGAGTCCCGCACGCGTGCGACTCCTCCTTCGTCGACGATCTTCTCCGTCCCGCTGCAAGTAAATGAGTAAATCTCCATTTTGGTTCGGTTTTGCCCTAATATGGAGCTTGCGGGTAGTTGAAGATCTAGGTTTTTCTCCTTTTATTTTCTTGGTTTTTCATTTGTTCACGAGTGGAAGATCTGAGCTTTGTTCATGTGTTTTTTTTATGTTTCAATTTTTAAAGATCTGAACTGTGCCCTAATTTGTTACTTCATGTGCTGTTCTTTTATGTATAGTTTTAGATGTGTCAAATGATGCTATGTTATGGTGTGTTGATTCAGATGTTGTATAGTTTAGATGTTGCAAATTATGTTAAATTTTGTAGGAATGTAAAAATTTCCTGGCTATAAACTGTTTTGATTCAGTTTTCTTCTTTCTATTTCATCACACCGCTGGTTTTTCTATTTCAATGTTTAATTCTTCAATCTTTTTCATTTAAGTTTGAATTTTTTATGTCCTGCCATAGTTTTACATAGACTTGCTTGTTCTTGTTTTGTACAGAAGTTTATCTATATGATCTAAATATATCGTATGTGGATTAGAATTTAGTACTCGAGATTTAGGCTCCGTTTGGCACGGTGTTTTATCTCCGGAGACATTGGAATTTGTTTGTGTTTTTTATGTGTGTATGACAGTCTTGGAACATGTATGTTCATGATGTAGATATTACATGTGTAATTTTTTGAGTATGTGTGGATGAAAGTGTGGTTCTATGTGTATGTGTGTGTATGTGTGCTTGTGTGTAAGTGTGTGTTTGTGTTCCATGAGTTTGTGTGTGTATTCGTGGACGAAATAGTGTGTGTCTATGTGTGCAAGTATGTGTTTATGTGTGTGCATTTGTGAGTTGGTGTGGATAAAAGTGTTTGTGTATGCGTGCTTGTGTGTTTATTTAAATTTCAATTCCATCCATTGAATTCTAACATGCAGCCAAGCATCGGAATTACTAATTCCAATTCCTATGACATAATTCATGCATTCAGTCGGACAATAGAATTGGAATTGACTTCAATTCCTATCTCTCTATTCCTGTCAGACGAACTGAGCCTAAGGGTTTTGGAGGACTAGGTACCTAAATAAAGGTCCATGAGTATATATTTAACACCCCTCAAGTTGGGTCCTGAGTATCCACCATACCCAACTTATTACATAGAAATTTCATTCGAGGACCAGTAATTTTTCTAGTAAGAATATCTACAACTTGGCCTTCGGTCTTCACATGACTTATAGTGATAATTCCTTCATACTTCTCCCTAACAAATCAACCTCGATGTGTTATGTGCATTCATGAAAATAGGATTAGTAGTGATCTGTATCACAACTTGATTATTGCACCATAATGGATTGTGATATTGAACAATATATCATAGTTCACAGAGGGTCTGTCTAGTGCACATAATCACAGCAATAGTATGAGATATAGCTCGATATTTTGCTTTTGCACTAAACCTTGCAACTATGGTTTGTTTTTTGCTCTTCCAAGAGACAAGATTTCCACTCATATTGATAGTGAACCTTGTAATTGACTTCCAAGTGTCTAAATAACCTACCTAATCAGAATCACAGTAAGCTTATATTGGAGTGTCCTCGATTCTTATACGAAATCTTGAAACCACGATTTTTCTTTATGTATCTGACAATCCGACGAATAGATTCTCGTTGAGTGTTGGTTGTGGTTACCATAAATTGACTAACCTTACTTACTGCGCATGCGATATATGGGCAAGTCATGTTAAGATTGTTCAGTTTTCCAAGTACTCTTCGGTATATTTTTGGTAAATCAAATAATTTACTTTTGACATGAAGATTCTTTTTCTCTTGGTTCTAGTGGGGAGTCCATATGATCACACTTAGACATCCCTAGATCAGTTAGCATATCGAGAGCGTATTTTCTCTAAAATATTAAGATAGAGTTAAGATAATCAGGGGTTAAATAGATTATAACACCCTGCCTGTACAAATGATATAACAGTTGGTCCGGTCGGGACCCCACACCATATCGAGCGTACAAGCTAGACGTTATTAAAGAAGTAATCAACAAACTGCGCACTACAGAGCCACAAACGCTAGCAGAAGCATTTTATTTATTTCAACAATATTGTCCACAGTAGGAATGCATAAAACAACAAGTGTATTGGCCTTAGGGCCTTACATTCACCAAAATGTAACAAGACTTTAATATGGTTTACATACATCGGCACGCAGACAGACAATTCATGAAAAAGCTATAAAAAAGTTCGGCATTGGCCTTCAAGGGCCAGTTCAGCATTTGGGCTCCATGCCCGTTACTTCCTGCTCGGCTCGCCAGTACCTGTATCATCCACAAATAAGCGGTAAACGAGAGTCAGCCATGAGTTGACCACAAACCGTGTAACGATCTCACCCCCGTCCATTCTAGCCGATTGCGGGGCGGTGGTACCGCTCTTTTGCAAGTTAGCCGTAAAAAGCAACATGTATTACAAAAGAAAGTGTGACTACTCTGAACAGAGTGAAGTTCCAAGCACAACCAATTCGTCTAGATTGAGCATCAAAGTAAGTGAACCCAGATATGCACATGATGTTGATTGGTCTACCCGAATGTTCCTTCAACCGCCTAAGAATGAGGCTAACAAACATCAACCACAAATGTTGGTACGCACTACCACACATTTTCATACATTCAAGACATGCCAATCGGTGTACTCCGTCCCGAGTCCCACCTCCATCCTAAGTTATGAAAATTAGATAATACTTGAGCTTTGGCTGGTCAACGTCTACACGTCTTCCGGTCTTCCCCATGTTCAATCGGTGACTAAGAGGTGCGACCTCCCATCGAAATGCATGGAACGGGTTCGGTTCAGCTTTGCTCGGGCTCAAGATCACCGAAATCACACGTCGCGGTGCGGGCACGGCTTTACCTCTTCCCGTGAGTATGCAAGTAACCAACATTATCAACGCACAAAGTTAGGCACTCACGGCCTGCAAGCGTTCAACATAACATAACGCTACAAGATAACATGCTACGCACCCAATCCACTCGTAAGGACATAGGTTTCTCACGCACTATCAACTTAGGAGTTCCAAGACTACTCAACTATAATTTGTGATAAAGGTTTGCGTTCAACCACTACAAAATCAAGGGGCATTCTTCAAGCACTCCAAGAGCTGCTTTACTCCCAAGCCTCGCAACGAAATGACGTATTCACATAGTCATTATACTAGACTTCACCTAAATGCAAACGCCAAATCAAACATCATCGATCCGGGCTAACGACCACGAGTAGACTTCACACAAAATGCCTAAATCTGCTCGTATTCTGAATTTCTACGTGCAGTCCATGCCGGGGACGGACACAATCGACCCGGAGTTCCGAAGAACTGAAGGGAGTCCTACACTTCTGAAAGGAGAGTTAGTTCTTAATATATTAAAGCTCTTGTTTAACTTTGTTTTACTTCAAAGTAAATGTTATGTATATATATGTGTTTGCTGATTAATAAAATCAAACAGTAAATAAGCATAAGTAATCACAGCAAAACAGAAATAAAAACATAAAACAAAGAAGCAAACAAAGCACATCCAGATGACACAAGAATATATAGTAGTTCCCCTCAACTGGGTACATCTACTCTTCTACCCACTGGTAGGAATCCACTGGAGGTTGTTGATAAGGTGCCCTCACACCAAGGTGTTTTTGTTCAGGTGTCCACACACCAATGAAGGTTTGATCAGGTGCCCAATTCACCTATAAGCTTTTGATCAGGTGCTTATAAACCAAGATGCAGGTTTTTGCTAAGGTGGTCTGTCACCGGGAGTTAACTTTTGAAGGGAGTTATAACCCTTTACAAGATGGGAGAAATAAAGAAAACAGAAAATGTTATGTTGTTCTTCTCTTTCTAAGAAGACTCTTGATGATGATGTTGAAAAGAGCTCCCCCTGTCTGATTTAATTTGATGACAGCTTGTGGATGGAGCTCCTTCTCTAGATTGCAATACTCCTCTTTTCTTCTTGCAGTTTAGATCCCTGAGCAAATAGTATTGATTGGTGTCTCAGGATATAGATGATCTGCAAAGAAAGAGTTAGGCAAAAAGAAGATATAATATATTTTGATCGGCCTCTTCTTTTTGCTCCTCTGTTTCTCTTCCTCTTTCTTTTCCTGTACAGCAAATATGATATGTTCTGTTTATCTATCTTCTCTGATCTTCTCTCTGAATATATAATCTGGAGATCTTGTGGCTAATTTGAATTCTTGCCGACAAGATAGGAAAGAGATAATATCTCTTTTATTTCCCAGATCCTCGAGCAGACAAATTGCCGTCTTTGGCTTTTGCAATGGCTATATCTTTTAATGCTGCAACGGCTGTATTGTTAAATAATAAAGGCAGCAATAAATATATATAGCAATATAAAATATTGCTTTATTTTGTCGATCTCATCTTGATTCGTCGACCTGTTAATTTCATTCTTCGAACGGAATGATTAAATAATCGAACTGAACATATTATAATAATTCGTCGAGCGCCTCACTGAAGGTTCGTCGATCTCCTCTTTTCGTCGACCGCTGATCTGAGAATTCTGTTCGTCGACCGCTGTTATATTGCTGTTCGTCGACCGCTGTTATAATATAATTCTTAGAGCGCCGTTCGACATTCGCAGAGCGCCGTTCGACATTCGCAGAGCGCCATTCGACATTCGCAGAGAATATGTATAATATAATTTTTCTCTTTATTTTCTCAGCCAATATATATATATATATATATTTCTTAGTATATTATTTATATATATATCCTTTGTATATTATATATATTATTCTATATTTCTTATTATATTATATATATATATATTATTCTTTTCTGCCTATTAATATATATCTTTTGCAGCCTTCTTTCTTAAATAAGATTTAATCTAAGTTATAATATGAGTTATGATAGAAACTTAGATACTAAAGGTGGATCCTAACTCAAATCAAAACTAAGGTTCCAACAATCTCTCCCTATTTGAGTTGGGATCCTAATCCAAATTAAGACTAGGTTCTAACAATCTCCCCCTATTTGGTTTATGATTCCTAAGCATAAAAAGTCTTTGAAGCTTAAGGGTCAGAGATTATTTTCTTCTTATAAAATTCATTTAAGAGTTTCTGATTTCCTAGAATTTATTTTTAAATAGGATTTTAATAAAATGAAATGAATTGCTAGCTGTTTATTGAATTCTAAGAATTTTAAAATAAAAAAGACAATGCCTGATAGCTTCTTTCTATAGAATCTCCTTAATCAGAAGAGACTCACACTCAGAGCTCTGATCATTTCTGATCTATGCTATTTGAGTAGAATGCTCAAATTAATTTTGGAGAATCTGGAAGAATGTGAAGTTATCTGATATTGCTTTAAAATAGAAAAATTTAAGAGAATCATTTAACTGTTGTTAATTTAATTATAACTTGAGTAAAAAATGTTAAACAGTTAAAACAAAATTGGCTTATAGATAGATATGTTGGCCTTTTTATTTCATTGAAATATAAATTTGAATTTTTGAATTGGTTTTGCTGAACATAAAGAATTTTCTTCTTAACAGGTTGTTCAAATTTATTATCTTTAATGAACTTATTTTTTAAGCAAATAATTTGTTCTGCTGTTATTTTAAAATTTTCTTTAGGTTTGTTATATTCAGAAGTTAATTTGTTTATTATTAGCTCTTTTCTGATTCTATTTTCAGCAATTTTTAAACCTGCACAAGGAGATTTGAGAATAGATCTGAATGGATCAGAGGTAAAGTTAGGAATAGAATTTACCTCAGTTACCTTTTCTGTTTCAGATTCAGCATCTGATTTGTAATCTGAACCATATATAGCCAACATGCAGAAAGCTGTGGCTTTTTGTTCTTCTTTTCGTGGAAGTCGACCTCGATATGCTTGGTCCTTTCGTGGAAGACCGGGTTCTTGGCAATATGTATAGCAGCCTGACTGTCGCAAAGTAGAAGAGCAGGAGCAGGAAGTTTTACCCCAAGATCCGTGAGAAGACTTTCAAGCCATGTAAGTTCAGAGACCACAGATGCCATTGCCCTGTATTCTGCTTCTGCTGAGGAGCGCGCAACCACTGCTTGTTTCTTGCTACGCCAGGTAATCAAATGTCCTCCGAAGTACGTACAGAAGCCACTGGTTGACCGACGATCATCCAGAGAGCCGGCATAGTCAGCATCAGAGTATGCCACCAGTGTTGGAGTTGAGGATGAGGTCTTGTATACCAAGCCTTGACCGGGAGCCGCTTTTAGATATCGGAGAATCTGTTCCACAGCCTGAAGATGAGAGGAACGATGGGCGTGCATGTAACGACTGACAATATCGACTGCGAAGGAGATATCTGGTCTTGTAACAGTCAGATAGATCAATTTCCCAACCAGACGATGATAGTACTCCGGGTTCTGAAGCAAGAGATCAGAGTCAGAGGACTGAGCACAAATCTTGTGATTTGCGTCCATTGGAGTATTTATGGGTTTGCAGCCGGAGTAGCCTGCATCATGAAGAAGATCGAGGCAATACTTTCTCTGAGATAGAACAAGGCCATCTGGTCGCATGGCTACCTCCAGGCCCAGGAAGTAATGAAGGTTCCCCAGATCTTTTGTTTGGAACACGGAGCTGAGTTGTTGTTTGATCGCCTGAATTCCTTTTGAGTCGTTGCCTGTGATAATGATATCATCCGCATAGACAAGAAGGAGAACGGTGCCTGTTGCCTGGTGGCGAGTAAAGAGGGAGAAGTCAGCCGAGCTCCGAGTAAACCCTGCTTCACGAAGGACCTTGCTGAGCTTGTCGAACCATGCTCGAGGAGACTGTTTGAGACCATAGAGAGACCGCAAAAGATGACAGACTTTTGGGGTCGTAGACTCCCCCGTGGTCTCAAACCCGGGCGGCTGCTGCATGTACACCGTTTCAGTGAGATCACCGTTTAAGATGGCGTTCTTAATATCCAGTTGATGTAAGGGCCATTGGCGGTGCACAACAACGGAGAGAAGAACCCATACTGTGTTCAGTTTGGCGACGGGAGAGAAGGTTTCGTCGTAGTCCAAACCTTGTTGCTGGGTGTAGCCGCGAGCCACTAGTCGAGCTTTTAAGCGGTCAATGGTCCCATTCGCAGCATGCTTGATGACAAAGACCCATTTGCAACCAACAGTTTTCTGGCCAAGGGGAAGATCCACCAGCTGCCAGGTCTGGTTTGCCCACAACGCGGCCATTTCTTCTTCCATGGAGGCACGCCAGCCAGGATGTTGAAGAGCCTCCTGCACAGAGTTAGGAACTGCAACCGACGATAAAGAAGTGGCCAGAGTATGAAGGTGGGGTGAGAGGCGATGTAAGGACATATAATTCGCAAAAGGATGGGCAGTCGATTCTGGTACCTGATCGGCAGAACACAGAGCACCGGAGGTCGAGTCGGACTGCGGAGTCGGATCGGAACGAGGATGTTGACGAGTGTAGACACGGATGATCGGTGGTTTAGAGATAATGGAGGTTGGAGTGGGAGCAATATCAGGAGCCGGAGATGGAGGAACGGGATTGGAAGTTTCGTTGACTGGGATGACAGGTCGCGGAGCGGGTGGTGGTGCAAGGGTGGATCCAGGATCAGAAAAGAACGGCTGATCCTCCCAGAAGGTAACATCGGCAGAGACCGTTATTTTTCGGGTTGTAGGGAAGTAGCAGACGTAACCTTTCTGAGATCGAGAGTAGCCGACGAAGATGGACTTGGTAGCACGAGGCTCTAGCTTATCCGTGGAGGGTCCCAAGATGTGGACGTAGCAGGTGCACCCAAATGTGCGGGGTGTGAGAGAGAAGGGTGGAGTAGAAGGAAAAAGAAGGTTGAACGGAGTATTATTATGGAGAACGGATGAAGGGAGACGGTTGATAAGGAAGCAGGCAGTGGAGACCGCGAAGTTCCAATATGGTTTGGGAACGTTCATGTGAAGCATAAGTGAGCGGGCAACCTCGAGAAGGTGACGGTTCTTTCGCTCGGCCACGCCGTTTTGTTGAGGGGTGTAAGCGCAGGATGTTTGATGGATGATTCCGAAGTCTGAGCATAGAGTGGCGATATCGTGGATTGTGTATTCGCGAGCATTGTCGGAGCGTAAGGTTTTGATGGTAGTGGAGAATTGCGTACGGGTCTCGAGGACAAATGCTCTAAAGACACGAGGGAGCTCAGAGCGATTATGAAGCAGGTAAAGCCACGTTAACCGAGAGTAATCATCAACAAACGTGAGAAAATACCGATATCCAGAAATACTAGTAGTTTTATATGGCCCCCAAATATCGGAGTGCACTAAATCAAAAGGAGCCGGGCTCCGAGTACAATGTGCGGGAAAAGAAGAACGTGGCTGTTTGCCGAAAATACAAGTTTCACATTTAAACGGAGAAAGAGGTATATCAGGGAGAGCCTTCTGGAGGACGGGTAGAGGAGGGTGCCCGAGGCGTCGGTGCCAGTCTATGGGGGAGACAGAGGAGACAGAGGAGAGGATGGTGGGAGAGTCGTCAAGGAGGTAGAGTCCGTTCCGCAATCGTCATTTACCAATGGTAGTCCGCGTCCGTCGATCCTGTATCAAAAAAGACGAGGGGTTAAATGTGACAGAACAATCCAAGTCATTAGTAAGACGACCAATGGAAAGTAAATTGAAGGAGGAGCCCGGAACATGAAGAACCGAGCGAAGAGAAAGAGAGGAGGTGAGCGAGATGTCAGCAGAACCAGAGACGGGAACAGTATCCCCATTGGCCACAGTGATGCACTTTGGATGAGGAGTATCCAAATATTGAGTTGGTTGTCGCGAGGTAATATGATGAGTAGCACCGGAGTCCATTATCCAACCTGGGCTAGTGGAGAGACAAGCCATACCTTCATTGGAGACGGAGGCGACAGATGCAGTAGGGCTGAGAAGTCCATGAAGTTGCTGGAGTTGGAGGCGGACTGCGTCAAGGTCCACCGGATTGCTTGAGGTGGACGGACTTTTCGTGGCAAGGGATGCTGTAGGACGAGGAGGATGTCCGTTTTTACGAAAGCATGTGGCCTCATAATGACCATCACGACCGCAGAACGAGCATTTAGGTCTCCCCCGGCCCCCCCGATCTCTTCCCCGAGCGCCAGACTGACCTCCCCGGGTAGGTGGAGGAGGAAGAGAGGGAGAAGTAGGAGCGTGCTGGAGGAGGGCCGGTGAGGTAGGTGTCGTGATATCAAGAGGTGGTGTGACTCGGAGGAGCATGGAGCACACACTTGATAGAGACGGAGTGGTAGCTGAGGCCAAGATCTGAGCCCGAAGGCCCAGAAGATGAGGTGGGACCCGGGCCATGAGCATAGCAATGCAGACTGCCTCCTTCTGAGCCCGCTGAGTTGCATGATCATTTGTTGATGGCTGATGTTGGATCCATGCTTCAGCCAGAGATTTGACCCGGGCAACAACAGAGGTCATGTTAGGCCCGGTGGTCTCAAGAGCCTGTAGGTCGGTGATGATATCGAACAGACGTTGAAGGCTATCTTTTTCGGAATACAGGGACTGGAGCTCGTCCCACATGGCCTTGGCCGTCTCAAAGTACATGGCCATTTCATAAGGTTCGCCATCCAGCGAGTTCAGGATCCATGTCTGAACGCGGCCATCGTCCCGCAGCCATTCCTCAGTGACTGGAGTTGGGGGATCCTGGGTGAGATGGGAGGCAAGGCCCTTGGCTTGAAGGACGCGACGGACAGAGTGCATCCAGGGCATGAAGTTTTTCTTCCCAGAGAGGGAGATGGTGGTGATGCGGAGCTCATCACGGAGCTCGTGGTTGAGGGCAGGTGGTGCGGCCTGTGTAGGAACTTCCGATGAGGCTGCCGAGGAGCCCATAGAGACCGGGAGGCACGGATAGAGACGAGCTTAGACCGCACGATCTGAAAGCAGAGGAAGCGGTTTAGAGGAGTCCGCGTCTGATTGCAGTAGACCAACAGCGGAAAGGGCGAGGCGACTCGTCCAGGTCGAGGTCGCAGAAGAACCCACGCAAGTTGGGCGAAGAGGAGACCACTGGCAGGCTAACGGTTAGAGGCCAGACCGCACACAGAAGGCGCTGACAGAGATCGCAGCGAGCAACGAGGAGACCGCGTGAGATTGACGCGAGGAGGTAGCGGGAGATCGCTACGAGGTCGCAGGAGGGCGCTGAAGATCGCTGGAGAGATCGGCAGAGGCGGCGTCTTGCGTGCACGAGAGATCGCGGGCAGAGAGATCGCAAGCGAGCAGAGTGTGTACTGGCGAGCTGCGACTGAGACCGCTACGATCAGAGAAGAGCAGGAGAGGCCGCTGTTGAGCAGAGGAACTGTTGGCGAGCTGCGACTTGCGAGCAGAGAGGAGACCGCGTCGATTTGAGAGCAGAGGGGAGACCGCTGCGACTTGAGATGAGGCCGGAGCGATCGCTGGCGAGCTGCGAGCAGAGGGGGGGGCGAGCAGAGGTAGCTCGCTGAGGAAGATCGCACGGGCGGTCTGAGAGAGAGACCGCTGGAGAGGAGAGCGGTCTGGCGAGCTGGTGGACTTGAGAGGACGATGGCGGGACCCACGCCGCAGATGGAATTAGCTATAAAACCCAGCAGAGAGGGAGGCGTGGGAGGCTGGGAGTAATGCGGGAGGTAGCGGCTGGGGGAGCGGTCTCAGGAAAGGAGACCGCCAGAAGTTGAGAACTGAAGGGTGGGCGGTCAGAAAACGGGAGACCGGAAAAAACGGATCGCTAGCTTTGATACCATGTAGAAAAGAGCGAATCTTGTATATATTTCTTGTATTGTATACAAAGAGAGTACATATTTATAGGAGAAAGAAGAGAGAGAGAAACCCTATACACAATGTGGGACTAAAGAGATATAGAAGAGGAGTAATTGGGCCACCAAATGGGCCAAACACATAGGCTATTTCAACAGTTCTTAATATATTAAAGCTCTTGTTTAACTTTGTTTTACTTCAAAGTAAATGTTATGTATATATATATATATATATATATATATATGTGTGTTTGCTGATTAATAAAATCAAACAGTAAATAAGCATAAATAATCACAGCAAAACAGAAATAAAAACATAAAACAAAGAAGCAAACAAAGCACATCCAGATGACGCAAGAATATATAGTAGTTCCCCTCAACTGGGTGCATCTACTCTTCTACCCCCTGGTAGGAATCCACTGGAGTTGTTGATAAGGTGCCCTCACACCAAGGTGTTTTTGTTCAGGTGTACATACACCAATGGAGGTTTGATCAGTTGCCCAATTCACCTATAAGCTTTTGATCAGGTGCTTATAAACCAAGATGCAGGTTTTTGCTAAGGTGGCCTGTCACCGGGAGTTAACTTTTGAAGGGAGTTATAACCCTTTACAAGATGGGAGAAATAAAGAAAACAGAAAATGTTATGTTGTTCTTCTCTTTCTAAGAAGACTCTTGATGAGGATGTTGAAGAGAGCTCCCCCTGTCTGATTTAATTTGATGACAGCTTGTGGATGGAGCTCCTTCTCTAGACTGCAATACTCCTCTTTTCTTCTTGCAGTTTAGATCCCTGAGCAAATAATATTGATTGGTGTCTCAGGATATAGATGATCTGCAAAGAAAGAGTTAGACAAAAAGAAGATATAATATAGTTTGATCGGCCTATTCTTTTTGCTCCTCTGTTTCTCTTCCTCTTTCTTTTCCTGTACAGCAAATATGATATGTTCTGTCTATCTATCTTCTCTGATCTTCTCTCTGAATATATAATCTGGAGATCTTGTGGCTAATTTGAATTCTTGCTGACAAGATAGGAAAGAGATAATCTCTCTTTTATTTCCCAGATCCTCGAGCAGACAAATTGTCGTCTTTGGCTTTTGCAACGGCTATATCTTTTAATGCTGCAATGGCTGTATTGTTAAATAATAAAGGCACCAATAAATATATATAGCAATATAAAATATTGCTTTATTTCGTCGATCTCATCTTGATTCGTCGACCTGTTAATTTCATTCTTTGAACGGAATGATTAAATAATCGAACTGAACATATTGTAATAATTCGTCGAGCGCCTCACTGAAGGTTCGTCGATCGCCTCTTTTCGTCGACCGCTGATCTGAGAATTCTGTTCGTCGACCGCTGTTATATTGTTGTTCGTCGACCGCTGTTATAATATAATTCTTAGAGCGCCGTTCGACATTCGCAGAGCGCCGTTCGACATTCGCAGAGAATATGTATAATATAATTCTTCTCTTTATTTTCTCAGCCAATATATATATATATATATATATATATATATTTCTTAGTATATTATTTATATATATATCCTTTGTATATTATATATATTATTGTATATTTCTTATTATATTATATATATATTATTCTTTTCTGCCTATTAATATATATCTTTTTCAGCCTTTTTTCTTAAATGAGATTTAATCTAAGTTATAATATGAGTTATGATAGAAACTTAGATACTAAAGGGGGATCCTAACTCAAATCAAAACTAAGGTTCCAACAACTTCACTAATTAGTGAAAGAGACAACCCTATACAAGCATAGAACATCAAAGCATGTAATGGACAAGCACGCTCTAAGACTGGATAGAAGGATCGTTACCCTTGACGATCGTTTCAGCGCAATGAATCAGAAATCTAACCGGTTGAAAAGACCACAACGGAACGCTCTCCGTGGATCTGAAATTGGTTTGCGATTTGGAGCTTCAGAGCTCCAACAATGATAGTTTATCTTCTTCTTCTTCTTCCTCTTTAAGACCAAGACTTAGCCAAAGCTTTTAAGTCAAAATAAAGGAGGAAAGTCACCGTTTGCCTATTTAGCATAACAGGGCGGCCTGTTCTGCTGTGTCTGATCACAATCCATGAAAGATTTAACGGCCCCGTTAGCTTTTAAGCGATGGTCTGATCTTATCTAGAACAGTCGACGTATCGCCGTGAACTCTCGTCGATATTTTAGTGATATCGACTGGAGCGCCCACGTTAGCGTCTAGTCGATGTTTTGTCGTCGAGACCTCTCGACGACACAGTCTAGCGTCACGACGACAAACTAGAGCTTCTAGTCGAATAGCTACCACCAGCGGTAGTACTACCGCTCTGCGTTAGCCGTCTAGTCGGCAAGCCGTCTAGTTGACAGACCGTCTCGTCGACAAGCCGTCTAGTCGATACATTACCGTCGGCGTTAACACTAACACCTAGCGCTAGTATTTGACTTGACGTCTGCACGAATTCAGCTCTTCGGTTAGAGCACCCTGGTCTTTTGGTCGAATTCTACCGCTGGCGTTAGCACTGACACCCGACGTTAGCTTTTGCTACCAGATTGCCTTGCTTTCTTCATTTGGGAAAAGCTGGGGTGTTACATAGATAGTCTACGGAAGGAGTCATGGAATAAAAATGCTACTTGCTTGGGCTTCATTTAATATTAGAGGAGGCAACATTCTTGTGGACTTGTGGTAAAGTGGCTAACAGGAGTGGTGGCATCAACGACCAGACCGGTCAACGTGATAAGCACCTAAGGAACTCGTCGACAACGGTACCAATGGAAGGAGAACATGGATTGTTGGAATTAGAGCCTGCTTCGTCAACCCTGGCTTCATCGGGATCTAGATTGCTTTGACGAGAATCGGGGCTGCTTAAATAAGAACTTGCTTTGTTGTCAATCAGAAGATCAGCGAGACCCTAGCGTTGTCGAGAACTGAGACTGCTTCAACGGGGCCCTAGCTTCGACAAAAAGACGTGGTGGAGGATCGATCGATTGGCGAGAGAGACGCGAGATTTGGCAAAGCAAGGTCAATGGAAGACAAGTGTCTTTGATTGTCTGTCAGACGGCTTCGAGCAAAGGTATTCACCCTAAGAGCGTTTTGATACCATGTTAAGGGTTTTGGAGGACTTAGATACCTCAATAATGGTCCAATAATATATATATATATATATATATATTAATTAATAAGGAAATTAGCAACTTCTACAGTGTTCGTGTGTGGACCGGTCACGCAAACTACACTTATTTCGTATTCTGTTCATATTTTGTTGGGAAAACCCCGTGATTTAACTTAACAAATTATATGAAAGTGATTTTATCTACTATGTTTGAATTACCCATTGTATAGTGAGGGTAATCAGGTCATTAGATGTCTTAGGATGTCACACTCAACATAGGGTGTCAGAACCAGATCAAAGGAAGCAAAATTGGGCTAAGTTAATATTTGCGTCGAATAGAATTCGACGCAACATCGAGTCCATATCGGCACTGCTCTGACTAGAAGTCCCTGTGATTCAACCCCTCTGTCGAAGTAACCCAAGTCGACGTTACGTCGAATAGATATCGACGTAGAGGTCAGGGACTTGTCAGAGTAACTAGTGAAGTCGACGCAGCTTCTACTTCAACTCGACGCAAAAGATGTCATCTGTCGAAGCTATCTAAAGTCGACACAACGTCGACTTCATCTCGACGCAGAAGATGAAGTTCAGAGCCAGGCAGATCAACTCGACGGATACGTCGATAAGATATCAACGCAACGTCGACTCACAGAGTTCAATCAGAGCAGAGATGAAATCGAAGCTACTTCTACAAAAACTCAAAGTTACGTCGATAAGAGAAGAAATGAATTCGACGCTACGTCGAATACAGTCTGAAAAAGTATATCTTTTCAGCTGTCTCTCTGATCCTTCTTTCATGGCCCACCTCCTTCAAGACCGTTCCCCAATGACTCAATAATTACCTGAAATAGAAAGGAGCATTAAAGAAGGACACAAAATGCTTCTTGAAACCATATTACTTGTAGGTGGACTGGCTGAGAATTAAAGAGGAAAGAAATAGAATATCATAAGAGATTACCTTTTCAAGGCATACCAAAAAGGAAAATGAATTTGAAATTGAATAGGGAGAATAAAAGGAGAAGAGAAAACAGAAAATAGATAGAGCATTAATCACAATCGGCTGTTCTTCTTCTTGCTGGGGTTTCCTCTTCCTCTCTCTCGCTCAGGAACCCTAACACAGAAAAGAGAAAATAAAGGAAAAGCTCTGTTGATCATCATCTAATAGTACAGAGGATCTGAGAGCTGCTCATCATCACAATCTCATAGCAGGCAGATTTCAATCAGCATGAGCACAAAGGATCTGACATACAAAGCACCTGCAATTCATCACTATCTAAAGCAGGGGCTAATCAAGAGCAGATTCTGTGGAACATAATAGTCTGCTCTTCATACAGTCCTCACAAGAATTCTGAGAACAGAATTCCTACAACCTTCTTTCCTCTCCTTCTTTCTCATTTTGTAAAAGAGTTTTATTAATCTCTCTTCAAAGAATTCAGTGGTTCAAGATCTCTTTATCAAAAGATCTGGTGGTTCAAGATCTCCTTATCAAAAGATCTGATTGTTTATGATCTCCTTGTCAAAAGATCAGTGGTTCTAAGAGTCTCCTTATCAAAAGGCTCAGGCACTGTGGTGCATCCCTACCAGGTGGTAGAAGAAGGGAGTACCCACATTTTGGGGAACCTCAATAAAAAATCTTTCTTCTGGTTGCCTATTTTCTGTGCTGTCTCTATAGCTAGTTTATTTTTCTATTTACTGCTTTTCATTACAGCATAAGTTTATTCTGCCTGAGATCTTTTGTGAGCATAAACCCTAGATTTATTTTATTGTTTCCACAGTTGAATAGAAATAAATTTAAATCTCTATTCACCCCCCTCTAGAGGATTCTCAGAGGCACACTGTGCACTTTCAATTGGTATCAGAGGCAGGTTGATTATTAAGAGGTTAACACCTTGATAAAAAAAAACATCATACTCTTATTTCTTTGCTATAAAAATATTTTATAAAGAAAATGAGTTCTAAGGATTATGCTTCCACAAGACCCCCAGTGTGCAACTTAAATTAGTTCACACTCTGGAAGGCCACGATAAAGCTTTATATGAATTCAATTGATGAAGACATATATAATGTTCTTCTCACGGGTCCCCCTGCTCCAGTCAGACAAAAGGAAGGAGAAACCTCAACAACTGAGGCTATCCCAAGAAAGGAGTGGACAGAGGCTGAGAAGAAGGTCAAGGCATGTGATGCCAAGACCATGAACATTCTGGTTTCAACAATGTCAGATGACATTTTCCAGAAGGTTGTTGAATGCCAATCAGCAAAAGAAATCTGGGATTCCCTCACCACAATGGTTGAAGGAAGTTCAGATGAAAGGAAGGACAGAAAGTTCCTTCTCATATCCCAGTATGAGAACTTAAAAAAAACTGAAGAATCTGTTGTTGATATGTATGACAGATTCAACATCATCGCTAATGAGCTCAGAGGATTGGGCAAGGAGATATCTCTAACTGAAATAAATGATAAAATCCTTATGTGCTTCCCCAACTCATGGGATTCAATAACATGGGCAATCAGAGAATCCAGATGTCATAGAGAGATCTCCACTGAAGCTGTGCTAGGAAAGCTTAAGTCATATGAGATGCTTCTGAAGAACAGAGCTGAGGCAGAAAAAAGGGAGATCTCTCCAGCTCCTGTTCAAAGGTCCCTTGCTCTGAAATCTGCTGAAGGAGAGTCCTCCACTCCTGAGGATGAAATGTTCAGTCTGCTGGCAAGAAGATTCAAGAAGTGGGTGAAGACTGAAGAATAAAGGAGAAGAGAAAGAGACTCAAAGCCTATATATGATAAGACTCCAAGGAAGAAGATCACCTGCTTTACCTGCAACAAGCCAGGGCACATTGCTCCTGAGTGCCCTCAAAAGCAAAGGAACTGGACCAGCACTAAAGATGAGAAGAAGAAGAAGAAGTCCTCCAGAGGGAAAGACAAGAAGAAAGCAAAGGGTTTCATTGCTGAAACCTGGAGTGATTCAGAAGTGGAAGAGAGCTCATCATCATCTGAGAGTGATGATGAAGAAGAAGCAGTAACACCCTGCATTATGGCTCTTGGAATGACATCAGATGATGAAGATGATCAGGTATCAGTTTTTGATGAATTTGGCTTTACTTACGATAATTTTAAAACTTGTTTTAAAGATTTCTGCATTGAACATCTTAGGGTAGAAAAAGAACTAAACATAGCTAGAACTGAACTAGAAAACCTTAAGAAAGATGAAATGCATCTAATCAATCAAAAACTAACAAATGAAATTAATAATAAATAGCTAGAATTGATTAAACTTAGAGAAGAAAATACACATTTAAAAGAAGAGCTAGCAAATGCAAAGGCCTTTGAGGACTCACTCAATGGGAGGAGTCAGAAGCTCAAAAACATCACTGAAAATCTCTCTATGAGATTTAACCACGTAGGGTTAGGAGCAGAGCCCTCCACCAGCTCAGAAGCACCTAGGAAACCTGCCTGGAAAAATCCAGTTTCCTTTGTAAGACCTAGTGATCATCAACCCAGTGAGAAGAGTGCATCAATTAAGGGGAAGGCTGCTAGTTATTCAGATAGGTTAAATAAACCCAACAAAATCCATCTGAATAAGAAAGAAGAACATTTAGGAAAGAACAATTTAGAGAAGTCAAATAACAATCACCTAAAAGCAAAAACAAAATCTAAGATAATAAGACACTCTGCTGATCTATTGCATTTAGACATATTTTATACTCATCTAAAGCATCAAAACAAAAGGTTTGGGAGAACCATTCCTTATCATCCCAAAGGGTTTCATGAAAGACCTTCCTATTCTTTCATTGAACCCTACAATGGTAAAAGCAAAGGGCCCAAGGTAACCTGGGTTCCTTCTAATGTTTGAATTATTTGTGCAGGGTTGGGAAGGATCCCACTCAGGAGAAAATTGAGTGGGAAGAATGATGTAGGTCATGAATAAGGAACAAAAGTCATTCAAGGGAGTAATTTCTATCTTGAATCCCCCTTAACACTTATAACATCATATTATGATTTATTTTCAATAAATAAAATTGCTGGGAAAAACAGCAAGAATCTTCTATAAAAAATAGATATGTTTATTAAGAGATGCGTCGAATAGAAGTCGATATACCATTGACTTCTACTCGACGCCAGTGTCGAGAAGTACGCAGAGCAGACAATTCGAATAAAATTCCACGCAGCGTCAAGTTCTTATCGACGCATACGTCGGCTTAACAATTGTTGATTAAGTTCGAAGTCACGTCGATTGGAATTCGACGTAACGTCGACAGGACTACATCGACTTGGGGTCTCTGAATAATCTCGAAGCTACGTCGAGTACTAGTCGACGCAACGTCGAGTACTAGTCGACGCAACGTCGATATATCAACGCGTGCAGAATTGCTTCTAGAAGCAATCTCGACACAGCTTTGCGCGCCAAATAATAAGTAATATCGACGGTGCGTCGACATAAACCCTAAGTAGCGGCGATTCATCTGCTTTTAAGCAATTACTGCGTCGAAACATTTACGCTTTCGAATACTCTTTCTCTTGCTCTCTTTGCTCTCCCGTGCCTCTTTCTCTCTCGTTTTCTTTGTGTTTGCAGGTACAATCAAAATCAAATGGCTCCACCAAAGGTGAACTCAGGATTCGATGTAGACATTGACTCTTTCAATGCGGCCGCAGAAAATTTCAAGGCCATCCTTGGTCTATTTGATTCTGTTGGATTAACAAAGCTCATCTCCACAAGATGTAAGATTCTAGAAGTAAAACTTACAGAATTTAAGGATACTGTTTCAGTGACAGATGGTGGTGCTCTCCAAGGGACAATATCTGGCCAAGACATCAGTGTATCTGAGGAGATTCTCTCCCAAACATTTGATCTGCCCACAGGGAATGATTCAGATGAACTAACAACAGAAGAAGCAAAAAATGTTCTAGAAATAATGCAGTTCAGAAAGGAGAAGCCAATTAATCTCAAAACGATTGATGTGACAGAAGAATACAGGTTTCTAGCTGACATTGTTGGAAAAGTCCTGTTATGCAAGATCTCTTCCCATGATGCAATTCTCAAGCAGCCGCTGCAGATTATGGGAGCACTTGTTCTGAAGAAGAAGATCAATTGGGGAAGATGCCTACTACGAATGATTGGGCATAAGTACTCCCACAAGGAGAATGCCTATATGAGAATAATGAGCCAAGTGCTCTTCAAACACTACCCAAGTATTTGCAAGTCAAAAGGAGTGCCCATTCCTCCTGGGAAAAAAATTACAATTGGAATCTTTTCCAAATGGACCAGACAAATCTCAAAGCCTGGTCAAGCTCAAAATTCTCCTCCTCCATCTCCTCCTCCACCAGACCTAGAAAGGGATCATCCTCTGGAAGACACCCCATCACAGCAGCAACAACAGCAACAACAACATCAACAACAACAGCAACAACTGCAACAACAACAACATCAGTTCCAATCCACCTCATTACCTGAGTCATCTTCACAATTATCCCATCAACTTCCATCCACCCACATTCCAGATCATCAGCATGCTCCACCTCCTTCACCTATTCATGTCTCACCAGAGTTCTATCAGCCTCTCTCCCCCATCCAAGAAGAACTCCCTCCATCACCTCCTCCATCTGCATCACATCCACCCACAATTGATCTTGAGCAGATCATTTCTAAGACTGTGGCCATTGCCTCCTCCACCTTTACAGATCAAGTGGCCTCTCAGGCTAGGAAGTTTGATAGAAAATACTCACAGATGGAGGGTTAGTTTTTAAGATTTCAAAGATCCTTTCAGAGCATAAAAGAATTTGTATCTTCCTCCATGGTGTCAATAGAGTTCTTAACCTCACTGGCCAGCAAGGTGAAGAAGGGAGAGAATATCTTAGAGGAAGAGAGACCTGTCCTTGACTTGAGTGGACATGATCAGGGAAATGCTGATAATGAGCCTGCTCCTGACAAAGTGACTACCTTCCAGGGAGCACAAATCCAGGGGGAGCCTGCAGATCAGGGGGAGCTCCCAGAAAAAGTAAATGATGAACAAATGGATGCAACAGTTCAGGGGGAGCTTGCTCCAGAAATATTGAATGATAAAACAGATGCACCTGTTTAGGGGGAAGCAAGTGACAAAGAGATGACAGATGTCATGCAGTTTCTGACAGATGAAGGGGAGCCTATCCCAAATGTCCAGAGGGATCTAGATGCAGAGATGGCTGCTGTAAGCACAGCTGCAGCTCAAGGTGAGACCCAAAATAAAGATCCATTAGATGAAGTTGTTCAGATAGCAGAGGAAGCTGCCCAGGAAGCTAGAATAAATGTACAAAATCAGGGGGAGCCTCTCAAAGACACTGCTAAAGAAGATGATGAGCCACTGAAGTTTGCCTCAAGAAAAGCCTCCTCAAAAGTATTCTCAAGAAAGAGAAGAACTCCTGAGAAGGATCTCTGAACTTCAGGTACTAGATGAATTCTTGGTTGTTCTGTGAAATTACATTTGGTGGGAAAAACAATGCTACACAATTTCTTGATATGAAAATCTGCTGTCTATAGTTTCAGTTGTTTCCTCTTTGTGTCTATGTTATCTAGCATGCATGTTTAATTATGCTATGAAATGTGAAAAATCACTTTACTCAAAATTGTAAAATTTGTTAAGATAAATAAGGAGAGATTGTTGGGAAAACCCTGTGATTTAACTTAACAAATTATATGAAAGTGATTTTATCTACTATGTTTGAATTACCCATTGTATAGTGAGGGTAATCTGGTCATTAGATGTCTTAGGATGTTACAGTCAACATAGGGTGTCAGGACCAGATCAAAACAAGCAAAATTGTGCTAAGTTAATATTTGCGTTAGAATTCGACGCAACATCGAGTCCATATCGGCGCTGCTCTGACTAGAAGTCCATGTGATTCAACCCCTCTGTCGAAGTAACCCAAGTCGACGTTACGTCGAATAGATATCGACGTAGAGGTCAGGGACTTGTCGGAGTAACTAGTGAAGTCGACGCAGCTTCTACTTCAACTCGACGCAGAAGATGTCATCTGTCGAAGCCATCTAAAGTCGACACAACGTCGACTTCATCTCGACGCAGAAGATGAAGTTCAGAGTCAGGCAGATCAACTCGACGGATACGTCGATAAGATATCGACGCAACGTCGACTCACAGAGTTTAATCAGAGTGGAGATGAAATCGAAGCTACTTCTACAAGAACTCGAAGTTACGTCGATAATAGAAGAAATGATTTGACGCTACATCGAATATAGTCTGAAAAAGTATATCTTTTCAGCTGTCGCTCTGATCCTTGTTTCATGGCCCACCTCCTTCAAGACCGTTCCCCAACGGCTCAATAATTGCCTGAAATAGCAAGGAGCATTAAAGAAGGACACAAAAGGCTTCTTGGAACCATATTACTTGTAGGTGGACGGGCAGAGAATTAAAGAGGAAAGAAAGAGAATATCATAAGAGATTACCTTTTCAAGGCATACCAAAAAGGGAAAGGAATTTGAAATTGAATAGGGAGAATAAAAGGAGAACAGAAGACAGAAAATAGATAGAGCATTAATCACAATCGGCTGTTCTTCTTCTTGCTGGGGTTTCTTCTTCCTCTCTCTCGCTCAGGAACCCTAACACAGAAAAGAGAAAATAAAGGAAAAGCTCTGCTGATCATCATCTAATAGTACAGAGGATCTGAGAGTTGCTCATCATCACAATCTCATAGCAGCCAGATTTCAATCAGCAGGAGCACAAAGGATCTGACATACAAAGCACCTGCAATTCATCACTATCTAAAGCAGGGGCTAATCAAGAGCATATTCTGTGGAACATAATAGACTGTTCTTCATACAGTCCTCACAAGAATTCTAAGAACAGAATTCCTACAACCTTCTTTCCTCTCCTTCTTTCTCATTCTGTAAAAGAGTTTTATTAATCCCTCTTCAAAGGATTCAGTAGTTCAAGATCTCCTTATCAAAAGATCTGGTGGTTCAAGATCTCCTTATCTAAAGATCTGGTGGTTCATGATCTCCTTGTCAAAAGATCAGTGGTTCTAAGAGTCTCCTTATCAAAAGACTCAGGCACTGTGATGCATCACTACCAGGTGGTAGAATAGGGGAGTACCCACATTTTGGGGAACCTCTATAAAAAATCTGTGTCTTTTGGTTGCCACTTTTCTGTGCTGTCTCTATAACTAGTTTATTTTACTATTTACTGCTTTACATTACAGCATAAGTTTATTCTGCCTGAGATCTTTTGTGAGCATAAATCCTTAGATTTATTTTATTGTTTCCACAGTTGATTAGAAATAAATTTAAATCTCTATTCACCTCCCCTCTAGAGGATTCTCAGAGGCACACTGTGCACTTTCATATTTCTCTCCGTGTACTCCCTCATCCTTTCCGGAGAGCCCAGCCACCCAAGCCTTTGCCGAGTTGCGCTAAGGTTCTTCTTCCCCTTGCTCGAGTCGTAGTACACGACGAGTGCAACCACGATCAGCAGACGACATCATCCACGGTCGACCAAAACCCTCCTGCTCGCGCAATATCTACCTTCGTACTCGCACTACCTACGTGGGGTCTAGGGCATCATCGTCACTCGAACTGCTCGCAACGCTCCCCTATTGAAAAACGTAAGTTCCGACCCGTTGCTCGCAGAGCTCCAGCCTCTTCCACACTTCCAAAGACCAGTTAGTCTTCTCCCCAGAAATCCGAACGCCGCTAGGTTCCGATTCTACCCGTGGACGTCTTTTCCCCTAAGCTCGCGACCCATGCTCGAATGTTGCAGACGGTGAAGTCGACTACCAAGCCTACTTTTCCCATCCTCGTCTACTTAAGTTGATCATTTTTTCAAATTTTCTGATACTCCAATGTTCTGCCCACCGTGAGGATCTGCTCTGTTCTTCCTGACAATATTGAAGAGGGAGGAGGATAAAATGGGAAGAGATGCATCAGAATGCCACTCAGGGGAAGGTAAGAATATATTTGTTTTGGTTGCTTTTTGTTATTACAACCATCAGAACATAATTCTCGCAGTATCTGCTCTATGATCTGATCCCATTTCTGAATTTTTTTGCTTGGTATTTGTTATAATTATTTATACTGAGTTGGCCTGTGGGAGGTTTTTGTTATATAAATGGGTAATTTTATCCGCTGCTTCATCTCCTTCATCTCACTGCCACCTGCGTGGAGGATAGAAGCTGTTGGAGGATAATTTAGCTACTGCTCTCATCTCCATCGCCCTTACTGCCCCTCTTCTCAAATGCATGCTTCATCTTCTCTTTCAAATCATCCACAGCTTAACCCCCTCCACCAACTCTGCTTTGATAGATGTTATAGTGCCGAAGCTTCTATCATTTTCCATGTCGAATGAGAGATCGACGCAATGGAGAGTTATACTGAAATGTTGAACGAGTTTCGTGCTAAATTTGGTTTTCCTAATTGTACATTACATATAGACCTCCGACAACGCAAATCAGGTAATACTAACTTAGAATCGTGACTACTGCTATTTCACTCTCGATGCTCACCTACTAATAACATGCGAGTCTTTCATTCAATCCAAGAACTATAATATAGTTCTTTAATTTCTAGTTTTTCATATTTCTTGCATGGATGGATATTTACTTTGTGATTGTTCTGGTTTGGTTTCTTTAACTTAGCCTAAGTGTTCAATTGTTAATGGAAATTGCCATATACTGATCCATTTCTAGAAAAATTTCATATTGGTCTAGGTCCTTAAATCAGTTAATTATTCAACATGGACTTGCCTTTGTTATTCCCTGCTTCATGTATTGATTGTTCACTTCTACCTTCTGGATCGTCATTTTAAGGAAACAACTAACCGGGATTGGACGTTTTCATATTTAGGTTTTCTCTCATCACCATCATATATAAAAGGACCTCCTTTTACTGAAAGATTTCATTCTTAAATAAATATGTATGTATATATGTGTGTGTGTGTGTGTGTGTGTGTGTGTCTATATAGTTAGAAATATAGGAAATACAACATTATCATCTAACATTAATGTTGAAGTGAGCATAGAAAATCGAGCTTGAGGAGCCTGCTAAAGGTCCCATAAGACTTACAAAGATGACAAGCCTAACCAATAGAGTGCCACTCCAAATGGTGTCATATAAAAATCCTTACACTTCACATCCATCTAAAAAACACATAATGTACCATAGTTGATAGTTTAGACCCACTTACACCAGATAAGACGTGACATTGGGTAGAGATACAAGATCTTATGTATGAATATGTTCCAAGGCTCTTAACTCATGCATAGTTGTCTGCCACTCAGATATGGTAACAACCTCATGTTATGTTTCGGCTCCCTGTTACAAGTTGTGACAAAATTTTTTTTGAAGTGCATGACTCAAGGTGGTGATCAAGGTCAAGAGATCAGGCGGGTGATGCCGACGACAATGAGTAGTACGACGCAAAGGTGGAGAATTGGAAGGATCCTGATCTACATGGACATGTGGAACAATAGGAGCAATGACAGTCCGTTAATAAACACAACCACCACAGTGTGTTCCATGCAATATTAATGGACTAGAGCGAATGAGGCGAGGATGGAATAAAGGTTGATCGGATGAAGCAGGTGGAGAAGGTGAAGTAGATAGAACATGTCTCAATGTCAAGAAAGACAAGAAGACGAGATGAAGCATAATATGAGTCCGTGAATCATTAGATAACGATTAGGCTTTGTGGATATCGTCTGTATGCGTTGGAGGTCGTCTTGCAATTTGTATATCTTTTCTATGATTACTTTTATTTATAAAGTCACGTTGACCTGGTTGTTGACTTTATCACCAATAATGGCTCGGATGTTGAAGTGTTGTGCAAGGATATATTCATCTATAGAGCTATCTCTATTTCTTATGCATTTTTTGAAATGTTTTGAAAAAATTTCCCATCATTTTTCTTGCTTTAAATATATCTTCATGCCATGTTAAAATTGTTCCCGCCTTCGTTTCTTTTTCATTTTTCTTTGCACAGTCGTGGATTCCTCAAGACTGGGCATTGTTGCTCTCAAAGTATAGTATTGGAAGTAACATCTCTCTGCATTTCGCTTGCTCATTTGGAGGCCAAAGTGGCATCGTTCAGGCAACCATTCCGAACAAGAAGTAGGATCTTCGTTGTTATCCTTGTCATAAAAGCATTTGAAGACAAAAGAGCCTCCTTCCTAGGGGACTCTTCTCATCTTGAAGAAGACACTCCCTCCTCTCCAATTGAAATATTTTCTAATATATATATATATATATATATTTATATATATATATTGCGCTTTTCATTCTGATTTTGTAGTGACCATTCTATGAGATGATTTGGGTAATGTGTATCCTTCTCCTAGCTTGTTGTTCTGTTGTAGTCGTTTCACATGTCACTAAAAAGGCAATTAATATTGAGGTGATAGTCATGCCTCAGAAGAATTGATCTTAGACAATGACTCGCTAGACCCACCGAGAAACTTGTTGATGGTGCTTAAATACTTAGCCTAAGGGTGTACTTCCTCTCCCGTTAGCGGTTGCTTTGTGCAGAGTTGCATTATGCTGTTTTTCCATCAATATGTGAGCTGACAATTTCAATCTCTCGTTATGGAAGGATTGAGGGGTTATTATGAAATAGCTAATTATACAACCCTCATTTTTGAGACACCTTTGTTTGGTTATCATCAGCATCCCAAACATCAAGTTTCTCCACCGTAAAGGGGGTGAAAAATATCTTAGGGATCATCTAAATTTTGGTAGAGATAAAAGAAGTGTGAAGATCATGTTTTAAGCTTCTTTGAATTCGAAAATTTTGAAACGAACAGGTGCTTGAACTCGATATAACTGGTGATACTTTTCGCGGGTAGATTGCAGAACCATTGCGCCACTGCATTTTCTAATATTGAAGATAACAACTGACGTGATGCCAGAGAGATGATGATTAACAATCACGAATTTGAATCTTCTAACATGAACATCGAGGTTTCCATCAAAGATGGGGACCGCCCCAGATGGAGATTGGTTGGTTCTAATGGAAGTTAGCATCACCTCTCGACACAGGCCTAGTTTGCGTAGTCGATTCTATTCCCACACCTTCATGAATCGCAAGAATGTAATTAGTGATTTTTATCAACTTTGTTGCAGATTGCAATGATTATATTTACATGCTGGATGTTGAATTTGGGGAACATGTTTTTTTCTCTTGGAAGGAAGTCGTCGTTTCCATTGCGATCTCCCTTTCCATAAGATGACTATGATTGTCTTGACGACATCTCTTGCGTTCTTCAATTTTTTATCGTGGATAAAGAATTCATCCCGATGAGTTATTCTCTCGCTTTCCCTCGGAGTAATTTTTTTCTATCCCCTCTGGATGACGGTTGCTTGGTGGATAGTGTGGTACGCCGTCCTCTCCATCAATATGCAAGACAACAATTTCTATTATATCGACGTGGTAGGACGAAGACAACCCTTGTTGTAGCACCACCTTTGCTTGACGTCATCCATATCCGAATATCAAGTTTCATCACCTTAAAATAGTTGACAGAATATCGTTGCGCTCATTTACCCTTCGGCAAAGTCAAAGAGGTTTGACCGGGCCTCTTTTAACCTTTTAACCGGTGAAGTTGGAAATCAGCAGGCGCTTGAACTCGGCATAGCTTTTACGTAGGTACATTGACAAAACTAGTCTACCGCTGCATTTACCATTGTTGAAGATAACTGGGACTTAGCTCTTTCAGATAGATGGCAACTAGCAATCACGGATTTGAATCTTTTAACATAGCCACTGATGTCTATAATTTTTGTGTGTGCGATTAATTTGGCTTTTTAAAATTACTCGGTATGTGTTACTTTGAATCCTCGTGATAAGGTCCAATTCTTTGTCTTCATCATAATCATCGGCCTCGTGCTGTCATGGAAGGCAAGTTAGTAGATGCCTTTTGCCGTTGGGCGAATCTTCCAGACGCAATGTCGTGATGAGAAACAAACGGTTAGATGTCAAGATTATCAATGTCCGAAGGAGCGATGTTTACTTGAATTTTTTTAAAGATCTTCCCTGGTGGCGAAGCCAATGGAGCCCGTGTTGGGTTTATTTCTATTGTTTGGGTTTGCCATGCTACTTTTATACCCCTTTGATGCAATTCTAGGCTCACTTCACCTTTAAGAGTATTGAAACCCAAATTGTCCTTGGAGAAATGTAGGCAAAAAATTGTTATAGGGCTCAATGAAATAAGAGAAAACTGAGTTGTATTTTGTATGGAGGACCCAAAAGCATGAAGAACTTTCCCTCAAAAACCAAGAATTGATTATGGGAAGCTTTTATAGGAGAAGCATGAGATTAAAATTTTTTGAATCCTTTTCTCCTCGACTCTACAAATATTTATTGACTGGAATAGTAACTATCGCTTTACCTCTATCATGATTGTGACCTGTAATTATGGGATTCATGCTCATTTAATTTCGTATAATTTCTTTGATTGTTCGCCAATTCTATTTGTAGATTTTTTACTCTCTGCATTTAGAGTGTTATGAAAAACCTCTTGATTTGGTTTATCAGATTAAGTATGTGATTTTGGAATGCCTTATAATTGTCTAGAAAGGCTATTTATGTAATTTATGCAAGCAGGAAAAAATGTCGATATTGAAGGCCGAATAAAGCAAAGGGAAAACGTCGACAGAATGCTCCGTACGTCGAGAAGTATTCGACCCACGTAGAAGAGCTAAGGCAGCATGCGTCGAGTTCTTTGAAAGCTTTGCAGAAGAAGTCGATGTTCAGAATAACAAAAATCAGCTTACATTGATTTCTTATACACATAGAAATCAACGTACGTCGAGAAGTAATCAATGGTTTGTTAAACTTACGTCGATTTCTCTCTGAATGATGGATAAAGCAGTGAGCAGATTAAGACCGTGATTGTTTTTCAGATATAGCCGTTGGTGATCCTCTTAAGGAAAGATATTATATTGAATCTGAAATGAGAAGGAAAGTACTAATTCAGATGGACTCCTATATATAGAGAAGATGCAAACCATGAAAGGTAAATTGACAGATTCGAGGAACTGAATTAGAAAGATCGTCTTCTTCTCTCTCTTACACGATCTCAAGAAAGACTCATCTTCTCTCTGAGTCACATTCTTCTTCTTCTCTGAATTTGAAAAAGGTCATTCTGTCGCAAGTGATGAGTCCAATATTTATAGTGTTTTATGGACTCATCCGGGCTAGTTTTCACGCACATGCACTTCACTTTTAGTTCATTATTGCGTAAATTTCACTTGAACACATTTCTTCACTAAGTGCACCATTTCAGCCCGTTGTGGTGTGCAATTGCACACTATATTGCTGGGAATAAGCACATGGTGCTTCCCATTGTATTTCTATTATTATGCTTGTGCTGGAAGTGTATTCCCAGCGTGTGTTTTGGCTGTGTTTGTGGGCAGATCTCTATTTTGCCTGAATTCATGTCTGCATGAATCGCACGGTCGTGCGTTTTCTTGACGCACGATCTCTGTGATCGTGCGTTCATAGTTGTTGGTAAAATGGTAATCTAGATTTGCTTGTGCGTTTTACGCACGATCGGTTGCGATCGTGCGTGAGTAAAATGCACGAGCCCCCTGTTTGCCTGTTTTCGTTCAATCGGAAGTTGCCCGTGCGTTTTTACGCACGGTCGGATTCGACCGTGCGTGAGTAAAACGCACGAGCGCGTCCTCCTTCTCTGGCCATTCTGCACTAGGTTTAAGTTTCTCACGGTTCACGCACGGTCGTGCGTTCGACCGTGCGTGACCAAATTTTTGATCTTTTTCTATAAAAGTTGCAGTTTTCAATCTAATCGGGAACCCGAACAGCTCCGCGATTTCTTCCACCGAAAGGGGCCGACTGCTCCGTTTTTCTTCTTCCAAGGGAGGGTATCGCTTCATAGTGTTTCCCCATCATCCTAAGCTCTCAAGAAGGTGATCTCCACTCCATATTAGCCGGATTGCAAGGAAGAACGAGGGGATTGACGTGGACAACGTAGACACTCGAGAAGACGGGCTAGAGGTGGTGAGAGCTTCAGAGATCCCGGACGCAACCGATGAATGGACTGTAGGACATGGATTGACAACCCAGTGCATCCTCCCATTTCTACGGCATAGTCTCGATCATTGTTTGTATTTCTACCCTTATTTTCCTCTTTTAAGGTTGTGTGGTATGAAATCACCTATACTTTGATGATGAACCTTGCTTAAACCTATTTTAATTGCTATTTGCTTTCATTATGCTTTTATGAAAGTTCATTGTGTTTATGCTTGGTGTGTGGAATCATTATAGAGTGGTATGCCTATGATCTTGGTTGAGCTTTGTCAGATGTGAATGCAACCCTCCTTTCCGCAAAGTGTTTTCACTCCATCCGGTTGACTACTAGTCCATCCACGTTGCGAAGCGGTGCTAACGGCCCGTGTAATCCATCAGCCTAGCTAAGAGGTGCTAACGACCCTCAAACCTTTCCACCAGTGCGAACCACTCCATCCTCTTGCCTTCTCGCCCATCCCCCTAGCGAAGCAGTGCATAGCGGCCTGCATAGTTTCCATCCACCCGGTGAAGCAGCGCATAGCGGCCTGCATAGGAGTAGTTTAGTTTCTTTTCTTTTATTTTTCACAATCCAAACCAAACCTCTCGCATTCCATCTGATTAAAGGACTTCAATCTCAAGTCCTTCCTCAAAAGTAAACTCCACTTTACTGTGTTCCTTCGAGATCGATACTCGGGGATTCACTCCTCGTTTTATATTACTTGAACGATCGGTACACTGCCGTTTTGTGTCGCAGTCTTGCTACCGCCTATAGTGTTGTGCTAGATCTGCGCATCAAGTTTTTGGCGCCGTTGCCGGGGAACACAGTCGTGTGAGTTTCTGGAGAGGAAGTCGAGAGATAGAAACCCTTTTCCATTTGTTTATACCATTTTCTTCTTTGTTTTAGTTCTTAGAATTTGTAGTTTTAAATTTATTAATTCTTTATCTATTTTGTGATTTATCTAAAGCAGACATTAATTTTTTATTATTTCTTGCGTGTAGTTAATTTTTGCAAAGAAATTTTATCTGTTGGTGAATTATCCCCCGCTACACCATGTATTCGGCTTTCAATATCCGTTGTAGATGGTGTGGAAATCATAATCATTCTAGTGATAAATGCTCCACTGGAGATGGTGAGCATAATTCTCGAGGCCCAGTATATGGAGCACCGTTCTCTTACGGTACTTCATACGCCGTACCCAAGTCTTATGGTCACTCTCCTTCACCCCATTTACCGTTTTCATATTCCTCTCCGGCCCCGTCTGGACCGAGGAATAATGGAAAACGGTGTTTGTGTTGTCATAGCACTGAACATGTGTTGAAAGATTGCGCAGAATTTCAGCGCCAGATGGTGGAGGATGATGAAACTGATGTTCGTATCATTCCATCCACCTCTCATTTGGGTGCTCATTCTGATTCTGATGATATATTCGCAGTACCACCTTGTCTATGGGGGACTGCTGCGGATTTCCCCATCAGACTTTCTGCTGATCGGTGTGACGACATGGTGGAGACTTCTCTCCCGACGCATTCGTCACTCCGTTTGGATTCACCCCCGGAGGAACCTGTGCACATTTTCTCTGATGATGTTGTTACCTATGTTCCTCCGCTATCTTTGCAAGAACTCTCTATACCTATTTTTGGTGAGTTGGTTGATGATGTTAGGCAGGAAGTTAATTTGAAGCCTGTGGATGCGCCAAAGTGGGACGACGATGTTATTCTCTCCGATGGGGAGTGTGACTCCTTGGAACATGATGACGCACCGAGGTGGGATGAGGAGGAAACCATTTCTGATGAGGAAGTTTGCACTTCCATATTGGATGAGGAGGTCCAACTCAACACCGAGGACCTCGAGCTTTCAGACTGCCCTCGCTATGACTCATATGATACCGACAGTGATCTATGCTTGGATCCTGCTGGGAGTGAGACTGGGACCACTCCCCCGATTGATGTTTATTTAAGTTTTTCTTCACTTTTATTTCCTGACCCCCCTTCATCATTTGAGCCTGTGCAGGTTGAGTCTTCACAGGTACTCAAGGAGGACTTGGAGCATTTTGCTCAAGTCAATGATGAGTGTATCCTCTTTTGTAAGGAGGTTGATCCCTCCTCCATAGAGGAAGCCTCATTCATTGCCTTCTCCTCCTTCCACCTCCCTGAAGACGACACCTTGTTGGGCAAGGATGTTTTTAGTGAGATTTGTGAGGAGTACTCCTCCTCTTCTTACTTTTTATTCCCTCTACCTGTGACGAGCAGACATTATTTATATTTAGGTAGAGGAGTAACTGTTCTCGGTACCCGCTACCGACACGCATATCAGAATAGTTACCTGTTCATTTCCTTTTTCATACTCCCATTAACTAGAACTGTTTTAAATTTGAATAAGTCGTGCTGGGAAGACAATAACCCCAGTAGTTATCTTACTTTTCTTGCAATTTCAGTTTATCTAGTTTGTTTAGTTAGTTTTACTTTATTTTAGTCTGTATATTTTCTTTTGTTTTTGCGGAGCTCACCCCTGCAGGTCCTTCTTTTGGATGGCGGATGCTGCAGCTTTTTCTTAGTTTACACGCCAATCTTCTGGTATGCTCATTTCTGAGCATGGGTAATGTTTCTTCCCCTAGTCTTTTATTTAATTTTCATGGTTACGTCATTTGTGTCTATTGCTTAGATTAAGTCTGGGGGAGAGCCGCTATGTGTTACCCACTGCACGTGCACATATCATTTGCATACTAGAAGTATATTAATCTCATTTATTTAGTATTGTTCATCTTCACAGCACACCACAACACCCACTTGAGCACGCGCTTATTTGTCTATGCGTCTCGGGTAAATATTATTTTTCTTTGTGATTGAAAGATCGTGATGCTGACATAGGATTGAGTGGCGGAGTAACATGGTGACTCTAGCAGTGCTCCTAGTCGAGTGCTCGCGCATCGTGTTGAAATTCTTGTAGAATTAGCTTTTTCTCATGCATTTAGTTTTATAATTTTCCAATTGATGAATATTGTTTATTCTACTCGTATTTCGCGAATCCAGTTGAATCCGATGATAGTGTAGGTGCGTGTGTAGACGATTGCTAGTGATGTATTGTTCGAGTCGGGAGGAAGGATATTCTTTCTCGGTGGCTAAGAACTTGCCCCTAGCGACTCTCGGAGCATGGGTATAGGTTATTTCATTTGTGCAAGTGTGATATAGGCCATTCCTTGGCCCGGTTGAGCCTTTGCACCATTCCTAAACGCTCTATCCTTACTTAGCCCTTTTGTGCCTAATCCCTACCATTTGATTCAGCTCCACCTTCAATTCACCAAAGTCAAAATGACTATCCTAATCGCACACCAAATTCTGAGCTCAAGCAATTTGTGCATTTAAAAATTGGGTGTTGAGGCTGTGTATATTTGTGGTTGTGGTGGCAATGCGTTATTGAAAATATAGCTGTGTTTGTTATTATATGTGCAAAGTTATAATTTTAAAAAGAGAAAAGAAAAAATGTGAAAAGAAATGAAAGTAAAAAAAAATGTGTAAAGCAATGTATTTGGGAATAGGTGGTGTACACACCCCATAGTTTCATGTTTAAGTCTGGGGGTGTGGTGTACACATTTTTCATTATTGCCGGGATAGTGTTTTTATTGCGAGCTCATTTAGGTTAGGTGTGCTAAGCCCCCACGTTTATCATTGTTTACCGCACCGTGGCCTAAGCCTAAATCATAACCTAAAAGTCCTATTGATTCGCACCCTGAACGTAACTAGTGCCGTGGAGAGTGTGAACGGGCAAGCTTATGGCCATCGTCATTGATGGATTTCTTTGGAGTTTGTCCCGATCCTCGATCTCTGGCAATATTCCACTTAGTGATCGAGCTACTTTCACCCTACGCGTGATTGAAGGATTCACCACGATTCAAATTATGAGTAGCAATAATAAGTAGAAACACAATTTAGAAAATTCTAATCTATTTCGCATGTTTAAAAGGTTTTTCTACTAAAATTTCAACGCGCGCGTGTAAGCGACTTCGCATTGTACTTCGCATATTCAATTACTTTGCAGCTTATGATTTTTCTACTCCACATGAGAGAGAGTTTGCTCGGGACGAGCAAACGAGTAAGTCTGCGGGTGTGATGAGTCCAATATTTCTAGTGTTTTATTGACTCATCCGGGCTAGTTTTCACGCACATGCACTTCACTTTTAGTTCATTATTGCGTAAATTTCACTTGAACACATTTCTTCACAAAGTGCACCATTTCGGCCCGTTGTGGTGTGCAATTGCGCACTATATAGCTGGGGGTAAGCACATGGTGCTCCCCATTGTATTTCTATTATTATGGTTGTGCTGGAAGTGTATTCCCAGCGTGTGTTTTGGCTATGTTTGTGGGCAGATCTCCATTTTGCCTGAATTCATGTCTGCATGAATCGCAAGGTCGTGCGTTTTCTTGACGCACGATCTCTGCGATCGTGCGTTCATAGTTGTTGGTAAAATGGTAATCTGGATTTGCTCGTGCGTTTTACGCACGATCGGTTGCGACCGTGCGTGAGTAAAACCCACGAGCCCCCTGTTTGCCTGTTTTCGTTCAATCGGAAGTTGCCTGTGCGTTTTTACGCACAGTCGGATTCGACCGTGCATGAGTAAAACGCACGGGCGCGTCCTCCTTCTCTGGCCAGTCTGCGCTAGGTTTAAGTATCGCACGGTTCACGCACGGTCGTGCGTTCGACCGTGCGTGACCAAATTTCTGATCTTTTTCTATAAAAGCTGCAGTTTTCAACCTAATCGGGAACCCGAACAGCTCCGCGATTTCTTCCACCGGATGGGGCCGACTGCTCCGTTTTTCTTCTTCCAAGGGAGGGTATCACTCCATAGTGTTTCCCCATCATCCTAAGCTCTCAAGAAGGTGATCTCCACTCCATATTAGCCGGATTGCAAGGAAGAACGAGGGAATTGACGTGGACAACGTAGACACTCGAGAAGACGGGCTAGAGGTGGTGAGAGGTTCAGAGATCCCGGACGCAACCGATGAATGGACTGTAGGACATGGATTGACAACCCAGTGCATCCTCCCATTTCTACGGCATAGTCTCGATCATTGTTTGTATTTCTACCCTTATTTTCCTCTTTTAAGGTTGTGTGGTATGAAATCACCTATACTTTGATGATGAACCATGCTTAAACCTATTTTAATTGCTATTTGCTTTCATTATGCTTTTATGAAAGTTCATTGTGTTTATGCTTGGTGTGTGGAATCATTATAGAGTGGTATGCCTATGATCTTGGTTGAGCTTTGTTAGATGTGAATGCAACCCTCCTTTCCGCATAGTGTTTTCACTCCATCCGCTTGACTACTCGTCCATCCACGTTGCGAAGCGGTGCTAACGGCCCGTGTAATCCATCCGCCTAGCTAAGAGGTGCTAACGGCCCTCAAACCTTTCCGCCAGTGCGAACCACTCCATCCGCTTGCCTTCTCGCCCATCCGCCTAGCGAAGCAGTGCATAGCGGCCTGCATAGTTTCCATCCACTCGGTGAAGCAGCGCATAGCGGCCTGCATAGGAGTAGTTTAGTTTCTTTTCTTTTATTTTCCACAATCCAAACCAAACCTCCTGCATTCCATCCGATTAAAGGACTTCAATCTAAAGTCCTTCCTCAAAAATAAACTCCACCTTACTGTGTTCCTTCGAGATGGATACTCGGGGATTCACTCCTCGTTTTATATTACTTGAACGATCGGTACACTTCCGTTTCGTGCCGCAGTCTTGCTACCGCCTATAGCGGTGTGCTAGATCCGCGCATCAAGATTTTGGCGCCGTTGCCGTGGAAGGAGGACGCGCCTTCGAAAAAAGAAAAAATGAATAAAGAGTTGTTGATTGTTGTTCTATCTTCCTCTCAACAAGAACAACCGATTAGATTCTTTTCATCTGCTTCATCCATCCACTATAAAGTGTTTTAAGAATCCCTCTCTAAATGTTTCAGTAATATAGTTTCAAAAATTCTTCTCTAAAGGATTCAATAATAGAGTTTTAAGAATCCCTCTTTAAAGGATTCATAGATAGAGTCATAAGAAGCCCTCTTTAAAAGAGTGCAGTGGTTCTAAGAATCTCCTTATCAAAAGATTTTGTTGTGGTTCAAAGAGTCTCCATCTCAAAAGATTTAGCACTGTATAATGAATTCTTACCAAGTCGTAGAAGAGAGGGCGTACTCAGATTTGAGGAATCTCAATAAAAAATTTGTGTCGTCTAGTTGGTCTACTTTATAACTTAGTTTACTATACTGCATAATCTTTTATTACTGCTTTTATTATCTGTGGCATGTACTGTGATTTGTCTATCTCAAAAGATTTAGCACTGTATAATGAATTCCTACCAAGTGGTAGAAGAGAGGGCGTGCTCAGATTTGTGGAATCTCAATAAAAAAATTGTCGTCTAGTTGTTCTACTTTATAACTTAGTTTACTATACTGCATAATCTGTTATTACTGCTTTTATTATTTGTGGCGTGCAAGCTTGTAGATGTCGGCCGACATGTCCGACATGTCGGCCTTGTCATTTTTGAGGAGAAATCGCAACGTTAGCGACACAGATGAGAAAAATGGCGTTTTTCAGTATGGCGACCGACATGTCGGACATTTCGGCCCGTCATGTCGGTTTATGACGTCTTATGACGGCGACATTAGCTATGAACATTTATTTTTAATTATCACCCTATTAATGGCTAATAGCACCCACAAAAATACTAAAACCCCATTTATTTTCTCCCGGTTCACTTCATTTCTCGAACCCGTAAAACCTAAAATCCGATTATATAATTAAAATAATATATAATTAGAAAATATAATTACCATCTATTATTAAAATCCGACATCCGACATAATTAAAAACATATAAATATATATATATATATATATATAATTAGAAAAAATAATTAAAAAATAATTACCATCTAATTTAAAACATATATATATATAATTAAAATCCGACATTTTGAAATGTCCCCGATATATCCCCCGCAATCCGACATCCGACATAAAAAATCAAAACCGACATGAGTCCGACATCCGACATCTGCAAGCTTGGTGGCGTGTACGGTGATTTGTTGTGTTGAAAAGATTTTAAATCTTTATTCACATTCCTTTAGAGTAATTCTCTATTATTATTCTGTACTTTCAAGTGGTATCAGAGGGATGTTAATCAGAAAAAAGTTAACACCTTGATTAATCAAGATCTTCATATTTGAAAATTAGCTCTTTGTCAAATTTTACAAAATCATGAGTTCTACACAAATTGGATATTATGCCACAACTAGAACACCAATGTGTAATTTATATAAAATTTATTTATGAAAATTTAGAATAACATTGTATATGAATTATATTGATGAGGAAATATTTGATTTTTTGCTCACATGTTCATATATTCCTACAAAGCTGAACATCAATGAAGTAATAGTGTCAAAGCCAATGGTTGAATGGAGTGAAGGAGGCAAGAAGGTTAGGTCTTGTGATGCCAAGACTATGGACATTGTAGTCTCCACAATGTCTGGTGACATCTACCAAAGAGTGTTAGAATGTCGGTCAGCAAAAGATATTTGGGAATCTCTAATGGGTATTGGAGAAGGAAGTTCATATGAAAGAAATGACAAAGTCTGTTTTGATTTCTCAATATGAGAATTTCAAGAAGAATCAAGAAGAGAGTGTTGCTGACATGTACCAAATATTTAGTCTGATTGTTAGTAAACTAAGAGGTCTTCACAAGGAAATCTCACTCACTGAGATATATGACAAGCTGCTAATGTGCTTCTCAAGCTAATGGGATTCTAGAATCTGGGATATAAGAGAATCTAGATGCCACAAGAAGATCACCACAGATGCTCTCTTCGACAAGTTGAAGTCATATGAGATGCTCCGCAAAACAAGAGGAGAAAGTGAGTTAAAGAGAAGGTTGCCTCCACTCCAAAGGACAAGTCCATAGCATTGAAGGTTACATATGATGAAAGCTCGACTCTTGATGATAAGTTAATGAGTCTGGTGGCCAAGAGATTCAGAAAGTGGAACAAGACCGAGGACTTCAGAAAAAGCAGTAGCAACTCCAGAGATAAGCTAAGATTTCATAAAACTCCATCTAATGATATTATCTGCTATATTTGCCAGAAGGCTGGACATATTGCTTCATAGTGCCTAGGGAATATCAAAGAAAATCTCAGAGAAAAGAGTATAAAATCAAAAATTACTCTAGAATGAAAGGAAAGAAGAGTGAAAAATGCTCACTGCTGAAACATGAAGTGAGATAGAATCTGAGTCCTCCTCTAGTTCTGAAGGTGAAGCTGAAGAAAGTGACAACATTTGATGTCATTAGATCTTCCTGTTCAGGAAGATGAGATAATAGATCTAGAAAATTTTGATTTTACATTAAATGAATTTAAAATTGCATTTGAAGGATTTGGCAAAGACCAATTGGCTACAGAAAGAAAGATCAAAATACTGCTAGATGAAAACTTCTCTCTTCAAAATGAAAGTAATTATGTTAAAACAAAAAAGCTTCATCAGTAAATCAACTTGAAAAATGTGTATCAACTTAGGATTGATAGTACTTTTCTTAAAAGAGATAAAGATAGAACTATATATCAAAACAGAAATTTAAGAGAAGAATTAACTAAAGCAAAGCAATTTGAGGATAGTCTCAATGGTAGAAGCCAGCAGCTTAAATCCATTTCTTAAAATTTGTGTATCAGATTTAAGAACTTGAGCTTAGGAGTTGATCCTACCACAGAAAAATTTTTTGGTCATATTCCAGCTTGGAAGAATCTAGTTGCTTTCATCAGTGAAAGGGGGAAGAAGCCAATCGACTCTACAAACATTTCTTCTACCTCTCAAAAGAATAAAATAAATAAGAAAAATAAAAGAAGAAATTACAAAAAGGCTCCCATGAACATTCGTTCACAAAGAGCTGTACTTTTAATTATATTTAGCGCACGTCGAATATTAGTCGACGGACGGCTGAATATGCGTCGAATACTAATCGACCCACGATGCAATATGCGCAGATTTATTTTCAGAGCATGCCTTTCAGAGAAAATTTTGGCTCTTTTTATAGAGGTAATTCATATCCAAATCAACCCGCTTTTATAAAAAGGAAAGGTGCATACAATAAATTTGATTGTTTTTGTTGTCATCAAATCGGACACTTTATAAAGGATTGTTGGTTTAATCAATCAAAAATCACAAATGATGCTCCCTACTACATTTATCCTAATAAATCAAATTACTGGTTGAACTTTTTTTATCAACAAAAGTTTGAACTTAAGATTATGCCCCTTTTCAAATGCATAATTAAATGAATAGGATCAGTAAATTTGTTGCTCCAAATTTCCAAAATGTTATAATGCTCTTTAAGAATAAATTTAAAAGAAATAAGTAAATTAAAAGCTAAAATGTTAAAATCTGTACGTTGAATAATAATAGCAAATTCGTCAAAGACATCTAGGCTATAGTAAAATGAGAAAATGAAGTTATTCAATCTTAGCATTTACTGGTTTGAACTTCGACGAACATCGATTTCCATTCAGCTCTGAAGAAGTACTAGCCTCCTCTAATAATATCTAGCTTAACATCGTCTACGTCGTTTTCCCTCTGTCTAGCCAGACCACTTAAAACAAAATAATTAAATCAAGAAAAATATATCACTAACTCTTCCTATAGAAGTCGTCTCTTCATTCTCCCGCCATTCTCAAGCTATCGAAAGAATGAATTCCAAGCTTTTTAAAATTGTATTTCTCAAGCTATCGAAAACATGAATTCCAAATCGACATTGGTCTCCAAAATTAATATAGAATTCTGGCTTGATTTTAGATCTTTTGAAAACTGTTGACAAGTATCAGAAGATTCTTGATCTTCTAAGAAGTAATCATCTCGAGGAATTGATCCATTCGACAAAAAGCTACATAGAGAAGAGGTTAGTCAATTTTATAGAAGTGCGTCTATAAGAGACATTTCAAGCATTAAAGCTATAGTATGGAATAATGAAATCATCCTAGAATCCTCAACTGTCTCTCAGCCTTTTGGTTTCCCAGAGTAGCAATAATATTGAGTCTACTTAAGTGAAAATGGAAGAAGCCCTAGCTATGATGGGATGTCGTGGGAAGAATACTGTTGACATAACCAAATCAGATCTGCTAGAGGAGTTCAGCTTTCTTGTCTATATAGTTGGAAGTAATCATGTGCTGCAAAATGATGATTCATAATGCCATCACCGAAGACCAGCTAAAGTTAATGACAATCAGTGTGCTTGAGAAGGACTTCGACTATGGTAAGTTAGTACTTAAGTGCTTGATTGAGAAAATTGGATCTGCCACAATCCATTTTGGCAGGATACTGAGCATTATTCTATCTCAATCATGTTCTTGTCTGTGCATTTCCAATGATGTAGACCTACCTGCAAGAAAATGTCTATCTTATCCTCCACAAAGAAAGAGGAAATTTATTCCCTCAAATCCTTCCTCTCGAATACCTCTTTCATCTCAATCACCCTCTTCAGAAGATAAAATTCGTAATGCTTCTCCTCATAACAAAACCTCCAGTTCTTCATTTAAATCTATTCCAAATTGCCAAGATGATCTTATGGAAATGTTCTATTATTGAAGGATGTTTTAGGAAGGGTTAATGAACTATTTGAATTTGTTGATATCAAGTTCAAAGATCTTCGGAAACAAGTTGATGACTTGATGATTTGTCAACCTCAGCTCAGACTCCTATTACCACGGAGTTCTTGACTTGATTAATGAAATCAAGAAGAGGAGAAGGTCCATGTCCATGAGTCTGAAGGTGATTACTTGGGGGAGAAGACCCATGAGTCTGAAGGAGATGAGTCTACCAGGTGGAGAAAAAGGCTAAGAAGAAGTGTAGACATGGGAAAAGGGAAAGTTGAAAGCAAGAAAGAAGGTTGTTATTCAAATATGAAGTCTAAAGAAGGAAGTAAGACTTTCAGGGGGAGAGCTAGGTAAAAGGTATAATTAAAATTCTCAGGAGGTGGTGTTTTGGGGTTCAAGGGGAGACATTAAATTTTTGTTTGAAATATTATTATTCTGATTCTCCTCTCTGCTAATGATGTTTGGGGTTGCTGAACAATATTTTTGTTTTTTTTGTTGAAAGACGGCAGTGACATATATACCCTTATGTTATATGTTTTATATCTTAATATTCTATTCTGAATGCCATGAATGTTATTATTCTACTCTGAATGCTAAGAAGAAGTGTAGACATGGGAAAAGGGAAAGTTGAAAGCAAGAAAGAAGGTTGTTATTCAAATATGAAGTCTAAAGAAGGAATTAAGACTTTCAGGGGGAGAGCTAGGTAAAAGGTATAATTAAAATTCTCAGAAGGTGGTGTTTTGGGGTTCAAGGGGAGACATTAAATTTTTGTTTGAAATATTTTTAATCTGATTCTCCTCTCTGCTAATGATGTTTGGGGTTACTTAACAATATTATTGTTTTTTTTTGTTGAAAGACGGCAGCGACATATATACCCTTATGTTATATGTTTTATATCTTAATATTCTACTCTGAATGCCATGAATGTTATTATTTATCAACTTGTGCTAAACTAACTGTTAGAGTTTTTGGTTTTTTTTTGGGTTTTTTCTTTGTGGTCTGAACTTAGTCACTCCTATACTTCTGGATTTACTTTCAACATGGTATTAGAGCAATGCGGTCCTAAGGACTGGATTTTCCACGATTGAGCTCTTGCTTTCACGCCTCTCTCCTCTGGGTGAACTCGCCTCTTAACCATACAACCCATGGTTTCCAGCCTGCCCCTTCTTTCCCAGACCGCGAGCTCGCGTTTTTTTCCCACTCTCTTGGCCTATTCCATTGCGTGGACCTCTTACTGTTTTATAGCCTCTTGTCTCGCTTGTTATTTCCCTCCTTTCTGTGCCACCTCCTCAGCCTGCACGCCCTCTATGCGCCCGATGCTGTGCCCGCAAGGCCCTCCCTATTGCAGCCTCTTCTCCAGCACCCGCGCAAGCCACCATTGGAGGCCGCTCCTTCTGAGCCTGCGCGCTGTCTACTGCCCCTCTTGTATTCAGAACACGCATGTGTGGATACTCCCGCGAGACCCCGCCCGGCGTTCAGCAGTGTTGTACTCGCGATTACTCCTGGATGGATTTCTTCTGCGTTCACTTTTGTGCGACCTCTGCGCACGCAACATGAGCTTGCGAGCCCTTTTACCTATGTTTGCGCCACCTTGTGTGGTCTCCATCTGCAAGCCCGCCCCTTCTACCTGCATAAACACCCTGCGTGACCACCTCCTGTGTTCATCGAGCCTGCACAAGGTGACCAGGCCGACTTGTTGTGGTCTCAACGTTCGGGCGGACAACTTCCTGCATCTTTTCCTCAACATTGGGAGGCCTGTCTTACTTGTTGTGGCCTCCACCTTGGGCGGACAATTTTCTGTAGCCGCCCTCCTGTCTTCGACTCTTTGATCGGTCGGTCTCGCGGACACTAACTTGGTGCTCCCATCCTTGAGATAGCCATAGGCATGCATACTGCAACCAACTCCTCTACCCTTCCCACCTTTGCGCCGGCTACTCTCCCTGAAGTGCGGGATTAGCTCTGTATTACGACTATCTCCCTTAGTGGGAAGAAGAATTTTTTCGAGTGGGTGCACTCGATGCGTCGTGTTCTCCAGATCAAAGTGCTTCTTCATCATCTCTCTCGAGCGTCGTGTTCTCCAGACCAAAGTGCTTCTTCATCATCTCTCTCGGGCACCACCTGATGAGTCCCCCGAGTAATGGCTCCGCGTTGATGGGCGTCCAATTCTGGATTCTGAATTTATGGACATTGAACAATATCGTATGGCCATGTATTTTGAGACGACCAATGCGATATGGGATGAACTTCATTCCCTTTGTTCTGGCAAGTACAGTATGCAACACTTGTTCGACATTTTCACGGACCTCTAGTCTCTTGAACCTGCGGTGTATGGAGACTTGACCTCCTTTGTTGCGAGGTCCAAAACTCTCGTCGAGGCCTGGATTCAACATCAGTTTCCAACGTTGGATCTCGCCGCCTAACGTGTACAGAAAGAAGTTGTTGGCATTGCCATGATGATGGCCTGTGTCCCTCCATATTTCTACAACGTTCGGGCTACTATACTTTCTTTCTCCACCATTTCCCCCCCCCCCCCCCCCACCCCCCAATGCTCCCATGACTGTCTCTTCTTCCCTTATCCAACACTCTTTTGAAGCCCGCCCCGCCCCTCCGTCGGCTCGTGGGGGTCACACCGGCTCTCGGGGCTGGTGTTTCGTATGTCGGAATCGCTCCAAGGAGACCAATACTTATGTTTCTACTTATTGTGGTCGGGGCGGTCATCTTGAGGCCACTTTCTATCGTAAGCATGGTGTGCCTCCACAACAACATGCCTCCATTGCGGTTGATACTCCCTCCACCACCCGCACAAACATTGATACCTTGCGCACACAACTTCGACATCTTCAGGGGTTGATCAGTCGCTCTACTGGCTCTGTTGCGTCCATCTCCAATGAAATTATCTCCTGTTTTTCCCATAGTCCAACTTTGATTATGGCCTATGGCGCCACAGATCATATTACTCCGCAGAAGCCACCTCAGTACATGGACTCTGCTTGTCCTATGTTCATCACGGTGGCCAATGGCGACACCACCCTAGTTTGCGGCTCTGGAGATGTGCCTTTTACTTCATCTCTCTCTCTCTCTCTCTGCTCGGTTCTCCATGTTCCGGGCTCTCATTTTTTCTTTTTTTGTTAGTCGTCTTACTCAAGACCTTGATTGCTCTGTAACCTTTTCTTCTTCCTTTGTTGTGCAAGGTTGACGGACACAGAATATCATTGGTAGAGAACGTATGTCTAACGGGCTCTTCACTGGACGTTTCTCCTACTGCTTTCTCCTCTGTTACTTTTGTTGATTGGCATCAACGTCTTGAGCATGATCCTTTCCCGATTCTCAAGATAGCTCTTCCCGATCTGTCCCTCGCTGACTTCACCTGCGAGTCTTGCATCTATGGTAAGAAGCATTGTTCTTCTTTTCCCCCTCATTGTACTTGGAGCATTGCTCCTTTTGCGTTAGTTCATTCTTATATTTGGGGACCTTATTAAATAGTAAGTGTTTCTGATTATCGTTATTTTCTTACATTTATTGATGATTACTCTCGCATGACCGTGTTGTATCTACTTCGTGATCGCTCTAAACTCCCTCGTGTGCTTTGTGCCTTTATCGCTGAGACGCGTACACAGTTCTCCGGCTCTATTAATTCCCTTCAGACCAATAATGCACACGAGTATACTAGTCATGCGTTTCAAAATATCTGTATCGAGTTTGGTATCATCCATCAAACTTCCTGTACTTATATACCCCAACAAAATGGCATAGCTGAGCGCAAGAACAATCACCTCCTTGTGGTTCCCAAGCTATATTTGCATTTCACGGTCTCTATCGCTTGATATCTCAATAATCGCAGGCCCTCATCTATTCTCAACTTTGCGACGCCCTTCGAATTTCACTTCCCATCCACACCTCCCTTTACCGTGACGCCTCGCATCTTTGGTTGTGTATGCTATGTTCACCTTTTTGGCCCCTCTATCGACAAGATTGCTCCCCGCTCTACCAGATGTTCGTTGGATATTCCAGGACTCAGGCTATGTATGTTATCTCCCACCGATCGTAAGTTAGTCATGTCAAATAGTCCCCCCCCCCCCCCCCCCCCCGGGCTTGGTTTGACAGGTTCAATCGAATTGTTCGCGATATTGGGTTTACTCGCAACTCGGTCGATTTCTCTTTATTCACTCGTCACCACCCGACAGACACATTGTACTCGTGGTGTTTGTTGATGATATTTTGATAATGAATGATGATCTCAAAGACATACACATGATCAAAAGGTACTTGGCATCTGCATTTCAGGTCAAAGATTTGGGAAATCTCCGATACTTTCTTGGTATTGAGGTAACCCGCTGTCTTGATGGCTTTGTCATATCTCAACGGAAGTACTGCCTTGATCTTCTTCATGACGATGGCTACTCTGGATGCAAGCCCGCTGGCAAAGCTATGGTTGTTAACCACAGGCTCTGCGCACATACCTCCGACTCTGATCTGCTAGAAAAAGGAAGATTGAAAGGGGGGAAAAGGTTTGCATTTGCTTGAGAATGCATTTTACATGGGTCAACGAGAACAGTTAGATTATGAGATTGCTAGAATGTTTTATTCGGGAGGTTTGCCTTTTAACCTAGCAAGAAATCCCTACTTTATTTCTGCTTTTACTTATGCTGCAAATCATAATATTGCGGGATATGTACCACCAAAATACAATTTATTGAGGACTACTTTGTTACAAAAAGAGAAATTAAATATTGAAAGATTGTGTGCACCAATTAGAAACATGTGGAAGGAGAAGGGTGTAAGCCTTGTGAGTGATGGATGGTGTGACTCACAAAGGAGATCACTTATTAATTTTATGGATGTGTCTGATGGAGAAGCTATGTTCTTAAAGGCGGTTGATTGTTCTGGAGAAACAAAGGATATGTATTTCATTTATAACTTATTCAAAGAAGTTATAAATGAAATTGGTCATGAGAAAGTGGTACAAGTCATCACAGATAATGCTGCTAATTGCAAGGCTGCTGGACAACTCATTGAACAAGAATTTCCATCCATTATTTGGACTCCTTGTGTGGTGCACACCCTTAATCTTGCATTGAAGAACATATGTGACCCGAAGAATACAGAGGCCAATCAAGATGTTTATTTAGAATGCAATTGGATTTCTGAAATTGTTTCTGAAGTTATGGAAATAAAAAATTTTATCATGAACCATTCCATGAGGCTAGCTATATACAATGAGTTTGTTAACTTGAAATTGCTTTCCATAGCTGATACACGGTTTGCTTCGATGATTGTGATGCTTAAGAGGTTTAAGATAATTAAAAGTGGTCTTCAAAGCATGGTTATTTATGAAAAATGTAATATTTATCAAGATGATAATCAAGGGAGGGCGAAGTTTGTTAAGGATCAAGTACTGAATGATTATTGGTGGGATAAAATTGATAACATACTTTTCTTCACGGCTCCTATTTATGATAAGCCGTATGTTTTTTAGTTCATCGTGCGTTTGTTTGCATGATCGTTCGTCATCGTGTTGCATGAAATCATGTTTGTAAGTCATTTTGCATGTCACAAATTTTGATTTATTGGCTCGACCAACCAATAAGACCCTAAATAAATTGGTTCGTCAACGCTGACTTTGGGTGGTATGCCGGAAAAATAAAAATGTATAAAATTACATTACAAATTTATTTTGGGAATAAAGTATTATTCTGAAAATTAATTAGGAGTATGACAGAGCCCTCTTTTTTTGACCACTCATTTTCTTCAAAACATGGCTATTTAAAAGCCTCTTTTGTTGACCACCTTTTTCTTCCCTTTCAGTTTGACCCATCTCTTTAATCAAATGTGACCCCTCTCTTCCATAGTTCCATTTAACTCTATTTAATCCCACGCCTCTCCCAAGTAAATCCAGCCTAGATAGAATCGAGAAATCGTAATTTCTATTTCTTAGTAATGCCAGCAAACCTCCCTACTCATGCCACCTCCCTACTCACGCTCTGTTTTTTTCCCAGACGAGAATGATCACTCTTTGGCCTCTGCCGCAGTGACGACGCCGAGCTTAGTCTTTCCTCCCTGAGGGCCGTTCGACCCCGACAACCTCATCACGGTCCTCCTCCGGCGACGATAGCCTCGCATTGAACTCGGGAACCTATTTCACATTGCTCCGGCCCACAACCATCTCGCCCACCTCTGACACGGCCGTCCAGGGACAGCAGAACTCCGGCGACTCCAACCCTACCCTTATCTGTCGACGTCAGGTGACCGTTTGGTACTCACGATTGCCGACCTACTCTCTACCTCAACCCGCTATCCTCCTCCGACTATCTCCCTGTAGATCTGTTTTGCCATACCCGTAAACTTTCTTGAGTTTTTTTTCCTTCCTCCCATGAACCCATGTTTCTTTTCCAAACCACCAAAGAGCCATTAACTTCGCCCAACTCATTAGCCCTCACTTTTTTCTCCCCTCACTCGTAACCGCACCGCCGACCTTTTCAGTTCATCCTGATAACTCTCAGCAGGTATAATCTCAGCACTCGCTCTGTTAAAAATAATTTTATGCAATTAAAATTCAAGGGATCACAACCTACTACTTGCGTCCATCTTTTTTCTATTGACGTTATTATTCATACTCATTGCTAAAATTTTGGTTATTCATTTGTGAAATGCCAGCGTGTAATTAACACGTTCTCTCGTCAAATATTTATGTAAACAGTTAAGCTGGAGATTCGCTAATTCGGAACTCACTCTCTCGAGGCCGTAGCACGGATAAATTAATTAGTTGAGTTTCTAATTTCCAACATATTTTCCAAATTTAGTCGACATCAAAAATAGATTGAGACAACTTCAGAGTAGGGTTAACGAGAATTGCCATACCACAATTTTCTTGATCTTTTACTTCAATAAAAATTTCGAATTGATTCGAGCCAATTAAAAGTGACTCATTCTGTCACGAATCACTTTTCTGGTCATAGTTTTTGGGCGGCTCGCCCCTGATTAAAGCCAACTCAAAATATATGTATAGCCGCCTAAAATATGGGTTGAGGTGCTATTTTGAGTCATTTCAAGTCCCAGTATTTTGAGACGAGCTAAACTCAAATTTGTTTCTCTTAGATTAAACTAAACTAACTCAAACTCAACTGTGTCATCCCTACTTCGAAGTACTGTAAATCCTAAGCATATTTGCATTTTGAGCAAATCCGAGGGCAGGGAGCTGCAGACTGCGATTTTTGGAGCATTTCATGTGTTTTTGCAGTCAGGACAAGGCTGAATGACTGGACGAAGAAAAGGAGTTTTGGTTTGCGGATTTTGCTTTATGTATTTTTTGTATCTCGCCTCCAATGACATTGTGTGGATCAGTGACTTGGTTGCAGAGGGCAAGATCTAGAAAGAAAGCACAACACCGGTTGATGCGGAGACGAGCAGTTAAATTCTCTTTTCACACACATTGAAAACTGGCGCTTTTTGTCAAATATGAAGTATTTTCTAACCTAAATATGATTATGTTAGCATTGTACTGACTAAATAACTTCGGTTAATGCATGCTGATATCATAAACTATTAAAGATTTGAATTTAGCCACAACCACATTATTAATATATTGTTCCTACTTTCTGAGGCTCACTTATGGAGAAATTCAAATTTTGTAGATGACTTTGGAAGAAGCAATTGGATATGTCGCATCTGATGAGCTCATTGAGGTAACTCTCTTTCATGCGCTTGTTTTATAACCGTAAACTAATATGAATGTTTATTATCATTGAAAAAAATTGGACCCTAAACCCTAACCTCTAATTGAAAACACAGGTTACTCCGAAGGTTATACGGTTGAGAAAAAGATACCTTGATGCCAACAAGAGGAAGGTGATGAGAAATAAGCCTAAAGATTGAGATGGAGTCATCCCAGGCTCCCAGCAACCCTTTTTTCTGGCTTATAATCTTTATTTATTTATTAGAAGCTTTTTTTAAGCAAAATTTTGGCATCTGCAAAAGTCTGGCTTATCGCTAAATAAATTGTGGTTATTTGTATAATAATGGAATAACCTCTTTGTTGCGGATATAATCTCTTTGTAGCAGATATCCAGCGCCGACCAAATTATAGTTTCCTGCAACAAAATAACCTAAAGTAACAAATAATATAATACTTTGTACCGGATATCTAGCGTTTTTGTAGTGGGTATGCAGCCATTTAACTCTGATGTCCTTCCTGAGTCACATAAACGACTCTATGTGGTGGCAAAATCGAAGAAGTTGTAATCTTTGCATATGTCAGTGTACCTATCAAGTTTCTCCAATTTTTGTGCAATGGTGAATGGGCGTGTAGATTTTGGCGGCTCCTGGATAGATCGACTTATAACCTTCGAAGATTGCACCAACTCATCTAAGACTGAGCTTGCTGGTTTATTTTTCCCCTTCTTCCACCTTTTACGAGCTTTGGATGTAATGGCTTGTTCAGAACTCTCTACATTCCCATTGATCTCAACTGCATCATCTTCACCCTTAGACACAGCTTGCTCATCAATAGACTCGGGTTTGGGATGTAGTGTTTGGGGTGCAAGCATGATTTCTAGTGGCAACAACCGAATTGAGCCCCATGTTCAATATTTGCTAATGCTCTCGGGGTATATCTCCGTACCTAAACTTCTTCGTGGCAGAAACAACCTATTTAAAGAAAATAATTAGACAAAAAAAACAAAATTTATGGAAAAACTTATAAAGAGATTGCATGTTTAATTTAAAAGCTTACCTTTAACCTCTCATCTCACCGTTCGTCTGAAGTATCTATGATTTTTCTAGAGGCATTCCAACATTGACCTGTTTTCCCTCGTTTCAGCTTAACCCACAACTTCCATTCTTTTTTGAGATTGCCCAATTTATTTTTTATTTGAATTCTATTGTATTTCTTTCTCGTTCACTCCTCAAATCTCTCAGCTAGATTATTCCAGCCCTCTTTATTAAAATGTGTGATTGGTCGATTATCGAGCTCAATTTTGATAATACATAGTTCACAAAAAATGTGGACATCATTTTTCTTATATCATCGATATCCCTCTATCCTTTGGTTTCCCAATCTACGATTTTTTAAATAAGATAAACATACAAAAAATAATATAAAAACATAACACATACAACTACAAACAACTGCACATACACACATACAACTACACACCCACACATACACAAACACCTACACATGCAACATTACAAACACGCATACAAATACTCTCATACAAACACACACTCATACACAAACACACACACTCATACACAAACACACATACACATACAACTACACGCACATATACACATACACTCACTCATACACAAACACATACACAATTTCTCTTTTATATAACATACACACTCATACAAACACACTCATACAAATACATGAAAACAAATAATCATACACACACACACACATGCACATACAACTACACACGCATATATACACATACTCTTTCTCTCTCTCTCTCTCTCTTTCACACACACACTTACACAATTTCTATTTTATATAACATACACACACACAAACACACCTACATATGCACCTACACACACATATATGTACAACCATAGACACATTTTACAAACTAAAATTCCACATCCCCCTCTTCCCCTACATAATCATATAGATGAAAGCAAACGGTAACAGTGAGGAACCATCGGCATAAAAGGACCGAATTCATACAAATTCATACACATTTATACACAAATTCATGTAAGAAAACCAGAGCAAAATGTGAAAAAATTATACCTCACAGATCAGAGGAGGAATAGGGTGTCGGAGACCGAGAATGGAGCTTCTATTCTTTGAATGGGGAGATTTGGAAAAGTCGATACTGAGCAATGCCAGAGGTCAGTGTCAGAGGTCGGCGTCGGAGACCGGAGAAGCAATGCTGGTGGAGTAGTTGTCGAATCGAGAGCGGAGAAGAGGGAGAATTGGGAGGTCTAGATGTCGCGGGGTTATCGGGAGAGAAGAACGAAGGAGTGGCCCGGTCGAACTGGGAAAATCGATTGCGGTTGGAATAAGCATATAAACAGCTATAATTAAAACCTCCGTTTCCGACACTGCGTAACCAAACACAGCTTATGATCTAAACAATGTTTTGAAGTCGTTGCACTGAAGCCAATAAGCTTCCAGTTGCAATTTTGAAGTTTCAATTTTGTCCAATAGAATGGACTAAAGGCTCGTTTGGATGGAATTGGAATTGATATTAAGAATGGAGTTTGAATGGAGCTGAGCGTGTAAAAATGAAATTACTATTATGACTGTAAATATTAGAGGTTCGGTAATTAGATGGACAAATCGTCGGCATGAGCAGTCTCTAAATGATGAGAATAGACTCAAATATATGAGGTTAATTCGTCACTTTTCCAGTGATAATGGTCCAACGGTGATTGTAAAAGATCAGACAATCAGATTGATGAACCATACCCACCAACTGTCTCATAATGATCAGAAAAGTTTTCCTAAGAATTTGATGACGGTTTGATGACATTCATTTTCTTAACAATATTGACTTTATGGAGATTGTTGAATGTTGATGCCGAATTTGCACCTCCACGATCGACGCTAGGGAAACGAAGGAAAAGAGGAGGCCGCGAGTTATCTGTTACTATTGACAGAGAGAAATTAGACCGCTAGCAACGGTTGAGACCGGAGTTCGCCCGTCACGGCGAATGCCACTTTTGTGACGAGCTTTCCTTTGATTTAAGAAGTGCTTTACAACGGGTTACAAGGCGAAGCAGGAAAGAAGTCGGCCGGGCAGCAGACCGCAAGACAGTGAACTCGAGACCACAGCTCTAACAAGCGAGCTCCTGGATTCGAGTGTGCCCCTATTTATAGGCTCGGGGGCCTGCCCAAACGGGCATGAATAAAATAACCGCCTGCCCGGATACATGAGAATCGGGCAGGGGGTGACGGGATACATAAGGGAAAGAAGAATGAAGTCGCGCGGCCTGGCGGCTTGAGCTCCGATCTGTATTAAGTCAGGGTTGAGATGAGTTGCGGGTAGAGTAGAGAAGCAGCTCCGGCGGTCTACAATCCGAGAACGTATTTTTGCCTTCTGGACTTGAGCCCTGAATGTAACCCTCTTCGATGGAGGCCTGTCGGACCGCTACCATCATAATGGACCTATCAGACCGGGCGGTCTGTTATGATAACCGCCTAAAACTCCACATTTGGAATCAATGGCACAAGTCCCTCGGTCCATCAAAACCAACACGCGTGGTCTGCCAACCGACAGGCCGCCATCGAAGAGGGTTACATTCAGGGCTCAAGTCCAGAAGGCAAAATACGGTCTCGGATTGTAGACCGCCCGAGCTGCTTCTCTACTCTACTCGCAGCTCATCTCAACCCCGGCTTAATACAGATCGGAGCTCAAGCCGCCAGGCCGCGCGGCTTCATTCTTCTTTCCCTTCTATATCTCGTCACCCCCTGCCCGATTCTCCTGTATCCAGGCAGGCGGTTATTTTATCCCTGCCGTTTGGGTAGGCCCCCGAGCTTATAAATAGGGGGGCGATGTTCCCAAGACATGCACACTCGAATCCAAGAGCTCGCTTGTTAGAGCTGCGGTCTCGAGTTCACTGTCTTGCGGTTTGCTGCTCGGCCGACTTCTTTCCTGCTTCGCCTTGTAACCCGCTGTAAAACACTTATTAAATCAAAGAAAAGCCAGTCACAAGAGTGACATTCGCCGTGACGGGCGAAGTCTGTTCTTGACCGCTGCTAGCGGTCTAATTCCTCTCTGTCAATAGTAACTGATAACTCGCGGCCACCTTTTTCCTTCGTTTCCCTAGCGTCGATCGTGGAGTTGCAAATTCGGCATCAACAGAAACACGCGACCTTCAGATTTGCGAGTTGTTGGTGAAATCCTTGACAGGATGACAGACCGTCAGTTCGTCCATAGAGACCGCTCTGACCACAGTGATGACTCCTTGTGGGAGGCGTTAGAGCAGTCTAAGCGGGAAGCCGAGCGGGCTCAGAAGCTGACCGACCAGTGGTTGGAAGCAATTAGTCAGGCCCTAGCTGTACTAACTGAGCGGCTAATCCCTCAGCAAGTCGCGGCTAGCCGGGTAGTAACTCCGGCTCCTCCTCCTCCATATCCATTACCTCAAGTCGCCATCCTTCAACCGCCTCTGGAAGGCTTTACAGTTCGGCAAGCCTTCTATCAAGAGGACGCCTAGAACATGCCGGCGCGAGTTCTAGATTACTAGGGGGAGACCTCTCATGCGTCTCGCCTCTCCTATCCAGCAGCCTATCCTCCGGAAGCCGCAACCCGCCTTCCTTACCAAGCGGCTTGTCCGCGAGTAGCCGCAACTCTGGTGGCATGTTACTCTGCTCCTTCTCTTTATAAGGACATCGAAGAAACTTCTCCCTTCATAGACGAAGTCCGAGGAGAGCCAGCTCCAAATAATTTCAGAGAACCATGCTTGCCAGCGTATAATGGAGAATCTGACCCAGCCATTCATCTTCAGGCCTTCGAATCGGTTGTTTCCCTAAGAATCCTCACCGATGCTACTCAGTATAAACTCCTCGTGACATCCTTTGATGGACAAGGGAGGGAGTGGTTCGATGGACTGTACCCCCAGTCCATTAGTTGTTTCGCAGAACTGCGTAGAGAGTTTTTGCTTAGATTATCTGCTTCTAAGAAGAGGAAAAGTGGCCCTGCGACTCTATTTGACATAAAGCAGCGCGAAGACGAGACGTGGGCTCGTTTCGTCGATCGTTTACAAAAGGAGATCATGGAGATCCAGAACATCGATCCAGAGTTGTATAGGGTTGCTCTAATTCATGGCCTGAGAGAGGGGCCGTTAAAATTTGAAGCTAATATCAGAGAACCGAGGACTTATCAAGAGATGATCAGCCTCGCAAACATGTTTATTAGGGGTGAGAAAAGTAACCCCGGTTATGTTGCAAAGCTGCTGAACGACAAGGATCCATCCATCCCTTCTTCTGCCCATCAGCAACAGTATCATCATCCACCTCGACCTGATTTTGAACCCCGAGCTCAGAGGGGAAGAAATTTCAGGCATAAGCAGCCCTCTTTCGCCCATCTACAGTTTCAAGAGCAGAAACCGGTGTTGGCCGCCGCATCCGCTCCACCTATGGGAGTTTCGCTAATAATGCTAGTGTATCTGCCACAATACACTGCGCCACCACCTCCAGTTACTATGTCCATTCAATATGATGATTTGCAAGAATCATTCACCCCCATCAACGTCACCATGGACGAAGTCGTCCAAATTCTTCAAAAGAGGCCTGATTTCAAAAGACGTCCAAATTCTTCAAAAGAGGCCTGATTTCAAAAGACCTGCTCCCTTGAGGTCAGATGTCAGAAACAGTAATCCGAACCTCTTCTGCGAATATCATAAGGAAGGAGGACATCTAACTGAGAATTTTCGAGCCCTTCGTTTATTAATTGAGAAGCTCTTAGGAGAAGGGAAGCTCCGGGGTCTAGTTAGGAAAGAAGTGTCTGTTGAACCATCAACCGTCAAGGGGAAAGAAACAGTGGAAGTCATCTCAGAATGCGCTGATGTGGAAGATGCCAGCTGTTACGGCGACATCCACCCTGCCACCGAATGTATTGAGGTGAATGATGAGGGACCCCTCGACAACATCTATTGCATTCATGGAGGAACCGACCCCGAGTCCTCTAGAAAATCAAGTGTTGCAAGGGTCTTCAAGCAGGAAGTGGCGGCCACTTCCACTTCTGCTCCTGAAAGGTCGGCCATTACTTTTGGCCAAGAGGACCTTCCTCCGAATGCGAATCCATTCGACGATGCCGTGGTAATCAAAGCTATCATCGAAAATTACATGGTACATAAGATCTTGATTGACACGGGTAGTTTAGTCAATCTCCTCTTCCGCCCAACCTTTGAAGCCCTAGAGAATGGAAAGCCTCTTCTTTCCACTGAAGGGCCCCTCTACAGCTTCTCGAGAGAGAAGAAGGAAGTGGAAGGTTGCGTAAAACTTCTGGTATCTTTGGGAGAAATAACAAAGTTGGTCAACTTTGTGGTAGTGGATGCCTCAAACAGCTACTATGCCATCTTTAGAAGGCCTATTCTGAATGCTTATAGAGCGGTGGTGTCTACTTTCCATCTAGCTCTCAAGTTTACAGCCAAAGGAAGACAATATCGGATCCTGAGTGATCCAAAGGTGGCTCGGGAGTGCTATGTAAAAATAGTCAACATGATTACCGACACTCCACTTCCCGAGCTTCCAGTTGACATCTTCGAAGTGGTCAAGCTTCCAGAAGTGGCTGAGGAGAATAATGACCGAGAAGGGGCTCACCTGGAACCTGCCCAGGTAACCCAAGAAGTCCCCATTGCTAAAGGGGAGGAGAAGAATCTCATCATCAATGCGAAGCTGCTCGAGGAACATAAAATTCAACTGATCTCCTGTCTCTTGGAGAACTTGGATGTCTTCGCCTGGTCGGCGGAAGATATGCTCGGAGTGGATCATGACGTTGCTTGCCATCATCTCAACGTCTCCCCCGACTTCAAGCCAATCCAACAAAAGAAAAGGGAGGTGGCAACCAAGCTGGCGGTACCAATTATAGAAGAAGTTGCCAAACTTCTTAAAGCTAATTTTATTTCTGAAATTCAATACCCCGCCTGGATGTCTAATGTTGTAATGGTAAAAAAGTCAGGGGGGAAATGGCGTATGTGTTTTGACTTCACAAAGCTCAATAAAACGTGCCCCAAAGATTGCTACCCTTTGCTTCAGATAGATGTTTTAGTAGATTCCGCGGTTGGGTATAATTTCATGAGCTTTTTAGATGCATTCTCCGGGTATCACCAAATTAAAATGCATAAGCCCTACATTCCACATACGTCTTTCATTACGAACGATGGGTGTTATTGCTACCTCGTAATGCCTTTCGGCCTTAAAAATGCGGGCGCTACGTACCAAAGAATGATGGACACGGTTTTTAAACGACAAAAGGGGAGGAATCTTGAAGTCTATGTCGATGATCTCCTCCTAAAAAGAAAAATCTTTTCGGTGCATCTGGAAGACCTCGTAGAGACATTCGCTACTCTACGGAGGTTTAAACTAAAATTGAATCCGTTGAAATGCGTGTTTGGAGAAAACAAAGGGAAGTTTCTTGGGCATCTTCTCACTCTGGATGGCCTTGCACCGAATCCTGATAAGGTGAAGGCTATTCTTGATATGGCCCCTCCTCGGAATCCAAAAGAAGTTCAGCAGTTAGGAGTAAGGTTGGCAGGCCTGAGCCGATTCATCTCTAAATCGGGAGATAAAAGCGCTTCATTCTTCAAAACACTCTGAGGGTCTAAATTTGAATGGAATGAAGAATGCAACAACGCTTTCGAACAATTGAAAATACAGCTAACATCAACCCCTCTGCTCCAAAGCCCTCGCGAAGGGGAAATATTATTCTTATATTTGGGTGTTTGACCAGATGCAGTAAGCTCCGTCCTTATACGGGAGGAGAAGAAGAAGCAATTCTCAATCTATTATGTCAGCTACATCCTCAAGGATGTCGAAACCAGATATTCAATTCTAGAAAAGCTAGCTCTGGCTTTGGTTATGTCATCTCGCAGGCTCCGTCCTTATTTTCAAGCGCATCCAATTCAAGAGGTCTCAAATCATCCTCTAAGGAACATATTGGAAAAGCCAGACCATTCAGGAAGATTAGCCAAATGGGTCATAGAGCTGAGTGAATTCAAAATATCCTATATCCCCAGGACAGCAATCAAGGCACAAGTTTTGGCAGATTTCCTGGTTGATACGACAGAGACTAATCCTGAGCAGATGAAAGGGACTCCTCTAGCCTGGATTATCTACGTAGATGGGGCCTCGGGTAAAAATTTTGTGGGAGCCAGAGTCGTCTTAATCAGCCCGAACGACATCAAATTGGAGCAAGCTATCAAGTTCTTTTTTCCAGTCACAAACAATCAGACAGAGTATGAAGCACTCTTGGAGGGTCTAAGACTTGCAAAAGAATTGGGGATAGAGCATGTGCACGTTAAAATAGATTCCCTCGTAATGGACTCACAAGTATTGGGAAACTATGAGACCAGTGAACCAATGTTGAGAAAGTATCTACTGCTAGCCAAAGAAGAAATCGGGAAGTTTAAATCATTCATCATTAAGCATATTCCAAGAACACAAAATGAAGAGGCAGATGAATTATCCAAGTTTGGTCTCCCGTCAGGAGGATTAACTTCAGAACTTTTCCATCTAGCAATAGAAGAAGGGGAACTAATGCAAATCGATCAGCATCCTTCCTGGAAGGATCCCTACAAGCTGTACTTGTCTAAAGGGGAATTCCATTCATCTATTAAAGATAAGAGAAGGTTCAGAAGAAAGGTGACCTATTATTGCTTGGTTGCAGGAATCTTGTACAGAAAGACTCATTTCTCCTCTGGCGAGATGTGTCTCAGAAGAAGAAATTCCTGTGATATTACAAGAGGTACATTCGGGAGAATGTGGAAGTCATTCTAGGGCAAAGACTCTGGAGAAGAGAATCCTAAGATAAGGATATTTTTGGCCGACCATGAGGAAAGATGCAGAAGCATTCGCCAAGCGATGCGTTCAATGTCAAAAGTTTGCTCCGCTTCAGCTTCAACCAGCCCAGTCACTCAGATCGATAACAGTACCTTGGCCATTTGCAGTTTGGGGGTGGACCTTATTGGGCCCTTTCCGACCGCGATTGGGCAACGCCGTTTTATAATTGTCATGATTGATTATTTCAGCAAGTGGATTGAAGCAAAGGCGTTGGCCAAAACTACCACGCAAATTATCAAGAACTTCATTTGCGTAGAAGTTATCTGGCGTCATGGAATCCCGTTGGCTATTGTCACCGATAACGACCCTCAATTCAACAATTCAGAGATGATCAATTTCTGCGATCAAATTGGGATAGACCTGCGATTCTCCTCAGTACATCATCCAAGGAGTAATGGGCAGGTGGAGGCTACCAATAAGAAAATCTTATATCTTTTGCAGAAGAAGGTTCTGAATCAAAGAGGGGACTGGGCAGAGCAACTCCCTTCCGTTCTTTGGACTCTCCAAACTACTCCGACCTCGGCCACGGGAGTGACACCATTCAAGTTATCTCATGGATCAGAAGCGCTTATTCCCGTGGAATTTGAAGTAACCAGCCCCAGGGTCATGTATGCAAAACAAGGAGAAGAGGCCTGGATAGAGGAAAATGATGAAGCAATAAAATATAGTCTGGATTTCATCGAAGAACTCCAAGATGAGGCAACTATCAGGCAGACAGAAATAAAGAGGAGAATGACCAGACATTTTGATAAGAATGTCAGGGTCAAACAATTCGCAGTCGGAGATGTTGTATTAAAAAAGGTGGATGCTGCATCCAGAGCAGGTATCGTGGGAAAATTAAATCCTAACTGGGCAGGACCATTCATCGTCAAAGAAGCATTAAAAAGTGTGGCTTATCGCCTTCAGACAAGTGATGGGGAAGACATCTCGCGTACTTGGAGCGGTGATGATCTCATACGATTTTATCCTTAAAATGTCGTCTTTCATTATTTGCATTTTGGATATTCAATGAGAAACCCCATACTGACACGTTTCCCTTTCTGATAGCTATGCTCTATTGTATATATATATATCCCTCACTGAACCTTGGAGACATCGCCAAGTTCTGCTCGAACCCCCTCAGATTGTAATCATTAGCGTTGTACCACAAGGACCGCGTGTAGCGGGGAGTTTTCTCACACGTGTAGTGGAAGCTTGCCAATTCCCGTGCGGTGGTCTTCAGAATTCTGGATCCCGGCCGGTATCTAACACACCTCTGCATCAAGGGAGGTCTAGGTGACTGTTAGCTCTATCGTGCCCCGAAAGAGATATAGTTACAGTTTTGATGATCCTTCTGTGGAAAGCAATGTCGGTAAAGCCTCCGCGGCATAACCACACCTGCCCAACTGATCATCTTAGTCTGTGACCATCGAATACTCCTAAGGTACTCTCGAGTGGTGCCTATAGTGGACCCACAACTAGGTTGATCTCTCTGAGGAAAGCAATGCCGGTAAATCCCCCGCGGCATAACCACACCTGCCCAATTGATCAACTTAGCTTGTAACCCTAGGCTAGAGAGCAGTTGGGTCGCCGAAATTCTTACAGCTCTAATGACCACTTGAGGAAAGCAATGTTTACTACCTAAGCACACCTGCCCACTTAGTCATCTGAGTCTGTAATCCTTTTACTTCTTTACAGGAAGTTATTCTCCTATTATGGTTCTTCATGACCATTTGGGAGTAGTATTAAAATAGGTGCGCGCATGTGTGCTATTTAAAGAAATATAGGCTTACGACCGGGCGGTCCGATCAATTAAGTCGGTCGGCTTGAATAAATGACAGCTTAAATATGCTAACCGATCGGTTAGAATAAATTTAGCTTTTGAGCTAGAGACGCGGGTTATTACAGGAATCCATAAGGCAGCATATCTAACGAGTTGGCAATAATAATGTTGCCCGATCGGTTTATATAATCGGCTTATGCATGTCTCGTTATACTTATGCATGTCTCGTTATACTATTGCAAGCTGGTACTATCCGCTCCGACTGGGAGGATTTATGAAAATAGTCTACAGTTCATTCTTATTCGCTCAGTTCGAATTAATCCTTTCATAAGAAATCGGCCATGGGTTATTCTGGCAGTAATTAAGTATTACTCAGCCTTGGTTATTAGTCGCTCGGACTATATGTTGACCGCGCGGCTTATAGACTGTTATCTATACTAATGAGAATATTCGCCTGAACTTCAAGAAATGGAACTTAAATTATTATCCGCTCGGTCTGAGAAGTGATTGCATATCTTGATAGTGATTATCCAGACATGCCCTATTCCATCAGGAAGTTATTAAAATTTCTAAGTATTTTTGGATTTACATCGATAGTTGCACGAGTTATGAAGTAACCGCGCGACTTGATTCTCCTTTACATCTCAGAATTCCTGAGTATATGGAACACGGGCCATTAGTCGTCCGGGATATATCTTAAACTGCACAAACTTACGATCGGGATTTATTATGTTTGGCGGTTTCATGCTGTGATTTATATTTACTGAATTAATGACAATCTCAGAACAAAGGGAACAAACCGTCTGAACACCATTCCATGATATTCAGGTAGGTATTTATCTGAAATTCTCAGAGCTCAAACTTCTAGCCGCGTGAATTAAATTCAGACCGCACGAATTAATTTTCTGGTGGATCAAAGAAAACTCGCAGTTGAAAGGAAATAAATTCATGTAAGAACATTCACAAGCCACAAAAACAGACAGCCGAACAGGTAATATTTTTTCATTTATTCTCAAAATGTATTTACAATAATTCAGACCGACCGGCTAACAAATTTAGGCCGTCGAATCTGTAAAGAAATTCAAAGTACAAAAATACTATTCGCCCGACTTGAGACTTTTAGCCATAAGAGAACTTGAGTCTCCTCCACCTTCAATGTCAACGTCGGGCGTCCACTAGACGACGAGGAACTTGATGAACTACTACTCGAGCCTTCATCTTTTGGGCTTTCAACCTGCCGGTCTCCCCTTCGCTGGTATCGGTTTCAGAAGACGAGCTCCCCCCCCCCCCCCCCCCCCATCTTCATTATCAACAACAGCTTCATCGTCAGCAGCAGCTTTATTATCAATAGCGGCTTCATTTTCTTCAACGGTCTTATTCTCTGCGTCGGTTTCATCTTCATCATCCTCCTCCTCTTCGGAGCTGCTGGGATCCGCCTTGTGATGAGTCCTGATCATATACACTTTTATGGACTCATCTGGGCCATCTATTTAGTCTTTTCATTGCACTTTAGCCCTGTTTTAGCTCATATTGGTCATTCTATGCTAGGTGCACTTATAGGCCCTATTTGGTGTAAATTCGTATCTTTCTTCGTTATTAGTTTTCTTGTGCTGATTAAGTTCCACTTTCAGTGGCTAGACTGGTGTCGTATGCTGGAACAGGAGTCGTGCAGGTATTCCCGGTACAATTCTGTACAGGAACACTGCGCACGATCACTGGTTCTATTGCGCACGACCACTGGTCGTGCGCCGCTGATCGTGTGCGCTTAACCTTATTTTTCTGAGTTCTGTTTCGAGCAGTGCGCACGACCATCTACGATAGTGCGCACGACCACCGGTCGTGCGCCACTGGTCGTGCAAACATGTTATTTTATAATTTCTGCCTTTGCAGGTTCCGTCCAGGCAGAGCGCACGATCACCGAATTCTAGTGTGCACGACCACTGGTCGTGCGCCAATGACCGTGCGCACTGTTTACTCCAGCGCCTATAAAACGACCTGCTCGCGAATTAGGTCGGGATCCCGATTTTCTTTCGCCGTTTTCTCGCTCCAGGGCTCCGATTTCGCCCCTCCACCGCCGCCCACCATATGGAGGTGCTCCGGGCTTGTTCTTCACGCCAATCTTGAGCCGGAGCTTCCTCTCGGCCTCCTCCTTCATCCAAGTGCTCCAAGGAAGGTTTAGCCGCCATCGCCATCAAGCAAGAGGAAGTTTGCAACCTCTACCGGATCGTGACACGAAGAAGACGGGCTCATTGGAGAGTAGTGACAACTCTCTCTACCCCGGACGTAGTTGCGGACCGAGCTTGGACACGGATTGACAACCCGGCGATTCCAACCGTGAATCTACAACGAGACTTCGGATTCGGACGATTTCTTGTCTTATTCTTCTCTTATTGATGTGTATGTAGCTAGAACCAACATTTTGATGAAGTATATTTTTACTTGTTAACATTAGTATGAAATCATGTCTATGTGATTGAGGGTTCTTGTTATATTTTCATTTGAGGTGTGCCCCGTGGTGTGGATTGTTCGTTGTGTTGTGCCGCCCTAACAATTGTTAGTGGTGTGCTTTGCGAAGAGGTGCTTACGACCCTCATTCCGTTAGCCTACTCGCCCATCCGCCTACCGAAGCGTGGCATCGCGGCCTGTACTCCATCCCGCCTAACGAAGCAGCGCGCTCAAGGCCTGCATAGTTCGATCCGCTTGCCTACTCGTCCATCCTCCCTTACGAAGTAGCGCGTTCAAGGCCTACGTAGTCTTCCATCCCGCCGAGCGAAGCATTGCATAGCGGCATTGCATAGGAGTAGTTGTAGCTTTTTCTCTTTATTTTCCACAAACCAAATCAACCCCCGTGTCCGCAATTCATCCGACCCAAAGGACTTCGATCTCAAGTCCTTCCTCGAACGTTAACTCCACCTTACTGTGTTCCTTGAGAGATTCGATGCTTGGGGATTTACTTCCTCATTTTATTACTTGACAACGACCGGTTCACTGTCGTTCGGATCGCAGTCTCGCTACCGCCTATAGCGGTGTGCAGGATTTGCGCATCAAGTTTTTGGCGCCGTTGCCGGGGAACACAGTCGTGTGAGTTCTCTTGAGAGGGAGAGCTGAGAGAGAGAAGTTTCTTCCAGTGTTTATAGCCGCCTTTTTATTTTTGTTTGCTTTTTAAATTTATATTGTTTGTTATTATTTCTTCTCTCCTATTTTAAAGTTTTAAGCAGGTTTAATCCAAGGAGTTTTATTAGTTTGTGTAGATTTCCTTGCAAAGAATTTCAGCCTCTTTATATCTGCTTTTATTATTGAAAATGTCTTCATGGGATATTTCTCCTGGCACTTACGACATGATGGACTATTATTTAGACCAAATGAATGAATTAAATGCTAGGCAGTGTAGGAACGTTGTTTGCTTGTTGTGTCGAGGAGAGGGTCATGAATTGAAGGACTGTCCTAGTCTTTTCAATCCTGACCGCCGCTCCTCCACTCATGACAATATTGTCCCTATCACTCATTCTTTACCCATGGAGGCAATTGTGCCCTCTACCCCCGAGCTTGTCTCGTGCATGGACTCCTCACTCCCTGTGTATGGCTTCACTCCCAGTGATGAAGATCACTCATCTGTTGGGCAACAAGGAGAGGAATGGGAGCTATTAGATGCACCTGAGCATGATGAGGAAAGTATTCTTTCCATCGGGGAGGCTTTAGCAGATCTTTTTGCGGAGGAACCAAATCTTTGTGTTCCTCCAGTTTCTTTGCAAGATTTTTCTACCCACATTTTATTTGATCCTATCGAAGTGAAGGAGTGGGGTGATGCCTCTGACTCGGAGGGTGCACCTCGGTGGGTTGAGGAGGATACTCTTTCATGTGAGGAGGTTTGCACTTCCTCATGGGACGAGGAGGTCCAACTCACCACCGAGGCCCTTGAGTTCTTGGGTTCCCCTCGCCATGATACTTACGATGATGATAGCGATCTATCCTTGGATCCTGCTGGGAGTGAGACCGGGACCACTCCCCCGATTTTAGATTATTTATGTTCTTCGTCTTCTTTATTTCTTGATCCCCTTCCTTCATCTGAGTCTGTGCAGGTTGAATCTTCACAGGTACTTCAGGAGGACTTGGAGCTTTTTGCTCAAGTCAATGATGAGAGCATCCTCTCATGTGAGGAGGTTTATTCTCCCTCCGTAGAGGAAGCTCCACTCATTGCCTTCGCCTCCTGCTGCCTCCCTGTTGACGACTCCTTGCTAGGCAAGGATAGTTTTGGTGAGATGAGTGAGGACCAGGCCTCCTCCTCTTCTTAGTTTCTTTTCCCTCTACCTGCGATGGGCAGGTTTTATTTATATTCGGGTAGAGGCGTGACTGTTCTTTCTCCGTATAGGTACCCGCTACCTACACGCATATTAGAACAGTTACCTGTCCACTTTTCTTTTCATAGGCCCATTAGCTAGAACTGTACAAATGCCAAATAAGTCGTGCTGGGATGACAATAACCCCAGTAGTTATCTTTCTTTTCTGCATTTTTATTTCATCTAATCATGTTTAGTTAGTAATATTTCTTTTCAGTTTTCTATTTTCTTTTGTTTTTGTGGAGCTGACCCCTGCAGGTATCTTTTCTGGATGGCGGATGCTGCAGCTTCATTTTAGCTTACACGCCAATCTTCTGGTGTGCTCATTTCTGAGCACTGGGTACTCTCTTTCCCTAGCCTTTCCTGATTTTCATGTCATATATTCTGTGGATTGTTTAGTTTAAGTCTGGGGGAGAGTAGTTTTGTTTACCCGCTCACGTGCACTATTGCACTGCATACTAGAAGATTTCATTTAAATTGTTGTTCATTTTCATTGCACACCACCGCACCCACTTGAGCACGTACTCGCCTGTATGCATGCTCTGTAGTGAATTTAATTCTTCTGCTTATGTGGGAAAGTCTAGGTGATGGCTTAGGACTATGTAGCAGAGTAAAATGTTGACTCCCGTAGTGCTCCTAGTCGAGTGCTCGGTTGCATAGAAATTTGTGTAGGTTAGATCTCTTTTTATACTATGGTTTTATATTTTTCTCTATTAGTGTAAATGTTGTTTACTCTACTCAAATAGTGAATCCGGTGTGAATCAAACGGTAGCGTAGGGATGTGTGTAAACGATCGCTAGACTCGTATTGCTTGAGTCGGGAGAAAGGAGAATCTTTCTCGGTGGCTAGAACTTGCCCCAAGCGATTCTTGAAGCATTGGCATAGGATAGTTCTAGTGCGTGAGAATGACGTAGGCCATTATTTTGGCTCGGTTGAACTTTTTATTTCATGCCTATCGTCTACCCTTGCTAGCCCCTTTGTGCCTACCCTTTTCTTGATTCAGCTCCACATTTATCTCACCAAAGCCTAAAAGCCTAGCCTAGTCACACACCCAAATCTGAGCTTTAGTTGTAGTTTCATTTACATTTTGGGGGGTGTTGATTTTGGTGTCTATTATGTGAATCTGTGGATGTGCTCATTTGAAAATTTTGCTGAAAGGAAAAAAAAAGACAAGAAAAAGAAAGATAGAAAGAAAAACTGAAAAAAAGAGAAGAAAGAAAAATGAGTTTTTTTGAAAAATCATGTAGAAAAATTATGTATTGGGAGTAGGCGGTGCACACACCTATGTTGCAAAAGTACAAGTCTGGGGGTGTGGTGCACCTGCATTCGATTTTGGTGTGCGGGTAGTTATTTTAAAAGCTCAATTGGGTTATGTGTTTTAAGCCATTTTGTTTATCATTGTTTACCTCTCCGTAACCCAAGCCTCAATTAAAACCTGAAAGTCCTACCGACTCACGCTATGGACCAATCTAGTGTCGTGGAGAGGATGTGACCGGGTGAGCTTATGGTCACCGACACTGATGGATTTCAGTGGAGTTTGTCCTGCATCCCGATCTTGAGCAATGCTCGTCTCAGCGTTTAGTCTACTTTCTCCGTATGCATGACCGAATGATTCACCGTTGTTCACCATTTTGAGTAGTTGTAATATGCTTTTACTCTTTTAGAAATATATAAACTGTTTTTATAATCTGAAATCTTTTCTACTATTTTTCTTATGCACGTGAGCATGCGACTTCGCATGGTACTCTGTAGTGTAATCATTAAGCCATCTACTGTTCTTTCCTAGTTCGCTTAGAATTTGTTTGCTCGGGACGCGCAAACAGTTAAGTCTGGGGGTGTGATGAGTCCTGATCATATACACTTTTATGGACTCATCTGGGCCATCTATTTAGTCTTTTCACTGCACTTTAGCCCTGTTTTAGCTCATATTGGTCATTCTATGCTAGGTGCACTTATAGGCCCTATTTGGTGTAAATTCGTATCTTTCTTCGTTATTAGTTTTCTTGTGCTGATTAAGTTCCACTTTCAGTGGCTAGACTGGTGTCGTATGCTGGAACAGGAGTCGTGCAGGTATTCCCGGTACAATTCTGTACAGGAACACTGCGCACGATCACTGGTTCTATTGCGCATGACCACTGGTCGTGCGCCGCTGATCGTGTGCGCTTAACCTTATTTTTCTGAGTTCTGTTTCGAGCAGTGCGCAAGACCATCTACGATAGTGCGCACGACCACCGGTCGTGCGCCACTGGTCGTGCGAACATGTTATTTTATAATTTCTGCCTTTGCAGGTTCCGTCCAGGCAGAGCGCACGATCACCGAATTCTAGTGCGCACGACCACTGGTCGTGCGCCAATGACCGTGCGCACTGTTTACTCCAGCGCCTATAAAACGACCTGCTCGCGAATTAGGTCGGGATCCCGATTTTCTTCCGCCGTTTTCTCGCTCCAGGGCTCCGATTTCGCCCCTCCACCGCCGCCCACCATATGGAGGTGCTCCGGGCTTGTTCTTCACGCCAATCTTGAGCCGGAGCTTCCTCTCGGCCTCCTCCTTCATCCAAGTGCTCCAAGGAAGGTTTAGCCGCCATCGCCATCAAGCAAGAGGAAGTTTGCAACCTCTACCGGATCGTGACACGAAGAAGACGGGCTCATTGGAGAGTAGTGACAGCTCTCTCTACCCCGGACGTAGTTGCGGACCGAGCTTGGACACGGATTGACAACCCAGCGATTCCAACCGTGAATCTACAACGAGACTTCGGATTCGGTCGATTTCTTGCCTTATTCTTCTCTTATTGATGTGTATGTAGCTAGAACCAACATTTTGATGAAGTATATTTTTACTTGTTAACATTAGTATGAAATCATGTCTATGTGATTGAGGGTTCTTGTTATATTTTCATTTGAGGTGTGCCCCGTGGTGTGGATTGTTCGTTGTGTTGTGCCGCCCTAACAATTGTTAGTGGTGTGCTTTGCGAAGAGGTGCTTACGACCCTCATTCCGTTAGCCTACTCGCCCATCCGCCTACCGAAGCGTGGCATCGCGGCCCGTACTCCATCCCGCCTAACGAAGCAGCGCGCTCAAGGCCTGCATAGTTCGATCCGCTTGCCTACTCGTCCATCCGCCCTTACGAAGTAGCGCGTTCAAGGCCTACGTAGTCTTCCATCCCGCCGAGCGAAGCATTGCATAGCGACATTGCATAGGAGTAGTTGTAGCTTTTTCTCTTTATTTTCCACAAACCAAATCAACCCCCGTGTTCGCAATTCATCCGACCCAAAGGACTTCGATCTCAAGTCCTTCCTCGAACGTTAACTCCACCTTACTGTGTTCCTTGAGAGATTCGATACTTGGGGATTTACTTCCTCATTTTATTACTTGACAACGACCGGTTCACTGCCGTTCGGATCGCTGTCTCGCTACCGCCTATAGCGGTGTGCAGGATTTGCGCATCACCTTGTCCACCCTTCGCTCTGTAGGTAATATCATCTAACTTTTTCTTCGATGGGTAGACATCCGAGAAGCAGAAATCCTCGAAGCCTGAGGACAGACCGTCGCGCCCTCTCAAGATGTTTAAGGCGGCATCAATCCCCTTGGCGACATGGGGAAAGACCTCGTCTTGGAATACCGGGTTATCGATGTCATATTGTTTTTGAAAAAGAGAAAAAGGTTAGACCACACGGTCAGAGAAAATCAGACAGCATAAATGTTCATCAGGTGATAACTTACCAGCGCAACTTCTTTTAACCGCGCGATCTCCTTTGCCTGCTAGGCACATGTCTTCTCTAAATGACGGTGTGCCGATATTAGCCGCCTATAATATAGGACCATGAAATGGTTAGTCGCAAAACTTCTTGCGCTAACCTGGGCGGCTAACTTGGCGAGCTCTTCCTCCGGGACTTCTTTAAGTTTTCTCAGTGTTTTTCGGGCATACATTGCAGCACCGGCGACTATAGCATGGCGGCTTATTTTTTCGCTCCCCAGTACGGGAGCGCGGTCGACACTTGCACGCAGTCGCCATTCGGGTGCCATAGCAAGGTCAGATTGCCCCGTAGATCCTTAGGATTGCCGCAGAAGCGGAGGGGATCGAACTCGCTAGAAGAAGCCGAGTCCTCCTCTGCGGACCCCTGCAGATTGCTTTTATTCCGCCGCCTCTCCCTCTGAGTCAGAACCAGGCCGCCCGGGCTGACCGGTTTGTTTTTCGGGACAACAACATCGGCTGCAAAACAAAGACAAAAGGTTAATAAGATAGGTCGCTTGGTCACAAGAAGCCGGTCGTGGAAAACTTATTGTCCTCAGGTTGGATATGCTCCAACTTTGAAAGCATCGGGATGTAGTGGTTTACATAAGGCCGCTCGGACTTGAGGAACTCGAAGATGTTCAGCTCGACTTCTCCAATATCGGTTGATCGAAAAGCCTCCTCTTCCCGCACCTGCGGGTTGACCTGCAACAACCCGAGTTGGCCCTCGAAGATCAAATACCTCCCCGACCAGCTCGAGATTTTATTCGCCAGATTGACGACCTTCAGCCCCATGCATCCGAAGTAGAGATGACCCCTGAATATTTTTGTTCCGGCGTCTGGAATAGACCGCACGGAGAAAAACTTCCTGAACAGACCAATGGAGAAGAGGACTCCTTCAGACCGCAGGTAGGAAATAAAAGCGAAGAAAGAGGCTGTGGAATTTGGCGGGAGTTGTCCGGGAACAACTCCGTAATGGTCAAAGATCGTAATGACTTCTAGCGTGAGCGGAAACTTGAATCCATTATCGAAATGATCGATAGTGACGGCGATCTGGGTAGATGTCGATGAGTTGATCCGCTCATCACGCGAGGGAAGCCGCGCGAGTAGATGGCTATCCACCATATACTTCTCAACAAAGTCATCCAGCTCGGACTGGGTCAGGAGGCATTCCTTGTGATGGGCTGAATGGAACGCTGAGGCCACATCAGTTCGGACGGCTGTCATCTTCTCAGACCGCTTCGACTTGCTCTTAGCCCGTGCCATGAATGTTGTGGGAATGACTCTGAAAGAGTCTACTACTTATAGACTTCAATGACCTGCAAATAGTAAAATCGGGTCGCGGCTAACTATCGCAAACCGCGCGGCCAGTAACCTGCATCATCATAATATTGCACAACTGAAAAACTGCAAGCGTATAACACAAGTCGTGCGACCTGCAGAACAGCTCAGACAACATTCTAGGAATTCAAAGGCAGAGACCGCAAACATTCAATACAAAACCGCACGGATTATAAAAACATCCAAAGGCTGAAAAGAATAGAGTGTCGTCAAACAAAGCATCCAACATTCAGACTGTCCCGAGGACCAAATAAAATAATATTACAATACATATTGTCTTCAAATTAAAGCCGCTCACGACTAGCGGTGCTCAGGGGAAGGATGTTCGCGATGAAGGCGCGCGACCTGGTCGCCGGTTTGGAGAAGAAGATTATACATCTGACTTATATTATGATGGAGGTGATTGATTGTGTTATGAAGCCGCGCGGCATCCCGCTCTACCCGCACAACGGGAATCGTACGAGCAAGAAGTACAACGTCGGCCTCTTCAATCATGGGATCGGCCGCCCTGACCAGTAGGGGATTTGAGGTCGCCCCAGCAGTTGCGCGGCTTGACATCCGCGACCTCTCATCACTAGAGTTAACGGGTCGCCGGCTTCCGCCGACTTCCCTAGTCAAATGTAAATACTTCTCTCGATAGTAGTTACAGTCGTCTTCCAGCTTCAGGACTGCCTTCTTCTCCTTATTAAGTCGTGCGGTCAGGATGGCGTTCTGTTCCTGCAACGCCTTCTCTTTTTCCTGCAGCGCCTTCTCTTTTTTCCGACGCGCCTTCTTCTCGGCCTCTAGCGCAGCCCGCGCGGCTTTCTCCTAATCTTCAAGTTCTTTCACCTTTTCTTTCAAGGTGATAAGGAGGCCTTTGATGTCGGCCAGCTCCTCCTCTCCAGAGTACATGTTTGGTAAGAATCTTGAAACTGGCGGAGGCAGAGGAGGAAGGCTAGCTGCCAAATCGCTCGGCTTCATAACTTGATATGGGTTATATACAATAAAGAAAGTGCGGTTAGCACTGTCAAAGGCAAATAACCCAACACGGAATACTACAAGATTAATGCCTGAATGCACAGGCCGCCTAGATTGTTCGGGATCCATTCTTCAGCGCTGCTCCTTCCAAAACTGCTCATTCTGCCTTCGTTTATTGGCAGAAGTATGAATTGCGGATGGGAAATAACTCGGCAGCGGATTCAGCATCAAGGCATTTTTTCGAGGTCGCGCCCTAAAGAAGCGGACAGGATGATAACCCGCATCGTGCTTACCTTTTTCCAGGGGGTTCGACGGCCTCGGCTTGTCAAGAGACCGCCTCAACTCCTTGGCCTTTATCTTCATCAGTTTCATCCCACTTTCTTCGAAAGCATTTTTCCTCGGCACGGCTTCATCCGGAACAGCCGCATCCTCACCAGTATGGCCGGCTTCGCTTGTAATCGCGGGGGAGTCAAGCAGCTTGTCCTGCCTCTCCAAGGCATCCATATCCTTTAGGATATCGCTAACTGTTACACTATCCGCAGAGTTGGGAAGCAACTCGCCCGGCTTCTCTGGGGGAGTGACATGTCCCTCAGAAATCTCTTTCTCGCGCGACTTATTTTGGAGGCTAGCCGCGGTTGACTTCTTAGAACCCGCTTGGTTCTTGGACTTCAAACTCTTGGCCTTCCTCGTTATTCTTTCCGTCGTTGTCTCGGCTCTCTTCCTCTTCTTTACAGACTCCTGGTCGTTCTGCTGAGATCGGCTGGAGTTATCTTCAATAACTACCACCGATGAGGTAGTCAATCCGTCCGGCTTCGGGGAGTTGACCACCCCTTCTTCTCGGTCATTTATCTTCAAAAGTTGATCTCCGGAAGGGGAAAATTCTATGTCGAAGGGGGCTTCACTCGCGGTCTTTAATGGGACGACGCTGGAAGCCACCTTATCAGAAGGAGCGGGAGGATCGGTCGGAGGGGGATTAGAAGAGCCCGCTTCGGGCTTAACAGAAATTTTATCAACGGGAGGGTCCATCTTGACAGACCGCTCGGCCTTCTCAGGCCGGCGAACTTTCTTCTTCTTCTTGCGGTCAGGGTCCTTATCCTCACGGATAACAATTTTAGACATTAAATCGGCCATGTGGATTAGAGGTTTGACGGCTTGAAAAATCCAAACCGCAAGTGGCGAGTAGTGACCCGTGGTTTCAGAGGAAAATGCAGAATGAAGAGCTTTCAGGGCATTTTATAGATTTCAGAACAAGTCGGGCGCGGTCTCCGGCTAGAACTTATATTTTCGAAATTTCCTTGAGATTTGAAAATATGATGGGATTATGTTTACCCAGAAGACCGCTACCATCATAATGGACCTATCAGACCGGGCAGTCTGCTATGCTAGCCGCCTAAAACTCCACATTTGCAATCAATGGCACAAGTCCCTCGGTCCATCAAAACCAACACGCGTTGTCTGCCAACTGACATGCCGCCATCGAAGAGGGTTACATTCAGGGCTCAAGTCCAGAAGGCAAAATACGGTCTCAGATTGTAGACCGCCCGAGCTGCTTCTCTACTCTACCCGCAGCTCATCTAAACCCCGGCTTAATACAGATCGGAGCTCAAGCCGCCAGGCCACGCGACTTCATTCTTCTTTCCCTTTTGTATCCCTTCACCCCCTGCCTTATTCTCCTATATCCTGGCAGGCAGGTTTTTTATCCCTGCCCGTTTGGGCAGGCCCCCGAGCCTATAAATAGGGGGGTGATGTTCCCAAGACACGCACACTCGAATCCAGGAGCTCGCTTGTTAGAGCTGCGGTCTCGAATTCACTGTCTTGCGGTTTACTGCTCGGCCGACTTCTTTCCTGCTTCGCCTTGTAGCCCGTTGTAAAACACTTCTTAAATCAAAGGAAAGCCCATTACAAGAGTGGCATTCGCCGTGACGGGCGAAGTCCGGTCTTGACCGCTGCTAGCGGTCTAATTTCTCTCTATCAATAGTAACTGATAACTCGCGGCCTCCTCTTTTCCTTCGTTTCCCTAGCGTCGGTCGTGGAGGTGCAAATTCGGCATCAACATTGACTTTTGGTCTAAACAAATTTCAATTACATTCTTCAAGCGCATAAATCTACAATGGAATTGAAATTGGTTCTTCAATTCTAAGTTGAGAGCTCAATTCCGTCCAAATGAAGGGACTAGGGCTTGTTCGTTTGGATGAAATTGGAATTGATTTCAAGAATTGAGATTAATTCAAATTCCTTAATAATTGGATAATATGAACTCTAATTCTGTTGTTCCGCTTCACTATTGAATTGAGCGTGCAAAAATGCATTTAGTTAAATTATTTTGCCAGTAATTACTAGAGATCCGTTAATTGGATAAATGAACCATCATCACGAGTAGTCTCGAGATGATGAGAATATACTTTCTTGAAAATTTGAAGACAATTTGATAACGTTTATTTTTTCCTAAAAAACTAGTTTAACAAAAAATACAGGAAATCCGGCAATCCGATTATTGAGCCGTTACCATCATTCATCTCATAATAATGAGAAGAAGTTTCCCAATAATTTTGCTACGATCTGTTGACTTTTATTTTTTGACAATAATGATGTTTCAAAGATTGTCTGATTTGACTATTAGATCGACAATTGACAATAATGATGTCCTTGAATGACAAGAGTAGTATTCCTTAAAAAGTTTTAAGATAATTGAACAACTTCCATTATTTTATGCGACTGTGATTTGACACCGTTTACCCGACATCCGTAGATCTGATCGACATATGTCATTACTTGCATTATTTGGTTTTTGAGAAGGAGCTTCCCTAAAATGTATTGGATAATCTGACAATATTCATTTTTCAACGAAAAACGCCATTGAGTGCCTCTAGTCAACATTTTGGCGAACATAATTGAACTTAACTGTTAACTCAGATCATGCGACAACGACCATCGTCCTCTCTGTCGATTTCAGAAGTCCCTAGCGGACACCTAGTAGTACCCGCGGTCACATCCCAGACGCATGTTTTCTCCTCGGCAGAAGCCCCGGGAGGACACCCAGGAGTGTCCACAGACTCTTTTCAAGAAGGTTTGTTCTCTCAGCAAGGGCGCGCTCATGGTTACCCATCAAAGTTCTCGCGCCCTCTAGCTAGCAGCGTCAGTCTCCAAGAGGAGTCGCGGAGGGCACTCTCCGGAGCCCGCCTGGACCTCTTTAAGTAAGCAAGTGTGCGCGGTTACGTCATGTCGTACCCGCGCACCCCCTTCTCTCTTCCACAACTGACGCTACAGACATGTCAGGGATAAGCCCTGACGTCGCCTGTCATCGCCTCAACATCAGCCCTGACTTCAGACCTGTGAAGCAGAAGAAGCGAGCGGTAGCCACAACGCTCGTTGAGCCTATTCGGGAAGAAGACTCCAAGCTTCTTAAAGCGAACTTCGTCAAGGAAATCTAATACTCAGAATGGGTCTCCAATGTTGTGATGGTCTGCAAGGCCAACACTAAGTGAAGAATGTGTGTATATTTCATAAGACCCAATAAAGCGTACCCTAATGTCTGTTATTCTCTGCCATGGATAGACTCTCTGGTCGACTCCGCCGTAGGGTTTTCAGTAATGAGTTTCCTGGACTCCTTCTCAGGATACCACCAGATCCAAATGCATATGCCTGATATCCCTCATACGTCTTTCATCGCGAACGATGGTTGTTACTGTTATCATGTCATGCCTTTTGGGTTTGTAGAATGCAAGTGCTACGTATCAGAGGATGATTGATCGTGTGTTCTAGGATCAAAAGTGTCGTAACTTGGAAGTTTGTGTCGATGACCTCCTCATCAAAAGTCATGAGTTGATGGGTCACATCGAAGATTTGACGGAGACGTTCTCTACTCTCCATAAGTATAACATGAGGTTTAATCTAGCCAAGTGCAACTTTGGGGCTAGCAAAGGGAAGTTCCTCGGCCACCTACTCACCCCTCAAGGTTTAGAGCCTAATCCAGACAAGGTGAAAGTTGTTCTCGAGATGAATCCTCCAAAGTGCCCGAAGGAGGTCCAACAGCTGGCAGATAGGATAGTAGGGCTTAGCAGCTTCATCTCTCGTTCAGGAGATAATTGTGCACCTTTCTTCAAAATTCTCCGAGGGGGAGTGAAGTTTGAGTGGATCGAAGAATGTGGTCAAGCATTCGAGGAGTTGAAACATCAACTGACGACGACTCCTCTTCTTCAGAGCCCTCGCTAGTTAGAAGATTTGTTCATGTACCTCGGGGTCGGCACCGAGACCATCAGTTTAGTGCTACTCCGAGAGGAAGGTAAAAACAGTTTCCGATCCACTACGTCAGCCACATGTTGAAAAGTGTTGAGATGCGTTATCCCATCTTGGAGAAGCTTGCCTTGGCCTTAGTGATATCGACACGAAGGCTCCTCCCCTATTTCCAAGCCCACTCCATCAAGGTAGTTACCGATCCTTTGTTAAGAGCCGTCCTTGAGAAGTCGGAGCACTCGGGAAGGTGCCCCTCCAGAGTGCTACCTGTGTCACCAGACGGGCCACATCCGAAGGAACTGCCTGCAGAGTAATGCGCCACCGGCACTACAGGATGCACCACTGGCCCAGCATTTCGGGGGCCGAGGGCGGGGACGAGGTCGTGGATTCCAGGGACGTGATCGTAGGCAGGACAGAGACCAGATGTATGCCTTGCACCTGGCTCAGCCCCGAAACCCGACAATGGTCATCACAGGTACTTTACTGTTTTCTTACAATTACTAGTACCTTGTAAACCTTAGCTGTAAGACCCCAAGTTTTGTGTGCAAATAAATTGGGAGTGCTCAGAAGCAAATGAGCTAGCGCCAGGCGCTAGGGGTAGCATCGGCGGTAGTGCATTTCCCGAGAAACCCATGATTTTCCCGAGAAGCTAGTTCATTTCCCGAGAAATGTGTTCTTTCTCGAAGAATGGAGCATGTGAGCTAGCGCCAGGCGCTAGCGATAGCGCAGGCGGTAGTATTTTTCCCGAGAAATGTATCCTTTCTCGATAAATGTGGCATTTCCCGAGAACTTCGTCGAATTAAGATAGCGCAGGCTGTAGCACTAGTGCTAGCGACCCTCTTAAGCGGTTGTGGCTAAGGTCGACCGTACCGACTCTAGGCTAGTGCCAGGCGCTAGTGGCTAGCGCTGGCGGTAGCGGGAAAATGATAAAAGGCTGGATTTCGGCCTTTCTTCTCACTTATCTGTTCATTCTCTGTCTTTCCACACCAAAGGAAGCTGAGATCTTGGGAAGAAGAACAGTTGTGGGTAATCCGCGAAGGAGATCCTGCGTGCTTGTGCCATCGTCGACTCCGTAGAGAGGAAGCTATTTCAGCAAGTTCCCTCCAGATCAATCTCAGATCTATGGCACGGAAACGAGGGTCGAGGGTAACAATTCTCCTCCTTCATCTCTGGACATGTTCGCCCTTTGATTTGCATAGTAGTAGGTAGATTTCCACTAATCAGTGGATAGGTTTCTGCCGACGAGTCGATGTTATCCCCGTAGTAATTGCATATAGAGTCCAGAATGACAGTACAGACATAGGCATACTGTGTGAAGCCCTTCTGGACAGGTTGGTCTGGAATGGTGATGTTGATATGCTATATTGCACTCCTGAGAATACTCCACATATGTATGTTTTCGGGTTCTTGGTACTGTGATGTACTGCAGGGAGTCCTGGAGGTTGCCCTCAAGAAATACCCGAAAGAGCTAACATATTTGTGTTCTGTTGGCTAGCGCCCGACGCTAGCGCTAGCGCCGGCGTTAGTGCCTGTGATCCTTGGGATTGCTAAACGAGCCCCTGAGGCTGAGGTGATGACCCTGTGTGGTTATAGTTTGACGGGCACAAGGGGAAGCCAAACCCGTGTCAGGCTAAGTTGAATCCTGAAATTTATGAGCGCGGGCATAAGCTGAACCGAACCCGGGCCAGGCATAGGTGAATCCTGACATCTAGCTCATAACGATCGTGCTGGAACTTCGTGTGTACGGCCGAGCTCAAAGAGTGACGGAACTTCGTGTGTACAGCTTAGCTTAAATGGATCATCCAAGTTAAAAAAGGACTTGAGGATGACGTGCCTTGAGTGCATATGACGTGTGACTTGACGTCACCGTAGGATGATTGTTTCTATGCGGTGCTTAGACGCACCTGTGAAATATATATGATGTTATTGCTATTGCTTGCTTGCAGGGAAGGAGTACCGCCGCCCCGAGCATGGGGTGGGGTCGTTATATCCTGGGTTAGCTAAAGCTGACCGGTTACTTCTTTTCCCACCGTTTGGTGGATTGTGACTTACAGGTCCTGGCGAGACGAGCGGGAAATAGCGGGGCGGAATCCCAACTACTGAGTTTTGCTGGCCCTTGAAGGCCAAGTGATTTGTTTACTATTTTCATGTGTGTTCGGCCTGCGTGCCGATATTTGGAAGCCACCTAGTTGTTGTAAACAGTTTAATAGACAAGCCTTGTTGTATTTTCATTCCTGGTTTAAATGTGGACAAGTTGTGAATTGGTTTTGTCTTATTAAATTAAATGCTTCCGTTATGCGACTCTGTATGCTGAGATGGTTATGTTCTTAACTGTTTAAAATTCAACTCAGTAACGCGCTCTTCTGTTCGTTTAATATGGCGTGGGATCCCGGTCGGACCTACTGCTATATTCTATGTAACGGGGAGGGTGTTACAAATTGGTATCAGCTACGGGTCTCGATCCCTTTCTGTCTGAATTCGTGGTCGAATTCTTTTAAGGGGTGGTGAGCACGAGTGTGCGTCGCCGTTAAGTCATGTAAATCGCCAGTCATTGTTCACTTTAGGAATGAATTACAAGTATGTTTGAAGCATTGTGATGGAATGTGTGTTTTCCTTTGCTGATCCATGCTATCTCTTAGTCGCTAATTGTGTTTTGTACACATCTACAGGCGACTGGAAGTGGATTGGGGCCGTTTCGACCACCGCGTTCGACTGTGAGCAGTGCACCAGCTGAGGTGCCTACTCCTTCTGCTGAGACAGTGAGGATGGTGGCAGAAGCGGTGTTCGCTTTTGTTCACTACACAACCTGAAGGGCATGTCCCTGGACAACCTCCTACCCTTGGGGTGGCTCCGGTGCCGGTTGTGGCAGCTGAACCTGTGGTCGAAAGATCAGTGCCGGTGAGGGCACGAAAAGCTCCAGACCAACAACTGCAGTACTTTCTGAGTTTCCACCATCCGACGTTCTCGGGGGCAGGAACCCCGACTCAAGCAGAGGATTGGCTAACGAGAGTGCGAAAGATCTTGAAGGCCACTGATACGGAGGAAGGTAAGAAGGTGATATTAGCAACCTTCCTTCTTGATGGTGAGGCGTAGCTGTGGTGGGACGAGTTGGAGTTGCATTAGCTAGCAGGAAGGCGGCTGACGAACATCTCTTTTGAAGAGTTTTCGAGAATGTTCTTGGCGCGGTATCTCCCACCTACTCAACAGATTGACATGGAGAACCAGTTCAACCGTCTAACTAAAGGTGATAGTATGATTGATGACTATCTGCACGAGTTTACTCAGTTGGGGAGGTACGCAGGCGCAACTTTTGCAGATGAAGCTCGTAAGACCAATCGGTTTTACGAAGGTCTGCAAGAAGAATTGCGGTTCCTTCTGTCGGGGCCAATGACGCAAGGGTTTATGACCCTGGTCAATACGGCTCGTTCCTTGGAGAAGGACATGAAGCGGTCCCAAAGCATAAAGGAGTTAGCTGTGGTGAAGCCAGAGTTCAAAGTACCGAGTTCTGCGAAGTCTGGGCAAAGCAGATGGAGGAAAAGAGCGAGACCTTCCGGGTCAGCTCAATCTACTGGCTCAAGAGCAAAGATTGGGCGGGGCCCAATCATTTGCTTTAACTGTGGTAAGCCGGGACATATAGCCCGAGATTATCGTGGCGGCAAAAAGGCAGCTGCGGCTTATGCGGCGGATAAAGGGAAAGCAGCGGAGTCGTCTGCATCCCACTACACTCCAGCCCAACCGCGAGTATACAAACTTGGCCAGTAGGAGGCCATAAAGCAAAGCGATGTGGTGACATGTATGTGTTAGTATATTGATTTTGTAGCTTTGGATACTTAATACCTTGTGCATTGCTTGTTAACCTTATGTGTGTTAGGCTTTGTCCTAATATTTAACTGTCCGGCGAGAGCACTGTTTGATACGGGAGCTTCACATTCCTTTCTATCAGAGGCCTTCATACGACAACTTGGAGTGCCTTCGACGGTGATAACGGAAAGGTTAGATGTGATGCTGCCCAATGGGTGTTCTATGTGTGCGGATAAAGGCTGTGTTGTAAAGGTACGAATCAGAAGTCAAGATTTTAATTTGGAAGCACTGATACTGCCGCTTTTGGAGTACGATGTGATCTTTGGTATGGACTGGCTGTCGGCGCAGCAGGCCTACATTGATTGCACTTCTAAGGAGGTCACACTGGGCGGAATACCGAGCGTGCAACTACGTTTGCTGGTTTGCGTGGATCGAGCAAGATGTTGATGTCTGTTGCCCAAGTAGTCAAGGCAGTTCGGCAGGGCGCAGAATTGTGTGTTGTGCTAGTTGGGGATGCAAAGCCTCATCCTAGTCTGAGTGACGTTCATGTTATCTCAGAGTATACAGATGTGTGTTTCCTAAAGATCTTCCTGGGGCGCCACCTCAGCGAGAGATTGACTTCACAATAGAGCTGGTGCCAGGTGCCAAGCCTATGTCACGCTCTCCATACCGTATTGCGCCAAAGGAGATGGTAAAGCTGAATGTTCAGTTACAGGAGTTGCTAGAGCAAGGCTATACACGCCCAAGTTCATCCCCTTGGGGTGCTCCGGTCCTCTTTGTGAAGAAGAAGGACGAAAGCCTATGTCTCTGTATCGACTACCGTGAATTGAACAAGCTGACTGAGAAGAAAAAGTATTTGATTCCTCGAATCGATAACTTATTTGATCAGCTAGTTGGATCTATGGTGTATTCGAAGCTGGATCTTAAGTCTGGCTACTACCAGTTGCGAATTCGGGAGTGCGACATTCCCAAGATGGCATTTAGTACCCGCTACGGGCACTACGAGTTCACTTTGATGTCGTTTGGACTGATGAATGCGCCATCAGTGTTCATGGATCTGATGAATAGGACCTTTAGAGAGTGCCCTGACCGGTTTGTGATCGTCTTTATTGATGATATTCTGGTATACTCTCAATCTGAAGAAGAACACGCGATTCACTTTCGCGTAGTGTTGGAGACTCTGCGACGGAGTCAGCTGTATGCCAAGTTCTCCAAGCGTGAGTCTTGGTTAGCCTCAGTGGCGTTTCTTGGTCATGTTGTTAGTGGTGAGGGTATCGCAGTGGATCCGACAAAGATAGTTGCTATCCAGGAGTGGCCCGTTTTGTCAACAGTAGCGGAAGTCAGGAGTTTCCTCGGACTTGCCGACTACTATTGACGCTTCGTGGAGAACTTTTCGCGGATTGCTCTTCCTCTCACGACCTTGGCAAGGAAATATCAAAAGTTCGTTTGGTCACCAGAGTGTGCACGAGCTTTTGAGGAGTTAAAGAATCGTCTGACCACGACACCAATTTTATGTTTGCCATGTGGTACAGAAGGCTATGAAATTTACAGTGATGCGTCAGGGAGCGGCTTAGGCTGCGTACTTCTTCAGAATGGTCAAGTGATAGCTTATGGCTCTCGCCAGTGGAAAGTGTATGGGCGGAATTATCCGGTTCACGACTTAGAGTTGGCGTCCGTGATCTTCGCTCTGAAATTGTGGCGGCACTACTTGTATGGCGTGAAGGTTGATATCTTTACCGACCATAAGAGCCTATAGTATCTGTTAAATTAGAAAGAGCTCAATATGCGACTGCGAAGGTGGATGGAGTTCCTGGGGGACTACACTTTCGAGATGCACTATACTCCCGGGAAGGGAAATGTCGACGTAGATGCTTTGAGTCAGAGGGATTCTGCGCAGGCCAGCTTGATACAGATGCATGATTCGCGTCTGATCAGGGACCTGGAAGCCTTAGAGATCTCCTATGTGGAGCGGAGTTCTAATGCAAGTGCGTGCTTAAACTGGACGGAGGTGCAATACGACCTCACGGACAGAATATGACAGGCCCTGGAGCTTGATTCGAGCATGCAACGCTACTTGGCAGAGACTGGGATTGGGTCTGTTGCAGAGTTTGTGTTAAACGACGGTCTTATGTGGAAAGACGGTCGGTTGTGCATCCCAAATGTGGTCAAGTTATGGGAAGAATTGATGTACGAGGCACATTTCACAACATTATGAAAAGGCTATTTTGGTGGTCAGGTTTGAAGAAGTACATCGGTCTTTACGTGGCAAAGTGTAAAACTTGTGCACTTGTGAAGGCCGAATGTCAGAAACCTGGAGGGTTCCTGAAGTCGTTGCCTGTGCCGGAATGAAAATTTGATGACATTTCGATGGATTTCGTGCACGGTTTGCCGAAGGTTGCCCAATTTATTCCAAACCGGAAGGACGATTCAGTGGAGAATTAGCAAAGCTATATGTTGATAGTATTGTACGTTTGCACGATGTGCCTCGTAGCATCGTAAGTGACCGAGACGGGCGCTTTACTTCGAAAGATTGGAGGCTAATCCACGAGTTGTTGGGTATAAAGTTGAAGTTTAGTACTGCCTTCCACCCTCAAACGGATGGGCAAACTGAACGTACTAACCGAACTTTGGAGGATATGCTTCGCATGTGCGTCCTGGACTTCGGTAAAAAGTGGGAAGATCATCTTTTCATGATCGAGTTCGCTTATAATAACAGTTACCAGGCAAGTATAAAGATGGCGCCCTTCGAGGCCCTCTATTGTAGAGCTTGTCGTACCCTCTTGGCTTGGGCGAAAACAGGCGAGATGAAGCTGTTTAAGTGGAAGGAAGTCGAAGATGCAAGTTCGACTATCCTAACAATCCGGGAGCAATTGTTGGTGGAGCAGGATAGGCAGGCAAAGTATTACAATGCCAAGCACATAAACATTGAGTTCGCCGTGGGCGACTGGGTGTATCTCAAGATCAATCCTTTCAAAGGTGTATCAAGGATTCGACGCTTGAAAAAGCTGAGTCCGAGGTACCTTGGGCCGTTCGAGATACTGGACCGTATTGGTGAAGCTGCCTATCGGCTCGCTCTTTCGACAGAGCTGAGCAGTTTGCACGATGTGTTTCACATCTCTGTGCTGCAGAAAGCTGTGCCAGAGCCTAGCCAGGTGTTGGTGGTAAATCAGGTGTTGGTCGATGATGGGCTGAAAACTATTGTCACGCCTATTTGCATCGAAGACACAGATGTCAAGCAACTACGGAATAAATTGATCAAGATGGTCAAAATCCGTTGGAGCAACTGCGGTCGTGAGGAGCTTACATGGGAGCACGAGCAAACCGTGCGTGAGGAGTTCCCCGAGCTGTTCCTTTGAGATATAAGTTATTTGTTTTGTATCTTGTTGTTCTTTGCACTGTTAGAATTTCGAGGCGAAATTTTTTTAAGGGGGGAAGAATTGTAAGACCCCAAATTTTGTGTGCAAATAAATTGGGAGTGCTCGGAAGCAAATGAGCTAGCGCTAGGCGCTAGGGGTAGCGCCGACGGTAGTGCATTTCCCAAGAAACCCGTGCTTTTCCCGAGAAGCTAGTTCATTTCCCGTGAAATGTGTTCTCTCGAAGAATGAAGCATATGAGCTAGCGCCAGGCGCTAGCGATAGCGCCGGCGGTAGTATATTTCCCGAGAAATGTATCCTTTCTCGATAAATATGGCATTTCCCAAGAACTTTGTCGAAGTAAGATAGTGCAGGCGGTAGCGCTAGCGACCCTATTAAGCGGCTGTGGCTAAGGTCGGCCGTACCGCCTCTGGGCTAGCTCCAGGCGCTAGTGGCTAGCTCTGGCGGTAGCGGGAAAATGATAAAAGGCTGGATTTCGGCCTTTCTTCTCACTTATCTGTTCATTCTCTGTCTTTCCACGCCAAAGGAAGCTGAGAGCTTGGGAAGAAGACCAGTTGGGGCGAATCCGCGAAAGAGATCCAGCGTGCTTGTGCCATCGTCGACTCCGTTGAGAGGAAGCTATTTCAGCAAGTTCCCTCCGGATCAATCTCAGATCTATGGCACGAAAACGAGCGCCGAGGGTAACAATTCTCCTCCTTCATCTCTGGACATGTTCGACCTTTGATTTGCATAGTAGTAGGCAAATTTCCACTAATCAGTGGATAGGTTTCTGCCGACGGATCGATGTTATCCCCGTAGTAATTGCATATAGAGTCCGGAATGACAGTACGACATAGGCATACTGTGTGAAGCCCTTCTTGACGGGTTGGTCTGGAATAGTGATGTTGATATGCTATATTGCACTCCGGAGAAGACTCCACGTATGTATGTTTTTGGTTTCTTGGTACTGTGATGTACTGCAGGGAGTCCTAGAGGTTGCCCTCAGGAAATATGCAAAAGAGCTAACAGATTTGTGTTTTGTTGGCTAGCGCCGGCGTTAGTGCCAGTGATCCTTGGGATTGCTAAATGAGCCCTGAGGCTGAGGTGATGACCCTGTGAGGTTATAGTTTGACGGGCACAAGGGGAAGCCAAACCCGTGTCAGGCTAAGTTGAATCCTGACATTTATGAGTGCGGGCATAAGCTGAACCAAACTCGGGCCAGGCATAAGTGAATCCTGGCAACTAGCTCTTAACGATTGTGCCAGAACTTCGTGTGTACGGCCAAGCTCAAAGAGTGTCGGAACTTCGTGTGTACGACCTAGCTCAATTGGATCATCCAAGTTGAAAAAGGACTTGAGGATGATGTGTAACGCCCCGGGTTCTTCTTTCTATTATTTTAACAAAGCGTACGAAATTAAAAATAATTATTCGAAACCGAGGTATTAATTTAGGGCGTTACCGTTGCGGAATCGTCGTTGTCGTCGTAGTCCGGCGAGTTTGATTTCTTTCAGTAGAGTTATATATATATATATGTATGTGCATACAATCATGCATTCCTACCAAAATATATATATAGGAATATTTACACCCTTGCCTCTCATACAAAAAAATATATATAAATGTGCTCAAATTATATAAATATATGTGTATTCATGTGCACATGATTGAGGGTGGATAAATGAAAGTGCACAGTTAACCTCACTAGAATTCTCTAGAGAGGGGGTGAAGTCGACGCACCCTAGTCGACACACCCTAGTCGACGCACCCTAGTCGACGCACCTTCCTTATTCTCCTCTCGACGTCCAGACAGGATGTATTCGACGCTTGCGTCGAATAGTAATCGACGCACGTCGATCTTTATGACAGAATTCAAAATCGCCAGATCTCTTTCCTTATCTTATAGATCTGATTTATATGGAATCAATTTATGTCTTACAGCCGTTCTGAATCTTTCTTTTCCTCTATTAGATTCTTGGCTAATTTGATAAAATTCATTATGGACATTATTTGAAATTGGAATGAATTCTTTCCTTCTATTGGTATGCTAACTATGGAAATGTTTCTATCCTTCTAATTCTCTGTCTAATAATTAATTTTCCTCATATGAGTATTATTTGAATGAACAGAGCTATATATATATATGAAGGAGGTCGACAGAAAAACTAAGGAGGGATCCACCATTTTACTCATTGAAAAAGAGGAAAAACTCCCAAGTGATAAAGAGAGAATTGGGAAATAGCCCTGCAACAATATTCAAGCATTCTTCTTCTCCTACTTCTGAAGTCACTCTGCTGCAAATTCTGATAGCTCTCACATAAGAGGGAAAAGCTACAAATCTTCTTCTCTCTATAGAAGAAAGATTTAATTCACTACTTCTTGTGCTTCCAATCTTCTTGCTAGGAAGAAGATTCATTTTTGTTTTAAATACTTTTTTTCCTTTTCTCATTTTCATACTCACATACTGTAAAAGAGTTTTTAGAATCACTTTTCAAAAAATTCAGTTGTACTGGTTCTAAGAGTCTCCTTGTCAAAAGACTCAGTTAACCTCACTAGAATTCTATAGAGGGGGGGGGGGGGGGGGGGGTGAATAGAGATTTAAAATATTTTGTGCAAAGTAAATATATATATATATATATATATATATGTATGATCACAGATTAGAGCTTCCCACACACACCAACAAGAATTAAACAAATAAAGAAAGTAAATGCAAGAAAAAAAATCACAGCACAACACAAGAAAATATAGTGGTTCCCCAAACTTTGGGTAGTCCACTCTTCTACCCCCTTGGTAGGAATTCACTATCTTGCACTGAGTCTTTTGATAAGGAGACTCTTAGAACCACCCTGAGTCTTTTGATAAGGAGACTCTTAGAACCAACTGAGTCTTTTGACAAGGAGACTCTTAGAACCAGTACAACTGAATTTTTTGAAGAGTGATTCTAAAAACTCTTTTACAATATGTGAGAATGAAAATAAGAAAAAGGAAAAGAAGTATTTAAAACAAGAATGAATCTTCTTCCTAGCAAGAAGATTGGAAGCACAAGAAGTAGTGAATTAAATCTCCCTTCTATAGTGAGAAGGAGATTGTAAGCTTTTCAGAATTTTGCAGCAGTATGGCTTTAGAAGCAGAAGAAGAAGAATGCTTGAAAATTGCTGCAGGACTATTTCTCAATTCTCTCTTTTTCATTTGGGAGCTTTTCCTCTTTTTCAAATGTAAAATGGTGAATCACCTTGTTCCATTTCTCTGCCGACCTCCTTGGTTATTTATAGCTCTGTTCATTAAAATAACACTATAGGAGAGTAATCAATTAGCAGACAGAGTATTAGAAAGAAAGAGAAATTTACATAACAGTTATATCCATAGAAGGAAAGTATTCAATCTGATTTCAAATAATGTCCATAAAGGATTTAATCAATTTAGACAAGAATCTAATAGAGGAAAAGAAAGATTCAGAACGGCTATAAGACATAAATTGATTCCATATAAATCAGATCTATAAGATAAGGAAAGAGATCTGGCGATTTTGAATTCTGTCATAAAGATCGACGTACGTCGATTACTATTCGACGCAAGCGTCGAATACATCCTATCTGGACATCGAGAGGAGAATAAGGAAGGTGCGTCGACTAGGGTGCGTCGACTTCTCAAGATACGTCCACTAGAAGTCAGAGCTACGTCGACATAGGATACGTCGAATTCTGCTTGGAGCTACTTCGACTCATTCTGATAGAAACGTCGACTTTATCTCGACGTTGCGTCGAATACTATTCGACGCATATTTACTTAACCTTGATTTTCTTTTCTTGGAATTCATATTCAACTTATGTTCAGGGGTTAAGAGAAATCATTTTCCCAACAGTATGTGCATACAATCATGCATTCCTACCTAAATATATATATACATAGGAATATTTACACCCTTGCCTCTCATACAAAAAAATATATATAAATGTGCTCAAATTATATAAATATACCCTCATTCATGTGCACATGATTGAGGGTGGATAAATGAGGAGGGCTTGTTTTTGATTTCCATTCTCACTCTTTTTTCTTGGGGTGCGGCTGGAGACCTCCACTTACATCTCCTTGGTGCCACTTATATCCCCTTGTGCGGCTGGAAATTTCATTTCATTTTTCATTCTCTTTGCGGTGGCTGGCTTGGGTCCCGAGGTCAGGCTCTCTCTTCTTGATCCCGTGAATGCTCCAGGAGGGTTTAGGGCATGGTTTTTTGCGAAAATCTGGGCCGGGGCGGCGACGGAGCCGTCGGAGGCGAGGTGATCTTTGGTCGTCGGGGCTGGTATTCTCCGTCGGGGCACCGATTGGAGTGAGGCAAGGAAACTTTTCACCCCTTTTTATCTTCTTTCCCCCTCCCTTTACTTCTACTTTTCTGTGCTTGGCAAATTTCTAGTTTGGAAGGGCGAATCTTGATTATTTAGGCTAGCTTATGGTTGGTTGGGTTCATTATCTTCACTGATGGCTGCTTGAGGTTGCCCTTCCGATTTCGTCCAGGCTTTGCGTGAAATTGTTTGGGGGGTTATGGCTGCTCGGTTGTCTTCTTTGGGAAATAATTGAGTTTAGGGCTGCTGTTGTTTTAAATGGGGCTGTTGTATGTGTAATTCCATTGTTGGTTATGTGGGGGCTGCTTCTTAAGTTTTGATTTGTTTGGGAAGTTGATGTTTAAACTCAAAATTAGGTTGTTGTTGCTTGTGTTGCTTGGGGCTGCCCTGTTCTTTCTGTGAGGGGCTGCTGCTGCTTGTGTTGCTTGGGGCTGCCATGTTGGTTGGTTTTCTTTTTGTGAGGGGCTGCTGCTGCTTGTGTTAATTGGGGCTGCCCTGTTGGTTTGCCTTCCTTGTGAGGCTGCTGCTGCCTTTGTGAGGGGCTGCTGTTGCTTGTGTTGCTTGGGGCTGCCCTGTTGGTTTGCTTTTCTTGGGGGGCTGCTTCTTATGTTGGGTATTTGGGGGCTGCTTCTTGTGCTTCTTATTTGGTGGCTGCTTCTCATATTTGTTAATTGGGGGCTGCTTCCTATAGATTTTGTTGGGACTGTTTTCTTTTGTCTACATTGGGCTGCTGCTTTGTGAATTCATTTTGGGGCTGCTCCTTGCTTGGGTTATGCTAGTCCCGAATGGTGGTATAAATCCCGACTAAGGGCTGCTATATATACATAGATTTACACCCTTCCTACTTGGGTTCTTTGTTAATTTGGGGTACTGCATCTTATCTTGGTCAAATATTGGGGGCTGCACCTTATTCTTGTCTAAGCAAGGGTTGATGCTATGTTCTTTTCTTTTTGGGCTGCCTTGCACCACTCTTGTTGGGTTTCATTACTTGCAACATAATTCTACGCGCTTCGATTACAAGTAGCTAGAAGTGGTCAATATTATGGTCGTTCTATTTGCTAACTCCTCGGCACACTTAATTGGCCATGTTTTATTATATGCTAGCTGCTATGGTTGGGTGAATCCTTCTATCCATCTTTTATATGCTAGCTGCTATATGTTTAGCTTTGTCCCGATCCTGGGCTACTCCTAGATGGTTTATTCTGGTTGATTTTGTTCCGGATCATGTTTTACTTGGCTACTTCTGCATATTTACTTGGCTAAATATTGATGGACTTGTTTGCACTGGAAGGATGGGTACAGGGAACACTGGGTTTCCCCATCACAGATCTTTTAATAGTGGTTGGTAGGATGGGTACAGGGAACACTGGGTTCCCCCACCACCACGACGGCGCCTATTTCTTATTTGGGGTGAATGTCCCCTTTATGTGTGTGGTTAGTGACATTGTTTTGGGTCCGCCACCACTGGTCCATTTTTGCACTATATGCCAAGTTTAGTCATGCTCTTGCTTATCAGGCTGGTTCTATGCGGGATCTTCCTAACCTTCTATTACTGAAATCTTTATATAAGTGTATATATATAGTTATATATATGGGTATATGTATATATATGTATTTATATACCCCTTTCAGCTTGGATATGTTACTTGTTACTTCTCCTGCTCTTACTTTTAGCTATGATGTTTTCTTGCACCCTTTGGGCTGAGGCATTCTTTTCTTATGGATGCCTCAGATTCAGGTTTGTAGCTGCCGCCGGAGTTTGAGCGGGGTCGATCAGTTCCCTGTCGAGGCCTTCCTCTCTTGTAGGTAAGGATTTAGTTTCTCTTGTTGTAGCGTTTCTTTTGGCTGTTGACTCTTTTCCTGCGGGTTCGTGTCAGTTGTTGACGCCCGTATGGCTTTTGCTTGGTTCACTTGCTGATGCTGCTGCTAGCTTCCTTTACTGCTACTTAGTTATTTTGTATTCGTACACTCTGGGAAAAGCCTATTTTGCTGAATATTAATGCAGTTCTTTTAGCAGATAAAAATTTGTTCTTTTAACTGTTTGTCGCATTTATTATTAAGTATCACCTATTTGCAAAGCGTAAAACAGAATATAATGATACTTCTTTATTATATACTAAATTTGGACCGGCGATCGCCCTGGAGACGTCTCTGGTCTTCAGCGCCGTTAGGAATAAAATGAACTTATTTTCTTCCGTTGTGTACGCATATTTTTGATAAAGAGCGGCTATGTAAACCGCAGGGCCGAGGGGCACGGCTTCCTAACCTAATGAAAATAATATTAAAAAATAATGCTTTTATTAATTCATATCTTTTCTCGTAAAAATGTTCGTTTGAGTGCTCGCCTGAACGTCTGTAGTTGTCCCCTACAGGACGTGGCATCATGACGCGAGTTTTCCCCATTTACTCTGATATTATAATTTATTTCGGGAAAATACGGGTTGTGACAGTTGGTATCAGAGGGAGGTTAGCCGGGTTGCTGGAAATGTTCTGGTTGGCCCGGTTAACCGTCCAGTGAGAATCGTTAATCATTGCATTCACTCACCGATGGGTCATCAGTAGATCTCGGCTGAAGCACGAACACTACACTCATAAGCATGAAAGAAGTATACGGGGCATATTATGTAGTATGGGATGCATAATATGTGTCTGTATATGGATCCTCATTGGTGACAACATACGACTGTTATGTAGTATGGGATGCATAACGTAGGTCGCATGCGTGTCCATTATATTTTTTTTCGTTGCATGCGATAATATGTAGTATGGGATGCATAAGATCGCATGTGTACGCCGCTCATAGCATGCATTAAGGCTTTTCTTAGTTTGCATAGCACTGCATGCATAGCATAACATTGCATAAGCACACGTGCCAAGCCAGAGATCTACACGATGACACATGTACACCCATGATTTCAAAGGTAAGATTTTGAGTTTATATGCATACGGGAGAGATGAACGAGAGGTAAAGGATGGTACACCATCCTGAGTATAACGTGATAATATGTATTTACTTTTCCCAGAGAAAAAGCAGTAGCAAAAGCAAGTATTTGTATGTCCTCTCTTCCTAGAGGTTTGAGTCCAGTCTTAGCAGGTTGTTTGTATCAGGTTCTTCCTCGTTCTCGTTGTAGTCCAATCTTTCTGTGGTAATTTAGTCGCTATAGCAGCGTTCTATCTTTGTTATGTCGTGTGTCTGTACTGCTTTGTTAGGCGAGTTTAAGGTTCGAGATTGTTGGGCGCACATTCTGTTTGACTCCGGTGCCACTCACTCTTTTGTGGCCAAGAGGTTTGTTGATCGGCATCGCTGGGCTTTGGAGCGAGTTGGTGATCCGTTTTGTGTCAAGTACCCATCCGGAGATTCAGTGGTGTCAGATCTGTGCGTGAGACAGTGTCCGATTGTTTTGGATGGATTTTTGGGCTATGCAGACTTGAAGGTGATCGACTTGGAGGATTTTGACGTGATCTTGGGCATGGATTGGCTAGCCCGTTATGACATCGTGATCCAGTGCAGGGACAAGCATCTGGATTTCTTGATGGATGATGGCCAGCCCAGGAGCGTGTTCGGCTTCCCGCGTCAGACTTCCTCAGTTATGTCGGTAGTCTGTGCCCAGGCTTTGGCGGAGTTTGATGGTCGGGTCTGTGTTGTTTCCGTGTTGCTTGCAGCTTGTGCTTCGGTGCCTTGTGTGGAAGATATTCATGTGGTGCGGGAGTACCCAGACGTTTTTCCCGACAACCTTCCTGGTTTTCCTCCTGAGCGTGAAGTAGAGTTTGTGATAGATTTGGAGCCCGGGACCCGCCCAATTGCGAAGGCACCCTACCGCATGGCACCGCGAGAGTTGGAGGAGCTGCGCACTCCTTTGGATGAGTTGCTGCAGTTTGGTTTTATTAGGCCGAGTTCGTCGCCTTGGGGTGCGCCGGTTCTGTTCGTGAAGAAGAAGGATGGGATGATGAGGCTATGCATCGATTGCAGAGAGTTGAACAAGGTCACTATCAAAAATAGATATCCGTTGCCGCGGATTGATGACTTGCTCGACCAGTTGCAGGGTAGCTGCGTGTTCCCGAAGATCGACCTTCGATCCGGTTATCATCAGTTGAGGATCCGCGACGCAGATGTTCCGCGAACTGCTTTCCGGTCGCGTTACAAACATTTGGAGTTCCTGGTGATGTCTTTTGGGCTGACTAATGCGCCCTCTGCTTTTATGGATCCGATGAACAGGGTATTCTGGGACTTTCTGGACCTGTTCGTAGTGGTCTTTATTGATGATGTGCTGATCTATTCTTCGAGTGAGGAGGAGCATGCTCGGCATTTGCGCCTGGTGCTGTCTACCTTGAGGGCACACCAGCTGTATGCCAAGCTGAGCAAATGCGAGTTCTGGCTTTCGCAAGTTTCATTTTTGGGTCACGTCGTGAGCAAGGGTGGCATCTCTGTGGACCCAGCGAAGGTCGCTGCTGTTTTGGACTGGAAGAGGCTGGCATCTCCTAAGGAGATCCGAAGTTTCTTGGGTTTAGCAGGCTATTATCGGAGGTTTGTGGAGGGTTTCTCAGGCATTTCCGCGCCTCTGACCAAGTTGACACGGAAGGAAGCGGCTTTCGATTGGAGCGAACAGTGCGAGGAGGCCTTCCAGGAGTTAAAGAGGAGTCTGTGTTCCGCACCTGTTTTGGCTCTCCCAGTTGAGGGAGTGAAGTTTCAGGTCTACGTCGATGCTTCGCTGATAGGCCTTGGGTGCGTCCTCATGCAGGAGGGCAAGGTCATCGCGTACGGGCCGTGGCAACTAAAGGTGCATGAGCGGAACTACCCGACGCATGATTTGGAGTTTGCTGCGGTGATCTATGCCTTGAAGCTGTGGAGGCATCTCATGTATGGGGAGGAGTGCAAGATCTACTCAGATCACAAGAGCCTGATTTATGTGTTCTCGCAGCGAGAGCTGAACCTGCGCCAGAGCCGGTGGATGGAGTACGTGGCTGATTATGATGTGGAGATTCTCTATCACCCCGACAAGGCAAACGTAGTGGCGGATGCCCTGAGCAGGAAGTCAGCTTCTGTTTTCGGACTCTCTATGCAGTCCCTGGTGGAGGAGTTCTTTTTGATGAGCATCGCGGTGAATCCTTGTGGTGGTACGTCTCGTTTGGAGGTTGAGGAGCCGTCCTGGATTGTTTTGGCGAGGTTGCACCAAAAGGATGATCTGGATTTGCAGCACCTCCGGAGCAGGGCAGAGAGAGATGAGTTACCAAATTTCTCGATTGATGTGGAGGGTACTTTGAGGTACCGTGGCAGGCTGTGCATACCCGCGGTGGAGCAGATTCGGGAGAAGATTTGTGAGGAGGCTCACGACTCCATCCTATCTTATCACCCTGGCTCTACCAAGATGTATCGCGACCTGAAGCAGATTGTGTGGTGGCTGGCATGAAGGGCGATATTGCGAGATTTGTTGCGCAGTGCTACACTTGTCAGCGCGTCAAGGCGGATCACAGGAGGCCTGGGGGCAAGTTGACGCCGTTGGATATTCCCTTGTGGAAGTGGGAGAGCATCTCAATGGACTTCATTACTGGATTGCCGAGGTCTCCGCGGGGACATGATGCAGTGTGGGTAATCGTGGACATGTTGACCAAGTGTGCTCATTTCGTGCCGTACAAGACCGATTATTCTATGGAGAAGATTGCGTCTCTGTATGTGCAGGAGGTCATTAGGCTGCATGGGGTTCCCGCGAGCATAGTGTCTGATCGTGATTCCAGGTATACCTCTCGTTTTTTGGCAGATTCTGCAAGGGGCTTTGGGCATCGATCTCAGGTATTCTACAGCCTATCATCCGCAGACGAATGGGCAGACAGAGAGGGTAAATCGGATCGTGGAGGATATGATCCGGTGTTACATTCTAGAGCATGGAGGAGCTTTGGGATGAACGCCTTGGGCTCATGGAGTTCGCGTACAACAACAGTTATCAGGAGAGCTTGCAGATGGCTCTGTTTGAGGCTCTGTATGGGAGGAGATGTCAGACTCCCCTGTTTTGGGCTGAAGTGGGCGAGAATCCAGTCTTAGGGTCCTGAGGCTTTGGAAGAGATGAGTTTTGCCGTGACGCAGATCCGTGAGAAGCTTCAGGTAGCTCAGGAGCGCTATGAGAAATATGCCAATCGGCATAGAAGCGATTTGGAGTTTGCGATGGGGGGACTTGGTGTTCCTTAAGGTGTCCCCGATGGCAGGTGTTAAGAGGTTTGGGAAGAGCCATAAGCTGGACCCCAGGTATGTAGGCCCATTCGAGATCGCCGAACGCATCAGGGATTCTGCTTACAGATTGATATTACCTGCCTCTTTCCCTGGTGTGCACGGCATTTTCCATGTGAGCCAGTTGCGGAGGTGCATCTGCAGCGATCGCCATGTTCTGGTTTCTGTGCCCGTGCTGCAGCCCAATCCGTCGTTTGTGGAGCAGCATGTTCGTATTTTGGAGAGGCAGGAGCGAGTGTTGCGGAGAAAGACCATCCCTATGGTCAAGATCCTTTGGGACAATCAGGACGTTCGGGGTGCGACCTGGGAGCTAGAGTCAGCTTTGAGGGAGTCCTATCCTCACCTTTTCGACTAGATTCCCCGGTAAGTTTTCGCCTCCTGAGTTTTCTTTCTTTTTCGTGCTATCTTCGTTTTGAATTGTCGCTGCAAAGTTTCGGGTCGAAAATTTTGTTAGGAAGGGTGACTGTAACGCCCCGGGTTCTTCTTTCTATTATTTTAACAAAGCGTACGAAATTAAAAATAATTATTCGAAACCGAGGTATTAATTTAGGGCGTTACTGTTGCGGAATCGTCGTTGTCGTCGTAGTCCGGCGAGTTTGATTTCTTTCAGTAGAGTTATATATATATGTATGTGCATACAATCATGCATTCCTACCTAAATATATATATATATACATAGGAATATTTACACCCTTGCCTCTCATACAAAAAAATATATATATGTGTGCTCAAATTATATAAATATACCCTCATTCATGTGCACATGATTGAGGGTGGATAAATGAGGAGGGCTTGTTTTTTATTTCCATTCTCACTCTTTTTTCTTGGGGTGCGGCTGGAGACCTCCACTTACATCTCCTTGGTGCCACTTATATCCCCTTGTGCGGATGGAAATTTCATTTCATTTTTCATTCTCTTTGCGGTGGCTGGCTTGGGTCCCGAGGTCAGGCTCTCTCTTCTTGATCCCGTGAATGCTCCAGGAGGGTTTAGGGCATGGTTTTTTGCGAAAATCTGGGCCGGGGCGGCGCCGGAGCCATCGGAGGCGAGGTGATCTTTGGTCGTCGGGGCTGGTATTCTCCGTCGGGGCACCGATTGGAGTGAGGCAAGGAAACTTTTCACCCCTTTTTATCTTCTTTCCCCCTCCCTTTACTTCTACTTTTCTGTGCTTGGCCAATTTCTGGTTTGGAAGGGCGAATCTTGATTATTTAGGCTAGCTTATGGTTGGTTGGGTTCATTATCTTCACTGATGGCTGCTTGAGGTTGCCCTTCCGATTTCGTCCAGGCTTTGCGTGAAATTGTTTGGGGGGTAATGGCTGCTCGGTTGTCTTCTTTGGGAAATAATTGAGTTTAGGGATGCTGTTGTTTTAAATGGGGCTGCTGTATGTCTAATTTCGTTGTTGGTTATGTGGGGGCTGCTTCTTAAGTTTTGATTTGTTTGGGGAGTTGATGTTTATACTCAAAATTAGGTTGTTGTTGCTTGTGTTGCTTTGGGCTGCCCTGTTCATTCTGTGAGGGGCTGCTGCTGCTTGTGTTGCTTGGGGCTGCCCTGTTGGTTGGTTTTCTTTTTGTGAGGAGCTGCTGCTGCTTGTGTTAATTGGGGCTGCCCTGTTGGTTTGCCTTCCTTGTGAGGCTGCTGCTGCCTTTGTGAGGGGCTGCTGTTGCTTGTGTTGCTTGGGGCTGCCCTGTTGGTTTGCTTTTCTTGGGGGGCTGCTTCTTATGTTGGGTATTTTTGGGGTCTGCTTCTTGTGCTTCTTATTTGGTGTCTGCTTCTCATATTTGTTAATTGAGGGCTGCTTCCTATAGATTTTGCTGGGACTGTTTTCTTTTGTCTACATTGGGCTGCTGCTTTGTGAATTCATTTTGGGGCTGCTCCTTGCTTGGGTTATGCTAGTCCTGAATGGTGGTATAAATCCCGGCTAAGTGCTGCTATATATACATAGATTTACACCCTTCCTACTTGGGTTCTTTGTTAATTTGGGGTACTGCCACTTATCTTGGTCAAATATTGGGGGCTGCACCTTATTCTTGTCTAAGCAAGGGATGATGCTATGTTCTTTTCTTTTTGGGTTGCCTTGCACCACTCTTGTTGGGTTTCATTACTTGCAACATAATTCTACGCGCTTCGATTACAAGTAGCAAGAAATGGTCAATATTATGGTCGTTCTATTTGCTAACTCCTCGGCACACTTAATTGGCCCTGTTTTATTATATGCTAGCTGCTATGGTTGGGTGAATCCTTCTATCCCTCTTTTATATGCTAGCTGCTATATGTTTAGCTTTGTCCCGATCCTGGGCTACTCCTAGATGGTTTATTCTGGTTGATTTTATTCCGGATCATGTTTTACTTGGCTACTTCTGCATATTTACTTGGCTAAATATTGATGGACTTGTTTGCACTGGAAGGATGGGTACAAGGAACACTGGGTTTCCCCATCACAGATCTTTTAATAGTGGTTGGTAGGATGGGTACAGGGAACACTGGGTTCCCCCACCACCACCACGGCGCCTATTTCTTATTTGGGGTGAATTTCCCCTTTATGTGTGTGGTTAGTGACATTGTTTTGGGTCCGCCACCACTGGTCCATTTTTGCACTATATGCCAAGTTTAGTCATGCTCTTGCTTATCGGGCTGGTTTTATGCGGGATCTTCCTAACCTTCTATTACTGAAATCTTTATATAAGCGTATATATAGTTATATATATGGGTATATGTATATATATATATGTATTTATATAGCCCTTTCAGCTTGGATATGTCACTTGTTACTTCTCCTGCTCTTACTTTTAGCTATGCTGTTTTCTTGCACCCTTTGGGCTGAGGCATTCTTTTCTTATGGATGCCTCAGATTCAGGTTTGTAGCTGCCGCCGGAGTTTGAGCGGGGTCGATCAGTTCCCTGTCGAGGCCTTCCTCTCTTGTAGGTAAGGATTCAGTTTCTCTTATTGTAGCGTTTCTTTTGGCTGTTGACTCTTTTCCTGTGGGTTCGTGTTAGTTGTTGACGCCCGTATGGCTTTTGCTTGGTTCACTTGCTGATGCTGCTGCTAGTTTCCTTTATTGCTACTTAGTTATTTTGTATTCGTACACTCTGGGAAAAGCCAATTTTGCTTAGTATTAATGCAGTTCTTTTAGCAGATAAAAATTTGTTCTTTTAACTGTTTGTCGCATTTATTATTAAGTATCACCTATTTGCAAAGCGTAAAACAGAATATAATGATACTTCTTTATTATATACTAAATTTAGACCGGCGATCGCCCTGGAGACGTCTCTGGTCTTCAGCGCCGTTAGGAATAAAATGAACTTATTTTCTTCCGTTGTGTACGCATATTTTTGATAAAGAGCGGCTATGTAAACCGCAGGGCCGAGGGGCACGACTTCCTAACCTAATGAAAATAATCTTAAAAGATAATGCTTTTATTAATTCATATCTTTTCTCATAAAAATGTTCGTTTGAGTGCTCGCCTGAACGTCTGTAGTTGTCCCCTACAGGACGTGACATCATGACGTGTGTTTTCCCCCTTTACTCTGATATTATAATTTATTTCGGGAAAATACGGGTTGTGACATGATGTGCCTTGAGTGCACATGACGTGTGACTTGACGTCACCATAGAATGATTGTTTCTATGCGGTGCTTTGACTCACCTGTGAAATATATATGATGTTATTGCTTGCTTGCAGGGAAGGAGCACCGCCGCCCCGAGCATGGGATGGGGTCGTTATATTCTGGGTCAGCTAAAGCTGACCGGTTACTTCTTTTCCAACCGTTTGGTGGATTGTGACTTACAGGTCCTAGCGAGACGAGCGGGAAATAGCAGGGCGTAATCCCAGTTGCTGAGTTTTGCTGGCCCTTGAAGGCCAAGTGATTTGTTTACTGTTTTCATGTGTGGCCGGCCTGCGTGCCGATGTTTGGAAGCCACTTAGTTGTTGTAAACAGTTTAATAGACAAGCCTTGTTATATTTTCATTCCTAGTTTAAATGTGGACAAGTTGTGAATTGGTTTTGTCTTATTAAATTAACTGCTTCCGTTATGCGACTCTATATATTGAGATGGTTATGTTCTTAACTGTTTAAAATTCAACTCAGTAACGCGCTCTTCTGTTCGTTTAATATGGCGTGGGGTCCCGGCCGGACCTACTGCTATATTCTATGTAACATGGAGAGTGTTACATTAGCTTTACCTTAACATTGAACCAAAAAATCAACAAAATCATCGAGGTATAGTGCACGTCTGCGGCAAGCCTGCATACACCTTATTCGATATGGGTGCCTCTCACTTATTCGTCTCGGAAGAATTCATGGACGATCTGGACCAAGTCCAGCACTTCGAGGGCATCCACAGGAGGGTGCAATTCCCGGACGAATCAGAGATGGTAACGAACGTGAAGTGCAATATGAACGTGGAGATTGGAGGAAAGCTGTTTGAAGCGCTGGCGACGCTCTTGAAGATGAAAGACTTCGACCTGATCCTGGGCATGAACTGGCTACACGGGAACCAGACAAGGATTGACTGCCCGGCAAGGAGGATCATTCTAAAGCATGAGGACACGAAAGTGCTAGTCGAAGGTATTAGACCCCCCTCCCGTCTCTTATTATCGTCAATTCAGGCCGCCAAGGCCCATCTACAGGGAGATGAGGTATATCAGGTGCTGTTCGAGGCAATCGAGACGAAGGACTCTGTGGCCAGTAATCCGGTTGTACAGGATTTTGCCGACGTATTCCCTGAGAAGTTGCAAGGGCTGCCACCGCACCGCGAGAAGGATTTTCAGATCCAACTGGTGTCGGGGGCTAAGCTGGTATCTAGAGCTCCTTATCGGATGGCCCCGAAGGAGCTAGTGGAGTTTCAAAGCCAGCTTTAGGAGTTGGTGGAAGCAGGGTTCGTACCGAGTTCCTCACCTTGGGGAGCTCCGGTGCTATTCGTGAAGAAGAAGGATGGGACCCTCAGACTGTCCATCGACTACAAAGCTCTGAACAGGCTGACGATGCTGAACACGTACCCATTACTGATCATAGACGAGCTATTTGACCAGCTAGAGGGAGCCCACTGCTTCTCGAAGCTGGATTTGAGGACAGGATATTATCAGTTGCAGATTTAGGAGAAGGATATCCAGAAGACGGCCTTCAGCAGCCGATACGGACTGTATGAGTTCACCGTGATGCCCTTCGGGCTCACGAACACGCCGTCGACATTTATGAGTCTGGTGAACCGGGTGTTCGAGCCATATCTCGACATCTTTGTCATCGTGTTCATCGACGACATTCTCATCTACTCGACGAAGGAAGAGGAGCATGCACGACATCTGACACTGACATTGAAGAAACTTCGGGAGCACAGTCTATACGCGAAGTTCAGCAAGTGTCAGTTTTGGCTGAAGGAGATGGCCTTCCTAGGTCACATTATCAGTGGAGCTGGACTAGCAGTGGACCCAGCGAAGATCCTGGCAGTACGGGATTGGCCACTGCTGATAACAGCCACCGACGTGCGGAGTTTCTTGGGACTTGTCGGCTATTACTGGAAGTTCATACATGGGGTTTTCTCAGATAGCCCTCCCACTCACCTCCTTGACGAAGAATGATACTGCGTTCATTTGGACGCCGCAGTGCGAAGCGGCCTTCCAGGAGCTAAAGGGTTGGCTTACGATAACCCCCATCCTTGCCCTTCTGTCGGGGAAGGAAGGATTCCAGGTGTATACTGATGCGTCGTATCAGGGGATGGGTCTCGTTCTAATGCAGAATGGGCGCGTGATAACATATGCTTCCCGTCAGTTGAAGAATGACGAGCGGAACTACCCGGTGCATGACTTGGAGATGGGAGCGGTTATATTCTCTCTGAAGATCTGGCGGCACTACCTCTACGGTGTTCACTGCGACATATTCTCAGATCACAAGAATCTGAATTACGTGGACACGCAGAAGGAGCTGAACATCCGACAAAGACGATGGGTGGAGTTCTTATCAGACTATGATTACACGATGCACTAACACCCATGGAAGGCGAATGTGGTGGCAGACGCGCTGAGCCGGAGAGCCACAACATTAGGACCAGAGCCCCAGCTGATGGATTTGGAGCTGGTGAATATGCTAGAGGATATACATATCACCTTGGTATCTTCAGATGACCCTGAGCTCTATGAGGAGTACTTGGCGGTGATGAGTACCACAGATGACATCCGAGACCGCATCAGGGATGGACAGAGGCATGATGCCAAGTTGGAGCCGATATTCAGAGCCTTGGAGGAAGGCACAACGGGGGATTATTCACTGAAGGACGAGTTGTTGTGTTTCAGAGGTCGAGTCTACATACTGGCAGGGGGCAGGATTCATGATGACATTATGAACGAGGCTCACTGCAGTAGGTATTCGTTGCACCCGGGTATCACGATGATGACAGCGGATTTGAAGAGGGCCATGTACTGGCCAGGCATGAAGAGGGACATCACTTCTTTTGTGACCTACTGCGAGTCTTGCCAGCTCGTAAAGGAGGAATGTAAGAGCCCGACCGGATTAATGCAGCCACTCCCGGTGTCGGAGTGGAAGTTCGACGACATCACGATGGACTTTATAGATGGACTTCCCCGATCACATGTGGGGATTGATTCGATATGGGTGATCATCGACAGGTTAATGAAGGTGGCCAGATTCATTCCGGTCAGGAAGGACGCTCCGGTCAGAGATTTGGTACGGAGATTTATGGAGCAGTTTGTCCGGTATCATGGTGTGCCTAGGACGATCGTGTCGGATCGAGATGGACAGTTTACGTCCCGAGAGCGAAGATCGGTCCAGGCTTATTTGGGTACGCGGTTGACATTCAACACAACATTCCACTCACAGACAGACGGGCAGACAGAACATACCAATTGGACGCTGGAGGATCTATTATGCCTATGCATTTTGGACCGCGGTGAGCCATGAGAGAGATTGTTGCAGCTTGTAGAGTTTTCCTACAACAATAGTCATCAGTCCAGCATAGGTAACGAGGCGTTATACGGACATAGGTGCAGGACTCCACTGTCTTGGATCCAGGATGAGGATCCTAAGGCACTCGGCTCGGAGTTCGTGGAGGATACTGATACTCATGCGAGACTGATCTGAGACAGGATGATGGAAGTCCAGAGAAGGCAAGCCAAGTATTACGATGCGCGACATCGTGCAGTAGAGTTCCAGGTTATAGACCCTGTGTTTCTAAAGATACGTCTGATGCATGGAGTCTCGCGGGTACGCAGGCGGAAGATGCTCAGTCCTAGGTATATGGGGCCTTAAAGGATCCTGGAGCGGATCGGCCCCCTGTCGTACAGACTGGAGCTGCTACCGGAGCTAGCCGGATTGCATGACGTATTCCACGTCTCCTCCCTTAGGAGAGCTCTACTATGGCCGGAGCAGCAGATATCTATAGCGGATGGGCCAGTAGCTACTGATCGGTCGGTTCATCTGGAGCCGGTCCGGATAGACGACATCGAGATACGAGTCCTACGACGCAAGAAGGTTCCGCTGGTCAAGGTCTTGTGGAGGAATCATGGACAGGAGGAGCACACCTGGGAGCCACTAGACCTGATGCAGCAGAGGTATCTGGAGCTTTTCGCGCCAGGTACAATTTAAATTCTCCATGGATGTTACATTCAAGCACGTGCGTTAGAAACCCCACAGGCTTAACTTGAATTTCGGGGACGAAATTTCTATTTTTATGTATTGGGATTTATAACATCCCCCAAATGACTAGACCCCTAGGACGGTTTTGTCATGACTAGGTCATGACAAAACCCTAGTATGCGCAAGGAGAACATAAGAGCATAGGCTCGAGGCGAAAATCACCATGGTCTGCGGATAGTGATTTTCAGTTACGAAGCTTAGGGTTGGACTTAGTGCATCACCGTGACCCATGACCCCACCATGACATGACTAACACAGTAAGGGGGTCCCATCGTAATACCCCAATTATCCAATTGTAGAAAGAAGGAGGTGTATTGAATGTGGCGCTAGAGCTAGCGGCTAGCGCTGGCGGTAATGGTGGTTTAGGTGAACCGCTGAGACGAACACTGAACCGTTGAGACGAACCAAATACCGTCGAAATGCTAGCGCAGACGTCATCTGGCGGTTGCCGATCCATCGAGCGCTACGTCGTCGAGAAGTTAGCACTGGCGCTAGCACTAGCTTCGGCGCTAGCTCAATCGACAGGAGGCAGACGGGACTCGTTTTGGTGGCCAAATTTATGGCCAAGGGAGTCCGAAAGTCCTACCAATTGATGGGGATTCATTCCCCCCCATCAATTAATAGAATATTAAAGGGTTTTCCAACTCTTTTGGGTGATGACTGGGTGACCTTCGGGGATGGCCGAAATTTTCACCATGAATGGTGTTAATGGAGGAATCCCAAGCTTCATCTCCTCCCCACCAGGATTTGGTTCTATAAAAGGGCTCAAGGGGTGGAGGGAATGAGTTTCCCCCATTTTTCTAGAAGAATTTCTCTACCTAAGCACCTACCGGCATGGCACCCAAGAGCTCTCGACCAACCATGGAGGACCGGCGATCGGCACGACTACAAGCCACAATTCAGGTCCTCTCCTCTCATTTATTTATTAGTGGGTAGATCTCTTCATTTTGGCCGCTAGATTTGGGGTCAATTGGTCTTGGATCTGCATGGCCATAAGCTTGTATTCATGCTTTTCTTCTCAACGGATATGGTGGTGGCATTGGCCGACCGGGAGGGAGACTAGGTCGCCGGGAAATCACCTCCCAAGTGGGTACAGGATGGTCCAATCGTGGTCATTGGCTGATTGGAGAAGATGAAGGGATGCCCTTCGTTTGTGCTTTATGATCTGTGCAAGTGTATGTAATAATATATTTGATATTCCTATTTCTGCCCCTTTACTGCTAGTAGCTAAAAATAATTATAGAAAATACTTAGAGCCCTCTACTGGAAAAGTGATCTATACCAAACTTGTAGCCCATGACGTCTACTTTATTTTAAAATTGATTTGAACCGATTTGGCCAACTGGTTTGATGGCAACACTCAAAATGGTGCAACCTATACGTAGGGTTGACCAGAGATTGATTTGAGTGCGCCCACTAGTTTGGACGTCCAAATGCTTTGAAATTTTGAGCATAGGTTAGATTTACCCTTACCCTCAACCTATCCAAAAATGGGAATTTTTGGACAACCTCTTGCTATAGTTTTGGTAGAAATTTAATAATTCATGTACGAATTAATTTTAGGGTCTAGAGATCTCTAAACCCCTCCAAATTTTGGTGGGTGGTTCTTAGGGTCATGACATGACTCTGGTAAAAATTACATCTCATTTGGGATTGAATTGGTAGGGTAATTAAGTAACCCAAACATGATCAAACTATGATATTCTAGATCAAAAGTGCACTTGATGGATTTGGGAGGTCAACCCTCATCCAAATATTGTGAAACTTTGATCACTGACTTGACGTCATATAATATACACCCACAAATCTTTTTGGGTGGTTTAGGGTGGATGGGCCCTAGAACCCTTGCTCAAACCTTAGGTTTGCATATTGAACCTATTAAAGGACATAGGGTCATATGTCCTTGGAAGGACTTGAAACTTGGAAGGTAGTTTCATAGGGTGGTATTATGCCCTAGATAATTTATCCGGAATTTTTAGGAACATTTACCCCCTCTGAATTAATTATGAATCAATTAGGTCACTTTCTTATATTAAGAATTTACGTAATCATAATTCCTTGGATGCCCATGAAATTTTGTCAGTAAGTTTATATGGATGGTATCATTCTTTGATAATTTTGTTATGAATTTTGGATTGATATATATAGTACTTCATTCATAACCCCAATGTTTACCCTAGTTGTAAGAAAATTAATTAGTGGATTTTATACTCACTGAAAAATCATGAAATTTGGTTAGAGCACTTTTTAGGGCAATAATGTGATATGTAAATTTTGGTATAATTTTTGGAGGAGTTTTTATATGATTCACTTCACAAAGTGCCCTATGATTTGTTTATTTAATTAAAGGATTTATATGGTCAACTGAATCTGGAAAATTATGAAACTCAACCAGTAAACTTTTCTGATCACTTTGGAAATTTGTTGATTTTCTTGTAATTTTTGAATGAGGATTTTCTGTGCTTCCTTTGTAAATTCTTGAATTTGATAAATTAGTCAATATTTTATTTGGAGGTCAAAACCTTTCTAGAAAATTATGAAATTCAGGTTTGGCTGTTATTTTACTGTTATCTAGTTGTACAAATTTTAGTGAAGCCATACCATGTCGAAAAACCATACTTGATGTACAAAATCATAGGTTCCCTGATTTTGGAGAAATTATAATAATTACCAAATTATGTAGAAAAATTATAAACTTCTGTAGATGGTGTTATAATGTCATAACTCACCCCCAATATAATCTTGAGTCATTTTGATGATTATTTGGAGTACCTCCTCTCATGCATCTCATGTAGCTCATTTGGTCTGCATATAGTAAAATTGTAAAACTTGAGTAACTTGTAGATCGTTAGAAGGGAATGGAAGGTAGATGGTGTACTTAGTCTGGTTGAGGAGGTTTGAGGTCATCAATAAGAGCCTCTGTGTTGAGTGTGCCCGATAAGCTAAGGGGCAAGGTTGTGCTCGGGATCGACGAAAGATCGTCTTTTCCCTAGGAGAGTCATAAAACACTTAGGGTTAACGCAAGTGAAATGGTAAGAGGGGTATGTTCAAGGGTAGACATAAATAAAAGAAGTGTCTTGGAAAGGGAGGTTTGGGCTATCATCCCATCGTACCTCCTAGTACCACTGCGAGCCCCTCACAGGGTAGACCTCAGGAAGTCTAAGATTAACCCTAAATTGTAGGAGTAAGTTGTTATGCAAGATTAACTTGATAATACACTCACCCACACCCCGCTGTTGCGGGTGTTACCTTGTTTGGTTGGACGAGCAGTAGGCTTGGTGGATGTGGATGTGGATGCGGACGGGTTTGTCCGGCGAGCAGGTTGCTCGGAAGGTTGTTGCGACGGGCGGGTTAGCCCGGGGAGCCTATGGCTCAGAGATACACAGTAATCATATTGCATGTGCATAAAGGTGGTGGGTCTTCGGTATAGATGGTCGTTCACACCGACGTCAATAGGATGACTCGGCGAGTGTGGATTTTCACTTAGCCAAGAAAGTCTGGTGGTCCAGCCAGTAAGAGTACGCATGCGCTCCACGGTTTTGTGTTTAGGCGTACGATAGGTCTACGTTATGTAGTGTGAATACCAACCTAGAGGTGGGCGAGGACCAACCCACCGCTTCTGTTTGCCACTACAGGGGTATCCTTGGAGTTTTGCTAGCTCCAAAAAGGGGGAACTAAAGGTATGTGCGCATAGAGTCGAAGTGTGTGAGTTGCACTTGTGTGATCATAACACTACCCAGCATCACACTGCATGTCATAGCATAAGCATTGCATTTATATCCCTACCCCTATCGTATAAATTGGTTATGAGACTTTTTATACGATATGCCTTGCTAAACGACCCCTTGGTCTATAGGTTTTGTATGGGCATTCCTATAAATCAGTGGTTACTTTTCTATTCTTTACATGTCTTTACTTGTTTACTTTGCTTGTTCTTTACCTTGCTTTGTTTACTGTTTCATATATATAAATACCTGTGTAGTGATAGATACTCCTGTAGCTAAGATATGTCACCTACTTTGTTTTATACCCCTTGATGTCCTCCGCTTCATCCCCCCACTCAGTGCCTAGGGCCACTGGGGGACGGATGGGGGGAAACGAGGCTTAGTCTTTTTGACTAACGGTCGGTGGACTATATCATTTTAGGGGATCGAGGAGATGCAGATCCATCAGAGGCCGGTACAGATGGAGGCGGGACAGTCTAGAACAGGAACGCTAGTCACAGGATCTGTGAGTGTCTTCAGTAGTTTTGCTTCAGCGAGTGATTCTGTACTGAGGAATCGATGTACCGGGCATGAGCCCTTTATATTGCTACTTTATATTTCAGTTATTATTTGTGGACATCTCCTTTTCATTATGATTTATATTTCATGTGATGTGGACTTGAGCTTTCTTTTGCTTCATGTATACTTTTCTTCTGTTGTGATCGATATGGCCGGCAGGATCGGCGTTTTGTAGTGGCGAGCTTCCCGAGTGATGGTGTCACCGCAAAGCGGAGGTTCTAGGCATAGGACCTGGTTTTGTAGAGAAAAAAATGGGGTCTTACAAACTGGTATCAAAGCCTAGGGTTTGGAAATAGGGGCGGCTCTCGGAGTGCTCCAACTTCTCGAGATGTAATATCCCCCAAACGACTAGACCCCTAGGACGGTTTTGTCATGACTAGGTTATGACGAAACCCTAGGATGCGCGGAGAGAACATAAGAGCTTAGGATCGAAGTGAAAATCATCATGGTCTGCGGGTAGTAGTTTCTAGTTACCATGCCTAGGCCGCCTTAGGGCATCATCGTGACCCAAGACCTCGCCATAACATGCCTAATCCATTAAGGGGTCACTTTGTAACACCCCAAGTATCCAATCGTAGAAATATGAGGGTGTATTGAATGCGGCGCTAGTGCCGGCGCTAGCACAGGCGCTAGCGCTAGCGGTAGAGCTAGCGCAGGCGCTAGCGGTAGAGCTAGCGCCTTGCGGTTGCCAAACCGGCGAGTGTTACGCCGTCAAGATGTAAGGACTGGCGCTATTACTAGCGCCGATGGTAGCTCAATCGACGGGAGGCGGACGGGACTCGTTTTGGTGGTCAAATTCATGGCCAAGGGAGTCTAAAGGTCCTCCCAATTGATGGGAATTCATTCCCCCATCAATTAAGAGAATATTAAAATGTTTTCCAACTCTTTTGGGTGATGAATTGGATGACCTTTGGGGTTGACCAAAATTTTCACCATGAATGGTGTTAATGGAGGAATCCCAAGCTTCATCTCCTCCCCACCAGGATTTGGTTCTATAAAAGGGCTCAAGGGTTGGAGGGAATGAGTTTCCCCCATTTTTCTAGAAGAATTTCTCTACCTAAGCACCTACCGGCATGGCACCCAAGAGCTCCCGACCAACCATGGCGGACCGGCGATTGGCACGACTACAAGCCACAATTCATGTCCTCTCCTCTCATCTATGTCTTAGTGGGTTCATCTCTTCATTTTTGCCGCTAGATTTGGGGCCAATTGGTCTTCGATCGGCATGGTTGTAAGCTTGCATTCAAGCTTTTCTTCTCTTGTTCACATTCCCGATTCTGGCCGCCTCCGGCCGGCCAACCACTGTACATCGTCGGCCGCCACTTCAATGGAGGTGCCGGCATTGGCCGACCGGCAGAGCATCTAGGTGGTCGGGAAATCCCTCCCAAGTGGGTACAGGAAGGGCCAATCGTGGTCGTTGGATAAATTGGAGAAGATGAAGGGATGTCCTTCGTTTATGCTTTAAGATCTGTGCAAGTGTATGTAATAATATATTTGATTCCTATTTCTGCCCCTTTACTAGCAGTAGTTAAAAAATAATTATAGAAAATACTTAGAGACCTCTGCTGGAAAAGTGATCTATAACAAAGTTGTAGCCACTGACGTCTACTTTAATCTAAAATTGATTTGAGCCGATTTGGCCCACTGGTTTGACGACATCACTCAAAATGGTGCAACCTATACATAGGGTTGACCATAGATTGATTTGAGTGCGCCCACTAGTTCGGACGTCCAAATGCTTTGAAATTTTGAACATAGGTCATATTTACCCTTACCCTAAACATAGCCAAAAATGGGAATTTTTGGATAACCTTTATCTATAGTTTTTGTAGTAATTTAATAATTCATGTACGAATTAATTTTAGGGTATAGAGACCTCTAAACCCCTCTAAATTTTGGTGGGTGGTTCTTAGGGTCATGACATGACTCTGGTAAAAATTTCATCCCATCTGGGATTGAATTGGTAGGGTAATTAAGTAACCCAAATGATAGTTTGTAGGTAGTAGTCTAGATCACCTAGGAGGGGGGGGGGGGGGGGGGGGGGGGGAAATAGGTCTCTTTCTTTTCTTTATTTTTAAGCCTAGCTGTTTTCAGTGAATGTAAAGATTATAAGCAAACACACAGAAAGCACACAAACATATATAGAGGTTCCTTAAGCCAGGGTGTCTTGAGTAGTCCTCTTTCCCCCTTCACCCTTCTAACAATGAGTTAGACATGGCCAACTCCTCCAACTCAGCTTCAAAAGCTTACAACTCAGATTCCTCAGAATCTCTCAGGCTTTCTCCAAACCTTACCTCAGGCTCAACAGCCCTACAAACTCAGAGTCCTCCAACTCCTACAACTCATAAATCTCCTGATTTCCTACCTCAGACCTATCAAGAAGTCCTTCCTCAGATCTTCACAAATATCCTACACTCAAGCTGGGAGTACAACTCTACACTCATGATAAGCAGCCCTACAGCTTAGGCACAGAGGCCTTACAGATAAATAAAGTGTTAAAGATACAACAGAAGATTATATAAAGTAAACCATCAGATCTTGTCTTCTGTTGTTTCGAAAGAGGACTGTGAAGCAGCAGCTACAGGTCTTGTTTCTCCTTGATCTTCTCCTTCAGTAAAGTTGAAGATCTACTTGATCTTCTTGAATGATTCAGGAAGAAGTATCTTATCTCTCAGCAGAGTTCAGCTTTAGCTTGAGAGATTGCCCTTTCAGGAAGCTTGAAGAAGATAGACCTTGCAGCACACAATACAGCTCTTCCCGATAATAGAGTGCTCTTCTTTTAGACCTACCATCTTCTTTTATACTTCCTCCTTACTTTCAACGACTATTAGAAGCCCCTGACACAGCATGAACATCTGTCAGAAGTATATCTTGCTTTTCTGCCACTTGCGCCAAAAACAGATCCCGCTAATGCTTTATTCATATTTGAATCTGTCTCAATGGTTGGGCTGAGACAACCTTCAGACTCAGCGACAACTTTTGTCTCTGTGTCAATGGCTCCGCTGAGACAGACAGTCGTCTCAGCAGTTTCTGGGCTTGTCTCAGCGGTTTAACTGAGACTGAGAGGTCGTCTCAGCAGTTTTGGCATTTAGACCTCTGAACATATTCCACTTCTTGGAATAACCTAACTCTGCTTCAGCATGATACAAAATAGGGTTTATCAAATACAATATATACTTAGCATTGAGTGTGATGCCTCTTCAAATCAAGAGAACATTAAGGGCAATATTCCCAACAATCTCCCCCTATTTGAAGAAGGCAGAACATCCCCAATGCTAAGGTACATAACAAGAGAAAAATTATCATGTAATGAGTTATATAGCATTCATTATATCACTTCAAATAAAAGTTGACATAACTAAGGGATTATAGATCATGTCAATACAGAATACATTTATGACAATCATAATAACAACATAGTTTACCAAAACAATAACATTGTTAATTCATCATGTTCAGATATCACAAAATCTTTATAGCAATGATACTGACTATTATTAGGCTTAGACTAAGATTAGTCTCTAATATAATTCAATAGTTTTAGCCAAGCTTTCATTTTCATTTCTGTCAAAATGTTGAGACATTGTTTTACATTACATTTTGATTTTCAAAAGAAAACTAAATACATTAATTTATGTTCTTCTCCTCTTAGAGGATGTTGAGCATTCAACATTATCAAAAACAATTTCTTTCCCTTTTGTTGAAGCCTCCTTGTCTTTGGAAGCATCAGCCTTGTTTTCAGCAGCAGTATTAGCTGTGACCTTTTCTGCATTTGGTGCTACAATTTCAGCCAGCTTCTTCTTATTCTCTTGCGTTTTGAATTATAGGTATGGATTTGGAATGTACCTTGAAGGCATCCTCCGTGGGTTGTCCTTCAGTACCAGATTTGTTTTGAATATTCTTTCCCTCTTTGTGTTTCTTTCCAATTTCTTTATCCATTCTTCACAGGGATAAATTCTATCAATATCTTTGCAGACCTATCCATGGCTTAGCCATGCATTCAGGATTATGCTCTTGGAGTACTCACTCTAATATTCAAGATCTGGGTCTTTGCTCTGCTCATCCCTTTGCCTAGACATAAATTCCTCAGCTAGCATCATGTGTTCTCTCTCTTCTCTTTGCCAATCTGACATACTGAGCAATTTGCTCTTGTTTAGGGAAGTCCCAATTGTTGGAACATGGTCTTCAACATCTCTTAGGTTTAAGAATAATAAATCATATGTGTATTTGATCTTGTGTATTTAAGTGTGTTGGAAACAAATCCATATGACTCAAGGATAACATATGAAGGTTGCCCCCAAGTTTGAAGCCAGAATTCCAACATGTCCACTAGCGCCTGCGTTATCACCTAGAGCAGGCGCTAGCTCCGATTAGAGCAAATTTGGGAAGCAATTATAGAAGGAGATATCGCCAGGCGATAGCATCTAACGCAGGCGGTAGCCTCTAGCGCAGACGATATTAGGTAGCACAGGCGGTAGCGCAAAGCACAAGAGGAAGGCAGTCGACTTGCTTAAAATGAAAGATTCTCACACGGAGAATATTTCCTAAACCAGGATAGCGCCGGCGGTAGCGATAGCGCATGCGCTAGCTCCAAGGCTATAAAAAGGACCCCTTGGATCCGTCTTCTTCATCCTCTCATACTCCCAAATTCCAGAGCTTCGTGCCACTTCATATAGAGGAAGGTTCAGAGAGATACTCCCACAAATCCATGAAGGCATAAGGATATCCGTGGAGAAGATTTCAACACGTGTCATCATCGTGATGAAAGACCGCATCGACTACGATCATACTCTGCAGGACTTGGTCTACTTCTCCAAGAGATCCATATAGAGGGAGTTTTTAATATTGTTGTTCTTTTCATTCTTGTAATCACTTAGTAAATTCGCCTCGTGTTGGTGACTAGGTATGGGTAGGACTTAGGGCAGAAATTTGCTTCGTGTTGGTGACTAGGACTAGGGTGTAGATCTAGGGGGTGCTCGCGGCCATATCTGGGGAAGGATTGGCTAGAGAGGCTTGAGGCCGTATCCGGGGAAGGATAGTCTAAATCCATCGGTTCGTGGGGATACGAGTCTGGATAGAAAACAAAAAAGATTTTATTATTTGCCTTCGATTTCTAGTATCATAGAAATCTAGTTTTGTAATCAATTTTATCAGTTGTAATCATGTCTCTCTTTGGGCAATAAAATTGATTTGTTTTTCATTTCTCTAAATTGATAATTATTTTCTCCTTCATTATAAATCAATTTAGATCTTCATTCTAAATCACTATTTTAATCTACTTACTTTTTAAGTATTCCAAAATATAATATAAGTTTTTAAAACCCTTATTCACCCCCCACCCCACCCCCCTCGCGCCTCCTCTAAGGGCGCCTACCGATCCAACACCAATCTTCTTCTCTCTTCCTGTCCAGGAGGGGAAGGTTTAAGGCTAGCCTTGTTCCTTGCAGAACTTTGAGGGCTAACTCAGAGTTGGTTATAGCATTGGTATTCTCCCCCTTTCTGGCTTCTTCAAATATTCTTTGATTAATATCTTGGTTTGCTACTGTGATTGTGCTAGAGAGGGCTTGGAAGACATTTTCAATGTCAGCTTTGTGCTCATCCTTCAGCTTTAATGCCTCAACATCCATTTGGGTAGCAGTTGACCACACATATTCCTCAATATGTTTTTTTGTATTCTGAAGCACCCCATCAGCTTGGCTGGTATACTCTTTGACATATCTCATATCTGACTCTGCCATTTTAATGTCATTGCTGATGGATCTGAATATTTCAGATTGAGAGTTTACTGTCTTTTCAGCCATGACAAACCACTTGGTCATTTGTTGATTCAGATAGACAGTTTCATCTTTGATGGGCTTTAGTGCAGCCATAACTTCAGTCTTTACACTAGAGATGGACTGATCTACATACTCCTTCACTGTAGAGGCTGACCTATCAACATAATCCTTCATGGATGTCAGATGAGTATCTAGCATTATTTGAATAACATTAATAATGTTCTCATTTGACTGTGAGGGGATGGAGGTTGAAGCTTGCTGATCCATAACTACAGATTCTTTGAGCTTTTGTTGGAGACATGGAGGAGGGATTGATTCCACCTGGTGGGTTATCTGCCCTTGTACTTCCAGAATTGAATTAATGACTGGAGTATTTTCCCTTTTGTCTTGATCATGTCCTTGTACATGGTCAGGAAGAACTCCATCATCATCCTCATCATCTCCAACATCAATAACATCATTATTAATATCACCGTCATCTGATTTTCCTTTCTCATGCCCCTCAGATGGGGCATCGGCTTGTCTTGGATCTGGTGAATCCCAGAGACCTGGTAGATTATCAGGATTAAGTTTGATTCTTCTTTCAAGATTTAAGAGGATGGTGTCAAGCTTACTTTGCATATCCTAAGGAGAATGCACTTTGTTTTCAGCATTATTATTATTATCAGCAACATCCATTGCATAGGGCTCTTATTGTTGCTCCCCCTCTGACAGGGCATCCAATTGGCCTTGAGGATCTGAAGTTTAGATTATTGTGGAATCATTAGTTATTAACTAATTTACTTGTTCAAGATTATATACTATTATCAGTAATTTGAGTTTGAAGGATTAATTACCAAGGGTGGTCATTTTCTCCATGTCATTGTTGTTGGCAGTATCAACATGCATATTTTGTGCATCTGCAGCACCTTTATCAGATGTAGCATCCTCATTCTTGTCATCCAGAATAACATCTTTGTTTGGACTGCTGTGAGTGTTCAGATCAGCACCAACATCCTCATACATATCAGAATGTTCATACTCAGAACTTGAGATAACCATTCTGGACCTCTTGTGATCTTTTGACATCTTCTTCTTCTTGTCCTTTGCCTCTGAGGGCTGGTTCATAGGGAGCACCCTAGTGAACCTATCCAAAGTTTTTATATCCATCCTTTGTAGGTAGTGGAGCTTTGATCCTTTTGAGCTCTCAAACTTCTCAGGATAGGTGTTGAGAAGGTGGAGGGACAAAATTCTTCCCATGTTGGGGGCTTGCAGGAACTCTTTCAATCTTTGGAAGATCACATTTCCCTAGGATGTCTTCATCTTCAAGATAATCCTTGTCATTAGTTAAAACATGAACTGAGAGATGGTGTCATGGGAGCCTGGTTTACAAAGAATGGCCTTCCAACTATGTCAGAGAGGAGCTTGCCTCTCTGATTGAAGAATTTTCTCTTCAGTGAGCTTTTTTGGGCATCACCATACTTACACCATGCTAGAGCTTTCTTCTTATCTTTATCTATCTGAGATTTCTTCTTCCTCATCAAGACTGCATGGAGTTATATGCAGACCTTTTTCTATCTTTTTGGAGGAGACTTTAATCTTTTCACCTCCAACCTTTGATTTCAATGTGGACTTGGATGGGGAGATCATTACATTATTGTACCATTCCAGAACTTCAGTTCTGAGAATGACAGTGGGCTCAGACAGAAGGTATTCCAGACCTTGAGCTTCTAGAAGTTGAATCACCTCCTTTATTTCTTATGGAGCATGGGTAAATCCATTTCTTACTACTTTATACCCTTCCAGAAGATCCTTAGAACTCTTTGGCGCCATTATTTCTAAGAAAACGAGACGCTGAGATGGAAGGAAAGATGATTCGACTCGGCGGCTGGGGATTAAGGGTTGTGTAATTATCTTTACTCAACATCTATCTAGGTTTGGGTTATGTTTTGATTAGCCTTAATGATTAAAGTTGATTGGACTTATTATTTTAAGTGATTTTAGATCATTTAATGTTTAATTTTGACAAACAGCAATTTAGGCAACCCATCTCAACGGAACCGTTGAGTCGGCGATCTAAACCGCTGGGACAGAGAACTGTCAACCGCTGGGACATTTTAGCTGCATCAATGGTTCAACTGGAATTTTCTCAGCTGTCTCATCGACTCAGCTAAAACAAGTCTCCTGTTTTATCTGATCTTATAAACTAATATTAAGCCATTTTGACTGGATTGGTTGATGTCCTAATCATGTCACTAAGTGTGTTGATGTGACAACATATTGTACCAGAACATAACATTCAACCTATCATAGAGGACTGATAATAGGATAATTTAGTCATTATTCATTATTTAACATACCAAGATCAATCTTGAAAGCATTAAATTTGGCCTCAGCCAATGGCTTTGTAAAGATATCAACAACTTGATTGTCAGTGGGGACAAATTCAAGGCAGATATCTCTACTTTCAACATGTTCTCTAATAAAATGATGTCTTATCTCTATGTGCTTGGTTCTGCTGTGAGAGAAAGGATTCTTAGCAATAGAGATAGCACTGGATGAGTCACAATATAAAGGAGATTGACTTACCTTGAGGTTGTAATCCTCGAGCTGATGTTGTATCCACAAGAGTTGTGCACAGCAGCTACCTGCAGCTATATATTCTGACTCAGCAGTGGAAATAACCACACTGGTTTGCTTCTTGCTGCTCCATGATATCAACCTCCTTCCTAGGAATTGACAAGTACCATTTGTACTTTTTCTGTCTTCTTTGCATCCTGCAAAATCTGCATCTGAAAAGCTTGTCAGTTCAAAATCATTATTCTTAGGGTACCAAAGGCCAAGATGTTGGCTGCCTTTAAGATATCTCAAAATACTCTTTGCAGCTGAGTAATGAGATTCTTTAGGGCATGCTTGGTACCTAGTACAAACACATGTAGCATACATAATTTCTGGTCTACTAGCAGTTAGATACAACAAGGATCCAATAATGCACCTATACATGGATTCATCAAAGGCCTTGCCCTTCTCATCCATGTCCAGGGAAATGTTGGACACCATGGGAGTTTTCATGGTGGAAGCTGATTCCATCCCAAACTTCTTAATAAGCTCCCCAGTGTACTTAGTCTGAGAGATGAATATCCCCTCATCAGACTGTTTCACTTGGAGGCCTAAAAAGTACTTGAGCTCTCCCATACTTCTCATCTCAAACTCCCCATGTATAAGGTTGGCAAACCTTTTGCATAGGTTGTCATCTGTAGACCCAAATATTATGTCATCAACATAAATTTGGACTAGAAGACACTTGCCCTTTGTTTCCCTAATAAATAATGTGTTATCATATCTTTCCCCTCAAGAACTTGTTCTTGATGAGAAAGCTAGACAAGGCCTCATACCAAGCCCTAGGGGCTTGCTTTAGACCATATAGTGCTATCCTAAGTAAATAAACATGAGAAGTAAGGGTATGATGTACAAAACCTGATGGTTGTTCAACATATACCTCTTCCTTCAAGTTAACATTGAGGAAAGCTGACTTGACATCCACCTGGTATACTTTGAACCCCTTTTGGGCAGCATAGGCAAGAAATAACCTAATTGATTCTAACCTTGCAACTGGGGCAAAAGTTTTATCAAAGTCTATACCCTCTTTTTGCCTATAACCCTTGGCTACTAATCTTGTCTTATTCTTGATGATGATTCCATTCTCATCCAACTTGTTTCTGTTATCCATTTGGTGTCAATTATGTTGTGTCCTTGAGGTTTTGACACCAACTTCCAGACTTTGCATATCTTGAATTGAAGAAGCTCTTCTTGAATGGCTTGAATCCAGAAAGTATCTTAATTGACCTCTTCAAACTTCTTGGGCTCTAACTGTGACAGGAAGCACATGAATAGAGCTTCATTGTGAGCCCTACTTCTTATGATCAAACCCTGGTTCTCATCTCCAATTATCTGTTCTCTTGGTTGATCTCTCAAGTGTTTTGTTGCTGTAGGCATCCTGACAGCAATCTGCAAGTCTTCTTCTGGAACAATAGGGTATTCAGCAGCTTGCACTTCATCATCTTCAGGAATAGCAACATCTATATAGGCTTTGCTACTGCTGGGAATTGTTGGATCTTGAGGCACCCTTAGAGGGGGGTGAATAAGGGTTTTAAAAACTTTAAACTTTAATAGAAAACTTTTGATATTTTGGTAGAAGTAAGTTAAATCAAAAGTAAAGAGATAATGAAATTAGAAATGAAATCAATTTTATTAAATTATAAAAGACATGATTATCATTTATAAAATTGATTACAAAATCTGATTTCTATGACGCTAGAAATCGAAGGCGAAATATGAAATATTCTTTTCGTTTTCTATACTGACTCGTATCCCCACGAACCGGTTGGCTTTAGCCGATCTCTCCCCAGATACGGCCTCAAGCCACTCTAGCCTTCCTATCCCCAGAAAGGCCTTGAGCACCCCCTAGATCTACTCCCTAGACCTAGTCGCCAACACGAGGCGAATTACTCCCTATGTCCTACCCAGACCTAGTCGCCAATACGAGGCAAATTCACGAACCGATTACAAAGATAAAAATAAAAGACAAATACAAAAGACAAATATGAAACTCCCTATGAGGTAATCTGAAGGAGACGTCGAAGAATCGCTGAAGATCGTTGAATTCCAAGCGTGCGTTCTTTGCGTTGAGTTAGCGTGTTGATCCAAGTCTCCTTCAATTCCTCCTTTTGAAATTGAGTGGGAGAAGTGTTGGTATGGAAATATGGTCCTCACAAAGTTTCTGAAGTGTTGGAATAGGGCTCTCTTCAATCAGTCGTTGGAGAAGACAAAATCCACCTTTTTATAGGACTGGAAGCTAACGTCGGCATTAAGAGTTAACGTCGGGCGTTGACTAAGTATAGAAATAACTTGATTGCTCGGATCTTCAAAACAGGAAGGAGATTCTGCATCTTTGGAAACTTTCATTTTAGGCAACCTTAACGCTGGCGTTGACTCTAACGCCGGGCGTTGAGTCAAAACATTCCAAAAAGGCTCTAGCAATCACGGCAGCTTCCCTCCATTTATTTTGCATCTTGGCGGGAACAAAAGTTAATGTCAGCGTTAAGAGTTAACGCCGGGCGTTGAGTCAAATCATTCCTAAATTGCTCCTTCAATCACGACTGCATTCCTCCTTGCCATAATCATCGATCGTTAACGCCACTGTTAAGTCCTAACACCTGGCGTTAAGCTTCTTTCTCTTTTTATTCAGTCGGCAAGCCATCCCGTCGATCGGCAACCCATCCCGTCGATCGGCAGACCATCCCGTCGATCGCTAATGCCCAGTGTTAAGACCTAACGTCTGGCGTTAGACAACTTTCACTCCTTCTATTTGTGGATAGTGTCAGACCAGTATTGCAGCAACCTGGTGTCATATCTGTCTAAACCTGCATGCTAAAAACACAATGGCAAACAAGATCAAATACAAGTAGGATTTGTTATTCTCAAATCAAAGGAATGCGGAAAACCATGTTCCAACAGGAATGTCTTGGATAGACATCTCTTCCCATTTTTGTTCATTTCTTGTCAAAACAGAAGAACTAGACCATCCCTTATAAAGTAGGCTGGTCTCATCAAACACTACATGCATAAACTCTTCTACAACATAAGTTTTCTTGTTGTATACTCTATAAGCTCTATTATGTGAGCTATAGCCTACAAGAATCCCTACATTGCATTTTTCTAGAAACTTTGTCAAATGAGATTTTCCATTGTTTAAAATGTAGCATTTACAACCAATGATTCTAAAGTATGATATTGTTGGTTGTTTGCCTTTCAGAATCTCATATGGGGTAATTCCAAGGACCTTATTGATGGAAGCTCTATTGAGAACATAACAAGTAGTATTGACTGCCTCAGCCCAAAAATATTCTGGAAGTGAGGAGTCACTAAGCAATGTTCTCCCAACTTCTATCAAGGTCCTTTTCCTCCTCTCAGCCACACCATTTTGTTGTGGAGTCCTTGGAGAGGAGAACTCTTTGGTGATTCCAAATTCTTGACAAAACCTTGTCATAGCTTCAGATTGAAATTATGTGTCATGGTCAGTCCTAGTCCTGACCACATTACATTGTAGATCATTCTGAATGGCCTTGACATGATTTATAAAGGCATTTAAGGTATCCGATTTCTTCTTTAGGAAGAATACCCATGTATACTTTGAGTGATCATCAACAATCACCAAGGTATACAATTTCGCACCTAGGCTCTGAATTGGCAAAGGACCAAACAAGTCCATGTGCAATAGATATAGACATCTTCCAGTGTCTTTGGAGCCAATACTTTTGAATGTGGCCCTAGTTTGCTTACTCATTTGGCAAGCATGAAAGGGACCACTTTTAATACATTTTAGATTTGGACTATTGCTAACAAGGTTCTTAGAAAATAGTCCATACATTATCTTGTAGTTAATGTGAGCAAGTCTCTTGTACCATTGAACATAAAGAGACTCACTTTCATTATCTACAAGGCACACAGGAGATAGGAAATTATAGCAAATAAAATCTAAACTACATACATTCTCACTCCTAGTGCCTGAGAGAATGGTCTCCAAGTCATTTGACTTTTTGATCAAGCACTTGTCATTGTGGAATTCAATGACATAGCCTAGGTCACAAAGTTGACTTATGCTTACAAGGTTATGTTGCAAACCTTCAACATAAGCTACCCTTGTGATTGAAACTATGCCATTCGAGATTGTACCATGTCCTTTGGTGACCCCCTTTTCAGATCCCCCAAATGTAACTTTAGGTCCATTCTTCACAGTTGTGAAGTTCTGTAGAAGACTTCTGGTACCTATCATGTGCCTTGAGCACCCACTGTCCAAGTACCATATTTGTATAAGGCTGGTACTTGAACTAACCTGCAAGATAAATTTAACTATACCTTAGGAACCCAACTGATTTTGGGTCATAGGTCCCTGTTAATACCATATGGAATATTCCTGGAAAGTTTTGTTTGGCTGGAGTGCCCTTCCTTGCAATTTGCACATTGGGGTTGTGCCAACAATCAATTGCAAAGTGACCCACTTTGCCACAGCACCAACACTCATTTATGTTGTATCTTCTTTTTTGTATAGATTTAGAAGTTGAGGCTTCCTTCTTCAGTCCAGGAAAGGATACATCTGCATTTTTCTTGTTCCTTTCAGCAATCACTTGGCTTTTTGCCTTCCTATAATCTGTCTTGGCAGCCATTCTCTGATTATCATTAATAGATTTTAGCTTGGCAGCTAAGCAAGTGCTGATGGCAGCAGAAACTGGACTGTTAGGCTTGATTATAGGTCTGACAGCAGCCCCAACATTATAGGTCTGACAGCAGCCCCATTTTTTGTTGGATGGGAGTTGGAAGATGCAACCTTCTTTATCTTGAGTGTAGTGGCTGAGGTTCCAAAAAGAAATGGTCCATGATGGGCCATCTGAATTTCCTCATGTGGAGCATTTAAGGCACTAGAGCCTAACTCCATTCTACTCCTATAGATGTGAACATCATTGCTCAAGCTATTGGAACTACCATTCAACAGGTGACCAAATATGCTTTGTTGGTCATATTTGTTGGATGGCATCAAGACCTTCACAAAGGAAACCTTTGGTTCAATTGAACCCTTGTCCTTACCCTTTGTGTTACCAGCTGCTGCCTCTTTATTGAATCTCAATCCTCTTTTATTATGGGAGGAGAAGGTGTCAATAATTGGTAGCACTGACTTAGGCTTAGGGAACTAAGCCACTAGCATCCTCTCCTTGAGAAGCTTTTCCTCAAGATCCTTGATGATCTTGATTTTATGGCTTATGGTGCCAACATGGATAGTTGACATTCCCCTTAACTTGGCAAATTCTTTGCTCATCTAAGCTAGATGTGTAGCATGTTCAGTGCAATCAGTTTTTGCCTGCTTTAGGAATCAATCTATGGCGCTTGCTTCTTGGCTAACATCTTGCTCTTTTTCAGAGCTTCCAAGAGTGCACCATACCTGTCAATCAATTGATTGACATCTTCCTCAGATTCTGAATCACTTCCACCATTAGATGAAGGTGCTTCAGATTTTGGGCTTGTCTCATATTAAGAAGAAGAAATTCAGTGGATTAGTACCTGCTCATTGCCTGAATTGTTTTGACTGTCCTCATCTTCTGTTAGATCCATCATCCCTTAATCTTCTTGGATGTCTTCATCCTCCTCTATGTCACTGTCTAGTTTTGATGGCTCATCGGTGTGGGCAAGCCCAACATACCGGCAACCTCTGCAGCAACCTCGTTGGTCTCTTTCTCAGCAGGCAGGCTCGCCAAAGGGTCCGCTCCTGGCAGGTCGTTGATGACCTCTTTTTCCTTAGCCAAAGCGGAGGCTTTCTTCTTTTTGGGCATCGGTGGCAAGGAAGGCGTCTCACGGCTCGCGGGTGCGGGCCGCTTCTTGCTAGAGGGCGCGGGAAGTGCTGGGAGTGTCCCGGCAAGCCGCTGCGGACATGGTGGCGGGCATGAGGCCAGGGACGATAGTCCCGGTCCTCGCGTAAGGGGTGGAGTGGAAGGTCCCTCTCCCCTGTGAATGACATAACAGACAGAGGTTAGCTAGCAAAAGAAAAATGGAATATAGGAGGAAGTGAATGCGAGTCAAACTTGCTCCGGGCGGCACAGGGAGTAGCGAGTTGACATTTTGTCGAAGATAGACGACCTGGAAGTTCTTCGTCGCCAAGAACTTTAAGAGCTTAGCTTCGTGACCGTCGAGCTTAGGAGGACGATAGGTTGCCTCGTCATGCTGGATGGGCGAGAAGGGGATGTTACCGAAAGGCCCCTTCATAAAAACAAACTTATGGAGCCAATAGTGGCTCTTATTTACAGTCTCGCAAACCTTGGCATGCTGGATCACGAAATAGGCGATCCCATCCTTGTAAGCCCAGGAGGAAAAGAGCTTGCAGAAGACTGGCAAGCTGAACTTGATCCGCTCCTCCCTCAGGTAGCAGGCGAAGGCTACCACGACGACGATTGAGTTGGGGGTCACAGGCCCGGCACCACTCCAAAGTATTTGAGTACCTGGAGAACCCACGACCACAAGGTTAAAAGCCTTACATGAACGCGAGAAGAAATATCACAACGCGAATAAATACCTAGCGAACTTCTGGCCATAGGGGCAGCTTCAGGCCAACATCAAAGTGAGCTGTGGGAATAGCGAGCTCGTCTGGCAAAATGTCGTTGATAGCCTCAGTCCTTGCTGGCCGGCGAGTAGAGAACCCGGGCGAGATATAGTTGGCGACCACGACATGGTATTCTCTCTCAGTGAGGGAGCGGTTGAAGAAAGAGTGATCTGAAAGGTCCAAGCGCACTTGGCTCGGTCCTCAGCATCACCACCATCACCACCCATGTTGAAAGTCGTTGGGGAGCTAGAGAAACAATCACGAGCGCGAGAAGGGAGGCACGAGGTCTTGAGAACGAAGGAAGCAGACGACTAATGCGATAAATGCGGTAGTTGGGCATGGCGACGAGACCAATTTATAGAAAAACAGAAACGACGAGAAGGAATCGAAGCGTCAAAAGGTGCGGTTAGCAGAATCTCATTGTGATACGCCTCGATCCTCGATCCAGCCCTCTCTTCCTCACCTGCTCGCAACAATAAGGTAGCGCAAATATACTAACAAGAAAAACGAGCATGTTATAGGCGTGGCGAGCCTAATAAAAATTACGTGCGAGAGCATAGAGAAAAAAAATGAAAGAGCAAGCGAACGCTACACAAGCAATATTATCACAGCGCGAGTAAAATGCGGGCGAAAGCCCCATTAAGGGCGAAAAATATCAAGCTAGTAATAATAATGTTGTTCGCAGATTGTTCAATAAATGAAATGAAAAAGTACATTGCAAGGGTCATCAAGTGGGTGCAAGCACGAGCGGGATCAGTACTAGATCCACCACCATCGGCCTCGGCCTCGCACCCCCGAGCTCGGCGGCATGCAAAGATAATGGTACGCGTGGACGACACTAAGCTCCTACTACAGCAAGCGCACCTGGTCCTCAGCTCACGAGATATGCACTCCCAGAGAGGTGACCTCGACGCGAGCTTCCAACCGCAGCTCGACAAGAAGTCGCGCGTAGTCATCCTCGAGGGCGGCGAGCCATTCCTCGGAGGATGCCTTGTCCTCCGGCGCCTAGTTGTACAGGTTCCACAGCATAAGCCTGTACTTCTGGATGTAACATCCCATTTCCTACTAGACCCCTAACTCCAATTTAGGGTGAGACAAGTGGTGAGTTTGGTGAGTTTGAGCTAGATTGCAGCCTTAGGACACCTAGGGTTAGGTGAACTCACATGTGGTCTACTATAAGGCTCAAGTCAACCTAGGTCAAACTAGCTCAACATGAACTCACACTTGCAAATTGACTCCTCCAATAGATGATAAACACTCCAAGGAATGCAAGAGACCCAAAAGCCCCATCATGGGGTCACCAATTGACCCAATTTGACCAAGTCAAACTTGGGTCAACATAGGTCAAATCCTCCCCAATAGGTTCAATTGAACCCCAAAAGCATGAAATTGACTTCACCCCTAGTCTTAGAACATCATAGGGGACCTATTTGACTCAAAAGGCCCATCATGGAGTCTTCAATTTGGCCAAATTGACCAAAGTCAACATTCCCCCAATTTTGGTCAAAATCACACTTTTGGGTCAAATTTACTCACTTAGGTCTTCACCATGACTCAACCAACCTTGGGTGGTGTCATTGGACTCAATGTCAACATCTTGGACCAGTCAACACACCCAATTGACCAAGTCAACCCAAAAGTCAACATAGGGTCAATTTTGCCTAAATTGGAATTATTTGGAATTAATCCAAATTCCAATGGATTAAGGCCCTCACCCAAAGCCCACTCTGAAGCCCATAGGCCTAATGACTAGCATTGCCCCTTAAATCCATCATGCAAGGACATGCAAGGGGATAGCATGGTCTTTTTCCCCTTCCTCCATTAATAAACAAGAGAATTTTGGAAGAGGAGGCCATGTGGCCCTCCTCTCCTCTGCCCAAGACCATAGCTGAACTCCCCATTAACTCCTCAGCCGAATTCCAGCTGAAGCATTGACACTTGGCGGCTAGGAGGAGCAAACAAGGTGGAACCGAACCCCCCCCCCCCCCATCTCTAAACTCCTATAACCAGCCTCTCTCAGCCCGTTTCGACCCTTCCATCACCTTCAGAAGGTTGAGAGCAGTCGAGCCAGTATATTGGAGCAAGGAGAACAGTGCAGAAACAAGGATTCGAGCAGGGACGCCGGAGCTCGCCACCGCCATGCCGCACCACCACCATACGCGCCGCCAAGCTCGCCTTCAGGCACGATTTCTCCCCCTCCCTCTGTGCTAGTTATCTAAGGTCTTAGCAAGGGCAGCCGAGCTCAATTGAGCCATCAGCCATGGGATTTTTCCCTCCCGAGCTCCGTTTGGGCTTCCTCCCAGGATCGCCGGGAACCACCACCTCCGGCCACCATTCCACCGCCAATCGAGGGCCAACCCCTCAACAGAGGTGGTGGCGGCGGCAGATGGTCGGGGAGGGTGGTGGTTGGTCGGGATCAGGGGCCATTTCCTCTGGGCCGTCGGCTAGAGGAAGGAGAAGAAATCACAGCCGTTGATTTCGTCTCCTTGATCTCTATTGGCAGACCATAATAATTCTTCTTAGAACTATTCAGTGGTTTGCATGCAATATTTGAAGGCCTTAGAGGCCATTTATGCAAAAATGGGCAGAGATAACTTTTGTATCCCTATGAGTCTACTTTCATTTACCACTTGAATCAACTGATTTGCTGCAATGTGGACACCAGGGCACTCATTTTCCTAGGACTGCTCCTTGTGTAGGGCAGAAATTAAAAATGCTATAACTTGTAAATGGCTTAACCAAATCCCTTGAAATTTTTACCATGCATGCATGGTATAAGGATACACCTAGGGTTTAAATTTGAGAATTTATGGATGTATATTCATTGAGATATTTCAGTTATTAGCAATAGTAAATAATTGGTATTTATGGAGTTGTGTAACTCCAAACACCCCCAAATTTGGGTGGTAAGCTATTTATATATATTGATCACTGGTTAAAATTTCATCATATGTGCATGAGTATAATTCTCTGAACTTCAAAATGAAGTTTGGGTCTTAAGAGGAAAATTGGGGTGCTAATAGTCAATTTGGGCTTTTGAGCTTTTTGATGGAATTGAAGGTGGGAATCACCTTGCATGCCTCTGAAACCTTGGGGTTAGTGTATGTCATGAGGATATACATCATTGACTAAAGTTTCATGATTTTTGGAAGTTATTTTCCTAAAGTTTTTAATTAAATGAAAATTGTCACACTTTTAGATTAATGAAATAATTTGAATCAAAATCTTAGAGATAAATCCAAAACTCTGGGAATTGGATCTTTGACTGGAAAAGCACATTTAGGAATTTTGTTGGAATTTTTGGACCTCATTTATTTCTCTGAATTTGATTTACTTGGTTAGGTCAAATTTATTCTAATATGACATTTAGGTCTCATATGCATTTGGAGAGTTATGAAATTATTCTAGTAGGTTTCTTTGGTGATCCTATAGCTCTGTAAATTTTACCATAATTTTTAGATGAATTTTAGGTCATTATATAGTACTTGTTATATAACCCCTTATTAGCACACCCTGCGTATTAATTGGATATTGTGATAATAATCTATCTGGAATATTATGAAACTTAGGATTTAGTAGTTTTAGGTTATTCCTATGCTCTACAATTTTTCCCAGAATTTATTGAAGTCTTAACATAGCACTTGTAGTGTAAACCCTTATTGGCACACCATTTGTAATAAATAACAATTATGGATAAATACTCTCTGGTAAATTATGAAACTTTGGATTTGGTGTGTCTAGATGATTATTATACTAGGATAAGTTTCTCAGAATTTATAAAGACAGATTAATGGTAGTTGTAGTGTAAATCCCTATTTGCACCCCCTTTATGTTAAATGGAAATTATGGTCAAATATTCCTGTTAAAAATGTGAAACTTAGGATTTGGTGTTCTTAGACCATTATTATGCCATGATAATTTTCCCAGAATTTATTGAGGTCATAATCTACTACTTGATGTGTAAATCCCTATTTGCACTCCTTTAAAGATAAATAGAAATTGTGAGTTTAAAATGTTTGGAAAAATATGATCTTCTGGAAATAGTGTTTTTATGTCAATATAAAGCTACTGTAATTTTTGCAGAATTTTAGGAAGTCTAATTTCAGTACTTGTAGTGTAAAGCCATTTTGTCTCTCCTTTAAAGATAAATAGAAATTGTGGGTTTAAAATGATTGGAAAAATGTGATCTTCTGAATTAGTGTGTTTATGTCAATATGAAGTTACTGTAATTTTTCCAGAATTTTAGGAAGTCTAATTTCAGTACTTGTAGTGTAAAGCCATTTTGTCTCTCCCTCCAAGATAAATAGAAATTGTGGGTTTAAAATGATTGGAAAAATGTGACCTTCTGGAATTATTGTTTTTTATGTCAATATGAAGCCACTGTAATATTTCCAGAATTTTAGGAAGTCAAAATCTTGCACTTGATGTGTAATATTATTTTTCCATTCATTCATTGAAAATTAGGGATCATGGTTATTTAATTGCTGGAAAAATAAGAAATATTGGAAATCTTGTTGTCATGTCACATTTCATCTCTGGAAGGAAATTTAACACGTTTGAATTCACTAGCATGATACCTCCTTCACATATTAAATTCAGATTAGTAATTAATGAATTTTTATAGAGGCAAAAAATTATATGAAACATGCTTGGATTTTGATCATCCCTTATTTTATCCACTATGAACCTATGATAAAAATTAGAAGTCATTTGGAAGTAATTTGACCAAGGTTCCATCATAGGAATCTAAGTTAGTTATATGTCGTGGTCTGCGGATAGTAAAAACTCATTATGATGATTAGGTCAATAGAATCACAAAGGAAATCAGTGAGAATTGGATTACAACAAGAGATGAGTGTAGACCACTTAGAGGACTAAGAATTATTAGAGTTGAGCCCAAAGGAACGATTGCTTAGGAGCGGGATGATACATAAGGCGTGAAAACACTTAAGTTATAAAGAGTAAGGAGAAGGTGAAATGATAAGAGGGTAACCTTTTGGGTAGATACCAATAATACTAAGTGTCTTGAGAAAGGGAACTTTGGGGTATCACCCCATTGCAGTTCCTAGTACCGTAGCGAGCCCCTTACAGGGTAATCCTCGGGAAATCCGAGATTAACCGTAGACCGTAGGGATATGATGTTATACAAGAATAATTTAATAACACACTCACCCACACCCCGTGGTTACAGGAGCTTAGTCGGTTGGTGCTACGAGCAGTAAGCTCTGTGATTGTAAGAGCGGATTGATAAGTCAGATGAGCTTGTGACTCAGTAGTGTTTGTTGGTACGGACGGGTTGGTCCGGTGAGCCGGTGGCTCGGAAGGCTATTAATGACGGGCAGGTTAACCCGGGGAGCTTATGGCTCAGAGATAGATAGTAGAACATGCTGCATGTGCACGAAGGTGGTGGGTCTTCGGTATTGGATGGTCGTTCACACCGACGTCAATACGTTGACTCGGCAAGTGTGGTAATTACACTTAGCCATGAAAGTCTGGCGGTCCAGTCAGCAAGAGTACGCAGATGCTCCACGGTGTTATGTTGAGGCGTACGATAGGTCTAGGTTAGGTAGTGTGAATACCAACCTAGAGGTGGGCGAGGCCCAACCCACCGCTTCCGTTTGCCACTACCGGAGTATCCTGGGAGTCTTGCTAGCTCCAAAAAGGGGGAACTAAAGGTCTATGCGCATAGAGTCGTAGTGAGTGAGTTGCACTTGTATGAACATAGCATAACAGCATACCTTGCATGTCATAGCATGAACATTGCATTTCAGCCCCTACCCCTATCGTATAAATTGGTATGGGACTTTTTATACGATAGGCCCTGCTAAACGACCCCTTGGTCTATAGGTTTGCATGGGCATTCCTATAAATCAATGGTTACTTTTAAATTACTTTACTTGCGTCGCACTGCTTCTCTTGCTTACCTATTTTACTGCTGCGATATTACTTTACTGCACTTATTGCTGTTTACTTGCTCATACTGCTAGCATTGAATTTATATGGATATACTCTTGTTAGCATAGAATGTTTGTCACCTGCTACCTTCTTGATTACTCCACTTTGTTGTCCTCCGCTTCTTCCTCCCGCACGGTGCCTAGGAGTCGCGAGGGGAGGCGGGGACAAAATCGGCTTAGTCTTTATGACTAACGGTTGGTGGTGACCGTAGGTGTTCGAGGAGCTGGAGCACCGGCACGAGCAGTCAAGACATGATGGCAGGATCTGAGGAGCAGAAGCCATGCAATACTTTTCCAAGACAGGTGTTTGAAGATTTGAGAGTTGTTAGCTCCCGCATTGATGTGGAGTGAGAGAGTGAGCTTTTGTTCTACCTTGGACATGTACTGGGCATAAGCCCCTTTTACTCTTTCATTTATGGTACTCATGATGGGCAGTTTACTTTTGGATATATATATATATATACAGACGCGTGTGATTGTGGACTTTTGTACTAGTTTTTCTTCTTATCTCTTGTTGGCCTGGTTGATCGTTCTTGCCGGCAGGATCGGCGTCTTGCGGAGGTGGATAACTTGTGTGCTAGCATCTCCGTAAGGCGGCGGTTCTGGGCATAAGATCCAGGAACTCTCCCGGTGCGGGAGAGGGATCTTACACTGGAGCACCTCGGTGGTCCGCCTCTTCAGCACCTCGGGGTCTCGGGGATCACCCAGGAAGTTAGCAATCTTGTCCAGCGAAGGCGAAGCCGACATCTCCTCTTCCCCATAATCGGGATCGGCGGGGTAGATCTCGCGGACACCTGTAAAATAGAAATCAGACAGGCGAAAGTAAGGTACAAATAATATCTAGTGTCGACCAACTTGGCGAGGTCGTGGTCGCTTTGTCGGGCGCTGATGGGAGGAGCTCGGGTGTCCCTAGAAGGCCTCGATGTAGGTAAGCATGATAGATTTCTCTAGGACACGGGGTGTGGCGCGTTGCCGGCAATTTGGAAGGTGGCAGGCAGCGAGCCACCATGGCTCTTTTGTCCTAGGAGACCAAATCCCAGGGTGGTGATGGTCCCACCCGATGGAGCCAGTGAACCCGTGGGAGTGGTGCGCTTCCTGGGTGTCGCAAGGAGGGTATCTACAAGAGGCGACAACGCAGGAAAGTCAATGGCCAAGGGGATCTAGTTAGCAGGGAGGAAGGCAGGAAACTCACCAGGTCATTATGAGGAGTCGTGCAGGGTGGCGGGGTCCGTATCTATTGCGGACGAATGGGCGCTCCCAGGGGATGGAGGGCGAGCACCCATCAGGACCTCGCTCGCGACAACTCCCTCGAGAAGCGCATCCAGCGAGCAAGAGAATGATGTTAGCCATTTTCATGGGAGGTCAATACCTATCAGTTTGAATACCTATTGAGCGAGCCCGGCGTCGGGTGACAGATACGGGAGTGAGGACCCATCTTCCCGTGGGTATCGCCTGACCATCTTTGCTTTTTTGAGCTTTTGGAGAGCCGCAGGGGCCCGCCGACCGATCCAGGGCGCGATCTCGACGGTGAATGACCGTATGGTCGCCCGTGACGCATCCAGGCGAGCTTGGGCTTCTTCTGAAAGAGGCATTTTGGTAGCTACAGTTGTTGATGGTGAATGAAGGCGAAGGGATTGAGGGGTTACCCATCGCCCATGATTGGTGGTATTTATAGTGTTGGGGATGGGTCCGACCAAAAGATTCCTGGCAGATCAGCAACCGGTCGGCGAACACAAAGGGTTGGACGTTTCTTTGTGAGCTTATGATAATCTCGCAAAGAGCGGGGATTGTGTACAACCCCGTGTTCATCGAGGGGTAAAATTGAGAATTGGGCATAGGCTAAGTGAGTGAGGGTTCGCCGCCTCGCAACGAGCGGGACATGAGGGTGGGGCGAGCTAGACTCACCTCCTTGTGAGGAGCGAACTGCGAGGGAGGGCTGCTGGGAGCTCGCAACTTTGGGGTGCACTTAGCAACATCTAGGCGAGCAGGGCTCGCTACTCTGCGTAAGCAACTCAGGCTAATAGAGGGGGGAGTGCAATCGTCGTTCATCAAGCGCTCGCCCGCCCCGGATTTCGAATGTGCAGGTTGCCAGGCGAATAAGGGGTAGAACCCCACTCGCCCGGGAGTCCAGAGATCTGGCAAGTGGTGCCTTCATGGACCACTCGCATAGTAAGATCTCGCGAGCCCGGTGCGCAGGAAGTCTGGTAAGTGGTGCCTTCACGGACCACTCGCTCAGTGGGGTTTAGATACCCTTTGGCGGCTACCAATACCCTTCAGAACAGAAGAGTTTGGCTGTTAGCAAACCAATTTGAGGTGTGTTTAGCAAAACTAAAAGGCGGAGTTATGCTATTAGAAGACCAGAAGAGAAAAACTATATATAGACCCTGAAGGGCACCTTTGGAGGGATCCCAGTTTTTGACTTCTTCCTCCTTAGGACATCTTTGGTTAGCTCCTTCGGCTCTCCAAGGTGCCCGACTTCAGCTTTGGCTTAGGAGGGGAAGTGCTCTAAGATCTTCCGGGTGTGTGGTGGGACCTCCACACTGCAGCCATGGGTCGGTATTTAGTTCTAAATCTTCGGTCAGGTTTTTCTGCGGTATCAGTAGGTGCTAGCTGCCCCCTCTTAGGGGTCTGAACTCCTCGTTGGGCTGGTTGACGATTTCAACAATTTTGATTAGTTTTGTAAAAAAAATTTAAATAGATAAGAAATAAGGGAAAATATCTGAAATATATAAGTCATTTTCGGCCAAATCAGTAACAAGATATTCTATGGCAGCAACAAAAAAATAATTCGAAGAAAAAAATAAGAAAATTTGAATAATTAGCTATCGTCGGCTGTAGCTTCTACCGTGCGGTACTAGAAGATAGAGAGTTGTTATTTTATTTAAAAAACATGGTTTTCAATAATTTTTCGTTCCAAATTTTCTTGATTAATGTTTTTCATGATAAGGGGTACAACTACAGTACAGAGTTTTGAAAAATAATGAAAAAGTTGCGGATTTTAGATTTTGGCTTAAGGAGTTTAGCAAAAGGTTATTTTTCAATTTCATGTGTTCTCCATATTCATGAAAGCTCAAAAAGATGAAATGATGCAAAACACAAGATATGAGAAAAAAATAACATTAACGCGTTTATTACAACAAACCAAATATGCATGAGATGTATAATCATACAGAGTGAATGTAACAAATCTGATATAGGAATGCTCAAGACCAAACTACCCCAAATACACATCTATACAATAACCACATACTAAGTGACGGATAGGCATGAGGAGCTGCACACATATCGTAGGTTGGGATGTAAGTCATATATGCGTACATAAAATGTCGCTCAACCTAACACTCTTTCCCCCCCAGTGCCCCGCAAGGCCCACTGGAACTCTCCCCGGTCAAGGACAAGTCATGACTTACTTAGGCTTTGTTGCAAGATGAACTTAGGCTTTGTTGCAAACAAACAAATCATTAATCCCTCTGTTAAGACATAGACTTAGGCTTTTTTGCAAGATGAATTATAAAATATCATGATACTAGAGATAGTTGGTTTCAAAGACATTTTATAGATGCAATTCATACAAACTTTTTAGAAGATAGACTTGAATAAATTTTTTTAAGAGTATTAATTACTCAAATCAAAACATGGCATAGCATGCATGAATGAAAACTAGTATAGGCAATACAAACTACTGTTGGGTTTCTCAGGCATCTAATGCGCAGCGGAAAATTTCGAGAAACCTATTAAAAAGATCTTGCGAAAACCAATAAATCAATAAGGAGTATATACCTGCAAATGCTGGAAACACATCGCCTTTCATCCAATGAATGGGGGCTGGAGGATGGTCTTCCTCCTCATATCCACAAAGAACTAGCTTTAAATTTATGAGGGGATGCGTCTGCCAGTTTTTTATTTTGGCAAAAAGGCGATACGTGCGGCTACTTTTCGAAAGAGACGACGCGTAAGGTTGTAGGTTTTCAGTTTTCGAAAGAGTCCCACTCAAAACATCATTAACCAAAAACCCTAATCACTATATATATATAAATATATATATATATATATATAGATATATCACAGTTTTTCAAACCATAAATTCTCTAACCGCAGGCTTATGCACCGAGAGGGAGCAAACAAAATATCGACGTGATATTTTGTTGGGAATATTGCCCTCAATGTTCCCTTTATTTGAAGAGGTGTCACACTCAATGCTAAGTACATATTGTATTTGATAAACCCCATTATGTATCATGCTAAAGCAGGGATAGGTTATTCCAAGAAGTAGAATATGTTCAGAGGTCTAAATGCCTAAACCGCTGAGACGACCTCTCAGTCTCAGCTGAACCATTGAGACAAGCCCAGGTGTCATCGAGAAGGAATCAGGGGCTGCTGAGCTGTAGATAAAAGAAAACTGTTGAGACGACTGTCTGTCTCAGCAGAGCCGCTGAGACGGAGACAAACGTTGCCACTGAGTCTAAAGGATGTCTCAGCCCAACTGCTGAGACAGATTCCAATATGAATAAAGCACTGCCGGGATCTGTTTTTGGCGCAAGTGGAAGAAAAGCAAGATACACTTTTGACAGATGTCCATGCTGTATCAGGGGTTTCTAATAGTCGTTGAAAGTAAGAAGGAAGTATAAAAGAAGATGTTAGGTCTAAAAGAAGGGCACTATTTTATTGGGAAGAGCTGTATTGTGTGATGCAAGGTCGATCTTCTTCAAGCTAACTGAAAGGGCAATCTCTCAAGCTCAAGCTGAACTCTGCCGGGAGATAAGATAGTTCTTCCTGAATCATTCAAGAAGAACTAGTAGATCTTCTACTTTGTTGAAGGAGAAGATCGAGCAGAAACAAGACCTGTAGTTGCTGCTTCACAGTTCTGTTTCAAGACAACAGAAGACAGGATCTGAAGGTTAACTTTATATAGTCTTCTGTTGTATCATTAGCACTTAATTTATCTGTAAGTCCTTTCTGCATGAGTTGTAGGGCTGCTTAGCCTAAGTGTAGAGTTGTACTCCCAGTTTGAGTGTAGGATCTTTGTGAAGATCTGAAGTAGGACTTCTTGATAGGTCTGAGGTAGGAAATCAAGAGATTTTTGAGTTGTAGGAGTTGGTGGACTCTGAGTTTGCAGGGTTGTTGAGCCCGAGGTAAGGTTTGGAGAAAACCTAAGAGATTCTGAGGAATCTGAGTTGTAAGCTCTTGAAGCTGAGTTGGAGGTGTTGGCCTTGTCTAACTCATTGTTACAAGGGTGAAGGGGGAAAGAGGACTTCTCAAGACACCCTATCTTGAGGAACTTCTATATATGTTTGTGTTCTTTCTGTGTATTTGCTTATAATCTTTATACTCACTGAAAACATCTAGGCTAAAGAAGCAAGAAAAGAAAGTGACCTATTCACCCCCTCCCCTCTAGGTGATCTAAACTACTACCTATAAACTATCAATTGGTATCAGAGCTAGGTAGGTCAAAAATGACATAACTGTCTGACTAGATCCTACAAAGGAGTAGTCATATCTGAATCCAATGGCTGCCACTGGATTACAGAAGGAGATGGGGTCTATGAAGTTGCCCATATGCAACAAAGAAAACTTTTGCATATGGAAGCTAAGGGTAAGGCTGTTCATGGAAGCCTCGGGCCCTAGGATCTACATTACTATGAAGCAGTGTCCTTTTACCTTTCAAACAGCCTCCACCATAGATCCAACTAGGAGATTGGCCAAGCCTTTTGCCTACTTGACCAAGGATGAACTTGCACTATTCACAATGGATAAAAGAGCCCAGAACATTATTGTGAATGCAATTGATGATTCCACCTTCCAAAACTTGGTGCCTGTACAACATCCAAGGAGATGTGGGATACACTTGTGGTGTAAATGGAAGGGACTGCTGAAGTGAAGGATGATATGAAATCTCTCCTCAATCAAGAATATGAAGCTTTCAGGCAGCTCAGCCAGGAAATCATATCTATCTTCTATGAAAGGTTCTTCAGGATAGTTAATGAACTGAGGACCTATGAAAGGGTATTCAGTGACTATGAACTAAATGACAAGTTCCTAAGATCTCTAACTAGAGACTGGGACACAAAGATATGTGTCATCAGGGAAGTGGCCAAGCTGGGTGAAACTCATACCCATACATTGTTTGGGAAACTGCTCTCTTATGATATGCAGTTTTCTGCAAGGAAGGAGGAGGATACATCCACCAGGCCTCATGCATGGGAGAAAACTATGGCTCTCAAAGCTGACAGGCCCAAAAGGAGCAAAGCCAAATTGCCGTCTCCTCCAAGAAAAGTTGCTGATTCAGAAAATTCTGAGAACAACACTTCTGACAACACCTCATCTGATGAGGAGTTTGTTGCCTTCTCTAGGAACTTCAAGAAGCTGATGAGGAGGAAGCAATGGAAGAACAAACCTTCCTCCTCCTCACATCCCAGGAAGGACTGCAGCAGATCTGAAAGGCAGCACTCCGAGGGTGACAGGTATGACCCTAAACATGCTAAACATATTTCATCTAATGTTATATGCTACTGCTGCAGCAAGCCTACACATGTCATTGTTGACTGTACAGTCAAGAGAAAGGAGAAAGGTGATAAGAAACATCATCACCAAAAGAAAAGGAAATGTGAAAAATCCTTCTTAGCAAAGAAGGGAAAGAGCTGGAGTGAATCTGAGTCCTCAACCACAGATTCAGATGAAAAGGGGAAAGCCTACATTGGGTTGTTTGCTGCAGAAGAGGATGAAGACTTTCCCGCTGCAAGGATTGAAATCAGGTCCCGTCTGTCACATTCAGACAGTGACATAGAGGAGGATGAAGACATCTAAGAAAACCATGGGTTGATGGCTTAACAGAAGATGAGGACAGTCAAAATAATTCAGACAATGAGCAGGTACTAATCCACTGCATTTCTTCTTCTGAATATGAGACAAGTCCAGAATATGAATCAACTCCATCTAATGCTGGAAGTGATTCAGAATCCGAGGAAGATGTCAATCAGTTGATTGACAAGTATGGTGCTCTCTTGGAAGCTCTGAAAAAGAGCAAGATGTTATCCAAGAGGAAAGCTCTGGAGATTGCTTCCCTAAGGAAGGCAAAAACTGATTGCACTGAACATGCTACCCAGCTAGCTTAGATGAGCAAAGAACTTGCCAAGTTAAGGGGAATGTCAATATTCCATGTTGGCACCATAAGCCATAAAATCAAGATCATCAAGGATCTTGAGGAAAAGCTTCTCAAGGAGAGGATGCTAGTGGCTCAGTTCTCAAATCCTAAGACAGTGCTACCTATTATTGACACCTTCTCCTCTCATGATAAAAGAGGATTGGGATTCAATAAAGAGGCAGTTGCTGGTAACACAAAGGGTAAGTTCAAGGCTTCAATTGAACCAAAGTCTTCCTTTGTGAAGTTAATGATACCATCCTACATATATGACCAACAAAGTATTCATGTTCACCTGTTGAATGGTAGTTCCAATAGCTTGAACAAAGATGTTCACAACTATAGGAGTAGAAATGAGTTAGGCTTGAGTGCCTTAAAGGCTCCACATGAGAAAATTCAGATGGCCCATCATGGATCATTTGTTTTTGGAACCTCAGTCACTACACTCAAGATAAAGAAGGATGCATCTTCCAACTCCCATCCAACAAAAATTGGGGCTGCTGTCAGACCCATAACCAAGCCTAACAGTCCATTTTCTGCTGCCATCAACACTTGTTTAGCTGCCAAGCTAAAATCTGTTGATGACAATCAGAGAATGGCTGCCAAGAATGATTATAGGAAGGCAAAAAGCCAAGTTATTGCTGAAGGGAACAAGAAGAATGCAGCTGTATCCTTTCCTGAACAGAAGAAGGAAGCCTCAACTTCTAAATCTGTACAGAAAAGAAGATACAACATATATGAGTGTTGGTGCTGTGGCAAAGTGGGTCACATTGCAATTGATTGTTGGCACAACCCCAATGTGCCAATTGCAAGGAAAGGCACTCCAGCCAAACAAATCCTTTTCAAGAATATTTCATATGGTATTAACAGGGACCTAGGACCCAAAATCAGTTGGGTTCTTAAGGTATAGTAAATTTTATCTTGCAGCATAGTTCAAGTATCAACCTTAAACAAATATGGTACTTGGACAGTGGGTGCTCAAGGCACATGACAAGTACCAGAAGTCTTCTACAGGACTACACAGCTGTGAAGAATGGACCTAAAGTTACATTTGGTGGATCTGGAAAGGGTGTCACCAAAGGCTATGGTATGATCTCCAATGACATAGTCTCAATCACAAGGGTAGCTTATGTTGAAGGGTTGCAACACAACCTTGTAAACATAAGTCAACTATGTGACTTAAGTTATGTCATTGAATTCCACAATGACGAGTGCTTGATCAAAAAGTCAAATGACTTAGAGACCATTCTCTCAGGCACTAGGAGTGGGAATGTATATTGTTTAGATTTTATTTGTTATAATTCCATATCTCCTGTGTGTCTTGTAGCTAATGAAAGTGAGTCCCTTTGTGTTCAATGGCACAAGAGACTTGCCCACATTAACTACAAGACAATGTATAGACTATTTTCTAAAAACCTTGTTAGGAATAGTCCAAATCTAAAATGCATTAAAAGTGCTCCCTGTCATGCTTGCCAAATGGGTAAGCAAACTAGGGCCACTTTCAAAAGTATTGGCTCCTAAGACACGGGAAGATGTCTATATCTATTGCACATGGACTTGTTTGGTCCTTTGTCAATTCAGATCCTAGGTGGGAAGTTGTATACCTTGGTGATTGTTGATGATCACTCAAAGTATACATGGGTATTCTTCCTAAAGAAGAAATCGGATACCTTAAATGTCTTTATAAATCGTGTCAAGGCCATTCAGAATGATATACAATGTACTGTGGTCAGGACTAAGACTAACCATGGCACAGAATTTCAATCTGAAGCTATGACAAGGTTTTGTCAAGAATTTGGTATCACCCAAGAGTTCTCCTCTCCAAGGACCCCACAACAAAATGGTGTGGATGAGAGGAAGAATAGGACCTTGATAGAAGCTAGGAGAACATTGCTTAGTGACTCCACAATTCCAGAATATTTTTGGGTTGAGGCGGTCAATACTGCTTGTTATGTTCTCAATAGAGCTTCCATCAATAAGGTCCTTGGAATTAACCCATATGATATTCTGAAAGGCAAACAACCAACAATATCATACTCTAGAATCTCTGGTTGCAAATTCTATATTTTAAACAATGGAAAATCTCATCTGACAAAGTTTGCAGAAAAATGCAATGTGGGGGTTCTTGTAGGCAATAACTCACATAGTAGAGCTTATAGAGTATATAATAAGAAGACTCATGTTGTAGAAGAGTCTATGCATGTAGTGTTTGATGAGACCAGCCTACTTTATAAGGGCTGGTCTAGTTCTTCTATTTTGACAGGAAATTAACAGAAAGTGGAAGAGATGTCTATCCAAAACATTCCCAGCAGCATCAAAGCTTATATAGATGCTGCTATTCCTGAAGATGAAGAAGTGCACGCTGCTGAAGTCCCTGCTATTCCAGAAGAAAACTTGCAAATTGCTGTCAGGATGCCTGCAACAACAAGACACTTGAGAGATCATCCAAGAGTACAGATAATTGGAGCTGAGAATCAAGGTATGATCACAAGGAGTAGGGATCACAATGAAGCTCTATTCATGTGCTTCCTGTGATAGTTGGAGCCCAAGAAGTTTGAAGAGGCCAATCAAGATACTTTCTGGATTCAAGCCAAGGGCTATAGATAAGAAGAGGGTATAGACTTTGATCAAACCTTTGCCCCAGTTGCAAGGTTAGAAGCAATTAGGCTATTTCTTGTCGATGCTGCCCACAAAGGGTTCAAAGTATACCAAATGGATGTCAAGTCAGCTTTCCTCAATGGTAAATTGAAGGAACAAGTATATGTTGAACAACCATCAGGTTTTGTACATCCTACCCTTACTTCTCATGTTTATTAACTTAGGAAAGCTCTATATGGTCTAAACCAAGCCCCTAGGGCTTGGTATGAGACCTTGTCTAGCTTTCTCATCAAGAACAAGTTCTTGAGTGGAAAGATAGATAACACATTGTTTCTTATGGAAACAAATGGCAAGTGTCTTCTAGTCCAAATTTATGTTGATGACATAATCTTTGGGTCTACAGATGACAACCTCTGCAAAAGGTTTGTCAACCTTATGCAGGGGGAGTTTGAGATGAGCAGTATGGGAGAGCTCAAGTTCTTTTGAGGCCTCCAAGTGAAACAGTCTGATGAGGGGATATTCATCTCTCAGACTAAGTACACTAGGGAGCTAATCAAGAAGTTTGGCATGGAATCAACTTCCACCATGAAAACTCCCATGGGGTCCAACATTTCCCTGGACAAGGATGAGAAGGGCAAGGCCTTTGATGAATCCATGTACATGTACATTCTTGGATCCTTGTTGTATATAACTGCAAGTAGACCAGACATTATGTATGCTACATGTGTTTGTGTTAGGTACCAAACATGCCCTAAAGAATATCATTACTCAGCTGCAAAGAGGATTTTGAGATATCCTAAAGGCAGCCAACATTTTGGCCTTTGGTACCCTAAGAACAATGATTTTGAACAGACAGACTTTTCAGATGCAGATATTGCAGGATGCAAAGAAGACAGGAAAAGTACAAGTGGTACTTGTCAATTCCTAGGAAGGAGGTTGATATCATGGAGAAGCAAGAAGCAGACCAGTGTGGCTATTTCCACTGCTGAGTCAGAATATATAGCTACAGGTAGCTGCTGTGCACAAATCTTGTGGATACAACATCATCTAGAGGATTACAACCTCAAGGTAAGTCAATCCCCTTTATATTGTGACTCATCCAGTGTTATCTCCATTACTAAGAATCCTGTCTCTCATAGCAGGACTAAGCACATAGAGATAAGATATTATTTTATTAGAGAACATGTTGAAAGTAAAGATATCTGCCTTGAATTTGTCCCCACTGACAATCAAGTTACTGATATCTTTACAAAGCCATTGGATGAGGCCAAATTTAATGCTTTTAAGATTGTTACTGGTATGCTAAATATTGAATAATTACTAACTTATCATATTATCAATCCTCTATGATAGGTTGAACGTTATGTTCTAGTACAATATGTTGTCACATCAACACACTTAGTGACATGATTAGGTCATCAACAATCCAATCAATGGCTTAATACTAGTCTATAAGATCAGATAAAATAGAAGACTTGTTTTAGCTGAGCCGCTGAGACAGCTGGGAAAATTCCACCTGAACCGCTAAGACAACTAAAATGTCCCAACGGTTGGCAGTTCTCTGTCCCAGCGGTTTAGATCGCCGTCTCAGCGATTCCATTGAGATGGGTTGGCTAAATTACTGTTTGTCAAAATTAAACATTAAATGATCTAAAATCACTTAAAATAATAAGTCCAATCAACTTTAATCATTAGGGCTAATCAATACATAACCCAAACCTATATAAATAGACCAATGTTGAGTAAAGATAATTACACAACCCTTACTCCCCAGCCACCGAGACGAATCATCTTCCCTTCCGTCTCAGCGTCTCGTTTTCTCAGAAATAGTGGCGCCAAAGAGTTCTAAGGATCTTCTGGAAGGGTATAAGGTAGTAAGATGTGGATTTGCTCATGCTCTAGAAGAAATAAAGGAGGTGATTCAACTTCTAGAAGCTCAAGGTCTGGAATACCTTCTGTCTGAGCTCACTGTCATTCTCAGAACTAAAGTTCTGGAATGGTACAACAATGTAAGGATCTCCCCATCCAAGTCCACCTTGAAGTCAAAGGTTGGAGATGAAAAGATTATAGTCTCCTCCAAGAGAATAGAAAAAGGTCTGCATTTAACTCCAAGCAGTCTTAATGAGGAAGAAGAAATCTCAGATAAAGACAAGAAGAAAGCTCTTGCATGGTGTAACTATGGTGATGCCCAATAAGGCTCACTAAAGAGAAAATTCTTCAACCAGAGAGGCAAGCTCCTCTTTGACATAGTTGGGAAGGACATACTTTGTAAACCAGGATCCCATGACACCATTTCTCAGTTCATGTTTGAACTGATAACAAGGATAATCTTAAAGATGAAGACATCCTGGGGAAATGTGATCTTCTAGAGATTGAAAGAGTGCCTGCAAGCCCCCAACATGGGAAGAATTTTGTCCCTCTCTACCTTCTCAGCACCTATCCTGAGAAGTTTGAGAGCTCAAAAGGATCAAATCTCCACTACCTCAAAAGGATGGATATAAAAACTTTGGATAGGTTCACTAGGGTGCTCCCCATGAGCCAACCCTTAGAGGTAAAGGACAAGAAGAAGAAGATGTCAAAAGATCACAAGAGGTCCAGAATGGTTATCTCAAGTTCTGAGTCTGAACATTCTGATAAGGATGAGGATGCTGGTGCTGATCTGAACTCTCACAGCAGTCCAAACAAAGATGTTATTCTGGATGACAAGAATGAGGATGCTACATCTGATAAAGGTATTGCAGTTGCACAAAATATGCCTGCTGACACTGCCAACAACAATAACATAGAGAAAATGATCACCCTTGGTAATTAATCCTTCAAACTCAAATTACTGATAATAGTATATAATCTTGAACAAGTAAATTAGTTAATAACTAATGATTCCACAATAATCTAAACTTCAGATCGTCAAGGCCAGTTGGATGCCCTATCTAAGGGGGACCAACAACAAGAGCCATTTGAAATGGATGTTGCTGATAATAATAATAATAATGTTGAAAAAGTCTTTGAAAGGATTTATGAGGAAAAAGTACATTCTCCTGAGAATATGCAAAGTAAGCTTGACAACATCCTCTTAAATCTTGAAAGAAGGATCAAATTTAATCCTGATAATCTACCAGGCCTCTGGGATTCACCAGATCAAAGACAAACTGGTGCTCTATCTGAGGGGGAGGAGCAAGGAAAGTCTGATGATAATAATAATGATGTTATTGATGTTGGAGATGATGAGGATGATGATGGAGTCCTTCCTAACCAAGTACAAGGGTAGATAACCCCCCAAGTGGAATCAATCCCTCCTCCAAATCTCCCTCAAGAGCTCAAAGAATCTGAAGTGATTAATCAGCAAGCTTCAACCTCCATCCCCTCACAGTCAAATGAGAACATTATTAGTGATATTCAAATAATGCTAGATACCCATCTGACATCCATGGAGGATTATGTTGATAGGTCAGCCTCTATAGTGAAGGAGTATGTAGATCAGTCCATCTCCAATGTAAAGGCTGAAGTTATGGCTGCACTAAAGCCCATCAAAGATGAAACTGTCTATCTGAATCAACAAATGACCAAGTGGTTTGTCATGGCTAAAAAGACAGTAAACTCTCAATCTGAAATATTCAAATCCATCAACAATGACACTAAAATGGCAGAGTCATATATGAGATATATCAAAGACTATGTCAACAAAGCATATGGGGTGCTTAAGAATACATCAAAACATATTGAGGAATATGTGTCATCAACTGCTACCCAAATGTATGCTGAGGCAGTAAAGCTGAAGGATGAGCTTAAAGCTGACATTGAAAATGTCTTCCAAACCCTCTCTGACACAATCACAACAGCTAACCAAGACATTAATCAAAGAATATTTGAAGAAGCCAGAAAGGGGGAGAATACCAATTCTATTACCAACTCTGAGCTAGCCCTCAAAGTTCTGCAAGGAACAAGGCTAGCCTTAAACCTTCCCCTCCTGGATAGGCAGAGAGCAGAAGATTGGGACTTCTCTAAACAAGAGCAAATTGCTCAGAATGTCAGATTGGCAAAAAGAAGAGAGAGAGAACACATGATGCTTGCTGAAGAGTTTATGGCTAGGCAAAGGGATGAGCAGATCAAAGACCCAGATCTTGAATATTGGAGTGAGGAATCCAAGAGCATAATCATGAATGCATGTCTAAGCCATGGACAGGTCTGCAAAGACATTGATAGAATCTATCCCTGTGAAGAATGGATAAAGCACTTGGAAAGAAACACAAAAAGGGAAAGAATATTCAAAGAAAATCTGGTGCTGAAGGACAACCCAAGGAGGATGCCTTCTAGATACATTCCAAAGCCATACCTATAATTCAAAAGGCAAGAGAACGAGAAGAAGCTAGCTGAAATTGTAGCAGCAAATGAAGAAAAGGACACTACTACTACTGCTGCTGAAAACAAGGCTGAGGCTACTGAAGACAAGGAGGCATCAACAAAAGGGAAAGAAATTGTTGCTGATAATGCTGAATGCTCAACATCCTCCAAGAAGAGAAAAACTTAAATTAATGTATTTAGTTTCTTGTTGAAATTCAAAATGTAATTTAAATAATGTATGAACATTTTGACAGAAATGAAAATGAAATTGGAAGCTAAATCTATTGGTTAATGTTAAAGGCTAATCTTAGTCAAAGCCTAGTAATAGTCAGTATCATTGCTATAAAGATTCTGTGATATCTGAACATGATGAATTAACAATGCTATTGTTTTGATAAACTATGTTGTTATTATAATTGTCATAAATGTAATATGTATTGACATGATCTGTAATGCCTTAGTTATGTCAACTTTTATTTGATGTGATATCATGAATGTTAAATAACTCATTACATGATAAGTTTTCTCTTGTTATGTACCTTAGCATTGGTGATGTTCTGCCTTCTTCAAATATGGGGAGATTGTTGGGAATATTGCCCTCAATGTTCCCTTGATTTGAAGAGGCATCACACTCAATGATAAGTACATATTGTATTTGATAAACCATATTTTGTATCATGCTAAAGTAGGGTTAGGTTATTCCAAGAATTGGAATATGTTCATAGGTCTAAATGTTAAAACCGCTGAGACGATCTCTCAGTCTCAGCTGAACCGCTGAGACAAGCCCAGGTGTCATAGAGAAGGAGTCAGGGACTGTTAAGCTGCAAATAGAGGAAAACTGTTGAGACAAATGTCTGTCTCAGCGGAGCCGCTGAGACGGAGACAAAAGTTGTCGCTGAGTCTGAAGGATGTCTCAGCCCAACCGCTGAGACAGATTCAAATATGAATAAAGCACTGGCAGGATCTGTTTTCGGCGCAAGTAGCAGAAAAGAAAGATACACTTTTGACAGATGTCCATGCTGTGTCAGGGACTTCTAATAGCCGTTGAAAGTAAGAAGGAAGTGTAAAAGAAGATGTTAGGTCTAAAAGAAGGGCACTGTTTTATTGGGAAGAGCTATATTATGTGTTGCAAGGTCGATCTTCTTCGAGCTTCCTGAAAGGGCAATTTCTCAAGATCAAGTTGAACTCTGCTGGGAGATAAGATAGTTCTTCCTGAATCATTCAAGAAGAACTAGTAGATCTTCAACTTTGCTGAAGGAGAAGATCAAGGAGAAACAAGACATGTAGCTTCTGCTTCACAGTCCTGTTTCAGGACAACAGAAAACAAGATCTGAAGGTTAACTATATATAGTCTTCTGTTGTATCATTAACAATTTATTAATCTGTAAGGCCTTTGTGCCTGAGTTGTAGGGCTGCTTAGCCTGAGTGTAGAGTTGTACTCCCAGCTTGAGTGTAGGATCTTTGTGAATATTTGAGGTAGGACTTCTTGATAGGTCTGAGGTAGGAAATTAGGAGATTTCTGAGTTGTAGGAGTTGGTGGACTCTGAGTTTGTAGGGTTGTTGAGCCTGAGGTAAGGATTGGAGAAAACCTGAGAGATTATGAGGAATATGAGTTGTAAGGTCATGAAGCTGAGTTGGAGGTGTTGGCCCTGTCTAACTCATTGTTAGAAGTGTGAAGGGGGAAAGAGAACTACTCAAGACACCCTGTCTTGAGGAACCTCTATATGTGCTTGTGTGCTTTCTGTGTGTTTGCTTATAATATTTATACTCAATGAAAACAACTAGGCTAAAGAAGCAAGAAAAGAGAGTGACCTATTCACCCCCCCTTCTAGGTGATCATAACTACTACCTATAAACTATCATGTTTAGTCGACAAACACAATATCGACGAGATGTCTAGCTGACATACACTAAGTCGGCGTGTTATCTAGTCAACATACACAATATCGATGTGATGTCTATTCGACATTCATCTAGTCTACAAACACTATATCGACGTGATGTTTAGTCGACATACATATTACCGATGTGATGTCTAGTATACATTCATCTAGTTGATATACACTATATCAACGTGATATCTAGTCGACAAAGTGTAAGACCCTCTTTTTTTGCAATCGATTCCGGGTCTTACTGCCCAGAACTGCCGCCTTGCGGTGACACCTTCACTCGGGAAGGATCCCACTGCAAGACGTCGATCCTGCCGGCTAATCATTCATTCAGGCCAACCACGTATCGCAATAATATAAGCGTTAAATGAAATAAGTTCACAAGATCACATTATATATATATATCTGAATACAAATGTCCACAATGAGAAAGTATTAAAAGAATAAGGGGCTTATGCCCTGTACATCAACATCCTCACTACAAAAGTCACTCGTCCCTATAGTTGTTGCTGCGACAATGGGTATTGGCTGCATTGCTTCATCATGTCTACCTGTCCTGTGTTGGGTTTTCTATACCCCTCGAAAGGGATGACATATCAAATATGCGCAGCGGAATTAACAAGAACAACCCAAAAGAAGCTAACGGATCTTGCGGTTTTTCATGATTCAAGAGAATAAGCAAATCGAATACAAAGTACCTTTGCGGGATTGAGTCAACACTCAACCAAGGTGCTCCAAAGAGAAATCCGAATACTTCCTTTGAGTTCTTCAAGAATCAAAATGGATCGATCCCTCTACAGAAGTCCACACAAGCAAAGGAGAACCCTAGCTTCTTGTCGCACAAGAACTAGGTCGGAGAAGGAAGCTCTCAACGTCCTCACGGACTGCTAGGTCCGATCCAGAGAAGGCGGCGACCGACGACGGCGACTAGCGGCGGCGGACGGATCGAGAGCGATCGGAACACTTCCGTCTTCGGCTCTCCAGAAATCGCAAAAAGGCTCGATCTAAAACCGCGTGTCTCCGAAGCCCTAATTGTAACACCCTGCCAGTACGAATAGTATAACAGTAGGTCCGGCCAGGACCCCACGCCATACAAACCACACTAGCTAGGAGTTAAAAGGTGATAAACAGAAAGAACTACAATAGAGTATACTAAACACTAGCGGAAGCATAATGATATAATATTTCAGTTAGAACTGTCCACTACCATAGGAATGAAACTATAAAATAGAGTTACGGCCTTAAGGCCTTACATTTACCAAATGTGATAAAAACTCCAAACATACATCGGCACGCAGGCCGGCAATACAATGAAAACAGAAAAGAGGCTGGCCTTCGAGGGCCAACTCAGCATAAGGGCCACCACCCGCTATTTTTCCGCTAGGCTCACCTGCACCTGCATAAGAACATTCCACCAAGCGGTGGCAAACAAGGTAACGGTCAGCAAAGCTGACCAAATTATAACGACCTCACCCCTTTCCCGGGGTGGCGGAGCTTCTACCCTGCAAGCAAGCCATTCTAGCACAAGTACTAATATAAATGAAGTGCAACTACACAAGGTGAGGTTTCAAGCACAATCAATCTTCTAGGTTGAGCATCAAAAGAAAGGAACCTAGGTATGCACATGATGTTGGTTGAGTTCACCCGAAGGTTCCCACAACCGCCTAAACCACCGCATGAGGCTAACAACATCAATTCATCACAAACGTGGGTACACACAACCACATGCTCCATGCTCTCAAGGCATGCACCAAAGGTACTTCTTCCCGAGCACCAAAACATCATGAGTCCGGAAACTCTAGATAGAAAAGAGCTTTTGGTCGGTCTAGGCAAGACGCCCTTCCCAACCTCTCCCAAGGTCGTTCGGTTTTACAAGAGATAAATCCCCCTACCGCCACGCCTGGAAACGGGTTCAGTTCAGCCAATTCCCGTGCTCTTGTCATCGATTGAACACACGATGCGGGTATGACATCACCTCGGCCCGTAAGGGTTTAGCACTCGCTAGTGCTACACAAAACATAAGTTACAACACCCAAGCATTAAAAGTTTACTTTGTAACGACTCAAGACCCGACTCCGCCTTTCGGCCGGAGGGCATGAGGGATCATTAGGGCTTTATACGTAACCAAAAAGGAGGTACAAGACCACTCCTCAACAATTCTAGTGGTGAAGGTTTGCATTCAACCACTCGCAAAGCATGGGGCTTCCGTTAGGATCTTCACAAGATGCCTACGCTTAAATCCCGCAATACTATCGCATATATCACAGAGTCATTCTCCGGCACGCATTCTAGGCTTAACCTAAATGCAACGTCGCAAATCAAGCATCACCGATTCGGGCTCACGACCACGAATAGGCTTCACACACAATGCCTAAATCCGCACGACTACCGGATTTTCTACATGCAATATGCCGGGGACGGACACAATCGACCCGGAGTTCCGAAGAACTTGAGGAAATCCTACACTTCACCCATTTGGTGAAAGGGATTCCTCATGCAAGCATAGAGAAATGAAGGAGAGGACAAAAGACAAGTCCAAACAACGGGAGAAGAAATCGTTACCCTAGGAGCGTTCTTTTTCGCCATGGATCTGAGATTCTAGACGGAGGGAAAAGACCGCACCGGGCTGCACTCTCCAGATCTGGAAACGGTTCGCGAAACGGAGCTCCGGAGCTCCGTCAATGGCGGAATCTCCCTTCTTCTTCCTTGGCTCCTCCTTCTTTCTCTAGGGTTTGGAGAGAGAATGGCTTAGAGAATATGAGGTTTAACCCCCTCTCATCAGCCCTAAAGGTCTCCCGCAACTAAACCTAGCCGTTGGATCAAATTCCAAAAGATTTGGACGGTCCGATCTTCTTCTCCGCTCAAAATCACGGAACAGAATAAACAGGGCGCACGATCGCTGGCGCACGATCACTGGTCGTGCGCGAAGAGGGAAATGGTCGTGCGCGCTGTCCGAGACAGAACTCGATTCTCTTCTGAATTAACGCACGATCGCTGGCGCACGATCACTGGTCGTGCGCGAAGAGGACAATGGTCGTGCGCATAAGCCGAGACAGAACTCCGGTTCTTTGCGGGTTACGCACGATCATTGGCGCACGATCACTGGTCGTGCGCGAAGAGGACAATGGTCGTGCGCATTGACCTGATCTGGAATCTTGAGCCTATCCCGAGCGCAACACTACCATTCCGCCTACTTCGCTGAACCACGATCTTTGGGGTGTTACAACTCCACCCCCCTTAAAAGAATTTCGTCCCGAAATTTCGAAAACAGTAACAACAGGAATTTACAGTTTTTAAAGAAAATTTACCTGAGAGAAATAGCTCGGGGTACTCCGCAAGCATCGCTTGCTCTCTCTCCCAAGTTAGCTCCTCTCGGTCGCAATTATCCCACCGGACCTTTACCATCCGAATGGACTTGATCCTCAACTGCTTTACCTCGGTATCCTCGATGCGTAAGGGTTTGACTTTCGTCGACAACCCACTATCAACCGACACTTTGCCGACCGCAACAATATGAGTAGGCTCTTGCACTGCCTCCCTCAACACTGAAATGTGAAACACGTCGTGCAGACCGCTCAGCTCTGCAGATAGCGTAAGCCGATAAGCCGCATCACCAACACGCTCCACGATCTCAAATGGTCCTAAGTACCCTGGACTGAGCTTTTTCAAGCGTCGGATCCTTGATACCCCTTTGCACGGTTTGATCTTCAAGTAAACCCGGTCACCGACGGCAAACACTAGGTTCCTACGCTTGGCATTGAAATACTTTGCTTGCCTATCCTGGGCAACCAATAGCCTTTCACGTAGTTCGGATCGTCGAAGTTGCTTCTTCAACATCCTTTCGCTTCAATAGCTTAGTATCGCCCGTTTCCGCCCAAGACAACGGCGTACGACACTTCTTACCATAGAGGGCTTCGAAGGGAGCCATCTTTATACTGGCTTGGTAGCTATTACTGTAGGCGAATTCGATCATATAGAGATGATCTTCCCACTTCCTTCCAAAATCTAGAGCGCACATTCGGAGCATATCCTCCATAGTCCTGTTGGTCCTCTCGGTCTGTCCATCCGTTTGCGGGTGGAAGGCCGTGCTGAATTTCAATTTAGTGCCCAACAGTTCATGGATAAGCCTCCAATCTTTCGATGTGAAACGCCCGTCACGATCGCTGACGATGCTACGTGGGACACCGCGCAGCCGCACAATACCGTCGACACAGAGCTTCGCTAGCTTTTCTACAGAATCATCCTTCCGGTTCGGAATGAAATGCGATACTTTCGTCAGTCTGTCCACGATCACCCAGATGGCGTCGTTTCCATGCTGCGATCTCGGCAATCCGTGCACGAAATCCATCGAAATATCGTCAAACTTCCATTCCGGAATCGGCAAGGACTTCAAAAAAAACCACCGGGACGTTGACATCCCACCTTCACCAACGCGCAGGTGTTGCACTTGGCCACGTAGAGGGCAATGTCCTTCTTCATACCCGGCCACCAGAAAAGTTTCTTCATGTCCATATACATTTTCGTGCTCCCGGGGTGGATAGAGTACTTGGTATGATGAGCCTCGTACATCAATTCCTCCCGTAGAGTACCAACGTTTGGGACGCACAATCTGCCATTCTTCCACATAAGGCCATCTTCGAAAGAGAAATCAGCGTTTAACCCGTCAACGGTTTCCGCTTTAGCGTTTCATGCTCTCATCCAGCTCCAATGCCTGTCGAACTCGGTCGGCAAGGTGGTATTGAACCTCCGTCCAGTTCAAGCCTGCTGAAGTAGACGCTCTTCGATCAACGCAAATGATCTCCATTTCTTCCAGCTCACGGATTAGATGCTCATCGTGCATCAAAATCCAGTTTGCTTGAGCGAGAGCCCGACGACTCAACGCGTCCGCAACTACATTTCCCTTTCCAGGAGTATATTTGATGTCGAAGGTGTAGTCCCTAAGGAACTCCAACCACCTCCTTTGACGCATATTCAACTCCCTTTGATCTAGCAAGTACTTGAGGCTCTTGTGGTCGGTAAAGATGTCGATCTTCACGCCATACAAGTAATGCCTCCAAAGCTTAAGAGCATATACCACGGCCGCTAGCTCCAAATCATGGACCGGGTAATTCCTCTCATGAACCTTCAACTGCCGGGAGCCATAGGCAATTTCCTTACCGAACTGCACTAGGACACAACCCAAACCACTCCCTGAGGCGTCGCTATAAATTTCGTAGCCTTCCAAACCACATGGCGATCATAGAATGGGCGCCGTGGTCAGACGGCTCTTCAGCTCTTCAAAAGCTCGTGCGCACTCAGGCGACCAAACGAACTTATAATCTTTCCTAGTCAGTTTAGTGAGAGGAAGTGCAATCCTCGAGAAGTTTTCCACAAAGCGCCTATAATAGCCGGCAAGTCCTAAGAAACTTCGGACTTCCGCTACGTTTTTCAACAAAGGCCAGGCTCGGATCGCTTCTATCTTCGACAGATCAACCGCAATTCCATCTCTACTAACGACGTGACCAAGGAATGCTACTGACGGTAGCCAAAACTCGCACTTGGAGAACTTGGCGTATAGTTGACTCCTCCTCAAGGTGCTCAGAACTGCGTGCAGATGCCCTACATGCTCCTCTTCCGATTGAGAGTATACCAAAATGTCGTCGATAAAGACGATCACAAATTGATCCAAATACTCACGGAACGTCCTATTCAAAAAGTCCATGAATATCGACGGTGCATTAGACAGACCGAACGGCATCACCGTGAACTCATAGTGCCCAAAGCGGGTACTGAACGCTGGCTTTGGAATATCACATTCCCTACTACTAAGCTGATAGTAGCCGGACCTTAAGTCAAGCATAGAGTATACCGTCGACCCAACCTGTTGGTCAAGTAAATCGTCGATTCTCGGAATCGGATAACGGTTCCTCTCGGTCAGCTTGGTCCGCTACTACTAGGACAACACAAAACTGGTCTTAGGCCCCGAATCCTTCAACAAGGTGAAGAACATCTTCGCGCCTTTTCACAGCTTCTCCTATTCGCGCTCACTCGAGATCTATTAGGCAGCATTACCTCCAAATCATCCTTGACTAAGGTAAATGACAATTCGATTCATAACACGAAGTCCTTAGACAAATAGGGGAGCGATGCTCCCACACCAACAGAGCTCTCGTCGAATAGTCGATAATTAGGACAAGGCCTAATTGCACACAAATACAAGACATAAAAATTTGTTGTCAATAGATACAGTGGACATATTTCTATCTTTAACCGCACACGGGGTATAAATCATATTTGGAGATGATCATCCATACCTGTGGCAACATCGCATTTCAGAATGACCTCTTGCTGGCCATAAGAGTAGACTCTCGGTTGGGTTAGAGAATATTGGGGAATCGAAGACTCCACCGCCTTGCCTTTCTCCATAGAAGCCAAACCCATCACACGAGCATAGTCCACTTCTCCTATTTTTGCTTTTGGGGGACCACTTCGACACACTCGGGCTTTGTGTCCCACCTTTCCGCAAGTGAAATAAATTAAGGAACACCGTGCAGTCTTAACTTCCACAGAGTTGAACTTTCTCTTGTTTCTTCTGAACTCGGACTTGGACTGAGAGACTGGCGCATGAAACTCTAACCTCTTTACATTGAAGTCTTTCGCGCGCTGCGTACTCTTCATATCCATTTCTAGAGATTTAGCTGATTTCACTAAGACGTTGAAGCCGAGTAACTTTGGACCCACAAGCATTAGTCTTAGGTCATCTCGCAGACCATTGTAGAACTTGTTGACCTTGGTTTCCTCATCTTCCCACATAGACCTCTCATAACGATTCCGACTGATGAACTCAATCAGGTACTCATCCACTGAGTGTTCTCCCTGCTCTAGGTGTGAACACTGATCTTGTAGTTCAGGAATCTCAGTTAGGGGTAGAAACTTGAGAAGGAATGACTCATGGAATCTTTCCCAAGAGATTTCGGAAAGTTGTCTCCCACCAAACTTGTGCAACAACTCTCCTTCCCACCAAAGTCTTGCTTCTCTTATAAGTAGGAAGGTGGTTAAGGTTACCAACATATCTTTGCTTATAAGCATTGACATTAAAGTCCTCTTTATTTCTGACAACCACTCAGCAGCTCTCCCAGGGGATTCCGTCCCCTCGAAGGATGGAGGGTTGAGGCTCAGAAAGTACTTTAATTGCTGGTCACGCGCTCGCCCCATTACTACCTGCGCAACTCGACGTTCCACCCTCAGTTCTACCGCAGGTTCCACTACAGCAACAGTTACAGGGGCCACATCCAGAGTCGGAGTAGTAGGCTGTGCAAGCTGCCCAGACTGAGTGTTGATCATCGCGAAGACCGCTTCATCGACTAACTTGATCATCTCAGCCGAAGGCGTGGTCGCTGTCACCTCAGACGACCCACTACTTTCAGCAGTGTTACGGGGTTGAGACGGCCCCGCACCACTCCTAGTCACCTATAATCGTGTAAGAGATAATTTAGTGACTGAAAGCATAGCAAACAACAATCATGGAACGCTCAGGTTTCGCAAACAAGTATGTTTTCCCATTCCTAAGTGGACATTCTTATTAGTTTTTGTCGTTTTAGGTGAATGCACATCCCGTGCACACCGCCCCTTAAAAGGAATTCGTCCCGAATTCGCTAAACTACGGATCGACACCTTAAGTCCGATACCAAATTGTAACACCCTGCCAGTACGAATAGTATAACAGTAGGTCCGGCCGGGACCCCACGCCATACAAACCACACTAGCTAGGAGTTAAAAGGTGATAAATAGAAAGAACTACAATAGAGTATACGAAACACTAGCGGAAGCATAATGATTTAATATTTCAGTTAGAACTGTCCACTACCATAGGAATGAAACTATAAAATAGAGTTACGGCCTTAAGGCCTTACATGTACCAAATGTGATAAAAAATCCAAACATACATCGGCACGCAGGCCGGCAATACAATGAAAACAGAAAAGAGGCTGGCCTTCGAGGGCCAACTCAGCATAAGGGCCACCGCCCGCTATTTTTCCGCTAGGCTCACTGATAAGTAGTTTTTAGTCATAATATTTTAGGTTAGTTTAGTATAAATTTCCCTAGTTTTAATTATATTTTCTTTATATTTTATGTTTGTTATGTTATGTTGTTATTTTTATGTTGTCATGTTGTGTTATGTTTGTTATTTTATGTTTATTATTGTTATTTTATGTTTATTGTTATTATTGTATGTGTTTTATGTTTATTGTTGTTATCGTATGTGTGTTATTTTATATTGTTGTAATGTATGCTTGTTATATTTTATGTTATAATTTATGTTGTTATTTTATGATCTAATGTTTGTTATATTTTAATTATGTCATGCAATGTTATTATTTCCTGTTGTTACGTTGTTTTAATTTCTCATAAAACTAACGTTTTATTTTATTTTATTTTGTAGGAATGTTGTAACCGCCACCTTTGCATGAGGTCGTCGCCATTGCCGTCGTGTGCCCGCCATGCTCGCCGCAACGCCATCGTCGCGCCATCAATATTCATGCCACAACGCCATGCTCGCCGCAACGCCACGTCCGCGCCATTGCCGCCACCTTTGCATGAAGTCCACGCCATCTCCATATGTGCAGCCCGACCATCTTTGATGCAATCCACTTCAGCTCAAGTCCACCAACCAACCAGCTCTTCCATACAGCCCGTGAGCCACCTTTCCATGCAGCCTGTCCAACTCAATGCTGCCCACCTCCTCATTCAATTCATTTCAGCCCACTTCTTCCACTTCCCACGTGAAACAGCCACCTCATGCATGCACTTCTTTATTCTTCTCTCTCTCTCCTTTTAATTTCTTTTTCCCTTCTATTTTAATTCTCATTCATCCCCCCTTCTTCCCTTTTAATATTCTATTTTATTTTATTTCTCTTTAAATTAACATGCATGCATGAGGACCATTCTCTCTCCTCCTCTTTATTTTCCCATGCATGAACCTTTTCTCCCTCCTCCCATTAAATATTATTCATGCATCCCCCCATTCATGCATCTTCTCCCCCTTCTAGAATCTTCCCCCTCACCTATATATATGACCTCATTCTCCAAGCTTTCCCCTCTCTCTTGCTCTACCCCTTTTTGGGTAGAGATGTTTCTATTTTTCTTTCATTGAAGATTTTAGTTTGTTTATTTAATTTTTATGTAATTTCATTTCATGCAACGTTAATTAGATTTTGTTTTTAGCAAATTTGTTTCTTCTTCCATGTACTCTTTTTTTTATAGCAAGTAGTATAATATGTAGACCTTGGTTTTTACAAATTTTGGAATGAAATAAATATCTCTCTCTTATATTCGCTCTTTTCAACCTTCGATTTATTCGTGATTTATATCGGGTTCATATGTCGATGTGTGAACTTTCGTATCTGATTTCGTATTCTAGTTAGCCGAGAGGCTCATGCGAATGAATTGATCGCTCACGAATAAAAAGAGTTGCTCGCAACCCTCGAGAGAGGATGACGAAAATCTTTTGGATAGGAGTCAAATCCTATAGCGGGATTCACCTCGTTAAAGCGAGTTTTAGGGGTTTCGATTAGAACGAGAGTTTGGTCGATCAACCTAATCTCAGGTGGACGTAACCCTCGAGAGAGGTGCGTTCATAATTCGGGAATCTCCACGGTCAAGGATCGGATTAGACGTTTATAAGCTATCATTATTATTTTATTTCGAAGTTTGTTTTATTCAAGTTTAGATTTCTTATTTCGCATTTTCATTTTAATCATAAAATTATCGTAAATCTTTCATCGATAAAATAATAGTTAGTTTTCTCGAAGTAGGAGTACTCGACAGACCCGTGTTTTAATACGACCTTGATATATTTTATATTCTATGCTATATTTCGATAGGTACACTTGCCTTAATCGAGTATAGATTGGAGAACACGATTTTCTCTATCAAGTTTTTGGCGCCGTTGCCGGGGATTATTTTGTCGATATTTTGAAAAGAGCGAACGCTATTACTTTTATCATTTTTGTTTTGTTTTTTTTTCTCCCCCTCCCTCACCCAAAAAAAAAATTTGTTATAATTAAATTCTTGGAAAGGACGCTTTGGGCTTGAATTCCCATCACAGCCTCTAGCACCGTTGCAAACCCCTCACAAGGCAGATCTCGGGAAGTCCAAGACTAATTAAAACGAAAAAAAAATCTCTTTTCAATTTATTTTTGTTTAAAAATAAAAAAAAAAAATTCAAAAAAAAAAATTACAAAAATATTTCCGTGTGGTTGTTGTGTCCTTGTTTTGTGTTTTGTTCTTTTGTGTCTTTATGGTTGTTGTATCTTTGTTTTGTATTTAGTTTTGTTTGTTATTTTTGTTCTAACATGTTTTTCAGGTGTTCGTCGTGGTCGCTCCGTCTCCAAATCAGGGACGTGTTCTTTTACCTTCTTCTTTTCTTCTTGTCTTTTCATTTCTTCATACTTACTATTCAACATTGGGGACAATGTTGAACTTTAAGCATGGGGGAGTGTTTTTCCTTTTCTGTTTAAGTCTTTCAAAAAAAATCTAAAAAAATTTTGTTTCTTTAGCTTTATCAAAAATCCAAAAATTTTTGAAAAATGCAAAACCCAAAAAAATTAGAAAAATAAAAAATTCCAAAAAAGATCATATTTCAAAATAAAAAAAAAATTTGAAAAATCTCAAAAAAATCCAAAAATATAATAAACCCCTTGCTTAGTCTTTTTGTTGTTTTTAGAAATAAAGTTTGAGTTTGGTTATAAGCAATTTTATTATTTTTGATTTGCTAATCTTTTATTTCATCATATTTAGTTAAATCTAATATTTAGTGATTTAGTTTTAAGAAATATCTTATGATTTTAATTTGAGTAGAGTCATTTATTTAGCATCATTTTCTCTTATTTTTTTAAGTAGTTTCAATTTTGTAGTAGTTTTGCTAAACAACTTTGGATTCTAGTTATTTCTACCTCAAGCTTTTAGATTCTTAGGAAATTTTAATCTACTAGTGTTGCTCTCTAGTATTTTAGTTTATTTTCTAAAAAAAAAATTTTGTTTAACCTCTTATCCTTACCCCAATTCTCCTTTTTCTTATTTATTGTTAGATCATATGTCATGGGAATAAGGAGATGTTAGTTCCTTATTCTCTGGTAAACATATGCAACCCAAAAATGAAGAGAGGAATTAAAAGTTCATATATGTCGTGGGAAGTGATAGGATGTTAGTCTATCGTTTTCTGGTATTACATATATATTTTATTTAAAAAAAAATTGTGTGGGGTGTGAAAAAAAATATTAATGATCACCTCCAATCAAAGACCTCTTCATGTTAATTTCCTTCCTAAACCCCTTAGCCAATATTATTGTCCTAGATTTTAAATTAAAATATGGGGAGAGCATAAGTAGTAGGTTGCATATTTTCCTTAAGTTTCTTGTAAGTTATGGTTTTTATAATTTCAATCTAACCTTGTTTGCATTTTACTCAATCTTGAACGCTAGTTAATTTATTAGAGAAGTTTTGGCTAAATATTTCTCTCTTTTCATTTTAATTTCATAATTTAGGACTTAATTCTTAAATCTCTAAATTTTATTTTTGGCAAGATTATGGTGCAAGTAAATTTTAGTTTAATTGAAAATTTTATAATTATCGTATAAATATTTCTCATCTTTTGCTCTGGAATAGCAAAAGCCTAAGCATGGGGGAGTTTGATAAGTAGTTTTTAGTCATAATATTTTAGGTTAGTTTAGTATAAATTTCCCTAGTTTTAATTATATTTTCTTTATATTTTATGTTTGTTATGTTATGTTGTTATTTTTATGTTGTCATGTTGTGTTATGTTTGTTATTTTATGTTTATTATTGTTATTTTATGTTTATTGTTGTTATTGTATGTGTTTTATGTTTATTGTTGTTATCGTATGTGTGTTATTTTATATTGTTGTAATGTATGCTTGTTATATTTTATGTTATAATTTATGTTGTTATTTTATGATCTAATGTTTGTTATATTTTAATTATGTCATGCAATGTTATTATTTCATGTTGTTACGTTGTTTTAATTTCTCATAAAACTAACGTTTTATTTTATTTTATTTTGTAGGAATGTTGTAACCGCCACCTTTGCATGAGGTCGTCGCCATTGCCATCGTGTGCCCGCCATGCTCGCCGCAACGCCATCGTCGCGCCATCAATATTCATGCCGCAACGCCATGCTCGCCGCAACGCCACGTCCGCGCCATTGCCGCCACCTTTGCATGAAGTCCACGCCATCTCCGTATGTGCAGCCCGGCCATCTTTGATGCAATCCACTTCAGCTCAAGTCCACCAACCAACCAGCTCTTCCATACAGCCCGTGAGCCACCTTTCCATGCAGCCCGTCCAACTCAATGCTGCCCACCTCCTCATTCAATTCATTTCAGCCCACTTCTTCCACTTCCCACGTGAAACAGCCACCTCATGCATGCACTTCTTTATGCTTCTCTCTCTCTCCTTTTAATTTCTTTTTCCCTTCTATTTTAATTCTCATTCATCCCCCCTTCTTCCCTTTTAATATTCTATTTTATTTTATTTCTCTTTAAATTAACATGCATGCATGAGGACCATTCTCTCTCCTCCTCTTTATTTTCCCATGCATGAACCTTTTCTCCCTCCTCCCATTAAATATTATTCATGCATCATATTATTCATGCATCCCCCCATTCATGCATCTTCTCCCCCTTCTAGAATCTTCCCCCTCACCTATATATATGACCTCATTCTCCAAGCTTTCCCCTCTCTCTTGCTCTACCCCTTTTTGGGTAGAGATGTTTCTATTTTTCATTCATTGAAGATTTTAGTTTGTTTATTTAATTTTTATGTAATTTCATTTCATGCAACGTTAATTAGATTTTGTTTTTAGCAAATTTGTTTCTTCCTTCATGTACTCTTTTTTTTATAGCAAGTAGTATAATATGTAGACCTTGATTTTTACAAATTTTGGAATGAAATAATATCTCTCTCTTATATTCGCTCTTTTCAACCTTCGATTTATTCGTGATTTATATCGGGTTCATATGTCGATGTGTGAACTTTCGTATCTGATTTCGTATTCTAGTTAGCCGAGAGGCTCATGCGTATGAATTGATCGCTCACGAATAAAAAGAGTTGCTCGCAACCCTCGAGAGAGGATGACGAAAATCTTCTGGATAGGAGTCAAATCCTATAGCGGGATTCACCTCGTTAAAGCGAGTTTTAGGGGTTTCGATTAGAACGAGAGTTTGGTCGATCAACCTAATCTCAGGTGGACGTAACCCTCAAGAGAGGTGCGTTCATAATTCGGGAATCTCCACGGTCAAGGATCGGATTAGACGTTTATAAGCTATCATTATTATTTCATTTCGAAGTTTGTTTTATTCAAGTTTAGATTTCTTATTTCGCATTTTCATTTTAATCATAAAATTATCGTAAATCTTTCATCGATAAAATAATAGTTAGTTTTCTCGAAGTAGGAGTACTCGACAGACCCGTGTTTTAATACGACCTTGATATATTTTATATTCTATGCTATATTTCGATAGGTACACTTGCCTTAATCGAGTATAGATTGGAGAACACGATTTTCTCTATCACTCACCTGCACCTGCATAAGAAAATTCCACCAAGCGGTGGCAAACAAGGTAACGGTCAGCAAAGCTGACCAAATTATAACGACCCCACCCCTTTCCCGGGGTGGCGGAGCTTCTACCCTACAAGCAAGCCATACTAGCACAAGTACTAATATAAATGAAGTGCAACTACACAAGGTGAGGTTTCAAGCACAATCAATCTTTTAGGTTGAGCATCAAAAGAAAGGAACCTAGGTATGCACATGATGTTGGTTGAGTTCACCCGAATGTTCCCACAACTGCCTAAACCACCGCATGAGGCTAACAACATCAATTCATCACAAACGTGGGTACACACAACCGCACGCTCCATGCTCTCAAGGCATGCACCAAAGGTACTTCTTCCCGAGCACCAAAACATCATGAGTCCGGAAACTCTAGATAGAAAAGAGCTTTTGGTCGGTCTAGGCAAGACGCCCTTCCCAACCTCTCCCAAGGTTGTTCGGGTTTACAAGAGATAAATCCCCCTACCGCCACGCCTGGAAACGGGTTCAGTTCAGCCAATTCCCGTGCTCTTGTCATCGATTGAACACACGATGCGGGTATGACATCACCTCGGCCCGTAAGGGTTTAGCACTCGCTAGTGCTACACAAAACATAAGTTACAACACCCAAGCATTAAAAGTTTACTTTGTAACGACTCAAGACCCGACTCCGCCTTTCGGCCGGAGGGCATGAGGGATCGTTAGGGCTTTATACGTAACCAAAAAGGAGGTACAAGACCACTCCTCAACAATTCTAGTGGTGAAGGTTTGCATTCAACCACTCGCAAAGCATGGGGCTTCCGTTAGGATCTTCACAAGATGCCTACGCTTAAATCCCGCAATACTATCGCATATATCACAGAGTCATTCTCCGGCACGCATTCTAGGCTTAACCTAAATGCAACGTCGCAAATCAAGCATCACCGATTCGGGCTCACGGCCACGAATAGGCTTCACACACAATGCCTAAATCCGCATGACTACCGGATTTTCTACATGCAATATGCCGGGGACGGACACAATCGACCCGGAGTTCCGAAGAACTTGAGGAAATCCTACACTTCACCCATTTGGTGAAAGGGATTCCTCATGCAAGCATAGAGAAATGAAGGAGAGGACAAAAGACAAGTCCAAACAACGGGAGAAGAAATCGTTACCCTAGGAGCATTCTTTTTCGCCATGGATCCGAGATTCTAGACGGAGGGAAAAGACCGCACCGGGCTGCACTCTCCAGATCTGGAAACGGTTCGCGAAACGGAGCTCCGGAGCTCCGTCAATGGCGGAATCTCCCTTCTTCTTCCTTGGCTCCTCCTTCTTTCTCTAGGGTTTGGAGAGAGAATGGCTTAGAGAATATGAGGTTTAACCCCCTCTCATCAGCCCTAAAGGTCTCCCGCAACTAAACCTAGCCGTTGGATCAAATTCCAAAAGATTTGGACGGTCCGATCTTCTTCTCCGCTCAAAATCGCGGAACAGAATAAACAGGGCGCACGATCGCTGGCGCACGATCACTGGTCGTGCGCGAAGAGGGAAATGGTCGTGCGCGCTGTCCGAGACAGAACTCGATTCTCTTCTGAATTAACGCACGATCGCTGGCGCACGATCACTGGTCGTGCGCGAAGAGGACAATGGTCGTGCGCATAAGCCGAGACAGAACTCCGGTTCTTTGCGGGTTACGCACGATCATTGGCGCACGATCACTGGTCGTGCGCGAAGAGGACAATGGTCGTGCGCATTGACCTGATCTGGAATCTTGAGCCTATCCCGAGCGCAACACTACCATTCCGCCTACCTCGCTGAACCACGATCTTTGGGGTGTTACACTAATCACGTTCCTTTTATACGCAAGGCATAAAATAGGCTATCCGCAGACCATAGGAAAAACAGAACATTTCTGTCCAGATTTACATTCGCCGAATTCGACTAATCGATATAACTGAATTCGACTCAGATTCGGCAAAACCATTTCGACGAATTCGTCTATATAAATTCGGCTATATAAATTCGGTGAAACCCTTTCGTCGAACTGACCTGATTCGGCTAAACCCTTTAGTCGAATCTGTTACAATTCGGTTAATCGCATTAGCCGAATCTCATTAGTTGAAAACAAAATTTATTCGGTTAATCACATTAGCCGAATTTGACGTAATTCGGTTAAACCCTTTAGCCGAATTTGTCAAGTATAAACCCATTCGTTTAAACCCTTTAACCGATTTCCCGTTGAGACATTCTCAGCTTAATTCCAAGAAGTCACAGGATTGGTCCTCTACTCATATCCAATATGAGTAAGGCCAACACAATCCTTTCTCCAATTTCTCCAAACGCTTTTATGTGCGAACCTATAGGCTCATATTGCGTTGGCAGCAAGACTAACTATTGATTTCTTTGAGATCACCTCAGAAACTCCAACATCCTGGTCTCCTGAATGGGGTCCTGCTACTCTGACATAACAGCTCCTAAAATGATATGGTCGACCGACCGTTAGTCAAAAGACTAAGCGGTTTCCTCGTCCCCTCCTCCCGCGACTACTAGGCACCGGGCAGGAGGAAGAAGCGGAGGACAACAAAGGGTAATGTACAAGCATATGAAATTTCTCTCATTCACATAGTAATAAACCAATATCATAAGATCTAGTAAACCGAGATCTACTAGCAAGTACAATAATCACTAACAATTATACTACAAGAGTTATATATATATAACAATAAGAGCAACTAAATATGTAAAAGATGTACAGTTATCTAACATTGCATAAATGTAACCTTAACTTATAAGGAAAGCCTATAAAATCTTATAAGTTAAGGAGCCGTTTTGCAAGGCCCATCGTATAATAAGGAAGCCCATATTAGATTATACTACGGGGGTCATGATTTATATGTAAGATGTGTATGAAATGCAATGCAATGGAATGTCTATATTGAAGGTTCACGCACAAGCAACTCACACACATGACTCTATACATATAGACCTTTAGTGCCCACTTTTTGGAGGTAGCTAACATCTCGGGCACCTCCCGTCTAGGTCAAACGGTGGTAGAGGAGCGGGTGTCTCCTCACTTAGGTGGGTATGGAAAACTAACATACCTAGGCCCTAACGTACGCTATGGAACATGTCCTTGGTACTCATGAGCTCTTGCGTACTCTTGGTGGACCCTAAGGAACCAGACCTTTATTTGGCCAGGTAGGGTTTATGGTGTAGGACCACTCTTTTTTTGCATTCGTTCCCGGGTCTTACCGCTCAGAACCTCCATCTTGCGGTGGCACCAACTCATGGAATGGTCGCCACCACAATACGCCGATTCTGTCGGCTAATCAACAACATCCAGGTTAACCACATATCAAAGCAATTGAAGCGTTAAATGAAACAAGTCCACAAAATCACATTATATATATCATAATACAATTGTCCACAATGAGAAGGTACTAAAATGAATAAGGGGCTTATGCCTAGTACATCAACATCCTCACTACCAAAAAGTCACTCGTCTCTGTAGTTGCTACTACAACAACGGGTAGTGGTTGCATTGCTTCATCCTGTCCTCCTGTCTTGGTCTCCTGGATGTGGTTCTACTGCTCCGACATAATGACTCCTAAAATGATATGGTCCACTGACCGTTATTCAAAAGACTAAGCCAAATTCCCCATTCCCTCCCCCTGTGACTCCTAAGGACCGGGCGGGAGGAGTGAAAAGGAGGAAAATAAGGGGTAAAAACAAGCAGGTGACATGGAACTGGCTAACAAGCATATTTATGAATAAAGTATAGTCTAACTCTAGCAATTTCTATAAGTAAACCATATGTACAATACAACAATTCAGAAGGTTCAAAACAGCAGTATAATGAAACACCAAGCCATAGTAATCATTGCAAAAAAATCTTAAAGTGTAATTCTACATAAGGAGAGCAGCTATAAAAGTAACCTTAACTTATATGGATGCTCATACAAAAATATAAGTTAAGGGATCAGGCACTAAGGTAAACTCATCGTATAAAAGAGCCCATACTAATTTATACGATGAGGTCTTGTTTATGCAATGATGCTATGCTATGATGTGCAATGCAATGATGCAAATCACACACTCGACTTTGTACGTACAGACCTTTAGTTAGTTTCCTCTATTCTAGTGTGTCAACTCAGGTACACGGTTGAGGCAAACGAACAGTGGATCGGTCATGTCCACTTCTAAGCTAATGTTGTTGGAGCTTGCATTCCGCATCTCTTAGTTTGAGAATAACAAAAACCATGATATATTTGATCTAGTATTTTTGTGTGTTCATAGTGTCCAGGTTGTACAGGTTGAATAAGGAGACAAGTCCTCGTTCATGGGCATGATCCAAGAGTGTGTACACTTTGGAAAAAGCAAAAGGATGAGTTTTGTGTGCTGATCTTAAAATGGCCATAACTTTCAATCCAGGAAGAGTTACGAAACGGTCCACCCCATTTCAGAGATGTGAACGACTCCATCTACAGTCTGGAGAAGTTTCGGATGGAAAAAATGAAGAGGAGCTATCAGATTCCTACATCTAGATGTCGGAATCCGACAACGAAAATGACGTCAGCATGACGACGCGCATGTTCTGCATGATTTGCGCGAAGAACAGTTATATCCAATGTCGGAATTCCGACATCGATGTCATTGAAGATAGCTGCACGACCGTCAAATCTCGTAGAAATGTCGCATTCATGGGACACGTGGAAGTCAGAGAAGATAACGTTGGCGGACGACATCTAGATATCGGATTCCGACAGCGAAAAATATAAATTGGTTTGTTTTTCTGTGGAGAACAGTTTTTCCATCATCTGGAGTACCTATACCCGAGTGCATTCCGTCCAGAGAGCTCCAGAACTCCGAGAACTCCCATTTTGGCATGAACTTTCAAGAGCGAAGAAGAGACGGTGCGTGCGCAGTATCTCAGACAATCTTTGCAAGGATTCGACGCCGTCTTCAGAGCTTCATATTTAGGGAGTTTCATATTTGAATTTCTATTTTGTATTTTATCTTATCATTTTGTAATCGGAGGAGGAAATCGCTGCCTTGTGCGTGGCTTATAAGTCCGTTTGTGGCTTAGGGGAAATCGTCGCCTTGCGTGTGGCGTCTAGGTCCTTGTGTGGCTTAGGAGGAAATCGCCGCCTTGCGCGTGGCGTCTAGGTCCTTGTGTGGCTTAGGAGTAAATTGCCGCCTTGTGTGCAGCATCTAGATCGTGGCGAGATCTAGGGGAGGCTAGTAGCAAGATCTAGGAAGAGATACGCTATAGCCAGCCGGTACTTGGTTAAAGGACCGGTAAATTAAAAAGAAGTTTATTTTTATCATAGCCTTGATCTTAAGCTTTATTAAGATCAATAGTTCTTCGTATTCATCACTTGTGAAAATAAAATTTGATTTCAAATTTCCTCATGATTTTCTAAGAGATTATTTTGGTTGTGTAAGAATCTACATTTTCATCATTGCAAAGTTATCTTAATATTTTAGAAAAAATTCAAAGTAAATATTAGCCCTTATTCATCCCCCCTCTAAGGTTATTTCAATACTAGCAATATGGCTTGGTATCAGAGCCAGGTTATTCCAATACGGCTTCACAACCGGAAATAATGGCGCTTCATGATCTCGCATCTTCTAGAGGGGAAATTTTTTATGAAAATGAAAAATCATTATCACCACCATTATTTATGGGTGAAAATTATAGTGGGTGGAAAACTCTTATGGAAAAATTTCTTAAATCTTTGGATATTGAAGTTTGGAAAATTACTATTAAAATGCCCCATGTATTATAAATAAAATTGAAATATTTTTAAATGCCAAATCTATGAATAGTCTATATTGTGCTCTAGATCAAAATATTTTCAAACTTATTTATACGCTTCCTACTACTTTTGAAGTTTGGAAATTTCTTGAGAATACATATAGTCTTCCTTCCACAGATGGTGAACAAGAGAAATTCTTTATGGATTCAAGCGAAGAAATCGATGAGGACTCATGCTTGGAGGAAGATCTATCTAAGAGAGAAGAATGCAACGTCACAATATTGGACTCAAATAATGGCAACACATCAAGCAAAAGAGAAGATGGAAACTCAACTATGGAAGAGGAATGCCAAGAAGATGTCAAAGGAACTTTAAGCTCAAATCTTGTCTCATCCCATAGTAATGTAAGAAAATCAAAATCTTCTCTTTTTATAATAAATTCTATTTCTACACTACATATACTTAAAATTGCTAAACGTAGAATTAAAAATTTGGAAAATGCTAATTTCAACATACGTTTGGAAAATAAAACTTTAAAAGCAAATGCTAAAGTAGAATCAAGTATTGATGTGTTAAATTCTCTTTCATGCTCTTTAATTGAAAATGCTAAACCTTTTTTGATTATAATACTTTTAAAGAAGAACTCAAGTTTTTGGAAAAAGGTCTTTTAGCTTCAAAAGAGCTTAATGAAAAAATGATAAAAGAAAATGATGCTTTAATGGATAAACTAGAATTATTAAAAATGATTATTCAAAAGTTTTCAAGTAATAAAAAATCTCTTATTTCTAGTTTATCAAATCATCAAAAGTCCAAGAGCTTAACTTCCACCATAAGAGTAGGCCTACAAGAAAGAGTGAAAATGAAAATCAACAAGTAAATAAGAACTTTTTATCTAATCACTCACTCTTTCAACATTAAATTCTTAAGAAAGACCATCACTTTTATAAATTCTCTAAGAATGATTATTGATGAGTCCTGATCATATACACTTTTATGGACTCATCTAGGCCTTTATTCAGTCTCTTCACCGCACTTTAGCCATGTTATTGTTTATATTTGATATTCCATGTTAGGTGCACCTCTAGGCCCATTTTGGTGTGATTTCATGCTTATCTTCATTAGTAGTTTTCATGTACTGTTAGGTGCCACTTTCAGTGGCTAGATTCGTGGTTGTGCTGGATTAGGAGTCGTGCAGGTGTTCCCGGTGCAATTCTGCACAGGAACACTGCGCACGATCACCGGTTCTATTGCGCACGACCACTAGTTGTGCGCCACTGAGCGTGCGCACTTAACCCTTTTTTTCATGAGTTCTGTTTGGTGCAGTGCGCACGACCATCTATGATAGTGCGCACGACCACCGGTCGTGCGCCACTGTTCGTGCGCACTTATCATTAATTTTATGAGTCCTGTCTCGACCAGTGCGCACGACCACCGACGATAGTGCGCACGACCACCGGTCGTGCGCCACCGGTCGTGCGCCACCGGTCGTGCGAACATTATATTTTATAAATTTCGTTTCTTGCAGGTTCTGCCCAGGCAGTGCGCACGATCGCAGAATTCTAGTGCGCACGACCACTGGTCGTGCGCCAATGACCGTGCGCACTGTTTATTCCAGCGCCTATAAATTGTCCTGCTCGCGATTTTAGGTCGCATCCCGATTTTATTCCGCCGTTTTCTCGCTCCAGGGCTCCGATTTCGCCCCTCCACCGCCGCCCACCATATGGAGGTGCTCCGGGCTTGTTCTTCACGCCAATCTTGAGCCGGAGCTTCCTCTCGGCCTCCTCCTTCATCCAAGTGCTCCAAGGAAGGTTTAGCCGCCATCGCCATCAAGCAAGAGGAAGTTTGCAACCTCTACCGGATCGTGACACGAAGAAGACGGGCTCATTGGAGAGTAGTGACAACTCTCTCTACCCCGGACGTAGTTGCGGACCGAGCTTGGACACGGATTGACAACCCGGCGATTCCAACCGTGAATCTACAATGAGACTTCGGATTCGGTCGATTTCTTGCCTTATTCTTCTCTTATTGATGTGTATGTAGCTAGAACCAACATTTTGATGAAGTATATTTTTACTTGTTAACATTAGTATGAAATCATGTCTATGTGATTGAGTAATCTTGTTATATTTTCATTTGAGGTGTGCCCCGTGGTGTGGATTGTTCGTTGTGTTGTGCCGCCCTAACAATTGTTAGTGGTGTGCTTTGCGAAGAGGTGCTTACGACCCTCATTCCGTTAGCCTACTCGCCCATCCGCCTACCGAAGCGTGGCATCGCGGCCCGTACTCCATCCCGCCTAACGAAGCAGCGCGCTCAAGGCCTGCATAGTTCAATCCGCTTGCCTACTCGTCCATCCGCCCTTACGAAGTAGCGCGTTCAAGGCCTACGTAGTCTTCCATCCTGCCGAGCGAAGCATTGCATAGCAGCATTGCATAGGAGTAGTTGTAGCTTTTTCTCTTTATTTTCCACAAACCAAATCAACCCCCATGTCCGCAATTCATCCGACCCAAAGGACTTCGATCTCAAGTCCTTCCTCGAACGTTAACTCCACCTTACTGTGTTCCTCAAGAGACCGACACTCGGGGATTCCACTCTCCACATTTATTACTTGACAGCGATCGGTGCACTTGCCGACACGCATCAAGTTTTTGGCGCCGTTGCCGGGGAACACAGTCGTGTGAGTTTTCTGGAGAGGGAGAACTTGAGAGAGAAGCCCTTCCATTTGTAAATTGCATTTCCTTGTTTTATTTCCTTTTATTCCATTTTCCTATTTTATTTAGGTTGCTTTAGTAATTTTTGTTAGGTGTAGTATTTTGCACAATAGCATTTTTATTTTGAATCGTATTATCTTCACACTATGTGGGCACATCTCAATTTCCGGTGCCGTTGGTGTCGAGCTACCTCCCACTCTAGTGATGAATGCCCTACGGAGAATAGTAGGCATAATTCTTATAGCCCAGCATATGGAGCACCGACTTCGTCTGGTACTCCATATGGTGCGCGTAAGTCTTATGGCTACTCTGCTGAGCCTTTACCGTCATACTTCTTTTCGGCTCCAGCTCCCGCTGTGCCAAAGAGGCCCGCAAGGCAGTGCCGGTTTTGTCGTAGCACTGATCATGTCTTGAAGGACTGTGCCGAGTATCTTCGCCAATTGGACGAGGATGACGAACCGGATATCCGGATCGTCCCAACTCCTAACTCTGGCGGCACACCTTCAACATCCGGTTATGTGTCTTTGTCACCTTCACATCTTGAAGGGTATGGCATGGACATGGTCACCGGATGTGCAGCTGATCTATGCACCGACACTGCTGAGCCTATTCTCCATGTGCATCCACCACTTCTAGTGGATTCGATTCTTCCCCCTGTTGTGCATACTACTCTCGTCTCCGACGACATTGTTGATGATGTGTCGCAGGATGAGGTGGGTGATCTGAGTGTTGTGCCTATTCCTATGGAGGAGGACAACCTTCTAGGTGAAGAGGAGTTTTCCTCAACACCGGTTGAGGAAGTCCAAATCCTAAGCCTGGCCACCATTGATCCCGCCGAATCTTGTAGCATTGATGACAATGCTAACATTATTTTACTTACCCAACCTGATGGGAGTGAGACTGGGACCACTCCCCCGATTTTTGTTTATTTATGTTCTTCGTCTTCTTTATTTCTTGATACCCTTCCTTCATCTGAGTCTGTGCAGGTTGAATCTTCACAGGTACTTCAGGAGGATACAGCATGCAGGGGTCAGCTCCGCAAAAACAAAAGAAAATAGAAAACTAAAATAAAGTGCAATTAACTAAATAAAATTAGAAAAGAAATGAAAATGCAAGAAAAATTAAGATAACTACTGGGGTTATTGTCATCCCAGCACGACTTATTCAAAAACCTAAAGGTTCTAGCTAATGGGCGTATGGAAAAGGAAATGAACAGGTAATTGTTCTAATATGCGTGTCGGTAATGGGTACCGATATGGCGAAAGAACCACCACGCCTCTACCCGAATATAGATAAAACCTGCCCATCACAGGTAGAGGGAAAAGAAAGTAAGAAGAGGAAGAGACCTGGTCCTCACTCATCTCACCAAAACTATCCTTGCCCAGCAAGGTATCATCTCCAGGGAGGCAGTAGGAGGAGAAGGCAATGAGTGGTGCTTCCTCTACGGAGGGGGAATAAACCTCCTCACATGAGAGGATGCTCTCATCATTGACTTGAGCAAAAAGCTCCTACTTGAGCGCTCACTCAAGTACCTGTGAAGATTCAACCACTCATGTGCTTCCGTTCACGCTTATCTTGGTTTGGAATGTGAAATAGGATGTTAGCATAGGATTGCAAATTGGAGTACGATGTTGACTCTTGTAGTGCTCTAGTCACATATCCCTTGCCTGCATAGAAATTTGAGTAGAATTAGATTGTCTCTATATTTTTAATTTACAATTAGTATTCTTGTGTAGTTTTTGATTTATTGTACTCATTTGGTGAATGTAACCGAAATTTGCGGTAGCACGGTGTTGTGTGTATGCAAGCGCTAGTTGTGTGTTGCTCGAGTCGGGAGGAAGGTTTACCTTTCTCGTGGGCTAAGAACTTGCCCCAAGCGACTCTTGAAGCATGGGTGAGAGCGACTCGTCGAGTTAAACATGATGTAGGCCATCCTTTGGCTAGTTTGAGCTTTGTTATTCCATGTCCTTTTCGCTCACCTTTGCAAGCCAAATTTGTGCCTACCATTCCTTTGTTCAGCTCCTCTTCATCCACCAAAGCCCGAAGCTTATCCTACACCCGCAACCAAATTGCTTTTTAACTGCGCTCATAATTCTCAATTTGTGTGATGTTTGGAATCGTTGTGTTATGAAGGGGAAATAAAGTCTATTTGCTGATTTTGAACCAACCGGAGGATACATAATAGAAGCAAAGTATGTTAAAAGAGAAAAAAAAATCTAGAAAAAAAAGAGAGTATATTGAAAAGAAATCCTTCCGAGCTAAATAGAAAATCTGTTGGTATTTGTGAAGTAGGCTGTGTGCACACCTGGTTTTCATGATAAGTCTGGGGGTGTGTCACACAAGCATAGTTTGTTGGTCTTGTGTGGTGCAGCGTTCCGTTAGCTCACTTGGGTTGCGTAGCCATCGTGTTTAAATTTGAATACCATACCATAACCTAAGCCCCAACTTAATCCTATAAGTCCTATTGATTTGACTTGCGATTTTGCTAGCGCCGTGGAGAGAGTGTGACCGGGCGAGCGTATGGTTCACGACATTGATGGATTTCAGCGGAGTTATTCCTAAGACCCGATCTTGTGCAACGCCCGCCTCAGTGTCTCGTCACTTTCATACCGGGCATGATCGTTCAAATTCTTCATAATTCACCAACTGAGTATAACTAAATCTTTACTTACGCTTTAATACTTATGTAAATTAGTTAGCATAGTTAGAATCTCCTTCTACTAGAATCTCTACTCGCATGCGTATGTTACTTCGCACCGTACTCCTTTGTGTAATTCTCTATGTTAACTCTCGTTTTCACACTCCGCCGGATTCGTTTGCTCGGGACGCGCAAACAGTTAAGTCTGGGGGTGTGATGAGTCCTGATCATATAGACTTTTATGAACTCATCTAGGCCTTTATTCAGTCTCTTCACCGCACTTTAGCCCTGTTATTATTAATATTTGATATTCCATGCTAGGTGCACCTCTAGGCCCATTTTGGTGTGATTTCATGCTTATCTTCATTAGTAGTTTTCATGTACTGTTAGGTGCCACTTTCAGTGGCTAGATTCGTGGTTGTGCTGGATTAGGAGTCGTGCAGGTGTTCCCGGTGCAATTCTGCACAGGAACACTGCGCACGATCACCGGTTCTATTGCGCACGACCACTGGTCGTGCGCCACTGAGCGTGCGCTCTTAACCCTTTTTTTCATGAGTTCTGTTTGGTGCAGTGCGCACGACCATCTACGATAGTGCGCACGACCACCGGTCGTGCGCCACTGTTCGTGCGCACTTATCATTAATTTTATGAGTTCTGTCTCGACCAGTGCGCACGACCACCGACGATAGTGCGCACGACCACCGGTCGTGCGCCACCGGTCGTGCGAACATTATATTTTATAAATTTCGTTTCTTGCAGGTTCTGCCCAGGCAGTGCGCACGATCGCAGAATTCTAGTGCGCACGACCACTGGTCGTGCGCCAATGACCGTGCGCACTGTTTATTCCAGCGCCTATAAATTGTCCTGCTCGCGATTTTAGGTCGCATCCCGATTTTATTCCACCGTTTTCTCGCTCCAGGGCTCAGATTTCGCCCCTCCACCGCCGCCCACCATATGGAGGTGCTCCGGGCTTGTTCTTCACGCCAATCTTGAGTCGGAGCTTCCTCTCGGCCTCCTCCTTCATCCAAGTGCTCCAAGGAAGGTTTAGCCGCCATCGCCATCAAGCAAGAGGAAGTTTGCAACCTTTACCGGATCGTGACACGAAGAAGACGGGCTCATTGGAGAGTAGTGACAGCTCTCTCTACCCCGGACGTAGTTGCGGACCGAGCTTGGACACGGATTGACAACCCGGCGATTCCAACCGTGAATCTACAATGAGACTTCGGATTCGGTCGATTTCTTGCCTTATTCTTCTCTTATTGATGTGTATGTAGCTAGAACCAACATTTTGATGAAGTATATTTTTACTTGTTAACATTAGTATGAAATCATGTCTATGTGATTGAGTAATCTTGTTATATTTTCATTTGAGGTGTGCCCCGTGGTGTGGATTGTTCGTTGTGTTGTGCCGCCCTAACAATTGTTAGTGGTGTGCTTTGCGAAGAGGTGCTTACGACCCTCATTCCGTTAGCCTACTCGCCCATCCACCTACCGAAGCGTGGCATCGCGGCCCGTACTCCATCCCGCCTAACGAAGCAGCGCGCTCAAGGCCTGCATAGTTCGATTCGCTTGCCTACTCGTCCATCCGCCCTTACGAAGTAGCGCGTTCAAGGCCTACGTAGTCTTCCATCCCGCCGAGCGAAGCATTGCATAGTGGCATTGCATAGGAGTAGTTATAGCTTTTTCTCTTTATTTTCCACAAACCAAATCAACCCCCATGTCCGCAATTCATCCGACCCAAAGGACTTCGATCTCAAGTCCTTCCTCGAACGTTAACTCCGCCTTAATGTGTTCCTCAAGAGACCGACACTCGGGGATTCCACTCTCCACATTTATTACTTGACAGCGACCGGTGCACTTGCCGACACACATCAATTATTCAAAAACCCTTTATGATTATCAGCATCAATCTATTTTGAAAAACAATATCAATAAACATAATTCTCAAACGAATTGTTTTTCAACCAACTATCACCACAAAATGATGTCATATAATCATAATATGAATTTAAAAGATAATCAACCAAGGTATGAATGGAGATCCATTATTAAAAATGAAACACTTGAAATGGCTCATTCATCCTTGTCTCCTCATAAAACCTCACGCTACATTTGGGTACCCAAAGGTACAATCACACTTGGTCCTCTTTAGATACCTAAATCTATTATTTATTAATATCCATTGAATTGCATAAAGTAGAAATAAATCAAAATGAAATACACAATACTCTACTTCATAATGTGCTTTATTTCTTTTTTCTTTTGTTTGTTCTATTTTTTTGATCCAACATGTTTATGGTCACTTTATATTTCATCGGATATGACTTACACATTTTAAGCCTTATATTTAACAAATCAAATTGAATTAAATTGAACATAAAGTCATAATGTTTGCAAGTGATCTATCTTTTTTTTTCTAAAGTTTTATCCTTTTTAAATCAATATCCTATAAATGTTTTATTTTATCATTATAAATTGAATGATAAATTTGTTAAGTGATATTAGCAAGACTAATGAAATTACTTTCAAAAAATGAATTTAAATGGGCTTTCAAGGGTCTTAGGCTAAAATATTAAATGCACAACTTTTTGCATATTTGCCTAATTTCTTTGCAGCATATGATAGTCCCTATAATGGAAAATCATAATCTAGAAAATTCGAAATTGAAAAATTACAAATATGATGTTTAATTCCTAAAAGAACCGCTCTCTATTGCTAATGCCCGACGATAATACTTACCGCCAACGATAGCCTGTTTTCTTGAAATTTTTTGATTTTCATTAAAAGCTATTTTCTGAAAATTATTTTATGTATCATTATTTTCTACTTCAAATATTTTGTATTTGTTGTGTCTAATTTTTTACAAATAGAAAATTTACAAAACAAATCAAAAATCACTAAAAATGTTTTTTTTTTCATTATATATCATATTCACCTTATAAGACTTAACTAAAAATAATTAAAAAAGGTTGTATATGAACTTCACGCATACACCACCATGCATCATTATTGTTTACACGATTATGACTACTTAATTTCTCATACTTTTCAATCTCGAATCATAATTAATAAATCTATTTTGTGATGAAGTAAAAGATAATTCATTTCTATTAAAGATAAAATTTCCAAATAATCACATAAAGTTGACATTTGAAATCAAAGAACAACTAATCAATGAAATCAAATTGAATAGGTTCTTTTGATTTCAAAATCATTTTATAAATACATTCATTCTATAACATCCTCAATCCTGCTAGACCTATTGGAAATGTTAGGGCATAGTGGTGAGATGAGTGGCCATAAGGGCCTTAGGCTAAGGTAGAAATTGCTAAGTGCACACCAAAGCTCAAAAACCAACCTAACCCTAAGCCCCTCAACTAGGTCAATTGACCGTCAATTGTCCAAATTGACCTCACATGTGATGCCCTAACCACTAAGGGAGACCAATAGGATGGAAATTGCACTTGGGTGGGACCCAATTGCATGAAATTGACCAAAGTCAAACTTTACCCAATTTTGGTCAAATCTACACCCTTTGATTAAATTGAACCAATTGGGGCCCCACCATGGACCAACCAATGTTGGGTGATGTTAAGGGACCCATGACCCCCATTTGGGGTCAACCCACTCACCTTGATTGACCAAAGTCAACCATGGTCAACATAGCCCTTTAAGGTGAATTCTAAGCCTAAATTGAGTGGAACCCAACACCCATCAATTAACCAATTAATTATGGACTTAGGACACCCCCCTTATCAGCCTTGGACTGAACGCAAACCATGGTTTGATTAATCAAATGAGAGGGGGGACCAAAAGCAATTGAAAAGGTAAAAGCAAAAGATAAAAGGTTAAAGCAAACCCCCCCTCTAACACTCCACCTCCAATCAGCCTAGGGGCCAGCCCTAATTGCTGTTGTTCTGGGCTTGACCTAGAGGGAAGCAGGAGGCCCGCAGGTGCAGGAGGGTGGAAGCAAGGAGGCTACCCGAGAAAGATTGATTTCAAATCAAGCTATAGAGGCCTCCCCACCTCATTCCAGCCACACCATCAGCTTCAGAAGGGAGAGAGCAGTCGGGAACGACACCTGGAGCAAGGCCATAGCTGGAGAATCGAGGTCGGGAGCAAGCTCGCCGGAGCAAGGCTTAGCCATGGTGAACCGCCGCCGGAGCCGCCGCCACGCCCCAATCACGGTTCGTTTCTCCTCCCCTCCCCCCATGCTAGCTTCCTATCACAAAACGAAGAAGGATCAGGCTCAATTGAGCCCGAATCTATTCCTTAAATCCATGGTTTTCCACTCGAAACGGGAAGCCTGGGATCGCCAGAAACCGCCGCCTCCAGCCGCCAGTCGCCGGTGGATGGTAGCCCCGACCACCACGAAGGTGTCTGTGGTATTGGCCGGCGGTGGTGGTGGCTGGATCGTCGGCAAACTTGGTCGCAAACTCGCCCAGCTCGGCTCGATCCTAGCCGTTGGCTGGAGGAGGAAGACGAGCCGGTAGCAGCTGGATCTGCTTCAAGATTCGTGCTCCTCTTTTCTTTAATTAATTTAATTCATTTCCTTGGATTTTTCTGCCCTGATTGACCAGTCCACTTCAAAAATTAATTAAGGGCCCTTAATGACTGAATTAGAAAAAGTGCCCAACATGAAAGTTGTAGGGCCTTGACCTTACCTTTCATTAAGGCTTGAGTTCAGGTCATTTGGTGACCCACAGCTCCCTGGGGAGCTGTTTTACTAGGACTGGTCCTACACTAGGTCGGTCCACTAAAATAATTACCTAGCTTAAACCTCTCAGGCCTTGAAGCTGAGATTTTAACCATGGGTAGGTATACCCTAGGGGCACCCTATACCCAAAGATCAGCCCTTGATGGGCACTTTTACCTATAGTTTTTGTGGTAGTTAAGATATTTAAATAAAGTTGATTTTTGGAGCATATGAAGTCCAAATGACACCAAATTCTGGTGGCATGCTCTTTAATACATGTGTAGTGCCTGCCTAAATTTTCACTTCATTTGGAGTTGATTTGTTATGGAAAATGGGAAACCCTAATGAGGGCCCTTAAGGGTCAAATTAGGGTTTAGGCTATTGTGGGGGAGTTGAGTGGGTTAGCCTCCTCCCATCATGATGATTATGTAGGTAATGATATATAAATGCATGTGACACCCCCTAATGGAGCATTTGGAGTCATTAGGGTGGTGTGTCCTAAAACCCTAAGGGTAAACCCTTAGGGTTGCATTTTAGGGTTTGTGAAGGGCATAGGACCAAATGTCCTTGCCTTGGCTCAGAACTTGGTAGACATGTCTTTAGGAGCAAGAAATAGCTTAGATAATTTAATGGGAATATTTAGAGTCATTTATGTATTTTTCCTTTATTAAATGAAATTGCTACTATTTCCTTAAATAAATAAAATGCATGGTCAGATGACCTTGTATGGTTATGATATTTTAACAGTGGCTGAATTGGGATGAAAATAGACTATAGTAATTTTAATAAGATTTAGTGAAGTGTTATTTCTTGTGGAGGAATTTTTAAGTTCTTACTAGCTTAGAGAAATTTAGTTATGAAACATGTCAAATCATTGGGCAAAATTGTGAAACTTGGTTATCTATCATTTTTTGTTGATATATGCCCATGATAAATATTTGGAAGCCTGTGCATTTGTATTTCCTGTACATCATGTAGAAATTGGTATTTACTACACTTGGATGTTAAATCATTTTAATTAGTCAAATCATATGGTAATGATATAAATATTTGGCAGAGGACTCTAGACCCCCATTTTGACACTTGGTAATTTTTGTAGAATTTTCAGATGTGAAATATTATTTTTCCTAATTATAGTTGCATTTTGGTAATTATACAACTATGATGATTTAGTAGGACACATGGCATCCTAGGATCATGAAACTCAGTAAACCACCTTGATATGGAATATTACTTTACTCATAATTTTCATGTAGCATGTAGAAGTATTTTGAGGATAGATCATGTGTAATTTGACCTAAGACCTTTACTACTTTAAATAATAATAAATACCAAATTAATATGGAAAATTATGGAAATTGGAATATACCTTATTAAGGTCAGTGGGAGCCTAGTTTAATTATACCAGACCCTGGTAATGAGTTTTTAGAAGGATCTCCTTTTGAGGCTTGATGTTAGTTCAACCTAGTGGTCTGCGATTAGTAAAAATAGAATTTTGAATTTTAGACAATTCAGACCCTTAAGTAGTGATTAGAAGTTATGGCCATTCAGTATTTGTGTTATAGCTTAAAATGATTCAAAGAGGGTCAAACCTAGGGTTAGCAGTGAGATGGTGCTAGGGTTGGTGCATATGGGTGGAGGTACGTCCAACCCAATTGGGTGGGACGGGTATTGAGCTAAGTTACTTTAATTATATGAAACAATGAGGGGTGAACTAAAGGTTAATCACCAACTAAAGTAATTGTCTTGAGAAAGAGGATGGTGGGGTTGAGCCCCTTTAAATCCTTAGTACCGTTGGGGGCCCCTTTACGGGGTATACCGCGGGAAGTCCAAGATTCACCCTAATTATAATACTAACTAAATTGTAGGAAAGAGTAGCCTAATTAGGTCAGCAAACTAGTATGGATCTCCTTCGAGGAGGAGATGGGTTTGATCAGCTTGTGTGTTAGTCCCTGAGCCGGAGGCTCGGGTGGACTTAATAACACTTGTTTCTTATGCAAATAGTGGCGAGTCTTCGGTACTAGGCGAGTCGTGTCACCGACGGTAGTACGTTGACTAAGGTGTGGGTGAGGTTTAGAGGGCCGGTAAGTTTGAGTGACGCGGTCTGGAGGACAATCCCTAATAACCCACCCCGACCTTAAAGTCTGGTGGATTCCAGCAAGAGTACGCAGGAGCTCCGTTGTTGTGTTCTTAGCGTTGAGGCGTACGTGAGGTCTAGGCTTGGTAGTGAGCATACCCGCCTAGGATGTGGAGTGCCCGATCCACTACCACCGTGAGCCATGACGGTCGGTACCCGAAAGGTTGGCTTCCTTTCTAACAAATTGGGAACTATAAAGGTCTGTGCGCATAGAGTCGTGTGGGTGAGTCACATTGCATAAACACATTAAGTCATCATAAGCATAGCATAGCATAACATACATATTAACATACCCCCATCATATAAATTAGTATGGGCTCTTTTATATGATGGGTTACTTGGGCATCTTAACTTATATGTCGTATGGGCGTTCATATAAGTTAAGGTACGAATCTGTGATGGTAGATTAGTTTTACTTACTGCACCGCATTTTATTACAGGTTTACTTCATGCTCTACTTTACTGTCATTTATTTGCACTATACTACTAGCTAGTTTTACCGCTTTCCCTATACTTGCTAGATTAGTGCCATGTCACCTCTTTTCTTGTTTACCCCTTGTTGTCCTCCGCTTCTTCCTCCCACTCGGTTCCTAGGAGTCGTGGAGGGAGGCGAGGACAAAATAACTTAGTCTTTATGACTAACGGTCGGTTGTGACCGTAGGAGTCCGAGGAGACGGAGTTGTTCCGCGCGCAGCTGGACGAGATGGCAGGACCTGAGCAGCGGATGCAGCGTACTACCACGATGCCACAGGTTGATGATTAGATAGTAAGATTTTAGTATTTGAGAGTTTTGTAGTTTTTGCATGTTGTAGAGAGAGAGTGCTCATTTTGGTTATGTATCGGGCTTAAGCCCCTTTTGCTTGTACTGTCTCTTTTTGGACATTTCTGTTTCATTATATTCTATATGATGTTGTGACATGTGGACATGCCTTTAATTCTGTACTTATTTTGGCATATATTACTTATGATCGTATAGCCGGCAGAGTCGGTGCTGAGCGGGGTTAGCCAACCCGAGTGTTGGTGACACCGCAAGGCAGCGATTCTGGGCGAAGATCCACCTCAACCGTGCGATGCGGGAGAGGTTCGAGTTTTCATGTACCCGAATGGGTTTTGAGAAAAGAGATCTTACAAATGGTATCACTGAACGAACTATCATAAGAGAACTGTCCACAACATACTGGGTCACCCCGCTCGAGCTTAGTTTGCGGACAAACTAGGCAGTGGAAGCTATGGTGTGCCCATGTATGGAATCACATAAAACAGTCCAATAATCATTAAGTAAGACCAAAAATTTTAACTAAATCCCTATCTTTTGTAGGTCCCAGTGAGCAGGGAGCCTCAGGTCAGTATCCCTCCCCCTCCGACTACCACTACTCTTCAGCAGTCGGAGTTGGGACAGACGTTAGCAACCATCTCAGAGACCTTCAGGGCCCACTCCATCCCGCCACCACTGCCAAACTTGGGAGCGAACTGGTTGAGCACCTTTAGAGGTCTTTCCCCACCGACCTACCGAGGGACAGAGGATGCAGTGAAGACTGAGGAGTGGTTGGACACCATTCAGGAGATGCTGGCCGGCATCAGTTGCCCGGTCGGCAAGGCAGTATTTTTGGCAGTGTCAGCTCTTGATGCACATGCCAAGAGGTGGTGGAAGTCGTTGTTGGAGACCACTTTCAGAGATAGGGAGGACTCAGATATTTCTTGGGACGAGTTTAGTGCTACCTTCCTGGAGCACTTCATATCCAGCACGGACAGAGATGAGCTGGAAGAGAGGTTTCTACACCTCACTCAGGGGACACGCTTAGTGATTGAGTACCAGAGGGAGTTCTCCCATTTAGCCAGATTTGCGAGGTCTCATGCCGCAGATGATCGCATTCTTGCGAAGAGATTCTACAAGGGGCTTCGAGACCCGTTGAGGCAGGCACTCTTGTTTATTTTTGAGGGCAGCCTAACTTAGATTATCGAGACGGCAAAGAAGCTGGAGGCAGATCAGATCTGAGTGCATGGTGGAAGGAAGAGGCCAGCTGAGGCCATGTACCAGGGGGAGAGCAGCAGAGGCTCGCAGCGGGGCAGACTTATGAGGCACAGGAGGGGTGGGGGACGTCCTCGTCCTCAGATTGCACCAGTACAGCAGCCCCAGCCCTTACCAGCCCCACAGCCCCTACGTACCTGGGGGCCCCAGAGATTTGACGACCGGGGACGCGCTCCAGTAGTGTGCTTCGAGTGCAACCAGCCAGGTCACGTCAGGGCCCATTGCCCTCGTCGATTCCCTCCACCACCTCCTCCACCACCAGCAGCACCTCCGGCAGCCTCTCCAGCACAGCGGGGCCGAGGCCGAGGACGGGGTCGAGGTAGGGGGTATCACGACAGAGGTAGGAAGCAGGAGCAGATTTACGCCTTGGATCTTGCACAACCGAGGAACCCGGAGGAAGTTATAGCAGGTAATTTCATGCTTTCAGTACTTTAATTTATTACTGCTTAAATTTACCTGCATTTTCAACCTTCTATATTAGAATTTGAACAGACAATCCACCTTCCCCAGGCATTATATTGGTGTATGGCAAGCCCGCCCACACCCTATTCGATACTGGTGCCTCACATAACTTTGTTTCCGAAGACTTTGTTAAGGGCTTGGACCAAATCCATTATTACAGGGGACCCACCAGGACAGTGCGCCTCCCCAATGGATCAGAGATCGAGACGACGGCTAAGTGCACATTGAAGGTGACCATTGACAGCCTAACGCTCGATGCTCCAGCTTCGGTGCTAAAGCTCGCAGACTTTGACCTTATCTTGGGCATTGCGTGGCTCGCTTTGAACCACGCCCAGATAGACTGCCAAGCAAAGAGAGTGGTGTTGCGATACGATACCACCTTCGCGATGTTCGAAGGTATTGGACCGATCTCCCGCTCTTCTTTATCTTCTGTTCAGGTAGTCAAGGCCCACGAGCAGGGCGACGAGGTATATCTTGTATGCTTCGAGATGGCAGAGGTGGAGGCCTCCTTATCAGACATTCCCATAGTACGGGACTTCTCCGACGTATTCCCGGAGAAGTTACCCGGACTGCCACCACATCGGGAGGTAGATTTTCATATTCAGCTGGTGCCAGGAGCGAGTCCCGTGTCTCGGGCACCGTACCGCATGGCACCCAAGGAGCTGGCAGAGTTTAGGGTGTCGTTGAAGGAGCTGGTAGATGCAGGTTTCGTCAGGCCGAGCTCCTCGCCTTGGGGAGCGCCGGTATTATTTGTGAAGAAGAAGGATGGAACGCTCAGATTATGTATAGATTACTGGGAACTCAATTTGGTTGACGGTACGGATCACCTATCCGTTACCTAGGATTGACGAGCTCTTTGATCAGTTGCAGGGAGCTCTTTGATAATGAAGATGTCTTTGATCAGTTGCAAGCTCGACTTGAGATCAGGATACTATCAGCTATGGATTCGAGAGGAGGACATACCGAAGACAGCTTTCAGCTCCAGGTATGGATTGCATGAGTTCACAGTGATGCCCTTTGGGCTCACTAATGTCCCCTCAGCCTTCATGAGCATGATGAACAAGGTGTTCGAGGCCTTTCTCGACATCTTCATTATCGTGTTCATCGACGACATCCTAGTATATTCCAGGACGGAGGAGGAGCATGTTGGGCATCTGGCCCTAATATTGAGGAAGTTGAGAGAGCACCAGATGTATGCGAAGTTCTCCAAGTGTCAGTTTTGGCTACGGGAGGTGGCTTTTCTGGGACACATCATCAGTGGAGAAGGACTGGCAGTGGATCCTGCCAAGGTGCGGGCTATTCAGGAGTGGCCTCGACTGCAGTCAGCTTTAGATGTGTGGAGCTTTCTAGGATTGGTGGGCTATTACCAGAAATTTGTGGAAGGATTCTCCAAGATTGCCCTTCCGCTCACTTCTTTGACCAAGAAGGATGCCCCATTCGTCTGGTCTCCGCAGTGTGAGGCGGCCTACTTGGAGCTGAAGGGCCGACTCACCACTTCCCCCATCCTTGCCCTTCCATCTGGGAAGGAAGGATTTCAAGTTTACACAGACGCATCATTTCAGGGGTTGGGAGCAGTGTTGATGCAGTACGGTCACGTGGTCGCGTACGCTTCCCGTCAGTTGAAGGTACATGAGAGGAACTACCCAGTGCATGACCTCGAGCTCGGAGCGGTCATCTTCGCCTTGAAGACCTGGAGGCACTACCTATATGGGGTTCATTGTGAGATCTTCTCAGACCACAAGAACCTCAAGTATATTGATACGCAGAAGGACTTGAACCTACGTCAGCGGAGGTGGTTAGAGTTCTTGTGCGACTACAGTTACACATTGCATTACCATCCAGGCAAGGCCAACACCGTAGCGGATGCTTTGAGCAGGAGAGGAGGTACACCAGGAGCAGAGAGCCGTGTGATGGCTATGGAGCTGACTCAGGCATTGGAGGACATGCACATTTCAGTTGTATGCAGGGCCGACCCCGAGACATATACGGAGTATCTAGCGTCCTTGAATATTTTCTGCGATATTTGGGACCGCATTCGGGAGGCACTGTTGCAGGACCCTGCCTTGGAGCCAGTATTCAGATCGTTGGTGGACGGCATGGCAGGGGACTATTCTTTGAGGGAGGATCTTATTAACCATCGAGACCGAGTCTACATCCCAGCTGGAGGAGGTATTAGAGAGGAGGTGCTTAGAGAGGCTCATTGCTCCCAGTATTCAGTGCATCCAGGGATCACGAAGATGGCAGCAGGCCTTTGGAAGGTTGTGTTTTGGCCGGGGATGAAGAGAGATATTATCCAGTATGTGACGCACTGCGAGGGCTGCCAGTGCGTGAAGGTGGAGTGCAGGAGCCCGGGAGGAATGTTGCAGCCATTACCAATACTTGAGTGGAAGTTTGAGGACATATCGATGGACTTCGTGCATGGTCTACCTCGCTCCCCCTCTGGGAATGACTCGATATGGGTGATTGTGGACATGCTGACGAAGGTAGCCCGGTTTATTCTGGTAGGGAAGGGGGGGGGGGGGGGGGGGGGGGGCGGTCGGTGACCTTGTAAGGGTGTTTGTGGAGCAGGTGGTCAGATATCACGGGGTGCCCAAGATGATAGTTTCAGATAGAGACGGACGCTTCACTTCGAGGGAGTGGAAGGCGGTTCAGGCTTACTTGGGATCCCGGTTGACATTCAGCAAGACGTTTCATCCGCAGACTGACGGTCAGACTGAGCGCACCAACCAGACTATGGAGGACCTACTGCGTTTGTGCATTTTAGATATAGGCAAGCCCTGGGAGGGACTGTTACCCTTGATAGAGTTTTCCTATAACAATAGTCACCAGGCTAGCATTGGGATGGCACCTTATGCCGCATTGTATGGGAGAAAGTGCCACACACCACTTTCCTAGATCCAGAACGAGGACTCGAGGTCGTTAGGTTCAGATTATATTGAGGAGACGGATGCGCAGGTGAGGCTGATCAGGGAGCGGATGCTGGAGGCCCAGAGCAGACAGGCGAAGTACTATAATGCGAGGCATCGTATGGTGGAGTTCCAGGTGGGAGAGCGAGTATTCTTGAAGATTCGGCCTATGCACGGGGTTTCTCGAGTGCGGTGGCACAAGAAGCTCAGTCCTTGGTACGTGGGGCCTTATTTGATCCTGGAGCAGATCGGTCCTTTGGCGTACAGGCTGGAGCTACCACCAGAGTTGGAGAACCTGCATGACGTCTTCCATGTCTCTTCGCTTCGGAGAGCCCTGCTTCGTCCTGAGCAGCATGTTACATCTACATCAGGCCCGGTGGCGCCCGATCGATCAGTCCTACTAGAGCCCATCCGGATCAACGATACGGAGGTCCGAGTCCTGCGGCGGAAGAGTGTACCATTGGTAAAGGTGTTGTGGTCCAACCACGGGCGGGAGGAGCACACATGGTAGCCCATGGACCTCATGCAACAACACTACCCGGAACTCTTCACTTCAGGTACAACCTAAACCTCCTTGCAATTCTCTTTTTACCTTATATTGCGTAGAACCCGTAGACCCGATCTTAAATTTCGGGGATGAAATATTTTTTTTGTTTATTAGGATTTGTAACATCCTCAATCATGCTAGACCCATTGGAAATGTTAGGGCATAGTGGTGAGATGAGTGGCCACAAGGGCCTTAGGCTAAGGTAGAAATTGCTAAGTGCACACCAAAGCTCAAAAACCAACCTAACCCTAAGCCCCTCAACTAGGTCAATTGACCCTCAATTGTCCAAATTGACCTCACATGTGATGCCCTAACCATTAAGGGAGACCAATAGGATGGAAATTGCACTAGGGTGGGACCCAATTGCATGAAATTGACCAAAGTCAAACTTTACCCAATTTTGGTCAAATCTACATCCTTTGATTAAATTGAACCAATTTGGGCCCCACCATGGACCAACCAATGTTGGGTGATATTAAGGGACCCATGACCCCCATGTGGGGTCAACCCACTCACCTTGATTGACCAAAGTCAACCATGGTCAACATAGCCCTTTAAGGTCAATTCTAAGCCTAAATTGAGTGGAACCCAACACCCATCAATTAACCAATTAATTATGGACTTAGGACACCCCCTTATCAGCCTTGGACTGAACCCAAACCATGGTTTGATTAACCAAATGAGAGGGGGGACCAAAAGCAATTAAAAAGGCAAAAGCAAAAGAGAAAAGGTTAAAGCTGTTGGATCGGTAGGCGCCCTTAGAGGGGGGGGGGGGGGGGGTGAATAAGGGTTTTAAAAACTTTTGATATAATTTGAATAACTTTGAAAAAGCTTTGATTATTAAACTAGAGAAGATCAAGACAAATCAAGTGAAGTAAAAGTAAAGACATGATTTTATTAATTTGAGAAGCATGATTACAAAACTTGATCTCTTATCGAAGCTAGAAATCAAAGCTAATAGAAAGACTCCTTTTGTTTTCTATACCGACTCGTATCCCCACGAACCGGTTGGCTTTAGCCGATCCTCCCCGGATTCGGCCTCAAGCCGCTCTACCCAACCCTTCACCGGATGTGGCCTCGAGCACCCCCTAGACCTAGCCTAGCTAGTCGCCATCACGAGGCGAATTTCAGCCCTAAGTCCTACCCCAGACCTAGTCGCCAACACGAGGCGATTTCACTACCGTTTACAAAGAAAGATAAATATGAAATGAAAATAAAAACATCAATAATAAAAACTCCCTTTAAGAACTTCTGAAGTTGGAGACGTTGGACCGCTGTAGTATAAGCATTGTTGAAGCGGTCGCCGGTCGAATGAAGCGTGAAGAAGTCCTCCTTCAGAAATTCTCTCTAAGCTTTTGGTGGGAGTATCTCTCTGAACCTTCCTCTATATGCTGTGGCACGAAGCTCTGGAGTTTTGGGGTTGTAGGAGAGTAAGGAAGACGGAACCAAGGGGTCTTTTTTATAGCCTCAGCGCTAGCGCCTGCGCTAGTGCTACCGCCGGCGCTATCCCATTTTAGGACATATTCTGCGCGACAGAATATTCAATCCGTGGCAACTCTGCTGAGATTCCTCTTGTGTTTTGAGCTAGTGCTAGCGCTATCGCTACCGCCGGCGCTAGCTGCTATCGCCTGGCGCTAGCACCTTCTAAAGTTGTTTCCGAGATTTTCTCAAGTCCACGCTAGCGCTAGCGCTAGCGCTAGCGCCGGTGCTAGCGGGCATGTTGAAATTTTGACTTCAAATTTTGTCGCAGCATTCTTATGTTATCCTTGAGTCATGTGGACTTGTTATCCTGCACACTTAAACACACAAGATCAAATACACTTAGGATTTGTTATTCTCAAACCTAGGAGATGCGGAAGACCATGTTCCAACAAACTCCCCCTTTTGATAATAACAAATCCATTAATGATAAATCAAAACATTAATATATATAAGCATGAAGAAACATACTTGTGTGTGTGTGAGAGTGATGACTTAGGATAATTGTCGATTTTAGCATATAGAATTGCTCCCCCTAAATATATGCTCCCCCTAAGTGAATGCTCCCCTAATATGTAAGCTATCATCTTAATTAAGCATTATATTTTGATAGCAGATTATATTTATCATGTTAGTTCTCCCCCTTTTGCATTTTATCATGTTAGTTCCCCCCCCCCCCCCCCCCCCCCCCTTTGTTACTAGCAAAAGTGGGCAGGGATGCACCATAGAAAAGTTGGATAATAAGATAAAGCATGATCGAGCTTTTGAGTGAGAAGGAAATGATAAGGAGTTTTAGAGCCACTTGTTAGAATAATTTTTGTATAAATATATCAGAGTTTTTAGTTTGAGCAAAAGTAATGATTTCCCCTTTATATAAGAGTTTTAAGCATAAAAAATAGTGATTTCCAAGTAACCCATCTACCCAGACAATACGTCTACACCCTAGCCCCGTACTAAGTGACGGATGGGCATGAGGAGCTGCAAACATGCCGTAGGTTGAGGTGTTAGTCCCTTGTGCAAACACTAGACAAAACTCAACCTAGCACTCTTTCCCCCCAGTGCCTCGCAAGGCCCCACTGGAACCCTCCCCGGTTAAGGACAAGGCATGACTAGATAAGGTTATCTAATGTCTACAACCCTACGCCCCCGCTATGGTGAGAAATGAAGTCATGGATAACAATTATTGGAAACATTAAGCATTTAAATCTAATGGGAAGTTTCATAGCATATGGATTTTTATTTAAAAATAAAATACTCTTAGCTATATTGAAATTCATGAATGAATCAGAGTTTGAGCATTGCGGAAGAAAAAAGAAACATCATAATACTAAATAAGAGTTTAACTTCAAAAAGGAGATTTTTTGAGTTTCAAAATGTACTTTTTATAAAGATAAGAGTTGAAGCATTTTCGAATAAAGAAACAACATCCTTTTAGCAATTACAAGTAAGAGGTAAATTTTGATTTGAAATTCAATAAGAAGAGGATGTTTTTATAAGCAATATTTTACTTGTTGGAGGAGTGTTTAGCATGAAAGTTTTCAGAGAAATAAATCAGAGTTTTTAGCATAAGAAATGATATGCGTGTTGGAACAACCAATATAAATTCTACCAAGCAAGTCTACCATTTATTTTTAGAAAAATTGAGATTTTAGACTTGATATAAGCATGAAAGCACAAGGTAAAAATTATATGGTGATGATGCGGAAGACTTGTAGAAATACATGAAACATCTTATTTTAATCAAGGATAATCCATAAAAAGATATATGAGTTAATTTCAAATAGAAGATGTTTTATGTAAATCATGTTTCAATGAAAATCTTTTATGGTTGACAAAAAAGTAACCAAGCATGAAATAATATTATCATAAAGAGATTACTACAATGTTATTTCAATTCACAGTTTCAAATCATACCAAACATTGTAGAAAGCATGCTAGGTTATCTAGTGCATTTCATAAATAAAGAGTAGCATAGAATTAGCGTTAGGATCCAATACTCATGAGAAGAAGTGTTATGGAAGATAATGATGTGTACATAAGTGTATTTTTGAATTGAGTAAACAAATGTTTTAATCAAAAATACAAGAGATATGTAAAGTAAAGAGCACAATGAAACACAAATAATTTTACTTCCACTCACTTCAATGCACAAAAAAATGTACAACTACCAAGGTGCTTTGCACACACAAAGCATGCTCATTAAGACTTATCAGGGTGCAAAGTAGTGCTTGGGGGATCACATAATTTTATTCTTCAATATTGATTTTTTTATTGTGATCCGGTGTACTTAAGAACAAGTGGTTTTTATTTTGAAAGAAAGTTATGGTTTGCACAAGATACATTACTATTCTTTCCAAGGTGCTCAACCTCACAACGCTTATTAAGACTTATCATGAGGTTCAAGTAGTGCTTGGTGGAGTTATCTTTGTCACTTTATTTTATGATTGTTGTTTTATACAAAGTTCTCCGAATACACTTGTTTTGCAAACCAATATAATTTATGAAAAAGATAACCACTTTTCTTAACTTTTAAAAGTGCAAATAAAGGTTGTGTAGGTAAGATACTTGTGCAATTTTAATTCATTGTACTATTACAAAACATACACAAGCATTTTTAGATTAAACACATATGTAGACAATGCCAAAATAAGTGAGTGAATAACGATCATTATCAAACATAAAACATTTACTCATACTTAGAGGCATGCTAAGCTTAGTTCTACACAACTTTTTCACAATAATTGATGCACATATTAATAGATATATCAAAGCATGATGAAAGCAATGTTCAAAATAGTTTGAAAAGATAAATGGCAACATTATAGAAGTTCTAAATAATAGATTAAATCATGCTTGATTTTCAATGAAGTCCATACAAAATTTTTGATATTTTTGAAGATTAATTTTTATTTAAAGTTTGAACTTATAAAATTGATCTTGGACTTCCCGAGGACTACCTTGTGAGAGGTTTGATGAGTCCCAAATATATACACATTTATGGACTCATCTGGGCCGATTTTCTAGTCTATGCACTACACTTTAAGCATGTTTTCGCTCATATTTGTTATTCCATGCTATGTGCACTTCTAGGCCCGTTTTGGTGTTTTTCTTGTTTATCTTCATTATTAGTTTTCATGCATGGTTAAGTGTCACTTTCAGTGGTTTGATTAGTGTTGTATGCTGGAGCAGGAGTCGTGCAGGTGTTCCCGGTACAAACCTGTACAGGAACACTGCGCACGATCACTGGTTATATTGCGCACGACCACTGGTCGTGCGTCACTGATCGTGTGCACTTAACCCCTGAAAACTGAGTTCTGTCTTCCTTATCGCACGACCACTTACGATAGCGCGCACGACCACTGGTCGTGCGCCACTAGTCGTGCGAACATTGTATTTTATAATTTTCTTCCCCTGCAGGCTCCGTCCAGGCAGGCGCACGATCACCGGATGATAGTGCGCGCGACCACTGTTCGTGCGCCAATGACCGTGCGCACTGTTTATTCCAGCGCCTATAAATTGTCCTGCTCGCGATTTAGGTCGGGACGCTCGCCGTTTTTTCCGCCCAGCTCCGCCGTTCTGCCCATTTCCGCAGGTTTTCTCCCCCTAGGCCTCCTCCATCATCCAAGGGCTTCAAGGAAGAGATTCTACACTCATCTTCATCGACAAGGAAGGAGTTCCTCGCATCGGACGTGGCCGGATTGTAAAACGCTGGAGAAGACGGGTCCATTGGGAGGTGTGACAGCCCTCCTCTACCCCGGACGCAGTTGGGACCGAGCTAGGACGTGGATTGACAACCCGACGATTCCTACCGTGAATCTACAACGAGACTCCGGATTCGGTCGTATCTCTTGCCTCTTTCTTCTACTTGTGTGGTTGTATTTGTTTGTAATCTCTATATTTAGATGATGACACTATGAATCTTGTTTATTAATGTTTATTTCATGTTTATGGAATCATATTATTCATATGTGTGAATGAGGTGTGGCGCCATCCATTTTCCACTCCACCACCGTGTCCGGTGCCGCACTAGCAATTGCTAGTGGCGTGCTTGTCGAAGAGGTGCCGGCGACCCTCATTCCGTTAGCCTACTCACCCATCCGCCTACCGAAGCGTGGCATAGCGGCCCGTGTATTCCATCCCGCCTAATGAAGCAGCGCGCTCAAGGCCTGCATAGTTCGATCCGTTAGCCTACTCGTCCATCCGCCCTTGCGACGCAGCGCGTGCAAGGCCTGCCTAGTCTCCATTCCGCCAAGTGAAGCATTGCATAGCGGCATTGCATAGGAGTAGTTGTAATATTTTATTTAATTATTCGCAAACCAAATCCCCCATTTCTGCATCCATCCGCTCGAAAGGACTTCAATCTCAAGTCCTTCCTCGATAATAAACTCCACCTTACTGTGTTCCTTAAGAGATTCGATACTCGGGGATTACTCCTCGTTTTATATTACTTGAACGATCGGTACACTGCCGTTTCGTGTCGCAGTCGAGCTACCGCCTATAGCGGTGTGTGAGATTTGCGCCATTAAGTTTTTGGCGCCGTTGCCGGGGAACACAGTCGTGTGAGTTTTCTGGAGAGGGAGAACCTGAGAGAGAAGCCCTTCCATTTGTAAATTGCATTTCTTTGTTTTATTTCTTTTTATTCCATTTTCCTGTTTTAATTAGGTTGCTTTAGTAATTTTTGTTAGGTGTAGTATTTTGCACAATAGCATTTTTATTTTGAATCGTATTATCTTCACACTATGTGGGCACATCTTCATTTCCGTTGCCGTTGGTGTGGAGCTACCTCCCACTCTAGTGATGAATGCCCTACGGAGAATAGTAGGCATAATTCTTATAGCCCAGCATATGGAGCACCAACTTCGTCTGGTACTCCATATGGTGCGCGTAAGTCTTATGACTACTCTGCTGAGCCTTTACCGTCATACTTCTTTTCGGCTTCAGCACCCGCTGTGCCAAAGAAGCCCGCTAGGCAGTGCCGATTTTGTCGGAGCACTGATCATGTCTTGAAGGACTGTGCCGAGTATCTTCGCCAATTGGACGAGGATGACGAGCCGGATATCCGGATCGTCCCAACTCCTAACTCTGGCGGCACACCTTCAACATCCGGTTTTGTGTCTTTGCCACCTTCACATCTTGAAGGGTATGGCGTTGACACAGTCACCAGATGTGTGGCCGATCTGGGCACCGACATTGCTGTGCCTATTCTCCCAGTGCATCCACCACCCCTAGTGGATTCAATTCTTTGTGAGGAATCAGTGCTCGACTTTTATCCGAGCACTACTCCTCCCCCTATTGTGCATACTACTTTCGTCTCTGACGACATTGTTGAGGATGTGTCGCGGGATGAGGCTGGCAATTTATGTGTTATGCCTGCTCCTATGGAGGAGGACAACCTTCTAGGTGAAGAGGAGCTTTCCTCAACACCGGTGGAGGAAGTCCAAATTTTGGGCATGGCCACTGTCGATCCCGCTGAACCTTGCGGCATTGATGACAATGCCAACATTATTTTACTTCCCCAACCTGATGGGAGTGAGACCGGGATCACTCCCCTGATTGATGTTTATTTATGTTCTTCGTCTTCTTTATTTCTTGATCCCCTTCCTTCACCCGAGCCTGTGCAGGTTGAATCTTCACAGGTACTTCAGGAGGACTTGGAGCTTTGTGCTCAAGTCAATGATGAGTGTGTCCTCTTATGCGAGGAGGTTGATTCCTCCTCCATTAAGGAATCCTCATTCGTTGCCTTCTCCTTCTGCGGACCTGCTGTGGACGATACCTTGCTGGGCAAGGATAGTTTTGGTGAGATGAGTGAGGATCAGGCCTCCTCCTCTTCTTACTTTCTTTTCCCTCTACCTATGAGGAGCAGGTATTATTATTATTTAGGTAGAGGGGTGACTGCCTTCTCTCCGTATCGGTACCAGCTACCGAAACGCATATTGGAGCAGTTACCTGTGCATTTTCTTTTTCATAGGCCCATTAGCTAGATATTATAAAGTTTTGAATAAGTCGTGCTGGGATGACAATAACCCCAGTATTTATCATACTTTCCATGCATTTTATTTTATTCAATCTAGTTTAGTTAGCTGTAGTTTATTGTAGTTTATCTTTTTCTTTTTCTTTTGTTTCTGCGGAGCTGACCCCTGCAGGTATCTTTTCTGGATGGCGGATGCTGTGGCTCATTTTAGCTTACACGCCAATCTTCTGGTGTGCTCATTTCTGAGCACTGGGTACTCTCTTTCCCTAGCCTTTTCTGATTTTCATGTCATATATTTTGTGGATTGTTTAGTTTAAGTCTGGGGGAGAGCAGTTTTTGTACCCACTCACGTGCACTCTTGCATAGCATGCTAGAAGTACTTTTATTGCAGCTTATTGGAAATTGTTGTTCATTTTCATTGCACGCCACAACACCCACTTGAGCGCGTACTCATCTGTTTGCTTGCTCTGTTGTGAATTTAATTCTTCTGCTTATGTGGGAAAGTCTAGTTGATGGCCTAGGACTATGTAGCAGAGTAAAATGTTGACTCCAGTAGTGCTCCTAGTCGAGTGCTCCGTTGCATAGAAATTTGTGTAGATTAGACTTCTCTTTATACTTATGGTTTTATATTTTTTTCTATTAGTGTAAATGTTGTTACTCTACTCAAATGGTGAATCCGGTGGAATCAAACAGTAGCACAGGGATGTGTGTAAATGATCGCTAGAATCGTATTGCTTGAGTCGGGAGAAAGGAGAATCTTTCTCGGTGGCTAGAACTTGCCCCAAGCGATTCTTGAAGCATTGGCATATGATAGTTCTAGTGCGTGAGAATGACGTAGGCCATTATTTTGGCCCGGTTGAACTTTTTATTTCATGCCTATCGTCTACCTTTGCTAGCCCCTTTGTGTCTACCCTTTTCTTGATTCAGCTCCACATATATCTCACCAAAGCCTAAAAGCCTAACCTAGTCGCACACCCAAATCTGAGCCTTAGTTGTAGTTTTATTTACATTTTGGGGGGTGTTGATGTGGTAATTTTTATAGTGGAAATTGTGGGTGTATTCATTGATATTTTTGCTGAAAAAAGAAAAGAAAGAAAAAGAAGAATGAAGTAGAGAAAGAAAAGAAAAAAAAGGGGATTGCTATAAAAAAGAAAAAAAGTTGAAATGAAAATTTTGAAATTTTTGTATTGGGAGCGGGCGGTGCACACACCTATGTTGCAAAAGTCCAAGTCTGGGGGTGTGGTGCATTTGTTTATTATCGTCGTGCAGGTAGCTCTATCTTGTGCTCATGTTGGTTTAGGTGTGCGTAGCCTCCAGGTTTATCTTTGTTTACCTCACCGTAACCCAAGCCCCATCTCTAGCCTAAAGTCCTACCGACTCACGCTATGAACCAATCTAGTGTCGTGGGGAGAATGTGACCGGGCAAGCCTATGGTCGCCGACACCGATGGATTTTGGTGGAGTTTGTCCGACACCCCAATCTTGAGCAATCTCATCTCAGCGCTTAGTTTACTTTCTCCGTATGCATGACCGGATGATTCACCGTAGTTCACCATTTTTGAGTGGTTGTAATATGCTTTTACTCTTTTAGAAATATATAAATTATTTGTGTATGATGAGAAATCTTCTCTACTATTTTTCTTATGCACGTGAGCATGCGACTTCGCATGGTACTCTGTATTGTAATTTTAAGCCATCTACCTTTCTTTCCCCGTTCGCTTAGAATTTGTTTGCTCGGGACGCGCAAACAGGTAAGTCTGGGGGTGTGATGAGTCCCAAATATATACACATTTATGGACTCATCTGGGCGGATTTTCTAGTCTATGCACTACACTTTAGGCATGTTTTCGCTCATATTTGTTATTCCATGCTATGTGCACTTCTAGGCCCATTTTGGTGTTTTTCTTGTTTATCTTCATTATTAGTTTTCATGCATGGTTAAGTGTCACTTTCAGTGGTTTGATTAGTGTTGTATGCTGGAGCAGGAGTCGTGCAGGTGTTCCCGGTACAAACCTGTACAGGAACACTGCGCACGATCACTGGTTCTATTGCGCACAACCACTGGTCGTGCGTCACTAATCGTGTGCACTTAACCCCTGAAAACTGAGTTCTGTCTTCCTTATCGCACGACCACTTACGATAGCGCGCACGACCACTGGTCGTGCGCCACTGGTCGTGCGAACATTGTATTTTATAATTTTCTTCCCCTGCAGGCTCCGTCCAGGCAGGCGCACGATCACCGGATGATAGTGCGCACGACCACTGGTCGTGTGCCAATGACCGTGCGTACTGTTTATTCCAGCGCCTATAAATTGTCCTGCTCGCGATTTAGGTCGGGACGCTCGCCGTTTTTCCGCCCAGCTCCGCCGTTCCGCCCATTTCCACAGGTTTTCGCCCCCTAGGCCTCCTCCATCATCCAAGGGCTTCAAGGAAGAGATTCTACACTCATCTTCATCGCCAAGGAAGGAGTTCCTCGCATCGGACGTGGCCGGATTGTAAAACGCTGGAGAAGACGGGTCCATTGGGAGGTGTGACAGCCCTCCTCTACCCCAGACGCAGTTGGGACCGAGCTAGGACGTGGATTGACAACCCGACGATTCCTGCCGTGAATCTACAATGAGACTCTGGATTCGGTCGTATCTCTTGCCTCTTTCTTCTACTTGTGTGGTTGTATTTGTTTATAATCTCTATATTTAGATGATGACACTATGAATCTTGTTTATTAATGTTTATTTCATGTTTATGGAATCATATTATTCATATGTGTGAATGAGGTGTGCCGCCATCCATTTTCCACTCCACCACCGTGTCCGGTGCCGCACTAGCAATTGCTAGTGGCGTGCTTGTCGAAGAGGTGCCGGCGACCCTCATTCCGTTAGCCTACTCGCCCATCCGCCCACCGAAGCGTGGCATAGCGGCCCGTGTATTCCATCCCGTCTAACGAAGCAGCGCGCTCAAGACCTGCATAGTTCGATCTGTTAGCCTACTCGTCCATCCGCCCTTGCGACGCAGCGCGTGCAAGTCCTGCCTAGTCTCCATTCCGCCAAGCAAAGCATTGCATAGCGGCATTGCATAGGAGTAGTTGTAATATTTTATTTTATTATTCGCAAACCAAATCCCCCATTTCCGCATCCATCCGCTCGAAAGGACTTCAATCTCAAGTCCTTCCTCGATAATAAACTCCACCTTACTGTGTTCCTTGAGAGATTCGATACTCGGGGATTACTCCTCGTTTTATATTACTTGAACGATCGGTACACTGCCGTTTCGTGTCGCAGTCGAGCTACCGCCTATAGCGGTGTGTGAGATTTGTGCCATCAAGGTTCGCCCGGTACTAGGTGATATGATGGGATGATAGCCCAAATCACCCTTTCGCAAGATACAAGTAAAAAGTTAAGTTCAAAAATAACAATTTTTGATAATTTTTTTTGTGTTTTATATTTTTGTATTTGATTTTTGCTTATAGAAATAGAATTTAAACAAATGACAAAAACACAAAGGTAAAACATATAATTAATTTTTTTTGTAATTTGGCTTTTGTATTTTTATATTTGATTTTTCAAAAATGTAATAAAAGCAAAATTGCAGAAATGATTAGTACACTTAGATTAATATATTTTTAGGGATTTTTCAAAATTTTAAAAATACAGAAAAACACATAGGTGCACTAGTGCCGGCGTTAGCGTTAGCGCGGGAAACAGTACACGATTCTGATGATTTTGAAATTTGTAATTATTGACCTTGACTAAGTGTCCAAATAGTAGTTTCATGCTGAAATTTCAGAATTTTAGGAGATGTTTTGGATGGTCCAAATTGCATGAAACGTTAGCGATTTCTTATATGACTTTACAAGATATTGCATGAGATATATTTGCTTATGTTTTCATTTTGACTTTTCTAAAGGCTTGTGCTTTTAACTTGAAACAGATATGAAATGAAAACCAAAGATATCATGTTTGAACAAATCAAATATGCATGGTTTCAGTGAATAAAGAGTAATGTTCATAAAAAAATATCTTGGATAAGCCCTAGATGAGAATACCCAGCCTGTATATCTTGGTAAACATATAAAGCCTAACATATACACAAATATTCTTTAGGTGATAATGTTAGTATGATAAGTTTGAGATTAATGTTATATCAAGGTTTGATTTTGTTTCAACTTAGAGACCTAGAATGAAGTGATGATTTAATTTGATTTGATATCAAGGTGATTCAAAGGTCTAAACTTGAAATAAATCACAATACACACATAATACACCATGACACTAACCATGGTAAACAATTATAATGCCAATTGTTATCATATAATTCATATACATGTGATAGAGATAGTATTTGTTAGATGATTTTTGATATGAATTATGATATATGATTTTTAGAGGATTTTATCAAAGGACATCAATAGATCATGGTGGTGCGTGTGGCATTAGTATTTAAGACACTTAATCTTTCAACGTGTCTTTTGTGATTTTCTTTATAATTTAGATAAATATCTCATAACACATTTAGAGTTTGATTCTTATGGATAATATAAGATATTTATAAGCAATGAATATTAGAATAAAAGATAGGTCATCGAAATAAAATATGATTTTGAATTTTGATTAATTTGATTTATAAGATCATATTTCCTATAAGATATGAGATGACTATAACATGATAGCTTAAAAGGAAAAACAAAAAGAAGAAAATAGAAAAGACATTAAAGCACATCATGAGGTAGAAATTTGTATATTTCAATTTGAAAATATTCTACTTCATGCATTTGGATGATACTAGTAGATGAGAGATTTGGGTATCCAAAGGGAACCAAGTGTAACGGTTCCTTTAGGTACCCAAATATAGCGTGATAATTTTTGGGGAGATGATAATGAACGAATTCTTTCAAGTGGAGTTAATGTTTCTTTTTTTATTTTTGGTCTCCATTCATATTTTGATTTAATATTATGCATCAAATTTCCATATTCATTAAACTTAGGTTTAAAATAATAATCATTTTTGAAATTATATTTCATAGGAAATTTGTGCACATTAGAATTTAGTTTGGGAGATACATAATGTGGGTTAGAATTCATTGTGTTTGTGTGATTAAACATTCTACTAGGTGCATGTTTAATATGCTTTAAAATACTAGTAGAAGTTTTACTCATGTTTGATGATAAGCTAGAAATAAGATAGTTAAAATTATTTAATCCTTTTTGAAAGAGTGATTTTAAAGATTCTAGTTTATGATAGAGAATATTATTTTCGTTTATTAATTTTTCATTATGTTCTTTTGAAATTAAAAGTTCTTTTTCTAAATCCTTGAATTTTTCTTTAATATTATTATAATCATAATAAGGTGTATAGTTTTCAAATGAAGAGCATGATTGAGATTCAATCACATTTGCTTTCAAAGTTTTATTTTCTAAACGTAATCTTTTATTATCAATTTTTAATTTCTTCATTCTACGTTTAGCAATTTTTTGTATATGGAAATAAGATAAAGAATTAGACTTTCTTACAGCGCAATCAGAAGATGCAAGATGTGACTATGACGTTCCTTTGTCGTCTTCTAGGCCTTCCTTTTTTATAGATGAATTTTCATCTTCTCTTGATGAATTGCTCTCTTTGGCTAAGTCAATTTCCATGGTTTTGCTACAAGAGAGATTTTCTTGAATAATGGTGGATGCTTGTATGTCCTTCTCCTCCTGTGTTTGATCTATACCTGCGAGAGGAAAATCATACATTTCTTCAAGAAATTGCCAAACTTTGTATGCACTAGAAAAGCAATATATTAATTTGAAAATTTCATTTGATAGAGCACAAAATAAATAGTGTTTGGCTTTTGCATTTAGTTGACGTTCTTTTTTATTTAATTCATCCGCAGGTCTTACAATGGCTTAATTCCATACTTCGATATCTAAAGTCCTAATAAATTTTTTAATTAAAATTTTCCATCCTTTATAATTTCTCCCTTCGAATAAAGGTGGTTTAGGAGATTTTTCTTCTTCATAAAAATTTACCCCACTAGTAGAAGCGAGATCATGAGACGCCATTATTCCCGGTTGTTAAGCCGATTTGGAATAACCTGGCTCTGATACCACTTGTTGGATCGGTAGGCGCCCTTAGAGGGGGGGGGGGGTGAATAAGGGTTTTAAAAACTTTTGATATAATTTGAATAACTTTGAAAAAGCTTTGATTATTAAACTAGAGAAGATCAAGACAAATCAAGTGAAGTAAAAGTAAAGACATGATTTTATTAATTTGAGAAGCATGATTACAAACTTGATCTCTTATCGAAGCTAGAAATCAAAGCTAATAGAAAGACTCCTTTTGTTTTCTATACCGACTCGTATCCCCACGAACCGGTTGGCTTTAGCCGATCCTCCCCGGATTCGGCCTCAAGCCGCTCTAGCCAACCCTTCCCCGGATGTGGCCTTGAGCACCACCTAGACCTAGCCTAGATCTAGTCTCCAACACGAGGCAAATTTCAGCCCTAAGTCCTACCCCAGACCTAGTCGCCAACACGAGGCGATTTCACTACTGTTTACAAAGAAAGATAAATATGAAATGAAAATAAAAACATCAATAATAAAAACTCCCTCTAAGAACTTCTGAAGTTGGAAACGTTGGACCGCTGTAGTATAAGCATTGTTGAAGCGGTCGCCGGTCGAATGAAGCGTGAAGAAGTCCTCCTTCAGAAATTCTCTCTAAGCTTTTGGTGGGAGTATCTCTCTGAACCTTCCTCTATATGCTGTGGCACGAAGCTCTGGAGTTTTGGGGTTGCAGGAGAGTAAGGAAGACGGAACCAAGGGGTCTTTTTTTTAGCCTCAGCGCTAGCGCCTGCGCTAGTGCTACCGCCGACGCTATCCCATTTTAGGACATATTCTGCGCGGCAGAATCTTCAATCCGTGGTAACTCTGCTGAGATTCCTCTTGTGTTTTGAGCTAGCGCTAGCGCTATCGCTACCGCCGGCGCTAGCTGCTATCGCCTGGCGCTAGCTGCTATCGCCTGGCGCTAGCACCTTCTAAAGCTGTTTCTGAGATTTTCTCAAGTCCACGCTAGCGCTAGCGCCGGTGCTAGCGGGCATGTTGGAATTTTGACTTCAAATTTTGGCGCAGCATTCTTATGTTATCCTTGAGTCATGTGGACTTGTTATCCTGCACACTTAAACACACAAGATCAAATACACATAGGATTTGTTATTCTCAAACCTAAGAGATGCGGAAGACCATGTTCCAACAAAATCAACCCCCCCCCCCCTAACACTCCACCTCCAATCAGCCTAGGGGCCAGCCCTGATTGTTGTTTATCTGGGCTTGAACCAGAGGGAAGCAGGAGGCCAGCAGGTGCAGGAGGGTGGCAGCAAGGAGGCTACCCGAGAAAGCTTGATTTAAAATCAAGCTATAGAGGCCTCCCCACCTCATTCCAGCCACACCATCAGCTTCAGAAGGGAGAGAGCAGTCGGGAACGACACCTGGAGCAAGGCCATAGCTGGAGAATCGAGGTCGGGAGTAGGCTCGCCAGAGAAAGGATTAGCCATGGAGAACTGCCGCTGGAGCCGCCGCCACACCCCAATCACGGTTTGTTTCTCCTCCCCTCCCCCCATGCTAGCTTCCGATCACAAAACGAAGAAGGATCGGGCTCAATTGAGCCCCAATCCATTCCTTAAATCCATGGTTTTCCGCTCTAAATGGGAAGCCTGGGATCGCTGGAAACCGCCGCTTCCGGCCGCCAGTCGCCGGTGGATGGTAGCCCCGACCACCACGAAGGTGTCGGTGGTGTTGGCCGGCGGTGGTGGTGGCTGGATCGCCGGCAAACTTGGTCGCAAACTCGCCCAGCTTGGCTCGATCCCAGCCGTTGGCTGGAGGAGGAAGACGAGCCGGCAGCCGCTGCATCTGCTTCAAGATTCGTGCTCCTCTTTTCTTTAATTAATTTAATTCATTTCCTTGGATTTTTCTGCCCTGATTGACCAGTCCACTTCAAAAATTAATTAAGGGCCCTTAATGACTGAATTAGAAAAAGTGCCCAACATGAAAGTTGTAGGTCTTGACCTTACCTTTCATTAGGGCTTGAGTTCAGGTCATTTGGTGATCAACAGCTCCCTGGGGAGCTGTTTTACTAGGACTGGTCCTACACTAGGTCAGTCCACTAAAATAATTACCTAGCCTAAACCTCTCAAGCTTTGATGATGAGATTTTAACCATGGGTAGGTATACCATAGGGTCACCCTATGCCCAAAGATCATCCCTTGATGGGCACTTTTACCTATAGTTTTTGTGGTTGTTAAGATATTTAAATAAAATTGATGTTTGGAGCATATGAAGTCCAAATGACACCAAATTTTGGTGGCATGCTCTTTAATACATGTGTAGTGCCTTCCTAAATTTCCACTCCATTTGGAGTTGATTTGATATGGAAAATGGGAAACCCTAATGAGGGCCCTTAAGGGGCAAATTTGGGTTTAGGCCATTTTGAGGAGTTGAGTGAGTTGGCCTCCTCCCATCATGGTGATTATGTAGGTAATGATATAATAATGCATGTGACACCCCCTAATGGAGCATTTGGAGCCATTAGGGTGGTGTGTCCTAAATCCCTAAGGGTAAACCCTTAGGGTTGCAATTTAGGGTTTGTGTAGGACATAGGACCAAATGTCCTTGCCTTAGCTCAGAACTTTGTAGTCATGTTTTTAAGAGAATAAAATGGCTTAGATAAGTTATTGGGAATATTTTTAGTCATTTATGTATTTTTCCCTTATTAAATGAAATTGCCACTATTTCCTCAAATAAATAAAAATGCATGGTCAGATGTCCTTGTATGGTTATGATATTTTATCAGTGGCTGAACTGGGATGAAAATAGACTATGGTAATTTTAGTAGAATTTATTGAAGTGTTATTTCTTGTGGAGGAATTTTTAAGTGCTTACTAGCTTAGAGAAATTTAATTATTAAAAATGTCAAATCATTGGGAAAAATTATGAAACTTGGTTATCTATCATATTTTGTTTATATATACCCATGATATTTATTTGGAAGCCTGTGGATTTGTATTTCATGTACATCGTTTGGAAATTGGTATTTACTACACTTGGATGTTAAATCATTTTAAATCGTCAAATCATATGGTAATAATATAAATATTTGGCAGGGGACTCTAGACCCCCATTTGGACACTTGGTAATTTTCTTAGAATTTTCAGATGTGAAATATTATTTTTCCTAATTATAGTGGCATTTTGGTAATTATACAACTATGATGATTTAGTAGGCCACATGGCATCCTAGGGTCATGTAACTCAGTAAACCACCTTGATATGGAATATTACCTTACTGATAATTTTCATGTAGCATGTAGAAGTATTTTGAGGATAGATCATGTGTAATTTGACCTAAGACCTTAACTACTTTAAATAATAAAAAATACCAAATTAATATGGAAAATTATGGAAATTGGAACATACCTTATTAAGGTCAGTGGTAGCCTAGTATAATTATACCAGACCATGGTGATGAGTTTTTAGAAGGATCTCCTTTTGAGGCTTGAGGCTAGTTCAACCTAGTGGTCTGCGATTAGTAAAAACAGAATTTTGAATTTTAGACAATTCAGACCTTTAAGTAGTGATTAGAAGTTATGGCCATTCACTATTTGTGTTATAGCTTACAATGATTCAAAGAGGGTCAAACCTAGGGTTAGCAGTGAGATCGTGCTAGGGTTGGTGCATATGGGTGGAGGTACGTCCAACCCAATTGGGTGGGACGGGTGTTGAGCTAAGTTACTTTAATTATATGAAACAAGGAGGGGTGAACTAAAGGTTAATCACCAACTAAAGTAATTGTCTTGAGAAAGAGGATGGTGGGGTTGAGCCCCTTTAAATCCTTAGTACCATTGGAGGCCCCTTTACGGGGTATACCGCGGGAAGTCCAAGATTCACCCTAATTATAATACTAACTAAATTGTAGGAAAGAGTAGCCTAATTAGGTCAGCAAACTAGTATGGATCTCCTTCGAGGAGGAGATGGGTTGGATCAGCTTGTGTGTTAGTCCCTGAGCTGGAGGGTCGGGTGGACTTAATAACACCTGTTTCTTATGCAAATAGTGGCGAGTCTTCGGTACTAGGCTAGTTATGTCACCGACGGTGGTACGTTGACTCAGGTGAGGGTGAGGTTTAGAGGGCCGGTAAGTTTGAGTAACGCGGTCTAGAGGACAATCCCTAATAACCCACCCCGACCTTAAAGTCTGGTGGATTCCAGCAAGAGTACGCAGGAGCTCCGTTGTTGTGTTCTTAGCGTTGAGGCGTACGTGAGGTCTAGGCTTGGTAGTGAGCATACCCGCCTAGGATGTGGAGTGCCCGATCCACTACCACCGTGAGCCACGACGGTCGGAACCCGGAAGGTTGGCTTCCTTTCTAACAAATTGGGAACTATAAAGGTCTGTGCGCATAGAGTCGTGTGGGTGAGTCACATTGCATAAACAAATTAAGTCATCATAAGCATAACATAGCATAACATACACATTAACATACCCCCATCATATAAATTAGTATGGGCTCTTTTATATGATGGGTTACCTGGACATCTTAACTTATATGTCGTATGGGCGTTCATATAAGTTAAGGTACGAATCTGTGATGGTAGATTAGTTTTACTTACTGCACCGCATTTTATTACTGGTTTACTTCATGCTCTACTTTACTGTCATTTATTTGCACTATACTGCTAGCTAGTTTTACAGTTTTCCCTATACTTGCTAGATTAGTGCCATGTCACCTCTTTTCTTGTTTACCCCTTGTTGTCCTCCGCTTCTTCCTCCCACTCGGTTCCTAGGAGTCGTGGAGGGAGGCGAGGACAAAATGACTTAGTCTTTATGACTAACGGTCGGTTGTGACCGCAGGAGTCCGAGGAGACGGAGTTGTCCCGCGCGCAGCTGGACGAGATGGCAGGACCTGAGCAGCGGATGCAACGTACTACCACGATGCCACAGGTTGATGATTAGATAGTAAGATTTTAGTATTTGAGAGTTTTATAGTTTCCGCATGTTGTAGAGAGAGAGAGAGTGCTCATTTTTATTATGTATCGGGCTTAAGCCCCTTTTGCTTGTACTGTCTCTTTTTGGACATTTCTGTTTCATTATATTCTATATGATGTTGTGACATGTGGACATGCCTTTAATTCTGTACTTATTTTGGCATATATTACTTATGATCGTATAGCCGACAGAGTCGGTGCTGAGCGGGGTTAGCCAACCCGAGTGTTGGTGACACCGCAAGGTAGCGATTCTGGGCGAAGATCCACCTCAACCGTGCGATGCGGGAGAGGTTCGAGTTTTCATGTACCCGAATGGGTTTTGAGAAAAGAGATCTTACAAATGGTATCACTGATCGAACGATCATAAGAGAATAGTCCACAACATACTGGGTCACCCCGCTCGAGCTTAGTGTGCGGACAAACTAGGCAGCGGAAGCTATGGTGTGCCCATGTATGGAATCACATAAAACAGTCCAATAATCATTAAGTAAGACCAAAATTTTTAACTAAATCCCTATATTTTGTAGGCCCCAGTGAGCAGGGAGCCTCAGGTCAGTATCCCTCCCCCTCCGACTACCACTACTCTTCAGCAGTCGGAGTTGGGACAGACGTTAATAGCCATCTCAGAGACCTTCAGGGCCCACTCCATCCCGGCACCACTGCCAAACCCGGGTGCGAACTGGTTGAGCACCTTTAGAGGTCTTTCCCCACCGACCTACCGAGGGACAGAGGATGCAATGAAGAATAGGGAGTGGTTGGACACCATTCAGGAGATGCTGGCCGGCATCAGTTGCCCGGTCGGCAAGGCAGTATTTTTGGCAGTGTCAGCTCTTGATGCACATGCCAAGAGGTGGTGGAAGTCGCTGCTGGAGACCACTTTCAGAGATAGGGAGGACTCAGATATTTCTTGGGACGAGTTTAGTGCTACCTTCCTGGAGCACTTCATATCCAGCACGGACAGAGATGAGCTGGAAGAGAGGTTTCTACACCTCACTCAGGGGACACGCTTAGTGATTGAGTACCAGAGGGAGTTCTCCCATTTAGCCAGATTTGCGAGGTCTCATGCCGCAGATGATCGCACTCGTGCGAAGAGATTCTACAAGGGGCATCGAGACCCGTTGAGGCAGGCACTCTTGTTTGTTTCTGAGGGCAGCCTAACTTAGATTATCGAGACGGCAAAGAAGCTGGAGGCAGATCAGATCAGAGTGCAGGGCGGAAGGAAGAGGCTAGCTGAGGCCATGAACCAGGGGGAGAGCAGCAGAGGCTCGCAGCGGGGCAGACTTATGAGGCACCGGAGGGGTGGGGGACGTCCTCGTCCTCAGATTGCACCAGTACAGCAGCCCCAGCCCTTACCAGCCCCACAACCCCTACGTACCTGGGGTCCCCAGAGATTTGACGACCGGGGATGCGCTCCAGTAGTGTGCTTCGAGTGCAACCAGCCAGGTCACGTCAGGGCCCATTGCCCTCGTCGATTCCCTCCACCACCTCCTCCACCACCAGCAGCACCTCCGGCAGCCTCTCCAGCACAGCGGGGCCGAGGCCGAGGACGGGTCGAGGTAGGGGGTATCACGGCAGAGGTAGGAAGCAGGAGCAGGTTTACGCCTTGGATCTTGCACAACCGAGGAACCCGGAGGAAGTTATAGCAGGTAATTTAATGCTTTCAGTACATTAATTTATTACTGCTTAAATTTACCTGCATTTTCAACCTTCTAGATTAGAATTTGAACAGACAATCCACCTTCCCCAGGCATTATAGTGGTGTGTGGCAAGCCCGCCCACACCCTATTCGATACTGGTGCCTCACATAACTTTGTTTCCGAAGACTTTGTTAAGGGCTTGGACCAAATCCATTATTACACGGGACCCACCAGGACGGTGCGCCTCCTCAATGGATCAGAGATCGAGACGACGGCTAAGTGCACCTTGAAGGTGACCATTGACGGCTTAACGCTCGATGCTCCAGCTTTGGTGCTAAAGCTCGCCGACTTTAACCTTATCTTGGGCATTGCGTGGCTCGCTTTGAAGCACGCCCAGATAGACTGCCAAGGAAAGAGAGTGGTGTTGCGGTACGATACCACCTTCGCGACGTTCGAAGGTATTGGACTGATCTCCCTCTCTTCTTTATCTTCTGTTCAGGTAGTCAAAGGCCCACGTGCAGGGCGACGAGGTATATCTTGTATGCTTTGAGATGGCAGAGGTGGAGGCCTCCTTATCAGACATTCCCATAGTACGGGACTTCTCCGACGTATTCCCGGAGAAGTTACCCAGAATGCCACCGCATCGGGAGGTAGATTTTCATATTCAGCTGGTGCCAGGAGCGAGGCCCATGTCTCGGGCACCGTACCGCATGGCACCCAAAGAGCTGGCAGAGTTTAGGGTGCCGTTGAAGGAGCTGGTAGATGCAGGTTTCGTCAGGCCGAGCTCCTCGCCTTGGGGAGCGCCGGTATTATTTGTGAAGAAGAAGGATGGAACGCTCAGATTATGTATAGATTACCGAGAAATCAATAGGTTGACGGTACGGATCACCTATCCGTTTCCAAGGATTGACGAGCTCTTCGATCAGTTGCAGGGAGCTCACTGGTTCTCCAAGCTCGACTTGAGATCAGGATATTATAAGCTACATTTTCGAGAGGAGGACATACCGAAGACAGCTTTCAGCTCCAGGTATGGATGGCATGAGTTCAAAGTGATGCCCTTTGGGCTCACTAATGCCCCCTCAGCCTTCATGAGCATGATGAACAGGGTGTTCGAGGCCTTTCTCGACATCTTCATTATCGTGTTCATCGATGACATCCTAGTATATTCCAGGACGGAGGAGGAGCATGTTGGGCATCTGGCCCTAATATTGAGGAAGTTGAGAGAGCACCAGATGTATGCGAAGTTCTCCAAGTGTCAGTTTTGGCTACGGGAGGTGGCTTTTCTGGGACACATCATCAGTGGAGAAGTACTTTCAGTCGATCCGGCCAAGGTGCGGGCTGTTCAGGAGTAGCCTCGACTGCAGTCAGCTTTAGATGTGCGGAGCTTTCTAGGATTGGCGGGCTATTACCGGAAGTTTGTAGAAGGTTTCTCCAAGATTGCCCTTCCGCTCACTTCTTTGACCAAGAAGGATGCCCCATTCGTCTGGTATTCGCAGTGTGAGGAGGCCTACTTGGATCTGAAGGGCCGACTCACCACTTCCCCCATCCTTGCCCTTCCATCTGGGAAGGAAGGATTTCAGGTTTACACAGACGCATCATTTCAGGGGTTGGGAGCAGTGTTGATGCAGCACGGTCACGTGGTCGCGTACGCTTCCCGTCAGTTGAAGGTACATGAGAGGAACTACCCAGTGCATGACCTCGAGCTCGGAGCGGTCATCTTCTCCTTGAAGACCTAGAGGCACTACCTATATGGGGTTCATTGTGAGATCTTCTCAGACCACAAGAACCTCAAGTATATTGATACGCAGAAGGACTTGAACCTACGTCAGCGGAGGTGGTTAGAGTTCTTGTGCGACTACAGTTACACATTTTATTACCATCCAGGCAAGGCATACACCGTAGCGGATGCTTTGAGCAGGAGAGGAGGTACTCCAGGAGCAGAGAGCCGTGTGATGGCTATGGAGCTGACTCAGGCATTGGAGGACATGCACGTTTCAGTTGTATCCAGGGCCGACCCCGAGACATATACGGAGTATCTAGCGTCCTTGAATATTTTCTGCGATATTTGGGACCGCATTCGGGAGGCACTGTTGCAGGACCCTGCCTTAGAGCCAGTATTCAGATCATTGGTGGATGGCATGGCAGGGGACTATTCTTTGAGGGAGGATCTTATTCACCATCGAGACCGAGTCTACATCCCAGCTGGAGGAGGTATTAGAGAGGAGGTGCTTAGAGAGGCTCATTGCTCCCAGTATTCAGTGCATCCAGGGATCACGAAGATGGCAGCAGACCTTCGGAAGGTTGTGTTTTGGCCGGGGATGAAGAGAGATATTATCCAGTATGTGACGCACTGCGAGGGCTGCCAGCGCGTGAAGGCGGAGTGCAGGAGCCCGGGAGGAATGTTGCAGCCATTACCAGTACCTGAGTGGAAGTTTGAGGACATATCGATGGACTTCGTGCATAGTCTACCTCGCTCCCGCTCTGGGAATGACTCGATATGGGTGATTGTGGACATGCTGACGAAGGTAGCTCGGTTTATTCTGGTACGGAAGGGGGGCCGGTCGGTGACCTTGTAAGGGTGTTTGTGGAGCAGGTGGTCAGATATCACGGGGTGCCCAAGACGATAGTTTCAGATAGAGACAGACGCTTCACTTCGAGGGAGTGGAAGGCGGTTCAGGCTTACTTGGGATCCCGGTTTACATTCAGCACGGCGTTTCATCCGCAGACTGACGGTCAGACTGAGCGCACCAACCGGACTATGGAGGACCTACTGCGTTTGTGCATTTTAGATACAGGCAAGCCCTGGGAGGGACTGTTACCCTTGATAGAGTTTTCCTATAACAACAGTCACCAGGCTACCATTGGGATGGCACCTTATGCCGCATTATATGTGAGAAAGTGCCACACACCACTTTCCTGGATCCAGAACGAGGACTCGAGGTCGTTAGGTTCAGATTATATTGAGGAGACGGATGCGCAGGTGAGGCTGATCAGGGAGCGGATGCTGGAGGCCCAGAGCAGACAGGCGAAGTACTATGATGCGAGGCATCGTATGGTGGAGTTCCAGGTGGGAGAGCGAGTATTCTTGAAGATTCGGCCTATGCACGGGGTTTCTCGAGTGCGGGGGCACAAGAAGCTCAGTCCTTGGTACGTGGGGCCTTATTTGATCCTGGAGCAGATCGGTCCTTTGGCGTACAGGCTGGAGCTACCACCAGAGTTGGAGAACCTGCATGACGTCTTCCATGTCTCTTCGCTTTGGAGAGCCCTGCTTCGTCCTGAGCAGCATGTTACATCTACATCAGGCCCGGTGGCGCCCGATCGATCAGTCCTACTAGAGCCCATCCGGATCGACGATACGGAGGTCCGAGTCCTGCGGCGGAAGAGTGTACCATTGGTAAAGGTGTTGTGGTCCAACCACGGGCAGGAGGAGCACACATGGTAGCCCATGGACCTCATGCAACAACGCTACCCGGAACTCTTCACTTCAGGTACAACCTAAACCTCCTTGCAATTCTCTTTTTACCTTATATTGCGTAGAACCCGTAGACCCGATCTTAAATTTCGGGGACGAAATATTTTTTTTGTTTATTAGGATTTGTAACATCCTCAATCCTACTAGACCCATTGGAAATGTTAGGGCATAGTGGTGAGATGAGTGGCCACAAGGGCCTTAGGCTAAGGTAGAAATTGCTAAGTGCACACCAAAGCTCAAAAACCAACCTAACCATAAGCCCCTCAACTAGGTCAATTGACCCTCAATTGTCCAAATTGACCTCACATGTGATGCCCTAACCACTAAGGGAGACCAATAGGATGGAAATTGCTCTTGGGTGGGACCCAATTGCATGAAATTGACCAAAGTCAAACTTTACCCAATTTTGGTGAAATCTACATCCTTTGATTAAATTGAACCAATTTGGGCCCCACCATGGACCAACCAATGTTGGGTGATATTAAGGGACCCATGACCCCCATGTGGGGTCAACCCACTCACCTTGATTGACCAAAGTCAATCATGGTCAACATAGCCCTTTAAGGTCAATTCTAAGCCTAAATTGAGTGGAACCCAACACCCAACAATTAACCAATTAATTATGGACTTAGGACACCCCCTTATCAGCCTTGGACTTAACCCAAACCATGGTTTGATTAACCAAATGAGAGGGGGGACCAAACGCAATTAAAAAGGCAAAATCAAAAGATAAAAGGTTAAAGCAACCCCCCCCCCCCCCCCCCCCCCCCCCCCCCTCTTACACTCCACCTCCAATCAGCCTAGGGGCCATCCCTGATTGTTGTTGATCTGGGCTTGACCCAGAGGGAAGCAGGAGGCCAGCAGGTGCAGGAGGGTGGCAGCAAGGAGGCTACCCGAGAAAGCTTGATTTCAAATCAAGCTATAGAGGCCTCCCCACCTCATTCCAGCCACACCATCAGCTTCAGAAGGGAGAGAGCAGTCGGGAATGACACCTGGAGCAAGGCCATAGCTGGAGAATCGAGGTCGGGAGCAGGCTCGCCGGAGCAAGGATTAGCCATGGTGAACCGCCGCCGGAGCCGCCGCCACGCCCCAATCACGGTTTGTTTCTCCTCCCCTCCCCCATGCTAGCTTCCTATCATAAAATGAAGAAGGATCGGGCTCAATTAAGCCCGAATCCATTCCTAAAATCCATGGTTTTCCGCTCAAAATGGGAAGCCTGGGATCGCCGGAAACTGCCGCCTCCGGCCGCCAGTCGCCGGTGGATGGTAGCCCCGACCACCACGAAGGTGTCGGTGTTGTTGGCCGGCGGTGGTGGTGGCTGGATCGCCGACAAACTTGGTCGCAAACTCGCCCAACTTGGCTCGATCCCAGCCTTTGGCTGGAGGAGGAAGACGAGCCGGCAGCCGCTGCATCTGCTTCAAGATTCGTGCTCCTCTTTTCTTTAATTAATTTAATTCATTTCCTTGGATTTTTCTGCCCTGATTGACCAGTCGACTTCAAAAATTAATTATGGGCCCTTAATGACTGAATTAGAAAAAGTGCCCAACATGAAAGTTGTAGGTCTTGACCTTACCTTTCACTAGGGCTTGAGTTCAGGTCATTTGGTGATCCACAGCTCCCTGGGGAGCTGTTTTACTAGGACTGGTCCTACACTAGGTCAGTCCACTAAAATTATTACCTAGCCTAAACCTCTCAAGCTTTGATGCTGAGATTTTAACCATGGTTAGGTATACCCTAGGGGCACCTTATGCCCAAAGATCATCCCTTGATGGGCAATTTTACCTATAGTTTTTGTGGTTGTTAAGATATTTAAATAAAGTTGATGTTTGGAGCATATGAAGTCCAAATGACACCAAATTTTGGTGGCATGCTCTTTAATACATGTGTAGTGCCTGCCTAAATTTCCACTCCATTTGGAGTTGATTTGATATGGAAAGTGGGAATTCCTAATGAGGGCCCTTAAGAGGCAAATTGGGGTTTAGGCCATTTTGAGGAGTTGAGTGAGTTGGCCTCCTCCCATCATAGTGATTATGTAGGTAATGATATAATAATGCATGTGACACCCCCCTAATGGAGCATTTGGAGCCATTAGGGTGGTGTGTCCTAAAACCCTAAGGGTAAACCCTTAGGGTTGCAATTTAGGGTTTGTGTAGTACATAGGACCAAATGTCCTTGCCTTAGCTCAGAACTTTGTAGTCATGTTTTTAAGAGAATAAAATGGCTTAGATAAGTTATTGGGAATATTTTGAGTCATTTAAGTATTTTTCCCTTATTAAATGAAATTGTCACTATTTCCTCAAATAAATAAAATGCATGGTCAGATGTCCTTGTATGGTTATGATATTTTATCAGTGGCTGAACTGGGATGAAATTAGGCTATGGTAATTTTAGTAGAATTTATTGAAGTGTTATTTCTTGTGGAGGAATTTTTAAGTTCTTACTAGCTTAGAGAAATTTAATTATTAAAAATGTCAAATCATTGGAAAAAATTATGAAACTTGGTTATCTATCATATTTTGTTTATATATACCCATGATATTTATTTGGAAGCCTGTGGATTTGTATTTCATGTACATCATTTGGAAATTGGTATTTACTATACTTGGATGTTAAATCATTTTAATTAGTCAAATCATATGATAATGATGTAAATATTTGGCAGAGGACTCTAGACCCCCATTTGGACACTTGGTAATTTTTTTAGAATTTTCAGATGTGAAATATTATTTTTCCTAATTATAGTGGCATTTTGGTAATTATACAACTATGATGATTTAGTAGGCCACATGGCATCCTAGGGTCATGAAACTCAGTAAACCACCTTGATATGGAATATTACCTTACTGATAATTTTCATGTAGCATGTAGAAGTATTTTAAGGATAGATCATGTGTAATTTGACCTAAGACCTTAACTACTTTAAATAATAATAAATAATAATAAATACCAAATTAATATGGAAAATTATGGAAATTGGAACATACCTTATTAAGGTCAGTGGGAGCCTAGTATAATTATACCAGACCATGGTGATGAGTTTTTAGAAGGATCTCCTTTTGAGGCTTGAGGTTAGTTCAACCTAGTGGTCTGCGATTAGTAAAAATAGAATTTTGAATTTTGGACAATTCAGACCCATAAGTAGTGATTAAAAGTTATGGCCATTCAGTATTTGTGTTATAGCTTACAATGATTCAAAGAGGGTCAAACCTAGGGTTAGTAGTGAGATAGTGCTAGGGTTGGTGCATGAGGGTGGAGGTACGTCCAACCCAATTGGGTGGGACGGGTGTTGAGCTAAGTTACTTTAATTATATGAAATAATGAGGAGTGAACTAAAGGTTAATCATTAACTAAAGTAATTTTCTTGAGAAAGAGGATGGTGGGGTTGAGCCCCTTTAAATCCTTAGTACCGTTGGGGGCCCCTTTACGGGGTATACCGTGGGAAGTCCAAGATTCACCCTAATTATAATACTAACTAAATTGTAGGAAAGAGTAGCCTAATTAGGTCAGCAAACTAGTATGGATCTCCTTCGAGGAGGAGATGGGTTGGATCAGCTTGTGTGTTAGTCCCTGAGCCGGAGGCTCGGGTGGACTTAATAATACCTGTTTCTTATGCAAATAGTGGCGAGTCTTCGGTACTAGGCTAGTCGTGTCACCAACACTAGTACGTTGACTCAGGTGAGGGTGAGGTTTAGAGGGCCGGTAAGTTTGAGTGCCGCGGTCTGGAGGACAATCCCTAATAACCCACCCCGACCTTAAAGTCTGGTGGATTCCAGCAAGAGTACGCAGGAGCTCCGCTGTCGTGTTCTTAGCGTTGAGGCGTACGTGAGGTCTAGGCTTGGTAGTGAGCATACCCACCTAGGATGTGGAGTGCCCGATCCACTGCCACCGTGAGCCACGACGGTCGGTACCCGAAAGGTTGGCTTCCTTTCTAACAAATTGGGAACTATAAAGGTCTGTGCGCATAGAGTCGTGTGGGTGAGTCACATTGCATAAACACATTAAGTCATCATAAGCATAGCATAGCATAACATACACATTAGCATACCCCCATCATATAAATTAGTATGGGCTCTTTTATATGATGGGTTACCTGGACATCTTAACTTATATGTCGTATGGGCGTTCATATAAGTTAAGGTACGAATCTGTGATGGTAGATTAGTTTTACTTACTGCACCGCATTTTATTACTGATTTACTTCATGCTCTACTTTACTGTCATTTATTTGCACTATACTGCTAGCTAGTTTTACCGCTTTCCCTATACTTGCTAGATTAGTGTCATGTCACCTCTCTTCTTGTTTACCCCTTTTTGTCCTCCGCTTCTTCCTCCCACTCGGTTCCTAGGAGTCGTGGAGGGAGGAGAGGACAAAACGACTTAATCTTTATGACTAACAGTCGGTTGTGACCGCAGGAGTCCGAGGAGACGGAGTTGTCCCGCGCGCAGCTGGACGAGATTGCAGGACCTGAGCAGCGGATGCAACGTACTACCACGACGCCACAGGTTGATGATTAGATAGTTAGATTTTAGTATTTGAGAGTTTTGTAGTTTCCGCATGTTGTATAGAGAGAGAGAGTACTCATTTGGTTATGTATCGGGCTTAAGCCCCTTTTGCTTGTACTGTCTCTTTTTGGACATTTCTGTTTCATTATATTCTATATGATGTTGTGACATGTGGACATGCCTTTAATTCTGTACTTATTTTGGCATATATTACTTATGACTGTATAGTCGGCCGAGTCGGTGCTGAGCGGGGTTAGCCAACCCGAGTGTTGGTGACACCGCAAGACAGCGATTCTGGGCGAAGATCCACCTCAACCGTATGATGCGGGAGAGGTTCGAGTTTTTATGTACCCGAACGGGTTTTGAGAAAAGAGATCTTACACATTCTATGATTGAATGCATTTCATCATATTTAAACCTTAGAATCAACTTAGTATTAACAAGATGAAATCAAATAAAATTGTCACTTCATTCTAGGTCGATAGATCAAAACTCTATGATTGAATACATGCAAACCAAATATATATATATTTATCATATTTATCATAATATTGCATCCAAATTCATTATCCTAGCATCTCCTCTTAGTATATGCTCAATTTAGTGTTTATGCTAGGTTTATCAATATAATAACTTGCTAAATTAAAAGAAGAAAATTGAAAGTTATAATTCATAATAACTGTGCGGCTTTAAAATCTACAATTATTCTTAAACTCAAACAAACCCTTAGTTTATGAATTGAGGCTAAAACGCTTAGTATGTCCATGATCATTTACCCACATTATGTGTTTCACAATCGCGAGGGCGTAGGATTGTGTGCATTAGAGACCTAACCTCTAAGTCATGTCTTGTCCTTTTTTGAAGTGTTGAGACCGGGCGGTCTGTCTAGAGACCGGCGGTCTGGTCAGTGACCGGGCGGTCTGGCTTCCTTTCTCTCTAGCAGTCTGTTCATTTTAGTCTGTGCGCTCTCTGAGGCTTGGCGAGTTGAAGATGAAGACAGGCGGTCTAGCCCTGCTTCCTGCGGTCTGTTCTTTACAGACTGCTTGTTCTCTGGAGGGTTTAGGAGCGAGGTCTGTTATCTCAGACCGAACGGTCTCATCGGTCTCAGCGGTCTCGGCGGTCTCCCCATGTCTGACCGCCCAGTTCTGTATTTTGTCCTGTATAGTGTTTAGTCCCGCATTGTTTATTTGTAATCTCCTCTCTCTCCTCCATTCTATATAAAGGAGGTTATACCTTTGTAAGAAGTTAAGTTTTTTGGAAATAAAAATTGTTATTCTCCTTTTTTCGGTCTTATTTTTTCTTGTTCGCACATGGTATCAAAGCCAGGTTCTTGGTTGTGATCGCTCGTGATTTTCTTCTCTTCTCTGTTCGTGATTTTCTTCTCTGTTCGCACGGTCTACTTTGGCGACCTCTTCTGCTCGCGATTTTCTTCTTTGTTCACGATTTTCTTCTCTATTCGCGCGGTCTACTTTGGCGACCTCTTCTGTTCACGCGACCTCTTCTGCTCAAGCGGTCTCCTATGCCCGTGCGATCTCCTTTCTCTTCTCGCGCGATCTAATCTATTCGCGCGGTCTCCTTTGGCTATGGCGGTTTTTGATGACTCTACCTCTACTACCACCACACCTTCGGCTGTTTCCCACCACTCTCCTCCCATTCCTTCGGGCAATCTTGGCACGGTCTCCAAACTTGTTGGTTTCAACTATCCAGACAGGAGTGTCTCTTTCACCTTCCTTCTCTGCTCACAACGCAAGCGTCATCATCTTACTGATGAACCTCCTCCTCGCTCCTCTGCTACCTTTGATGATTGGGATGCTAGCGACGCCCTCATTCGCACCTGGCTTGTTAACAGTCTCTCAGATGAGTGCCTCCCTGTCATCAGGCATGATGAAACTGTAAAAGCTGCTTGGCTTCATTTTGCTGCCCTTTATTCAAAGGGAGCTCAAACATCTCGCATATATACCATATATGCGGACTTGTTTGCTCGTCCCTCCATGACTCCTATCGCTGCTTACCAACAAGTTCAGGCTCTTGGGGCTGAAATTCTCCAGAATAGACCCTTCTCCGCTGATCTGGCCGACCAACACAAACACTTCCAGGAACTTCTGGTCGTGTGTTATCTTCTGCGCCTCCCAGAATCATATGACATGATCCGTCAACAGATTCTTAGATAGGCTGAATCTCCCACTTTGGATGCTACTACTGCCCGCATTGCCGCTGTTACCACTCTTCTCCAACGACCTATGTTGGTCTCACCGCCTCTACCTGACAATTATGCTCATCAGACTCAGAGGGGTAACATTGGAGGTCGGAATAACCATCCTGAAGGGCGTGCACCTTCCAAGTATCTTTACTCTCACTGCGGGAGGACATGCCACTTTGTTGCTCGATGTTGGCTCAAGCATCCCCACCTTCGCCCTACCGATGACTCTTCTGCCTCTACCTCTAAGCAATCAGCGTCGGTGGTCACTTCCTCGGGTAGTGCCCATGTAGTCACTCAAGGTAAATGGATGATTGATTCCGGTGCTACAAATCATATGACTGGTAATCCTCGATGTTTCTCTCTCTTTGAGAAACATGATTGGTTGCCCCCGATGTTCATTGTGCATGGCTCTCCTTCTCCGGTAAATGGTACGGGTATCGTCCAGGTCACTCTGTCTCTTCGCCTGGAAGATACTCTATATGTGCCCAAATTCCCGTGCAACTTACTATCTGTTACTTTTCTCTGCAAGCAGCTACAGTGCTCTGTAACATTCACCCCTACTACTTGTTCTTTTCAGGATCCTTGCTCCAAGCAGACGATTGCTACTAGGACTGAGAGCGGCGGCCTCTACTTCTTGGACAATATATAAGCTCTCTCTACTTCCTCTTCGTCTTCCAACAGTCTTCTGCAATGGCATCTTCGTCTTGGTCATCCTCCTGAACGACTTCTTCGTCAAATTCTACCTCGTCTACCTAAGCATGCTCCTCCCCTCAATTGTGAAGCATGTCAGATTGGCAAGCATCATCACTCGTCTTTCCCAGCTAAACAAGGGCGTGGATCTTCCAGTCTTTTTGATCTTGTTCACTCCGACATCTGGGGTCCTTCCCCTACTCCCACTGTTGGGAGGGGTAGCTCTTATTTTGTAACCTTTATTGATGATTTCTCTAGATGTACTTGGGTGTATCTTTTAAAAGATCACTCTGAATTATTCTCTGTATGGACTACTTTTTATGAAATGATCAAAACCCAGTTTGGGGTCTCTATCAAAATTCTTCGTTCTGATAATCCAAAAGAATATATTAGTAATGATTTCTCTGTCTTTTGTATGCAAAATGGTATTATTCATCAAACAAGTTGTGTCTATACTTCTCAGCAGAACAGCGTGGCTGAACGCAAGAACTGTCACCTCCTCGATGTAGCTCGCACTCTTCTATCTCAAATGAATGTTCCTCGCTCATATTGGGGATATGTCATTCTCATTTCTTGTCACCTCATCAATCATATCCCCTCTTCCGTTCTTCATGGTCAAACCCCGTTCTCTATCCTATATCTGGGCAATGAAGCTTTTCCTCTTCCACCGCGTATTTTTGGTTGTACGGCGTTTGTTCATTCTCCATCTGCTACTCGCGACAAGCTTTCTCCGCGTGCCACAAAGTGCGTCTTTCTGGGCTACTCTTCTTCTCAAAAGGGTTATTGCTGTTTTGACCCCATTCATCGCAAACAAGTGGTTTCTGCTGATGTTACGCTCTTTGAAGACGTATTCTATTTCTCCAAAGACTCACCTATCGCTCTGTCTGATGTTCCTCCTATTCTCCCCATACCAGTTGTCCCCACTAACAATAACCCGTTACCTCCGCCACCACCCCCGGACCCATCTACTCCCCTCAAATCTCCTCCTTCCCCTCTGAGGAAGCCTCTCCCAGCTCTCGGGCCAGCACTCTCTGCAACGGATGCACCGGATGTTGATGAACAAGACGATTTGGATGTTCCTATTGCCCTTCGCAAAGGAATTCGGACATGTACGCAACATTCGATAAATGATGTGGTTTCCTATGCTCGTCTTACGCCCTCTTGCAGGAATTTTGCCTTGGCTCTCTCTGCCACTGCCACTCCACGCTCTTACCAAGAAGCTCTTACCATTCCTCAATGGAAGGCCGCTATGGATGAAGAAATGGCAACCCTCACTGAGAGAGGTACTTGGACTCTTGTTCCGGTTCCTCTAGGAACGAATGTCGTTGGCTGTCGCTGGGTCTTTGTTGTGAAGTTCCATCCTGATGGTAGTGTGGATAGCTACAAGGCTCGCTTTATCGTCAAAGGCTTCACTCAGACTTATAGTGTTGACTTTTTTGACACATTCTCTCATATAGCTCGCATCAGCACTATCCGGGTCCTCTTCTCGGTAGCCGTCAACAGGGGCTGGTCTATGTCTCAACTCTACGTCAAAAACGCTTTCATCTATGGCGATATTCAAGAAGATGTGTATATGGAGCAACCTCCTGGGTATGTTGCTCAGGGGGAGACACGTGTATACAAGTTGCAGAAAGCTATCAGTGACTTAAACAAAGTCCACGGGCGTGGTTTGAAAAGTTCAATAACATTATTGAAATCATTTGCTTTACAAGAAGTTCTACAGATCATTCTCTATTCATTCGAAAGACCTCCCAGGATCTGGTTGTTCTTGCTGTTTATGTTGATGACATTCTTCTCACAGGTGACGATCAAACTGGAATTGCGTTAACCAAGAAACATCTCGGTCAACACTTTGTTACCAAAGAGATGGGCTATCCAAAATATTTTCTGGGAATAGAGATTTTACGGAAACACAACTCAGTGGTTCTCTCACAATGCAAGTATGCTCTTGACCTTCTGCAAGAAACCGGTTTGACTAGGGCTAAACCTGCTCGATGTCCCATGGTCGTTGGTGAAGACAAAACATGGAAAGATAATTCACCACCTCTGACAGATGTTACACGGTACAGACGTCTAGTAGGCAAACTTATCTATCTTACAGTAACCAGACCAGACATCTCATATATTGTAGGAAAGGTTAGTCAGTTCATGCAAGCTCCTAGAGAATGTCATCTTCAATCTGCTCTAAGGATATTAGAGTATGTTAAAGGGGCTCCAGTAAAGGGATTACTTTTTCAGAACAACAATAATCTATTGATTGAGGCCTACTAAGATTCTAGTTATGCAGACGATAAAGATGATCACAAATCTACTTCTGGATTTTGCACCTTTGTTGGGGGAAATCTTGTAAGCTGGAAGAGCAAGAAACAATCTGTTGTCTCAAGGTCTAGTGCTAAAGCTGAGTATCGAAGTATGGCGTCGATAACTTGTGAACTTAAATGGTTAAAAGCTCTCATGCTGGACTTAGGAGAAGTCTATAACCATCCACTGCCGATGTTATGTGACAACAAAGCTGCCATATACATATCTAAGAATCCAGTGTTCCACGAGAGGACAAAACACATTGAAGTCGATTGCCATTTTATCAGAGAAGAAGTACTGAAGAAACAAATTTGTACTCCTTTCGTCACTTCGGACAATGAACTAGCAAATATTTTTACCAAACCTGTGTCTACTTCTTTTTCAAACATTTGCGACAAGCTGGGCATGATTGACATATATGCTCCAGCTTGAGGAGGAGTGTTGAAGTGTTGAGACCGGGCGGTCTGTGTGGAGACCGGGCAGTCTGGTTGGTGACCGGGCAGTCTGGCTTCATTTCTCTCTAGCGGTCTGTTCATTTTAGACCGTGCGCTCTCTGAGGCTTAGCGAGTTGAAGATGAAGACAGGTGGTCTAGCCCTGCTTCCTGCGGTCTGTCCTTTACAGGCCGCTTGTTCTCTGGAGGGTTCAGGAGCGAGGTCTGTTATCTCAGAATGAGCGGTCTCATCGGTCTCAGCGGTCTCGGCGGTCTCCCCATGTCTGACCGCCCAGTTCTGTATTTTGTCCCGTATAGTGTTTAGTCCCACATTGTTTATTTGTAATCTCCTCTCTCTCCTCCATTCTATATAAAGGAGGGTATACCTTTGTAAGAAGTTAAGTTTTTTGGAAATAAAAATTGTTATTCTCCTTTTTCGGTCTTATTTTTTCTTGTTCGCACATCCTTAAATGGGAAGGGTTCCAGTGGAGTCTTGCGAGGCACTGGGGGGAAGAGTACTAGGTTGAGCATCGTCTTTTGTATACATATGAGATTAACACCCCAACCTACGACATGTGTGCAACTCCTCATGACCATCCGTCACTTAGTACGAGGCTGGAATTTAGACATGTAGTTAGGATATCTTGATCTTAGAAATACTTATAATATATACATTGCATGAATATCATTTCACTCTGTATGATCATTTCAATTATGCATATTTTTGTTCAAACATGGTATCTTGTGTTTTCATACTACATACACTTTGGGCTTTCATGATTTTGAAAAACATAAGTATTTATTTTTGAAGAACTATTTTTGACACTTTAAGCCAAAAATCTTGATCTGCAATTTTTTTATTAGTATTCAAAACTCTTTGTGGTACTTGGTGTCACTTATTTTAGAAAACATGAATCACGAAAAATCAGAATGAAAAATTATCAAAACACGTGTTTTCTAAGCAAAAGAAAAATTCTCTGTTGCTAGCACCAAGCGGTAGTACTAATGCCGATGGTAGCATAAAATTGATAATTCTTTTCTTTTTGCATTTTCTCTGGCATAAAATATCATTTACTGATAGGAGACTTCTATGTTTTCCAAAAAAATATTTAAATTTGAATACTTAAAAATCAAATACAAAATTACAAAACAATTTCAAAGAACAAAAATATGTTTTTTTCTTTATGTGTGCTTATTATTTTGTATTTGTGTAAATTTTCAAAAAATCATAAAAACTGATTGTTATATATTGTCATTGTCAAGGATGATAAATTATATCAATTAAAGATTAAATACAATGTTTAATTTAATTTTCAAGTTTCTTACAAACATTATTTTATATTTGTCATGTCTTGAAAATCATCTTGTTATGTGCAATGAAATTGATTGTAGAAAACATGTGCAGGAACACTTAGCATGCCTCTAATTATGAGTAATGTATTATGTTTGATAATGATTTATTCAATCACTTTTTTTTGATAATCTGCATGTGTTTACAATCCTATACTTGCATGATTATGTAGTGTAATAACATAAATAATTAAAATGCATAAATAGATTACCTACAAAACATTGAATTGGTTATTACAATTCTTTGTCTTTCATACACTTGTTCTTTAGAGAAATGTGGTTTAAAATTAAAATGCTATGTTTGTAAAACAAGTGAATTCGGAGTCCTTAGTTACTAAACTAAAAAACACATAATAAATTACAAGGAGAACTCCATGAAGCACTACTCACCCTCCTGATAAGTCTTAATGAGCATTGTGAGGTTGAGCACCTTGGAAAGAATTGTAAGGTGTCTTGTAGCAAACAATTTATAATCCACTTCTCTTAGTATAGCGGACCACAAATAAAATTTGAAAATAATGCTAAAAAAAGTATAAAAGTCATCCCTCAAGCACTACTTTGCACCCTGATAAGTCTTAATAAGCATTGTGTGTATTGAGCACCTTGGTAGTTGTACTATTTATTCATGTGCATTGAAATATTGTGGAAGTAATATTATTTGTGTATTATAAATGTTATGTTATTCATTACATTTAAATATTGTGGAAGTAATATTATTTGTGTATTATAAATGTTATGTTATTCATTATATATGTCGTGTCTTTTGATTAATCCACTTGTATACTTTATCAAAATACTATTTGTACACATCATTATTTCTCATTAAACTTCTACTCATGAGAATTGGATCCTAATGCATACCTATACAATTATCTAAAATCTTAAGTAAATGCACTAGATAGCAAAGCATGACCGCTACCATGTTTATTTTTTACTTGAAATGCAAATTAGCTTACATTGTAGTTCTTATCTTTCTTTGATATTTTGAAATCATGCTTGCAAAAATTTCAATGAAATCACATCTCTTGGACTAAAATTTAAAACATCTTCTTATTAGTTTTAAAACTCATAATTTTTTATATGCTTTTATTTTCTACAAAGATGTTCATTTTTAAGAGTGTTTATTATACTTTCCGCTGTGATTACTACTTGCGCTTATTCATAACTACTTTTTAACAAGTGGTATTTAACAAGCTATATATTGCATCTCATTTTTTTCTCTACATAGAGAACATTAATTCTTCTTGCATACACTCACCTAATACCCTTTTTGATACTACAAAAAAGGGAGAAAAAATTGCATAAATTTAATAATTTAGGGGGAGTATATTAAAAAGTTTTCATAGGAAGCGTCTATGTAGGGGGAGTGTCTATAAGAGGTGAATTCATTATGGTATTGCTTGATCATGACTATTCTTTCAATAAGTTGTCCATAATCAATCTTAAAAGGTATACACTCATCCCTACCCACTTTTGCTAATAACAAAAGGGGGAGAATAAATTGAGAAATCTAGTGGAATAAATATTTAGGGGGAGTAAAATATATAGGGAACACTTATGTAGGGGGCCTTTGTATATGAAGAGTATGCCATCCTTTGTGCTTTAAATCTATCACGCTATAAACATGTTATTCATACATATCTTTGACTGCACTTATCTATAAACATAAATGTTCACTCACTAATTTCTTATATAGGTATTTGTTATTATCAAAAGGGGGAGATTGTTGGAGCTTGCGTTCCGCATCTCTTGGTTTGAGAATAACAAATACCATGATATATTTGATCCAGTCTTTTTGTGTGTTTATAGTGTCCAGGTTGTACAGGTTGAATGAGGAGACAAGTCCTTGTTCATGGGCATGATCCAAGAGTGTGTACACTTTAGAAAAAGCAAAAAGATGAGTTTTGTGTGCTGATCTTAAAATGACCACAACTTTTAATCCAGGAAGAGTTACGGAACGGTCCACCCCATTTCGGAGATGAGAATGACTCTATCTACAGTCTGGAAAAGTTTTTGATGGCAAAAATGAAGAGGAGCTATCGGATTCCTACATCTAGATGTCAGAATCCAACAATGAAAATGACGTCAACATGATGACGGGCATGTTCCGCACGATTTGCACGAAGAACAGTTATATCCACTGTCAGAATTCCGACATCGATGTCATTGAAGACATCTCCACGACCGTCAAATCTCATAGAAATGTTGCATTCATGGGATACGTGGCAGCCAGAGAAGATAACGCTGGCGGACGACATCTAGATATCGGATTCTGACAGCGAAAAATATAAATTGGTTCGTTTTTCTATGGAGAATAGTTTTTCCATCATCTGGAGTACCTATACCCGAGTGCATTCTGTATAGAGAGCTCTAGAACTCCAAGAACTCCCATTTTGGCAAGAACGTTCAAGAGGGAAGAAGAGACGGTCCGTGCGCAGTATCTCAGACAATCTTTGCAAGGATTCGAAGCCATCTTCAGAGCTTCATATTTAAGGAATTTCATATCTGAATTTCTATTTTGTATTTTATCTTATCATTTTGTAATAGGAGGAGAAAATATATGCCTTGTGCGTGGCATCTAAGTCCGTTTGTGGCTTAGGGGAAATCACTGCCTTGTGTATGGCGTCTAGGTCCTTGTGTGGCTTAGGAGGAAATCGCCGCCTTGCGCGTGGCGTCTAGGTCCTTGTGTGGCTTAGGAGTAAATCGCCGCCTTGTGTGCAGCGTCTAGATCATGGAGAGATCTTGAGGGAGGCTAGTAGCAAAATCTAGGAAGAGATACGCTATAGCCGACCGGTCCTTGGTTGAAGGACCGGTAAATTTAAAAGAAGTTTATTTTTATCATAGCCTTGATCTAAAGCTTTATTAAGATCAATAGTTCTTTGTATTCATCACTTGTGAAAATAAAATTTGATTTCCAATTTCCTCATGATTTTCTAAGTGATTATATTGGTTGTGTAAAAATCTACTTTTTCATCATTGCAAAATTATCTTAATATTTTAGAAAAATTTCAAAGTAAATATTAGCCCTTATTCACCCCCCCCCCCCTCCTAAGGGCGCCGCAAGATCCAACATATTCACATATCTCCCAGCCTAGACCTTTTGTATGCCCCAAAGAACACATAGGGTATCAGCATACTATATGGAAAGAACGCCTTTTAATTGTATTTGTCGAGCCTCCAGCTCACCGGACCATCCAGTCCTCCTTATATAATACCGAACCTACCGCTCGCAGGACTTAACCCATCCTTCCTTATGTAATACCGAGCCTACCGCTCGCGGGACTTAACCTGTCCTTCCTTATGCAATACCGAGCCTACCACTCGCTGGACTTAACCCATCCTTCCTTATGTAATACCGAACCTACCGCTCGTAGGACTTAACCCATCCTTTCTTATGCAATACCGAGCCTACCGCTCACAGCACTTAACCCGTCCTTCCATATGTAACACTGAGCCTACCTCCCGCAGGACTTAACTTATCCTTCCTTATGTAATACCGATCCGGTTAAAATTTTGAGAGGCGAGGAATGAAGTAATAAAGTGGAACACTTCAACACAATCTACAAGTATGGCAATCAATGACAATGGGAAGACGGAATAGTGCTCTTGTATTAACTATCTCTTTACAGCTTGAGATATACATGGCGAGACATGATTTATATGAATCACAAAGGAGAGAAGCACGAGACAAAAAACAAGCTGCCAACAAACTGCCAAAGCAGTGATCACCAGACCGCTCAAACAGCCAGACCGCACGGCAATCACTGAGACCGTGCGAACAGAGCAATCTTGATGACCTGCGAACTGTCAGACCGCAACCACAGACCGCACAACCCGCAACCTTATTCAACTGCTGAAAATAACAACCTATCCGCACTTAGAGACCACCTGACCACAAGGTCGCTTGATCATAGAAGCTTCAGCGAACACACAAGAACTGAACTACATGATTTCCAGACTGTAACTCCTGATCGCCTAACCGCTAGATCGCCTGATCCATGAGTTCGCTGCAACCAGTCAAGGAACTAACATAGCCACACCAGACCGCCCGACCTGAAACAAGACTGACAAAGTCAAACTGCGCAAAAATAGCCTGAGCTACGAGTTCAATAGTTCTGAATCTTGCCCCCTTGTTGTTCTATTTGCTTCAGGTTCTGCACCCCTATTTATAGGCAACCCAATGGATGTCGTCACCGCCCCAAGGAATACAAACACCTCCTTATTAAGCCGCACGGTAACCAAACAAACCACCCGGTCTCAAAATAAGAACAATCCTACTTGAGCAATCCTGACCGACCAGAACAAGTCCTCAGAACAACCCGCGCAAACCGCGCGGTCATCTGCAGTCTCCCAAAGAACAGACCGCCCGACTTCACTTCCCTTCCACTTCAAAAATTCAACACTCCCCCTTGAAGTGGGAAGTGGAAGTCATCCCAAGCAGACCCCTCAACCGTGTGAATGGTCCCTTCGACAACGGCTTCGTAAAGATGTCTGTGACATTATCCTTGCTCTGCACATGCTCAACCATAAGAGATCCCTCCAACACCTTCTCCGGAATGAAATGATGTTGAATCTCTATATGCTTGGTCCGTGCATGACAAACTGGATTGTTCACCAGTTTGAGGGCACTCTCATTGTCACCCCATAGCAAAGTAGGATCTCGCACCTCCCTATGAATGTCCTCCTCAAGCCTCCTAAGCCAGATGGCTTCCTGAGCTGCCAAATCTGAAGATTTTTACTCCACTTTCGTGGTAGAGACAGACACAGAATCCTGCTTCTTGCTGCACCACGATATAGCCGTAGAGCCTGTCATACAGACATATCCAGAAGTCGATCTCCAATCATCTGAATCTCCTCCATAATCAGTATCCATGTATCCATGCAAGCAAAAGCCCGAGTCCTTCCCATAGAAGAGACTCAAATCAGAGGTGGTCTTGACATACTTCAAAATGCTCCTCGCTGCCATTAGATGAGGTTTCTGCGGCTCTGCCATATACCAACTCACCCCGCCAACCGCATAAGAAATATCCGGCCTCGTGATCATCAAATATATTAGACTTCTGACCAAAGCCCAGAAAACCAAAGGATCAGAAAGAACCTTTCCCTCATCACGTCGATGATGAACACCAACCTCTAGTGGAGTAGAGATGCTCTTCCCACCTTCCATGCTGAATCGCTTCACAATTCGATCTGCATAGCCTTTCTGGGATACAAGCAAACCGCCCTCTTTCCTCTCCACTTCGAGTACAAGGAAATGGTGGAGCTCACCTAAGTCCTTCATCTCAAATCTGATAGCTAGCTCAGCTCGAAGCCTAGCTACCTCCATCACAAAATTTCCCATGACGATCATATCGTCAATGTATAACAGCACCAAGACCTGAAGCTCCCCCGTCTTCTTTACGAACAAGCTTGAATCAGAATCAGAAGAAAAATAATCGCACAACTGGAGATATTCTGATATCTTGCCATACCACGCCTGAGACGCCTGCTTCAAGCCATAAAGAGATTTTTTGAGCATGCACACATGTCTTGGATGATCTTCAGAAACATACCCAGGTGGCTGATCCATGAAGATGTCTTTGTCTATCTCACCGTAAAGAAAAGCATTCTTCACATCGAGTTGCCATATCTTCCACCCTTGGCAAGCTGCCAATGCGATCACCACCCGAACTGAAGTCATCTTAGAAACAGGGCTGAAGGTTTCTTCATAATCCTCCCCATACTTCTGAGAGAACCCTCGAGCTACAAGGCAAGCCTTATACTGCTCGATACTGCCATCATCCTTCTTCTTCAACTTGAAAACCCACTTGCAAGTCACTGGAGTAACACCCTCAACCTTAGGCACCAAGTCCCAAGTCTCATTCTTCCTGAGGGCAGCCATCTCTTCATTCATGGCCTCTTCCCACTCCTTGACTCCAATGTCATTTTCAAAACAAGATGGCTCTCTCTCATCTAGTGGACCTGCGAAGAAACATGAGACAGAGCTCATCAACATTCCCCTTGTATACTGATCTGGTGGAATAATGGTCCTCTTGGACCTCCTCAGAGTTTTACTCTGATCCACCTCTTCAGCTACTTATTCTGAACTAGCTCTCCTTTCAGGCATACTTGGAGCATTTCCCCCTGCTTCCAGAACCTGAAGCACCTGACCTAGAGCTAGAAGCACCTGGAACACCTGGAGAAACAAGTAACTCCACAAGAACCTCCTTAGTAGCTTCTTCAAGTCCACCATCTGACCTGCTTTCTTATAACTCAACAGAAGAGCTACCCTGGTATGATGTCACTCATCAAATACCACATCACTTGAGACCACAGCTCTCCGTGTCTCTGGATCCATGCATCTCCACCCTTTCTTTCGGTCATCATAACTGACGAAGACTAGATTCCTTGCTTTCACATCTAGCTTCGTTCTATGGTCATCAGGAACATGCACGTAGCAGGTAGATCTGAACACTCAAAGGTGTTCCACCAAAGGCTTTATTTTGAACATCAACTCATGAGGGGTCTTCATGTTGATTGGACTAAGAGGCATTTGATTGATGACATAAGTTGCACAACACATTCCTTCTACCAGAAGGACTTTGGAATACTCTTGGCATGAATCCAACATTTGCAGGTCTCAGTCAGATCAAGGATCTTCCGCTCTGCAACACTGTTCTGTTGTGGAGTGTGAGCACAAGAGAGCTCTCTCCGAATGCCATGCTTCCTGCAGAAGTTAAAGAACGCACTGGAAGTAAACTCCCCTCCATTGTCTGTTCTGAACTTCTTGATCCGCAGGTTAAGCCGACCTTCCACTAGCTCCTTGAACTCCACAAACTTTTCAAAGGCTTCCGGCTTCTCCTTCAGAAAATATACCCAAGTATATCTAGTGAAGTCATCAATCAAGACTAGCATATACATGCTACCTCCAAGACTGACAGTTGCAGTAGGTCCAAACAGATCACCATGAATACACTCCAATGGTGCTTTGCATCTGCTTTGTGATTTGTCGAATGGAAGTCAATGAGCCTTACCATATTGACGACATGCACAAACACGGCCTTCACTGAAAGATTACAAACTATGCAGACCTCTTACAAGGCCTCTCCCCGCCATAGCTTTCAACTTATCTATGCCAACATGTCCAAGTCTTTCATGCCAGATAACATCATTATCATTAGTCCTCATCTTATCAACATAGGAACTTGTAGAAAACACAAACAAGTCCTTCACCCTTCTTCCTACATGAGTGACTTCAGCCTTCACCGCTGACACATTTCGAAGAAACTTCACTTCTGTTGGACCAAACAGAACGTGATATCCAGCATCAACAACATTGGTCACCGAGAAGAGGTTTTTCTTCATCCCCGGAACATGATAGACACTCTTCAACGTAAGAGGACTTCTATCTTCGTTCAAAGAAACAATACCCTCCTTTTCTACTGCATGAATAGTATCGTCAACAGTAATGATAACATCATTACCTGAGTATTCTTGCAACGAAGAGAACTTCGACTCGTCTCCGGTAAGGTGATGACCACAACCTGAGTCCACAATCCAATCATCTTGATAGTTGATGGAAGCCAATTCCCGAACACAAGTTCCCTTCATGAAAGCACCTCCACCACCCTAACTACCTTCAGCATTGGAACCAGTCTCCTCTTTACCTGCAGTATGCCCTGGCTGAAGATTGACCTTGCAATCTCTTTTAAAGTGGCCAAGCTTATTGCACCTGAAGCATCTTGGTCCTTCCTTCTTCTTCCCATCACGCTTAGGAGCATAGCTCCTCTCCTACTGATATGAAGTAGATGGACAATCATCTCCAGATGTCTTCTTCTTCTTTTCCCAACGCTTCTTCTTTCCAGAATAGAGAACCTCACTTTCTCCCCCAGAGACAGACATCCCCGCCATCTGCATAGCCAAACTCTCTTGCGAAGCAAGCAAGTTTTCCAGCTCCAGCAACGATGGCTGATTGGCCTAGCCTTGAACAGAAGTGACAAAGGCCACATACTCCCTCCGCAAGCCGCGGATTATGTGCCTCTTCAACCTTGCTTCTGAAATAGGTTCATCCGGGTCCAAAGCTGATATCTCCGCGCACAGGCTCTTCATCTTCAAGAAGAAAGTTGTAATGGACAAGTCCCCTTGAGTTGCTTTCGCCAACTCATTTTTCAAGAAATTGTAGCCAAGCTACGTTCTTCTTGTTGAACATGCCATCCAAGGCTGTCCAAATCTCAGCAGCTGACCTATATCCAATTATGTGGTCAAACAACTCCGGAATGATAGCACGCTTGAGAGTGAACTCCGCCTTAGCATTTGTTCTCTTCCAAGCCTTCACTTGCTCAGCATTCCCCTCAGCAGAAACAACAACTTGTCTTGCTTCTACTCCTACTACCTCCCATAAGTCCTCGCCAAGCAGATAGCTCTCCATGCACTACTTCCACTTCTTAAAGTTAGTCTGCGTAAGGAGCTCAATATCAAGTCCTCTAGCATATCCTCCTTCCATTGCTATCACACTGATTGACAAATGACTTACAGAAACCCAAGCAGAAGACAAAGATGATTACTGCTCAGAAACCTACCTCTGATACCATGTTAAAATTTTGAGAGGCATGGAATGAAGTAATAAAGCGGAACACTTCAACACAATCCACAAGTATGGAAATCAATGACAATGGGAAGACAGAATAGTGATCTTGTATTAACTATCTCTTTACAGCTCAAGACATACATGGTGAGACATGATTTATAAGAATCACAAAGGAGAGAAGCACAAGACAAAAAAATAATCCGCCAGCGAACTGCCAAAGCAATGATCACCAGACCGCTCGAACAGACAGACCGCACGGCTATCCCTGAGACCGCGCAAACAGAGCAAGCTTGATGACATGCGAACTGTCAGACCGCAACCACATACCGCACAACCAGCTGCCTTATTCAACTGCTGAAAACAACAACCTGTCCGCACTTCGAGACCACCTAACCGCAAGGTCGCTTGATCATAGAAGCTTCAGCGAACACATAAGAACTGAACTGCACTATTGCCAAACTGTAACTCATGATCGCCTAACCGCTAGGTCTCCTGATCACTGAGTTCGCTCCAACCAGTCAAGGAACTAACACAGCCACACCAGACCGCCCGAACTGAAACGAGACTGACAAAGTCAAACCGCTACAAAGACCGCCTGAGCTGTGAGTTCAACAGTTCTGAATCTTGCCCCCTTATTGTTCTATTTGCTTTGGGTTCTGCGCCCCTATTTATAGGCAAGCCAACGGATGTCGTCACCTCCCCAAGGAATACAGACACCTCCTTATTAAGCCGCACGGTTACCAAACAAACCGCCCGGTCTCAAAATAAGAACAATCCTACTTGAGCAATCCTGACCGACCAGAATAAGTCGTCAGAACAACCCGCGCAAACCGCGCAGTCATCTGCGGTCTCCCAAAGAACAGACCGCCCGACTTCACTTCCCTTCCACTTCAAAAATTCAACAGATTCTACCGCTCGCAGTACTTAACCCTTCCTCCCTTATGTAATACCAAGCCTACCGCTTGCAGGACTTAACCTGTCCTTCCTAATGTAATACCGAGCCTACCGCTCGCAGGACTTAACCCGTCCTTTCTTTTGTAATACCGAGCCAACCGCTCGCTGGACTTAACCCATCCTTCCTTATATAATACCGAGCCTACCGCTCGCAGGACTTAACCCATCCTTCCTTATGCAATACCGAGCCTACCGCTCGCAGGACATAACCTGTCCTTCCTTATGTAATATCGAGCCTACCACTCGCAGGACTTAACCCGTCCTTCCTTATGTAATATTGAGCCTACCGCTCGCAGGACTTAACATTTCCTTCCTTATGTAATACTAAGTCTACCGCTCGTAGGACTTACCCCGTCCTTCCTTATGCAATACCAAGCCTACCGCTCGCAGAACTTAACTTGTCCTTCCTTATGTAATACCGAGCCTACCGCTCGCAGGACTTAACCCGTCCTTCCTTATATAATACCGAGCCTACTGCCCGCAGGACTTAACCCATCCTTTCTTATGTAATACTGAGCCTACCACTAGCAGGACTTAACCCATCCTTTCTTATGTAATACCAATCCTACCGCTCGTAGGAATTAACCCGTCCTTCCTTATACCAATCCGTCTCATATTTGGGAAGGGGATTTTCTTATCCAGTTCTCCTACTTAAACTAATCTTGTTTATTGTTTAGTTAAACTTAGAAGTTTTAGGGTTAACCTTGGACTTCCCAAGGGCTACCCGGTGAAGGGCTCGCAGCGGTACTAGGGAATTCAATGGGTTGAAGCCCAAATCCAACTTTCCAGGGTATTTACTCTTGCTGGTGGCTATCCATTCTTTTATACCCGCCTCCTCTCTAATTACTCTAGAATCCTAAGGTGGATTACAATAGACCATACATATGAGCATCAATGTTCAATTGAACATCGAACCTTATCTTTCTTAGTGGCCGAACATGTAAGATCTCTTTTCTCAAAACCCGTTCGGGTACATGAAAACTCGAACCTCTCCCGCATCGCACGATAGAGGTGGATCTTCGCCCAGAATCGCTGCCTTGCGGTGTCACCAACACTCGGGTTGGATAACCCCGCTCAGCACCGACTCTGCCGGCTATACGGTCATAAGTAAATATATGCCAAAAATAAGTACAGAGGTAAAGGCATGTCCACATGTCACAACATCATATAGAAATATAATGAAACAGAAACGTCCAAAAAGAGACAGTACAAGCAAAAGGGGCTTAAGCCCGATACATATCCAAAATGAGTACTCTCTCTCTCTACAACATGCGGAAACTACAAACTCTCAAAGCTGAAAGCTAACTGTCTAGTCATCAACCTGTGGCGTCGTGGTAGTGCGCTGCATCCGATGCTCAGGTCCTGCCATCTCGTCCAGCTGCGCGCGGGACAACTCCATCTCCTCGGACTCCTGTTACGGCCACATCCGACCGTTAGTCATAAAGACTAAGTCGTTTTGTCCTCGCCTCCCTCCACGACTCCTAGGTACCGAGCGGGAGGAAGAAGCGGAGGACAACAAGGGGTAAACAAGGAAAGAGGTGGCATGGCACTATTCTAGCAAGTAAAGGTAAGGCGGAAAAACTAGCTAGCAGTATAGTGCAAATAAATGACAGTAAAGTAGAGCATGAAGTAAACAGTAATAGAAAATATGCGGTGCGGTAAGTAAAACTAATCTACCATCACAGATTCGTACCTTAATTTATATGAACGCCCATACGACATATAAGTTAAGATGTCCAGGTAACCCATCATATAAAAGAGCCCATACTAATTTATATGATGGGGGTATGCTAATGTGTATGTTATGATATGCTATGCTTATGATGATTTAATGTGTTTATGCAATGTGACTCACCCACACGACTCTATGCGCACAGACCTTTATAGTTCCCACTTTGTTAGAAAGGAAGCCAACCTTTCGGGGACCGACCGTCGTGGCTCACGGTGGCAGTGGATCGGGCAATCCACATCCTAGGCGGCTATGCTCACTACCAAGCCTAGACCTCACGTACGCCTCAATGCTAAGAACACAACAGCGGAGCTCCTGCGTACTCTTGCTGGAATCCACCAGACTTTAAGGTCGGGGTGGGTTATTAGGGATTATCCTCCAGACTGCGGTACTCAAATTTACCGGCCCTCTAAACCTCACCCTCACCTGAGTCAACGTACTATCGTCGGTGACACGACTAGCCTAGTACTGAAGACTCGCCACTAATTTATAAGTGACAGGTGACACCAAGTCCACCCGAGCCTCCGGCTCAGGGGCTATCACATAAGTTGCTCCAACACATCTCCTTCCCGAAGGAGATCCATACTAGCTTGTTGACCTAATTAGGCTTCTCTTGCTTACAATTAAGTTAGTATTATGTTTTATGCGAATCTTGGACTTCCCGCGGTATACCCCGTAAAGGAGCCCCCAACGGTACTAAGGATTCAATGGGCTCAACCCCACCATCCTCTTTCTCAAGACAATTACTTTAGTTGGTGATTAACATTTAGTTCACCCCTCATTATTTAATATAATTAAAGTGACTTAGCTCAACACCCGTCCCACCCAATTGGGTTGGACGTACCTCCACACCTCATGTACTAATCCCTAGCACAATCTCACTATCAACCCTAGGCTTGACCCTCCTTGAATCATTGTGAGCTATAACTCAATTACTAAATGAACATAACTTCCAAACACTACTTAGGGGTCTGAATTGTCTAAAATTCAAAATTTTGTTTTTACTAATCGCAGACCACTAGGTTGAACTAACCTCAAACCCCATAAGAGGATCCTTTTAAAAACTCATCACCAGGATATGGTATAATTATACTATACTCCCACTGACCTTAATAAGGTGTGTTCCAATTTCCATAATTTTCCATATTAATTTGGTATTTATTATTAATTAAAGAGGTTAAGGCCTTAAGTCAAATTACACATGATCTATCCTCAAAATGCTTCTACATGATACCTTAAAATTATCAGTAAGGTAATATTCCATAACAAGGTGGTTTACTGAGTTTCATGACCCTAGGATGTCATGTGGCATACTAAATCCTCATAGCTGTATAATTACCAAAATGCCACTATAATTAGGAAAAATAATATTTCACATCTGAAAATTCTATAAAAATTACCAAGAGTTCAAATGAAAGTCTAGAGTCCTCTGCCAAATATTTATATCATTACCATATGATTTGACTAATTAAAATGATTTAACATTCAAGTGTAGTAAATACCAATTTCTACATAATGTATATGAAATACAAATCCACAGGCTTCCAAATAATTATCATGGGCATATATAAACAAAATATGATAGATAACCAAGTTTCATAATTTTGCCCAATGATTTGACATTTTTCATAATTAAATTCCTCTAGGCTAGTAAGTACTTAAAAATTCCTCCACAAGAAATAACACTTCAATAAATCCAACTAAAATTACCATAGCCTATTTTCAACCCAATTCAGCCACTGTTAAAATATCATAACCATACAAGGTCATCTGACCATGCATTTTATTTATTTGAGGAAATAGTGGCAATTTCATTTAATAAGGGAAAAAACATAAATGACTCTAAGTATTCCCAATAAATTATCTAAGAGATTGCATGCTCCTAAAAACATGTCTACCAAGTTCTGAGCCAAGAAAAGCACATTTGGTCTTATGTCCTTCACAAACCCTAAATTGCAACCCTAAGGGTTTACCCTTAGGGTTTTAGGACACCTCACCCTAATGGCTTCAAATGCTCCATTAGGGGGTGTCAAATGCATTTATATATCATTACCTACATAATCATCATGATGGGAGGAGGCCAACCCACTCAACTCCCAAAATAGCCTAAACCCTAATTTGACCCTTAAGGGCCCTCATTAGGGTTTCCCATTTTGCAAATCAAATCAACTCCAAATGGAGTGAAAATATAGGCAGGCACTACTCATGTACTAAAGAGCATGCCACCAAAATTTGGAGCCATTTGGACTTCATATGCTCCAAAAATCAACATTATTTAAATATCTTAATTTCCACAAAACTATAGGTAAAAGTGCCCATCAAGGGCTGATCTTTGGACAGAGGGTGCCCCTAAGGTATACCTACCCATGGTTAAAATCTCAGCTTCAAATCGTGAGAGATCTATGCTAGATAATTATTTTAGTGGGTTGTCCTAGTGTAGGACCAGTCTTAGTAAAACAGCTCCCCAGGGAGCTGTGGGTCACCAAATGATCTGAACTTAAGCCCTAATGAAAGCTAAGGTCAAGGCCTACAACTTTCATGTTGGGCACGTTTGCTAATTCAGCCATTAAGTGCCCCTAATTAATTTTAGAAGTGACTGGATAATAAAGGGCAGAAATTCCAAGAGAATGCATTAAATTAAATAAAGAAAATACGCGCGCACGCATCTTGACGCAGATCTCACGGCCCGGGGATCGTCTTCCTCCTCCAGCCAACGGCTGAGATCGAGTCGTGCTGGGCGAGATTGCGATCGGGATTGCCGGCGATCCAACCACCACCACCGCCGGCCAACACCACCGACACCTTCGTGGTTGTCGGGGCTACCATTTACCGGCGACTGGCAGCCGGAGGCGGCGGTTCCCGGCGATCCCAAGCTTCCCATTTTGAGCGAAAAAGCTTGATTTCGGGGAATGGATTCGGGCTCAATTGAGCCCGATCCTTCTTCAATTTGTTAGAGAAAGCTAGCATGGGGGGAGAGGAGGAGAAACGAACCGTGATTGGGGCATGGCGGCGGCTCCGGCGGCGGTTCACCATGGTTAAGCCTTTATCCGGCAAGCCTGCTCCCGACTTCGATTCTCTGGCTATGGCCTTGCTCCAGGTGTCGTTCCCGACTGCTCTCTCCCTTCTAAAGCTGATGGTGTGGCTGTAATGAGGTGGGGAGGCTTCTATAGCTTGATTTGAATTCAAGCTCCTCTCGGGTTGCTCCTTGCTTCCACCCTCCTGCACCCCTGCCCCTGCTGGCCTTCTGGTCTCCTCCTATTTCTTAGAAATCAAGGGTGGAGTGCTCAACATTGATTGGAGGAGGAGTGTTAGAGGGGGATTACTTTTCACCTTTATCTTTTGCTTTTTAATCACTTTTGTCCCTCCCCCCCCCCCTCTCATTTGGTTAATTAAACCCATGGTTTGGGCTTGGTCCAAGGTTTATAAGGGCATGTCCTAAGTCCATGAATAATGATTAATGGATGGGTGTTGGGTTCCACTCAATTTAGGCTTAGAATTCACCTTAAAGAGCAATGTCGACCATGGTTGACTTTGGTCAACAAGGTGAGTGGGTTGACCCCACATGGGGGTCATGGGTCCCTTGACATCACCAATCATTGGTTGGTCCATGGTGGGGCCCCAATTAGTTTAATTTAGTCAAAGGGTGCAGATTTGACCAAAATTAGGTAAAGTTTGACTTTGGTCAATTTCATGCAATTGGGTCCCACCCAAGTGCAATTTCCATCCTATTGGACTCCCTTAGTGGTTAGGGCAACAAATGTGAGGTCAATTTGAACAATTTAGGGTCAATTGACCAAGTTGAGGGGCTTAGGGCTAGGTTGGTTTTTGAGCTTTGGTGTGCACTTAGCCATTTCTACCCTAGCCTAAGGCCCTTGTGGCCACTCATCTCACCACTATGCCCTAACATTTCCAAAGGGTCTAGTAGGATTTGGGATGTTACTGAACATTTTTGTGTGTCATCACTAAATACCTACTTAAGGTCCCAATTCATACATCCATGAAACTTATACTTGCTGACGGGTCATTCCTTACATCTCCTATCATGTCATTGTCAATTCTCGAATTGATAGTTTTACTAAATGCACCCTAACCCCTCCAGCTAGTATATGCCCGTAATGGTTAACCCTTCAATCAATCTATGCATATACAAAAATAGTAAGTTACTAATTCTAGTTGTGGTGACCAGATGGGTCTAAACCAAATATTTCATATTTGATATTCGCAAACCAATTTACCCTCAAGTGAAACCGCATGTCTTAAAGGGGTGACTATATGATCTCTCATCTAATATGTTCCCAATCTAGTTCCAGGTGTTATATGGATATCATAATTCAGATTTCTATTTTTCCATATAACAAAATCATATATGGGCCCATTTAAATGATTCTTATAATTCCGAGAATGACTGGATTGGAACATGATATACATTTTGTCACATGCAATTAATTCCATGAACAAATTCTAGATGTTCATATTGATATCACAAGTCTATATACAAATTCCTAGAACATTCCAGCATCAATATTTCAAGATATCTCTTTTTCAAAATATAATCCAAAGTTCTACTTGTGAAGGAAGTATGATGACTTCTCAATAAATAATTCTATCAAAATTTCCAGAGGTTCATATTGCAATCAAAAGTCTATGTACAAATTTCTATAGCATTCCAGTGTCAATAATTCAAGATATAAATTTCTCAAGTTATAACTCGAAGTTCTACATTGTGAAGAAGTATGATGTCTTTCCAATAAATAATTCTAACATAATTTCCAGAGGTTCATATTGCTATCAAAAGTCTATGTACAAATTTCTATAGTATTCCATTGTTAATAATTCAAGACATAAATTTCTCAAGTTATAACTCTAAGTTCTACATTGTGAAGGAAGTATGATGTCTTCCCAATAAATAATTCCAACAAAATTTCCAGAGGTTCAAATTACTATCAAAAGACTATGTACAAATTTCTATAGCATTCCAGTGTCAATAATTCAAGATATAAATTTCTTAAGTTATAACTCCAAGTTCTACATTGTGAAGGAAGTATGATGTCTTCCCAATAAATAATTCTAACAAAATTTCTAGAAATTCATATTGCTATCAAAAGTCTATGTACAAATTTATATAGCATTCCAGTGTCAATAATTCAAGATATAGATTTCTCAAGTTATAACTCCAAGTTCTACATTGTGAAGGAAGTATGATGTCTTCCCAATAAATAATTCAAACAAAATTCCATAAGGTGTTATATCACTTTTCTAAGTGAATACCAGAATCCCATGAAATTTCAGAAAGCTTTGACCCTAATGATACTTATTTAAGGCCTATGTGATAAAATCACATAAAACCTAATTTCCTAGGGAAATCAACCCAAAGGTTCATGATTTTCTCTAAGGGGTATCTTCTCATAATCCTAAGTGTATGTTTTAAGTTTCATGAGAATTGACCAAGGGAATACCCTTCAATTCTCAAAACATTATTGCTTAAATACCATATTGAACACCTTTTAACACCTAGACTTTTGGCATGTGAATTTCCTTCACATACAAAAGTCCTATTGGGCTCAACCTTAAATTAGGGCATAATCCTGATCTTATTATCATGTCATCCCAGTTATAGTTCAAAATGAGTGGGTTTGACTCTAAAATTTTGATCTATAAATTTGTGTTATTAGCACACCAAGACTTTCCACTTAACATAAAAAGTTGGATTCCCACCAATGCAAGACCCATCTGGTCTCAAATTTCAACCAAAGGTTAATAGTGGCCTACCTCATTACCCATCAAAATTTGGGCTCATTTGGTGTGATCTAAACATGTGTGTCGCAAATACATGCTATAACAAATATCTACAAAAACCATGGGAAAATGTTCCCCAATATCACTCATTTTTGGGGAGAGGGTGCACATAGGTATAGTAAAACAATGTTAGAAATTTCAGGTTCATTCTCCCAAGGATTTGAGAAAAATTCACAAAATACCCTAAATGTGACCTAGGCACATTTACCTTAAGGACCTATACATTCAAATGAATTTTCCCATGCATGCACATATCCAAAAGCTCAGAAATTTTTATCAGAGGCCAACTATGCCCTAAAGTGACACTCACCAAAAATCTGGTGTCATTTGGGTTCATTAGGCATTTATTTAATCCATACATGTAATATTAAATAATTACAAAAACTTTAGGAAAATATTTCATAAAAATTCCCAAATTTGGGCATGGGATGTGTTTTGGTATAGACCATGCATGTTCCAAAAACCAGCTCATTTGGATAAGCCAAATGATGGGGGCACTCAATTTAGTGCTTACGGTTCACTTTGTACGCCCTTCACCAAAATGAGTGCCGAGGGAGCTACAGAACTCCAAATGTCGCAAAACCAGTGGAAAATGAAAGTTAACACATAGCACTACAAATTTCATATTGACAACTTCTTCTGAGTTTGGGGTCTAAAGGGGCTAAAAATCAATAGTCTGTAGAGTAAATGTGACATAATAAAATGAGCATATTAAATTATTATTACTATTTAATACTTAGAAAAAAACAAAGTACTGTTCATCTTCCCCATTAGCCCGAAATTTGACAGATTTCTGGGCCATTTTTGGATCCAAAATCCGGCCACCACTCTTGATCTCCGGCCAAACCCTCAATAGGGAAGCTTCACATGAGTGGGGGCTTTCAATTGTTGGTGGTCACATGGCCGGGGGTGGACAGAGTTGCTCCCCCACCATCACCATTTTTTGGGCTAAAAGCTTGAAAGTAAACTATGGTATCTCCCTCATTTCTCAATGAAATTCAAAAAGAAAAGAACTAAGATCTAGCACTAGGGGAGAGGAGAAGGAATCCATGACTAAATTTGAGCTTTGAGCCTTGTTCCTCAGGTTGCCATGGCTGACCATCCAACCTCCACGCCTTGCCTAATCTCCCTATCCAGAGCACGATTTTCCTCCCTAGGTGGGTCTTCTTCTTCTCTCAGAGTTCTAAAGGTGATAGGAGGTCTAATTGGGGCTGAGAGGGGTTTTTAAGGAGATGTCATTAAGTGGGGATTTGGCCACATGAAGGATTTCAAAATTGGTCACCACCTGACCTAATTTCAGCATGCATTCAAAGGGGAATTACTAAAGGAGGTGAGAGGAGGCCTTGGGAGTGGCTAATTTGGCCATGTGGAGCTTCATGCATGCAAAATCATTTTGTCCCATTCCCAAATTGGGGGAAATCCCAATTTTAGCCTTGCATGTTCCAATTTTTTAGAAATTTGAGGGTAGAGAAGGTAAATAGGCTAGCGGGCTTCAGTTTGGTCTCAATTTGAGGGTTTTAGCCCATGTGAATTGGGTTTAATTTCTCTGGAGCCCAATTTAAGCCTATCTGACTCAGTGTTAACTTTTGAGTTGACTCGGTCAACTGATGAGTGGGCTGGCCACACATGATGGTCATGGGTCTATGTGCACCATTAATGATGGATTGGGCAATGGTGCAGCCCATATTGTGTCAATTGAACCTATATAGGCTAATTTGAGCTAGTTTGACCCAAAGTTGACTTTGGTCAAAATCATGAATTTTGTTGAACCCCATGGGTCAATAATGACCTAATGACCTCCCTTAGTGGCTTCGAGAGTTTGGGTCTGATCAATTTGATCATTTGAATCCTAATTGACCCTTAATAGGGATGGTTGACTTATTTCAAGCTAGAGTTGACTTTGGTCAAAATGACCAATTTAGGTGACCCCAATTGGACCTTAATGACCCTAGGGACTCCCTAAGGTGGTTAGGGATGTCATGGTGTGGTCAACTTGTCATTTTGGGACCCTTTTAGCTAACCCTGGGTTAGATTGCCAAAAATGGTTGTTAGCACCCCCAAGGTGGGTTTTGGTCAATTTGACCACTTGAGTTGGCCCTAAGGGGCCTTAATGAGCCAAGGGATTCCCTAATGGGTTTAGGTGGCCCTAGTGAGTTCAACATATCATTTAGAGGTCTACTAGGCAAACCCTAGGTGGGTGGCCAAAAGTGGTTATTTGCAAACCATGGTGATTTTTACCTATTCACATTGGTTCTTATGCCCATTTTGGTCTCTTAGAGCAATGTCATGACCTTGTCATGACCAAAATGCATCTTAGGGGTCTAGTTGTTCTGGGGATGTTACAAATCCCAATAAATGAAGAAATAATTTTGCCCCCAAAATTTAGGTTATGTTTGCTGGAGCTAGAGTTCAGAATCTACTCAGAAGATTTATTAGTTTTTATGCAACATGACTCCCAATTAACATTATAAATGGTTAGATCAATTCCACATCGCCTCATCCTCAATTCTATCCTAAGTGCACTTTTTTTACACCTCGTTATGTTCGTAATCAAGATCTTCTACCTGAGGTTTCTTAAATAATCCCCAATTTGATGAAGATATACATAATGGAGGGAAGACATAGATTGATGTGAACTTACACATTCACAAGGCGAGTGCATAACTCAATCGAGCCTTATAATCTATAGAATGATGTCTTCGTAAGTATAAAGTTCTCGATCTGGAGGGTATATCGTCAAGTTTACTGGCAATATTTTCAATACCAACTGTAATAACACTTTGGATCTAAACTCTCCTGTGGTTCAAAATCATTGTACGCGTGATGTAAGTACTCTTATTTGTTAGGTGTTTGCAATTAGAATCTGATCTACCTTCCAAGATCATGATATGTTTATAGCTTATGTGTTATTGGTTCTTTGAATTTCAAGACATTGTCATCCATTTAACATTTTATGTCACGACCAATCACGCTTCTAGAATTTGAGATGATATATGTAAATTTAAATATGACCATGGTCGTTACTGAATTCGAGGCTACTCCAGAGTTGATCAAGCTTAGTTCCAGTATTCAAATTCATGTGGTTCATCAATTCCAAAGCTTAGAAAATTCATATATTGTAAATCCCTCAAGATTACTTCTTGAATTGTATATAATCACGTTAATTACCTGCAATCACAAATCCTGGTTTTATCCTAAATCCAAGTGCTATTGAAGGTCAATTCTACAGTCGTCATTTTGTTAAATGCAGACCAAGTTCAAATATTACATAATGTTGGGTTTTCTATACATCATATGTAGATAGCATATCACATATGCGCATCAGAAATAAAGAACAAGAACAACCCTAAACAGTTCAAGGAACTTGCGATTTCATGAATCTTGAAATACGAAAGGGCAACACAATGAAGTACCTTTAGGGGATTGAGTCAACACTCAACCAAGATGCTCCAAGAAGAAATCTCAAAGACAACCTCTGAGTCTCAAGCGCTGAAATCGATCGGCGCCTCTACGAAAGTCCACACGAGTGTTGAAGAACACTATCTTCTTGTCTCACAAGAACTAGGTCAGAGAAGAAGAATCCTCAACGTCTCCTACAGACTGCTAGGTCCAACGACAGGGAGAGGAGGCGGTGGGATCGACCGGTCAGAACTCTTCCGTCAAAACTTTGCGGAACTCTTCCGTCGCTTTCTCTGATTCCTACTCAAAAGGGATCGCACGCCTAGGGCATAAGTAAACCGTGATCTATTTATATCCCAGGGAGAGAGAGGCTATCCACACACCCACGACCAGAAATGGAGTAAACAAAATTCGTCGAGTGATCATGAATTCGTTGAGTAAACACATAATTCGTCGAGTGATCATGAATTCGTCGAGTCATGAATTCGTCGAGTCATGAATTCGTCGAGACACCATGAATTCGTCGAGCCATGAATTCGTCGAATCAATATGGATTCGTCGATTCAACATGGATTCGTTGAGTCATGAATTCGTCGGGTTCATCAGGTCAACATGGATTCGTCGAGTCAACATGGATTCGAACATTCGACGAACTGAGGTAAGAGTCGTCGAGACATTCTCGATGACTCATCTCGAAAACTTGCCAACACGCTCCATACAATATTCACAATACCTATGGAGCATCCAGTTGACTCGACCCAACTCCAATAAGTCGTAGGATTGGTCCTTCACTCATATCCAATATGAGTAAGGCAAACACAATTCTTCCTCCAACTTCTCCAAACACTCTTGTGTGTGACCCCATAGGCTCATATCGCGTTGTCAGCGAGACTAAATGCTTGATTGCTTTGAGATCACTTTGAAAAAATCAACAGTCTCCCACTTGATCATAAAGTATCAACAAAAGTCTCACAAACAATGAGCGGCATCTAGCAATACATCATTGTTACCCAAGCAATAAGAGTTCATAACTCAATAAGCCTGTCTAGACCAATGTACTAGTGCTATCATGTCCCTTTGTCCCTTACTTCCGGATAGAACTAGAGGCATGGACCGTGTCACCCTCATAATTGTTCAATCCTAGTTTCCTGATCTAGAATAGACTGTCTGAAATTGGTGAGCTCAATATCACATATTGACTCAACCAAGCATGGCCATGCATTTCTCAGTCTCATTCAATCAAGGGGCCCTTGGATGTAACTCATGTCATATAGGAAGACAAATTCCATTTCTGTCCACACCCAAACACCCAAATGATTCACAACATACCCAATAACCACCCTTATCATCAACCTTTCTCAAGGAAGACTTTATATAGCATCAAAGTACGCTCTTCCTCACTTGATGAATGTTGTGACTTCAGGTCAAAGAACTACAAACACCATTGTCAGTTGAGACCTACTTGTGACATGTTCATATAACAATCCACAAATTAGTCTCAAGGTGGGTCTGTCCAGTACAACCTGTTCACTAACAAGTACCCATGTGTTGACTTGATATCACAATATCATGACCTGTGAGAACCGGTCATCAGTCAACGCACATGCTAGTCTTAATGTATCATCATCGCCCTTCAACTTCTAAGATGATACTCCGACCAGGGACCATTTAAGAATAAAGCTTCTAATTAAACATAGGCCCTCACATTCAAGTCACGCACTTGAATCCCTATGGAAGCAAACATTCTAAGAGCATCTATTATGCTAATTAATCTATCATATAGAAGCAGTTGACATAATAATAAGAACTTGCCATAAATAAAATATAAAGTACTCTATTCATCACATGAATAAACATCAACCGACAAATATATATAATTTAATCCACAAGACTCCCACTAGAGATGATCATTCAGGTATCTAATACCCATTGATCTAGTATGACCATCATGTTTTCTCTGTGCAAGAGGCTTCGTCAGTGGATCCGCAATATTATCTTCAGTCGGTACTCTGCATATGCTCACATCTCCTCAATCGACAATCTCTCGTATAAGATGGAACCGCCGAAATATGTGTTGGGAGCGCTGATGAGATCTAGGTTCCTTACCTTGTGCAATAACACCATTTTTGTCACAGTAAAGAACTAAGGGATCAACAATATTAGGAACTACACCAAGCTCGCTGATTAATTTCCTAATCCACACATCCTCCTTCGTCGCATTTGCAGCAGTGATATACTCGGCCTCAGTCGTAGAATCGGTAAATGTCTCTTGCTTGGAACTCTTCCAGCTTACAGCTCCTCCATTTAGGAAAAATACAAAACCTGATTGGGACTTTGAATCGTCCTTATCAGTCTAGAAGCTAGCATCTGTGTAACCCGTTACAGCGAGCTCTTCCTCTCCACCATACACCAAGAATACATCCTTCGTCCTTCTCAAGTACTTTAGGATATTCTTGACAGCTATCTAGTGACCATCACCAGGATCAGACTGATACCAGCTCGTCATGCTCAAAGTATATGAGACATCGGTCGAGTACACAACATTGCATACATGATTGATCCAATTGCCTAAGCATATGGAATCAACTTCATGCGGTCCTTATCTTCCAAAGATTTAGGACACTGGTCCTTAGAGAGACTCACACCATGTGACATGGGTAAGAATCCCTTTTTGGACTCAAGCATGTTGAACCGTTTCAACACCTTCTCAATGTATGTACTCTGAGTCAAACCCAGCAACTTCTTCAATCAATCTCTATAGATCTTAATACAAAGTATATAAGTCGCTTCACCCAAGTCCTTAAAAAAACAGTCCCCTAGCCTGTTCTTAGCAGCTTGCAGGGTCGGAATGTCATTATCAATCAGCAGTATGTCATCTACATACAATATCAGCAAAATGACAATGCTCCCACTAATCCTCTTATAAACACAAGGCTTATACTCGTCCTTGATGAAACCAAACTCTTTGATTTTCTCATCAAAACGCAGATTCTAACTTCGAGAAGCTTGTTTCAATCCACAAATGGATCGATTCAACTTGCATATTTTAGTGGCTTCACTAGGCGATGCAAAACCCTCGGGTTATGTCATATACACTTCCTCAATGAGGTTTCCATTAAGGAAAGCCGTTTTGATATCCATTTGCCAGATCTCATAGTCATAATACGCAGCAATAGCAAGTAGAATTCTGATGGACTTGACCATGGCAACAGGGGAAAAGGTCTCATAATAGTCAACACCATGAATTTGCCTGAAACCTTTAGCCATCAGCCGGCCTTTGAATGTTTGTACATTCCCATCCATGTCGGTCTTCTTCTTGAAGACCCACTTGCACCCTATAGGTCTTACCCCTTCAGTTGGTTCCACCAAGGTCCAAACTTGTTTTGTATACAAGGAGTCCATTTCAGATTTCATGGCCTCAAGCCACATCTCGGAGTCAGGTCCATTCATAGCCTCTTGGTAGGTCGCAGGCTCATCATCATGATCCATAAGCAACACATTACCTATTTGAGACATGAGAAATCCATATCTCTCAGGCTCAAATCTTGGTCTACCAGATCTGCGTAGGACTTGTGTTTCTTGAGCAGGTTCTCTAGCTACAACTACTTGTAGTCATTTCTCAGGTTCCAATCTAGGTTCATCTTCAGTTTGTGGTTCATGAACTTCTTCAAGTTCTACCTTTGCACTCTTTCTCGACAAGAACTCTTTCTCCAAAAAGATGTCTGTCCTTGCAACAAACACTTTGCCCTCAGACGACATGTATAAGTAGTATCCTTTGGTCTCCCTAGGATACCCCACTAGATAACATTTATCCGATTTGGGTTCCAGCTTGTCAGGCATTTGACATCACGCGTATGTCTCACAGCCCCAAATCTTAATGAAAGACATACCAGGACGCTTCCCAGTCCATATCTCATATGGTGTCTTTTGAACCGTTTTTGTTGGAGCGTGATTTAAAGTGAAAGCAGCAGTCTCTAGAGCAAATCCCCAAAAGGAAATGGGCAAATCTGCATGACTCATCATTGACCGTACTATGTCCAACAAAGTACGATTCCTCCTCTCAGACACACCATTAAGCTGAGGTGTTCTGGGCGGCGTGAGCTGTGATACAATACCACATTCTCTCAGAGGATCACGAAACTCATGACTTAGATATTCGCCACTTCAATCAGATCGGAGTGCTTTTATCCTCTTTCCCAATTGGTTCTCTACTTCATTCTTTAACTCTTTGAACTTTTCAATGGTTTCGGATTTGGTCTACATAAGAAACATGTATCTGTATCTACTGAAATCATCAGTAAATGTAACAAAGTAGTAGAACCCACCTCTAGCCATGGAACTCATGGGTCTGCATACATCACTATGTATCATACCCAAGAGATCATTAGCCCTCTCATTATAACTAGTGAAAGGGGTTTTTGTCATCTTGCCTAATAACATGTCTCGCATCTCTCAAAAGATTCATAATCGAATGAGTCCAACATTCCATCTTTATTGAGCTTGGATATGCGTTTCTCAATAATATGGCCTAAACGACAATGCCAAAGGTACGAAGGATTTGATTCATTAGTTTTTAGTGTTTTAGTATTTTCTATGTTATAGATTGGCTGATCTAAGTTCAAAATGTATAAGCCATAAACAGTTGGGCTACACCATAACAAACATCATTCATAAATATAGAACAACCATTGTTCTTAATAATGAAAGAAAATCCTCTCATGTCTAAACATGACACAGATATAATGTTTCGAGTTGTGGCTGGAACAAAATAGCAATTATCTAATTCTATTACAAGCCCTGTGGGCAAAGAAAGACGATATACTCCTACGACAACGGCAGCAACTCTTGCTCCATTTCTAATGCGCATGTCTACCTCTCCTTTACCCAGCAATCTTCTCCTTCCCCGTTCCTGCACATTTGTACAAATGTGAGAACCGCATCCGGTATCCAATACCCAAGATGAAGGACCAAAAAGGTTTATTTCTATAACAAATATACCTGAAGTAGAAGTCAGACTTCCTTTCTTCTTTTGCAGATCTTCAAGATAGAGGGGACAGTTCCTCCTCCAGTGCCCTGCCTTACCACAATGGTGGCACTTCCCTTCCTTTGCCAAGCCTTTGTTCTTCAGTGCTGAAGACTTGCGATCAAGATATGACTTAGGTCCTACCTTAGTCTTCTTGAATCCCTTGGTCTTGCCCTTGCATTTAAGCACCATCAATATGGGGCTAGTAGGCTTGACCTTCTTCATATTGATTTCAGCAGTTCTTAACATGCCTAGGAGCTTGGGCAGTGTCTTGTCAATTTCATTCATATTGTAATTCAAGACAAACTGCTTGTAACTATCCGGCAACGATTGCAGGATTAGATCAGTGGAAAACTCTTGGCTCAAAGGAAACCCCAGTCTTTCAAGGTTCTCTATATACTCAATCATCTTGAGTACGTGAGTCCCTACTGGGTCTCAAGCTCCCATCTTACACTGAAATAACGACCTGGATATGTCAAACCTCTCTTGGCGAGCTTGCCCTTGAAACATTTTCTTCAGGTGCTCGACCATCTCATAATAACTCATGTTCCCGTGTTGCTTTTGAAGCTCAGAGTTCATGGTCGCGAGCATAAGGCATTCAACATCCAAGGAGTCATCTCCATACTTCTTGTAAGCATCTTTATTTGCACGAGGTGCAGTGGCGGTTGGCTCCACGGGGGGATATTCTTCCAAGACATAGAGCTTACGCTCTTGCCAAAGAACAATTCTCAGGTTCCTGAACTAGTCAAGGAAGTTAGTCCCATTGAGCTTGTCCTTCTCAAGGATCGCCCTTAGGGACAAGGTGGAGTGAGAACCACTTGCCATGGATATTCTACAAGGAATTTTGCAAAGTAAAATTTTAGTACTATATTTTAAAATACATTTTATTTTAATAAGAAATTTTATTAAAAGCTCCCACTATTTTATTCAAACTGATAACCCTTAATATCAATTCGGAGAGTTTATGCGAGCTACTCTCTTAGTGGACAAGATCCGAATTTCACCAACACAACGAGTCCGTTTTGGCGTTCCTCTCATAATGCGGTTATTTAGGTAGACAACACTTGCCAATTGCATCATCATGCAACTCTTGTATGGTTGGTGAATAACTCATTATTCGCATCCATCATATAGAGCATGTCAACCCTATGCCTTTAGGCACTCAACCTTTGAGGCCACCTAGTTAAGATAGACCCAATGTCGACAGTGGGATATCACAATTATCCGCTCGCACCCTTACCAAGATAGATTAATGCACCTTGCTTTGGTAAGCCCACACTTCATTGATCGAGGCAGGAAGAGTGTCATCCATAGGAAGGCATCCAAACACTTAATATTGGAAGGGGTTTTAAGATACAATCGATGAATAATTCATCGTGATTAACATTTAATCACTGTGCACATTCACAAAATAGAAATACAACATTCACAAACCAATAACATCCCCAATGTGCACAAAATAAAATTATCAACACTTTGATAAGAAGGGCTAAATCTGAACACTTAGGACACTTCTAAATCTTCAGATTTACACACATTGGACACATGCAAAACAACTTGACTTATGCAGTAGACAAGCTCGTCTCTCAATGTCAGATTCAAAATCTAAGGCATCTGGTTTCATGAAATATTTTGAGGGACGGTTACTGCAAAGGAGAAACAATTTCTGAAACAATGAAATCGCAACACAATCACATGCGTTCCTGGCGGGGTTCCAAGTGGACGCACCCCTGGAGGGGTCTTAGGGGCAGATCCCCTAACAGGGTCCAAGGAGCAGCGCCCTTGGCGGTGGTCTCACTGACCGATCAGCGAGCGGGGTCAAGGGACAGAGCCCTTGCGGGGTGCAAGGCAGAGCCCCAACCAAATTTTGAAAAACATACCACCGGAGACCTTGAAAAATGCATCAAAATTGAGGCTCTAGGAAGAAATCTACGCATTTAGAACACTTCAAAATTTTTAGATTTACACGCATGAGATTTGTTGGGAATCTTGCCCATATGATTCCTGATTTGAAGAAGTCACCAAGTCAAGAATACTTCACTTTGTATTTGACATTCCATCTAGTTCATGTTTGCAGGAATCGACAATATGTCATGTACCTTAGTTATTTTACTAAGAACATATCGTCGAAAAGAACAGGCGATATCGTTGACAATGCGTGCTTGTCGTCATAATGACGGGCAGAGCAGAGAAGCAAAATATTTGTCTCGTCGACCGCTGAGACGTGGCGAGATCGTCGAACAAAGGATGGCAAGTTTGTCGATCGCAGAATGCTGTTCGTCGAACGCAGAGAAGACACAGGACATCGTCGTGTGTAACTCATGTCGTCGAGAGAACGCATGATCACGACGACATGATGCAAGAAGGAAGCTCACGACGACACTGTCAGAGAAAGAAGATCGTCATATATACAGAATCGCCAGGATATCTTGTATCGTCGAGATACCTCCATCAATGGAAGAAGGAAGATCGCGACGACAAGGTCAGAGGCAGCTTGTCATCGTAATGATGCAGATATCTTCAAGCCAGAATTCAAATCTTGCGGACATGATATCAGCAGTTAATGCCGCCGCCTGATTGTCAAATCAACGCGTGCACCTAAGGAATGGAGCCATCAGCGTGTGCTCCAATGAGATGGGCATCTGACAGAAAAGGACATTGCATATGATCATTGTGTGATTCCTCTGTCCTATAAAAAGGAATGATGGGTGCCCTAGGAACTCTCTCGAACATAAGAGCAAGGAAGTATCCCGCCGCTACTCTTGAACAATATACTCTGCGGAGAAGAAGAAGGACATGTAGAGAGCAAGCATCAAGTGCTCTCAAAAGAATCAGTCATCGTCATCGACTGAAAAGTAGCTGATCAACACCAGGCAAATGAAGTGAAGGCTGAAGAAGATCCAGTGCTAAATCTCCAAATCAAGAAGCATCTTCTTCAACCTAAGGAAGCTGATCTCCATCAGGCTAATAAGCCGATCTCCATCAGGCTAAGTTGCTGATTGACATCAGGCAGAAGAAACAGTGCATATCTATAATCTCTTGTAAGGCTTGCGGGCCAAACCGTCTAGCTTGAGGGCTAGAGAGCTGTGAGGCTTGAGGGCCAGGGCAGTGCACTTGCGGGTGCGATTTGTCGAGCTTGAGGGCTCGGGTGCAGTAGGGGCTTGCGGGCCTAGGATGTAGGCACAGGACTTGCGGGGCTGTGTTGTGTAGGGCTTGCGGGCCTGAGTGTCGAGCTTGCGGGCTCGAGGGGCAGTAGGGGCTTGCGGTCCTAGGATGTTGGACTTGCGGGTCCGTGGTGTAAGGCTTGAGGGCCTGGAGTTTTTGGTGGCGTTTGTCGAGCCTAGCACACTGCTGGTTAGGCGCAGAGGGAGAGAGGACTACTCAAGACACCCGGTCTTGAGGAACCTCTATAGATCATTGTGTGCTTTCTGTGGTTTGCTCTTTATTTCTTGGATCTATTAACCAGGTAGCAAGAAAATTCTAAAGGGGCTTTTATAAGAAGAAAAACCTATTCACACCCCCCCCCCCCTCTAGGTGATTAAGTAGCAAGTGGTATCAGAGGCAGGTTGTTCAAAGAAAAGCTTAACAGCTTGAACAGATCTGCCAGTGGGTGTCTTAGTACCTTAGGCAATGGAATCAAGAATAGTTGAATGCTCCAGGGAGAACTTTGCCCTATGGAAAGTAAGAGTAAGAATATTCATGGAGGCAATAGATCCTAGAATGTTCGGAGTTGTTCAAGAAGGGGCTTATTTCTCTCAGACAATGCCCAAGAAAATCCTAGACAACTTGCATAAGAAAGCGAAAGACATTATTGCTGGTGCAGTTAATATCTCCACGTTCCAGAGACTGGCTCACTGCATGACAGCAAAAGAGATGTGGAACTCTCTAACTGTCCTTATGGAAGGATCTCAAGAAGAGAGTCATCAGAATGAGTTTGGATTGACCGTCTTATCTGCGTCAGAAGAAGAGAGTCATCAGGATGAGCCTAGATTGATCGTCTCATCTGCGTCAGAAGAAGAGAGTCATCAGGATGAGGTTTGTCCCAAGCGCATAAGGGCTCCTCTTTCTACTTCTGACTCAGATTCGGAGTCAAGTTCATCCAGCGATGATGACTGGTCAAAATCTTACAACGATCTTCTAGAAAAGGTCAAGACTCTCAAGATGCTGTGCAAGCAGCAGGATGCAAAAATCTCCTCTCTTCAAGCAAGAAATCTTGATCTCTCACAGAAAGCAGAAAAGCTAACTCAAGAAAGTGCTGAGTTTTGTCAACTCAAAAAGGACTTGATAGACAAATTTGGGAAAACTCTGAAGGCACTAATTGAAAGCAAGGAGCTGTGTCGCTCACTCACCAGTGAAGTACTTCTTCTGAAGAAGAACAAAAAGCAGCCCAATATCCTAAAAGTCAAGAATGACAACACCAAAAGGGTGGAGGATAAGCTTGCCACTGAAGTGAAGCTTGTTGCTAGCTCCTTCAAATCCAAGATCATGCCTAGAATCTACAAAGAGCCACAGAAAGGTGTGAGGGGGCAAAAACTTTTTTAGCTCAGAAAAGAGAAGAAATCCTTAAAAAGGACTCACTCTAGAAGGATAATTGTGGTCGGCAGCAATAAAAAACATGTCCACCATCAGCACAGTTCACCTTCTTTGCTTCATTCAGTCGTTCGCACACAAAGAACCCCTGCTCATACAGTCAGACAGAAGGAAAGATACAACAGGTTTGATTGCTGGTGCTGTGGAAAAATAGGACACTTTGACATTGACTGTTGGCACAACTCTAGTGTGCCCAGTACAAAGAAGAGACCTTCCAGAGTGGCTGAGGTAAGTATAAGAATTCCTTATTGGGCTAACAAGAACCTAGGACCCAAGTTATCTTGGGTTCCTAAGGGATTTTAAATCTGTTTTGCAGGAAAGTCCACTTAGCCAATCAGCAACACACAAGGCTAATGGACCATAAGTGATCCAGGGTCAACTCTGGACTAAAGAAATCCTAACCCCATGTCAATCCAAGGGGCGTTATCACATCTAGGGGGAGTCACTCACTCAAGAAAATCTCAAGTGAAGGAAAGAAGTCAGAAAGGGGGAGAATGGCATCAATATGCTCAAGACTAACATGCTCATGAAGACCTCAAAGATAGGGGGAGCAAAGATGTCAAGAAGAAGGGGGAGCCACAAAAGAGGAGGCATCGAATCTAGGGGAGCCACAAGATTGATGTACTCATATGCTCAGCGAAAGATAAGTAAACCCTTCTATGCAAGATTATAATAATTACTGTCAAGTGAAAGTAGTCTTGAATTGAGATTTTGATTTCTTCAAATATGGGGAGATTGTTGGGAATCTTGCCCATATGATTCCTAATTTGAAGAAGTCACCAAGTCAAGAATACTTCACTTTGTATTTGACATTCCATCTAGTTCATGCTTGCATGAATCAACAATATGTCATGTACCTTAGTTATTTTACTAAGTACATATCGTCGAAAAGAACAGACGATATCGTCAATAATGCGTGCTTGTCGTCGTAATGACGGGCAGAGCAGAGAAGCAAAGTGTTTGTCTCGTCGGTCGCTGAGACGTGGCGAGATCGTCGAACAAAGGATGGAAAGTTCGTCGATCGCAGAATGCTGTTCATCGAACGCAGAGAAGACACAGGACATCGTCATGTGTAACTCATGTCATCGAGAGAATAAATGATCACGACGACATGATGCAAGAAGGAAGCTCACGATGACACTGTCAGAGAAAGAAGATCATCATATATACAGAATCACTAGGATATCTTGTATCGTCGAGATACCTCCATCAGTGGCAGAAGGAAGATCGCGACGACAAGGTCAGAGACAGCTTGTCATCGTAATGATGCAGATATCTTCAAGCCAGAATTCAAATCTTGCGGACATGATGTCAGCAGTTAATTCCACCGCCTGATTGTCAAATCAACGCGTGCACATAAGGAATGGAGCCATCAACGCATGCTCCAATGGGATGGGCATCTGACAGAAAAGGACATTGCATATGACCATTGTGCGATTCCTCTGTCCTATAAAAAGGAATGATGGGTGCCCCAGGAACTCTCTCGAACATAAGAGCAAGGAAGTATCCCGCCGCTACTCTTGAACAATATACTCTGCGGAGAAGAAGAAGGACATGTAGAGAGCAAGCATTAAGAGCTCTCAAAAGAATCAATCATCGTTATCGACTGAAAAGTAGCCGATCAACACCAGGCAAATGAAGTGAAGGCTGAAGAAGATCCAGAGCTAAATCTCCAAATCAAGAAGCATCTTCTTCAACCTAAAGAAGCCGATCTCCATCAGGCTAAGAAGCCGATCTCCATTTGGCTAAGTTGCCGATCAACATCAGGCAGAAGAAACAGTGCATATATGTAATCTCTTGTAAGGCTTGCGGGCCAAACCGTCTAGCATGAGGGCTGGAGAGCTGTGAGGCTTGAGGGCCAGGGCAGTGCACTTGCGGGTGCGATTTATCGAGCTTGAGGGCTCGGGCGCAGTAGGGGCTTGCAGGCCTAGGCTGTAGGCACAGGACTTGCGGGTCTGTGTTGTGTAGGGCTTGCGGGCCTGAGTGTCGAGCTTGCGGGCTCGGGGGCAGTAGGGGCTTGCGGGCCTAGGATCTTGGACTTGCGGGTCCGTGGTGTAAGGCTTGAGGGCCTAGAGTTTTTGGCACCGTTTGCCGAGCCTAGCACACTGCTGGGTAGGCGCAGAGGGAGAGAGGACTACTCAAGACACCTGGTCTTGAGGAACCTCTATAGATCGTTGTGTGCTTTCTGTGGTTTGCTCTTTATTTCTTGGATCTATTAACTAGGTAGCAAGAAAATCCTAAAGGGGCTTTTATAAGAAGAAAAACCTATTCACCCCCCCCCCCCCCCCCCTCTAGGTGATTAAGTAGACACCTCATAAACAACATGATTGAACCTGGCTCTGATACCACTGTTGGGTTTTCTATACATCATATGTAGATAGTATATCACATATGCACAGCAGAAATAAAGAACAAGAACAACCCTAAATAGTTCAAGGAACTTGCGATTTCATGAATCTTGAAATACGAAAGGGCAACACAATGAACTACCTTTAAGGGATTGAGTCAACACTCAACCAAGATGCTCCAAGAAGAAATCTCGAAGACAACCTCTGAGTCTCAAGCGCTGAAATCGATCGATGCCTCTACGGAAGTCCACACGAGTGTTGTAGAACCCTAGCTTCTTGTCTCATAAGAACTAGGTCGGAGAAGAAGAGTCCTCAAAGTCTCTCATGGACTGCTAGGTTCGACGACAGGGAGAGGCGACGGTGGCGGCAGGATCGACCGGTCGGAACTCTTCCGTCGGAACTTCGCGGAACTCTTCCGCCGCTTTCTCTGATTCCTACTCAAAAGGGAACACACGCCTAGGGCATAAATAAACCGTGATCTATTTATACAACAGGGAGAGAGAGTCTATCCGCACACCCACGACCAGAAATGGAGTAAACAGAATTCATCGAGTGATCTTGAATTTGTGGACTAAACACAGAATTCGTCGAGTGATCATGAATTCGTCGAGTAATAAATTCATCGAGACACCATGAATTTGTCGAGCCATGAATTCGTCGAATCAACATGGATTCGGCGAGTCAACATGGATTCGTCGAGTCATGAATTCATCGGGTTCGTCGAGTCAACATGGATTCGTCGAGTCAAGATGGATTCGAACATTCGACGAACTGAGGTAAGAGTCATCGAGATATTCTCGATGACTCATCTAAAAAACGTGCCAACACGCTCCATACAATATTCACAATACATGTGGAGCATTCATTTGACTCGACTGAAAGTGAGTTTAGTTCTTAAGTTAAAAATTCTTTTTAGGGTTATTTCAAAATAATGATATATATAAATATGTGTGTGTGAAACAAGGTGATTTATATATTTAATTTATTATCACAGAAAATAATCACAGCACATAAAATAGAGAAAAAGAGCATAAACAAGCAAACATCCAGAAGACACCAGAAATATAGTAGTTCCCCAATCAACCTGGGTACATCTACTCTTCTACCCACTAGTAGGAATCCACTACAAATTTTTTGATCAGGTGTCTTGCCACCAAGGGGTTTTTGATCAGGTGTCCACACACCAAGTGAGCTTTTGATCAGGTGCTCTAACCAAATCACAGGTTTTTGCTAAGGTGCCCTGTCACCCGGAGTTAACTTTTGAAGGGAGTTATAACCTTTTGTACAGGAGGGAAGGAAATAAAGAAAACAAAAGGTAAAAGTGTTCTTCTCTTTGCTGAGAAGACTTTTGATGATCCTTATGGGTTGTTGAGTTTGGATCTTGATGATGTTAAATAGCTCCCCCTATCTGATTGAGATTAGATGACAGCTTGTGGAGTCTCCTTCACTTGACTGTAATAACTCTTTTCTTCTTCTGCAGTTTTGATCCTAAGCAAGTGATCTTAATTGGTGTCTCTGGATGTAGATGATCTGCAGAGAAGAGTTAGCAAAACAAAACAAGATAGAATAATATGTTGTTCTCTGTTTTGCTTGTGTCGTATCTTCTGTGTTCTCTCTCTCTCTCTTTCTCTCTCTCTGTCTTTTTATAATCTGAAGAGCTTCTCTCTTTATTTTGAATTCCTCTTTTTTGGAAAGGGAAAGAGATAAAGTCTCTTTAATTATCTTGACTCCTCGAGAAGATAAACTACTGTCTTTTAGATTTTCTGCAATGACTATAACATTAAGTGCTGCAACGGCTATAATGTTAAGACAGCAATATATATAGCAATATATAAATAGAAATGATAAAATATTGCTTTTTTAAGTTTGATAACATATATATATTTTTAGTCGAGCTGAGAAAGAAGAATTATAATTTCTGATAATATTTTTGTCGAGCTCAGCTTCAAGTTCGTCGATCTGAACATTTGATTCGTCGTTCTGAGCTTTTGTTGAAGATTCGTCGAACGCAGACTTGAGATCATCGAACGCAGCTTTTCGTCGACCGCTGAGATGGGATGATTTCGTCGACCGCTGGACCGCTGAGACAGATCGTCGACCGCTGAGACGGCTCGAGTTCGTCGAATGCAGACTGCATATAATTCGTCGATCGCAGGTAGCCGTTCGTCGAACCCAGAGAACTTATATTATTTTCTTATGTTATTTTCTTCTGATTCGATCACATCGTATTTATATTATTTTCTTAGTCTTCTGACTTAATGGGATTTTGATCTAAGTTATACAATGTGTTATGATAGAAACTTAGATATTACAGATGGATCCTAACTCAAATCAAAACTAAGGTTCCATCATCGACCCAACTCCAATAAGTCGTAGGATTGGTCCTTCACTTATATCAAATATGAGTAAGGCCAACACAATTCTTCCTCCAACTTCTCCAAACACTCTTGTGTGTGACCCCATAGACTCATTTCGCATTGGCAGTGAGACTAAATGCTTGATTGCTTTGAGATCACTTTGGAAACACCAACACACAAGACATATATTCTATGAATCAACAATCAATATTATGTGGCCATTTGATCTCCAATTTATTCCAAAAGTTTTGTAAGTAATAATTTACTTATTTCAACTCTTCATAATGTCATATTTTTGGACCTGATTCTTATTTCTTTCATAATTATGGGGTCCACCGAGTTGTACATAAAGTATCAAATATCATGGCCCAATGGTCTTAATAGAATTTCCAGGGACAAATTATGATCCAAAACATTGTTCAGCAGAAATTCATAGTTTTCTCCCCAATGATTCTTCAGAAAATTAATCAATCACTGTGGGAGGTAATTATTTGCTCAATATGAAGGAATTGCGGTAGATCATAAGGGGACAAGTACAATAACTTATCAGGGCACTATTGTTTCTATAACAACCCAAGTTAATATCATAGTGGCCCAAAAAATGAAGAAACAAGATTAGCCTCCCGTAAATCTTGTGCTGAGTTTCTTATATCTGAAAAAATGGATATTTCACGTATGTATATAATCCTTATGGGTATACAGTCCAAGATATTTGTGGATATGGTAACGTTCTCTGTCCTCAAAACTACCATTTATCGCAACTTTTCCAAGGATCTTGTGCCTATTAAATGGTGATCTTCTCTAGTTGGAATTCTCATTCCACATTCGACACCTTTTTTGTGATGGATTTTATGAGGATGGAAGTGGGGAGTATCGACATCTAGGCACATGAGTTAAACCTACTAGTCTCCTGCTAATCCGATAGTAGAATCACAAGCATCAAATCCACTTAAGATGGTCATGTTTGTTCATGTGAGGGGTATTAATATCGCTTGGGAAGTGACGCAAGAGTATCAGAGAGTAACCCTTGAACACTTGCGCATGCTTTCAACTTTTTCATTTAGTCACATTGAGGTATCCTACTTCTTGACCAAATTGTACCTGAGGTCGATGTCAGACTAGGATACCTTACAAAATGTCTCACTACGTCAGACCAATATGGTGTATTAGTAGGTTGGCCTAATCTCATCATTAAGTGGACAGAGTTATGTGATTTCTTGTATGGGCACACCATTGCTTCCGCTGCTAGTTCGTCCTCAAACTAAGCTCGAGCGGGGTGGCCCAGGGTTATGGACTTCCTTACTTGGATCGATAGTCTGCTAAGCTGATACCAGTTTGTAAGACCCCTCTTTTTTTTTCATTCGTTCCCGGGTCTTACCGCCAAGAACCGCCATCTTGCGGTGGCACCAACTCACGGGATGGTCGCCACCACAATATGATGATTCTGTATGCTAATCAACAGCATCCATGCCAACCACATATCAAAGCAATATAAGCGTTAAATGAAACAAGTTCACAAAATCACATAATATATATCATAATATAATTGTCCACAAGGAGAAAGTACTAAAATGAAGAAGGGGCGTATGCCCAGTACATCAACATCCTCATTACCAAAAAGTCACTCGTCTCTGTAGTTTCTACTGCAACAGCGGGTAGTGGCTGCATTGCTTCATCCTGTCCTCCTATCTTGGTCTCCTGATTGTGGTTCTGCTGCTCCGGCATAATGACTCCTAAAATGATATGGTCCGCTGACTGTTAGTCAAAAGACTAAGCTAACACCCCTATCTCCTCCCCCAGTGACTCCTAAGGACCGGGCGAGAGGAGTGAAAAGGAGGACAACAATGGGTAAAAATAAGCAGGTCATGGAATTGGCTAACAAGCATATTTATGAATAAAGTATAGTCTAACTCTAGCAATTTCAATAAGTAAACCATATATACAATACAATAATTCAGAAGGTTCAAAATAGCTGTATAATGAAACACCAAGCCATAGTTAATAAAGCAAAAGTATCTGAAAGTGTAATTCTATATAAGGAGAGCAACTATAAAAGTAACCTTAACTTATATGGATGCTCATACAAACATATAAGTTAAGATATCTGGCACTAAGGTAAACTCATAATATAAAAGTGCCTATAGTAATTTAGACGATGAGGTCTTGTTTATGCAATGATGATATGTAATGATGTGCAATGCAATGATGCAACTCACGCACTCGACTCTGTACGCACATACCTTTAGTTAGTTCCATCTGTTCGAGTGTGTCAACTCAAGTACCCGATTGAGGCAAACAGGGCAGTGGATCAGGCATGTCCACTTCTAGGCTTATGTCACAAATCTCCCAGCCTAGACCTTTTGTACGCCCCCTAGGAACACATAGGGTATCCGCGTACTATGTGGTAAGAATGCCTCTTAATTGTATTTCTCGAGCCTCCAACTCACCAGACCATCCAGTCCTCCTTATATAATACCGAGCCTACAGCTCGCATGACTTAAGCCATCCTTCCTTATGTAATACCGAGCCTACCGCTCACAAGACATAACCCGTCCTTCCTTATGCAATACCGAGCCTACCGATTGCAGGACTTAACCCGTTCTTCCTTATGTAATACTGAGCCTAACGCTTGCAGGACTTAACCCATCCTTCCTTATTTAATACCGAGCCTACCGCTCGCAAGACTTAACCCTTAATTTCTTATATAATACTGAGCCTACCACTCACAGTACTTAACCTGTCCTTCCTTTTGCAATATCGAGCCTACCGCTCGCAGGAGTTAACCCGTCCTTCCTTATGTAATACCGAGCCTACCGCTCGCAGGACTTAACCTGTCCTTCCTTATGGAATACCGAGCCTACCGCTCGCAGGACTTAACCCATCCTTCCTTATGCAATACCGAGCCCACCGCTCGCAGGACATAACCTGTCCTTCCTTATGTAATACTGAGCCTACCACTCGCAGGACTTAACCCGTCCTTCCATATATAATACTGAGCCTACCGCTCGCAGGACATAACCCGTCCTTCCTTTGTAATACTGAGCCTACCTCTCGCAAGACTTAACCCATCCTTCTTGATGCAATACCGAGCCTACCGCTCACAGGACTTTACATACCCTTGCTTTTGTAATACCGAGCCTACCGCTCGCAGGACTTAACCCGTCCTTCCTTATTTAATACTGAGCCTACTGCTCGCAGGACTTAACCCATCCTTCCTTAAATAATACTGAGCCTACCGCTCGCGTGTCTTAACCCGTCCTACCTTATGTAATACCGAGCCTACCGCTCGCAGAACTTAACCCGTCCATCCTTATACCAATCCATCCCATATTTGGGAAGGGGATTATCTTATTGAGTTCTCCTACTTAAGCTACTCTTATTTATTGTTTAGTTGAACTTAGAATTTTTAGGGTTAACCTTGGACTTCCCGAGGGCTTCCCGGTGAAGGGCTCGCAGCGGTACTAGGGAATACAATGGTCTGAAGCCCAAATCCCCCTTTCCAGGATATTTACTCTTGTTGGTGGCTACCCATTCTATTATACCCGCCTCCTCTCTAGTTACTCTATAATCCTAAGGTGGATTACAATAAACCCGACAGACGAGCGATGATGTTCAATTGAACATGGAACCCTATCTTTCTTAGTGGACGAACATTTTTTTCTTGTCATCACTCAATACCTACTTAAGGTCCCAATTCATACATCCATCAAACTTATACGTGCTGACGGGTCATTCCTCACATCTCCTATAATATCATTGTCAATTCCCGAATTGATAGTTTTACTAAACGCACCCTCACCCCTCCCGCTAGTATAGTCCCCCAATGGTTAGCCCTTCAATCAATCTAAGCATATACAAAACTAATAAGTTACTAACTCTAGTTGTGGTGACCAGATGGGTCTAAGCCAAATATTTCATATTTGCTATTCGCAGACAAATTTACCCTTAAGTGAAACCACATGTCTTAAAGGGGTGAATATATGATCTCCCATCTAATATGTGCTCAATCTAGTTCCAGGTGATGTATGGATATCATAATTCAAATTTCTAATTTTTCATATAACAAAATCATATATGGGCCCAATTAAATGATTCTTATAATTCCGAGAATGACTGGATTTGAACATGATATACCTTTTGTCACATGCAATTAATTCCATGAACAAATTCCAGATGTTCATATTGATATCACAAGTCTATATACAAATTCCTAGAACATTTCAGCATCAATATTTCAAGATATCTCTTTTTCAAATTATAATCCAAGGTTTTACTTTGTGAAGGAAGTATGATGACTTCTTAATAAATAATTTTAACAAAATTTCCAGAGGTTCATATTGCTATCAAAAGTCTATGATCAAATTTCTATAGCATTCCAGTGTCAATAATTCAAGATATAAATTTCTCAAATTATAACTCCATGTTCTACATTGTAAAGGAAGTATGATGTCTTCCCAATAAATAATTCTAACAAAATTTCCAGAGGTTCATATTGCTATCAAAAGTCTCTGTACAAATTTCTATAGCATTCCAGTGTTAATAATTCAAGATATAAATTTCTTAAGTTATAACTACAAGTTCTACATTGTGAAGGAAGTATGATGTCTTCCCAATAAATAATTCTAACAAAATTTCCAGAAGTTCAAATTACTATCAAAAGTCTATGTACAAATTTTGATAGCATTCCGGTGTCAATAATTCAAGATATAAATTTCTCAAATTATAACTCCAAGTTCTACATTATGAAGGAAGTATGATGTCTTCCCAATAAATAATTCTAACAAAATTTCCAGTGGTTCATATTGCTATCAAAAGTCTATGCACAAATTTCTATAGCATTCTAGTGTCAATAATTCAAGATAAAAATTTCTCAGGTTATAACTCCAAGTTCTACATTGTGAAGCAAGTATGATGTCTTCCCAATAAATAATTCTAACAAAATTCCACAATGTGTTATATCACTTTTCTAAGTGAATACCAAAATCCCATGAAATTTTAGAAATCTTTGACCCTAATGATACTCATTTAAGCCCTATGTGACTGATGCGCAAAACTATATCCGCAAACGACAACGGCAAGTGTACCATATCGAATATAGTATAGGTTATTAAAATAAGGTCGTATTAGACTCGGGGCGGTTGAGCACTCTTACTTCAAGAAAGTCTCTATTATTTTATCAATTAAAACATGAGGATTGGTTTTGCAAAAAGGAAATAAAAATAAGATTAAAAAGAAGAGTAAAAAGGGTAGCACTCGATCTTTGAATCACCGCGGAATAAAGAATAAGAAGAAGAAATAAAATCGCAATCTCTTACTAAAATAACTTTGACCGTGGGGATTCCTGAATTATGAGCGTACCTTGGGTCGAGGATACGCCCAACTAAGATTAGGAATATGAACTGAATTCTCATTCAATAGTCGATAACCTAATACTTGCTTTACGAGATGAATCCCGCTATTGGATTTGACTCCAATCCGGGAGATTTATGTCATTCTCATTCGAGTGTTGCATGCAACTCTCTTTATCCTTGAAGGATCGATTCATCTTACGAGCTTGTTCGGCTTACTTAAGAACGAAAACAAGAACGAGAATTATATATCGAAAATATAATCTCATTTCGTTAGAATCAAGGATAAATCTTAAGCGTTTTTAGAAAAGAGAACGAGCAAGACTAAATTACTTCAGAACCAATATTATTCCTTGGATCATCTCGATCGAGTACTAATAATAATTAGCTACTCATGGAGATTGAGGAATCAAAAGAAATAAAAGAATACATGAATAAGGGAGAAGAAAATGAGAGAAATAAAACTAATTTATTAATTGATGCAAAGAGAATTACAAACTAAGAAAAGGAAATTACAACTATTGAACTGAAAGGTACAATTTGCAAGTAGTAAAAAGATTATAAGAACTACTAAAAACATGAAAATAAAGACATGAAATGAAAGTTCTAATCCTAAAAATTCATCTCCAAAATTCCTCCTTAAACATCTGCTGGAGCTAGCATTACAGGGCTTTAATGGGACCCATCGGGAACTGTTAGACGCCTGGCCCCAATGTCCAGGATGCCCGGGCTGCAACCCGCTTAGCACACCCCAACCAATCCCTGAGCCTGTTTCTCAGCTACAGTAGGGTGTTGATGGCGGGTCTCGATCCCCCGCCGCCCTTGATGAGAAACCTTCAACAGTTCTCATCACCAACTGAGCTGAGAAATAGGCTCACCAACAGTTCTCATCACCAACGGTGATGAGAACTGTTGAAGGTTTCTCATCAAGGGTGGCGGGGGATCGAGACCCGCCATCAACACCCTACTATAGCTGAGAAACAGGCTCAGGGATTGGTTGGGGTGTGCTAAGCGTGATGCATCCCGGGCGTCCTGGACATTGGGGCCAGGCGTCTAACAGTTCCTGATGGGTCCCATTAAAGCCCTGTAGTGGTCGGGCCAGGGCTGTTACAAGTACTCCTAATTAATTATTCATGATGATTTAAGTGAAGTATTATATATAAACAAAATTCATATTCATTCATTTCAAATTATTAAAGAGAAAAGTTGTACGGTGAATTATGAATATAAATATAATGAGAAAATATTTTTGGTTATTTTTGAAAGATTTTGAAAATTTTCTCTTTGATTTTTGAATATTAATCAAACCATATATATAATTTTCTGAAAACATAGTTAAGATTAAGGTAGTAGAGTATTTTTCAGAAATTAATAATTAGAGAAATCGGAATTTTCAGGAAAACTGTGCTACCGTCGGAATTAGAACTAACGCTAGGCGCTAGCAAACAGAGCTGATATTTTTGATTAAGACGCATGAATTTTGTGATTTTTTAAATTCTGATTTTTCATGATTATGATTAAACATGATATGGGTTATCAAATTACGCAAAGATATTAAATAAATAAGCAAAAACTTGCGCATTTTATACATTTAGCCTAAGACCCCTAATACTCCTTTTAAATCCTTTTTTGACAATTATTTCATTAATCTTGATAATATCATATAACAAATTTAGTGTTTAATTTAAAATGATAATTGAAAGAATATAGGTATGCTAACTAATTCACCTAGAGGGGGGGGGTGAATAGGTCTTTTGAGTTTTACTTGATAATTATGGCCTGTTAAAACTATTCTAATCAGAGAATCAAGCAACACAGAAAAACACACAAGTGTTTATAGTGGTTCCCCAAGACAGTGTGTCTATGGGTAGTCCACTTTCCCCCTTCACCCTTCTAACAGTGTGTTAGACAGGGCCAACTCCTCCAATCTCAGCTCCACGAGCTTACAACACAAGTTCCTCAGAACTTTTCAGATCAAAGATGATCCTACCTCGCGATAAAAGTCCCTACAACTCAGAGCTATCACCAGCTCCTACCTCAGCACAAAAGTCCCTACAACTCAGAGCTATCATCAGCTCCTACCTCAGGCACTGCTGCCCTACAAACTCAGAGCTATCACCAGCTCCTACATCTCAGACCACCTCCTGGTCCTACCTCAAGCAACAAGCCTTACACCTCAGGCTAAACAGCCCTACAATCTCAAGCAAACCAGCCCTACAAGCTCAGGTCAACAAGCCCTACACACTCAGGCAAATGCCCTACAAACTCAGGCAAAAAGCCTTACAGAAAAAGATGTTTTAGAAATATTCTACAGCAGAAATACTCTCCTTTAGATCCTGCATGGTTTGTGCTTTCCTGTAGCTGAATATGTTGATAACAGCTACAACCTGATCTTCCTCTTCAATAGAATGATGGAAGATCACCTTGCCCCTTCTGGTGGAGGAGCTATCTTCTTCTCTCAGTTTCTTCTTCTTTTTCAGTGAGCAGGAAGAAAAACGAGAGCAGCAGCCGTCAATGGCGAAAAGAGATTTTGCAAGCAACCGGCCGGGGCTTTAGAAAGTACCCTAACTCTTTCTTTTATACTTCTTTTATCTTAAGCGGCTCTAAGTTGATCTCCCAAGAAGTATGGGAAACAATGGTGGTCCCCTGTAGCTTTTCTGCAACTTGCCCTAGCCGTAGAACCCGCCGCCCTGCCTATCTGTAGATAAGGTCTGCGTTCGATGAACGCGCTATACTCTGCGTTCGATGAACCCGTTGCATCCTACGTTTGACGAACTTGCCAAACTCTACGTTCGACGAACTTGCCAAACTCTGCGTTCTACAAACTTGCCTTGTCTCTGCGTTCGACAAACTTGCCTTGTCTCTGCGTTCGACGATCTGCCTTGTCTCTATGTTCGACAATCTGCCTTGTCTCTGCGTTCGACGAATGGCACTCTGCGTTCGACGATCTGCCTTGTCTCTACGTTTGACAATCTGCCTTGTCTCTGTGTTCGACGAACGGCACTCTGTGTTAGATGAACACGCCCTTTGCCTTCTCAGCGGCTCCTTCTCTGGTCTCGTCTCAGCGGTCGATGAACTGAGTTCTGCGTTCGACGAACGGTACTCTGCGTTCGATGAACAAGCTGATTCTCAGTGTTCGACGAACTTATCAGCTGAGACATCTTTTCATCAACTTAGGAGAAGATTTCTCCTAACCTTAGGTCTTGATTAACCCTTTCTCTTTAGTCACCTAAGCCTGTTTAACTTACAAAAACAAAGCTTTATCAAATAGAATATGTACTTAGTATTGGAAGTGATGCCTCTTCAAATCAAGGGAACATTGAGGGCAATATTCCCAACAATCTCACCCTATTTGAAGAAGGCGGGACATCCCCAATGCTAAGGTACATAGCCAACAAAAACTTATCATGATACCACTTGAAGGACATATTATGTAAATGATCTATGAGATAATCATGATAACATAGCTTCTAGATAACAACATTGTTTAAGCTAACAACTTCATGACAGATTATATAAAGCTTTGACGAGCTTAGAGGGCATCTCCCCCTCTCTAACTCAGATTGAATAGCATATCATGATAACTAACTTAGAGGGCTAACACTACTTTGGTCTTAGCAACTAGCATTCCATCTCCTGTTTGCATCTAGCAAGACCAAATTTGGTCTTAGCATTGGCCATCTCCCCCTTTCTGGATTCTTCAACCTCTTTCCTATTAGGGAATAGGATTCTTCAACCTCTACTCTTTTCTGGATACTTCTAACAAATCCTAAGATAGATTAGAAGGAATTTTCCAAATCCTCTTTTAGGACAACCTAAATCCTTTCTGACCTACTGAGCATTAGCTATCTCCACCTCAACTTATAGCCAATGCCCCCTCAAGTTGAGCAGGAGCTTGCTCCCCCTTAATTGGAGCACCTATATTGACCCAAACATTTCCCTGCTGATTAAAGGAAAACTAGAATTTCAGCTGATCCAGATGTTTCTGATCCAGCTGATCATTTTAAACTATTCTACATTTAACAACTTAGGGAGATTATCTACCCTATCAGTGGATTATGTGTATTGAAGGAAGATCAATTTAGATATTAATCTATCATAACATTACATTTTATGATAAATTAAACAGATAAAGGCATAAGCAGTTTAACCCGGAGAACATATATTCACAAATGAACTCATTCTAAATTCAACATGCCTAAGTCAATTTTAAAAGAATTAAACTTGGCCTCATCCAGTGGCTTAGTGAAGATATTAGCTACTTGATTGTCTGTAGGGATATATTAGAGTTTGATATCTTCACACTCTACATGTTCTCTAATAAAATGATACCTAATTTCTATGTGCTTGGTCCTGCTATGGGAGACAGGATTTTTAGGAATAGAAATTGCACTGGATGAGTCACACAGCAGGGGAGATTGTCTTACCTTGATGTTGTAATCTTCCAACTGATGTTGGATCCACAGAATTTGAGCACAACAGCTACCTGCTGCAATGTACTCTGACTCGGCTGTGGACATTGCCGCACTGGTTTGCTTTTTTGCTGCTCCATGAGACCAGCCTTCTCCCTAGGAATTGACAGGTGCCACTTGTGCTTTTCCTGTCCTCTTTGCATCCTGCAAAATCTGCATCTGAATAGCCTATCAGTTCAAAATCATTGTTCCTAGGGTACAAAAGGCCAAGATTTAGGCTGCCCTTGAGGTATCTCAAGATCCTCTTCACAGAGGTGTAGTGAGATTCCTTAGGACAGGCCTGATACCTAGCACAAACACATGTAGAATACATAATGTCTGGCCTACTAGCAGTCAAGTACAACAGGGATCCAATGATACACTTGTACATGGACTCATCAAAGGCCTTCCCCTTTTCATCATTGTCTAATGATACATTAGATCCCATGGGTGTTCTCATGGCTGAGGCAGACTCCATCCCAAATTTCTTGATGAGCTCCTTGGTGTACTTAGTCTGGGAAATGAAAATTCCATCCTCAGACTGTTTCACTTGGAGCCCAAGGAAATATTTAAGTTCACCCATACTGCTCATCTCAAACTCCCCCTGCATTAGATTAGCAAATCTCTTGCAGAGGTTGTCATCAGTAGACCCAAAAATTATTTCATCAACATAAATTTGGACTAAGAGACACTTGCCCCTTGTTTCCCTAAGAAACAATGTTCTATCAATCTTTCCCCTCATGAACTTGTTCTTGAGGAGAAAGCTGGACAAAGTCTCATACCAAGCTCTTGGAGCTTGCATGAGACCATAAAGGGCTTTTTTAAGAAAATAGACATGAGATTTAAGAGTAGGATGAACAAAACCTGATGGATGCTCTACATATACTTCCTCTTTCAGATTTCCATTCAGGAATGCAGATTTGACATCCATCTGGTAGACTTTGAAGCCCTTGTGAGCAGCATATGCAAGGAATAGTCTTATGGCCTCCAACCTTGCAACTGGGGCAAAGGTTTGGTCAAAGTATATTCCTTTCTTTTGCCTATACCCTTTTGCAACTAGCCTTGCTTTGTTTTTGATGAGTGTCCCATTCTCATCCAACTTATTTCTGAATATCCATTTGGTGCCAATTATGTTGTGTCCTTCTGGTCTTGGCACCAACTTCCATACTTTGCATCTTTTGAATTGCAAAAGCTCTTCCTGCATAGCCTGAATCCAGAATAGATCCAAGTTGGCCTCTTCAAACCTTTTAGGCTCTACCTGTGACAGAAAACTGAGGAACAAGGCCTCATTGTGAGCCCTGCTCCTAGTTGTCACACCTTGCTGAACATTCCCTATTATCTGCTCTATGGGAAGATCCCTTAGATGTCTGGTAGTTGCAGTCATTCTGTTCTCAGCTTGCTGTGCTGTTTCTGCAGGTTCAACAGTTTCTTCATCAAGGTTGACTTCTTCCTCTTCAGGGATGGCAGCATCAGAAATAGTTTTGTTGCAGCTGGGAGTGTCTTGTATAGACATCCTTTCCAATTCCTGTTCATTTCCTGTCAAAATAGAAGATCTAGACCAGCCTTTATATATTAGGCTGGTCTCATCAAAAACAACATGCATAGACTCCTCTACAACATGAGTTTTCTTATTGTATACTCTATAAGCTCTACTATGTGAGCTATAGCCAACAAGAACACCTACATTGCATTTCTCTGCAAACTTTGATAATTGGGATTTTCCATTATTTAGAATGTAGCATTTGGAGCCAAAGATTCTAAAATATAAAATTGTAGGTTGTTTGCCTTTCAGAATTTCATAGGGGGTTATCCCATGAACCTTATTGATAGAAGCTCTATTGAGAACATGACAATCTGTATTGACTGCCTCAGCCCAGAAATATTCTGGGAGTGAGGAGTCACTAAGCAGTGTTCTCCCAGCTTCTATCAAGGTCCTATTCCTCCTCTCAGCCACACCATTTTGTTGTGGAGTCCTTGGGGAGTAGAACTCTTGGGTGATACCAAATTCTTGACAAAATCTTATCATTGCATCAGATTGAAATTCTATGTCATGGTCAGTCCTAGTCCTGACCACAGCACATTGTAGATCATTCTGAATTGCCTTGACATGATTGATAAAGATATTTAAAGTATCAGATTTCTTCTTAAGGAAGAATACCCATGTATATTTTGAGTGATCATCAACAATCACCAAAGTATGCAACTTCCCACCTAGGCTCTGAATTGGAAAAGGACCAAACAAGTCCATATGCAAGAGATAAAGACATCTTCCAGTGTCTTTGGAGCCAATACTTTTAAAGGTGGCCCTAGTTTGCTTACCCATTTGGCATGCATGACAGGGACCATCTTTAATACATTTTAAATTTGGACAATTCCTAACAAGATTTTTAGAGAAAAGTCTATACATTGTCTTGTAGTTAATATGACCAAGTATTTTGTGCCATTGAACACAAAGAGACTCATTCTCATTAGCTACAAGACAAACAGAAGTAAGAGAATTACTGCAAATGAAATCTAAGCAATAAACATTTCCACTCTTAGTGCTTGAGAGAATAGTCTCTAAGTCATTGGACTTTTTTATCAAGCACTTGTCATTGTGGAATTCAATGACATAGCCTAAGTCATATAGTTGACTTATGCTTACTAGGTTGTGTTGCAACCCTTCAACATAAGCTACCCTTGTGATAACTTTGGGTCCATTCTTCACAGGCTTATAATCCTGTAGAATACTCCTAGTTCCTGTCATGTGCCTTGAGCACCCACTGTCCAAGTACCATATTTGGTTGAGACTGGTACTTGAACTACCCTGCAAAGAAGGATTTAGTTATCCTTAGGAGCCCAAAAAGCTTTGGGTCCTAGGTGCCTGTCAGTTCGATGAGATAATCTCACACTTGCTACACTCTTAGCAGGAAAGCTCTTCTTTGCATTTGGTACATTGGGAATGTACCAACAATCTATGGCAAAGTGTCCCACCTTGCCACAGCACCAACAATCATGAATATTGTATCTCCTTTTCTGAGCATTTATCTGAATTGGTACAGCACTGTGCACATGTTCAGCAGAAGAGACTGCATCATTCTTCCGGTTTCTTTCAGCAATAATCTGACTGAAGGATAATCTGTGGACAGTCTTGCTGCTGTTTGTCATGATGGCCTCAGCTTTCTTTGGCTTGGCAGCCATACAAGATCTGATGGAATCAGACACTGGGCAGCAGGCGTTGTCAACAGATTTGACAGCAGTCTTGCTTTTTGCTGAAGCTGATTTGGAAGTGCTTGCTTCCTTGTACTTGACTGAAGGTGCTGAAGCACCAAACACAAATGGTCCAGATTGGGCCATTTGTATTTCCTCGTGGGGAGCTTTCATTGCACTCAATCCCATGCCCTTTCTTTCACTATGGGAAGGAGTATTTTCCTTCCTATAGGAACTCCCATTCTTCCAGTGACCATAAATGCTTTCATGGTCATACCTGTTGGAAGGAAGTAGCACCTTTTGAAAGGTGGTTTGAGGCTTAGCCTTCTCCTTGCTCTTTACTCCACTCCCTTCTCCTACTTCCATCTTATTGAATCCAAGTCCTCTCCTATTGGTTTGAGAGGAGAAGGTGTCAATAATGGGAAGCATAGACTTGGGCTTGGAGAATTGAGCCACCAGGCTCTTCTCTTTCACCAGCTTCTCCTCAAGGTCCTTGATGACCTTGTTCTTCAGGGAAATAGTGCTCAATTGAGCACTTGTCATACCCTTTAAATGACTTATTTGTCTACTCATCTGGGCCACCAGGGAGGTAGGTCCAGTGTAGTCACCTTCAGTCATCTTAAGGGAGGCAATTTCCTACGCTTGCCTCTTGGCAAGCTTCTTGCTCTCTTTCAGAGCTTCCACAAGAGCATCATATTTGTCAATCAATTGATTGACATATACCTCAGCTTCTGAAACACTTCCATCATATGATGGCTATGCTTCAGATTCTTGACATACATCATGATCAAAAATAGAAGTGGAATGGATTGATACCTGATCATTGTCAAACATATTCTGACTGCCTTCCTCATCAGTGAGGGCCATAAGGCCTAGCTAAACACAGTCTTCTTCATACTCCTCTTCATCACTATCTGAGTGTGATAGAGGGGCCCTGATTCCCATCCTAACAGCAGGATATTCTTCATCCTCCTAAGCAGCAAACAGCCATGTGTAGGCTTTTTCTTCTTCATCTGAATCTGAAGATGAAGATTCAGATTCACTCCAGCTCTTGCTTTTCTTGGCTAGAAGGGATTTGTCTCCCTTCCTCTCCTTCATGTGATGAGGCTTCTTTTCACCTCTTTCTTTCCTTTTGACTGGGCAGTCAGCAATGACATGCCCAGGCTTGCTGCAGCAATAGCAAACAATGTTATCTGAAGCATGTTTACTAGTTTTGGAATCATACCTGTCCCCTTTGTGGTGCTGCCTTTCAGATCTAAAGTGATCCTTCTTGGAGTGTGATGAGGAGGAGGGCTTGCTCTTCCATTGATTCCTCCTCATCATCTTCTTGAACTGCCTAGAGAAGGCAGCAAACTCTTCATCAGAAGAAGAGCAGTCTGGAGAGCAGCTCTCAGACTTCTCAGATTCAGCATTCCTTCTTGGAGGTGACTGCAACCTGCTCTTGCTCTTCTTTGAGCTATCAGCTTTGAGAGCTATAGTTCTCTCCTTTGTGTGAGCCTTGAAGGATGTATCCTCCTCCTTTCTTGTAGTCAGTTGCATCTCATATGAGAGCAGTTTCCCAAACAGTGTATGGGTAGGGGTTTCTCCAAGCCTTGCCCCTTCCCTGATTGCACAGATTTTTGTGTCCCAATCCCTAGTTAGAGATCTAAGGAACTTGTCATTCAGCTCATAATCAATAAACACCCTCTCATAGGTTCTTAGTTCATTTACTATCCTAAAGAACCTTTCATAGCACATGGAGATGTTCTCATGGCTCTGCTGTCTGAAGGCTTCATATTCCTGATTGAGGAGTGACTTTCTATCATCCCTCACTTCAGTTGTTCCTTCCATATATACAACCAATGTGGCCCACATTTCCTTGGCAGTTGTGCAGTGTACCAAGTTCTGAAATGTAGTGTCATCAATTGCATTAACAATTATGTTTTGGGCCCTTTTGTCCATAGTGTATAGTGCAATTTCATCATTGGTCAGCTCAGAAAATACCTTGAGTACTTTTTTAGTAGGGTCAATAGTGGAGGCCTTCTCAAAGGTATAAGGACCATTTTTGACTGTTACATAGATCCTAGGGTCTGAGGCTTCCATGAACAGCCTCACCCTTTACTTCCATATGCCAAAGTTTTCTTTGGAGCATATGGGCAACTTCATTGACCCCAACTCCTTCTTCATTCCACTGGAGGCCATGTGATTTTGAATCAACAATACCTATTTAGGAACTGGCCAGACTGTTAAGTCATTGTTGACCAACCTCCATTTGATACCACTTGAAAGAATATAGGTATGCTAACTAATTCACCTAGAGGGGGGTGAATAGGTCTTTTGAGTTTTACTTGATAATTATGGCCTGTTAAAACTATTCTAATCAGAGAATCAAGCAACACAGAAAAACACATAAGTGTTTATAGTGGTTCCCCAAGACAGTTTGTCAATGGGTAGTCCACTTTCCCCCTTCACCCTTCTAACAGTGTGTTAGACAGGGCCAACTCCTCCAATCTCAGCTCCAAGAGCTTACAACACAAGTTCCTCAGAACTTCTCAGATCAAAGACGATCCTACCTCAGGACAAAAGTCCCTACAACTCAGAGCTATCACCAGCTCCTACCTCAGGACAAAAGTCCCTACAACTCAGAGCTATCACCAGCTCCTACCTTAGGCACTGCTGCCCTACAAACTCAGAGCTATCAACAGCTCCTACAGCTCAGACCACCTCCTGGTCCTACCTCAGGCAACAAGTCTTACACCTCAGGCTAAACAGCCCTACAATCTCAGGCAAACCAGTCCTACAATCTCAGGCCAACAAGCCCTACACACTAAGGAAAAAGCCCTACAAACTCAGGCAAAAAGCCTTACAGAAAAAGATGTTTTAGAAATATTCTACAACAGAAATACTCTCCTGTAGATCCTGCACAGTTTGTGCTTTCCTGTAGCTGAAGATGTTGATAACAGCTATAACCTGATCTTCCTCTTCAATAGGATGATGGAAGATCACCTTGCCCCTTCTGGTGGAGGAGCTATCTTCTTCTCTCAGTTTCTTATTCTTTTTCAGTGAGCAGGAAGAAAAACGAGAGCAGCAGCCGTCAATGGCAAAAAGAGATTTTGCAAGCAACCGGTCGGGGCTTTAGAAAGTACCCTAACTCTTTCTTTTATACTTCTTTTATCTTAAACGGCTCTAAGTTGATCTCCCAAGAAGTATGGGAGACAATGGTGGTCCCCTGTAGCTTTTCTGCAACTTGCCCTAGCCGCAGGACCCGCCTCCCTGCCTATATGTAGAGAAGGTATGTGTTCGATGAACGCGCGACACTCTGCGTTCGACGAACCCGCAGCATCCTGCGTTCGACAAACTTGCCAAACTCTGCGTTCGACAAACTTGCCAAACTCTGCGTTCAACGATCGGCCTTGTCTCTGCGTTCGACGATCTGCCTTGTCTCTGCGTTCGACGATCTGTCTTGTCTCTGCGTTCGACGATCTGCCTTGTCTCTACGTTCAACGAACGACACTCTGCGTTCGACGATCTGCCTTGTCTCTGCGTTCGACGATCTGCCTTGTCTCTGCGTTCGACGAACGGCACTCTGTGTTCGACGAACACGCCCTTTGCCTTCTCAGCGGCTCCTTCTCTGGTCTCGTCTCAGCGGTCAACGAACTGAGTTCTGCGTTCGACAAACAGCACTCTGCGTTCGACGAACAAGCTGATTCTCAGCGTTCGACGAACTTATCAACTGAGACATCTTTTCATCAACTTAGGAGAAGATTTCTCCTAACCTTAGGTCTTGATTAACCCTTTCTCTTGAGTCACCTAAGCCTGTTTAACTTACAAAAACAAAGCTTTATCAAATACAATATGTACTTAGTATTGGAAGTGATGTCTCTTCAAATCAAGGGAACATTGAGGGCAATATTCCCAACAATAATATAAGATATTTATAGGTAAAGGATTTAGAAGGATAAAACCCAAAAAAGGATAGATAGATCACTTGAGAAATGATATGACTTTTTATTCAATTTCATTCAATTTGGTTTATTAATGAATTTAGGCTTAAAGTGTGAAATTCACATCACGTGTATATAATGTGACCTTTGCATGTTGGCTTAAGAAAAGACAAAAGAAAACAAGCAAACAAAAAGAGAGTTAAGCATATCATAAAGTTGAATAATGGTATTCATTTTTGATTTATTTCTACTTCAAGTAAGTTTAGATACTAATGAATAAGAGATTTAGGTATCCAAAGAGAATCGAGTGGGATGGTTCCTTTGGGTACCCAAATATAACGTGTTAGTTTGTGGCGAAATAGTGATGAATGGGCCCATTTGAGTGGAGTTAGTGTTTCATCTTTAGCTTTGGGCCTCCATTCATACCTTGGTTTAATGTTTTTATAATTCAAATTTCCATGATGATTTTTAAGACATTGTTTATAGGAAATTTGTTCATTTTCATTTTTATGTTGGGAGGAAATTGATGTTGTAAATGATAATGATGATAGTGTTTTGGAATTTCATTTACAAGCTTTTGATATTTTTCATTTCCTTTGTTTGGTTTAGATAAATTATGAAAATTCATATTCAACTTGCTTTTGAATTTTGCTTGATATTGTGTATGTATGTTTAGAGAACTTTTCTTTAGAATTTCCTTAAGCAAGTTGACTTTAGTTTCCAATTCAATATTCTTAATTTTGAGATTATGTCTAACTTTATTGTAAGCGATTGTGCTATTCTTAAGAGTAGTAACAATAGAATCAATATGAGTTTTATAATTATTTCTTAATTCTTCAAAACGTTTCATCCATCTCTTTAATTTCAATTTAATAATTTTTACACATAGCACATTTGGTTTTCAAAGATGAATTTTCTAAAGACAATTTATCATTATGTTCTTTTTCAAAAATAAGCTCATTTTCAAGTTTCTTGTATTTTTCTTGTAATTCATTAAATTCTATACAAGGTGTAATATTTTCAACTAAAGAGCCATGGGGAAAACTAGATACATCAAAATATGATTCTACGTTAACTTTGGCTTTTAAACTATTATTTTTTAAACGCAAATTGCAATTAGCATTTTTCAATTTCTTAATTTTACGTTTAGCAATTTGTATCAACTGTAATACATAAATAGAATTACAAACAATAAGGGATATTGATTTCCTTACTGTGCATTTGGCTAAGGTATGGTTTGAACCTAAAGTTCCTTTGACATTTTCTTCTTCCTCTACCATAGATGAGTTGACATCTTCCCTTCAGCTTGATGAGCATTCCATGGATCCTTCAGGAGAGGAGCTTTCTTGAATACATAAGCAAACTTGCATATTCTCCGGTTCTCGCGATTGTTCTATACCTATAGAAGGATAATTGTACAACCCCAATATTCGCCTAGAGGATGGGCAAACAAAAGCGAAGCAAGTCAGGTGGCTCGCAAGGAGGCGAGCGAGCCAGAGACCCGCCGAGTGCTCGCAAGGAGGCGAGCGAGCCAGAGACCCGCCAAGTGCTCGCAAGGAGCGAGCGAGTCAAGAACTCGCCGATGGGTCGCAAGAGGATGGGCGAGCCAGATTCCTCCCCGAGTCGCCGGGATCGGCCAAATTACCCTATCACCCTTGGTGGTCTGCTTTTAGCTTCTCCAAACAGCGGAGTTTGGCTGTTAGCAGACCATTTGGGGCGCGGATAGTAAAATCAAAAGGCGAAATCATGCTATTTGCAGGCCAGATAAGAAAATCTATAAATAGGACCTCAAGGGCACCTTTGGAGGGGACTTAACTTCAGCTTCCCTCTCCTTAGGCTTTCTTTGGTTAGCATTTCCTGAGCTCTCCAAGGTGCCCGAGTCTCAGCTTTGGCTTGGGAGGGGAAGCGCTCAACGATCTTCCGGGTTAGTGGAGGGACCTCCTCGCTGTGACTAAGGTCTTAGTCATTTTCCTAGTTTTCAGTCTGCCTTCTCTGAGGGATCAGTAAGGGCTAGCTGCCCCTCATCTCGGTGAGGGCCCCGAGCTCCACAAGAGACCAAGAAATCGGTTTCAACATTTTGGTGCGGTGAGCGTGGAGTGTGGTTGGTCCAAGAAAGTTCCGAAGAGCAGATATGACAGGAGGCGAGGATCAAGGCGAGGGGTTCAGCGAGTCACCAGAGGTGGTGACGCCGAGGATGTTCGCGGACTTCAGGAGGGAGGTGCTCGACACCTTCGGGCTCGCGGTCGCGGCACTGCGAAGCTAGTTTGCGACCCCGGCACCTCAGGCGACCCTTCCCCCAGCAGCGGTTGGCGAGAATGCCCCAGGGGGGAGGGCCGGGAAGGAAGTAGCGGGAAGTTCAGTGCAGGACCTGGAAGGGCGAGTGTTGTTCGCCAGCCCGGCGAGTTTTGTGCCGGCGAGCTCTGTGCCGGCAAGCGCGGTACAGACGAGCGAGCGTCCGGAGGGCAGGCGACTGTGGGAGTTGTTCAGGCGAGTGCAGTTCTCGCGAGCGCGATCCAAGCGAGCCCGAGTTTGGCGAGAGAGCTTGGGGTCGCATGGAGCGAGACAGGGTGGCAAAAGGGGGAAGCCCCTTCTGCGAGTTGGTACTTTCTGCACCTATTCCGGCAGGGTTTGGAGAGTGGGACAGGGTGTACTACAACGACAGAGATGACCCCGTCCAACATCTCCAGTCTTTTGAGGACTCGGTCTCCATCAGGCCGAAGTCAGATGCTTTCAATTGTCGGCTCTTCGCCGTCACTCTTAAGGAGAAGGCCAGGGACTGGTTCCATCAACTCCTTACAGGGTCGATCTACGCCTTCGAGGATTTGCGCAGGAGCTTCTTGTTGCGGTTCTCAACTTCAAAGAAGAGGAAGAAGGACGTCGAGTCACTCTTCAAAGTGAAGCAGGAGCCAAAGGAGTCGTTGGCTCGCTACGCGGATCGGTTCCAAGAGGAGGTGCTACTCACTCAGGAGATGCCAGGATTTGCACTCCAGCTTGCCATCACCGTCGGGCTAAGGGAGAGCTTTTTCAAAATGGCTTTGAAGAGAAAAACCCCCGTCTCCTACGAAGAGTTGATGGAACGGGTGGCGGAGGAGATTGAGAGTGAGGAGGCCAACCCAGAACTCACTAAGCGGTTAGAGAAGCTCAGTGAGCCGAAGGTCAGGCAGCAGGAAGTAAGGAGAAGGGAGGAGCCCAGGGTCCCGGAGGGGGAGTGGAGGCAGCGTGCCGAAGGAATGCAAGGTCAGGGACGAGGTTACGGCCCGGGAAGGGGTAACTTCTATGGAGGGCAAGGAAGACCACCCCAGTTGGGATGGAGGCAGGGTCCGAGGTCATTGCCTCCCCCGCCTTAGCAAGCCATGGCGATCAGGAGGGGAAGAGGAAGGGGAAGGAGAGAAGAGGCGAGAGAAGAAGCGGGAGCAAGAAGGAGGAGGAATAGGGTGACAGAAGGTGAAGCAGGCGGGGTGGCGTTGCCGTATTGTGACTTCCACGTTGAGGAAGGTCACGCGACGGCCACCTGCCCGGAGTTCCTAGAGACAAAAAGGGGCCGAGTCCCCGCGCAAGGTCAACAGTAGCAGGTGAGAATCGAGGAGGTCGTGCCTCGAGGAGAGGAGGAAGAGAGGTGCGAAGACAGATTCGATGTGGGGAGTAGAGGAGGGATCGGAGTGATCCATGGGGGGGTAGGGGTGGAGGCGACCCGCAAGGCTAGCCTCCATACCATCTATCGGCGGAGCGTGGCATCAACATCCACTGCTCCACCCCCAGCGGAGAGAATCACTTTCTCTCAGAAGGACATGTCGAGCTTCGAAGACCCGTTCTGCGATGCGTTGGTCATCCAGACCGCCATCGAGAACTTCACCGTCTCGAGGATTCTAGTCGACAACGGTAGCTCAGTCAACGTCGTCTTCAAGAAGGCGTTTGATGAGATGAAGGTGGAATCCAAGAGGGTGTTGGCCTCGGATGGTCCCCTGTTCGGCTTCTCAGGAGAAAGGAAGGAAGTAAAAGGTGGAGTGGGGCTCCATGTGACCCTCGGAGGGCAGTCCCGGAACTGCTGCTTCGTGATAGTGGATGCCCCAAGCAGCTACAGCGCCATCTTCGGACGTCCTCTCATCAGCGCATTTAGATGCGTCCCTTCCACCTTCCACTAGTGTCTAAAGTTCAACGCGGGTGGAGTCTAGTTCCGGATCCGAGGAGACCCCAAGATGGCGAGACAGTGCTATGTGACGGCTGTCAACACCATCGCCTGGATGGGAGAGGCGGAAGAGTTCGATAAGATGATGGAGGAGGCGGCAGAAGCTGGAGGAGAGGAAAGAGACGAGGAGAAGATGGAGGGAGAAGAGGTTCATGCCCAGGAAGGGGTCGCTGAGAGGCCCAGGGCGGGAAGAGGAGAAGAAGAGGGGAAAGGGTGCCCAGGAAGGAGGGGCGGAAGAGTTGATGGTGGTTGGAGGTGCAGAGACGGAGGAAGGAGCCCAAGCGCTCACTCGCGGTGGAGAGGAGCAAAATACTTGGGGAGAGAAATGCAGGTTGGAGGCCGTGGATGAGGTTGTGGAACTTAAAGTCACCACTCGGCTCGGGGTGGTGGAAAGGGTCCGAGTCAGCGGAGACCTCAACCCGAAGGAGCAGGCCGAGATCCTGGCCTGCGTTCAGAAAAATGTGGATGTCTTCGCTTGGAGCGTCGCAGAGATGCCCGGGATCGATGCGGATGTGGCTTGCCATCGCCTCAACCTCGACCCCGGCACCCGACCCATCCGTCAGAAGAGGAGGGCCGTAGCGGACAAGCTTGAAGAACCCATCCGATAGGAGGTGGGTAAACTCCTGCAGGCAGGCTTTGTATCGGAGATCCAGTATCCAGGCTGGGTCTCTAACGTAGTTATGGTAAAAAAGGGAGGAGGTAAGTGGCGTATGTGTATCGACTTTTCACTTCTTAATAAATCATGCCCGAAAGATTGCTACCCCCTGCCCAGAATCGACGCGCTGGTTGACTCAGCCGTTGGTTTTTCTATAATGTCTTTCTTAGATGCTTTTTCAGGTTATCATCAAATCCGCATGCACCCCCCAGACATCAAGGATGTTTCCTTCATCACGGGGGATGGATGTTACTGCTATAAGATGATGCCCTTCGGGCTCAAGAACGCAGGTGCTACGTACCAAAGGATGATGGATAAAGTCTTCCGCGACCAGAAAGGAAGAAATTTAGAAGTCTACGTTGATGACCTCATGGTGAAAAGTCGGGACCTTGGGTCTCACCTCCGAGACCTTGAAGAGACGTTCGGGACTCTGCGAAAATACAAGATGAAACTCAACCCCTTGAAGTGTGTCTTCGGGGCTAGCCAGGGAAAGTTTCTAGGCCACTTACTAACCCCGGCGGGAGTGGAACCTAACCCGGACAAGGTCAAGGCAATCATGGAGTTGGGGTCACCAAGGAACCCGAAGGAGGTTCAGAGCCTCACAGGGAAGTTGGTCGGACTCAGCAGGTTCCTCTCCAAGGCGGGGGAGAAGTGTGGACCCTTCTTTAAGGCGCTAAGGGGCAACAAAAAGTTTGAGTGGACCTCGGAATGTGAGGGAGCCTTCCAAGCCTTGAAAGAACAACTCACCCAAACCCCCTTACTCCAAGGGCCGAGATTGGGAGAAGATCTATCCCTATACCTGGGAGTAGGGTCGGAGGCAGTGAGTGCAGTTTTGGTCCGGGAGGAGGGGAGAAAACAATTCCCTATCTACTATGTCAGCCGAGTGCTGAAGAAGGCGGAGCTCCGATATCCAATCTTGGAGAAGTTAGCTTTTGCGTTAGTGGTGGCGGCGTGGAGGCTCCGGCCCTACTTTCAGGCACACTCAATCAAAGTAGTAACAGACCACCTGCTTCGCAAAATCATGGAAGGGGTGGAGCACTCGAGAAGATTGGCCAAATGGTCTGTAGAGCTGAGCGAGTTCGATGTTACGTTCGTGCCCAGGACGTCAATCAAGGCCCAAGCGGTGGCGGACTTCATGGCCCACTACACGACCGAGGTGGGGGAACATGAACCGCCTCCCCCGGTGGCATGGAGGATGTTAGTGGATGGTGCCTCGGGAAAGCACTCCTACGGGGGAGGAATCATCCTAGTGAGTCCTCAAGGGACAAGAATCGAGCAGGCCCTGAACATCCATTTCCCAATTACCAACAACCAAGCGGAGTACGAGGCAGTGATAGCAGGCATGCGGTTGGCTCGAGAGCTGGGAGTGGAAGACGTGGAGGTCTCGACGGACTCCATGGTGGTAGCATGCCAAGTCAAGGGAGAGTTCGAGGCGAAGGACCCGACTCTCCTGCGATACTTGGAGAAGGTTAAGGGAGTCATCGGGCAATTCCACACTTTCTCCATCAAACACGTGCCAAGGGAAGAGAGCACTCCCGCGGACCTCCTAGCCAAGTTCGGTCCTCGAGCTGGAGGGACGGTTTCAGAACTCTTCCGGCCCTCCATCGAGGAAGGAGAACTGATGGAAGTAGATCAGCGAATCTCGTGGATGGATCCCTTCATCTCTTTCTTAACTTCAGGAAAATTCCCCGAGGGAGACATAGACAGGCGACGCTTCAGGTATAAGTCGGCCAATTACTCTTTGCATGCAGGAGGGCTATACAAGAAGACTCTCTCGGGACTCCTGGCCCGTTGTGTTTCTGAGGAGGAGGTTCCAAGAGTCCTAGAAGAAATTCACTCCGGGGAGTGTGGGAGTCACTCCGGGAGCCGGACTCTGGAAGGGAGGGTGTTGAGGCAAGGCTATTTCTGGCCCACCCTCAGCAAAGATGCGGCCGAGTTTGCAAGGAGGTGTTCGAAGTGCCAACTCTATGCTCCACTCCAACTCCTCCCAGCCCAGAGACTTCGGACCATCACAGCTCCCTGGCCTTTTGCCATATGGGGGTTGGACATCGTCGGCCCTTTCCCTCAAGCTAGCGGCCAGAGAAGGTTCTTGCTGGTCATGATCGACTACTTCTCCAAATGGGTAGAAGTGAAGGCGCTCGCCAAGGTAACATCTCAAGTTGTAAGAAATTTTGTGTGGGGAGAGATAATTTGTAGGCACGGGCTCCCTCTGGCCATAGTGACAGACAATGGGCCGCAGTTTGCTAGCGAGGAGTTTGATAGCTTCTGCACCCAACTTGGCATCGACCTCAGGTTCACATCGGTTCACCATCCGAGGAGCAACGGCCAGGTGGAGGCGGCAAACAAGAAAATCGTCAACCTGTTGAAGAAGAAGGTGGAGAACCTCCGAGGGAACTGGGTAGAACAACTACCATCTGTTCTCTGGGCCCTGAGGACTACCCCTAACACCGCCACCGGGGAAACCCTGTTCAAACTCTCCCATGGCTCCGAAGCAGTCCTTCCCATTGAGTTCGAAGTAAAGACCCCCACGGTGACCGCCGCAGGTAAAGGAGGCGAAGAGTGGCTAGTGGCCAATGACGAGGAACAAAGGCTATCCTTGGACCTGGTGGAAGAACTCCGAGAACAGGCTACCATCAGGCAGGAAGAAATCAAGCGACGAATGGCCCGATACTTCGACAAGCACATCCGAATAAAACACTTTCAGAAAGGAGACCTAGTGCTAAAGAAGGTTGACACGGCTGGGAGAGGAGCCGCGGTTGGCAAGCTGGAGCCCGATTGGGAAGGATCTTACATTGTAAGCCAAGTGCTCAGGTCAGGAGGATACCACCTCCGGGATGTGGAAGGGGTACCTCTTGGCTGTGCCAGGAGTGGAGATGATTTAAAAAGATTTTATCCTTAGCCATTTTTTGTAGATGACTTTCCATATTTCCTACTCAACACATGCATTTTGGAGCAATCCTTTGACAGGTCTCAAACAGTTCTTATGCTGGAATGCCCCAGATCGATTCCGTTCCCGGGCTCTCACTAGACGGGGGGTCCAGGTTGATCTCTGGGGAGGATGGCAAGGTAACAAGTATTGGTGCTGGAATGCCCCAGATCGATTCCGCTCCCGGGCTCTCACTAGACGGGGGGTTCAGGTTGATCTCTGGAGAGGCTGGCAAGGTGACAAGTATTGGTGCTGGAATGCCCCAGATCGATTCCGCTCCCGGGCTCTCACTAGACGGGGGGTTCAGGTTGATCTCTGGAGAGGCTGGCAAGGTGACAAGTATTGGTGCTGGAATGCCCCAGATCGATTCCGCTCCCGGGCTCTCACTAGACGAGGGGTTCAGGTTGATCTCTGGAGAGGCTGGCAAGGTAACAAGTATTGGTGCTGGAATGACCCAGATCGATTCCGCTCCCGGGCTCTCACTAGACGGGGGGTTCAGGTTGATCTCTGGACAGACTGGCAAGGTGACAAGTATTGGTGTTGGAATGCCCCAGATCGATTCCGCTCCCGGGCTCTCACTAGACGGGGGGTTCAGGTTGATCTCTGGAGAGGCTGGCAAGGTGACAAGTATTGGTGCTGGAATGCCCCAGATCGATTCCGCTCCCGGGCTCTCACTAGACGGGGGGTTCAGGTTGATCTCTGGAGAGGCTGGCAAGGTGACAAGTATTGGTGCTGGAATGCCCCAGATCGATTCCGCTTCCGGGCTCTCACTAGACGGGGGGTTCAGGTTGATCTCTGGAGAGGTTGGCAAGGTGACAAGTATTGGTGCTGGAATGCCCCAGATCGATTCCGCTCCCGGGCTCTCACTAGACGGGGGGTTCAGGTTGATCTCTGGAGAGGCTGGCAAGGTCACAAGTATTAGTGCTGGAATGCCCCAGATCGATTCCGCTCCCGGGCTCTCACTAGACGGGGGGTGCAGGTTGATCTCTGGACAGGCTGGCAAGGTGACAAGTATTGGTGCTGGAATGTCCCAGATCGATTCCGCTCCCGGGCTCTCACTAGACGGGGGGTTCAGGTTGATCTCTGGAGAGGCTGGCAAGGTGACAAGTATTGGTGCTGGAATGCCCCAGATCGATTCCGCTCCCGGGCTCTCACTAGACAGGGGGTTCAGGTTGATCTCTGGAGAGGCTGGCAAGGTGACAAGTATTGGTGCTGGAATGCCCCAGATCGATTCCGCTCCCGGGCTCTCACTAGACGGGGGGTTCAGGTTGATCTCTGGAGAGGCTGGCAAGGTGACAAGTATTGGTGCTGGAATTACCCAGATCGATTCCGCTCCCGGGCTCTCACTAGACGGGGGGTTCAGGTTGATCTCTGGAGAGGCTGGCAAGGTGACAAGTATGGGTGCTGGAATGCCCCAGATCGATTCCGCTCCCGGGCTCTCACTGGATGGGGGGTTCAGGTTGATCTCTGGATAGGCTGGCAAAGTCGCAAGTGGGTTGGGCAGGTAAAACAAGATACTCATGACAAGAGATTTTGGCTCGCAAGCAACCCCAAGACCTGGGCGAGGCGAGACCGGAGGTCCGCTCGCGCACGAGAGTCATTCGGGCAGGGAAATAGAGTCGGCGGCTCGCAAGGTCACTCGCGAATGGTATCAAAGCGAATAAGGAAGGTGAGTCGGGAGGAGTCCGTTCTCGCGGCGAACCGCGAATATCGGTGGGGGCTCGACAGAGGCGAGTGCGAACGAGGTAGGCTAATATAGACCCCTCCTGTAAGGCTCTCCAATGAATAACGTCCCGAATAGAGATAAGGCCCTAGCACCTAAGTCCTAACGACGCCACGGAAGAAAGGTAGGTGAGAGCGACCTGGACACAACGCGAAGAGGAAAAGCTGCGAACAAAATAGAGGCGAGCGCGAACGCCGAACGCAGATCTACAGATACGAACATAAGAAGATCAGGGCCGCGCTGGCACAACAAAGAAGATCGCGTGCGAATCATAAATAAAACTATAACACAGAAAAAGATTGATAAAACATTACCTTTCGTTCCTCACAAAAGATTACAATTCAGCGGCGGTCTCGCTGGAGAAAAAAAGAAAGGAAAACTTTTTCATTATTAACAAAAAGGAAAATCAAGGCGGCTCGCCAGGCAGCTCTTCAATCACTCTCTCGACCCTCCGCCTCGGAGATGGGCGCGAACAAGTCGGGAACGACTTCCTCCGCGGTGAATTCCATGGCATCGGGGATGATCATGACCGCTCCCTTGAGAATGTCGAGGACGAGCTCCGCGTTCTCCATCAACCTCTTGCGGTCGACTTCCTTCTCTTCCCGCGACTGACCGCGAGTCCCAGCTCGCGGAGGAGGGGGAGGTAGAACCGCGGAGGCCAGGTCGTGGACCTGGGCCTTGAGGAAAGTGTTCTCCAGCTCCAATTCAGCATCCGCACGTGGAGCTGACTGACGGACTCGGCATCCTGCAAAAGGCGGGTTAGCGAGAGGAGAACGAAGCCGAACTGAAAAAGACTTCCGCAGAGCACTACTTACTAGTCCGCCTTGAAGACTGGCGAGGAGGCCCTCTGACAAGGCCTCTTTCCCCTTAAGCTCCGCGACTTCATCCGCAGACTTCTGAAGCTCGACTTTGAGTTCCTTGATCTCCCTATCCGCCGTGAGGTACCGGCGACCCACCATGTGGGTTAGCTCCATCGCCCGGAACTGGGCTCGCATCGCCTCGTACACGACCCCCATCGGCATGAAGGACCGAAAGAGGGAGGCATCCTCGCGACCATAGAGGCCAAAGGCGAGGGCGAACGCCTCTCCCCCGGCCTTGCCGTCCTCTACCCAGGAAGGGAGCAGAGAGGTGCAGGCGATCTTGTTCTGGTCAGGGTCCCACGCGAGCACTAGTTCGCCGACCGCATCCACCAACTTCATGCCGAGCCCGAAGTTAGTATGGCTCGACGGCTTGGGCCTGGAGACAGTCTCCCCTGGCTCGCCCCCCTCTTTGGCGAGCTCCTGATCCGCAGAAGGAGAGGGGAGGTCAGGCTCAGACAGGTCCACGACCTCCTTCGCCTTGGCAGCAGAGGGAGTCTTCTTGGCCTTCTTCACCGCCCCCTGCGAAGCAGCCGGCGTTGGAGAGGAGGACGCTTCCGTCCCAACGAAGAACTCGGGACGTCGCGGCAGACCTCGGCGGCCACGTGCGCGAGCGAGCCGGGAGTAAGAGAATAGGGAGGCGCATGAGGTGGATTGAGGGGGAGTTCGCGTTCTCCTGCAAAGATAACGGGGAACGTTAGACGATCAAAAGAAGAGGGAGTAAGAAAGTTGACGAGTGCGAAGTCAAACCTTCTCCCAGAAGGACGGGTGGCAGGAGGTCCACTCGCTCTCGGAGGAAGGCGACCTCGAAGTTTTTTCCTTTGAGGAACTGGTACAGGGCCGCATCACAACCCCCAAGCGAGGTCGGAGGGCGGTAGGCAGCCTCATCTCGCTGGGTAGGGGTGTAGGAGATGTTGCCAAAGGGACCCTTCACTAGGATGACCTTCTGCGTCCAATAATGAGTTTTATTCACCGTCTCGCAGACAGTAGCATACTGGCTCACAAAGTGAGCTGTTCCATCCCTGTTCGCGCGGAATGAAAAGATCTTGCGGAAGACGAGTAGGCTGAACTCAATCCTCTCCGCCCTGAGATAGCTGGCGAACGCGACCACCACGGCGATCGCGTTCGGCGTTAGCTGGCTCGGCAGAATGCCGAAATACTTTAGCACCTGGAAAGGCCGACAAATTTTAAGCGCCATTCGCGAAGCAAGTCAGGAAAACTAGGGGTGAGAAATAAGTATACCTGGCGCACTTCCGGCCAGAGTGGGAGTCAAAACCCATTTTCGAAATGGGCAACGGGAATCACGAGCTCGTCCGGGTGCGGGTCGCTGATGGAATCTCTATTGGTAGGGCAGCGAGCCACAAAACCAGAGTGGATGAACTGGTCTGCGGCGGCCTGGTACTCCTCCTTCGTGAGGTTGGCGCAGTAGAAAAGGTCATCGAGGAAGGCCCTGCCACACTTGGCTCGCCCCTCGGTTTCCGCCTCGCCGACCATGGTTTCTGTGATCCGCTGAATCGCAAAGGTCGCAAGGATGAGCTAGATCTGCGAGAGAAACAGAAGGAGAAAGAGCGCGAGGAAGTAACAGTAAATGCGGTGGTTGAAAGGAAAAAAGGTCGGCTATTTATAGGAATAAGAAAGGCGGGAAGAAGCCGAAGCATCGATGTCTGCGGATAGCGGATTCGCGCGGTACTCTTCCGCCTCCAGGGATCCAATTCGCTCCCTGCGAGTCGACAACCTGTCAAAAGCTTTTCTCCATTGGCGAGCTAACACCAAATAATGAATCATAAGGAAAAAAGCAAGGGAGGTGCGCAAGTGCGAGTAAAAGATATGTAATTCGCGCAAGAGCGAACCAAGCAGGGTAAAAGAACGAGATAAGAAACAGAAAAATAAGAGGCTCGCAAGCGAGTCAAAAATATTGTTATTACAGACTCATAAATATTGTTCGCGGCCCCTCCTATTGAAGAGGAGGGGGGAAGAAAAACAATAGAAAAGCAATACGAAGATCCTTAGTATCGTAGCCATTTCCAGCGACCGCGACCTCGGACACCAGAGCGAGGTGGGACTCGCGGGTAATGATACTCGCGGAGTGACCGGTTCTCCTGGCTCGTCAGCCGCATGTAGTCATCGATACGAGCAATATACACCCTGGGGGAGGTCGCGTCGCCATGATCGGTCAGCCGTGTCTCAGCGAGAACGCGCGCGTTCGCGTCCTCCATCGCGGCGAACCTTTCTTCATTGGCGAGCTGGTCCAGCCGATTCCGCTCATGTAGATCCCTTAACAGGATGGTATGCTTCTGGAATATCTCTGTGACCTGCCTCTTCATTCGCTCCGGATCGCTGGGATCCCCCAGAAAGTCAGCAACCTGGCTCGGCGAGGGGGGTGGAGATATCTCCAGCGCTCCAGACTCTGACTCGGAGAGAGGGGTCGTCGAGTCACCTGCGAAGTAGTAATCAACGACAAAGTGAGAAATAACACTCAAAGGCGACAGCCTAACCTAGTGGGGGAATTCGAGTACTGGGCCGCTGGCGGGAGGTGCCCGGCTGGGCTCGGAAAGCTTCAATAAAGGCAGGGGTGAAGGCCTTACCCAGACCGGAGGCGAGCGCAGGTCTGGAGCCAGGTCTAGACTCGGCAATCAACGTCCCTCCTGGGCTCCTCTGACTCGATAAGCCGAATCCGGGAGTTGGGATAGTTTGATTCGGCATGACGGGCGAGTTCGCCGGAGGAAGAACTTGATCCTCCGGGGGCGCGAGAGAGGACACTGCATGAAAAAGTAAACGCAATTTAGCGAGTCAAGGAACGTGAGGGAAAATGAGGTAAGCCGCTCACCCCATTGCGAAGGCGAGTCCTGCCGACCAACGACCCTCGTATCCGCAAGAAGAACGTCACCCCCACCCGTAGAGGAGAGAGGGATCTCCGTGTTTGGCCTTCCCGATTTGCTCTCGTCCGGAGGATTATTCTGCGAACATGATAAATAAGGACGAAAAAGAAGAACATCAAATAAGCGAGCTTGGTGACAATACCTGTGAGGCGCGCCCGTCATCCGGAGAGTGCGGCGAAGAGGAAGACTCTCCCCCACCAGACGCACGCCGAACGGCCTTTGCCGTCCTTAGGGAAGGAGGAGGCGGGGAGCGTCGCGGAGAATTCCAGGAGGCGATGACAACAGTCTTCCCCTTCTGGGCCGCTTGCGAAGCCTTTAGGCGGGCCAACATCTCATCCTTTTTCGACATCGCGTTGGGGCCCGCGGTGAGTAAGAAAAGACATAGGAAAATGAAAAGTTCGAATGACGGCCAGGGAGAGTGGTATTTATAGTGGTGGGAATGGGACCCACCGAAAGATTCTCGCCACGTCACCGAGGGGACGGCGAATATCAAGGGTTGGATGATTCTTCGCGAGCCTAGATAGCCTCACGAAGAGCGGGGATTGTGTACAACCCCGATATTCGCTTAGAGGATGGGCAAACAAAAGCGAAGCGAGTCAGGTGGCTCGCAAGGAGGCGAGCGAGCCAGAGACCCATCGAGTGCTCGCTGATGCACAAATCTTAGCACACCGCTATAGGCGGTAGTAAGACTGCGGCACGAAACGGCAGTGTACCGATCGTTCAAGTAATATAAAACGAGGAGTAATCCCTGAGTATCGAATCTCGAAGGAACACAGTAAGGTGGAGTTCACTATTGAGGCAGGACTTAAGATCGAACTCCTTTAGTCGGATGGATGCGGAAACGGGGGTTTTGGAATGTGGAAAATAAAGAGAAAATGCTACAACTACTCCTATGCAATGCCGCTATGCAATGCTTCGCTTGGCGGGATGGAGACTACATAGGCCTTGAACGCGCTACTTCGTGAAGGCGGATGGACGAGTAGGCAAGCGGAATGAGGGTCGTAAGCACCTCTTCGACAAGCACGCTACTAGCAATTGCTAGTGCGGCAAACGAACGTGACGGCGGGATGGAGGATGGAATGGAGCGCACCTCAAGCAACTTAAACACCAAAGCATTTCACATAGACATGAAATATATAGAAATACAAACTAGTTTAAGTGCCACTTCATCATAATAATAAAGATCTACAACATATACACATCAATAACAGAAGAACATGGCAAGAAATCGACCGAATCCGAAGGCCCGTTGTAGATTCACGGTTGGAATCGCCGGGTTGTCAATCCGCGTCCAAGCTCGGTCCGCAACTACGTCCGGGGTAGAGAGAGCTGTCACGACTCTCCAATGAGCCCGTCTTCTTCGTCTCACAATCCGGTAAAGGTTGCAAACTTCCCCTTGCTTGATGGTAATGGCGGCTAGATCTTCCTTTGACGCTCTAGGATGAAGGAGGAGGCCGAGAGGAAGCTCCGGCTCAAGATTGGCGTGAATAACAAGCCCGGAGCACCTCCTGGTGGTGGAAGATGATGCAGGGGGCGGAAGAGGCGAACAGGACTCGAAAATGGCGGAGCAGAATGGTCGTCCGACCTAATTTCGCGGGCTGGATATTTATAGAAAACAGGGCGCACGATCAGTGGCGCACGATCAACTGATCGTGCGCACTGAAAGCTGGTGATCGTGCGCTCTGTGCCCGAAACCTGCACAGCAAAACTGCAGAAAAATATAAAGCGCACGATCGTGCGTAGCAAACGCACGACCAAAATCCGAAGCTATTTTTGGGCAGCAAATGAACTCGCACGATCAGAGGTGCACGAGCAACTGCTCGTGCGTGAAGGAAACGAACGATCAGTGGCACTTCAGGCAGAAATTGCCCCCAAACAGACTCCGAGCATCGCACGATCCATGAACCTGCATGAAAACCTCCAGGACTACAGGAGAACAAGGGATCACACCAAGAATGGGCATACATGTGTACTAAGAGTGGAATAAAAGACGACTATTAAATATAAATGAAAACAAGCCTAAAGTGTGGTGCAAAGACTAGAAAATCGGCCCAAATGAGTCCGAAAATATGTATATAATTGGGACTCATCACTCGCAAGGAGTCGAGCGAGCCAGAGACCCGCCGAGTGCTCGCAAGGAGGCGAGCAAGCCAGAGACCCGCCAAGTGCTCGCAAGGAGGCGAGCGAGTCAAGAACTCGCTGATGGGTCGCGAGAGGATGGGCGAGCCAGATTCCTCCCCGAGTCGCCGGGATCGGCCAAATTACCCTATCACCCTTGGTGGTCTGCAATTAGCTTCTCCAAACAGCAGAGTTTGGCTGTTAGCAGACCCATTTGGGGTGCAGATAGTAAAATCAAAAGGCGGAATCCTGCTATTTGCAGGCCAGATCAGAAAAACTATAAATAGGACCTCAAGGGCACCTTTGGAGGGGACTTATCTTCAGCTTCCCTCTCCTTAGGCTTTCTTTGGATAGCATTTCCTGAGCTCTCCAAGGTGCCCGAGTCTCAGCTTTGGCTTGGGAGGGGAAGCGCTCAACGATCTTCCGGGTTAGTGGAGGGACCTCCTCGCTGTGACTAAGGTCTTAGTCATTTTCCTAGTTTTCAGTTAGCCTTCTCTAAGGGATCAGTAAGGGCTAGCTGCCCCTCATCTCGATGAGGGCCCCGAGCTCCACAAGAGACCGAGAAATCGGTTTCAACAATAATCATAAGTTCTTTCAAAAAAGTTCCAAATCTCATAAGCAGTAGGTAAAGTATAAATAAGTTTGAAAATATTTTTATATAGCGCACAAAATACATTATTTATAGATTTCACATTTAAAACCATTTCGTTTCTATTTAATACGCTTGATGGTTTTCAATAGTAATATTCCAAACTTTTTCTTCTAAAGATTTAAGAAAAAATTTCATTAATATTTTCCACCCTTTATAATTTTTGCCCATAAATAAAGGTGGTGCTAAAGATTTTTCATTTAATAAAAAATCATCCCCTCTATTGGATGCGAGATCATGAAGCGTCATTATTCCCGGTGAAGTCATTTTGGAATAACCTAGTTCGAATACTACTTGTTGGATCTGTAGGCGCCCTTAGAGGGGGGGGGGGGGTGAATGCGGGTTCTAAAATTTTTCAGACTTAATTGAGTTTATTCAAATATGTTTACTGTATTTATGAAAATATTTCAATTAAAACACTGCAGTAAGCTTTTTATGAAACTAGATTGTACTAGGCACGAGAGATGTGAACTCAGTTGTTACCACCAGTGGTAGCGTTACTGCTCGGTGTTAGTGACAGAGAATGTCTTTTCGTTTAGATTTCAACGATCAAAGATAGCAAGACAATATTAGAGAAAAACATATAGTATTATTGCTTTAGAAATGATTACAAAATCTTATCCCAATGATGCTTGGGATTGAGGAGAATGTATAAAAACCTTTTTGGTTTTCTATACCGACCCTTCTCCCAAGGAACGGTTGGCTCTAGCCTATCTCTCCCATATGTGGCCTCGAGCCACCCCCTAGATCTAACCCTAGACCTAGTCGCCACACCCATGCGACGAATTCTCCCTAGTCCTCGCAAGGCCCTAGTCGCCAACCACGCGACGAATTTCTCCTTAAGCCCCTCAAGACCAATGTCGCCAATATTAGCGAATTTCTCTACCGATAAAAGATAGGAGTTACAAGATAAAACAAAAAGACAAACTCCTTTATAGGTTGAACTCGAAAATGATGTCGAAGGCGCGCCAAAGTAAACGTTGGAGTTGATGTGTATGACCTTCAAGTAGAATAAGCGTGATCAATCCTTCTTCGAGTTCCTTGCGTTTACGAACGTTGATAGAGTTCTCTTGGCTGCAAAGAGGCTCTCACAAAAGTATAAGAGTTGTGGCTTTGATGCGTCGTCAAAATTAGCAAATCAAAATGGAGGCGGACCTCTCTTTAAATAGACTCGGTTCCTAGCGCCAGCGGTAGCCTCTTTAGGCAACAATCTGGCACGCGGATCGAGTCATCTTTGGCAACATTCTAGCTCCAAATTTGGCATACCCTCCTACCACGTCGCGGTAAGCTTAGCACGTTGTGTTAGCGTTGTCTCCTTCCTAGCAATCAGAACTCCTTCCTTTTTTGCTCCTCAATCAGCATCATGATCGTGGGACTTCCATAAGTTACCGTTGGGCGTTAGTCTTAACGCGTCGAGGTAAGAGTTGTTATATTCAGTCCCGATAACATTCCTTTTTCGACAAATGTTTCCTTCTCGATGATGTTTCTAAATATGTAGAAGCTACCACCAGCGGTAGCGGTAGCGCGCAGCGTTAGCAGCAGAGTATTGATCTGAGAGTGAATCATCGTCTTTCTTTTTCGTACTCATAGGGACTTGAAAGCAGAAGTTCTTCCACACTATAAACACATGACAAGTATGATCAAATACAATGAGATTTGTTATTCTCAAACCAAGAGATGTGAAAAGCATGTTCCAACACTCACACCAACAAGCTAAGGAAGAGAGCAGCCTTCTCTGCCTTAGCCATAAGGGTCTCGTTGACACCCAAACTGGATCTCATCAATCTTTACATAGGAACTCACTGACCCGCGCATTGAAACTCACCAGCCATCCATTTTTCTTGTATAAATTTTTTTCTAAACTTTGTAAGCAGGAAACCCATTTGTTCAGAGGTTTCCCATGGGAATAGCTCTCACGTTTATAAATAGACGTGAATAATAGCTAGAAAGATATCTTAGAAATCCTAGCCAAAAGGCCCATGGACTCGTGTAACCTAGGAATCATTCCTACGAGTACCCTCTGTATATGGCGTTTGAGCTCTCTTGTAGCCTGTTGTAACGGCCTTTTTAATCAATACAATCTTGTAGCCCATGGTTTGCATTGTGCGAGGCTTGGTCTTGCCTCAAGCAATACTCTCTTTTCTCTTTTATCTCGTTCTCGTTGTCCCAGGATTCAGCGATATTCCCCGAGATATCGTGAGTTCTTCCGTCAGTCAGAGATACCAAGACATCTCCCTAGAGATACAGAGGTTCTTCGTCCAACCCCGACTATTGCATCATCTCTCTCTCTGGAGATCTCGCGCCTCCATTCATAGCTTAAGTATTTGATCACTCGTAGTCTCCCACACACCTCCATTGATTTAAGTGTTGTGGGACTTGCGGGACAATTTTTACCCCAATAGTCAGCATTGAGCAGCAAATCCCCAACATAGTATATGGCATCTATGACCATCTTAGCAGGATGTCAGAGGAGATCAGCATCGACAACCATGGTCATATGTTTATCTACTCCACTGAAGAGACTCCAAAATTGATGTCGTTGCTTCTAGAAACATTTGATGAAAGCATCTTCAAAACCCCATGAGAGCTTTGATAAGCTTTGATAAAATGTTCCTCCAACTGATTCATAATCTGCAAAAAAATCTCACACTTTGTGGAACAGAGGCCACCATCTTCCCCCCTCTTACCCTCAAATTCGCCACATGAAGAGGAAGATCAATGATGATATGATGAGTTGCTGCTCCGCCTCGGCTTTATTACAGTCTTTGCAAATGTCTCTGCCTCTCTATTGAGCGTCTCCTGCTCCGACTAACCAAGGAAAGTGTTGGATCTACAAGCTCCCTTAGGGGGGAGAATAAGGCTTTTAAGAAATTTAGATTTTATTTAAAACTTTGAACAAAAATATTTCTCTTAAATATTTTAAGTGAATATAAATTGAAATCAATTTAATAAAACAAAATGTATGATCATATTTCATCAATAAATTGATTACAAAAGGATGATTTCTATGAAGCTAGAAATCAAGGCGGTGAAGATAAAAACTTTTTTGTTTTATATACCTACCATTCTCCCTAAGGACCGGTTGGCCCTAACTTATCTCTTCCTAGATAGGCCTCAATCCGCCCCTAGATCTAATCCCTAGATCTTGTCACCAACACATGCGGTGAATTCCTCCTCAAGCCTCACACAGACCTAGTCACCAACCATAATTGAATTCTCCCTAAGTCGCTCACGGACCTAGTCACCACCACAGAACGAATTTCTCCATTCAACAAAAGAGTAACAAAAAGAAAATACAAGATGAAAAAAAATATAGTAAATAAAGTCGCTCTACCTCAGATCTGAAGGCGTTGACGAAGACATGCAAGAGATTGTCGTTATTGTTGCATTCGTGCTTCACATAGAATATGCATTATAGAGAAGCGCCTTCATGATCCTCTATGATTCTTCAATATATCATTAGAGAAGCCTTAGGACGTCTAGAAAGAGAGAGCACAAGAGCGTCTACAAAATTGGTTCGGAGTCGTCCATCATTGTTGTTGTGAAAAGAGAACGAAATACCTCTATTTATAGCTCTACGAGCAACCGTCGGTAGTAGGCCTTACCGCGTCGCAGTACCCAATAAGGAATGAGTTGTGTGCCTCTTCTAGTCTAGGAAAGGAAGCAGATCCCTCATTTTATGCAACTGTTACCACTCCGCGGTATGACTAACGTGCAGTGTTAGCGTCGAATTTGATTCCTCCAAAATGAGATCTCTTGCTCCTTCATCGCTTAAATCAGCTCCTGATTTAAGGTGTAACTATATAGTTATCGCCCGATGATAGGGTTATCGCGTCGAGGTAACACTTACTAAGGATAGACTTAGCTCCTACCAATCCTTGCATTCAGATGCAATTTACCAGTTGTCATTCACTATTCAACGCTACTGTCAGCGATAATAGTTACAGCCCTGCTGTAGTGCTTAATTCAGAACACAGCATTTGTCTTTTATATTCTTTCAATGCATGTTTTTGACTGTATGTCATGTACACTATAAACACACAAAATCTAGATCAAGTACATAATGATATTTATTTTTCTCAAACCAAGAAATACGGAATGCATATTCCAACAAACTCTCCCTTTTGATAATAACAAATACCTAAATGAGAAACTAGTAAATTTAGGAGTATATTGTGTTCATAGATAAGTGCAGTAAAGTATATGCATGAAAAATAGGTATGTAGCGTGATAGATTCAAGTACACAAAATATAATGATTTTCTAGAAATGAATACTCCCGCTATATGAATGTTACTTCTTTATATGTGCTCTCCCCCAACATATGTGTTCCCATATACAATTTACTCCCCCGAGATAACTACTCAACTAGATTTCTCAATTTATTCTCGCCTTTTGTTATTATCAAAAGAGGATAGACGTGAGTATAGTCATAAGATTAATTCTCCCCTTTTTCATATTATCAAAAGAGGGTAGAGGTGGGTGTTAGCAATAAGTGTTAGTTTTGTTGAAAATTTCTAATAAACGGAAAACGAGAACTAGGTCGCAGGAACACTCTCAACCATACCAAGCACCAGAAACCAGAAACAATCAAGGAACAAGAGAAATCTTGTATCAATTATCTTTTGTACATTTCGAGACATACATTGCAAGACATGATTTATCAGTACACACAATGATAAGGAGAGACGAAAACCAACTACAAGAAGCTGGCGGTTACAATATGAACCCTCCAAACTGCCCCGCTAACAAAGGTTGTCCGTACAAACCACCAAGTCGCCACACCGCAACTCAACACGCGGACTATCCGTTATTCCAATGCTCACTCTGTTCGCCCAAGCAAGGCCGCCTGACTGCAGTCACTTGGCCGCTCCTAACCACGAACAAGCTGTTGAAGAACTGAACAGAAGAAATAGACCGGCAAAGGCAAACCGTCTAACCGCCGCAGTCTGAACTTTATTGAAAGCTGGAAACGAGATGAAGAGAACCTGCCTTGTCGCAAACCGCGACCTCCTGCTGCTACCCACCGCTGACTGCTACGGACTTATCCGTTGTTGTCTCCTCTGATCAAATCAGAACCACAAGCAAGCCGCACAACCAGCGAACACAGCAAAGGCAAGTCTCAAACCACGCGAGCAAAAAGTTCTATCCGCACCTAAAACTCGCGAGCTCTCACTTACTGTTCATGTTTTCTTAGCTCCGTTGGAGGTCCTATTTATAGTAGAGGTGAGGAGTGCGATCACCGCCTACACGATAGGATAACCGCCCACTAACAACAGCGGGTAGAAAACAACTCGCGCGGCTTGCTGAATTAACTCTGCAGAACAGATCGTCGACTTAAGAACAAGTCGCGCGGACTACTCGCAAAACTCCAGCAATACCAGCAGACACTTGCCAGCCCGCGAGCAAATAACCGGCCAGATCACAACATCTATAAGTAACCGCGGGTGCTAACTGATCGGTTACAACTAGATAGCTGACCCCAGATGGTTGAAGAACCAAAGCCATCTGCCACTGATTAGCCGCCAGTCCAATGCGGGAAGATAACCTGCGTGGTCTCCTTAACAGACTGCCTGACCTCCATGGTTTGCCAGACCATCCATTCTTATCCCCAGACCGCCCGACCTCTGCAGTTTGCTAGACCGCCCTGTCTGATGCCCATAACGCCCGACCTCCACTTACACTTCAAAATTCAACACTCCCCCTTGAAGTGGGAAGTGGAAGTCAGCCCAAGCAATCCTCGTAACCGAGTAAATGGTACCTTTGCCAGCGGCTTCGTGAATATGTAAGGGACATTTTTCTCACTCCATACATGCTCAACCATCAAAGATCCATACAGCACCTTCTCTCGAATGAAATGATGCTCGATCTCGATGTGCTTGGTCCGAGCGTGACAGACTGGATTATTAACCAGTTTGAGGGCACTCTCATTGTCACCACGTAACAGAGTAGGATCTCGTACCTCCTTATGGACATCCTCCACCAATCTCCAAAGCCAAATGGCTTCCTGAGCTGCCAAGGTCGAAGCCTTGTACTTCGCTTCAGTGGTAGAGATGGACACAGAATCCTGCTTCTTGCTGCAACATGAAATAGTCGCTGATCAGTATAAGAAAACATAACCAGACATCGACTTTCGATCGTCTAAATCTCCCCCATAATTGGCATCTATGTATCCATGCAAACAAAAACTTGTGTCTCTCCCATAAACGAGACCCATGTTTGAGGTCAGTTTCACGTACTTCAGAATACTTCTTGTCGCTACCAGATGAGGTTTCCGTGGTTCTGCCATATATCGACTTACCCTACCAACTGCATAAGCAATATCCGGTCTAGTAATCATCAAATATATCAGACTCCCAATAAGAGCCCGGAACACCAACAGATCAGGAAGAATCCTCCCCTCATCCTGCCAAAGTTTTAGACCAACCTCCAGTGGAATAGAGCTGCTCTTCCCATCCTGCATGCCGAATCGCTTAACGATCTGCCCCGCATAACCTTTCTGTGAAACGAGCACAACACTCTCTTTCCTCTCCACCTCGAGTCCAAGGAAATGGTGAAGCTCCCCTAGATCCTTCATCTCGAATCTGGTAGCTAGTTCAGCCCAAAGCCTAGCTATCTCAACCTCCGAGTTCCCTGTGACGATCATATCATCCACGTATAACAGCACCAAGACTTGCAGCTCCCCAATCTTCTTTACGAACAGACTAAAGTCTGAATCTGAAGCAAAGTATCCGCAGAACTAGAGATATTCTGCGATCTTCCCATACCACGCCCGAGGCACTTGCTTCAGCCCGTAAAGAACCTTCTTGAGCTTGCAGATGTGTCCTGGATGAACTTCCGATACATATCCCTGTGGCTGAACCATGAAGATATCCTTGTCAATCTCGTCGTACAAGAAAGCATTCTTTACGTCGAGTTGCCAAATATTCCACCCTTGGCTAGCTGCCAATGCAATCACCACCCGTACCGAATTCAGCTTGGCTACTGGACTGAACGTCTCTTCATAGTCTTCTCCGTACTGTTGAGAGAACCCACGAGCTACAATGCGAGCCTTGTATTGCACGATACTCTCGTCAGCTTTCTTCTTCAGCTTGTAGACCCACTTGCATGTCACAGGAGTATTGTCATCGACCTTGGGTACAAGATCCCAAGTTTCATTCTTCTTGAGGGCAGCCATCTCCTCATTCATGGCATCTTCCCACTCCTTGACTCCAGTGGCTTCTTCAAGGCATGATGGCTCTCGCTCATCCAAGGGACCAGCAAAGAAATATGAGATGAAGCTCACCTGGTTTCCCCCTGTATACCGAGCTGGTGGAATAATAGTCCTTTTGGACCTCCTCAGAGTTTTACTCTGATCCACCTCTTCTACTGCAACTTATGGACTAGCTCTTTTCTTGGGCACACTTGGAGCATCGCTCCCCCTGCTTCCAGAACCTGAAGCACCTGACCCAAAGCTAGAAGCAACTGGTGCACCTGGAGAAACAGGAAGCTCCACCATAATTTCCATTGCAGCTTCTTCTGGCCCACCATCTACCCTGCTTTCTTGTAGCTCAATAGAAGAGCTACCCTGGTATGATGTCAACTCATCAAATACCATATCCCTTGAAACCACGGCTCTCTGTGTCTCTAGATCCATGCATCTCCAACCCTTCTTCTGGTCATCATAACCGACGGAGATTGGCTTCCTTCCTTTCGCATATAGCTTCATTCTGAGGGCATCAGGAACATGCACATAATAGATAGATCTGAACACTCAAAGGTGTTCCACAATAGGCTTGATCTTGAACATCATCTCATGAGGGGTCTTCATGTTGATGGGACTAAGAGGCATCCGATTGATGACATAAGTTGCACAAAATATTCCCTCTGCCCAGAAGGAAATACTCTTGGCATGAAGCCAACATTTGCAGGTCTCTGTCAGATGACGGATCTTCCGCTCTGCAACTTTGTTCTGTTGTGGAGTGTGGGCACAAGAGAGCTCTCTCCGGATGTCATTCTTCTTGCAAAAGTTAAAGAACGTATTGGAAGTAAACTCCCCTCCATTGTCAGTTCTGAACTTCTTGATCCATAGATTAAGCCGACCCTCCACGAGCTCCTTGAACTCCACAAACTTCCCTCAGACTTCTCCTTCAGAAAATATACCCAAGTGTATCTAGTGAAATCATCAATCAAGACCAGCATATACATGCTGCCTCCAAGACTGGTTATTGCGGTAGGTCCAAACAGATCACCATGAATACATTCCAATGGTGTCTTGCATCTGCTTTGCCACTTGTCGAATGGAAGGCATTAAGCCTTACCATATTGACAACCTGCACAAACAGGGCCTTCACCAAAAGATGACAGACTAGGCAAGCCTCTCACAAGGCCTCTTCCCTCCATAGCCTTCAGCTTATCCATCCCAACATGCCTAAGTCTTTCATGCCAGATAACATCGTTATCATTAGTCCTCATCTTATCAACATATGAACTTGTAGATAACACAAACAAGTCCTTCACCCTTCTATCAACATGAGTGACTTTAGCCTTCACCACTGACACATTCCGAAGAAACTTCACTTCTATTGGACCAAACAGAACGTGATAGCCAGCATCAACAACATTGGTCACCGAGAAGAGGTTTTTCTTCATCCCCGGAACATGATAGACACTCTTTAACGCGAGTGGACCTCTATTTCTGTTTAAAGAAACTACACCCTCTTTCTCAACTGCATGTATAGTATCATCAGCACTAATGATAGCATCATTACCTGTGTATGTCTGCAAAGAAGTGAACTTGGATTCATCCTCGGTGAGGTGTTGACCACACCCAGAATCCACTATCCAATCATCCTGATAGTTGATAGAAGCCATAGCCCGAACACAAGTGCCCATCATAAAAGCTCCATCACCCCAACTACCATTAGCATTGGAACCAGCCTCCTCCTTTCCTACAGCATGCCCCGGCTGAAGATTAACTCTGCAGTCCTTCTTAAAATGACCAAGCTTATTTCACATGAAGCATCTAGGTCCTTCCTTCTTCTTCTCATCACTCTTAGGAGCATTGCTCCTCTCCTGCTGATATGAAGTAGATGAACCATCATCTCCAGATGACTTCTTCTTCTTGTCCCAACGCTTCTTCTTTCCTAAATATAAAACCTCACTTTCTCCCCCAGAGACAGATATCCCCGCCATCTGCATAGCCAAACTCTCTTGCAAAGCAAGCAAGTTTTCCAGCTCCAGCAATGATGGTTGATTAGCCCAGCCTTGAATAGAAGTAACAAAGGCCACGTACTCCCTCCGTAAGCCACGGATTATGTGCCTCTTTAGCTTAGCTTCTTAGATAGGCTCATCCGGGTCTAATACCGAAATCTTTGCACAGAGGTTCTTCATCTTCAGGAAGAACGTCGATATGGACAAGTTACCTTGAGTGGCCTTAGCCAACTCATTTTCCAAGAACTGTAGCCGAGCTACATTCTTATTATTTAACAAGCCATCCAAGGCTGTCCAAATCTCAGTAGCTGATCGACATCCAAAGATGTGATCAAACAACTCTGATGAGATAGCCCGCTTGAGAGTAAACTCTGCCTTAGCATTAGTTCTCCTCCAAGCTCTCACCAGATGAGCATTCTCACCAGCAGCAACCACTTCTTGAGTTTCTTCTCCACCAACAGCATCCCAGAGGTCCTCGCCCAGAAGATAGCTCTCCATGCAAGACTTCCACTTCTTAAAGTTAGTCTGCGTCAGGAGCTCAATACCAAGACCTCTTGATATTCCCCCTTCCATTGTTATATCACTGATAACTGTGCTTCCAGAAATCCAAGCAAGATAACTGCGGTTGAATTACTGCTTAAACCTCTGCCCCCTCTGATACCATGTTGAAAATTTCTAATATGCGAAAAACGAGAACTAGGTCGCAGGAACACTCTCAACCATACCAAGCACCAGAAACCAGAAATAAAAAAGGAATAAGAGAAATCTTGTATCAACTATATTTTGTACATTTTGAGACATACATTGTGAGACATGATTTATCAGTACACACAATGATGAGGAGAGAAGAAAACCAACTACAAGAAGCTGGCAGTTACAACATGAACCCGCCAAACCGCCCGACTAACAAAGGTTGTCCGCGCAAACCGCCAAGTCGCCAAACCGCAACTCAACATGCGGACTACCCGTTATTCCAATGCTCACTCTGTTTGCCCAAGCAAGGCCGCCCGACCGAAGTCACTTGGCCGCTCCTAACCGCGAACAAGTTGCTGAAGAACTGAATAGAAGAAACAGACCGGCAAAGGCAAACCGCCTAGCCGCCGCGGTCTAAACTTTATTGAAAGCTAGAAATGAGCTGAAGAGAACCTACCTTGTCGGAAACCGCAACCTCCTGCTGCTACCCACCACTGACTGCTACCGACTTATCCGCTGCGGTATTCTTTGATCAAATCAGAACCACAAGCAAGCCGCACAACCTGCGAACACAGCAAAGGCAAGTCTCAAACCGCGTGAACAGAAAGTTCTATCCGCACCTAAAACTCGGGAGCTCTCACTTACTGTTCATGTCTTTTCTTAGCTTTGGTGGAGGTCCTATATATAGTAGAGGTGAGGAGTGCGGTCACCGCCTACACGATAGGATAACCGCCCACCAACAACAGCGGGTAGAAAACAACTCGCGTGGCTTGCTGAGTTAACTCTGCAGAACAGATCCCCGACTTAAGAACAAGCCGCGCGGACTACTCGCAAAACTCCAACAATTCCAGCAGACACGTGCCAGCCCGCAAGCAAATAACCGGCCAGATCACAACATCTAGAAGTAACCGCGGGTGCTAACCGCTCAATTACAACCAGATAGCTGACCCGAGATGGTTAAAGAACCAAGGCCATCTGCCACAGGCTAGCCGCTAGTCCAATGCGGGAAGACAACCCGCGCGTTATCCTTAACAGACCGCCCGACCTTCATAGTTAGCCAGACCGTTCGGTCTGATGCCCAGACCGCCAGACCTCTGCGGTTTGCCAGACCGCACGGTCTGATGCCCAGACCGCCCGACCTCCACTTACACTTCAAAATTCAACAAGTTTGCCCTGCATAGAGATGGCATAAGGCCACTTTTATCAAAGAATACATACAACTTGTTGGATTGTAAAAATATAATCATGATTGAGCATAAGATTAAAATACATTGGAAAAATTATAAAAAGAATGCAAAAAATCATATATAAGATAGACATAAAAAATAGAAGCTCCCTTTAAAACAAAATGATTTGAAAAGATAATCATGAATTTTAAAATAAGGTAAATACCAATATAGAGAGTTTATAGTAGAGAAATATATCAAGCATTTTTAAAAGAAACATCTTTAGAAAATAATAGTGTTTACCCAGAAGACCGCCTCCGAATAGCACTACTCGCAGACTGGGCAGTCTGCGGATGCAAGTCGCCCGGTTCAGATTCAACAGGGTCCATCAGCACCAGCCAATACAAACCGGGCGGTCTGGTAGAATTTAGATCGCCTCCAAGGATCGAAGATCACCAAGGCTCAAGACCAGAAGGCAAGTCGCGGTCTCAAGATGGAGACCGCCCGGGTTGCGCCATGAAGACCCAAGGCTCAAGTCTAGAAGGCAAGCCGCGGTCTCAAGATGGAGACCGCCCGGGTTGCGCCATGAAGACTCGAGGTTCAAGTCCAGAAGGCAAGCCGCGGTCTCAGGTAGGAGACTGCCCGGGTTGCATCATTGCCTTGATCTCAGCGTCTTTGATCTCCGGCTAGGACAGATCAAAAGCGCAAGCCGCTAAGACCGCGCGGCTTATTACTTTTCTCCTTGAAAGTGGGGATAGATCAAGATTACTCTAGAGGGGGGGTTAATAGAGTATTTTAAAATAATTTCACTTAGCTTAAACAAATCTGTATGGAACAATTTGAGTTATCTAAGTATATGTGTAAGTGAGTGCAGCACAAATATAAACACAAACTAAAACACAGCACACACAACACATCACAAATAATAAAGGCAAAAACAGAAGACACAAGGATCTATAGTAGTTCCCCAATCAACTTGGGTACATCTACTCTTCTACCACCCTGGTAGGAAATCCACTAAGGCCCTTTTTGATCAGGTGAGCCTTCACCACAGAGCTTTTGATCAGGTGCTCAAAACCACCACAGAGCTTTTGATCAGGTGCTCAAAACCAAAAATCAACTTTTGAAGAGAGTTACAACACTGTACACAGTTATAAAATAAAAGTATGTAAAGATGATGGTGTCTTCTCTTTTCTCTAACAACAGAGAAGACTAGTCGATTGTTGAATGATTGTCAGATCTCCCCCTGTGAATAAGAGTAAGAAAAACAGGAGAGAAAATTTGCTCTGGGTGTAGGTCTTCTTGATCTTCAGAGTATCTCCAGCAAAAGTTCTCTAGAAGGAATTGATGCAGATGATTCCTAGAGATTAAGAGTAGGCGTCTGGAGAAGATGAAGACTTCAACAAAAATCAGAGAGAGAGTTCTTGAGAGTAATAAAAACTGAGTAGCAAAAGATTATCTATATATGTGTATATGTGTCTTTCTCTAGAATAAATAGCAAAGATAATCTCTGGATGGGAGATAGTTGATCCTCTTTCAAATTTGCAACAGGGCTGGAAAGGAATGAGACAAAAAGGAAGGATTTGCCTCTGACAGAAAAGGAATACCAATATATTAAATTCCTTGAAACTTGCAATCTGCCTTATAGAATAATATGCACGCAGCCCTTAATTAATGCAGCAACGGTCATACAATCTTGATAGAAAATACTGCAATAACTGACTGATATTATAATGAGAACAGCTGTTCAGCCTTCATAAGAAATCCTGAGGATAACTCCAAAATAATACTCTGAAATAGAAGAGGTCACTGAATATAGAAACTCTGAAGAAGTTCGTCGACGTGAGGGAAAGTTCGTCGAACTTAAACTGGGAAGTTCGTCGAACAAGAAGAAACTTTCGTCGAAGCGATCTTTGGAGTTCGTCGAACCAAGTTCGTCGAACGGATTCTGAATTCGTCGAACGTGTTCAAAGTTCATCGAACACCTTGACTTAGCTGATCTTCAAATCTCTTCTAGACTTAGCCCATGACCCTTATGCTATACATGATAGGTCAAAACAAATCCTATACCTAGAAATAGACATCCTAGCCCAAATCAGTAATAGGGTTGAACTATGTTCCAACAATCTCCCCCTATTTGGGTTAGGATCCTATGTACAACATTTATCAAACTATGCATAACAGAATTATAGGAGAAATATCTGACAGAAGGGAAATTCAGCAGATATAAATCAATTGTCACAAGCAGATATCATCATAGAATAATTAAGACTTAATTAACCAGAGAGAGAATTTTAAGGGTCCCTGTCCTCTGAAGATGACTTCTTGAAGATTATTTTCCTGCTAGTATCTTCAGATTGCCTTCTGCTTAGCTTGCAGTCTTTATCACCCAGTGTTACCTTCTTGGAAATAGTTGGCAGAATAGCCTCTGGGTGGAGACTCATGTAGGCAGAAGTGTTGAACATATTCTTCACCTGGTACTGTTGAAATTCCTGTTCTCTATAGGGAGATATGGTAGAAATATGAGAGGTATCCATACCTTTTTCTCTGGCCTCTTTCATCTGAGATAGAGCAACATGTTCTCTAAACCTTGCCATATTGTACAATCTATCTGCTTCAGCTTTATCTTCAGCTTCCTTATCTTCGATTTCTTGTTCAGATAATTGGCTGTGCTTTCTTTCATAAACCCGATAGCCTGAAGATCTTCCTTCCCTGTAAGAAGAGGATTGACCAGATGGCTTGGAGCCAGCAGACTGAGATGTTCTGGATGTGGAAGAAAGTCCTCCTGCAGAACCTGCACCTGGAGGAGGTGGAGGAGGAGGGGGTTTCTTGAACATAGACGGGTGATCCTTCTGGTATCTTCTTTCAAGCTTCCTTCTCTTCAACTCATTCTTGGAGAATTGCATCCAAGGTTGAGTTATTTCATGAGGCTTGAGATTTTTCTGCACATAATAGGGAATGCCATTTTTATCAGGCTTTTTGGAAGGGGATGGCAGCTTCTTGCATGGAGCTTTTCTTTTCTTGGATTTGACTTTGGCATCACTATCATCACTGTCATCATCAACATCAGAATTTGAAGATGAAGGCACATTTTCATACATTTCATCAATTTCCTTATATGCTTCAATCCTTCTTTTCTCTAAATCATCATCAACATTCTTGACAGCAGCAGCAGCTGCAGCAGCGAGCTCAGAAGAGGAAGGGGTAGAGGCAGAGGCATCAGGCATCTGTTCATCAAGAACTGCCTATTCAGGAACAGCAGGTTCCTGATCTGCCTTAGAAATAATTGGCTCTGGAAATGGAGACACAAGTAAATCTCCATGCCTGGCTTCCAAGTCTGGGGAATAGCAGACAATGGCCTTGGAGAGGTCTTCAGCTGATTCTTTGGAAGATGGGTCTGAGCAGAGGGACTGAATGGTAAGCTGCAGAATCTGATCCACTAGAGGGGTGGATTTGAAATAACTGCTGGGAGGAACTTCTGGAGGAGGAGGAGGAACACCTTCTGTGCTTTGAGCCAAGGAGACCAAGACTGTGCTAACATCAGCTAGGTCTGACCCTTGCTCTTCAGGAACTACTGCCTCTGGAGCTTCATCCTGGAACATCTCCCCCTGCCTAGACTCTGGGAAACTAGAGCCTGGGCCCCCAGATGAAGGGAAAGAGGAAGAGGAGAGAGGAGCAAGTTGAGAGAGAATAAGATCAAGCTTAGAATGCAATGGGGCCAGACTTTGATCAATAAGCTCCTGTAATTTAGAAGCTATGTGACCAAACACCTGGGTGGCTATTTGTGAGACATCCACAACCAGTACATCTGGAGTTGGGTGAGAAGAAGAAGAAGGGGTGGAAGATGTGGTATGAGCACAAGAAGTGGATGGAGGAGGAGGAGTGAAATCTGATGGGATTTCATCCTGAGAAAAGTCTGGAATGGAAGTGTCTTGTGGAGGAGGAGTGGAGAGGTTTTTTGGAGGAGGAGGAGAAAGAGAAGAGGAGGCAGGCTCTTCAGAATGTTGAAGAGTCTGTGAAAGAGGAGGAGGAATCTGGGGTGGGGGAGTGGCTATTACAACCCTGGTGTCCTCAGAAGCTTGAACTGTTGGAGCCACTGGAGCTGATTTCTTCTGGAATGTCCTATCCCACTTCTTGAAGAGAAGGGGAGTCAGTTTCTTTGAGGCATTAATGCCAACAGCAGTAGAAACTGAGAGGGCTGGACACTTGGCCTGAAGGAAGATTCCCAGAATCCTTCCATAGCCTACATTCCTTGAGGTCACTTTCTTTTTGATGGAATCAAACAGAGTTAGACCCCAGTTGATTTGCCTCTTCTCAATCAAAGTACTCATGACTAGAAATTGCTGCCTGTTTATGTAGTCATGTGCTGAGCTCTTCCCCATCAGAACCTTTCCCACAACATCTGCCAGGAAGGTGTATTCTACTGCAAAATCACGTTTAAGAAGATGTTTAGGGTTACTCCCAGAGTACCCCATCCTGTCCAGCATCAGATTGAACTCTTCCTCAGTGAGTTCCAAAACATCATTTCCATTTTCAAATTCAAATATCTCAGACAAAACAGCAGCACTCAGAACAACTTCATTCCCTGAAACCTTTCCTGCAATTTCTGTGCCATTTCGAATCTCAGAAGTGAATGCCCATTCCTTTATCTCATTGATGTGAATCTTGGGCCGGCAGGTCATAAACTTGCGCAACTTTGGGTCTTCAAAGAGATTCAGAATGTTTGTAAAGCCTTCTCCTGACTGGGCAAACGATTTCAGATCAATATCGAATCCCGTATCAAATTTTATTGAGGCGAGGACTCCAGCAGTGATCGACATTGTTCCTGCAAAGAAAGAAAAATGATCAAGTGCAAAGGGAACTGGAGGGAGACGAAGAGTTTGATAGAACAAAAGACAGAATCCAGACAGAATAAAGATTAAATATTAGGGTTCGCCGAAGACGAGGGTTTGCGCGGAACGGATTTGACGAGAAGACACGTGTTAGCGGGAAATAAAAAGCTGTCTTTCGTCAATCCCGTTCGACGAATCAAATATTTCGTCGATCTCGTTCGACTAATTATTTTTCAAAACTTTTTTCGTAAGGAAGATAGAGCGTCAGAGCCTTCGTCGATCAGGTTCGACGAAATCGAGACTTCGTCGATCGAGTTCGACGAAAAATTCTTCAGAACTTTAGAAAGAAATCCTGACCAGTTTGTCGGCCTCGTTCGACGAAAAAGATGTCATTCGTCGAGCGCATTCGACGAATTTTCTGAACCTTAATATATTGAAAAAAAATTGTTGGGTAGAAAACTTTGCCAATTAGATTGACTCCCCATTTATCATTCCAAGCTGATTTAGAAAGAATTGATGTTTCTTTTCATCCAAAGGCTTGGTGAAGATGTCAGCTCTCTGCAAATCAGTTGGTATGAAGTCTAAACATATTTTCCCTTCTCCACATTATCTCTGATAAAGTGGTGTCTGATCTCAATATGTTTAGTTCTACTGTGGAGTACTGGATTTTGTGTTATTGATATTGCACTGGTGTTATCACAAAAAGATCTTGGGATTATTTAGATTGTAACCATAGTCTAGGAGCTGGTTCTGTATCCACAAAATTTGTGAACAGCAACTGCTAGCTGCTATGTATTCAGCTTCTGCAGTTGATGTAGACACAGAGGTTTGTTTCTTACAAAACCAGGACACAAGCTTATCTCCAAGGAACTGACAAGTCCCTGAGGTGCTTTTCCTGTCTATTCTGCATCCAGCATAATCAGCATCTGAGTATCCAGTTAACTCAAATCCTGATTCTGTAGGATACCAGAGTCCTAGATCTGGACAACCCTTTATATATCTTAAAATCCTTTTTAATAAAATATAGTGAGATTCTTTAGGATTTACCTGAAATCTAGCACTAATACATGTGGAAAACATGATATCTGGTCTGCTGGCTGTTAAGTATAAAAGAGATCCCACAATGGCTCTATATAATCTCTGATCAACAGGTTTTCCTGATTCATCAGTGCCAACAGCTGCATTTGAAGGCATGGGAGTTTTCATGGGGGAGGCATCTGATATCCCAAATCTTTTAACAAGCTCTTTAGCATATTTAGATTGGGATATGAAGATGCCTTCTGTTGTTTGCTTAACTTGCAAACCAAGAAAGTAAGACAGTTCTCCCATACTGCTCATTTCAAATTTTGAATGCATTAGATTTGAAAATCTTTTGCATAACTCAGAGTCAGTAGAACCAAATATTATATCATCTACATATATTTGTACCAATAGGGTTTCAGATTTATGATTTCTAAAAAACAGTGACTGGTCTACTTTGCCTCTAGAAAACTTATTTTCCAAAAGAAAGTTTGAAAGGGTCTCATACCATGCTCTAGGAGCTTGTTTGAGACCATACAAAGCTTTATGTAATCTAAAAACATAAGAGGGTTGAGTTGGAGAAATAAAACCTGGTGGTTGTTCCACATATACTTCTTCTTTGATATCTCCATTTAGAAAGGCACTCTTAACATCCATTTGAAATACCTTGAATCTTTTGTATGCAGCAAATGCTAGGAATATTCTAATTGCTTCCAGCCTTGCTACAGGTGCAAAAGTCTGATCATAGTCTATGCCTTCCTCTTGGCAGTATCCTTGAGCCACTAGTCTTGCCTTATTTCTGACTATGACTCCTTGAGCATCCAATTTATTTCTGAATACCCATTTAGTGCCAATCACTGGATGATTCTTGGGTCTTGGAACAAGTTCCCATACTTTGTTCCTTTCAAATTGATTTAATTCCTCTTGCATAGCAGTAATCCAGTTGGGATCTTGCTCTGCATCTTTGATGGATTGAGGTTCAATTTGAGAGAGGAAACAGGTGTGCAAATTATTTTGATTTAGTTGATTTCTTGTTTGCACACCCACTGAGATGTCACCAATTACTTGAGATCTAGGGTGATCTCTTATGTTGACATAATCAGTAGGGAAAATAACTTCTCCTTGAGCTTGTTCATTTTCTCTATGAGGAATTTCTATGTCCTCCTGAACTTCAGCATTAACAGCCTCAAGATTTGTAGGAATATTTGCTGTACCCAATGTTGGTGCAATAGGACATTCTTCTTCACTGTCCTCATTAGGTAATAGAGAAGGATTTATTAAATCCTCTTTCTATAGAGTTAGATTATCTAACTTCTCACAGAGAATTGGTACCTGTGCATCTTGTGAGGTAGAGATATTTCTCTCCTTGCAACTCAAGTTAGTTTCATCAAAAGATACATGAATAGATTCTTCTATTTTAAAAGAGGATTTGTTAAATACTCTGTAAGCCTTACTGCTGACTGAATAACCAACAAAAATGCCATCTGAAGCTTTTGCTTCAAATTTTCCTAGGTGCTTCTTGTCATTATTATGAATAAAGCACTTACAGCCAAAAGCCCTAAAGTAATTTACTCTAGGCTTCTTCCCTTTAAGCAGTTCATAAGGTGTCTTGCCCTTTTGTTTATGAATTAAACTTCTGATTAAAACATAGTTTGTTGTGCTGACAGCCTCAACCCAAAAGGATTGGGGCAAAACAGCATCTGCAAGCAATGTTCTTCCAGATTCAATCAGTGTTCTATTTTTTCTTTCAGCTACCCCATTTTGTTGAAGAGTTCTAGGAGCTGAAAAGCATTGCCTGATACCTTCCTTCTCACAGAATTCTCTCATCAGAAGAAATTCAAACTCAGTGCCATGATCGCTTCTGATCAATGCAATCTGAGTAGAATACTCAATCTTGATGCTCCTGAGAAAGTCTGTAAGAACCTTGAAGTTATCTGACTTGCTTCTCAGAAAGAATACCCAACTGAATCTAGAGAAGTCATCAACAATAACTAAAGTGCAAGACTTACCTCCCAAACTGTGTATTGGAAGGGGTCCAAAAAGATCTAAGTGCAGCAAGTACAAAATCCTAGGAGAATCACTCTTAGATAGTGACTTAAAGCTGCTCTTAGTCTGCTTTCCCAATTGACATGCCCTACAAAGGCTTTCCTTCTTGTATGATCCAAAAGGTAGTCCCCTGACAAGGTTGCCCTTTGATAACTTGGCTAGGGTCCTATGGTTTACATGACCTAGTCTCCTATGCCACAAATCAGTATTTTTACTGACTTGGTTAAACAAGCAGATCTCAGGTTTGGCTGAATCAAAATTTACTAAATAAACATTACCTTGTTTATTTCCTAAAATAACAATATTATTTTCAGAAAAGATAATGCATCTAGATTGGTTGAAGCATACTTGATATCCTTCATCACATAGTTGACCTATGCTGATGAGGTTATGTTTGAGTCCACTTACATAGGCTACCTTTTTTAATGTGATTGTCCCAATCTGGACTGATCCATAGCCTTCTGTTTGTCCCCAATTGGAATCTCCAAAAATCACTCTTGGTCCAACCTTTGCCTTATAGTTGATTAATTTGGCTCTTGTTCCTGTCATATGTCTTGAGCATCCACTGTCCAAATACCACTATTCCTCTGTGGTAGGATAGTTCTTTTTCTGCAATGTAAGGAGGGTTAGGTGTTCTTAACCCAGGTTACCTTGGGTTGCTTCTTGTAACCTTGAAATGTAGAAATATATGAGACAACAGGTTGACTATGATAACCTAGAGGGTGATATCTTCTAGGAGGGATAATCCAATCACTAAAGGAATTCTTCAGTTTAGAAGAGGATGTATGTTGTCTGTCCTTAGTAAAATTGGCGTTCGACGAACTTTGTTGTGTTCGTCGATCTGGTTCGACGAAATATGTGGCATTCATCGAGCCCTGTCTGCAGTAAGTATTTTGCTTAGATTCAGGCCTTGGTTTTGTTCGACAAAACCTGTTGGTTTCGTCGATCGCCGTTTGACGAACTTGCTTGAGCAATATTTGTTTTAGGAATTTTTCTCGTGTCTTGTATTGCTTCTTTCCCTTTTTCAGATACAAATTTTACTGGAGTAGATAACATATTCTTCTTCAAAAGAAGAGGTTGATTAGATGATGCCCCCAAGCCCAGTTTGCCATTCAGCCTGGCATTCACTGTGCTTGTGATATCCATCAGCTTGAGACTTCTCCCATTTAGAGAATTTTCTAGCTGCTTGGCCTCAGTTAGCTGTGTTTCTAGAGAACTCACTTGTTCCCTGGAAATCCTTAGCTCATTTTTGAGCTTAGTGTTTTCAGTGAATATTCCATCCATCTTAGCTAACTTGTCTCTCAGAGAAATAATTTCTTTCTCTGATCTAATCATATCTTTACACAACTGTTTAAAGTCATCTTTAAGCTGTTCTGAATGAAAATCAAAACTGGAAATTACCTCATCCCCATTAGCTTCAGATTCATCATCTGAGTTGTCATTTGATGAGGCATTGATTGCCATCATGCAGAATTCCTTGTCTTCTGCTTCCTTCTCCTCATCACTGGAACTGGAGGATGACTCAGATTCAGTGTCACTCCAGGTTTCAGCAACAAAGCCTTTTTCTCTTTTCTTGTGGCCTTTTGATGAGTGTTTGCTGGAGTATTCCTGCTCTTTTCTCCTACTTTTCTTGTGAGCTTCTAGACACTCAGTGAGGATGTGTCTAGGTTTCCTGCAACCAAAGCATATTATTTCTTTAGATGGAGTTTTATCATACCTTGGCTTTTCATTGTGCCTGTTGGACTTTCTTCTAAAGTCCTTCCTTGTCATCTTGTAAAATCTCTTTGCTAAGAGACTCAACATCTCCTGATCACCAATCTTGTCTTCTTCCTCTGTTGCCTGAAAGGCAATGCTCTTCTCTTTCTTTGAGGATGAAGATGGAGAGGCTTCTGCTTCTCTGCTCTTTATCAGCTGCTCATAAGATTTGAGCTTCCCAAGGAGATTCTCAGTTGTAATCTCACTTAGTCCTCTGGCATATTTAATTGGCCGGATTCTTGTGTCCCATGTGCTGGGGAAGCACATCAGGATCTTGTCATTAATTTCAGTGACTGTGATCACTTTCTCCAGGGTTCTCAGCTCATTGATAATGAGGCTGAGTCTGTTGTACATCTCTGCAACAGTCTCTGATTCCCCCTTTTTGAAATTCTCGTACTGGGAGATCAAATGTGATCTTCTGTCCTTTCTCTCATCTGCTGATCCTGCCACCATTCTTGTGAGGGAGTCCCAAATTTCTTTGGCAGAGGTGCAGTCAACCACCTTCTGAAATATGTCATCAGACATGGTTTGTGCCAAGATATTCATGGCCTTTGCATCAGCAGTTTTCTGTTTCTTTTGTGTTTCTGTCCATTCTGGAGGAGGGACAGCAGTTGTGTTTGTTATTGTTGAGGTTGATGCAGTTGGAGGTCCAGTCAAAATAGAATTAAAAATTTCCTCATCAATAGAATTCATGTAAAGTTTGATCCTTGCTTGCCATAGTGCAAACTTGTTCAGATTGCACAAAGGAGGTCTTGTGCTTGAATATTCTTTGTTCTGTGTCATGGCTCTAATAAATAAATAAAAACCTTTAAAGTAGTTTGGATCTATCAGATCTGTTGGTCCAGGTATTAGCCTGTAACAACCAACCCAAGCTCTGATACCAATTGAAAGTGGGGATAGATCAAGATTACTCTAGAGGGGGGGGGGGTGAATAGAGTATTTTAAAATAATTTCACTTAGCTTAAACAAATCTGTATGGAACAATTTGAGTTATCTAAGTATATGTGTAAGTGAGTGCAGCACAAATATAAACACAAACTAAAACACAGCACACACAACACAGCACAAATAATAAAGGCAAACACAGAAGACACAAGGATCTATAGTAGTTCCCCAATCAACTTGGGTACATCTACTCTTCTACCACCCTGGTAGGAAATCCACTAAGGCCCTTTTTGACAAGGTGAGCCTTCACCACAGAGCTTTTGATCAGGTGTTCAAAACCAAAAATCAACTTTTGAAGGGAGTTACAACACTGTACACAGTTATAAAATAAAAGTATGTAAAGATGATGGTGTCTTCTCTTTTCTCTAACAACAGAGAAGACTAGTGGATTGTTGAATGATTGTCAGATCTCCCCCAGTGAATAAGAGTAAGAAAAACAGGAGAGAAAATCTGCTCAGGGTGTAGGTCTTCTTGATCTTCAGAGTATCTCCAGCAAAAGTTCTCTAGAAGGAATTGATGCAGATGATTCCTAGAGATTAAGAGTAGGCGTCTGGAGAAGATGAAGACTTCAACGAAAATCAGAGAGAGAGTTCTTGAGAGTAATAAAAACTGAGTAGCAAAAGATTATCTATATATGTGTATCTTTGTCTTTCTCTAGAATAAATAGCAAAGATAATCTCTGGACGGGAGAGAGTTGATCCTCTTTCAAATTTGCAACAGGGCTGGAAAGGAATGAGACAAAAAGGAAGGATTTGCCTCTGACAGAAAAGGAATACCAATATATTAAATTCCTTGAAACTTGCAATCTGCCTTATAGAATAATATGCACGCAGCCCTTAATTAATGCAGCAACGGTCATAAAATCTTGATAGAAAATACTGCAATAACTGACTGATATTATAATGAGAACAGCTGTTCAGCCTTCATAAGAAATCCTGAGGATAACTCCAAAATAATACTCTGAAATAGAAGAGGTCACTGAATATAGAAACTCTGAAGAAGTTCGTCGACCTGAGGGAAAGTTCGTCGAACTTAAGCTGGGAAGTTCATCGAACAAGAAGAAACTTTCGTCGAAGCGATCTTTGGAGTTCGTCGAACCAAGTTCGTCGAACGGATTCTGAATTCGTCGAACGTGTTCAAAGTTCGTCGAACACCTTGACTTAGCTGATCTTCAAATCTCTTCTAGACTTAGCCCATGACCCTTATACTATACATGATAGGTCAAAACAAATCATATACCTAGAAATAGACATCCTATCCCAAATCAGTAATAGGGTTGAACTATGTTCCAACACTCCATTCTATATCCAGTCACCGCCTGCCCTATTCTCTTGTACCCGGGCAGGCGGTTATTTTATCCCTGCCCGTTCGGGCAAGCCCCCGAGCCTATAAATAGGGGGTAGCAACGTTCCCAAGACACGCACATTCGAATCCTGGAGTTCGCTTGTTAGAGTTGCGGTCTCGAGTTTCCCGTCTTGCGACCTGTCTGACCGTCCGGCTTCTTCTTTTCTGCTCTTACAGCCCGTTGTAACCGCTTTATTTGAATCAAAGGAAAGCCCATCACATGAGTGGCATTCGCCGTGACAGGCGAAGTCTGGCCTCGACCGCTGCTAGCGTTCTAACTTTCTCTAACCAAAAAGTAACCGGCAGCCCGCAGCCTCCGATTTCCTTCGGAGGTGCATTTTCGGATTCAACAGAAACACGCGGCCTATAGATCGTGGATTGTCCGTGAAACCTTTGTCAAAATGTCAGACCGCCAGTTCCCTCTTAGAGACCGCTCCGACCACAGCGAAGATTCCCTGTGGGAAGCTTTGGAGCAATCAAAAAGAGAAGTCGAGCGGGCTCAGAAAGCGACTGATCAGCTTTTGGATGCAATCAGTCAGACTTTAACACTATTAACCGAGTGGTTAGTTCCACAGGAAACTGCGGTTAACCAGGCGGTGACTCTGGTCCCTCCTCCACCTCCTCCTTACCCGCTACCACAAGTTGCCAACTTCCAGCCGCTGCAAGAAGGTTTTGCGGCCAGGCAAAACTTCTACCAAGAGGCCGCACACAGCATGCCGGCCCGAGTTCTTGATTTCCAGGGGGCGACTTCTCATGTAGCCCGCCTGTCCTATCCTCCAGAGGGCGCAACCCGCCTTTCCTACCCGCCTGAGGTTGCTGCTCATCATTCATACCCGCCAGAAGCCGACGTCCGCTCCTCCTACCAGGCGGCTTGTCCGCGAGTAGCCGCAGCTCAGGCTGCCTACTATTCTGCTCCTCTGTACAAAGACATTAAAGAAACTTCTCCCTTCGTGGATGAATTCCGAGGGGAGCCAGCCCCGAATAATTTCAGAGAGCCTCGTCTGCCAGCTTTCAATGGAGAAACTGATCTCACTGTTCATCTACAGGCCTTCGAGTCGGCATTGCTCTAAGGACCCTCTCGGATGCAACCAAATGTAAACTCCTTGTGACATCCTTCGATGGACAAGCAAGGGAGTGGTTATATGGGCTGCATCCTAGGTCGATTAGCTGCTTTGCTGAGTTGCGAAGGGACTTTTTGCTCAGGTTTTCCACTTTGAGAAAGAGGAAAAGTGGCCCGGCGGCCCTTTTTGATATAAGGCAGCGAGAAGACGAAACGTGGGCCCGTTTTGTGGACCGTTTCCAGAAGGAAATCATGGAAGTTCAGAATGTAGATCTGGAACTATATAGGGTGGCCCTTATTCATGGCTTGAGGGAAGGCCCCCTGAAATTTGAGGCAAACATAAGGGAGCCAAGAACTTATCAGGAGATGATAAGTTTGGCTAACATGTTCATCAAAGGAGAAAAAGGCAATCCTAGCTATGTCGCGAAATTGGTGAGCGACAAGGAGCAATCTAATCCATCCTTCAACCATCCACCAGCAAATCAACCCCACTTTGAGCCCCGTTCCCAGAGGGGAAGAAATTACAAAAACAAGCAACCTTTCATCGGCCATCAACGGTTTCAGGATCAGAAACCGTCGTTGGCAATCGCATTCGCTCCATCAGTTCCTCTTCCACAAATAATGCCAGTATACCTGCCACAGTATGCTGCGCAGCCACCTACAGCTATTCCATCCACCTAGTATGCTGACTCGCAAGAGTCATTTACTCCTCTAAATATTACCATGGACGAAGTCGTCCAAATTCTCCAGAAAAGGCCAGATTTCAAAAGACCCGCTCCACTGAAATCAGATGTTCGTAACCGAAATCCGAATCTTTACTGCGAATATCACAAGGAGGGAGGGAATCTGACCAAAGATTGTTGGGCCCCTCTGTTTATTGATTGAGAGGCTCTTAGGAGAGGGGAAGCTCCGAGGCCTAGTTCGAAAGGAAGTGGCTGTTGAGCCAGCAGCTGAGAAAACGAAGGAAACTGGGGAGGTAACTTGGGAATGCGCCGACGTTGAAGATGTCGGCTGCTATGGAGATATTCACCCTTCAACTGAATGCATAGAGGTTAATGATGTGGGTCCCCTAGGGGACATCTATTGTATTCATGGAGGGGCCAGAGCTGAATCATCTCGTAAATCAAGCATTGCGAGAGTCCTGAAGCAAGAAGTGGCGGCAACCACAACTTCTCCCCCTGAAAGCACCATCGTCACTTTTGGTCAGGATGATCTTCCTCCAAACGCCAATCCCTTTGACGATGTTGTGGTCATTAAAGTCGTTATTGAGAATTATACTGTTCATAAGATCCTAATCGACACGGGCAGTTCTGTTAACCTCCTCTTCCGTCCAACCTATGAAGCCCTGAAGACTGGGAAGCCTCTTCTTTCCACCGATGGGCCCCTCTATAGCTTTTCTGGGGAGAAGAAAGAAGTGGAAGGTTCTGTAAAGCTCCTAGTTTCTCTGGGGGGAGTGATAAAGCTGATCAACTTTGTGGTGGTGGATGCCCCAAGCAACTACTGCGCCATCTTCGGAAGGCCCATTCTTAATGCCTGCAGGGCAGTAGTGTCCACTTTATACCTTGCTCTTAAGTTTGCTACCGAGGGAAGGCAGTATCGGATCAGAAGCAATCCAAAGGTGGCTCGGGAGTGCTATGTGCAAACCGTCAACATGATCACCGGCATTCCACTTCCGGAGGACACGGCTGAAGTGCTGGAAAATGCTGAATCTTCAAAGGCTGCTGAGGAGAGGAAAGATCGAGAAGGGGATCACCTGGAACCTGCCCAAGTGACCCAAGATGTCCCCACTTCTGAGGGGGAAGGCAAGAAGCTGATCATCAATGCGGAGCTGCCGGAAGAGGAGAAAGTGCAGCTGATCTCCTGTCTTCTGGAGAACCTGGATATCTTCGCCTGGTCAGCAGAGGATATGTCAGGAGTAGATCCAGATGTGGCTTGCCATCATCTGAACATATCTCCTGAGTTCAAGCCAGTCCAGCAAAAGAAGAGAGAAGTGGCAACCAAGATGGCGGTGCCCATCAGAGAGGAGGTCGCAAAGCTCCTGAAAGCAGGCTTTATTTCTGAAATTCAGTATCCCACGTGGATGTCAAATGTTGTAATGGTTAAAAAATCCGGTGGGAAGTGGCGCATGTACGTGGACTTTACCAAACTTAATAAAGCATGCCCCAAAGATTGCTACCCTCTGCCTCGGATAGATGTCTTAGTAGATTCCGCGGTTGGGTATAATTTTATGAGCTTTCTCGATGCTTTCTTTGGGTACCATCAAATTAAAATGCACAAATCTGATATCCCGCACACCTCATTCATCACGAACGATGGGTGTTACTGGTATCTCATAATGCCCTTCGGCCTTCAAAATGCGGGTGCAACATGTCAAAGAATGATGGATACCGTCTTTAAACATCAAAAAGGCAGGAACCTCAAAGTTTACGTTGACGATCTCCTCCTAAAAAGTAAAACATTTTCAATACATTTGAAAGCCCTCGTAGAGACGTTCGCTACTCTACGGAGGTTCAAATTAAAATTGAACCCGTTGAAGTGTGTGTTCGGAGCAAACAAGGGAAAGTTTCTTGGGCATCTCCTAACTCCCGATGGCCTTGCACCGAACCCAGATAAGGTGAAGGCCATCCTTGATATGACTCCTCCTCGTAATACTAAGGAGGTCCAGCAACTTGGAGGAAGGTTGGCGGGGTTGAGCAGGTTTATTTCCAAATCAGGAGATAAAAGTGCTCCATTCTTTAAAACTCTCCGAGGAGGATCAAAGTTTGATTGGAGCGAAGAGTGCAACAAGGCTTTCGAGCAGTTAAAAGTACAGTTGACTTCAACTCCTCTACTTCAAAGTCCTCGTGAAGGGGAAATATTGTTCTTATATTTGGGGGTGGGCCCAGATGCAGTAAGTTCTGTCCTCGTTCGGGAGGAGAAGAAGAAATAGTTCTCAATATATTATGTCAGTCATATCCTCAAGGATGCAGAAACCAGATATTCGATCTTGGAAAAGCTAGCTTTGGATTTGGTTATGTCATCACGGAGGCTTCGCCCTTACTTTCAAGCTCATCCTGTCCAAGTAATTACAGATCATCCTTTGAGAAACATTCTTGAAAATCCAGATCATTCAGGAAGATTGGCCAAATGGGCTATTGAACTGAGCTAGTTTGAAATATCTTACATTCCCAGAACGACAATCAAAGCGCAGGTCTTGGCAGATTTCTTGGTTGATACAACAGAATCCAGTCCAGAACAAGTGGAGAAATCCCCTTTGGCTTGGGTTGTTTATGTGGATGGGGCTTCTGGTAAAAACTCTGTGGGAGCCGGGGTAGTTTTAATTAGCCCAAATGGCATCAAACTTGAGCAGGCTATCAAGTTCTTCTTTCCAGTCACAAATAACCAGGCAGAATATGAAGCGCTTTTGGCCAGTTTGAGACTTGCAAAGGAATTGGGCATAGATCATGTACATATCAAAACTGATTCACTAGTAATGTTTCTCAGGTTTTGTGGAATTACGAAACAAGGGAGCCAATTCTGAGGAAATATCTGCTGCTGGCCAAAAAGGAGATAGGAAGATTCAAGTCATTTATCATCGAGCATATTCCCAGGACAAAAAACGAAGAAGCAGAGGAGTTGTCGAAGTTCGGTCTTCCATCAGGGGGAGTGACCTCTGAACTTTTTCATACGGCAACAGATGAAGGGGAACTTATGCAAATCGATCAGAATCCTTCCTGGAAGGATCCTTATGAGTTATTTCTATCAAAAGGGGAGTTCCATCAATCAATTAAAGATAGAAAGAGATTCAGAAGAAAGGCAGCTTATTATTACTTGATAGCGGGAGTTCTGAACAGGAAAACTCTGATTTCTCCCTCAGCGCGGTGTGTTTCTGAGGAAGAAATTCCAATCATACTTCAGGAAGTTCATTCCGGGGAATGTGGCAGCCATTCAGGGGCGAAGATTTTGGAGAAAAGAATCTTGAGGCAGGGGTATTTCTGGCCAACCATGAGAAAAGATGCCGAAGCATTTTCCCAGCGATGTGTTCAGTGTCAAAAGATTGCTCCTCTTCAATATCTGCCCGCTCAATCACTTAGATCAATAACTACGCCTTGGCCCTTCGCAGTTTGGGGGATGGATCTTATCAGACCCTTCCCAATGGCTAGCGGCCAACGTCGTTTCATAATCGTAATGATTGATTACTTCAGTAAGTGGATTGAGGCGAAAGCACTGGCAAAGACTACAACGCAGGTCATCAAAAATTTCATTTGGGGAGAAATAGTTTGTCGGCATGGAATCCCGCTAGCAATCGTCACTGACAATGGCCCACAATTCAACAATTTATAAATGATAAATTTTTGTGATCAGGTTGGGATTGATCTTCGGTTCTCCTCGGTACATCATCCCAGGACAAATGGCCAAGTGGAAGCAGCAAACAGACAAATCCAGCAGCTTTTGATGAAGAGAGTCTTGAATCAAAGAGGTAATTGGGCAGAACAACTCCCTTCCATCCTTTGGACTCTCCGTACTACTCCATCTTCAGCTACAGGGGAGACACCTTTCAAATTATCTCATGGCTCGGAGGCAGTCGTTCCAATAGAATTTGAAGTGGTCACCCCCAGAGTTGTATATGCAAAGGAGGGAGGAGAAGCTTGGATAGAGGATAATGATGAAGCCATCAAATACAGTCTGGATTTGATCGAAGAGCTTCAAGATGAGGCAAAAATCAGGCAGGAGGAAGTAAAAAGAAGAATGGCCAAATACTTTGACAGAAATATCAGGGTTAAACATTTCGCAGTTGGTGATATTGTGTTGAAGAAAGTTGATGCCGCATCCAGGACGGGTAATGTCGGAAAACTAAATCCCAACTGGGCAGGGCCTTTCATTATGAAAGAGGTACTAAAGAGCGGGGCTTATCGCCTCCAGACAAGCGAAGGACGGGACATCTCACGCACCTGGAGCGGTGACGACCTTAAACGGTTCTATCCTTAAAATGTCTTCTTCATTTCTCGCATTTTTTGGATATTCAATAAAAAGCCCCATACTAACACTTCTCCATGTCTGATGATTCTTTTTACATTTTTTTTATATATCTTCCCCACTGAACCGCGGAGACATCGCCAAGTTCCGCTCGAACCCCCTCGGATTATAGTCATTAGCGTAAAACCACGAAGATCATGTGTAGCGGGGAGTTTTCGCACACGTGTAGTGGTAGCTTGCCAATTCCCGTGCGGTGGTCTTCGGAACCTTGGATCCCAGCTGATATCTGACACACCCCTGCATCAAGGGAGGTCAAGGTGAATGTTAGCTCTATCATGCCCCGAGAGGGATAAAGTAACAGCTTTGATGATCTTTTTGAGGAAAGCAATGTCGGTATAGCCCCCGCGGCATAACCACACCTGCCCAACTGGTCATCTTGGTCTGTGACCATCAAATACTCCTAGGTACTCTCAAGCGATACCTAAGCGGGACCCACAACTGAGTTGATCTCTCTGAGGAAAGCAATGTTCGCCGCCTAGGCCCACCTGCCCAATTGATCAACTCGGCTTGTAACCCTAGGCAAGAGAGCAGTTGAGTCGCTTACAGCCCTTATGACCACTTGAGGAATGCAATGTTCGCCGCCTAGGCCCACCTGCCCACTTGGTCATCTGGGTCTGTACTTATCTTTTTTCTTCTACAACTCTTATGACCACTTGAGGAAAGCAATGTTCGCCGCCTAGGCCCACCTGCCCACTTGGTCATCTGAGTCTGTAGCTATTTCTTATTACATTACAGGGAGTTATCTCATATGGTCTTTTTTCGACCATTTGGGGAGAAAACAGGAATCTCACGGGTACATCATAGATCGAGTGGTTTGATCATTAAACCGGGTGGTTTAAAATAAGCAGGTACCATAATTACCGGGCAGTTTGATTATTAAACCGAGCGGTTTAAAATAAGCTGGTACGGCATAATGTATCAGGCGGTTTCAAAATATCTAAACCAGTCGATTCAATCATATCCGGCGGCTTGAAACCGATCAGTTTTATGGGTTATCTCAAAATGCCATAAGGCAGGTATCAGGGTATCAAGCATAACCATGACCGGTCGGTCTCATCATTCGATATGTAAAATTATCATCCTTATGGGTATTAATTCTATCCGCTCGGTTAAAAACAAGTTGTTTATAGGGAAGTGATCATGATTCTTATGGGGATGAAAATCATTACCAAGTATCAAGACACTGACCGCCCGAGTTATAAATAAATCGCACAAACTTATCAGTTATTATTAATACTCAGAGGGATGAGCCCTCCAGAAGTTTGAATTACAAGTCGTTTTGAATTGAATACCAACCGCGCGATCTATGGATTGTTTTCTCATGCCTTGGTATTCTTTATTTACGAAGCAATTATGTAAAGCCGGGTAATAGTCGCGCGGCCTGGTCTCAGATATATGGATTCTATAGCGGCTTAAAAATATATTCAGTTTCCGGTTATCTAGAGGCATTCGTAACAAGATAAGGCAGAGCTTCAATTTCTATCCGCTCGATTATACATTGAAACCGTGTCGACTATTCGTCAAGATGTCATAGTTGATGCCTTTTATGGGTTATATCGAATTCGCTTAAACTGGATCAAAGCGATAGGCCGCCCGAGCAGGTTCTATAATGTTCGAGTGGTTATCTAATTGAAATTCTGGAGTTCAATGCTCTGACCGACCGGGTTGTTATTTAACCGCACGACTTGTTTAAAAGAGAAGAAGGCCACAACAATCACAAGTAAGTCGCAGAAAATGAATAGTTAAACAGGTAAAAACTTTCTATTTCATTATCAAAATATCTTTAACATCGTTTGGTAACCGGCCGGTTAACAAAAACAAGCCGCCGGTTATACAATAAAAAGTAAAGTGCAAAAAATTACAACTAGAACTACTCGTCCGGCTTGAGCCTTTTTGATGCAGGAGTGCTCGAGTCCTCACTGCCTTCAATTGTAACGTCGGGAGAATACCCTTCACTACCCGACGAGGATGAACCGCTCAGTTCGCCCGACTTGCGTTTGCCTCCTTTTCTGGAATCACTGTACTCAGAACCTGAGCTGCTCTCTTCTTCCCCGCCAGCCACAGCGGACTTCTCGGCATCTTCTTCATCCTCATCATCGCTGTCCTCCTCCGAACTGGTTCCATCGACTTTATTCTTTCCTTTGTCTTTCCGCCTAATCTTGTCTAGTTTCTTTTGCAAGATCTGGTAGGCGTCCGAGAAGGTGAAATTCTCGAAACCGAGCGCGAATCCCCCGAGCTCTCTCAGGCGGTTGAAGGCATTGTCAATTCCCTCAGCAACATGAGGGAAGAGCTCTTCCTGATAGATCGGATCGGTCTCATTATATTTTGTCTACAAAAAAGAATGAAGGTGAGACCGCAAGGTTTGGAAAAATAAGAAAGACGGCTAGCCAGGTGATAACTTACCAACTCAACCTCCTTTAGCCGCTCGACCTCCTTCTTCAATTCGATATTCTCCTTCTCCAGATGATCATTTGCTCTGATCAATCTTTTGAAGGTCATCCCCATGAAGTGATTGGTTATGAAACTCTCAGCACCAACCCGCGCGGCCTGCCGAGCAAGCTCTTCCTCAGGGATCTTCCTTAAACGCCTGAAGTTTCGCCGGACAAACATGGCAATGTCGGCGGCTTCAGCGTGCCAGCTAGATTTTTCGTTTGCCCAGTGGGGGAGCGCAGTGGAGACCTGGACACCATCGCCGTCCAGGTGCCAGGACAAGACCGTGCGGCCTTTCAAATCCTTCACCTTGCTGAAGGAACGAAGGGAAGAGAAGTCGCCAGAGGAGGCCGAATCCTCGCCGTCAGACATCAGCGGCTTGTTTTTCCCTGCCTCTGCCTCTTCTCCCTCTGAGTTAGGACCAAGCCGGCCGGACTGACTGGCTTATTCTTGGGAACAATGGCCTCAGCTATAAAAGAGAAGTAAAAGAATTAGAACAACAGACCGCGTGGTCAACATCAGAGCAGGAAGCGGGTTAAAGGAGACTTACTGTCCTCAGGCCGGACATTCTCCAGTTCAGCGAGCAGCGGAACGTAGTGACTTACGTTAATCCACTCATGTTTAAGGAGCGTGTAGGTGTCCATCTCAATCTGGTTGACAGCGATTTGTTGAAAGGCTTCCTCTGGCCGCACCTGCGGGTTAGGATTCAACAAGCCAAGTTTGCCTTCGAATATCAGATATCTCTCTGACCAGGCCGTGACCTTGTTCGCGAGGTTGACAATCTTCAACCCCCGACATCCGAAGTACAGGTGGCCCTTAAACACATTCGACTCGGAATCTGGGATAGCCCGCACTGAGAAGATTTTTCTAAAGAGGTCCATTGAGAAGCGGACTCTCTCAGATCGCAGATAAGAGATGATGCTGCATATGCCGGCTATCGAATTGGCGGAGAGTTGACTGGGAACAACTCCATAGTGGTCGAAGACCATGGCGAGTTCGATCGAGATCAGAATCTTGAAGCCGCAATCGAAGTGGTCGATTGGGATGGCGATTTGATTTGGGGCAGAAGAATTTATCCGCTCATCGCGGAGTGGAAGCCGCGCGAGCAGCGGACTCCCTACCATATGCTTCTCTACAAACTCATCCAGTTCTGCTTTGGTCAGGCGGCATTCTTCATGGTCGGCCGAGTGGAACGCTAAAGCCGCTCCAGATCGGGTAGCGGATGCCTTCGCAGGTCACTTCGGCTGGCGCTTTGCTCTCATCTTGGAATTCTGTTGAAAGAGTCTTCGGAAGGGTCGCTACTTATAGAGTAAGTGATCTGCATTTAGAAAAGGTCAAATCGCGGCTAGCCTAATCAACTCGCGCGGGCAGAATTTCGTACATAAAGCCAATTCATTAGCAGTAAACCATAAGAAGTAAAATCAAAGCAAATGGTTTAAAGAACAACAGAAACAAGCCGCTCGATTTGCAAAGCAAATTTACAGACATCCATCAATATTATATGGAAATAAAAGAATTCAAATAACAAGACCGCACGGTCTGAAGAGCAAACCGGATATCATAAAATTAAATCCAAGCATTCAAGTTTGTCCAAAGGACCGAATAGAATAATATTACAATCATTGTTTATAACCGCTCACTACTAGCGGGCATCGTTTGGATCATCTTCTCGATGAAGTCGGGCGACGTGATCACCGACTTGGAGAACGGTACCTTGCATCTAGTTAATACTGCGATGAAGATGATGAATAATGATGTGAAGCCGCACAGCATCCCGCTCTACTCGCGCGGCCGGAATCATGCGAGCAGGAAGGACCGCTACGGTCTCCCTAACATTAGCAATGGGATCAGCTATCCCGGTCGCTGGAAGAGCTGAGCTCATCCCAACAGCCGGGCGGTTTGATCCGCGACGCCCTTCATCGGCTATATTATAAGGTCGCTGGCTTCCGCCAGCTTCCCTTATCAGATGTAGGTACTTATCTCTATAGTGCGCAAAATCATCTTCAAGTTTACAGATCTCTTTCTTTCCTCTGTCAAGCCACGCGGTCAATGCAGGGACCTGGTCCTGCTGCTCCTTCTCCCTCTCCCGTCATTCTTTCCGCTCGGCCTCCAACGCAGCCCGACTTTCTTTTTGCTCAGCCTCCATCGCAGCCCGCATCGCAGCTTTTTCATCCTAGGCGGCTTTCTCCTGTTCTTCGAGGGCCTTCAACTGCTTCTTGAGGATTTCAAAATTTTCTTGGAGAGCGGCCATCTCCTCATCCATCCGGGTGTTCGGGTTCATTGAGGAACTCGGAAGGGACGAAGCCAGTGGAGGAAGGTAAGTCACCAGTTCGCCCAGCTTCGGAATGGACTCCGGATCGTCTGTAGACAAGAAAAACATGGTTAGAAAAGTCGAGTGAACAGAATCTTATAAAAGGGGCATAGCTAGACCGCTCATTTCAAACTCTTCTCGCTTACAAGCCGCAATGGTGGGATTGAGGCTCGAATGAACAGGTCGCTTAGCTTGCTCCGGATCCATCCTTCGGCGCTGCTCTCTCCACGGCCTAGGATTTTGCCTTCGCTTAGCAGCCGAGAATTGAGCAGCGGAGGGAAAGAAGCTCGGCGGCAGGTTCAATATCAAGTCGCTTGACTTTTTTCGAGACCGCGTTTGGAAAAAACGGACCGGGCGGTAACCCGCAACCCCTTTACCTTGCATAAAAAGATTGAGCGGCGGTGGCGGCGGCTTGTTCAGTTGATCTCTCACTTTCTCCGCCTTTGCCTTTATAAGCCGCAGCCCGGTCATCGCAGAATCCTCGGAAGCCGGTGCGGCCTTCTCAATTTTGGTTGCATCCTCAGGCGGGGCGGCCTTCTCAATTCTGGTCGCATCCTCTCCGGGGAGGTCAGCCGCATTCAGGTCGGCAGAAGTCCCAGTAGTTCGTCCTGCTTCTTGAGGGAATCAAAGTCCTTGATGATATCGCTTACAGTCATGCTATGCGCATCAGCAGAAACCTGGTCGCCCGGCTTGGGCGAAGGGGTTTTCAGTCCCTGTGAAACTACTCTTTCACGTGCCTTGCTCTGCAGGCTACCCGCTCCCGTTTTCCTGGAAGCTGCTCTATTCTTGGCCTTTAGGCTCTTCGCCTTCCTCAGGAGCCTATCCACTGTTGTCTCAGCCCTCTTCCTCTTCTTGGTCGACTCCTGGCCGGCTTGTTGCGAGGAGATCGGACTGTCCTCAATGTTCACTACCGGGCTCTGCTGACCGTTCGGCTTAGGGGAGTCAACCGCTTCTCCTCCTTCATCACTTATCTTCAAGTGATATACTCCAAAGGGAGTAATCTCTATGTTGAAGGAATCGGCCCCGTCGGCCTTCGGGATGACGACTTCCGAGTTCGTCTTATCTAGAGGAGGGGCGGATCGGTTGCCTTATTAGAAGGGGCAGGCAGATCAGCTGGGGGCGGGTTCGAACAACCCGCTTCATTTTTAGTCGACAAATCGACTGTCAGCGCAGGGGGCAGGTCGGTCGGCTTGCCCGTAGAAGTAATGGTTACTGTTTGGTCGACTTTTTCAGGCCGAGGAGTCGTCTTCTTCCTCTTCTTTTTATCCTTCGGGCGGTCTCCCCGCGGTCTTTACTCCGCTTCTGGCGATTTTCGAACTCGGCCATAAGGTCAACCATTTTGATCGGACTGTTTAGTCGGAAGGTTCTGACCGCAAGGGGCGAGTAGTGACTCGTGATAGCATTACAATTATGTGGAAATAGAAGCTTCCAGAACATTTATAACCTACAAGGCAAGATCGACGCGGTCTCCGGCTAGAACTAATATTTTCGAAATCTTTGCGGAGTTTGAAAATATGCGGGGATTATATTTACCCAGAAGACCGCCTTTGAATAGCACTACTCGCAGACTGGGCGGTCTGCGGATGCAAGTAGCCCGGTTCAGATTCAACAGGGTCCATCAGCACTAGCCAATACAAACTGGGCAGTCTGGTAGAATTCAGATCGCCTCCAAGGATCGAAGATCACCAAGGCTCAATACCAGAAGGCAAGCCGCGGTCTCAAGATGGAGACCGCCCGGGTTGCGCCATGAAGACTCGAGGTTCAAGTCCAGAAAGCAAGCAGCAGTCTCAGGTAGGAGACCGCCCGGGTTGCATCATTGCCTTGATCTCAGCGTCTTTGATCTCCGGCCAGGACAGATCGGAAGCGCAAGCTGCCAAGACCGCGCGGCTTATTACTTTTCTCCTTTCTGTATCCAGTCAGCGCCTGCCCGATTCTCCTGTACCCGGGCAGGCGGTTATTTTATCCCTGCCCGTTCGGGTAGGACCCTGAGCCTATAAATAGGGGGCGGCAACATTCCCAAGACACGCACACTCGAATCCTGGAGCTCGCTTGTTAGAGATGTGGTCTCGAGTTTCCCATCTTGCAACCTGTCTAACTGGCCAACTTCTTCTTTTCTGCTCTTGCAGCCCGCTGTAACCGCTTTATTTGAATCAAAGGAAAGCCCATCACAGGAGTGGCATTCACCGTGACGGGCGAAGTCTGGCCTCGACCGCTGCTAGTGGTCTAACTTTCTCTAACCAAAAAGTAACCGGCAGCCTCCGATTTCCTTCGGAGGTGCATTTTCGGATTCAACAAATAGCACAAAATATCAGGACTTATAAGCTTGATAAGAAGATGTTTGAGTTATTGCACAAGAGATATCATTCCATTTTTTTAAATATAGCAAGCATGATTGAAATATCAAGAAAAAGATAACAATCTATAATGTAAAGTGATTTGCATTTCAAGTATTTACAAAAATATTGTAGCGGTCATGCTTAGCTATCTAGTACATTTACTTAATATTTGTAGAAAATAGTGTATTTGTGCGTTAAATTCCAATTCTCATGAGTGAAAGATTTATGTTAGACAATGATGTGTACAACGTGTTTTGAAAATACAAGTGCAATAATCAAAACACATGAAATGTTCAATGGAATAAAAACACAACATTATCAAGAATGCACAAATAAAATTACTTGCACAAAGTTCAATGTACGTTTAAGAAATTGTACAACTATCAAGGTGTTTCGCACACACAATACATATTAAGACATATTAGTGAGCGAAGTAGTGCTTGGGGGATCACATGATATTATTTTTTTTATTTTTATTTTGTGATCTGATGTACAAAAGAGAAGTTAAGTTATGTGGTGTATTAAGAATTTATTTGCACAAGACACTTTAGAATTCTCTCCAATGTGCTCAACCTCACAATGCTTATTAAGACTTATCTGGAGGGTGAGTACTGCTTGGTAGTGTAACACCCCAAAAGTCGTAATTTGTCGAAGTAGGCGGAATGGTAGTGCGACGCTCGAAGTAGGCTGAATTTTCCCTACCTGCTCCTCGCGCACGGTCAGTAGCTTTCTTCGCGCACGACCAGTGATCGTGCGCCATGATCGTGCGTTAATTGAGAGGAATATGGGTCGGCTGAAAGGGTGTACGTGCACGACCAGTGGCTTTCTTCGCGCATGACCAGTGATCGTGCGCCATGATCGTGCGTTAATTGAGAGGAATAGGGGTCAGCTGAAAGGGTGTACGCGCACGACCAGAGGTTCTTCGCGCACGACCAGAGACCGTGCGCGTGTGATCGTGCGCCCTGTTTATTCTGCTCCGCGAATTTGAGCGGAGAAGGAGATCGGTCCGTCCAAATCTTTTGGAATCCGATCCATTGGCTAGGATTAGATGCTGGAGGTCTTTAGGGCTGATGAGAGGAGGTTAATCCTCATAATTTCTAAGCCTTTCTCTCTCCAAACCTAGAGAAAGAAGAAGGAGGCAAGGAAGAAGAAGGAGAGATCCCGCCATTGACGGAGCTCCGGAGCTTCGTTTCGCGAGCCGTTTCCAGATCTGTAGAGTGCAGCCCGGTGCGGTCGTTTCCCTCCGTCTAGAATCTCGGATCCATGGCGAAGAAGAATGCTCCTAGGGTAACGATTCTTCCTCCCGAACTTTGGACTTGTATTTGTCCTTTCATTTCTCTTTCTATGCTTGCATGAGGAATCCCTTTCACCAAATGGGTGAAGTGTAGGATTTCCTCAAGTTCTTCGGAACTCCGGGTTGATTGTGTCCGTCCCGGGTATATTGCATGTAGAAAATCCGGTAGTCGTGCGGATTTAGGCATTGTGTGTGAAGCCTATTCGTGGCCGTGAGCCCGAATCGGTGATGCTTGATTTGCGACGTTGCATTTAGGTTAAGCCTAGAATGCGTGTCGGAGAATGACTCTGTGATATATGCGATAGTATTGTGGGATTTAAGCGTAGGCGTCTTGTGAAGATCCTAGTGAAAGCCCCATGCTTTGCGAGTGGTTGAATGCAAACCTTCACCACTAGAATTGTTGACGAGTGGTCTTGTACCTCCTTTTTGGTTACCTTTAAAGCCTAAGTCCTCGTGAAGGCTTGGGTGTTGTAACTTATGTTTTGTGTAGCGCTAGCGAGTGCTAAACCCTTACGGGCCGAGGTGATGTCATACCCTCATCGTGTGTTCAATCGATGACAAGAGCACGGGAATTGGCTGAACTGAACCCGTTTCCAGGCGCGGCGGTAGGGGATTTATCTCTTGTAAACCCGAACGACCTTGGGAGAGGTTGGGAAGGGCGTCTTGCCTAGACCGACCAAAAGCTCTTTTCCATCTAGAGTTTCCGGACTCATGATGGTATTGGTGCTCGGGAAGAAGTACCTTTGGTGCATGCCTTGTGAGCATGGAGCGTGTGGTTGTGTGTACCCACGTTTGTGATGAATTGATGTTGTTAGCCTCATGCGGTTGTTTACGCGGTTGTGGGGAACTTTCGGGTGAACCCAACCAACATCATGTGCATACCTAGGTTCCCTTCTCTTTGATGCTCAACCTAGAAGATTGATTGTGCTTGAACCCTCACCTTGTGTAGTTGCACTTTCTTTATATTAGTACTTGTGCTAGTATGGCTTGCTTGCAGGGTAGAAGCTCCGCCACCCCGGGAAAGGGGTGGGGTCGTTATAATTTGGTCAGCTGTCCTGACCGTTACTTTGTTTGCCACCGCTTGGTGGAATGTTCTTATGCAGGTGCAGGTGAGCCTAGTGGGAAATAGCGGGCGGTGGCCCTTTTGCTGAGTTGGCCCTTGAAGGCCAGCCTCCCTTTTCTGCTTTCTCATGTATTGCCGGCCTGCGTGCCGAAGTATGTTATGAGTTTTGTACATTGGTGAATGTAAGGCCTTAAGGCCGTAACTCTATTTTATGGTTTCATTCCTATGATAGTGGACAGTTCTAAATGAAATGTTAAATCAATATGCTTCCGCTAGTGTTTAGTATACTCTGTTGTAGTTCTTTCTGTTTATCACCTTTTAACTCCTAGCTAGTGTGGTTGGTATGGCGTGGGGTCCCGGCCGGACCTACTGTTATACTAGTCGTACTGGCAGGGTGTTACAATTTGGTATCGGACTTAAGGCGTCGATCCGTAGTTTAGCGAATTCGGGATGAATTCCTTTTAAGGGGTGGTGTGCACGGGATGTGCATTCACCTAAAACGACAAAAACTAATAAGAATGTCCACTTAGGAATGGAAAAAACATACTTGTTTGCGGAACCTGAGCGTTCCATGATTGATGTTTGCTATGTTTTCAGTCACTAAATTGTGTCTTACACGATTATAGGTGACTAGAAGTGCTGCGGGGCAGTCTCGACCCCGTAACACCGCTGAAAATAGTGGGTCGTCTGAGGTGCCAGCGACCACTCCTTCGGCTGAGATGATCAAGTTAGTCGCTGAAGCGGTCTTCGCGATGATCAACACTCAGTCTGGGCGGCTTGCACAGCCTACTACTCCGACTCTGGATGTGGCCCATGTAACTGTTGCTGCAGTGGAACCTGCGGTAGAGCTGAGGGTGGAACGTCGAGTTGCGCAGGTAGTTGTGGGGCGAGCGCGTGACCAGCAATTAAAGTACTTTCTGAGCCTCAACCCTCCATCCTTCGAGGGGACGGAATCCCCTGGGAGAGTTGCTGAGTGGTTGTCAGAAATAAAGAGGACTTTAATGTCAATGCTTATAAGCAAAGATATGTTGGTGACCTTAACAACCTTCCTACTTATAAGAGAAGCAAGACTTTGGTGGGAAGAAGAGTTGTTGCACAAGTTTGGTGGGAGACAACTTTCCGAAATCTCTTGGGAAAACTTCCATGAGTCATTCCTTCTAAAGTTTATACCCCCAACCGAGATTCCTGAACTACAAGATCAGTGTCCACACCTAGAGCAGGGAGAACACTCAGTGGATGAGTACCTGATTGAGTTCATCAGTCTGGGTCATTATGAGAGGTCTATGTGGGAAGATGAGGAGACCAAGGTCAACAAGTTCTACAATGGGCTGCGAGATGACCTAAGACTAATGCTTGTGGGTCCAAAGTTACTCGGCTTCAACGTCTTAGTGAAAATAGCTAAATCTCTAGAAATGGATATGAAGAGTATGCAGCGCGCGAAAGACTTCAATGTAAAGAAGTCAGAGTTTCATGCGCCGGTCTCTCAGTCCAAGTCTGAGTTCAGAAGAAACAAGAGAAAGTTTAACTTTGTGGAAGCTAAGACTGCACGGTGTTCCTTAAATTGTTTCACTTGTGGAAAGGTGGGACACAAAGCCGCGGTGTGTCGAAGTGGTCCCCCAAAAGCAAAAAAGTGGAGAAGTGGACTATGCTCGTGCGATGGGTTCAGCTCCTATGGAGAAAGGCAAAGCGGTGGAGTCTTCGATTCCCCAATATTCTCTAACCCAGCCGAGAGTCTACTCTTATGGCCAGCAAGAGGTCATTCAACAGTGCGATGTTGCCACAGGTATGGATGATCATATCCTAATATGATTTCTACCCCGTGTGCGGATAGAGATAGAAATGTGTCCACTGTATCCGATGACAACAAAATTTTATGTCTTGTATTTGTGTGCAATTAGGCCTTGTCCTAATTATCGACTATTCGACGAGAGCTCTGTTGGTGTGGGAGCATCGCTCTCCTGTTTGTCTAAGGACTTCGTGTTATGAATCGAATTGTCATTTACCTTAGTCAAGGATAGATTGGAGGTAATGCTGCCCAATAGATCTCGAGTGAGCGCGAATAGGAGAAGCTGTGAAGAGGCGCGAAGATGTTCTTCACCTCGTTGAAGGATTCGGGGCCTAAGACCAGTTTTGTATTGTCCTAGTAGTAGCGGACCAAGCTGACCGAGAGGAACCGTTATCCGATTCCGAGAATCGACGACTTACTTGACCAACTGGTTGGGTCGGCGGTATACTCCAAACTGGACCTAAGGTCCGGTTATTACCAACTGCGGATAAGGTAATGTGATATTCCAAAGATAGCGTTCAGTACCCGCTTTGGGCACTATGAGTTCACGGTGATGCCGTTCGGTCTGTCTAATGCACCGTCGGTATTCATGGACTTAATGAACAGGACGTTTCGAGAGTATTTGGATCAATTTGTGATCGTCTTCATCGACGACATTTTGGTATACTCTCAGTCAAAAGAGGAGCATGTAGGGCATCTGCACGCAGTTCTGAGCACCTTGAGGAGGAGTCAACTATATGCCAAGTTCTCCAAGTGCGAGTTTTGGCTACCGTCAGTAGCATTCCTTGGTCACGTCTGTTGGATCTTGTGGCGCCCTTAGAGGGGGGTGAATAAGGGCCTTTTTAAATTACGATTTTTACTTAAGAATTTTTAAAACAAATTTTACTTTTCTAAAAAATTACTTTATAAATTTCAACCAATGTAATTTTTAAATTAATTCAAACACAAATTTCTAAGTTAAAGATTAAGCAACCATAATTAAAGAAAAAGTCATAATTTTATAATCATGAAATTCACATACAAATAAAATGATCTTAACAATGCTTAAGATCAAGGCACAAATATGATAATAAAACTTTTACAATTTGTGTTTACCAATCCTTCTCCCAAGGATCGGAAGGCTATCACTTGTCTCTCCCTAGACCAAGCCCAAGCCTATCCTCTAGATCTTCCCAAGATCTAGACGTAGCACACAAGGCCACGATTTCCCACCAAGCCACGCAAGGACTTGGACGCTCCGCACAAGGAAGCGATTTTCCCCTAAGCCACGCAAGGACTTAGACGCTCCGCACAAGGAAGCGATTTTTCCTACCAATACAAAGTAAAATGTATATAAATGAAAATACAAGATAAAATAAGAACTCCCTAGAAATTCAGATCTCTGAAAGGAAGGTTGAAGCCTCGAGATGATCGTTGATGTAGAAGCGCGTCCGATCTCGTCTTCAATTTCAAACCTTCTCAGCATAAATGGGAGTTCATGAGGTTCTGGAGCTCTCTGGATGGAATGCACTCAGGAAGGGACTTAGAATCTTCAAAGCCTTGAATGCACGAACAAAAGGAGCCAATTTATAGAATTTCGCTGTCGCCTGGGCGACATCAGCTGTCGGAAATTTCCGACAGCGCAAAACTGCCGGTCGTGGTGCTGTCGTGGGCAGTTGTTGTAACCTCCGAGCTGTCGCCTGGGCGACATCGATGTCGGATTTCCGACAGCTCAAAACTGCCTTTCGTCGTACTGCCGTGGGGGAAGTAGTTGTAACTTCTTTGCTGTCACCTGGGCGACATCCGCTGTCGCCTGGGCGACATCAGCTGTCGCCTGGGCGACATCCTCTGTCGCCTGGGCGACAGCTCCTCTTCATTTTTGCCGTCCGAAACTACTCCAGACTGTAGATTGAGTCGTTCTCATCTCTGAAATGGGGTGGCACGTTCTGTAAGTCTTCCTGGATTGAAAGTTATGGCCATTTTAAGATCAGCACACAAAACTCATCCAACCTGAGACTTGTCGTTCTCGGATCATGCCCATGAACGAGGACTTGTCTCCTCATTGAACCTGTACAACCTGGCCACTATAAACACACAAAAGACTAGATCAAATACAACACGGTATTTGTTATTCTCAAACCAAGAGATGCGGAAAGCAAGCTCCAACAACGTCGTTAGTGGAGATGGAATTGCAGTTGATCCGTCGAAGATAGAAGCGATCCGAGCCTGGCCTTTGTTGAAAAACGTAGCGGAAGTCCGAAGTTTCTTAGGACTTGCCGGCTATTATAGGCGCTTTGTGGAAAACTTCTCGAGGATTGCACTTCCTCTCACTAAACTTACTAGGAAAGATCATAAGTTCGTTTGGTCGCCCGAGTGCGCACGAGCTTTTGAAGAGCTGAAGAGCCGTCTGACCACGGCGCTCATTCTATGCTCGCCATGTGGTACGGAAGGCTATGAAATTTATAGCGACGCCTCGGGGAGTGGCTTGGGTTGTGTCCTAGTGCAATTCGGAAAGGTAATTGCCTACGGCTCCCGACAATTGAAGGTTCATGAGAGGAATTACCCGGTCCATGATTTGGAACTGGCGGCCGTGGTATTTGCTCTCAAACTTTGGAGGCATTATTTGTATGGCGTGAAGATCGACATCTTTACCGACCACAAGAGCCTCAAGTACCTGCTGGATCAAAGGGAGTTGAATATGCGTCAGAGGAGGTGGATGGAGTTCCTGGGGGACTACACCTTCGACATCAAATATACTCCTGGAAAGGGAAATGTAGTTGCGGACGCGTTGAGTCGTCGGGCTCCCGCTCAAGCAATTTGGATTTTGATGCACGATGAGCGTCTAATCCGCGAACTGGAAGAAATGGAGATCATTTGCGTTGATAGAAGAGCGTCTACTTCAGCATGCTTGAACTGGACGGAGGTTCAATACGACCTTGCCGACCGAGTTCGACAAGCATTGGAGCTGGATGACACTACAACAAACTGCACTTATAGTAAGGACCTAATTCGTTACAATAAGTGCCAAAATTCGTTACAAAAACTCTTTGGTAACGAAAAAAACTTTAAGTAACGGTCCTCCTCTAAAGCTCGACGCTAAAGGTTATTGTAACGAATGTATGCATTTCGTTACAAATAAAGTAATTGTAACAAATGATACTTTCTCACCAAAAAGATATTCTTCCTCACAATAAATTGGTCACAATAAATATTATTTCGTTACGAATGTTATTTTTTCCTCACAAAAAAATAGTTATGATTAAAACTATTTCGTTACAAATGTTTTTTTTCCTCACTAAAAATAAAATAATTTCGTTACAATAAAGTATAATAAACATTATTTCGTTACAATAGATTAAACAATAGTAACGAAAAAATCGTTACATTTCCATTCTTCTTACTACAGCCATCATTTATATATCAAAAATATTCCATTTCTATTTTTTGTGTACATGAGATTTTATTACAAATAATAATCTTGAAAACACACATATATTTAATATTTCGTAACAAGATCAACATGTATTTATTCACACCAAAAAGTATTACATAGAGTACAAGTTATTATCATCTCTTCTAAAATAATACAATATTACATTACAAGATCAACATGTTTCTAATAAATCTTCCGTCATTTTTCGAAAAATGAATCGTTCATCACTTTCTGACTAATGAATTTTTCGTCACTTGCCGGTCAATGCTCAAGCACCCTACAAATAAAAGAGAGCAATTAACATCACCCTACAAATAAATGAGAGCAGAAACATTCATACAAACTCACATCCATACATACATAATCCATACACACCCCATTAAACAAGCGTACAATAAAACACACTTGTCGCCCGTTGTTTAGTTCACACTGAAATTAAGGTCATGAGGGAGTTCACTGTTTAGTTGTAATGTTCTGAAATTAAGATCACCTGTTAATGACACTTCACTGCACTTAAAATCACACACTTCACTACACAACTATTTAAAACGTACAGCACGCACACAGTTTACTGCACTTAACATTGATCGCACACATTTCACTGCACAACTCTTAAAACAGCACACACATGCACACATTTCACTGCACTTAACATCACACACGCACATACAAAACTCATAAAAACAGCACACACACGGCACTTAATATCACACACACATACACACAGACATTTCAATTCACTTAACATCACACACACTTCACTACACAACTCTTAAAAACACCACACACACACACACTTCACTACACTTAACATTTCACTCCCTTTACTACACAGCTCTTAAAAACAACACACATACGCACTCACACACTGACACATACACTTAGCTGCAATTTGCCCAAACTGCACACGCAGTTTGCCCAAACTGCACATGCAGTTTGCCCAAACTGCACATGCAGTTTGCCCAAACTGCACATGCGTTTGCCCAAACTGCACATGCACACACACATGTTTAAAAAGTATTTCTTGATTTCTTCCTGTGTACAAATTATTTCTTGATTTCAATATTTTAATAAAAAAATATAACAAATGTACATGAAGACAGCTCATGGAGATAGATAATGGGGAAAGTCCTTACATGCATGTACACGTCTCTTTGATCATCATCAATTTCTTGGCAGCGGTCATAACCTTTGTCTTGCCAAACATACAATCTACGCTAATGGCGTTTTTGACCCAACTCACCGGAGCAAATAAGGCGCGCCAAACGAAGCCTAAAAAAAACAAATTTACGTTTAAAATTCAAACCAAGGAATAAAAAAATGAAATAACTAAACAAAATGAAATATTACAAGTATAAGGGAGAAGGTATCAAACACAGATATAAGGATTTGGACACTTACTATGTAGTGTACCAAATATAGTCATATTTGTCCCATGTTAGACTAATCTGCTCATAAAGCTTAATTTTTGTGAATATCATCGAGAGAGTTCATCTCATTGTTGTAGGACTGACATGAAAAGCTTCCAACTGGAAACATACACTGATATGAATGTCTAAATATGCATGCTAGAAATGAAAACCAGCCTTAAAATTTCAATTCCATCCAAGTAAAAGCAAGAATAAGATGAATAGAGAGAGCTGGGAGCACTAACCAGGAAGTAGATGCATCATTTTAGTTGCACATGGCCCACACAACCCCGGTCTCCAGGCCAACATCCATGCCAACAGCCCAGCTTGCATAAGCTATCACCGGAGCTCTGGCCCCATACTCCAGCGGCCCAAACTCATTCTCAATCTAAGCCATTAATGAAGAAAAAACTTAGAATTTGAACATGAGTTAAATATTAATCAGATAAAGTCAGAGAAAGAGTTAACTGGAATGAGATTTGAATACTTGAGAATGGAGTGTTTGGATAATGTTTCTTCCTTTGGATTAGGCAAGTTAAAATTCCTGTATATTAAAAGATAAACTGAAAGTTTATATTCACTATTTTTGCCAATACAACAATTTGAGGTAAAATAATTTGAGGAGAGATGATTTCTAGCAAAAGCTGGATCATAAGAATTATGGTCCACTCCAACAGTTCGATGGATATTCCCCATGTTGATTTCATCAACTTGATGTTGTGCGAGTGGCTTCAAAGCTTCTAGCTCATTAATAACATCAAGCAATTTCTAAAATTGAGTGAGTACTGTTTTTCTACAACAATTCCATAAGGTGAAATTAATTTAGTTGACAAATAATTCAACTTCTCATAATATTTTGCATCAAAGTACTCACAAGTAAGCCTGCAAGAACTCCACATGTCTCCAGATTTTTCTTGGTGTTTGCCTCAGCAAGTGTCAAGAAAATTTCCAACATCTGCACAGACTGCAAAAAATACATGTTTTTCAAATGCTAATATCATTATGATAGAGGATTTTATAAAGTCTAACTTAACATGCAGATACAATACAAACGAGCAATTCTTTTTCTCTCAATGTTCAAGATATAGAAACACAGATTATTCAACTTACTATATGTAATTTCTGATACGGCTTAGAATCGCCATCATGTGAAAGTTTTTGTAGTCCTGGTCTCGGATCTGCAACTCTTGATGGAGATATAGATCGTGGTTGTGGCTGAATCTGAGTAAGAACTGGAGGAATAGATGGTTGTCTAATATTCAACTGGAAAATTTCTTCTTCTGCAGTATTTGTGTCCACAGAACATTATCCTTCTCCAGAAACTGACCAACTGCCATCATCCAGAGATAAAACAGGCTCCATTTCAGAGTTCCTTAATTTTGAATAAGTATCTGTCAAAATGGCAGGGTCATGAGAGTGCGCCTGATTTAACCTACATTTGGTAACAAAGAACAGAACATCTCTGAGTTAGAACAACAATTAACCGGAGTATTTACAGATTGGGGTTTCAATTCAACTTAGAAAAACAATGCTAACTTAAAATCTAATGCAATCTTTAAACTTAAATATCATGATTATCAAAAGAATAACTTCTTCTAATTTAAATAAATGAGAACCAAATAATATACATTAAAGAATACCTAAAAATAAACTATTATATAAATTACAGCAGATGAACCGATCTGGTTCAATCTAGACTTGTCAGGCTATGGTTCTTGGTTTTGGTATGTGCAAACAAAAACATTTGTTGCTATTACTTACCCTGGTATTTCATCTTGTGTCAGCAAGTCAACATTTCTGGGATATTGGACCTGTATCAATTAATAGAAAATGATTAACTGAAATTGCAGGCTTGTTAGAAATAATAAAATTTTAGAATTAAAAAGATTATACCCTAATACCAGAAATAGATCCTGCCCACGAACCCTGGAGCCCATTAGGACCTAAAATGGAGTGTTTGGATAATGTTTCTTCCTTTGGATTAGGCAAATTAATATTCCTGTAAAATAAAAGATAAACTGAAAGTTTAAATTCACTATTTTTGCTAATACAACAATTTGAGGAATTAACTTCGTAGAGAACGATGTGCATTTGCTATTCGGTAAGTTGATAGATATCTGGAAAGAAGCTAATAAGAAAAGAATACTCTACTCAATAGCACCTGAATATGAATATTTTAGACCTGCAGCAGGGAATAAAAGGATAGCATGTAGATTTTGTTCATGTCGTGATGGAAAGTAGGCATTAAGAAGGATGGAAGGAAAGACACCAAGATTTGAGAACCTTGCAAAATAATAGAACAGGAAATTTTAAAGAATAAAAATCATAGTTAGATATTTAGTTTTATGGTGTCACGCAACCATGTTATCCCTTCTTTCCCCGTCATTGAAAAGTATTAGTAATGCATCTTTTGAGAGTTAAAATTTGGGTAAGGCATATACAATTTCTTAAACCTCCTGTCCATCTGTTTCTCCAACGCTTGATTCCTTTCTATAGTCTGCTTCTGCAATAGCTCAGATGTACTTCTAGCAAGCACCTGCTGTTTAAATACAAAACCAAGATCAGAAGATGAAGTAAATAGACAGTGAGGTGTGATCTCAAATATCTGCAAAATTCAGAAGTAATGACCACCAAACTCAGTAAAAGAATAGTTTTTTAGGAAATCACCATAGCTTGATATTATATTAAAAAACAGAAAATCAAAAATGAGATAGTTAATGTAATGGAGTCAATCTAAAGTGGATAAAAGGATTCATTAGGTCAATAACCTGCATGGTAAAAGAATTTGAGGAGAGATGATGATAAGTAAAACTTAATGCCAAATATGTGCTACCCACCAGCTAGAACTGCCAACAAAGAGGCCTCACACTGGGCAATGAGATCTTGCCAGCTGCCAGCCGTCGCCGGAATCTTCCGGACGAGGCGACGAGCGAGGGAGAGAGGAGTGACGGGATTCATTCTCCACCGAAGGGTTGACAGCACGAGAAGCTCCATTCGCCGAATAGTCCTGTTCTCAAATACACACCCCATCTCCTTCGCCGGAGGAGGAAGCTGGAGATCAAGAAGCAGGGGAACTCGAGTCTCCTCAACCTTCGCCGCAAGAGAAAGGCACACCACCGCAGCGAGCCGCCCCATCCACGACTTGTCTTCCTGCAGCCACAGGATGCTTCTCTTGGCGACTGGGAAGAGCGGAGGAGAACGACGGCGATAGAGGAGAACAACAATGAGGAAAACCCTATTCTGAGCGCAGGTCTTACCAGTGATGGTGGCGTCGATCGTGGAAGAAACGACGAGGAGCTGAGTCGGATGGATGAGGGAGGGAAGAAGAGGTGCGGGCGGGATTTTAGGGCACGAAGGGATCGCAGGTCGAGCAGTTTCTACGAAAAGAATAAGTGAAGGGAAAAATGAAAAAATGGCGAAGGATAAGTGGAGGGAAAAAGTAAAAAGGGAGGGAAAATGAAATATCAGATAAGCTTGGAGAAATGTTAGAGAGAAAAATAGGCAGTATTATATTTTCAAGTAAAAATAATTAAATATAATTAAAGCTGGAGTGATGCACCTGGAACGTCATTGCATTCTTCGTTGGCTCGTCGCTGGAGTTGATCAGCTGTGACCTAAATCGCATCGTCAAAGTTTTTCTCTTGCGAAAATCAAAGTCGATTTTTTTGCTTGAGCGCACAAACATACTCATACATTTTTAATTATAGACATGTTATCGCCGTGCTAAACAGAGCCTTCATCTCACCAACATTTTTTAATTAATAATAAATATTCATTTATAAAGAATTAGTTAAAGTATACATTAACGCGCGGGGCCTGCTTGGATGTCGTCAAAGCCCGCTTGGTTACAGACAAAGCCCGCTCAATGATGTCTCTAACTTGGATGTAAGCAAAGCCCACCGAAGAAGGCAAAGCTCACTTGGATGCGGGTGAAGCCCGCCGATTGATTGTTGCGCGTGTGTGTGTGTGTGTGTGTGTGTGTGTGTGTGTGTGTGTGTGTGTGTGTGTGTGTGTGTGTGTGTGTGTCTGTGTCTGTGTCTGTGTCTGTGTCCGTCTCTGTCTCTGTGTCTGTATCTGTGTCTGTGTCTGTGTCTGTCTGTGTCTGTCTGTGTCTATGTGTCTGTGTGTGTCTGTGTGTCTCTGTTTGTCTGTGTCTGTCTGTGTCTGTCTGTGTGTGTGTCTGTGTGTGTCTGTGTGTGTGTCTATGTGTGTCTATGTGTGTGTGTGTCTATGTGTGTGTGTGTTCGTGTGTATGTGTGTTCGTGTAAGTGTATGTTAGTGTGTGTTTGTCTGTGTCTGTCTATGTCTGTATTTGTCTATGTCTGTGTCTGTATTTGTGTGTTTGTGTCTGTGTGTTTACGTCTGTCTGTGTCTTTGTCTGTCTCTGTGTGATCTCCAGCTATGTGTGTGTGTGCCTGTGTGTGTGTCTGTGTCTGTATTTGTGTCTATGTATGTGTGTCTATGTCTGTGTTTGTGTGTCTGTGTCTGTCTATATCTGTGTCTGCGTGAGTGTGTGTCCGTGTCTGTGTGATCTCTAGCTATGTGTGTTTATGCATGTGTGTGCATGTGTTTGTGTGTCTATGTGTGGCTATGTCAGTGTGTGCTTGTTTCTGTATGTGTGTCTGTGTTATGCGTTTGTGTGTGCGTGTGTGTATATGTGCGACATTACCCCCGTCTCGATAGTGCCCCAGCGCGACAACACTCATGCAACTGGCAAACCCCCGTGCGCGAAAATACTCATGCCGTTGTAGTACCACAAGTCTCCGACAGTTGCGCGCGAGGGTTTGCGAGTTGTAGGAGTGTTGTCGCGTTGTGGCACTGTCGAGGCGGGGGTACTATCGTGCGGGGAACATGAGCTTCCTGTGCACTGTCCGTTGATCGAGCATCCAAGAGCGCGAAAATGGGCAGAGTTAATTCTAATTTAAAAAGTAAATAATCTATGTATTTATTGTTTTCATTACATCTATTTTCATTAAAATACGTATCTTCTAGCAATTGATATGACATGTGTTTACATACTTTAAATTTATATGTTTTTGGATTTAATTTTTTTGTGACAGTACACGGGGGCATCTCTCGCGCGCCCATAAGAAAAATGTGCGTTTCTCCCCAAAAAGCTATAAAAGATAAAATATTTAGTCTTATTTAGTTATCTTAAACTACGCTACAAAAAAAACGTCGTTGTAAAAATTAAAAGTTACATTAGATATTTTCATGTTACGATATTTAATAGTCATCTCGCGCATATCGGTCAAAAATGCATGCTAGTGCGAAACGCGCGACTGGGCATAAAGTATGTGCTCGGGCAAAAACTAATGTCATAATTAATGTCATATTTGCATTCTTTTTTAAATTTAATATGTTTTTAATTTTTAGATTTGTTTTTTGCAAAATTTTATGGAACGAAATTTCCCTCCATAAAAAGGAAGAGACAAAAAAACTTTTATAAAAATATTTTTAAAATTTTATAAAAATTTTATATAAACGTTTTTATAAAGTGTTATAAGAACTTTATATAAAGAAACTTTATATAAAACGTTTTATATAAATTTTTTATAAAAATTTTATATAAATTTTTATAAAAACGTTTTATTAACCCGTTTTATAAAGAATTATATAAAATTTTATACACGTTTATATATAACTAAATTTATTATTATAATTTATAATATATATATATATATCTATACTATTCTAAAAAGATTTATGGGATGGCTTTTTAAAGCCATGAATTTAAAATCCATGGAACTCATTCTTATGATGCACGGTCTTTACTGTGTACATATATAAGAACTTGCATAGACAGAGAAGGATAGCAAAAATGAGTGGGTTAAAATCTATAGTATTAACTCTGACTCACATGTAGTTGATTTCCTTAGTATTCTTCGTTTGTGATGATTTGATTGATTGGAGGAGGTGAAATATCGTCGCCCTCACACCAATGTTGCCGCCCTCACACCAATGTCGCCGCCCTCACACCAATGTCGCCGCACACGACCAATGTCGCCCCCCACAACCAATGTTGCCCCCACGACAAATATCGCCCCCCACGACAAATGTCGGTCCCCACGACAAATGTCACCTTCATGACAAATGTCGCCCCTACGACAAATGCTGCCTTGGATCGGGCCGGAGGCCCATGTCTGTCACTCGTATATATATATATATATATATATATATATATATATATATATATATATATATATATATAAACGGTTATATATATAATTGAATTGAATTTAATATTAATTAGTATTATATTAAATTAGATTAATATTAATATTCAATTAATTTTTATGCCCATGCTCGATGCTCTCCGTACTATGCCCATGCTCGATGCTCTCCGCTGCGATAGTATCCCGACAATGACGGTACCTCCGCCAAAACTGTACTCTCCCGCTCTCAGACGCTCGATCAACTAACAGTGCATAGGAAGCGCCCGTGCCCTGCGCGCACAAGTGAAAAACACGTGCTCGTGCAAAAAAATATGTTCTGGGGCCAAAACTGCGCGCCCGTGCGAAAACACGCGCCGGTGCGAAAAAAACGCCCGTCATGGGCTACAAATGTGCGTGCTTCCAAGAAAAATGTGCCCCAACGGAAAATGCGCTCTCAGGCAAAAAAAAAACGCACGCACAAAAAGACCCGTCCGGTCGACAAATATTACGCATGCGGCCGAAAATGCTCGATTCTACGAAAAATCAATGGGGAAGGTAAAAATTGGCGATATTCGTGTCAATTCAATCGCGTTGAATGCCAAAATTGAATTACTAATCCTCAATACTAATATATTACACATAAATCAAATACATGCCCATGCGCCGAACAGACCCTTAGCGATTTGACTATTATATTTTATGTCTAAATAGATAAGAAATCATTAACAAATTTAAAGTTATTATATATGATCTTTATTTTTATTATGAATTTATATTAAAAAAATAGTAACAAGTTTTCATTCATTTTAAAATTTAATATATTTATTGTAACGACCATGGCGGCGGCCGTGGAAGAGAGAGGCGACGGCGGCGGCGACCGTCGAAGAGAGGGGAGACAACGGCGACGGTCGTACGTGAAAGACATTGCTACAGCTCGCAAATGGATGTTTGTGTTTGGTTGTCCGTGTTTGTGCATGTGTGTGCATGTGTCTGTGTTTGAGCCCCGCGCGACACATGCAATACGCGCTAGCTCTCAAGCAAAAAAAGGAAAACTACACGCACGAGAGTGCATTTGCGTGCGCGCGAGAGTGCATTTGCGTGAGCGCAAGAGCGCATTTGCGTGCACGCGAGACTGCATTTGCGTGCGCGCGAGACTGCATTTGCGTGCGCGCGAGACTGCATTTGCGTGCGCGCGAGACTGCATTTGCGTGCGCGCGAGAGTGCATTTGCGTGCGCGCGGGTTCGTGCGTGATTTTATTTTAATTCCAAAATTATATTAAAAAATTAATGTCATATTAATTTGCATTCATTTTTACATTTAATATATTTTTAATTTTTATTTTTGTTTTGTTCAAAATTTTATGAAGGAAAATTTTCATCCGTATATTTCATTCATTCATGTGAGAGAGAGATAGAGTTGCATGGGAGAGAGGCATAAAAACTTTTATAAAAAGTTAATGATTTATAAAAAAACCCGTACGCGTAAAAATACATGTCGCAATAGTATCACATATCTGCGACAGCCGTGCACGGATGTTTGCGAGCTGTAGGAGTACTGTCGTCGCGTTAAAGCACTATCGAGGCCGGGTACGTACTGTCGCGCGCATACAATTTTTTTTTTCAAAATAAAAATAATAATTCAAAACTTTGATAATAAAATTGTACAAAAATTGAAAATAAAATATGATATATTTTTTGTAACAAAACTTTAATAATAAAATATTACTATTAGTAAGGACAATGTCTTTGTCACAAGAAACTTTAATAATGTGGTTACAATTGATACTTATTGTGAGAAAAGTTTTGTATTTGTAACGTAACATTAGTGTTGTTATAAATACTTACAGTTGTAGTAACGAATTAATTATTATTGTAACAAAATTTAAAATATTCGTTACAAAAAAGTTCTTTTTTGTAACAACAAAAAAACTTTGTTACTAAATATAATTATTAGTAACAAACTGTGTTTCAGTTACATTTCAGTCCTTACAACAGGTGCAGTTTGTTGTAGTGTGAGAGCATGAAACGCTATAAAGCAGAAACCGTGGATGGGTTAAACTCTGATTTCTCCTTCGAAGATGGCCTTATGTGGAAAGAGGGCAGATTGTGCGTCCCAAACATTGGTACTCTACGGGCGGAGTTGATGTACGAGGCTCATCATACCAAGTACTCGATCCACCCGGGGAGCACGAAAATGTACATGGACATGAAGAAACTTTTCTGGTGGCCGGGTATGAAGAAGGACATTGCCCTCTACGTGGCCAAGTGTAATACTTGCGCGTTGGTGAAGGTGGAATGTCAACGTCCCGGTGGATTTTTGAAGTCCTTGCCGATTCCGGAATGGAAGTTTGATGATATTTCGATGGATTTCGTGCACGGTTTGCCGAGATCACAGCATGGAGGCGACGCCATCTGGGTGATCGTGGACAAACTGACAAAGGTATCACACTTCATTCCGAACCGGAAGGATGATTCTGTCGAAAAACTGGCAAAGTTGTACGTGGATAACATCGTACGGTTGCACGGGATTCCCCGTAGCATCGTCAGTGATCGTGATGGGCGGTTCACATCGAATGATTGGAAGCTAATTCATCAACTATTGGGTACCAAGCTGAAGTTTAGCACGGCCTTCCACCTGCAAACGGATGGACAGACCGAAAGGACCAATAGGACGATGGAAGATATGCTGAGGATGTGCGCCCTGGATTTCAGAAAGAGATGGGAAGACCACCTCTTTTTGATCGAATTTGCTTACAACAACAGCTACCAAGCGAGTATAAAGATGGCCCCTTTCGAGGCTCTTTATGGTAGGAAATGTCGCACACCGTTGTCTTGGGCTGAAACGGGCGACACTAAGTTGTTAAAACGCAAAGACGTGGATGAGGCGAATACATCGATCCGGGCTATTCGGGAGCGCTTGCTCATTGCCCAGGATCGGCAGGCAAAATATTACAACGCAAATCACCGAAACGTCGAGTTTTCCGTTGGCGACTGGGTCTATCTCAAGATAAAACCGTTCAAAGGAGTATCAAGGATCCGACGCTTGAAAAAGCTAAGTCCGAGGTACTTAGGACCGTTCGAGATCTTGGAGCGCATCGGTGAAGCTGCTTACTGGCTTGCTCTATCTTTGGAGTTGAGCGAGCTGCATGATGTATTCCACATCTCTGTGTTGCGGAAGGCTGTTAAAGAGCCTAATGTGGTTGTTGCTGTCAACGAAGTGTCGGTAGATGGTGGGCTAACGACGAAAGTCAAGCCCATTTGCATTGAAGACACTGAAGTGAAGCAGTTGCGGAACAAGTCCATACGGATGGTGAAAGTCCGTTGGAATAATTGCGGAAGAGAGGAACTCTCTTGGGAAAGAGAGCAAGCGATGCTCGCGGAGTACCCGAGCTATTCCCCTCAGGTAATTTTTAACGGTATTTTCTATTACTACGGTTTTCGAAATTTCGGGACGAAATTCTTTTATGGGAGGTGGAGTTGTAACACCCCAAAAGTCGTAATTTGTCGAAGTAGGCGGAATGGTAGTGCGGCGCTCGAAGTAGGCTGAATTTTCCCTACCTGCTCCTCGCGCACGGTCAGTGGCTTTCTTCGCGCACGACCAGTGATCGTGCGCCATGATCGTGCGTTAATTGAGAGGAATATGGGTCGGCTGAAAGGGTGTACGTGCACGACCAGTGGCTTTCTTCGCGCATGACCAGTGATCGTGCGCCATGATCGTGCGTTAATTGAGAGGAATAGGGGTCAGCTGAAAGGGTGTACGCGCACGACCAGAGGTTCTTCGCGCACGACCAGAGACCGTGCGCGTGTGATCGTGCGCCCTGTTTATTCTGCTCCGCGAATTTGAGCGGAGAAGGAGATCGGTCCGTCCAAATCTTTTGGAATCCGATCCATTGGCTAGGATTAGATGCTAGAGGTCTTTAGGGCTGATGAGAGGAGGTTAATCCTCATAATTTCTAAGCCTTTCTCTCTCCAAACCTAGAGAAAGAAGAAGGAGGCAAGGAAGAAGAAGGAGAGATCCCGCCATTGACGGAGCTCCGGAGCTTCGTTTCGCGAGCCGTTTCCAGATCTGGAGAGTGCAGCCCGGTGCGGTCGTTTCCCTCCGTCTAGAATCTCGGATCCATGGCGAAGAAGAATGCTCCTAGGGTAACGATTCTTCCTCCTGAACTTTGGACTTGTATTTGTCCTTTCATTTCTCTTTCTATGCTTGCATGAGGAATCCCTTTCACCAAATGGGTGAAGTGTAGGATTTCCTCAAGTTCTTCGGAACTCCGGGTTGATTGTGTCCATCCCGGGTATATTGCATGTAGAAAATCCGGTAGTCGCGCGGATTTAGGCATTGTGTGTGAAGCCTATTCATGGCCGTGAGCCCGAATCGGTGATGCTTGATTTGCGACGTTGCATTTAGGTTAAGCCTAGAATGCGTGTCGGAGAATGACTCTGTGATATATGCGATAGTATTGTGGGATTTAAGCGTAGGCGTCTTGTGAAGATCCTAGTGAAAGCCCCATGCTTTGCGAGTGGTTGAATGCAAACCTTCACCACTAGAATTATTGAGGAGTGGTCTTGTACCTCCTTTTTGGTTACCTTTAAAGCCTAAGTCCTCGTGAAGGCTTGGGTGTTGTAACTTATGTTTTGTGTAGCGCTAGCGAGTGCTAAACCCTTACGGACCGAGGTGATGTCATACCCGCATCGTGTGTTCAATCGATGACAAGAGCACGGGAATTGGCTGAACTGAACCCGTTTCCAGGCGCGGCGGTAGGGGATTTATCTCTTGTAAACCCGAACGACCTTGGGAGAGGTTGGGAAGGGCGTCTTGCCTAGACCGACCAAAAGCTCTTTTCCATTTAGAGTTTCCGGACTCATGATGGTATTGGTGCTCGGGAAGAAGTACCTTTGGTGCATGCCTTGTGAGCATGGAGCGTGTGGTTGTGTGTACCCACGTTTGTGATGAATTGATGTTGTTAGCCTCATGCGGTTGTTTACGCAGTTGTGGGGAACTTTCGGGTGAACCCAATCAACATCATGTGCATACCTAGGTTCCCTTCTCTTTGATGCTCAACCTAGAAGATTGATTGTGCTTGAACCCTCACCTTGTGTAGTTGCACTTTCTTTATATTAGTACTTGTGCTAGTATGGCTTGCTTGCAGGGTAGAAGTTCTGCCACCCCGGGAAAGGGGTGGGGTCGTTATAATTTGGTCAGCTGTGCTGACCGTTACTTTGTTTGCCACCGCTTGGTGGAATGTTCTTATGCAGGTGCAGGTGAGCCTAGTGGGAAATAGCGGGCGGTGGCCCTTTTGCTGAGTTGGCCCTTGAAGGCCAGCCTCCCTTTTCTGCTTTCTCATGTATTGCCGGCCTGCGTGCCGAAGTATGTTATGAGTTTTGTACATTGGTGAATGTAAGGCCTTAAGGCCGTAACTCTATTTTATGGTTTCATTCCTATGATAGTGGACAGTTCTAAATGAAATGTTAAATCATTATGCTTCCGTTAGTGTTTAGTATACTCTGTTGTAGTTCTTTCTGTTTATCACCTTTTAACTCCTAGCTAGTGTGGTTGGTATGGCGTGGGGTCCCGGCCGGACCTACTGTTATACTAGTCGTACTGGCAGGGTGTTACAGGTAGTGTTTTCCATGTAATTTATTATTTGATTTTTAATTTTGTGACTAAGAACTCCGAATTCACTTGTTTAGCAAATATACAATTTTAATTTTTAACCACACTTCTCTAATAAATAAGTATATGAATGACAAAAAATTGAAAGAAAATCAATTCGCGCATTTCAATTAGTTATGTTATTGCACTACACAATCATATATGACTAAGATTAAAGGCAAATGTAAGAATCAAAGAAGTGAGTGAATAAATCATTATCTAACATAAAACATTGCTCATACTTAGAGGCATGCTAATCACTCCTACACAAGTTTTCTACAATCAATTTCACTCCACAATAAAATATTGTATTCAAGGCATGAATAATCAAGACAATGTTTAAAGAAACTTGAAAATTAAATCATTCATTATAATGAATCTTTAGGAGATATATTTATTCATCCTTGACTATAGCAATGAAGAATAAGCTATATTTATGATTTTTGGCTTTTTTTTAAAAACAATATAAATCAGAAGATAAAGTATATTTTTGTGGTTTTGTATTTTTCTATTTTCTTTTTGACATTTTCAAAAATAAAATAAACAAATCTGAAAAGCGCAGAAATTTTTAACACACACATCAGTAAAATGATCTTCTATGCAAAAAAAAATTAAAATTATATCAAATTTGATTTTTTGTGCTGCACGACGTTATCTCCTATCGCTTTGGACATTGTCATCATCATCCGAGAGAAAGTTTTGCTTTCCCATGAGGCACATATTGACTTCTTCCTCGTCGTTGGACCTTGTACCGCTTTATTCCTCAGATGAGGAGTCACCCGCCTTCATTTTCTCCTTCCCTATGTGCCGCTTTTCATTCTTCTCCTTCAAATATTTTGGGCACTTACTTTGGATGTGTCCGGGCTTTCAGTAGTGAAATCACTTGGAAAGAGCTCATTCCTTGTCATCATCGCTGCTCGTCTTGTTCTTCTTTGACTACGACTCCTTATTGGTCCTTTGGTGAACTACTTACGGAAGGTGCTTCTTCTTTCTGGATTCCACATGAACCTCCTGAAGTTCTTCACAAAGAAGCTTTCTTCATAATCCTTGTCATCGTCGTCGACCTCTTTCTTTGTTTTCAACACCAATTCTTTTTTTGGCTCCTTATTGTACTCTTCGTGTTTGATCTTGAGTTCCACCTCATGGGTTTTTAGATTCCCAATTAGGCTTTTAATTTTGAGCCGCTTGAGATCATGTAATTCCACAATAGTCGTCACCTTTGGATTGAATCGTGGTGGGAGAGATCATAGTATCTTCCTCACTAGGTCGCCGTTGAAAAAGGTTTTCCCAAGAACCCTTGAAGCATTCAAGATCTTTATAAAGCTTGTGTACATGGTGTCCACGTCTTCATTGACATCCATCCGGAATTTTTCATATTCGGACTCTAATTGAAAGTGCTTAGAGTCATTGACCTGCATTGTACCTTCATGAGTTAGTTCCAATAAATTCCAAACATCAAAAACAGTTTCGCATGCACAGGTACTATTAAATTTAGTTCTATCAAGAGCACAAAACAAAGAATTCATAGCTTTAACATTATTTTTACATTTCAATTTATCACGATCATCCCATTTTTCTTTAGACTTCTCAATAGTTTCTCCTCCAAATGTAATCATAGAAGGAGAGTATCATTGTTCTACCATAGCCCAAACTTTAGATCTACATGAGCCCTTAGAGGGGGGTGAATAAGGGTTTTACAAAATTTAGATTTATTTTAAACTTTGAACAAAAATATTTCTCTAAAATATTTTCAGCAAATATAAATTGAAATCAATTTTATAAAACAAAATGCATGATTATATTTCATTAATAAATTGATTACAAAAAGATGATTTCTTTGACGCTAGAAATCAAGGCGATGAATTTAAAACTCTTTTTATTTTCCATACCGACCCTTCTCCCTAAGGACCGGTTGGCCCTAACTTATCTCTCCCTGGATAGGTCTTAAGCAACCCCCTAAACCTAATCTCTAGATCTAGTCGCAACACCCACGACAAATTTCTCCCTAAGCTGCGCACAACCCTAGTCGCCAACCATGGGAGAATTTCACCTAAGTCGCTCATGGACCTAGTCGCCAACCATCAAGCGAATTTCTCTGCTCAATAAAAGAGTAACAAGAAGAAAATACATGATGAAAAAGATATTTTGAAAACAAAGACTCTCTATATCAGATTTGAAGGAGGTGACGAAGACACGCAAGAGATTGTCGTTGTCATTGCGTTCGTGCTTCGCGTAGAATATGCGTTGTAGAGAAGCGCCTTCATGATCTTCTATGATTCTTCAATATAGAATTAGGTAAGCCTTAGGACGTCTGGAAAGAGTGAGCACAAGAGCCTCTACAAAATTGGTTCGGAGTCGTCCTTCGTCGTCATTATGAAAAGAGAGCGAAATGACTATTTATAACTCTGCGAGCTACCGTCGATGGTAGGCCTTACCATACCTCGGCACCTGATAAGGAATGAATTTTGTCTCTCTTCTGGTCCAGGAAAGGAAGCAGATCTCTCGTTTTAGGCAACTGTTACCACTCCGCAGTTTGACTAACGTGTCGCGTTAGCATCAAATTCGATTCCTCCAAAATGAGTTTTCTTGCTCCTATTGTCACTTAAATAAGATGTTGATTGCCGTGGTACTATATAGTTACCGCCCAGCGATATGGTTATCGCGTCGCGGTAACACTTGCTAAAGATAGACTTCGCTCCTGCCATTCCTTGCATTCAGATGCAATTCGCCAGCTATCATTCGGTATTCAACGCTACCGCCAGCAGTAGCAGTGACCGCCTGACGATAGTGCTCAATTGAAAGCATGACAACCATCTTTTATTTTCTTTCAATGTGTACTTGTACCTGTATGTCATTGCACACTATAAACACACAAAATCTAGATCAAATACATAATTATATTTGTTATTCTCTCTATTTCAATCTCTCGTCTCTCACCCTTTATCTCTCTCTTTATGCTTCAATCATTCTCTTCTCTCCCCCCTAAACTTCTCTCTTTACCGAAGATTTCTTTAATTTTCTTTTATTTATGTAATATTGTTCTTTCTGTAATAAACCAAATAATGCAGTTTCATTATTTTTGTTCGTCGAATTGTGAATTTGTTTGGGTAAGTATTAATATTTTTTTATTAATTGTGCTCGAACAAGATTAAAATCCTAGTTCCGTTGTTGTGGACCTCGATGATGGTCTCTAGATGGCCTTCTTCTACTATCACGACGTTGCAGGTAGAACTCTTCCCACAGACAGTGGAAATTGGGAGACCAGTCATGCTCGTTGCACACTTTAGGGGGACGACAAGCGTTAGATCAATGGGAAGGGGAGAAGGCAAAGGAGGGAGATTATCTACTAGGGGCTGCACGGTGTGGCTTCTAGAGATGAAATGGGGTCGGTAGAGGAAGCGGGGTCGGGCTGGTGGCTCTAGAAATTTTTTGTACTGTGAATAATTTTTTGGGCTGTGGATATCAATGAATTCAGATTACTTATAACAATGCTCTTAAGGTCTCTCGTGTTCTCTATTTTACGAACGTGAAGGAAAATAAAGTAGTAGGTACATGATATGTTTGTTAAATATTTCAAGTATTTTAATAGATAGATAGAATAGATATAGATGTTGATATTGATTTTAATTTTGGAGCTAAATTTAAGTCTGACGTTCCAAACCTATTCGTAATAATATTTGCCTTCCAAAAGTAAAATTGTGAGTACTTGACGCCAACCGCGAAATTATCCCCGTCCTGGGACGTTTTTTCTTAAAGCTTTAATTTAGAGCGTTGATATTTGCAAGCCTTTAATTGATATTTGCAGCCCTTGGATATTTGCAACCCTCAAATAGATATTTGCAGTCCCACTTGATATTTGCAGCCCTTATTTTAAATTTTAAAAATTTATTTTTTTCCTCCTAAGAGTCAAAACTTCTTGATTGATAAAATTTAATATATCAAAATATACTAATGTATCATTCAAACAAAATCAAGATTTTATCATTCAAACAAAATAAAAAATTTATCATCTGATTGTCATGAGTCGGCTCCCTTATAGCAATGATGAACACATATATCATTCACATATTTTCACCAAAATGAACACTAGCATGTACAAAATTTTATAAAATGGTTAATTTTAGTATTCTACAAATTGTTTAATGTTAGTATCATAAAAAAGAAACATGCTAAGCAGAAAAAATATGAATTATGGTGAATGACCTTTAGCGGTTAGATGTACCGAAGGTTCAGAACTTCTACTTAGCATTTGTGACAAACCTACAAAAAAATTTATGATTAAAAATAAAAAACATATATGTAGACGTATTCAATCACACTTTAACTAATAAATGTGCATATCTTTCACAAATTATGAATACATGTTATATGAGAAATGTCCCACTCTTTAGCTATCACTGTATGGTACCTCGACCATATCGAAAATACTTGTGGTAGTGGACAATATTCATGAATTTTCAAGAGAACAAAGTGGTTGTCATTAACAAAACCAATGTTGATGACCCTTCTTAATGTCGGTGGCGCTGAATACAACGGAAGAAAGGTGAATGACTATTCACTTGAGTAATGAACAAATTAGATGTTGTAACATGATACCGCTACAAGACCCATATCTGACATGGACATCCATTTATCCACCGGGGCAGAAGTAATATAACAATCTAGTGAGCTTAGTAACTCTAATCGCCTTGTCACTCCAAATATCCTGTTGTATAACTCTTCATGTTCATATAACTTTTGACATAATTCACGACTTACTTGAGTCCAATTTTCATTCATGTCCATAACAATACTTATCACCCTATATCTGCAGTGACCATCACCCCTCGCGTCGATGACATCAATAATATGTGTTGACATGAATGTTGGCATTTGTGATTTGATGCGCTCAAGCAAATTATTTCTTGTGTGAATAACCCTTCTTGCAACTTTCTTTATATTCATCTTTATAGTTTTATTTTGATGGTTTGATAATCAAGCATCGAGACATGCTCAAAATATGAAGGCTCTCTTTTTGTTGTAATCATCCACAATTTTCTTCAAATTCCCCTTTGGACGCCCCCTCAACTTGCTTGGAATTGTAGGTTCTTGAGTTTGACTTAAAGGTGGATTGACTATTTCACGAAGCTTTCTTTTCATTTACTTTTTTTTAAAAATCACTACTTGTCTTATACCTTTTCACGAGCCCTTCGATGTTGTTATCAATATCATTTTCTTCCGTGCATTCTACTTTGACTGAAGGAATATGTTTTGTGACTTGCAAACTCAAGTGTCTCCAATGCTTGTGTATCAACCAAATTCGCAATGCAGTGCAACCATTGATATACAACAATAACTCATGTGCGCATGGTAATTCAAAAGTAAATCTAACTTTATGCAAGCATTTATCAAGTTCAAAATGACATGTTTTTGTTGACAGTTCTTCTTTCTTAATAAACTCTAAAGCAAAAAAATAGAAATATTACCAACTAGCTCATTGTATAACAAACTTGTAAAGCACGTGCTGACATGAATCTTGCTCTGCCCAAACATTTTCATAATCTCTGTATGTTGTAGAATAAGTAACTGATCAAAAGTTTTCCATATTGTAGTGAGATTACCGATTGACACTTATAGGATTTTTTCAGTTTGTTATGTCCACATTCAACATGGTTGGTAGACGTATTGCCCAAATGCAAATATTTATCAATCCATCTTGAGATGAAATATTCATTGTAAGGGTCGAGTCATGTAGTTGTGATATATTAAAGAACATTGGGGCGATTGATTCCGTAATCAGCTATCATTTGATTAAATTGCATGTTGAACTCATTTTCAATTATGGATTCAACTACATGTTGTCAAGCACCCAAAAAAAATCTTACAATCTTTTCCGGAAGTGATTTTTTTTTACAATGGGCCAAAACATTTCTACTAATATGGACCCGACATAGTAAATTGTTTTGCTTGCGGAAACACACCCATGATTGCATTCATTAAACCTATTTCTCGATCAGTTACAAAATAGTTTGGCAATATGTTTTCATCAAAAATACTCTTACAACACTCCAATGCCCATCAATATCTAGCCTTTGTTTCATTTGACATGAAAGCAAAAGCCAAGAAAAAGATTGGTTTGTCGATGTTACACCCACAATGCAAAGCAAAGGTAACCAGTACCGGTTGGTCTTGTAAGTGCAATCAATCATGAAAGTATTTGAGAACATATTGGTCAAAACAACAGAAGTCGGATGAGCAAAGAACACACATTCCAACTGATTAGTGATAACATTAACTGCATTAAAACTGATATATCTGTAATAAACAATACGCATGTACAAAAATTATATTGGAGTCCCCCCTCCAATTCAGCTCTAAGTATCTTTGTTTTTTATTGTGAATTGTCCTCAAGCTCGTAGTGTTTGTTGAATTTCTTTTCTTTAGTGACGTTAGTATTTTACGGGGTTTCGCACCGGCATTGCACATATCCCCAACTCTTTTTTGCTCGCAACTTCTTAATCTTCAGGCATAAGGATGCGCTTCTAAATGTATCATCTCATGATTAGGAATCTCGCACACGACTGTAAGTTTCCATTAATTTAGTTCTTCTATACGTCCTCTTAATGAATATTTACAATCACGTATCTTTGAGCTAGACTTTCGTAGGTTTTGCTTCACAAAATTTTTAGGATTTTGACTTGCTCGCACAACTCCATATCTATCGCATCAAAGAGTAACTCTAGGTTTAGCATTTTTTTCAAGTTTATCGGCCCTTAAAATGATGACAACAAATCTCAAGCTTCTACCAACAAGTCTTGCATATCCAAACAATTCCTTCTTGCTAGAAAAAAAATCAAATTTGTCATGTCCCCATATATCAACAACTTTTGATCTCCGATGCTCATTTCAATCTAGAGACCATTTTTTTTTCTTCTTATAATGATGCTTTTACATCAAACCACAAAAAATACATACAACCCTACAAAAAACCTAACAAAAATCATAGAAAAAGCTTATAACAAACCATACAAAAACCATAACAAAACTCTAACTAAATCCATACAACAACCCTACAAAAACTATAACAAAAATCATAAAAAAACCCTAACAATGATGCAAAAAGAACACTAACATAAACCCTTAAATTGAACAAAGCAAGATCACACAACAATTTCAGAATAATATAACCCTAAAAAACATAATTTTTGGAATAAACGCTAGATCAAAAGGGAAGGAAAGACTCACATTGTGTGATATTAGGAAAGACTAACAGCACGGTTGAAGAGGTGGAGTTGGCTAGCGGCGATGGCGGGCGGCTGACGGCGGTGTTGAAGAGTCTGTGTCAAGCGGCGGCTATAAACTTTTCCGCGATAGTGGTGAAGAGGCGGCGTTAAGGTGACGACTAAAACCATCGTCTGGACGGCGTCAGGAGGCGCAGAAGGCATCGGGGTGGCGTCAGACGGTGTATTCCTCTAGTTTCGCGAGGGTAGTTCCGCGTTCCGATATACATGATAGAGTCGGACAGGGATTTTTGGGGCAACAAATACATGTTAGGTTTAGCAAAAAAGGGGGAAATTATATAAGCAGCCCGCATTTGGCTATTGTCAACCCGAAAAACACAGAAAAAGAAATTAAATTTTACCCAACGCTCTTCTAATAGCAGCCCTAGGTTAACTTTTTTCTCTCGTACTCTTCTCTCTACCAAAATGCTTCTCGCCCGCGACTCGCACAGAGCCGCGCCTCCCGCTCAGAAGGGACGAATCGACGATGTCGGCCGCCGGAGAAGAAAGCCAGAACGACGGCGAACTCCTCTGGGTGGTTCGTTGTTCCCCATTTTGCATTAGGGCGTCTGATTTGCCTCTAGAAAATCCCAAATCTGGTATGATCTCCTCATTTTGAAAAAAAAAATTTGCCTCCTAAAATATATTTTTCATCTTTTTTATGATGTGGAGAGAAAATGGAAGTATTTTTTTGGACTTTTCATCTTCCTCATTTTTGTTGTTTTCATTAACAAATGTTGGTTTGCCTTTGATTTTTTCATGAATTTTTGTCATGGATTTGTTGATGAGAACAACAAAAAACCTAGTGTTTTCTATTTGTCATGTATTTTTTCTAGTTTTTTGCATAATTTGTTAAAAAACTTTGCTTTTAGATTGAAATGAGTTCCGAGGCATCAATAAAATTGTTTACTTATAGAGATGCCTCCAAAGAAACTTTAGTCAATGTTGGAGAACATTTCATGACAAATAGGACCTTTTGTAGCAAGGAGGAAATGGTTGATTAGGTCAGAAATATTGGCAAAGGACTGGAATTTGTTGTAATCATTACAAAAGCCGATAAAATCGACTCAAGGCCAAATCCTAGAGTTATGCTTGGTTGTGATCAATCCGGATTCATAATAGAAAGTCAAAGTAAGGGTTTTGTTAAAAAAACTTTTGAGAAAATCTAGTTCCAAACGGTGTGGTTGCAAATTTGTTGTTAGAGTTCTTAGAGAAGCGATTGAAGAATGGAAAGTCGATGTTATGTCTGGTGTGCATAATCATGCATTGGTTCTTCTTGAAGCGCATGCGTATGCCGGGAGGTTAGATCAAAGTGAGGCAGCGATAGTTGAAGATATGTTTAATGTAGGGGTGAAACCGAGAAAATTTTGTCGGCATTGAAGAGTAGAAATCCATTAAACAACACATCAATGAGAGCTATTTACAATGAGAAGGCCAAGATATATAGACAAGAATTGGCTGGCAGTACTCCAATTCAATGTTTGTATAAGTCCATTAGTGAAGCTGGTTACACTAGTTATAATGAAGTTAATGATATCACTAATCACTTAGAAAGTGTTTATTTTGCGCATCCAACTGCGGTAAAATTAAGTAACTTGTATCCAAATACATTCTTGATAGACTGCACGTACAAGACCAACCGCTACAGAATGTCGCTTCTTTATATAGTTGGTATCACTTCGATGAATCAGGCGTTCTTCTCATCTTTCGCATTTTTATCAAATGAGACTGAAGCTAGTTACAAGTGGGCATTGCAGTGTTTTAAGTGAATGTCCAATGAAAATATTATGTCAAATGTTTTTATGACGGACAGGGAGATTGCCCTATTGAATGCACTCAAGTTTGTTTTCCCACAAGCAAAACATATTTTATGTAGAGTGCATATCAGTCGAAATATCTTAGCACATTGCAAAAAGTTTTTTAAATGTGGTAAAGACTATGATAATTTTTTGGGTGTATGACAACATTTGGTTATTGCAGAGACTGAAAATGAGTATAACATGCGGTTTAATCAGATGCTAACGGATTATGTTGTGAAAGTTCATGCTGTTATAGCATATGTTATATATGTTGGATCTTTAGGCGCCCTTAGAGGGGGGTGAATAAGGGGCTTACGAATTTATCTGTAAAATGAGAGATTTATAGAAAAACAAAATTTTTCTTTAATGTTGCTAACGCCTGGCGTTAAGAGTTAGCGTTGGGTGTTAGCTTTCCAGAAAATTAAGCTTCTCAGAATTATGTCAAAGTGATTTTACTTATGATCACTTTAATGAAATACAATTCCAGAAGATCAGAGATAATGAAAATGAATATTGTATTACAAAGATAATATTTCAATAACGCTTGAAATTAAAGGCGACAATGTAAAATCAATTTTTGTTCCTTCTCCGGTCTTTCTCCCAAGGACCGGTTGGTTATAGCATATCTTAACCCAGATAAGGCCTCTAGCCACCCCCTAGATCTAACCTCGACCTAGTCGTCACGCACAAGGCGGCGAATTCCCCTTAAACCTCACAAGGCCTAGTCGCCACACACAAGGAGGCGAATTTCCCACAGAATCCTTTCCGGAATCCGACATTCTCCCCGAACTATTTCTTCACACCCGTTACAAAAGGAATACAAGAAAAGATTACACGATAAAAATAAAGTAAGAGAAACTCCCCAAGAAATTATGAAGGTGAAGACGAAGGCGATGTAGACGTTGGCATTCTTGAAGCATTCATCCTTCATATAGAATATGTGTTGTAGACCTTCTCCTTCAAAATCTTCTTTAGATCTTCATGTTAGCCCAAGGGAGATCTCTCAATTATAGTAGATGAGCCTCTCTCAAAAGAATCAGAATTTTGGCTTTAGAGGTAATGGAATGCATGTTGTAGAATGAGAGGGGCTGCTCTTTAAATAGGCACGGGAGCTAACGCCTGGCGTTAAGAGTTAACGCCAGCGTTAGCAGCTCGTGCACATTGTTGGAACATGGTCTTCCGCATCTCCTAGGTTTGAGAATAACAAAACCTATGTGTATTTGATCTTGTGTGTTTAAATGTGCAGGATACCAAAGTCCACATGACTCAAGGATTACATAAGAAGGTTGCCCCCAAAGTTGAGTCATCAAATCCAAAACTCCCACTAGCGCTGGCGGTAGTACTAGCGCAAGCGCTAGCTGTCGTTCGACGAACTGTTAGCGACGCTCGACAACTTGCTCATAGCTGCGTTCGACGAAATTTCATTCGACAAACTCTTAGCGGCATTCGACGAAATCTCGTTCGACGAAATATTGGATTAAGCGCAATTGCCGGGAGAACTTATAGAAGGAGATAGCGTCAGGCGATATCCGATAGCGCAGGCGATAGCGAAGAGCACAGTAGGCAAGAGAGAATTGTTTCCTTCGATTGAATATTCTGCCGCGCAGAATATGTCCTAATATGGGATAGCGCCGGCGGTCGCAGGCGCTAGCGCTGAGACTATAAAAAGGATCCCTTGGCTCCGTCTTCCTCATCCTCTTGAGATCCAAAATTCCAGAGCTTCGTGCCACAGCGTAAAGAGGAAGGTTCAGAGAGATACTCCCACAAATCCATGAAGGCTTAAGGAGATCCGTGGAGAAGATTTCAACACGCGTCATCATCATGACGAAAGACCGCATCGACTATGATCATACTCTGCGAGTCTTCGTCTACTTCTCCAAGAGATCCACATAGAGGGAGTTTTTATATTATTGTCTTTTTATTTCACAACTCTTCTTGTAATCGTTTAGTAAACTCGCCTCGTGTTGGCGACTAGGTCTGGGTAGGACTTAGGGCTGAAATTCGCCTCGTGTTGGCGACTAGGTCTCGGGTGTAGGTCTAGGGGGTGCTCGAGGCCATATCCGGGGAAGGGTCGTCTAGAGCGGCTTGAGGCCGTATCCGGGGAAGGATCAGCTAAAGCCAACCAGTTCGTGGGGATACGAGTTGATATAGAAAACAAAAAGAGTCTTTCATATTTCGCTTTGATTTCTAGCGTCATTGAAATCAAAATTTTGTAATCAATTTTATTAATAATAATCATGTCTCTCTTCGTGTAATAAAATTGATTTGTTCTTCATTTCTCTAAATTGTTTATTATCCTCTCCTTTATTATAAAACAATTTAGATCTTTAAACAAAATCACTATTTTGATCTCTTATCATAAGCAGGTATTTCAAAATATAATATAAGATTTTAAAACCCTTATTCACCCCCCCCCCCCCCTCTAAGGGCGCCTACCGATCCAATAAATGGTATCAGATGGGTTTTATTCCAATCGGCTTAACAACCAGGAATAATGGCGTCTCATGATCTCGCTTCTACTAGTGGGGTAAATTTTTATGAAGAAGAAAAATCTCTTAAACCACCTTTATTCGAAGGGAGAAATTATAAAGGGTGGAAATTTCTAATGGAAAAGTTTATTAAAAATTTAGATATCAATGCATGGGATATAGTAATAGTTAGACCAGCGGATGAATCAAATAAACAGGATCGTCATCTAAATGCAAAAGCTTTAAATAGTATTTTCTGTGCTTTATCTCACGAAATTTCAAAATTAATATATTGTTTTTCTAGTGCATACAAAGTATGGAAATTTCTTGAAGAAATGTATGATTCTCCTTCTACAGGTATGGAACAATCACAAGAACCGGAGAATATGCAAGCTTGCACAAGTCTTCAAGAATGCTCCTCTCATGACGGATCAATGGAGCACACATCAAATGGAAAAGAAGAAGAAGTAATGTCTTCGGAAGAGGAGTGCCAAAAAGATGTAAAAGAAACTATATGTTCAAATCATGCCTCTCCCGAAAGCAATGTAAGGAAATCAAATGCCATCTTTTGTACTTCTATTTCTACATTACAATTGCTTCAAACTACAAAGCGTAAAATTAAGAAATTAAAGAGTGCTAGTAAACATTTGCGCCTAGAAAATAAAAATTTAAAGGAAAAAATTAATGAAGAATCAAATTCTAATTTATCTAGTTCTACCCAAGGCTCCTTAGTTAAAAACATTACACCTTGTATAGAATTTAATGATTTGAAAGAAAAATGCAAGGAACTTCCTTTTATAAAAGAACAAAATAAAAAATTATGTTTAGAAAATTCATCTTTGGAAAATGATTGTGCTAAGTGTAAAGAATATAAAATTGAAATTAAATAGATGGATGAAACATTTGATGAATATAGAAACAAATATCAAGATCATATTGATTCAATTGTCTCCACTCTTAAAAATAGCACAATCGCTTATAATAAAGCTAGACATAATTTAAAGATTAAAAAAATGAATTAAAATCAAAAATCAACTTGCTTATGAAAATTGTAAATACAAATTCACAATATCAAACTATATCTAAAAACAAGTTGAATATGAATATGAACATCTTACCTAAGTTTAAACATGGGAGTAAGGAACATAAAGGATTTGTAAATCAAAATCAAAGTCACCATAATTTACAAAATCTTGTTTCTCCCAGCATAAAATTAAATGCAAACAAATTTCCTTCAAAGTATAACTTCAAAAACCTTTTTGATCAAATTATTCAAGTAAATGATTATGGAAATTTGAAAACTAAAAATAATGTTAAACCAAAATTTGAATGGAGACCTAAAGCTAAAGATGAAACATTAACTCCACTTCAAAGGGTCCATTCATACTTGTCTCCCCAAAAGCTATCTCGTTATATTTGGGTACCCAAAGGAACCATCCCACATGGTCCCCTTTGGATACCTAAAACTCGTATTCATTAGGTATCATCAAATGCATGAAGCAGAAACTTTTCAAAATAAGATATACAAATTTCTACTTCATGATGTGCTTTAATGTTCTTTTTTATTTTTTCTTGTTTTCTTTTTGAACTATCATGTCATGGTCATCCTATATAGTATTGAAAATATGATCCTATCTCTTAAAAGCTTAATATGTTTATAAAATCAAACTGATCAAATTCAAAAGTCATATCTAATTTTGATGACCTATCTATCTCTATCATAATCATTATCTTTAAATATCTTTTATTATTCATATAAATCAAATTCTAAATTTTCTATAAGATATTTTAAAAAATTAAATCAAGTTATTAAGCTATTAAGCTTTTTAGCCTTCACCAACAAGTGGTTTAGAGAAATAACATAATCTACAAGAAAGTTCAAGATCTAAATGAAAGCTCAACTTTCAATATGGTTATCTTTGTTCGCAACAAAAAATTATATTGTGTTCACTCCTTAATGTCAAACATGATCTAAACCATCACTATTGTTCACCTATCAAAAATCACACATATATATTCAAAATTCTTAATTAGTTAAAAAGAAAATCACTGAAATGTATTGGAAGAATTTACACTCATAATGAATATTGAATTCACAAGCACCACTATGATCTATTGATGTCCTTTGCTAAAATTCTCTAACATCATAAGTCATATCAAAAGTCTTCTAAATACAATTATTTCTATCACATTTATGTGAATTATAATTGATATATTAACTGATGGCAATTGATATTATAATGGTTGGTGTATATTGTGATTTATTTCTAGCTTAGACCTTTGAATCATCTTGATATCAAATCAAATAGAATCGTCACTCCATTCTAGGTCTATAAGTTGAAACACTATCAAACCTTGGTATAACGTTAATCTCAAACTTATCATACTAACATTGTCGCCTAAAGAATATTTGTGTCTATGTTAGCCTTTATATGTGTAACATCCCCAATCCTTCTAGACCCCTAGATGGTGTTAGGGCATGGGTGGTGTGCAGAGTGGCCACTAAGGCCCTTGGGCCAAGTGGAGTGTGCTAAGTGCACACCAAGGGCACAAAATCAACATAGCCCAATACCACTCCCTTAGGCCAATTGACACTCAATTCACCAAATTGACCTCCCCCATACCACCCTAACCACTGAGGAAGACCATAACCATGGAAATTGCACTTGGGTGGGGCCCAATTGCATGAAATTGACCAAAGTCAACAATAGGTCAACATTAACCAAACTGAGTCAAGTAGGGTTCAATTGACCCTCAAATGTTCAAATTGACCTTACCACCACACTCTAAACACCTTAAGGAACCCAATGGACCAAAAAGCCCCATCATAGTGGTAACAATTGACCCCAATTGACCAAAGTCAAACTTTACCCAATTTTGGTCAAATCTACACCCTTTGATTAAATTGAACCAATTGGAGCCCCACCATGGACCAACCTATGTCGGGTGATTTTAAGGGACCCATGACCCCCAAGTGGGGTCAACCCACTCACCTTGGTTGACCAAAGTCAACCATGGTCAACATAGCCACTAAAGGTTGATTTCAAGCCTAAATTTAAATGAACCCCAACACCAATCAATTAACCAATTAATCATGGACATAGGTCTTGCCCATCAGCCTTAGACTGAACCCTAAACTATGGCTTGATTAATCAAATGGAGGGGCGGACCAAAAGTTAATCAAAAAGCTTAAAGCATAAAGCAAAAAGGAAAAGCAATCACCCCCTCCTCCACACTCCTCCTCCAATCAGCCTTGGGCCCTCCCCTGATTGTTGTGGGTCTGAGCTTTACCCAGGTGGAAGCAATGGACCAGCTGGTACAGGAGGGTGGCAGCCATGGGAGAACCGAGGAGGCCAATGTTCAAAACAGCATGTAGAGGCCTCCCCACTTCATTTCAACCACACCACTAGCTTCAGGAGGTCGAGAGCAGACGGACACAGCACTTGGAGCTAAGCTTTTGCTGTAGAATAGAGTTCGGGAGCGGGATCTCCGGAGCAAGGCTTTTCCATGGCAAACCGCCGCCGGAGCCGCCGCCACGCACCAGCAATGGTTCGTTTCTCCTCCCCTCCCCTCATGCTAGCTTCTCATCACAAAAGATTGAAGGATTGGGCTCAATTGAGCCCAAATCCACTCGTCGATTTCATGGAAATCGGCTCAAATCAAGCCACCCAGGCTCACCGGAAAACGCCACCTCCGGCCGCCATGTCGCCGGGAGGTGTAGCCCCAACCACCACGAAGGTGGTGGCGGTGGTGGCCGGCCGTGGTGGACACCAGGTGGCCGGGAAATGGGGGAGGAAATCGGCTCAGGACGGTTCAATCCCATCCGTCGGCTGAAGGAAGAAGATGAAGGAGGAGGGTTGAATGTGCTTCAAGATCTGTGCAACTCTATTTATTCTGTATTTAATTAATTCCTCATATTAGTTATTCTGCTTATAATAATCAGTCCTCTTCAACATTTAATTAAGGCCTCTTAATGGCCGATTTAGAAAACGTGCCCAACATGAAAGTTGTAGGCCTTGGTCTTAACTTTCATTTGGCCTTGAGTTTAGGTCATTTGGGGACCTACAGCTCCCTAGGGAGCTGTTTTACTGGGACTGGTCCTACACTAGGTCAGTCCATTAGAAAAATTACCTAGGTCAAACCCTTCCAGATTTGGAGCTGTGCTTTTAACCATGGGTTGGTATACCCTAGGGGCACCCCCTGCCAAAGGGCAAGCACTTGGTGGACACGTTTACCTAGGGTTTTTGTGTAAATTAGATTATTTAAATTATGTTGATTTTTGGAGAATATGATGTCCAAATGACACCAAATTTTGGTGGCATGCTCTTTAGTACATGGGTAGTGCTTACCTAAAATTTCACTCCATTTGGAGTTGATTTGGTATGGAAAATGGGAAACCCTAGTGAGGACCTTTAAGGGTCATATTAGGGTTTGGGTCATTTTGAGGAGTGGAGTGTGTTAGCCTCCTCCCATTATGATGGTTATGTATGTATGGATATAAAAAGGCATGTGACACACCCTAGTGGTCCATTTGGAGCCATTAGGGTGGTGTGACCCTAAACCTAACAGTAAACCCTTAAGGGTGCAAGGTGAGACTTGTGAAGGGCATGGGAGCAAATGTTCTTGACTTGGCTCAGAACTTTGGAGATATGTTTGTAGGAGCATAAAATGACTTAGTTCATTTATTGAGAATTTTTAGAGGTATTCAAGTATTTTTCTTCCTAGTAAATGAAATAGCCACTCTTTCCCTAATAAAATGAAATGCATGGTCATAGGACCTTGTATGGTGTTGAAACTCTATCAGTGGTTGATTATGGATGGAAATGGACTATAGTAAATTTGTTATGATTTATTGAAGTATTATTCCTTGTGTAGGAAATTCTAAGTACTTGCTAGCTTAAGGGAATTTAATTTTGATAAATGCCAAATCATGGGGATAAATTGTGAAACTTGGTTATCTGTCATTTAATGCAATTATAAGCCCATGATAATTATTTGGAGGCTTGTAGAATTATATTTCATGTACCTTATGTAGAAATTGGATTTTTCAACCTTATGATTATTTAATCTTTTTAAAATATTAAATCATGGGGCAATGATGTGATACTTGGTTATCTGTAGTTTTAGGTTAATATATGCCCATGATAATTGTTTGAAAAGCTTGTAGAATTATATTTCATGTACCTCGTGTAGAAATTGGATTTTACAACCTTATGAGTATTTAATCTTTTTAAAATATCAAATCATGGGGAAATGATGTGATACTTGGTTATCTGTAGTTTTAGGTTAATATATGCCCATGATAATTGTTTGGAAGCTTGTAGAATTATATTTCTTGTACCTCATGTAGAAATTGGATTTTACAACCTTATGAATATTTAATCTTTTTAAAATATTAAATCATGAGGCAAGGATGTGATACTTGGTTATCTGTAGTTTTAGGTTAATCTATGCCCATGATAATTGTTTGGAAGCTTGTAGAATTATATTTCAAGTACCTCATGTAGAAATTGGTAATTACTACCTTTGAATGTTTAATCATTGTAAAATATCAAATCACATGGTAATGACACAATAATTTGGCAGAGGACTCTAGGTCCCCATTTGGACACTTAGTAATTTTTGGAGAATTTTTCAGAAGTGAAATACTATTTTTCCTAATTATAGTGGCATTTTGGTAAATAAACAATTATGATGATATAGTAGGCCAAATGGCATCCTAGGGTAATGATACTCAGTGAACCACCATGATATGGAATATTGTATTTCTGATAATTTTCATGTAGCATGAAGAATCATTTTGAGGGTAGTTCATGTGCAATTTGACTTAAGGCCTTAACTACTTTAAATTATAATAAATACCAAATTAATATGGAAAATTATGGAAATTGGAACATACCATATTGAAGTCAGTGGAAGACCAGGGATAATTATACCAGACCCTGGTGATGAATTTTTAGAAGAGTTCCCTTATGGGGTTGATGGATAGTTCAAATTTGTGGTCTGCGTTTAGTAAAAACAGAATTTTGAGTTTTAGACAATTCAGACCTCTAAGTAGTTTTTAGGAGGTATATCCAATCAGTAAATGGGTTGTAGCACACCATCATTCAAGGAGGGTCAATCCTAGGGTTACTTGTGGGGTGGTGCTAGAGTTAATGTAGAAGGAATGAAGGTACGTCCGACCCGATTGGGTGAGACGGGTGATGAGCTAAGTCACTTTAACTATATGAAATGATGAAGGGCGAACCAAATGTTAACCACCAACTAAAGTAATTGTCTTGAGGAGGATGGTGGGGTTGAGCCCATTGATCCGTAGTACCGTTAGGGGCCCCTTATGGAGTACACCGCGGGAAGTCCAAGACTCACCCTAAATATATCACTAACTGAATTGTAGGCAAGAGTAGCCTAAGTAGGGATGCAAACTGGTATGGATCTCCTCCGGGAAGGTGATGGGTGGGGTCAGCTTGTGTGATAGTCCCTGAGCCGGAAGCTCGGGTGGACATTGTTAACACCTGTTACTTATTCAAATAGTGGCGAGTCTTCGGTACTAGGCTAGTCGTGTCACCGACGGTAGTATGTTGACTCAGGTGAGGGTGAGGTTTAGAGGGCCGGTAAGTTTGAGTACCGCGGTCTGGAGGACAATCCCTAATAACCCACCCCGACCTTAAAGTCTGGTGGATTCCAGCAAGAGTACGCAGGAGCTCCGCGGTTGTGTTCTTAGCGTTGAGGCGTACATGAGGTCTAGGCTTGGTAGTGACTATACCCGCCTAGGATGTGGAGTGCCCGATCCACTACCACCGTGAGCCACGACGGTCGGTACCAGAAAGGTTGGCTTCCTTTCAAACAAATTGGGAACTATAAAGGTCTGTGCGCATAGAGTCGTGTGGGTGAGTCTCATTGCATACACTCATTAAAACATCATAACCATAACATAGCATAACATACACATTAGCATACCCCCATCATATAAATTAGTATGGGCTCTTTTATATGATGGGTTACCTGGACATCTTAACTTATATGTCGTATGGGCGTTCATATAAGTTAAGGTACGAATCTGTGATGGTAGTTTAGATTTACTTACTGCACTGCATTTTCTTTCTATTTACTGCTTACTTCATTGCACTACTTTACTGCATTATACTTGCGCTATACTGCTAGCTAGAGTTTACTGCTTTACTTATACCTGCTAGATTAGTGTCATGTCACCACCTTCTTTGTTTACCCCTTGTTGTCCTCCGCTTCTTCCTCCCGCTCGGTTCCTAGGAGTCGTGGAGGGAGGCGAGGACAAAACGGCTTAGTCTTTATGACTAACAGTCGGTGTGACCGCAGGAGTCCGAGGAGACGGATTTGTCCCGCGCGCAGCAGTACGAGATGGCAGGACCTGAGCAGCAGCTGCAGCACACTACCACGACGCCGCAGGTTGATGATTAGATAGTTAGACTTCCGCTTTTTGAGAGCTTTTATTGTAGACTTCCGCATGTTGTAGAGAGAGAGATAGTACATTACTTTGCATATGTATCGGGCTTAAGCCCCTTTAGTTGTACATCTCTTTTGGACTTTCTGTTTTTATTATATATATATATATATGATGCTGTGATTGTGGACATGCCTTCTTTTATGTACTTACTTTTTGGCATATTTTACTTATGATCGTATAGCCGGCAGGGTTGGTGCTGAGCGATGTTAGTCAACCCGAGTGTTGGTGACACCGCAAGGCAGCAATTCTGGGCGAAGGTCGACCTCAACCGTGCGATACGGGAGAGGTTCGAGTTTTCAAGTACCCGAACGGGTTTTGGAAAAGGAGATCTTACAAATGGTATCACTGAACGAATGATCATAAGAGAACAGTCCACAACATACTGGGTCACCCCGCTCGAGTGTAGTTTGCGGACAAACTATGCAGCGGAAGATGTGGTGTGCCCATGTATGAAATCACATAAAATAGTCCATTAAGCAGCAAGTTAGGTCAAATTTTGACTTACTTAGACGATTTAGTGACGCACCCTAGCCCAAAGAGCGACCTCGGGTCTAGATTTGGTTGAAGGTTAAGGATACCCAACGTAGCTAAGGGAAGAAGTTAGTATAAGTCTTGACGTTGAGACTTTCACACTAAAGGTTACGCTTTATTATCAAGTGGTAGGACCATCTCGAGGAGATCGGGTGTCTGTGGTCTTCTTTAGAGTAATAGAAGACCCACAAGCATAACCCCCTTACCATAACTTGATACTTCTCATTATAGTACGTTGAGACAACCACCATAAAATACTAGAGGTCGAATTGGAATTTGAATATTTTGTTTTGAGAAGGCCCCTTTCCTAATTAATCAGATAGGGAACTCGGAAAAGTTAGCATAATTTATAACATTGGGAGCCTAAGTCATATCATAACAATATGTCTCAGGGTGGAACACCAAGTCGGAGATTATATGCCCTAAAGTTTTTGCACGTATGTAAGATGAATATACTGTAGAAGTATTGAAGAGACTTAGCCCAAATCGTTAGGGGCTTATCCTTTTGTTTATTGGGCCAATAAAATACCGACTTGGATTACCCCCTAGACTTTGTTTAGAAAAGATTATGACATTTTCGTAGTAATCTCGAGTTTTGAAGTATTCAATGATACTCAGGTGATGACGAGATCTTATTCATACACTTTTGAGTTATGGACCAACCCTCCCTAGAGGTTTGAGACCCTTGGAGAATTACTTCACCTTAAGAAGCAGGGATTGTTTATACCAAGTTGGGATCCCTATAGTTTTATTGACAAGTTAAGTGAATGGTACACTTCAAGAGTGAGTGTATACTCATCTTATTGCCCCAAGGATGATTCTAAGTCGGCAAAAGTGATCAACTTGCTAATCAATTGATTATACGTAAAGGGTTGTCCAGTGTATGGGCCTAAAACTCTCGGAATCAAGAAAGTCAGGTTAAGAATTTAGGGAATTTCACTAACTTCCTGATCCAAGCAATGTGGTCTTGTCTTTTATAAGGACGTTTGGTCATCAAGCTCTTACCGGTCACAAGGGAAGAACGTCATAAACGGCAAATTCAGTGCAAGACCAAGTAAGATTTAGAATGGATGGAAGTAAGACTGGGCTATAAGTTCTCATGACCTTAAGAAATAATCAGTTTATCGTAACAAACTTGCCAGTGTATTGTTGTAAATACACCCTCTTAACCTCGAGACTTCGATTTGTAGAGTTACCAGAACAATTAGTAAACATTGACGTCCGAACAAATGTCTCGATTAAGTCAAGTACTAAAAAACAAGAAGAATGCCAGGTTTAGTAGCTTGGGATAAATGTGTCACATCATGGAATTTTGAAGATTGAAATCAAATTGTCGCAAGTAAAGATTACAACTAGAGTTTATTGCACTCCAGGGCTTTCAAGGGTAATTTTCAGATAGTATTTTTTTTAATTAAAATTCAAGCCCTCTCCTTGGTGAAAATTTAGTTAGGATCATTTTACTCTTAGAGTTGATTTATGCACAACCAGAGAGCCTAGGAAGGTGACTCTTTGGATCTTGTAGTATGATGGTATAAACTATTTAGGGCTAAGATGGAGAATCTTACTATGTTCGGATCTCGGGAAAAATGACAACGATCATGTACTAAAATGTTGAGGGTTTGAGAGTTAAAATAAACGGTTAGTTGTTGCTAATATCAACTCCCGCTTGAAATTATTAAGATTACTCAATGAAATTTGTTGATGTAATTTTGGACGACACAACTAAGAGAAGGGTCGTGATGATGAAATCTTTAATTCATAATTTATAGCATAAGTGAGATGAGACCTCTTGTCTTTGAAAGTTTAGCCCACCCGATATTGGAAATCTAAAGTGAAATTTGTCGAATGATATAATGAAGATATATAATCTACATACAATCCTCCGATCTTAAGAACCGGAACTTACAATTTCTCCAAAAGGATTTATAGTTCCAGTTAGGAAGATTCAGGAATAAGGGAGACAAGTTTGATTTTCAGATATAAATGGTGGAATTTCTCGAGGATTAATGGGTTTTAATGAGTCACCCTTCATGTTGAAATCATTTTGTGACAAAACTCGTCATGATAAAAGGGGGTTTTACCCATTGTGAGTTATGAACCAATGGATATGGAAAGTAGGTGGTAGTCATTTCACGAACATCCTTCTAAACTGCAGACGTTATGTGCCTCACAGAAAAACTTGGAAGATATCTACATTTATTTAACGTGAGGAAGTGTTAACCTCATGTAGCATTCTTAAGTCGTAAGAGACACTGGTCCAAGTGTAATCAAGGTTTATGTTATTGTTTTGTAGCTGATAAACCTGACCTTGTATCCGCGGAGTCGGAAACGGTTTATCAGCAGAGACCTCATATGTTAAGGGATAAGGTCTCTTGGTGTAGGTGGTGTTGAACGCCTACGTGTAAGGGAATCATATAGTGAAGGATCAACATAGACAATGACGGTTGGTTAAATGGTCACGTCCTGGCTAATCGATTTACGAGCAGAGTATTAAATAAGCATGGTTCGTGATTGTAACCTTATGAAGTTAAGTTGAACTCGAAGGTTTTTGGTGCCATCTAGCGCGGCATGATAGTATAAATTAACTCGGTAAGTTCTTATGTATTTCAGGTAGATCCTCCTTCGGGGAGTGTAATGATTTTGATAACACCCACGTCTAGTTAGCTTGTTTTGATTTTTGAAGTGTCTGTCTCCTATTTATTACCGGGGTGGAGCAAGTAAAACCCGCATTGAGATTAATGGCACGATGGTCTGAGCGGCGGGGTGAACCTTCAATTAACCCCTAGTGGGAATATTGCCGACAATCTTAACAAGTAATAGTAGAAGTGCAATGAGAATTTTGGTAAAGAATGTTGCTCCGGTTTGAGTTCTCATATAGTAGAGGTCCGAGTTCTTCCGTGGAAGGAGATTCTGAGGTCCGATTATTATAGTTCAATAATGGGCAAGAGGAGCACAGCTGGGTGCCCTTGGACTTCAAGCAACAATGTTTCCCGGAACTCTTCACCTCAGGTGCAAACTAATCGTCTTTGAAATCCTTTACTCTTATAATTCGAAAGGGGGTTACGATTAACTCTTACTTGACCTAAGCCTAGACCCTTGACCGGTCACTAGGAACTAAGAGACTCGGACTTGATAACAACTGGAGTCTAGGAACAGACCCCTTAAGCTTCAGCGTGGAGGTCCGACCGCACACCCGGAAGCCCACTCGGAACTTCCCCTCCCAAGCCAATGCTGAGTCTGGGCACCTTGGAGGGCACTAAGAACCACCTCACTGTCAGCTGAAGGATGACAAGGGAGGGGGGGTGCTTGCTCACAAGACACACGCAAGGGGGGGGGGGGGGGGGGTAGTGACCAACCCCTCCCAAGGTGCCCATGGGGATCTATTTATAGACTTCTCAAAATCGGGCTGCGGATAACCGAAATTTCTCTATCCACAGCTCGATCATGACCCTGAATGATCAATGCAGGAGGGGGGCGAGTGGGACTCAAGGTGCCCACTCCCCCCCCCCCCCCCCCCCCCCTCATGAGAGGTCATACCGGCCTCCCCCATGGATGTTGGGCGAGTGGGAGGATCCCTCCCAAAAAAAGAGGCTCTCCCACTCGCCCTTAAGGGGGGCCGGCATTGCGCAGGTCCGCAACATCCTGCAAAGTGACCTCAATAAAAACATCAGCAACAGATGTAATTTCGTGCGTGGCGGGAGAGGACGTGCTTCGTAAGAGTTTGGGCTCACTCTCCACGCAAGGGCACAAATCCACGCAAAGTGGTACATGAACCGAAGAAGTATGGGGTGTCGCATCAGAAATCGAGTCATGAGGGTCACTGACGTACGTGTCGGTTCCATACCCTTCGAAAAGTGAAGGTGGAAGTGACAATAAGTACTTGCAACCCGTAGACCCAGACCTAAATTTCGAGGACGAAATATTTCTTTTGTTTATTGGGATTTGTAACATCCCCAATCCTTCTAGGCCCCTAGATGGTGTTAGGGCATGGGTGGTGTGCAGAATGGCCACTAAAGCACTTGGGCCAATTGGAGTGTGCTAAGTGCACACCAAGGGCACAAAATCAACATAGCCCAATACCACTCCCTTAGGCCAATTGACCCTCAATTCACCAAATTGACCTCCCCCATACTACCCTAACCACTGAGGAAGACCATAACTATGGAAATTGCACTTGGGTGGGGCCCAATTGCATGAAATTGACCAAAGTCAACAATAGGTCAACATTAACCAAACTGAGTCAAGTAGGGTTCAATTGACCCTCAAATGTTCAAATTGACCTTACCACCACACTCTAAACACCTTAAGGAACCCAATGGACCAAAAAGCCCCATCATAGTGGTACCAATTGACCCCAATTGACCAAAGTCAAACTTTACCCAATTTTGGTCAAATCTACACCCTTTGATTAAATTGAACCAATTGGAGCCCCACCATGGACCAACCTATGTTGGGTGATGTTAAGGGACCCATGACCCCCAAGTGGGGTCAACCCACTCACCTTGGTTGACCAAAGTCAACCATGGTCAACATAGCCATTAAAGGTTGATTTCAAGCCTAAATTGAAATGAACCCCAACACCAATCAATTAACCAATTAATCATGGACATAGGTCTTGCCCATCAGCCTTAGACTGAACCCTAAAATATGGCTTGATTAATCAAATGGAGGGGGGGGACCAAAAGTTAATCAAAAAGCTTAAAGCATAAAGCAAAAAGGAAAAGCAATCACCCCCACCTCCACACTCCTCCTCCAATCAGCCTTGGGCCCTCCCCTGATTGTTGTGGGTCTGAGCTTGACCCAGGTGGAAGCAATGGACCAGCTGGTGCAGGAGGGTGGCAGCCATGGGAGAACCGAGGAGGCCAATGTTCAAAACAGCATGTAGAGGCCTCCCCACTTCATTTCAACCACACCACTAGCTTCAGGAGGTCGAGAGCAGACGGGCACAGCACTTGGAGCTAAGATTTTGCTGGAGAATAAAGTTCGGGAGTGGGATCGCCGGAGCAAGGCTTTTCCATGGCCAACCGCCGCCGGAGCCGCCGCCACGCACCAGCAATGGTTCGTTTCTCCTCCCCTCCCCTCATGCTAGCTTCTCATCACAAAAGATTGAAGGATCAGGCTCAATTGAGCCCGAATCCACTCGTCGATTTCATGGAAATCGGCTCAAATCAAGCAACCCAGGCTCGCCGGAAAATGCCCCCTCCGGCCGCCATGTCGCCGGGAGTTGTAGCCCCGACCACCACGAAGGTGGTGGCGGTGGTGGCCGGCCGTGGTGGCCACCAGGTGGCTGGGAAATGGGGGAGGAAATCGGCTCAGGATGGTTCAATCCCAGCCGTCGGCTGAAGGAAGAAGATGAAGGAGGAGGGTTGGATGTGCTTCAAGATCTGTGCAACTCTATTTATTCTGTATTTAATTAATTCCTCATATTAGATATTCTGCTTATAATAATCAGTCCTCTTCAACATTTAATTAAGCCTCTTAATTGCCAATTTATAAAACGTGCCCAACATAAAAGTTGTAGGCCTTAGTCTTAACTTTCATTTGGCGTTGAGTTTAGGTCATTTGGTGACCTACAGCTCTCTAGGGAGCTGTTTTACTGGGACTGGTCCTACACTAGGTCAGTCCATTAGAAAAATTACCTAGGTCAAACCCTTCAAGCTTTGGATCTGTGCTTTTAACCATGGGTTGGTATACCCTAGGGGCACCCACTGCCAAAGGGGAAGCCCTTGGTGGACAATTTTATCTAGGGTTTTTGTGAAAATTAGATTATTTAAATTATGTTGATTTTTAGAGCATATGATGTCCAAATGACACCAAATTTTGGTGGCATGCTCTTTAATACATGAGTAGTGCCTACCTAAAATTTCACTCCATTTGGAGTTGATTTGATATGAAAAATGGGAAACCCTAGTGAGGACCTTTAAGGGTCATATTAGGGTTTGGGTCATTTTGAGGAGTGGAGTGTGTTAGCCTCCTCCCATCATGATGGTTATGTATGTATGGATATACAAAGGCATGTGACACACCCTAGTGGTCCATTTAGAGCCATTAGGGTGGTGTGACCCTAAACCCTAAGGGTAAACCCTTAAGGGTGCAAGGTGAGACTTGTGAAGGGCATGGGAGCAAATGTTCTTGACTTGGCTCAGAACTTTGGAGATATGTTTGTAGGAGCATAAAATGACTTAGTTCATTTATTGAGAATTTTTAGAGGTATTCAAGTATTTTTCTTCCTAGTAAATGAAATAGCCACCCTTTCCCTAATAAAACGAAATGCATGGTCATAGGACCTTGTATGGTGTTGAAACTCTATCAGTGGTTGATTAGGGATGGAAATGGACTATAGTAATTTTGTTATGATTTATTGAAGAATTATTCCTTGTGTAGGAAATTCTAAGTACTTGCTAGCTTAAGAGAATGTAATTTTGATAAATGCCAAATCATGGGGATAAATGTGAAACTTGGTTATCTGTCATTTAATCATATTATAAGCCCATGATAATTATTTGGAGGCTTGTAGAATTATATTTCTTGTACCTCATGTAGAAATTGGATGTTTCAACCTTATGAGTATTTAATCTTTTTAAAATATCAAATCATGGGGCAATGATGTGATACTTGGTTATCTGTAGTTTTAGATTAATATATACCCATGATAATTGTTTGGAAGCTTGTAGAATTATATTTCATGTACCTCATGTAGAAATTGGATTTTACAACCTTATGAGTATTTAATCTTTTTAAAATATCAAATCATGGGGCAATGATGTGATACTTGGTTATCTGTAGTTTTAGGTTAATATATGCCCATGATAATTGTTTGGAAGCTTGTAGAATTATATTTCTTGTACCTCATGTAGAAATTGGATTTTACAACCTTATGAGTATTTAATCTTTTTAAAATATTAAATCATGGGGCAAGGATGTGATACTTGGTTATCTGTAGTTTTAGGTTAATATATTCCCATGATAATTGTTTGGAAGCTTGTAGAATTATATTTCAAGTACCTCATGTAGAAATTTGTAATTACTACCTTTGAATGTTTAATCATTGTAAAATATCAAATCACATGGTAATGACACAATTATATGGCAGAGGACTCTAGGTCACCATTTGGACACTTAGTAATTTTTGGAGAATTTTCAGAAGTAAAATACTATTTTTCCTAATTATAGTGGCATTTTGGTAAATAAACAATTATGATGATATAGTAGGCCAAATGGCATCCTAGGGTCATTATACTCAGTGAACCACCATGATATGGAATATTGTATTACTGATAATTTTTATGTAGCATTAAGAATCATTTTGAGGGTAGTTCATGTGCAATTTGACTTAAGGCCTTAACTACTTTAAATTATAATAAATACCAAATTAATATGGAAAATTATGGAAATTGGAACATACCATATTGAAGTCAGTGGAAGCCTAGGATACTTATACCAGACCCTGGTGATGAATTTTTAGAAGGGTTCCCTTATGGGGTTGATGGATAGTTCAAATTTGTGGTCTGCGTTTAGTAAAACCAGAATTTTGAGTTTTAGACAATTCAGACCCCTAAGTAGTGTTTAGGAGGTATATCCAATCAGTAAATGGGTTGTAGCACACCATACTTCAAGTAGGGTCAATCCTAGGGTTACTTGTGGGGTGGTGCTAGAGTTAATGTAGAAGCAATGAAGGTACGTCCGACCCGATTGGGTGGGACGGGTGATGAGCTAAGTCACTATAACTATATGTAATGATGAAGGGCGAACCAAATGTTAACCACCAACTAAAGTAACTGTCTTGAGGAGGATGGTGGGGTTGAGCCCATTGATCAGTAGTACCGTTAGGGGCCCCTTATGGAGTACACCGCGGGAAGTCCAAGACTCACCCTAAATATATCACTAACTGAATTGTAGGCAAGAGTAGCCTAAGTAGGGATGCAAACTGGTATGGATCTCCTCCAGGAAGGAGATGGGTGGGTTCATCTTGTGTGATAGTCCCTCAGCCGGAAGCTCGGGTGGACATTGTTAACACCTGTTACTTATTCAAATAGTGGCGAGTCTTCAGTACAAGGCTAGTCGTGTCACCGACGGAAGTACGTTGACTCAGGTGAGGGTGAGGTTTAGAGGGCCAGTAAGTTTGAGTACCGCGGTCTAGAGGACAATCCCTAATAACCCACCCCGACCTTAAAGTCTGGTGGATTCCAGCAAGAGTACGCAGGAGCTCCGCTGTTGTGTTCTTAGCGTTAAGGTGTACCTGAGGTCTACGCTTGGTAGTGACTATACCCGCCTAGGATGTAGAGTGCCCGATCCACTACCACCGTGAGCCACGACGGTCGGTACCCGAAAGGTTGGCTTCCTTTCAAACAAATTGGGAACTATAAAGGTCTGTGCGCATAGAGTTGTGTGGGTGAGTCTCATTGCATAAACTCATTAAAACATCATAACCATAGCATAACATAACATACACATTAGCATACCCCCATCATATAGCTTAGTATGGGCTCTTTTATATGATGGGTTACCTGGACATCTTAACTTATATGTCGTATGGGCGTTCATATAAGTTAAGGTACGAATCTGTGATGGTAGTTTAGATTTACTTACTGCACTGCATTTTCTTTCTATTTACTGCTTACTTCATTGCTCTACTTTACTGCCTTATGCTTGCGCTATACTGCTAACTAGAGTTTACTGCTTTACTTATACCTGCTAGATTAGTGTCATGTCACCACCTTCTTTGTTTACCCCTTGTTGTCCTCCGCTTCTTCCTCCCGCTCGGTTCCTAGGAGTCGTGGAGGGAGGCGAGGACAAAACGGCTTAGTCTTTATGACTAACGGTCGGTGTGACCGCAGGAGTCCGAGGAGACGGAGTTGTCCCGCGCGCAGCAGTACGAGATGGCAGGACCTGAGCAGTAGCTGCAGCACACTACCACGACGCCACAGGTTGATGATTAGATAGTTAGACTTCCGCTTTTTGAGAGCTTTTGTTGTAGACTTCCGCATGTTGTAGAGAGAGAGATAGTATATTACTTTGCATATGTATCGGGCTTAAGCCCCTTTAGTTGTACATCTCTTTTGGACTTTCTGTTTTCATTATATATATATATGATGATGTGATTGTGGACATGCCTTCTTTTATGTACATACTTTTTGGCATATTTTACTTATGATCGTATAGCCGGCAGGGTTGGTGCTGAGCGGTGTTAGTCAACCTGAGTGTTGGTGACACCGCAAGGCAGCAATTCTGGGCGAAGGTCCACCTCAACCGTGCGATACGGGAGAGGTTCGAGTTTTCAAGTACCCGAACGGGTTTTGGAAAAAGAGATCTTACAATATGTTTACCAAGATATATAGGCTGGGTATTCTCATTTAGGGCTTATCCATGATATTCTCATGCATGAACATTATTTTTAATCACTAAAATCATGCATATTAGATTTGTTCATTCATGTCTTCTCGTGATTTCATTTCCTATCATTTCCAAACTACATTAGTTTGGTAAATATAAGCCTTAAAATATTAAAATGGAGATATAATAAAATATATCACTTGCAAAATTTATTTGGTAAAGTCATATACAAAATCGCTAATGTTTCATGCAATTTGCACTATATAGACATCTCCTAAAATTCTGAAATTTCAGCATGAAACTACTGTTTGGACACTTAATCAAGATCAACTAACAAAATTTTCAAAATCATCAAAAATCGTGTACTGTTTCCCGGGCTAGCGCTAACGTCGGCGCTAGCGCACCTATATGTTTTTCTGTATTTTTAAATTTTTGAAAAATCTCTAAAAATATATTAATCTATGTGTACTATTCATTTCTGCACTTTTGCTTTTATTATATTTTTGAAAAATCAAATACAAAAATACAAAAGCTAAATTACAAAAAAATATATGTTTTGCCTTTTTTGGTTTTTTTGTCATTTGTTTAAATTCTATTTCTAAAAGCAAAAATCAATTACAAAAATATAAAACAAAAAATATATATATCAAAATTTATTATTTTGAACTTAACTTTTCTATTTACAATATATCTTGCGAAAGGGTGATTTGGGCTATCATCTCATCACATCACCTAGTACCGGGCGAACCTCTCACAGGGTAGACCTCGGGAAGTCCAAAATCAATCTTATGAGTTCAAACTTTAAATCAAAATTATTCTTCAAAATTTAAAAAATACTATATGGACTTCATTGAAAATCAAGCATGATTTAATCTATTATTTAGAACTTCTATGATGTTGCAATTTATCTTTTCAAACTACTTTGAACATTGTTTTCATCATGCTTTGATATATCTATTAATATGTGCATCAATTATATTGTAAAAGTTGTATAGAACTACGCTTAGCATGCCTCTAAGTATGAGTAAATGTTTTATGTTTGATAATGATCTATATTCACTCACTTATTTTGGCATTGTCTACATATGTGTTTAATCTAAGAATGCTTGTGTATGTTTTGTATTAGTACAATGAATTAAAATTGCACAAGTATCTTACCTACACTACTTTTATTTGCACTTTTAAAAGTTAAGAAAAGTGGTTATGTTTTCATAAATTCTATTGGTTTGCAAAACAAGTGTATTCAGAGAACTTTGTACAAAACAAAAATCATAAAAAAAGGGTGACAAAGAAAACTCCACCAAGCACTACTTGAACCTCCTGATAAGTCTTAATAAGCGTTGTGAGGTTGAGCACCTTGGAAATTATAGTAAAGTATCTTGTGCAAACCATATCCTTCTTTCAAAATAAAAACCACTTACTCTTAAAGTACACCGGATCACGAGTCTCAACATTAAAAATAAAATATGTGATCCCCCAAGCACTACTTTGCACCCTGATAAGTCTTAATGAGCATTGTGTGTGCAAAGCACCTTGGTAGTTGTATATTTTTTTTGTGCATTGAAGTTTGTGGAAGTAAAACTATTTGTGTTTTATTGTGCTCTTTACTTTACATATCTCTTGTATTTTTTATTAAAACATTTGTTTACTCTATTCAAAACACACTTATATGCACATCATTATCTTCCATAACACTTCTTCTCATGAGTATTGGATCATAATGCAAATTCTATACTACTCTTTATTTATGAAATGCACTAGATAACCTAGCATGCTTTCTACAATGTTTGGTATGTTTTGAAATTATGAATTAAAGTAACATTGTAGTAATCTCTTTTTGATAACATTATTTCATGCTTGGTTAGTTTATTGTCAAACGTAAAGATTTTAATTGAAAAATGATTTACAAAAACATCTTCTTTTTGAAATTTAACTCATATATCTTTTTATGGATCATCATTGATTACAAGAAGATGTTTCTTGTATTTCTATAAGTCTTTCGCATCATAACCATATAATTGTTTTACCTTGCGCTTTTATGCTTACTTAAAGTCTTTTATTTTGTGTGCATCATCACTTGAATCTTAAAATTCCTTTCTTTCAACAAGTGGTAGACTTGCATGGTAAACTTTATATTGGTTACTCTAAACATGAATATTTGTTTGCTAAAAACTCTGATTTATTTCTATGAAAATATTGTAATACTAAAACTCTGATTTATTAATGGATTATCTATGTGAACTTTTCTTTAAAAAAAATCAAATATTAAAACCTATTGGCTATGAAATTATAATTTGATTTAAAACACTTAAACGCTTCCAATAATTATTATCCATGACTTCATATCTCACCATAGCGGGGGCGTAGGGTTGTAGACATTAGATAACCTTTATCTCTAGTCATGTCTTGTCCTTAACCGGGGAGGGTTCTAGAGGGGCCTTGCGAGGCACTGGGGGGAAAGAGTGCTAGGTTGAGTTTTGTCTAGTGTTTGCATATGAGACTAACACCCCAACCTACGGCATGTTTGCAGCTCCTCATGCCCATCCGTCACTTAGTACGGGGCTAGGGTGTAGACATATTGTCTAGGTAGTTTAGTTACTTGGAAGTCATTACATTTGCTTATGCTACAAACTCTGATTTATGAAAATATTGTGAAGCTAAAAACTTTGATCCATTTTTATAAAAAAAAAATATTCTAAAACTTCTTATCAGTTCATTCTCTCTAAAAGCTCGGTCATGCCTTTATCTTATTGTCAACTTTTAAGTGGTGTCTCCTTACCCACTTTTGCTAATAACAAAAGGGGGAGAACTATCATGATAAATATAATCTGCTATCAAAATATAAAACTAACATGCTTAATTAAGATGATAGCTTACATATTAGGAGAGCATTCACTTAAGGGGAGCATGCATTTAGGGGGAGCAATTCTAAATGCTAAAATCAATAATTATCCTAAGTCATCACTCTCACACACACACACAAGTAGTTCATCATGCTTATATATATTAGGAGAGCATTCACTTAGGGGGAGCATGCATTTAGGGGGAGCAATTCTAAATGCTAAAATCAATAATTATCCTAAGTCATCACTCTCACACACACACAAGTAGTTCATCATGCTTATATATATATTAATGCTCTGATTTATCATTAATGGTTTTGTTATTATCAAAAGGGGGAGTTTGTTGGAACATGGTCTTCCGCATCTCCTAGGTTTGAGAATAACAAAACCTATGTGTATTTGATCTTGTGTGTTTAAGTGTGCAGGATACCAAAGTCCACATGACTCAAGGATTACATAAGAAGGTTGCCCCCAAAGTTGAGCCATCAAATCCAAAATTCCCACTAGCGCTGGCGGTAGTACTAGCGCTGGCGGTAGTACTAGCGCAGGCGCTAACTGTCGTTCGTCGAACTTTTAGCGGCGCTCGACAAATTGCTCATAGCTGCGTTCGACGAAATTTCATTCGACAAACTCTTAGCGGCGTTCGATGAAATCTCGTTCGATGAAATATTGGATTAAGCGCAATTGTCGGGAGAACTTATAGAAGGAGATAGCGCCAGGCGATATCCGATAGCACAGGCGATATCGAGGAGCACAGTAGGCAAGAGAGAATTGTTTCCTCCGATTGAATATTTTGCCGCGCAGAATATGTCCTAATATGGGATAGCGCCGGCGGTAGCACTAGCGCAGGTGCTAGTGCTGAGACTATAAAAAGGACCCCTTGGCTCCGTCTTCCTCATACTCTTGAGATCCAAAATTCCAGAGCTTCGTGCCACAGCATAGAGAGGAAGGTTCAGAGAGATACTCCCACAAATCCATGAAGGCTTAAGGAGATCCGTGGAGAAGATTTCAACACGCGTCATCATCATGATGAAAGACTGCATCGACTACGATCATACTATGCGAGTCTTCGTCTACTTCTCCAAGAGATCCACATAGAGGGAGTTTTTATATTATTGTCTTTTTATTTCACAACTCTTCTTGTAATCGTTTAGTAAACTCGCCTCGTGTTGGCGACTAGGTTTGGGTAGGACTTAGGGCTAAAATTCGCCTCGTGTTGGCGAGTAGGTCTCGGGTGTAGGTCTAGGGGGTGCTCGAGGCCATATCCGGGGAAAGGTTGGCTAGAGCGGCTTGAGGCCGTATCCGGGGAAGGATCGGCTAAAGCCAACCGGTTCGTGGGGATAAGAGTCGGTATAGAAAACAAAAGGAGTCTTTCATATTTCGCTTTGATTTCTAGCATCATTGAAATCAAAATTTTGTAATCAATTTTATTAATAATAATCATGTCTCTCTTTGTGTAATAAAATTGATTTGTTCTTCATTTCTCTAAATTGTTTATTATCCTCTCCTTTATTATAAAACAATTTAGATATTTAAACAAAATCACTATTTTGATCTCTTATCATAAGCAAGTATTTCAAAATATAATATAAGTTTTTAAACCCCTTATTCATCCCCCCCCCCCCCCCCTCTAAGGGAGTCTACCGATCCAACACACATCGTGGCTGAGATCGTGGCTAATCATAGACTCAACGCGAGCGTTAGATCCAACATTGGTGGTGTCTCTTTGTACTCGATGATACTTCTTCTCGACGTCATTCCCTTCTCGACGACATCCCTTATCGACAATAAGTTAACACGGGGCGTTAACTCTAATGTGGGGCATTATCTCTCTTTCTAGATAATCATATTTATTCAGCATACTACTCATAGGGATGTGTTGATATAGTTCTTGTACAACCTGCACACTATAAACACACAAAATACAAGATCAAATACAACACGGTATTTGTTATTCTCAATGTTTTACCCAGAAATCGGCGATCCCCTCGAGTTAGCTGCCCGTGCCCTGGCGGTATCCTATCGCCCGGGTGGTCTTGTTTTCGTGCCTCGTAGGGGTCGAGCTTCGTGCAACCTAGCCTAAAGGTCGTGCCCCGCGTGACTCCTCCCCCGGGAGGTCGCCGCCGCCCTTCTTTTTGGGCGTCCTTGTCCTCGCCCCGGAGGTCGCCCGTTGGCGACCTCCCCCGAATGGAGATCGCCCAGCCTTGGGCGATCTCAGCCCGGAGGTCGCCCCTTGGCGACCTCCCCCGAGGGGAGATCGCCCAGCCTTGGGCGATCTCAGCCCGGAGGTCGCCCGTTGGTGACCTCCCCCGAGGGGAGATCGCCCAGCCTTTGGCGATCTCAGCCCGGAGGTCGCCCGTTGGCGACCTCCCCCGAGGGGAGATCGCCCAGCCTTAGGCGATCTCAGCCCGGAGGTCTCCCCTTGGCGACCTCCCCCGAGGGGAGATCGCCCAGCCTTGGGCGATCTCAGCCCGGAGGTCGCCCGTTGGCGACCTCCCCCGAGGGGAGATCGCCCAGCCTTGGGCGATCTCAGCACGGAGGTCGCCCGTTGGCGACCTCCCCCGAGGGGAGATCGCCCAGCCTTGGGAGATCTCAGCCCGGAGGTCTCCCGTTGGCGACCTCCCCCGAGGGGAGATCGCCCAGCCTTGGGCGATCTCAGCCTGGAGGTCGCCCGTTGGCGACCTCCCCCGAGGTGAGATCGTCCAGCCTCGGGCGATCTCAGCCCGGAGGTCGCCCGTTGGCGACCTCCCCCGAGGGGAGATCGCCCAGCCTTGGGCGATCTCAGCCCGGAGGTCGCCCCTTGGCGACCTCCCCCGAGGGGAGATCGCCCAGCCTTGGGCGATCTCAGCCCAGAGGTTGCCCGTTGGCGACCTCCCCCGAGGGGAGATCGCCTAGCCTTGGGCGATCTCAGCCCGGAGGTCGCCCATTGGCGACCTCCCCCGAGGGGAGATCGCTCTGCCTTGGGCGATCTCAGCCCGGAGGTCGCCCCTTGGCGACCTCCCCCGAGGGGAGATCACCCAGCCTTGGGCGATCTCAGCCCGGAGGTCGCCCCTTGGCGACCTCCCCCGTGGGAAGATCGTAAAGAGAGGAGATCGCCCCTTGGGCGATCTCGCCTTGTGAGGTCACCCTTAGGCTGATTCTGTTGTGCTGTTTAGGTGTTGCAGGTCCAGACGATCTCAGTGGTCTCAGATGATGATCTCAGCAGGTCCAGACGATCTCAGCAGGTCCAGGCGATCTCAGCAGGTCCAGACGATCTCAGCAGGTCCAGACGATCTCAGAAGGTCCAGACGATCTCAGCAGGTCCAAACGATCTCAGCAGGTCTAGACAATCTTAGCGGTCTCAGGCGATCTCAGCAGTTCCGGGCAGCCCGTTACCTTCCAGATCTGCCCGTTCGGGCAGGCCCCTGCATCTATAAATAGAGGGGTAGGGGTACCAGTTGAGAGACTTTTGGAGAGCTTCAAGTTCCAGCCAGTGGTTAGAGCGGTCTCAGTTTTGAGTGACCGCCGAGACCACCGATCACTCTTTCTGGAGACCTCTTCGTCCCCCTCCAGGCCCTTTTTTCTTCAAGTCTTATGCTGTTTCTTTCATACTTTTCTATTGTAACCTCAGCTGTAACTCAAGCTTTATATCAATAAAATAGCTTTTCCTTCAGCTCAAAGTAACCAGCCACCCAACAGTCTCACCCCCCATCCCTCAGTTTCAGCGATTGTGGAGTTGGTACATTTTTTGGTGTCAACAGAAAACACGCGACCTTCAGATTTTGAGTGTTTGGTGAACAGCGGTTGCGAGGATTTCGACCTAAAATTCATCAAAACTTCAAACGGTCATAACTTTTGATCTGGGTGTCGGAATTCAGAAATTCAAAGCTTATTGCGACCGGTTCGGCCTGAACTATCCAAAAATTGAACGGGATTACCCGTTCATGCAATTTTCTACCCTCAGATTTCAAAAATTCAACTCAGTTTGGAAGTTATCGCAATTTTTCTCTTTCGGCAATTCCTTTTTTTTGTATCAAAGGAGATACCAGAAGTTCAGGCTCCCGTTAAGAAAGTTCCTCCTCCTCGATTTGTGGATCCATTTGTTCCTCTGCAGTCACCAGCAGCTATCGCCGCAAGGACTTTTTCTAGCAGTGAGCTATATCAATCTTCATGCTCATATTCACTGTGGACATTCAGCCAAGTACGTTTAATGCTCTTTCATCACTTTACTTTTTCCTACTTACATTGATATTTCTACAAATACGTTGATATGATAAGTAGAAATTAGTCGGATCAACCGGAACGGCTAAAGTTTCGTCATTACTTTACTTTTTCCTGTTTACGTTAATACTTCGTGAAATACGTAGACATGGATATGAAAGGTAGAAATACCTTCTCTATTGTTTGATATAGAGTATGGAAGTAATCTCCAAATTCTCTCTTCTTCTCTGGGTCGTAAAACCCACAACGACCACATCTCGCTAGAATCACTCGCAGTTGTGTAGTGGTAGCCCAACCCCCTTTCCCCCAACCTTTCTCTTCCTCAATCTCTTCCTATATGATGATTACCATCAATAGTTGAGACATCTGGGTGAGATTAAAAGAAAGGTTATGTTCATTGATTTGTGAGCTCCCGCTACCGACTTTTATTAGCCGGTAGGGCTGGGGCTGGGTCGATTTCACATAAAGGTTTCCATGAAGAAGTTATGTTGAATTGTTCCAGATTTTTCTAAGAGAAATGGTCTCAAATGTTAAAAATCACTGGTTAGTTGTTCTCCAAAGCTTTATTTGGGAAAGAGGTTCTTCAGCGATCTGAAGGATTTGAGACCGCCGTTTCTTATTTCTCCCTTGTGGAAAGAGATCTGGAGTATTTGTGATCGCCGGCTTGATCCTCTCCAGGACTTGGATGAAAGTAATCGCCAAGCATGGTTTTCTAAAGACGTGAAAGAAATTTGGATTTCTTGTGATCGCCAGGCATGGTTTTCTAAAGAGGTATGGTTCTTCAACAGAAGTGGAAAGTGATCTGGGTTATTCGTGACCGCCGGCTTAATTTCCTCCAGGACTTGGAAGTTAGAGATTGCCGGTGGGATTTCCAGAGTTTATTTGGTTTTTCAAGTTTCTTCAAGATAGTGAAAGATTTGAGACCGCCGGCTTAATTTCCTCCAGGACTTGGATGTTAGAGATTGCTGGTGGGATCTCCAGAGTTTTTCGAGAAGAGTTTTTGGTAATCTAGAGTATTGAAGACTGTTAACTGGTTCTCTTCAAAGAAGCTTTTCTGACAGGTTGTTTGGGACATTTGTGATCATCATCTTAGAAACTCAGTTTAATTTTTTGGGCATTCTGGAGAAATTGAGATCACAATTTGAGTGCTCATCTGTTTATCAAGCAATCTAAAGCACATGAAAGTATTCATGAGGTTTTCTTTTCTATTATTCAACAAAGAAGCGGTCAGAAAAGCTGAGTTCGACAATATTCTATCTCAAGAGACCAATGTTTTTCAACATCCATTTTTTCATCCGCAAAAAGAGCGGTTTGAATTATATTGACACCTTCATTTATTAAAATTCATAACAGAGTTCAGAAACATCATTTATGGATTATCATGATCTGATTCCTCTACAAAACATCTCGAATATTGAAGATCGCCATTTCACATCGGAATTATTTCATAACAAAGCAGTCACAAATGGCCAAAGTTAATATCTTCTTAAAGAAGTTTTGACAACCACAAGATCGCCATTCTTAAATTATCGATTGAACTTCAAAAATGGGCAAGATAAGCATCAACAAGTTGTTTCAGATACCTGATGAATCTTTACTTTTTCATATACCTACTCAACATATCTTTTGCACACGGAAACAGGTGTTCATTCATTATCTTCAGGTACTCATGTAACATATGTTTCTTTTATACCTGCTCTGACCATTCTTTCGCAAAAATAGGCAGGTGCTTGCATTTCCTCTTCAGGTACTCGCATAAAAGCAAGTGTTTTTAAGTTTTCTTAAAGATAAGAGAGCAAGCACGCCCGACGCTAGTGAGTTCGAACAGGTATTTACATTTTTTCTATCACACATGCTTTAATACGACAGGAAAGGTGGATCGCGATTCTCGTGGGTAAGTTTTAATTTTTTCGAAGTTTTTTCAAAACTTAAAAAAATGCGGGGATTATGTTTTACCCAGAAATCGGCGATCCCCTCGAGTTAGCTGTCCGTGCCTTGGCGGTATCCTATCGCCCGGGTGGTCTTGTTTTCGTGCCTCGTAGGGGTCGAGCTTCGTGCAACCTAGCCTAAAGGTCGCGCCCCGCGTGACTCCTCCCCCGGGAGGTCGTCGCCACCCTTCTTTTTGGGCGTCCTTGTCCACGCCCCGGAGGTCGCCCGTTGGCGACCTCCCCCGAGGGGAGATCGCCCAGCCTTGGGCGATCTCAGCCCGGAGGTCGCCCCTTGGCGACCTCCCCCGAGGGGAGATCGCCCAGCCTTGGGCGATCTCAGCCCGGAGGTCGCCCCGTGGCAACCTCCCCCGAGGGGAGATCGCCCAGCCTTGGGCGATCTCAGCCCGGAGGTCGCCCGTTGGCGACCTCCCACGAGGGGAGATCGCCCAGCCTTGGGCGATCTCAGCCCGGAGGTCGCCCCTTGGCGACCTCCCCCGAGGGGAGATCGCCCAGCCTTGGGCGATCTTAGCCCGGAGGTCGCCCGTTGGCGACCTCCCCCGAGGGGAGATCGCCCAGCCTTGGGCGATCTCAGCCCGGAGGTCGCCCGTTGGCGACCTCGCCCGAGGGGAGATCGCCCAGCCTTGGGCGATCTCAGCCCGGAGGTCGCCCGTTGGCGACCTCCCCCGAGGTGAGATCGCCCAGGCTTGGGCGATCTCAGCCCGGAGGTCGCCCTTTGGCGACCTCCCCCGAGGGGAGATAGCCCAGCCTTGGGCGATCTCAGCCCGGAGGTTGCCCCTTGGCGACCTCCCCCGAGGGGAGATCGCCCAGCCTTGGGTGATCTCAGCCCAGAGGTCGCCCCTTGGTGACCTCCCCCGAGGGGAGATCGCCCAGCCTTGGGTGATATCAGCCCGGAGGTCGCCCGTTGGCGACCTCCCCCGAGGGGAGATCGCCCAGCCTTGGGCGATCTCAGCCCGGAGGTCGTCCGTTGGAGACCTCACCCGAGGGGAGATCGCCCAGCCTTGGGCGATCTCAGCCCGGAGGTCGCCCATTAGCGACCTCCCCCGAGGGGAGATCGCCCAGCCTTGGGCGATCTCAGCCCGGAGGTCGCCCCTTGGCGACCTCCCCCGAGGGGAGATCGCCCAGCCTTGGGCGATCTCAGCACGGAGGTCGCCCGTTGGCGACCTCCCCTGAGGGGAGATCGCCCAGCCTTGGGCGATCTCAGCCCGGAGGTCGCCCCTTGGCAACCTCCCCCGAGGTGAGATCGCCCAGCCTTGGGCAATCTCAGCCTGGAGGTCGCCCCTTGGCGACCTCCCCCGAGGGGAGATCACCCATCCTTGGGCGATCTCAGCCCGGAGGTCGCCCCTTGGCGACCTCCCCCGTGGGAAGATCGTAAAGAGAGGAGATCGCCTCTTGGGCAATCTCGCCTTGTGAGGTCACCCTTAGGCTGATTATGTTGTGCTGTTTAGGTGATGCAGGTCCAGATGATCTCAGTGGTCTCAGATGACGATCTCAGCAGGTCCAGGCGATCTCAGCAGGTCCAGGCGATCTCAGCAGGTCCAGACGATCTCAGCAGGTCCAGACGATCTCAGAAGGTCCAGACGATCTCAGCAGGTCCAGACGATCTCAGTAGGTCCAGACGATCTCAGCGGTCTCAGTAGCGGTCTCAGGCGATCTCAGCAGTTCCGGGCAGCCCGTTACCTTCCAGATCTGCCCGTTCGGGCAGGCCCCTGCGTCTATAAATAGAGGGGTAGGGGTACCAGTTGAGGGACTTTTGGAGAGCTTCCAGTTCCAGCCAGTGGTTAGAGCGGTCTCAGTTTTGAGTGACCGCCGAGACCACCGATCACTCTTTCCGGAGACCTCTTCGTCCCCCTCCAGGCCCTTTTTTCTTCAAGTCTTATGTTGTTTCTTTCATACTTTTCTATTGTAACCTCAGCTGTAACTCAAGCTTTATATCAATAAAATAGCCTCTCCTTCAGCTCAAAGTAACCAGCCACCCAACAGTCTCACCCCCATCCCTCAGTTTCAGCGATCGTGGAGTTGGTACATTTTTTGGTGCCAACACTCAAACAAAGAGATGTGGAACATAGGCTCCAACAATCTCCCCTTTTTGATAATAACAAATACATGTATAAGAAATTAGTTAGATTAAGACATTTTTTGTTTATAGATAAGTACGGTAATAAGATGTGCATGATTAACAGGTTAAGAGCGTGATAGATTTAAAAGCGTTAATGCATACTCTTTCTATATGAAGTCCTCCCCCTACATATGTGTTCTTTTATAATTTTCTCTCCCTAAATATCTATTTTACTAGATTTCACCATTTATTCTCCCAATTTATTATTAGCAAAAGTGGGTAGGGGTGAGTGTTTATCTACTAAGATTGATTAGGAACCATTTATTGAAGGATTGTCATGATCGAGCATAGGATAGTGTATGCATCTCCTATATGATTACTCCCCCTATAAAGATACCTTTTTTGAGTTTGATATTATTATAATGCACTCTCCCTAAATATTAGATTTATGCAATTTATTCTCCCCTTTTGGTAGTACAAAAGAGGGTTTAGGTGAGAGTATGCAATAAGGATTAATATGATCTATGTAGAGAAGAAAAATATGATGCAATCAAAAGCTTATTAAATACTACTTGTATAAACATGATGGAACATAAAGTAGTAAGCAACATAGCTGAAATGATAAAGTAAGCATTCTTATTTTAAGATACCACTTGTTGAAAAAAAATAGTCATGAAAGATCATAAGTAGTAAACTTGGCGGAAGAATATAATAAGCACTCTTAAACATAAACATCATTTTAGAAGGTAAAATCATATAAACGATAATCAGTTTTAAATTTGAAAAGTTGATGTTTGAGAAAATTGAAGAGATGCTACTCCATTAAGATAAAATTCCAAGCATGATTTTATAATATCAAGAAAATATACAAAAACTACAATGTAATAAAATTTGCATTTCAAGTAAACATAAACATTATAGCGGTTATGCTTTGTTATCTAGTGCATTTACTTAAATTTGTAGATAATAGTGTGGATGAGCATTAGGATCCAATTCTCATGAGTAGAAGTTTTATGAAAGATAATGATGTGTACGAAATAGTGTTTTCATAAAGCATACAAATGAATCAATCAAAAACACATGACATATATAATGAAATAACACAACATTAAAATACACAAATAATATTACTTCCACAATATTTCAATGCACATAAATAAAGAGTACAACTACCAAGATGCTCTGCATACACAATGCTTATTAAGACTTATGAGGGTGCAAAGTAGTGCTTGGGGATCACTTTTATACTTTTTAGCTTTATTTTCATTTTTTGATCTGGTGTACTAAGAGAAGTGGTGTATAAATTGTTTGCTATAAGACACTTTACAATTCTTAACCAATGTGCTCAACCTCACAATGCTCATTAAGACTTATAAGGAGGGTGAGTAGTGCTTGGTGGTGTTTTCCTTGTCATTTATTATTTGCTTTTTAGTTTAGTAACTAAGGACTCCGAATTCACTTGTTTTCCAAGCATATCATTTTAAAACACATTTCTCTAAAGAATGAGTGCATGAAAGACAAAAAATTGTAATAACCAATTCAACGTTGTGTAGATAATCTATTTATGCATTATAATTATTTATGCCACTACACAATCATGCAAGTATAAGATTGTAAATACATGTAGATTATCAAAAATAAGTGAGCGAATAAATCATTATCAAACATAATACATTACTCATACTTAGAGGCATGCTAAGGATTTCTACACATGTTTATCTACAATCAATTTCAGTGCACATAACAAGATAATTTTCATGGCATGATAAATACAAAATAATATTTTTTAAGAAACTTGAAAGTTAAATTAAACATGGTATTTAATCTTTAATTGATATATTTTATAATCCTTGACAATGACAATGAATAACAATTAAATTTTTTAAAAAAATTTTGAATTTTTCTATAAGTACAATACAATAAACACACATAAAGAGAAAAACATATTTTTTTCTTTAAAAAAATAAAAAAAATTGGAGCAAAGGGGCTAACACCAGGCGTTAACTTCTTAACGCCAAAACAGAACTGCAAATTTTGATTTTTTTTGAAAAATATTTTTCTTAATTCAGTTGTATTATAAAGAGCCCTTCTTACTGTTGAAATTTCAGACTTTTTAGAGATGATTTGAAGGCTCTTTTGAGCATGTTTTTGATGATTTTTCAAATACTTGTGTTTTATAAAATCATTAAAGCTCAAAATAATAAAATATGCAAACACAAGATGCAAAGATAGAACAAAAATAATATGTATGATTTAAGTATAAAGTGTGTGATGATGTTCATGCAATGAATATAATATAAGCATATCTAAGATCAAGATACCTTAACTACATAACTACATTATAGACCCGCACTAAGTGATGGATGGGCATGAGGAGATACACACATGTCGTAGGATGGGGTGTTAATCCCATATGCATACAAAGGACGACGCTCAACCTAGCACTCTTTCCCTCAGTGCCTCGCAAGGCCCAACTGGAACCCTCCCTAGTTAAGGACAAGACATGACTTAGAGGTTAGGTCTCTAAAGCACACAATCCTACACCCTCGTTATTGTGAGACATATGTCATAGGTTAATGATTATGGACATACTACGCGTTTTAGCTAAAGAATGGATTCATAAAATATGAGTTTGTTTTATTTTAGATTATATAGTAGATTTTAAAGCCTCGGTAATCATGAATTTTAAAGTTCAAATTTCTCTACCTTTAATTTAGCATGTCATTATAATGATACACCCTACATAAATAATAAATTGAGCATATACCAAAAGGTGTAGCTAGGATAATAAATTTGGATGTAATATTATGCTAAATATTCTAAATATATATAATTGGTTTGCATGTAATCAATCATTGAGTTTTGAATTTTCATAGACCTGGAATGAAGTGACAATTCTATTTGATATCATCTTGTTGATATCAAGTTTATACTTAGGTCTAAATATAATGAGATACATGCAAACAATAGAGATGCACATCACACACACAAAATAAGATATGAAACTCTAATACCAATAGCCATCATATATTTCATAATTCCTAAGATTGATAAAAATAGTTGATTTAAGATAATTCTTGATAGATCATGAATTATGATATATGATAATACTGAATTTTATATATGATATCAATAGATCATGGTGGAGTGTGTGAAACCATATTCATCATTTTTGTAGTTTTTTAAATTCCGATTTTTCTAAATCATGATTTTCCATTAAAGGGGCTATTATATGCAGCAAAGAAAAATAGACAAATATGCAATAAGTTGTGCAATTAATATTTTAGCCTAAGACCCCTAAAAGCCCATTTAAATCCAATTTTGAAAGTAATTTCATTTGTCTTGATATTATCATTTAACAAATTTAACATTCAATTTATAATGATAATATAAGACATTTATAGGCAATGGATTTAAAAAGGATAAAACATATAAAAAGAAAAGATATATCACTTGAAAACTTTATGACTATATATTTAATTTAATTCAATTTGATTTGATAAACATTAGGCTTAAAATGTGAAAGTCATATTGCATAATATATCTAAGTGACCATAGCGAGTTGGCTCGAAAATAAGAAAACAAATAAATAAAAAGACATTAAGCATATCATGAAGTAGAGTATTATATATTTCATTTTCATTTATTTCTACTTCATGCATTTGATTGGATACCAATCAATGAGAGATTTAGGTATCCAAAGGGGTCCAAGTGGGATGGTTCCTTTGGGTACCCAAATACATCATGTTGGCTTTTAGGGAGATAGTGATGAATGGGCCCTTACAAGTGGAGTTAGTGTTTCATTTTTAATTTTAGGCCTCCATTCATACTTTGGTTGATTGTCTTTCAAATTCATATTATGATTATACGACATTTTTTGTGGTGATAGTTGGTTGAAAAACAATTCATTTGAGAATTATGTTTATATATATTGTTTTTAAGACGAAGGCGACGTAGACGTTTGCATTCTTGAAGCATTCGTCCTTCGTATAAAATATACGTTGTAGACCTTCTCCTTCAAAATCTTCTTTAGATCTTCATGTTAGCCCAAGGGAGATCTCTCAATTGTTGTAGACGAGCCTCTCTCAAAAGAATCAGAATTCTGGCTTTAAAGGCAATGGAATGCATGTTGTAGAATGAGAGGGGTTACACTTTAAATTGGCACGGGAGATAACACCTGGCGTTAAGAGTTAACGCTAGCGTTAACGGCTCGTGCACATCGTGGATGAGATCGTGCAACCGTCGAGATCGTGGAATCAACGCGAGTGTTAGCTCCAACGCTGGCGTTGTCTCTTTGTACTCGACGATACTTCTTCTTGACGGCATTCCCTTCTCGACGACATCCCTTATCGACGATAAGTTAATGCGGGGTGTTAACTCTAACGCGGGGGTGTTAGCTCTCTTTCCATAGAATCGTCTTTATTCAGCATACTACTCATAGGTATGTGTAGTTATAGTTCCTGTACAATCTGCACACTATAAACACACAAAATACAGGATCAAATACAACACGGTATTTGTTATTCTCAAACAAAGAGATGCGGAACATAGGCTCCAACAACATCTACATGGTTGGATCCATACAAAGAATACTTTGTATCATGTTGGATTAATATGTATTTGCATTTTGGAAACATTGGCACAAACCGTGTTGAAGGGGGTCATAGTGGGCTAAAAACATACAGAGCTTAAAAAAATGTTTGGACAGAGTCAAATTCAAGTTAGCAGTGCTTATAAAAGTTTGTTGTACTCCGAGTTACTTGGTAATGTCTCCATAGCGGCCTTGGAGATCATTAAGAAAGAAGATCTCTCTTTAAAAGATGCGTGCGTGGATAAAAATATGTGTAGACATAAGGTGCGGTATACACTTAGTCTTTCGTGTGGACATGAACTTGTTCCATACATAAAGCAATGTTCTCTTTATCCAGTAGGACTAATTCATAAGCATTGGAGAGTGTTATGTTTAAATGAGGCGGAGGATAAGAATGCATCTACAACGTGTTAGAATTTTAGAAGGACCTAAGGCGCTATTTGGGAATTAAAAATTAACCTAAGTTTAATTCCAATGAAATACTAACGAAAAATTTAGGATCGTCAAGAACAAAAATAATTAACCTCTGGTGGAGTATAATCGAAATTTTAGAAATTAATAATCACTAATTAATTTTAAGAACACAAAATAAAGTGACACGAATAATAGTACGCTCAATTAAAAATAAAGTGCGAAATATTTATCGCATACCATTCTTTGATTCAGTTTCATGTCGCATGATCGCCGCCATTACTAAAAGCGATCCGATGTTTCTCCGAATGAAGTTTGCGGCAACAGACAAAGCTGATAACATATAACTCAATCCCTACAAGTCTTTGATTTCTCTAGATAAACTCAAATAAGAGAATGAAAATTAGCGCATGCATGCAATTTAAAACAAATACATGGAGAAATTACCATATGATGGTGTATGTCTAAAATTAATTGAGATTTGTCACAACATCAATTTGCATGTATATAACTTAATCAGAAGAAAAAAACTGAAATTAATTAAATGGGTGAATGAGTTGTTTTAGATCCAATATAAAAGGTGTTGAAATTGTAGGTACGTAATGATCTAAATAAAACGGGATCCGATAAATGAAATTGTATCTCTCTAAATATGCGAATAGATCTAAACATTTATTCTCAAAAACAAGATCTATCGTATATATATATATTAACATAAAATTATGAAATCATGTACCTTTTATGCGATCTAAAGTAGTCGAATAAATCTGGGATCCTTATGAATCGAATATATGAAAACAAAGGAAAAAACTGAAGGCGAAAGCTCGAGGTGGCTGACGGCTTCTTCTTGCTCAAGAAAACCAAATAAATCACCCTTGTAGCTTTTCTTGATATTGTCGATCCTTACTTTTCGGTGGGAGGAGAGAAATTTGCTTTTCAAGGTTTTCACCTTGTTCATCGATGAAAGATTTCAGTTTTGGAATGACCAAAAATTGGCTTTAATAGGATGAGCCCAAAATAGGAGTTACCAAATGAAACATTTAATTCCATTAAACTCCTATATTAAAATTAATTAATATATGAAACCCATTAAAATTAATTGGATTTCAAATCATTCCAAAATATGGTGTCAAGGCGAGACCAAGTTCGCGTAATGAAGTTACGAGACGATCTAGCCCACCTATCATGGGTTCGAACGTTCGCGCGACTAAACTAACTCACATTCACGGAAGTCCGGACGGCCTTAAATATTTGCGTACGATATATCGGGACGTCTCGATTTAAATAAGTTCACATTAATTATTAGAATATGAAATATTCAAACAGTCTCCCACTTGAACTTATTTCTATCGTAACTAATAATGCTTCCGAAAAATCTTCACTAGTCTTAAGGGTACCTTTAGTGAACGCAACATTAAGAGCACACTCCACGCGTCAATCCGGTCTAACCAAAACCTTCACTCTGAATCATGGTGGAAACCACATCATTGAGCGACAGGGGACCTTCTATGGTCATAGTAGCTTACGGACTTAGTCGACATTGACACAATGTGGTTATTATGAGTTGGAACAACATACTTAAGTTGTGATCACATTGTTGTCCTACTCGGTGGTCAATGATTTCTCTAATGAATGCACTAAACCGTGCTAGCGAGAAACCCTTAAGGTGTTCAAAGAACGCATATGTCTCAACCTTAATTATTATCACATGATACACTGAATGTGTTGTAGAGACATATTACAGGCTTTATTAATCAAATGAAATTGCCCTAAGCCTTATGCTTGAAACCAACACTAATTTCAGGTATATTAACTGAAGTATGATTAATCATATAAAAATGTGTACATATCTTAACTTAATGATATTACCCATAGAAATTACTGAATGTTTGCAAACAAACTTTATTCATCATGTAGATGAAATTTAAATTATAAAGTGCTTTTCTGAATTGACGGGTGAATTAAATGAAGTGAAGCTTAATAGCCTCCCACTAATCAATTATATCAAATGACTATATAAGCCCCATACTGCAAGCATGCTTATTGAATACATTGGGTGCAGAGTCCTTTAGTAAGTGGATCAGTTATCATCTCATTCATCCCAATATGCTCCACTGTAACGTCACCTTTCTTAATTAACTCTTTAACGGTCAAGAGCTTTATTTCCATATGCTTAGAACCCGTGATACTTTTATTGCTCTTGGAGAACATTACTGCAGAAGTGTTATCACAGTACATCTGAATGGGTCTGGCAATAGAGTTAACGACCTTTAATTCATTAATGAAATTCTTAAGCCACACTACATGGGTCGAAGCTCCAAAAAGAGCTACAAATTCAGCATGCATAGTGGAAGAAGTGATAAGTGTCTGTTTGACACTTTTCCAAGATATGACGCCTCCAGCTAAATTAAAAATATAACCAGATGTAGACTTTCTATCATCCTCACACCCAGCAAAATCAGAGTCCGAATACCCTAATAACTCCAACTTTGGTTCTCTATGGTAGATCAACTTAAAATCTTTTGTTCTTTTAAGATACCTTAACACCTTCTTTGCAGTCACCCAATGTTCAAGACCCGGGTTTAACTGATATCTGCCTAGAAGTCCAACTGCAAAGGCAATGTCCGGTCTGGTATAGACCTGGGCATATATTAAGATGCCTACAACACTAGCATAAGGTATATCCATCATAGACTCTCTCTCAATATCATTCCTTGGGCATTGTGATAAGCTTAACTTATCACCCTTAAGCACAGGCACTTCACCAGCTTTACATTCGAGCATGTTAAATCTCTCAAGCACACGCTCAATATAAGCTCTTTGAGAGAGTCCTAATGAATGACGAGATCTATCCCTAATGATCTCGATGCCCAGAACAAAAGAAGCTTCACCAAGATCTTTCATGTCAAAGTGTTTGGACAACAACTGTTTAGATTCATGCAGAAGTCCTAAATCACTACTTGCAAGCAAAATGTCATCAACATAAAGAATTAAGAAGATGAATTTTCTCCCACTGATCTTGAGATATATGCAACGATCTACCTTATTTTCAACAAACCAAACGAAGTAATGACTTCATCGAACTTTAGATACCACTGCCTAGAGGCTTGCTTTAAACCATATATGGATTTATTGAGCTTACATACAAGTTGATCAGAATGATCAGACTTGAATCCCTCTGGTTGTATTATATAGACCACTTCCTCAAGATCGTCATTCAAGAATGCGGTCTTAACATCCATCTAGTGTAACTCCAAATCATAATGAGCTACAAACGCCATTATTACTCAAAATGAGTCTTTAGTGGAAACAGGTGAAAAAGTTTCATTGTAATCGATCCCTTTTCTTTGTGTAAATCCCTTGGCTACCAGTCTGCCTTAAACCGCTCGACCTTTCCTTTAGAGTCCTTCTTGGTCTTAAACACCCATTTAGAACTGATGGATTTGCAACCTTTGGGTAACTCAACTAACTTCCAAACTTTATTCAGCCTCATAGACTCCATCTCATCTTTCATTGCATCCCACCACAAATCACTTTGAGGTCCAGAAATAGCTTCATTAATTATCACTGGATCAACTACATGACCGATGTCATAATCGCTCTCAACCAAGTAAACGTCATAGTCTGGGGAAATTGCAGGTCTTCGCTCCCTAGTAGATCTTCTAATAGGTGGATGAACCTCCTGAATCTGCGGAGGAATCTGAACTGGAATCGGTGGTAAGAATGGTTCCAATTCCACTGCAGGCTCTATCCAAGGTTCAAAAACCAATGGATCTTCTAATAAGGGTATTGAAAAATCAACAGGCATAATTTCCCCGACCTCATCAATTGTGAGAGAGCAACTTGATCCCTCAGCAACATTTAATTCTAAAATTTTAGTTGTTTGTGATTCTACAATTCTGGGTCCTCCTGAAGGGGAATAAAACATAAATCCCTTGGAGTGATCTGGGTAGCCAATGAAATAACAACGATAATATCTATGGGCAATATTACTCTCTGATGGATTATTTAAGCGAACTTCCGCAGGACAACCCCAAACACATAAATGATTAAGGCTGGGTCGCCTACCAGACCACAATTCAAAAGGAATTTTGGGTACCGATTTAGATGGAACTCGATTTAGGATGTATACTGCTGTCTTAAGAGCTTCTCCCCACAGAAATTCAGGAAGATTGGTCCTACTCATCATACTCCTCATCATTTCCTTAAGAGTGCGATTACGCCTCTCGGCCACACCATTTTGTTCAGGACTACCCAGCATGGAGTATGGGGCTACAATGCCACAACTCTCCAAGTATCTAGCAAACTGACATTTATATTGCCCGGAGGCATCGTGTCTGCCAAAATACTCGCCTCCTCTGTCATACCTAACAACCTTAATGACTTTCCCTAATTGTTTCTCAGCTTCAGTTTTAAAAATCTTAAACTTTTCAAGAGATTCAGATTTTTTCTTAATTAGAAACAAATATCCAAATCGGGAATAGTCATCAATGAATGTAATGAAGTGGGTGTTCTTACAAAGTGTAGTGGAGTAAGGACCGTTAATATCCGTATGAATGACCTCTAATAAATCTGAACTACGAGTTGAGCCTTTCTTTTTAATCTTGGTCATTTTGCCCCTACAACAGTCAACGCATATCTCTAGGTCACTGAACTCAAGAGTATGAAGAATATTTTCCTTAATTAGTCTCTCTACTCTTTCCCTAGATATATGACCTAATCTTTTATGCCATAACATGAATGACTGTTCCTTAATAAGAGGTCTTTTAGTAGCAATATTTTCTACATTATTTGAGGTAGCATAATAATTAATAGGAGAAAGACATATTCTATATAAACCATTAGATAAAGAGCATTGACCAATAATACGTGATTCATAAAATAACTCAATTAAACCACCAGAAATATTAAAGTCATAATTTAGTCTATCCAATGCAGAAACTGAAATCAAATTCCTTCTACATGAAGGAATATAAAATACGTCTTTCAAAAAAAGTTCATAACTAGAATCAAGAACTAAACAAATGTCCCCGATGAACTCCACCTCCACCTCAGCATTATTGTCTACTGTGAGTCTACACTCACCCGTTCTTGGCCTCCTCCTTTTGATGAACTCCTATAGATTGTAAGCAACATGATTAGTTGCTCCACTATCAAGCCACCATGAACTAGATGGTGCTTCAATCAAATTGGATTCACAAAGGACAAGAGCTAAAGGGTTACCTTTAGGTGTGAAACCACGTTTTTCCATCCAAGATTTAAACTTTAGACACTCATTCTTCACATGCCCCTTCTTTTTGCAAAAGAAGTAGCTGAGAGGTTTCTTCACACTAGGATCCTTGACTCCAGAGGATTGTCCATCCTGAACTTTGAAAGGAGCTTTGGACTTCTTCTTCTTCTTGAAGGAAGGCTTGGTCACTAGCAATGCAGTGTGATTCTTTTCTTTCTTAAGATTTTCCTCCTCAGCAACGCAGAGAGAAATCAGATCATTAATTTTCCAAGCTTCATCTTGAGAGTTGTATGTTGTCTTCAAAATGCTAAATTTAGCTGGTAGTGTATTAAGTGCCAGATGCACAATACACGCCTCAGGCAGTGCAATTTCCAGCTCTTACAGTTTGGTATGATAGTAAACCATCTTAAGAATATAGTCATGAATGTCGCCGCCTCCTAAGTACCTCATGGTGAAAAAGTCCTGAATCAGCGTCCCAATCTCAGCATTTGAAGACACTTTATATCTCTGGCCGACAGCAACCAGAAAATCTTTAGCTATACCCGTCTCAGGAAGACCACTTAAGAGGTGATCTGGTATAGATCTCTTCATAGTCAATAAGCAGATCTTATTAGACTTATGCTAGGCAGCATAATGATCCTTCTCAACTTGAGTGTTGGTCGCTGTGAGTTCTGCAGGCTTATCAGAGTTCATTGACATCTCAATGTATGTCATCTAGAGAGCAAACATAATGTTGGACTTCCACTTCTTGAAGTTCGACCCAGTTAGCTTTTCTATGGTTGTCATATTGTTATGAACAGTAAAGGTGGCTGAAAAGATAAAACAAAATTGATTTAGCCAAAAGGACAATAGTGGCTAAAAACCCCTAAATAGCGCACTTAGTAGAGAATTCAGGCACGTCAACGCGCAACACCTTTGGGCAGACTACGCGCCACGTAATTAGTAATTCTCAACACAAGAACGAGCAACAGTTATGCTTGAGCTTTCGTAGATCTATCACCTTTGGGTGAATAGATAACTAGAGCCCCGCATTACCGTCCTAATGTCCGTGTGTATCTCTCTGAACCTATTGTGCAAACACCACCTTTGGGTGAATGATTGCGCACTAGTCTCAGAGAAATCCCTAAAATATGTGAAACTGTAATCCCACAAGAAGACTCGAAACAACCACTTTGGCGGCTACAGATCTTATCAACTTATGAGACTCTCTCACACCGGGATATCTGAATATTGTCCTAATGAAGTATTGTGTTCCTTTTATGAACTTGAGGGCACTAAAGTGTTCAAGGACTCACAATCGTCTATGATTGTTCTCTTAATACACTTATGAACTAATCCCTTCAATTATTGTTTTTCTCAAAATTATGGATGAGTTTTAATTTTAGTGTTCTTTAGTGATTAATTAAATTTTAATTATATTCCAATTATTTATTAATGAGATTAAATTAAATTGTTCAAGTTCGCTCTGATACCAACTGTTAGAATTTAAGAAGGACCTAAGGCGCTATTTGGGAATTAAAAATTAACCTAGGTTTAATTCCAATGAAATACCAACGCAAAATTTAGGATCGTCAAGAACAAAAATAATTAACCTCTGGTGGAGTATATTCGAAATTTTAGAAATTAATAATCACCAATTAATTTTAAGAACATAAAATAAAGTGACACGAATAATAGTATGCGCAATTAAAAATAAAGTGTGGAATATTTATCGCATACCATTCTTTGATTCAGTTTCATGTCGCATGATCGCCGTCATTCCTAAAAGCGATCCGGTATTTCTCCGAATGAAGTTTGCGACAACGGACGAAGCCGATAACATACAACTTAATCACTACAAGTCTTTGATTTCTCTAGATAAACTCAAATAGGAGAATGAAAATTAGCGCATGCATGCAATTTACAACAAACATATGGAGAAATTACCATATGATGGTGTATGCCTAAAATTATTTGAGATTTGTCACCACATCAATTTGCATGTATATAACTTAATCAGAAAAAAAACTGAAATTAATTAAACTGGTGAATGAGTTGTTTTAGATCCAATATAAAAGGTGTTGAAATTGTAGGTACATAATGATCTACATAAAACAGGATCCGATAAATGAAATTGTATCTCTCTAAATATGCGGATAGATCTAAACATTTATTCTCAAAAATAAGATCTATCATATATATATATATATATATTAATGTAAATCGATAACATAAAATTATGAAATCATGTACCTTTTATGTGATCTAAAGTAGTCGAATAAATCCGGGATCCTTATGAATCGAATAAATGAAAACAAAGGAAAACAAAACTGAAGGCGAAAGCTCGAGGTGGCCGACGGCTTCATCTTGCTCAAGAAAATCAAATAAATCACCCATGTAGCTTTTCCTTATATTGCCGATCCTTGTTTTTAGTGGGAGGAGAGAAATTTGCTTTTCAAGGTTTTCACCTTGTTCACCGATGAAAGATTTCAGTTTTGGAATGACCAAAAATTGGCTTTAATAGGATGAGCCTAAAATAGGAGTTACCAAAAGAAACATTTAATTACATTAAACTCGTATATTAAAATTAATTAATATATGAAACCCATTAAAAATTAATTGGATTTCAAATCATTCCAAAATATGGTGTCAAGGCGAGACCAAGTTCGCGTAATGAAGTTACGAGACGATCTAGCCCACCTATCACGGGTTTCGAACATTCGCGTGACTAAACTAACTCACATTCATGGAAGTCCGAACGGCCTTAAATATTTGCGTACGATATATTGGGACGTCTCGATATAAATAAGTTCGCATTAATTATTAGAATATGAAATATTCTAACACAACGGAAACACATGAGCCTAATGATTTAGAAAGTGAACTAGATGGGTTATTGAAAAGGTATAAGAGCATTAGTGATTTACAGCGGAAAGAAATGAAAAACAAATTACGTGAGATTGTTAACCATCCCATCACTCAAACTTTGGAACCCAAAATGTCGGCAAAACTTAAGGGTCAGCCAAAAGGGAGTTGGAAAAAATTTACGGATGACTACAAATCCACAAAGAGGGATCCTTCTCACTTTGAGCATGTCTTAATGCTTGAGCAAAAAAATAAAAAATACCAATTTGAAAAAGGTGGCAAGAAAAGTGTGGACAAGTAGAAGAGGCAACTTTGTAGAAAAGGTTACGAATCAAATGTCGCTTAATATCTCCTCCCATATCATAGAGGACATTGATGTGATGGGCGATGGACATTGTGGTTATATGGTCCTTAGTGCTGCAATTTACATGAACGATAATTGGATTCAAGTCCGAAATGATCTTACACAGGAGATACATCAACATGAGGTTTTGTATACTCAGATCTTTGGAATGGCTAGAAGGGTTAAATTGTTGAACTCACTAGATTGCTAAGTTGTCCCGACATCGATAGAGAAGTGGTTGTCGATGCCTGACATGGTGTTGGTAATTGCATCTTGCTACAACGTTCAACTTGTGCATGTCTCATACGAGCAATCATTTACTTTCCTACCGCTACATACAGCTCCTCCTGACACTCGAAAACTTGTTTGCATGAGTTTTATAAATGGAAATTATTACATAAAATTGCAATTGGATGAAGAATGTCAACTACCGCGGGTATTCCCTATTTGGGCAACCTATCATACATAGGTGATAAAACAATGAGACATACCATTCATAACGCGCCTATAAGATTAACATGATATGCATGCTTACTTTTTTTAAAAATTGCTTTGCTACAAAATTTGTTGCAACATAATTATAAATTATTCTACAGGTACAGATAGATGAAAATTTTATGACAGTTGGAGTTACATGAGAAATACTACAAGTGTGTGCAATATGATTTGTTCTTTAACAAAATTTATTTATTAATCTGTTTGTTTGAGATTCTTTAAAAATTAATATTTACTATAATGTTTTACTTTTATTGTGCAGGAGATTCATTTTGTGGGTGAGACAAAGGAGTTTACAATTTAGTTATGATTCATTACTAGTCCTTATTATATTCCCATTTTCAGTATTTGTATAAGAACAATGGACTGCTTATTTTTATTTTAATGGTTATTTTTTTATTTAATGAACTGTTTATTTTGGGCTGCCAATAGCGGTAGTGACAATGGGGGTGCAAATAGCATTTTGTCGGGCTGCTATTATCTTCGGGTTGCCAATAGCCAAACACGGGCTACTTATATAAATTCTCAAAAAAAATTAATAAATATTTTAAAATTTGGCCTACAAATATCTTAATTAGGTCGGCAAATATCAACACTCTTAATTTGTGAGAAAATTTTCTGTAAGGGCTCGCACATGGCCACCGTGCGAGCATAAATACGCTATTTTACGGTTGGGGCCCACGCATCTCTCCCAAAAATTCGCAAATCCCCCCCCCCCCCCTCCGGCGAAAGGCGAAACCCCTCCCGATCTCTTCTCAAACCCCTCCTAATCTTCTCAATCCCTTCCCGATCTTGGACAAAGCCATCCCGATCGTCTCTTACACGATGTTCACTGCGGATGTTAGGGGCGAAGCTCAGTAGTTACTACAGCCGTTCTTAAACCCTCGTTCCCGCAGGTATGATATTTACTGACCCTCTTCTTCTCGTATTTTAGGCCCTAAATGGTATGTTACTGTTGTCATGGAGTATGTTACTGAAGTTATAGTTGTGGAGTCATGGTTTTGTAGTCATGGAGTATGTTACCACAGCCGTTTGAACGTTATGTTAGTCATTTTACTGATGTATTGTGGTTCTGTAGTCATGGTTGATGTGTTATGTACTCATGAAGTATGAAAGGAGTTTTAGTTCTTAATATTATTAAAGCTCTTGTTTAAGTTTTACTTCAAAATAAATGATATATATAAATATATGTGTGTTGTATGAGAAATAACAACAAACAGCTAGAAGGCACAATAAACACAGCACATAAATACATAAAACAAACAAGTAAACAAGCATCCAGATGACACAAGATATATAGTAGTTCCCCAAAACCTGGGTATATCTACTCTTCTACCCACTGGTAGGAATCCACTGGAGGTTGTTGATAAGGTGCCCTCACACCAAGGGGTTTTTGATAAGGTGTCCACACACCAATGGAGGTTTGATCAGGTGCCCAAATCACCAATAAGCTTTTGATAAGGTGCTTAAAAACCAAGGGAGCTTTTGATCAGGTGCTCTAACCAAGATGCAGGTTTTTGCTAAGGTGGCCTGTCACCGGGAGTTAACTTTTGAAGGGAGTTACAACCCCTTACAAGATGGGAGAAATAAAGAAAACAAAAAGGTTGTGTTGTTCTTCTCTTTGCTGAGAAGACACTTGATGAAGATGTTGAAGAGAGCTCCCCCTGTCTGATTCAGTTTGATGACAGCTTGTGGATGGAGGTCCTTCTCTTGATTGCAATAACACTTCTTCTTCTTCTTGCAGTTTAGATCCTAAGCAATTGATAGTGTTTGGTGTCTCAGGATGAAGATGATCTGCAAGAAAAGAGTTAGGCAAAAACAGAACAAGATAGAATAATATTGTTGTTCTCTGTTTTTGCTGATGTTCTTCTTTTTCTCTTTTTCTTCTTCTTCTCTTTTCTCTGTCCAGCAATATGTAATATGTTCTATTCCTTAATTTGTACAGCAAATATATTATGTATATATAATCCTGCTGTAATGAAGATTTGTTTCCTGCTGTCGTGTAGAAGTGTTGTCCTCTTTCCTGGGCTGATTTGAATCCTTGCTGACGGAAGAGGAAAGAAATAATATTTCTTTTGTTTCTCAGATCCTCGAGCAGAACAATTTCCTTCTTTTGCTTGCTGCAACGGCTACAGCATTTATTGCTTTGCTGCCAACGGCTATAGCATTAAATGCTTCAACAGCTGTAATGTTAAATCAACAATATATATATAGAAATATATAAATAGAAATATTAAATATTGCTTTAATAAACTCTGAGCAAATATATAATATTTTAGACGAGCTGAAAATGTTGTAAAATAATGCTGAAGATAATTCGTCGAGCTGAGCCTCAAGTTCGTCGACCTCATCATTTGATTCGTCGACCTGATCATTTAATTCACTGTTCTGAACATCTGCTGAATATTCGTCGAACGCAGACTGGAGTTCGTCGAACGCAACTTTTCGTCGAACGCAGAGACTGGCTGGATCATCGACCGTTGAATATTGAGCTATTCGTCGAACGCAGACTTGAGTTCGTCGAACGCAGACTTGAGTTCGTCGAACGCAGGATTTCGTCGACCGCTGAGCCGGGGTCTGTTCATCGACCGCTGAACCAATCTGTTCGTCGACCGTCGAGATAGGTGATCTTCGTCGACCGCTGAGATAGCTGAATTTCGTCGAGCGCGGAATGAATACCATTCGTCGAGCGCAGAGCGTCGTTCGTCGAACGCAGGTAGCCATTCGTCGAACGCAGAGAACTTGTGTTATTTTTATTCTTCTCTTATTTTTCAGCCTATTAATTATGTCTATTTTCAACCTTCTTTCTTAATGGTATTTGTTCTAAGTTATAAGATATATTATGATAGAAACTTAGACACTAAAGGTGGATCCTAACTCAAATCAAAACTATGGTTCCAACAAAGTATTTTTAGTCTTACGGTCCTTTTTACATTTGTTTTGTTAGCTTCTATTTACAGTCCTTTTACAGTTGCATTTTATCACAGCCCTTTTAAAGTTCTCTTACAGTCATTTTACTGTTGCGTTGTTGTTTGTGTTGAACTGTTGTTTAACAACTGCAATGTTAATAGGTTGAGAGCTGTGTTGTTTTAGTATTACGGTCCTTCTATAGTTGTATTGTTATTATGTTTTACTGTCCTTTTACAGTTGTGTTTTACCACAGCCCTTTTGAAGTTCTCTTACAGTCATTTTACTGTTGTGTTGTTGTTCTGTTGTAGTGTTGAACTGTTGTTTAACAACTGCATTAACAATAGGCTCAGAGTTGTGTTGTTTTAGTATTACGGTCCTTTTACAACTGTATTGTTATTAGGTTTTACAGTCCTTTTACAGTTGCATTTTACCACAGCCCTTTTAAAATTTTCTTACAGTCATTTTACTGCTGTGTTGTTGTTGTGTTGAACTGTTGTTTAACAACTGCATTGTTAGTAGGTTGAGAGTTGTGTTGTTTTAGTGTTATGGTCCTTTTACAGCTGTATTTTTATTATGCTTTACGGTCCCTTTACAGTTGTATTTTATCACATCCCTCTTAAAGTTCTATTGTAATTCTCTTATTTTACAGTCATTTTACTGCTTTGAATACTACTCTTTGCAGACCTGAGAATGACTGGGAGTCAATATCTGATTTCTCAGTGTGCTGTGTCCACCTTCAAAAGCAATGCCCGACCGTTGTTGGATGTCCTAACAGCCGAGTCAAAGTCTGCACTTGCCGATGCTAAAGTGCTACCTTTTTTTCAAATGCCAAGTCTTCCCCAAAATATTCCGTTATTATATTTTCATGTTCGATGCTACAATAGAGATAAGCAAGCATTCTTATTAGGAAAATATTACCTACAGTTGACCGTGAATGAGGTGGCGATGATATTGGGGCTACCTAACAGAGGCCATGTTCTGAAGTTCGTTAGACTACCATTGTTGGACCTAACTCACAAGAACATAACTGATGAACTATAACGGCTTGCTGTTGAGGAGTTTTCTCCTACATTGGAGAGTAGGAGAATTGATGCATTAGTTAAATATCTTGTAGTTGTTTTTCTTTTTCCTTTGAAGGGTCTAAAGACTCCGGCCTCTCTTAACAAGGTCGCCAAGCTCAGTGTCTTAAAGAGTACAACTGGCCGAAGGCCGTCCACAACTTCTTGCATTTGCAGTTGGTTGATTTAAGTAGAATGAGTGTTTTAAGAGAAGCAGGTGCCAATTTGGGGTACTTCGAAGATTGCATAATGGTGTTATTGGTAAGAGAATGCAAATTGTAAAAAACCTTATTTCAGAGTTAAATGCCTAAATAATTCTTATGTGTAGGTGTGGTTCTACGAGCATACAAGGGTTCAGTTAGCTGTTGATGAGGCTGCAAGGCCTAGAATTTTTCGTTGGTCTCCCAAGTTCAGTTATAGTGCAAAGTATTGCCTCACCTTGCAAGGAAAGCTTAGGATCACATCACAAGTAAGTTCAACAATTGTATGGTAAAATTAAATTTTTTTGAAATTTGACAAAGCTAACCGCCAAAATTGTTTGTTGTAAGGTGTATACCAAATTCCAGAAGATTGGAGGGTGTAAGAGGGCACTACTCGGGCCAGAGGAAGAAGATTATGATTTTGAGGGAAGAAGAGGTAGTGAAGATTTGGAAGAGAAAGACAAGATACAGGTTAAAAAATGTGAGAAAGTTAAGTTGAGAAAGTTGAGGAGGGAGATTGAGTTTGGGAAGGGAAAGAGGAAGTTGGAAGTAGAGAAGTGTGAATATCTGCAGTCAGATGAAGGGTGGAGAGGGATGGAGAGTAGGCTCAAGGGATTTATTAAGGATCAAGTAACGTGTCAGGTTGACTCCCTGAGAAAGGATGTTATTAGAAATTTAGACTCAATTAGAAGGTCAATTGAGTTAGGGTTTAAATCCCTGCAAGGCCAACACCCTTCCGGGTCCAGTCCGGCTTCACCCCGTGAAACTTGTGTTCCACAAACTCACTCCACCCAAAGCAAATTAGAAGTTGAGTACATAGTGGTGGAGCCTACCATTGGCCCAAAAAGCTATTTTACGCAGAAAAGTCCGTCAAAGGTATTTGGGTTCCAGAGTGAAGAAAAGCTCAGTAGTCTAATTAGGAATGTAAAGAAAAGAGAAGGTCGCAAGAAGAAGACATTAGGTAGCCCTGCCAAGAAAATCAAGGACTACCCAGGCAAAGTTTTGATAACTGATCGACTACGTGAAGTTATAGAATTTGTTCTCACTAATTTTTTGGATAGGTAATTATGGTGTGTGGTGGCCTTATTTTTGTTGATGTTTATTTGCTCTCCCTAACTTTTTATAATGTTGAAATTACAGTTGTTGGGAAAATGACCATCAATGTTCCTTTGATTTGAAGAGACCTCACACTCAATGCTAAATACAAGTTGTATTTGCTAAATACAAGTTGTATTTGATAAACCCTATTTTTATCTCATAAGTATGCAGGACTAGGGCACACCATGGTGTAATGTATGATCAGCTGAGACGAGCTCTCTGTCTCAGCTAAACCGTTGAGACAAGACCAGGAGTCGCTGAGAATGTGTCTGGGCAAGCTGAGCTGCAGATAGAAGAAACCGCTGAGACAACTGTCTGTCTCAGCGGATCCGCTGAGACGGGACAGAAGCAACCGCTGAGACGGTTGACCATCTCAGCCCAACCGCTGAGACAGATTCAAACGTGACATGGCGGGTTCTGCTTTCGGCGCAAGCTGCAGAAATGCATATTGGTGACCACCAATCACTCCCATACCTGTCAGGAGGACAGCTAAGAGCCGTTGAGGGTCAGTGGTGCATTAAAGGAATAAGTTAGGGTTGAGAAAAGAACTTTTTCTATCGATCTTACTCTCCAGCACACAAACTCAAGAACACTACTGTTCCATTATCGGCAGCCAAGAACCGAGTTCACACAAGGCTGCAAGGAGAAAAGAGTTTGCTTATCTTGATTCATATCAAGATAGAGCAAGTAGATCAAGTCCAACTTCTGAAGGGCTGATCAAGAAGAATCAAGTTAGAGCTGCATTTCTTCTCCCTGGTTCAAGTCTGCAACAGCAGTTGTCAAGAAGAAGAAGAACAGGCTTGATCTCTTCTTCCTTCAATCTGTAAACCTTATTGTATCATTTGTAGGAGCCTTTTGGTTCTGAGACTGTAGGGCTTTATTGTCTGAGTGTGTAAGGCTGATTGGCCTAAGTTGTAGAGCTGAGAGGTCAGCTTGAGGTAGGACCAGGAGGTGGTCTGAGTTATAGGAAGTGGATTCCTCTGAGGTAGGCCTGTTGTGCCTGAGGTAGGGTTTGGGAAAACCTGAGAGATCCTGTGGGATCTGTGTTGTAGGCTCTTGGAGCTGAGTTTGGAGAAGTTGGTCTTGTCTAACTCATTGTTAGAAATGTGAAGGGGAAAAGAGGACTACTCAAGAAACCCTGTCTTGAGGAACCTCTATAAATCTCTTTGTGTTTTCTGTGCTTGATAATTTGCTAACCTTAATTCAGAAAACACTAAGCCTAAAATAAAAGAAATCTATTCCCCCCCCCCCCCCCCCCCCCCCCCCTCTAGGTGTTTAAGACTACATCCTACATAAACTATCAACAGTAATAGTACTATTTTCCAAAGTGAGAACATTTTATTAACTAGACAATCAGTCGATGAGCTATTGATTGATGGATGGCTAGAGGATATGCATTTGAATGCTTATGCACTCGTTCTTTGCGCAAAAAGGAAGCGGGCATTGTCAAAAATGAAGTCATTTTTATACGTGTCTGCGGACTACGCTGTAAGCACTTTTTGCACACGTAAAACAATTTATTCGTATTGATTTAAACCGCGTTTGCCTATTCAAATGCAGAACTGTAAGACATGTAATTTTCAGAACTCCAAAACTCGTCTTAGTCATATAACAGTCGCAAGTGTTCAGTAGTCGGAGATAATATTAATGCCCTGCCACTTCGAGTGTCACTGGGCTTTGCTTGTATGTCATATCAGAGAGGGTCGGTTGGAGTACTACGACACTCTCCTGACTAGCCGACATCGTGCAGCATTGCCCGCATTGGTATGTAGGTTTGTATTGGGTTATATTTTAAAATTTATCAAGATATAATGCCCTGCCACTCTAATATGTTATTGTTGTTCTTCCGTTCTTGTAGGTATCAACATTATATGAGGATGTCAGTGATGCAATGCCACCTGATTTCCTAAGCTGGCCAATAACTGACGTCCCAGGTATACCAATGCAGGAGAATGGGAATGACTGCGGTGCTTTTTGTAATCAAGTTCATGGAGACTGTTCTATCTACAAATACGATCTCTTGGGATTGTTTCCAGAGGTGGCAAGATGAAATGCTGAAATTTAGGGCTGAAATTGCAACTGCAATTTTTAAAAGATTCTCTCCGATAATTTGTGCTAACTTTTCTTAGCTAATGGATGACAGTGAATGATGACTAAACATTTTTATGTTAGCTAAATGATTAGTAAACATTTATCTGTTTAGCTGATTGATGAAGTATAAATGATGAGTAAACAATTATGCAGATATGCTTTTATAATGTGGTATAATTTAACTTTTTAAATCCTTTTAATAATGTTCAGGCTGATTACTTAGAACTGCAGAACTGAAATACTCAATCGCTTCCCTTCAAGGTTTAAATACATCCGGTACACCAGAAAAATTAAATGACATATCCAAACCAAAATCTTCGGGTAAAAATAAGGTGGATGGATTGTCTGTTTGAGTAGAAGGTTGCTCGTTAGTGCACCCATCAACGAAGTTAAGTTCATTTGTTACAGACGTTGATTCCTTTGTGTAGTCATCAACGAACTTGAACTCCTTCACCTTCGCAGATTTGTCAGCAAAAATAGGTGGCTTTACATTTTTCTTCCCATTCGTTCTCTTCCCTGCTTACAATTGCATAGCGAATTTGGCAAGTTTAGTCAAAGCTAACACGTACGTTGGTAAATTCATAAACAAAAACTTAAGTGGTTTTTTGGTTGCTTTCTCCCAATGGTCCTTCATGCGCGCACTAGGAGCACCTTTCGGCCTCTTTACTGTCAGATCCTTAACACAATTGGAATTCATGTCATTCTCCTCCAAGAACCCCTTCTTCTGCATCTCGTCGCAGTCCACCGTATTATTGGTTGCCTTCGACAAATCATTCATGACGCTTATAACATGTTCCTTTGAAATCTTGCAATTTTCAATCCTGTTAGCTAAATCGTAGCTAAAACGCATCAATTGGTTTCTAAATATCACTTTTGAATCGTGTTCGGTCATGCTAGGGGTATTGGGTAGGTAAATGTCAATCTTCGCATTACGGGTGAATCTTTTAATTATATATTTGGGGTTGATCTGCCTTACATTTCGAATATTGTATATTCTCATGATATGTTGACATAATATACCTTTAGTCTCAAAACCCCTGCACGAACATTTTGCATCCATGGTTGCATTGTTAAAGCTCACAAACCATCTCTTTTCTTCTTCATAACTTAAAGTCGTCATGTATACTATGTGGTGGTCATCATATCTCATTTCATCTACGATACTCACTTCAACAACTCCTTCCATAAAGGATTTCTCAAATAATGAATAAATATTGCGTGTATACAGCTTCGACAAATGTTTTAATAGATAACAATTTCTGAACCGCACGGTGACAGCACCATGCTTGCATTTAAAGTCTTCCCCATGCTCGTTTCAATGCCACGATAATACAAGCTTCTCCAAACCGATAAAACACTCAACAAGTGTACTCGTAGTCTTCGAACTCCCATGCAAACGATTGTTAGTTGATTCGCTTCTTTGCGTTGACAAAATGTCGAGATCCAAGATATCTTTGTTGAAGGCAGTAGTCCACTTCTTATTGACCGTATATAAATCAGCAAACCATTTGTTAACCTACAAATTTCCTCTCGTCACCATCTCAATCCAACGTCTTTCGAACTCATCTTCGCCATCACACTTGCTCATGCACTGATAAAAATAGGACCGAACAATTTTGTCTTGGTTGAAGCATGAGACTTTTGAGGGCGCTTTCTGTTGGTTATTGGGTGTCAACTTATCACCTAAAGGGGGGTGAATAGGTTTTACAAATTATTTTATCCTTTTTAGGTGTTCTTGATTTCTGATTAATAGATCTATAAATTATAAAGCACAACACAGAAAAGCACACAGTGATCTATAGAGGTTCCTCAAGACCGGGTGTCTTGAGTTGTCCTCTTTCCCTCTGCGCCTACCTAGCAGTGTGCTAGGCTCGGCAAAATCCGCCAAAACTTCAGGCCCGCAAGCCTTACAACACGGACCCGCAAGTCCTGTAACCTACGCCCGCAAGCCCCTACTGCACCCGAGCCCGCAAGCTCGACACTCAGTCCCTCAATCCCTACACAACACAGACCCGCAAGTCCTATGCCTACAGCCTAGGCCCGCAAGCCCTTACTGCACCCAAGACCTCAAGCTCGACAAATTTGGACCCGCAAGTCCACTACCCTGGCCCTCAAGCCTCACAGTTCTCCAGCCCTCAAGCTAGACAAAATAGGACCCGCAAGTCAACTGCCCTGGCCCTCAAGCCTCACAGCTCTCCAGCCCTCAAGCTAGACAAAATCGGACCCGCAAGTCCACTGCCCTGGCCCTCAAGCCTCACAGCTCTCCATCCCTCAAACTAGACACTTAGGCCCTCAAGCCTTACAACACTAAAAGATTTACAGTAATGAAAACTGTTTCTTCTGCCTGATGAAGATCGGCAACTTAGCCTGATGGAGATCGGCTTCTTAGACTTGAAGAAGATGCTTCTTGATTTGTCGTTTTTAGCACTGGATCCTCTTCAGCCTTCTCTTCTTTTGCCTGATGCTGATCGGCTTCTTATCAGTCAATGGAGATGACTGATTCTTCTGAGAATGCTTGATTCTTGTTCTCTTCTTGTTCTTCTTCTTCTCCGCAGAATGTATTGTTGTATTGAGAAGCAACGGGGGGATTCTTTTTCGTTCTTGTCTTTCTCACGAAGATTACTTTTTCTAGGGCATCAATGTTCCCTTTTATAGGACGGATGAGCCGCTTAACGGTCACATATGATGTCCTTTACTGTCAGACGCCCCATCCCTCAAGAGCACGCACTAATTGGACAATCAGGTGGCGGCATTAAATGCTGACAGCGCGTTCGCAACATTTGAATTCTGTCTCGACGATATTTCCAGCTTTATGCTGATACTGACAGCATTACGACGATATGGATAATATCTCGACGACAGGACTTTGTCGATGCCTTAGGCCTTGGTGGATCTTCAAGTCTTCTAGCTTCTGCCTCTGACGCTGATGTCTAGACAATACGAGATATTCTGGCGTTTCTGCATATACAGCGATATGCAATCTCTGACCGTCTCGTTGTGATCTTCTTTCTTGCAGACTGTCGTCATAATCATTTTGTTCTTTCGACGACATGAGCGATATCATGTCGACAGACTATGCTTTAGCAACTGCTTGTCTTCAGCTGTCTTTCTTCAGTCTTCTCGACGTCATGCCTTCTTTACGACGATGTCTATTCTTCTCGACGACAATGCTACTTTGATGATGTCGATGATACTGCATCTTCTCGATGACATTCCTTCCTTTGATATCTTCATGTCTTCACTGCGTTCGACGAGCTTCATTCTTCTGTCCCATCTCTGCGTTCGACGAACTTCATTCTTCGTTCGACGAACTTCATTCTTCGTTCGACGAACTTCATTCTTCGTTCGACGAACTCCAATCTTCTGTCCCGTCTCTGCGTTCGACGAACTTTATTCTTCGTTCGACGAACTCCCCAAGTCTCGGCGTTTGCTTCTGTCATGTCTCTTCGTTTGACGAACTTCATTCTGTGTTCGACGAACTGCATTCTGCGTTTGACAAACTTCATTCTTCGTTCGACGAACTCGCCAAGTCTCAGCGTTTGCTTTGCTCATCATCATGACGACAAGCATACTTTGTCGACGATATCTCATATTCTTCTCGACGACACGGTACTTAGTGAAATAACTAAAGTACATGACATATTGTCGATCTCTGCAGGCATGAACTAGATGGGACATTAAATACAACTTGCACTTATCATTGAGCTGAGCACTTCTTCAAATCAGGAACACTACTGGGCAATATTCCCAACAATCTCCCCCTATTTGAAGAAGTCATAACCCACTCAATGATAAATGCCACTCAAATAAAAGGTTTAATATTTTAAGCAAACAAGCATATAAAGATGGCATTGCATCTATAATTGAGTGAACACAGAATTTGACAAATATTATTTCATTTGTAAATAGTGCCAAATGTTTTCAAAAGTTTTTTACATTTCTACATTCAGCCCCTTAAAGATTTAGTCGTCTATGTCTCTGGTGCCCTCAAAGCAGCTTCACCCTTTGCTTTCTTGGCACTGGTTTCCTGCTCCTTTTCAGCTTGTCTGGTGAAGTATTCAAATGGTTTAGGATGATACTTTAGAGGTTCAGGAGTGTCAGCTGGAATTATTCCTGCTTGCTTATTCCTTCTGTATTCTCTCCTTACTTCTTCTTGATCTTCATGCTTAGCCCATTCTTGAGGACTGTATACATTGTATCTTTCACCTTTATTAGCTTTCACTTGCTCCCATGCTTTTAGAATGATGGGACCTGGATATGGGACTCCATCTTTCATAGTCATCCTTTTTCTCCATTTCCTCCATGTACTTTTTCTTTCTCATTTTTATTTCTTCAACCTCCAGTGCTTCCTTTTCTTTACCCTTATCAGTATCAAGAATATCTGTATGTTGCTCTTCAGCAGGCTCATCATAATGTAGAGGAGGGAGATTCATTGATTCCCTGATGGTGTTTGTGGTCCAGATGGCATGATCCCCACTAGCATTTATCATTGATCTCTCCCCCTTTATGACTTCTTCAGATATCCCCCTTTGGAGATTCTCCTCGGAGGCCAATATCTTGTTTTTGAGCATGTGGATTCCTGCTTCCAAGTGATTCTTGGTCTCAAGCAGATGACTGTCTAGATCTTTATTGTGGTGGTCTAAACTTTCTTGGAGATCAGTTTTGTGTTCAGCCATCTTCTTGGTGGATGCAATGTAGGCCTTTTCTATGCTGCTGACAATCAATGGTTGATTAACCCCTATGTTAGATATACCCTTGTGAGTACGGGCAGTGTATTCTTGCAGATTCTTCACATCATTTCTTAGGCTTGCCGTTTCAGCAGACAGTTCCCTTCTTAGCTCATTGATAGCAGAGGTGACATAGCTTTCATTTTTTAATCTTTTCTCTTCCAGGAGCATCTTTATCTGAGATAATCGTGAGAGCTCCACTAGTCTATTCTCTGGAGATGAACTATCTTGTTCCTCTTCTTCATTCCCTTTAATTATTGGAGATAGAGATTTTCTTATGGGTGAATGGTTTGGCTCATTTTCCTTTTTAGGACTTTGCTGATCTTTGCTAGTCTCATCAGCAGGGTTCTCTTGGTTGTCCTCTTGCATTGCTGGTTCAGAATGACCAGCATTCTCAGCCCCTATGATCTTATTGATCACTTCTTCCACTTGAGCAGGGAGCTCATTGTTCTTCTCCCCCTCAGTTTCAGCACTTCCTTGATCTGTTCCTGTTGTTATCCTGGATCCCTGACTTAGAGCAGAGGTCTGGAGGGCGACATTCCTTGTCTCCACTGGTACCTCAGAGTCAGATGGAGGTGAGCTATTTCCTGACTCACTTCCTTCAGACGAGCTTTCTCCCTTCCTCTTCATATCTTATGTTGTCTTCAACTTCTTGGGAGGCATAGTCAGAGTTTTCTCCCACCTATCAAGGATCTTGATGTCCATCCTTCTCATGTGATGAATTTTTACTCCATACTTTTTGTTAAAGCTTTCAGGGTAGGATAGCAGAAGATATAGTGATAGAATTCTTCCCAGATTTGGAGCTTGAAAGCTTTCTTGTATCCTCTTGAAAATTTGTTGACCCAAGTTGGTCTTTTTACTTAGGATTATCCTTGCCATAATCTCGAACATGGACTTTGATATCCTATCATGCGACCCTACTTTGCAGAGGAGAGCTTTACCTACTATATCTGCCACAAGTTTTCCTTGTATATTAAAGTTTTTCCTTTCCATAGACCCATAGGTCTTGCTCGAATGCCCGCACCATGCCAGAGCCTTGTCAAGGTCTTCCTGGGAGATCTTTTCATCTTCCTCCCCCTTGGCAAAGGCCGACAACTGAAGGGCCCTGTTCAATCTCTTGGGATTCACCTTGACCTTTATCCCATTGATTACGCTCTTCACAGATGTTCTTTTTGAGCCACCCTTGGCACTCGAGTAGAACTCCAACACTTCTCTTTTGAGTATCACTGTTGGTCGGAGAGGGAAAATTCCAGACCGACGTCGTCCAATAGCTTGATAGCATTTTGAATCTCTTCTGGTCCTTCCACGAAACCATTCCTCGCCACTTCACTTCCTTCAAAGAGGAATCCTTCCTTCTTTGGCGCCATCTTTTGCTTGATCCAGGAGGATTTCAGCAATGTCGACTCGTTCACTCTTAGAAGGCGTGGAGAACACGACGGCTTTTTAGGGCTAATGTAGAGAGTGTTTTAACCTTAAGACATTTGACCTTATTTATAGTGTCCGAGTTGGAAGTCGAAGTGTCATTTGTTATATGTCTGACTAACTCGAGTTTAGCTGTAATGATTGGTTAAGCACAGGTTTATTTAAGAGTCCGCTGATGATTGGGTATCGTCGTGATGCAGATTCGATGTCGAGGAGTCATTTCGACGATACCAATCATCATTTCGACGACATGGTTTTGGTTCACTCTTTTGTATGACTAGTGCAATGCTTATAGCAGTTCCATACATATGTGCTCCTTGAATGATAACTTTTACTTACTTGAGTGAAAACTACTTTTACAAAATGATAAAGATGAGGTTATGTATTGAGCATCAACATAGTTACCTTCACCTTAGCTTATAATTCTTCTTGAGCTAGTAGCTCCCACTTGATGGGATGTCCACTTATCTTTACTCTTAGCCCCTGTAAGACCCTTTTTTCCTTCAAAAACCCGGGTCTTATGTGTCACAACCCGCATTTTCTCCGAATTTAGGAATATCAGAGTAAGAGAAAATACACGTCATGATGCCACGTCATACAGGAGACAACTGTAGACGCTCAGGCGGGAACCTATTACTTATTCAATCAAAACAGGTTTACATGATAAGTCATCATTTGAAATCATTTATTAGGGGTTTTGAGGTGGGAACTGTGTCTCTTAGTTCGTGGATCAACTAGTCCGCCGAGAAAATATATATAATTGCAGCGGAAAGTACTTGATTTAGTTTACTTAAAGTCCTAAATGTATGCAATGACGGAGCATAAAGTAAATGATATGCACATAACTAGGCGTATTGTAAGAGTAGAAAATACCTTTAGGCGACTTTAAAGTTAAGGGTTTCAGTTAGAAAGAATGCAATGAGGATGAAGAAAAGCCATTTTATAACTATAGTGCACCTAACATAAATCATTCCCAGAGAGTAGGATACACAAGATCTAAAAGTAGTGGCATTTATCTGACAAATAAACTATAAAGTGTAAAAAGGGCACAATGGGCGTCAACAACATGACACTAACCCATTGGCACCAACTAGTATGTCTGCTCGCAAGAAGAAACTAAAGACAAATACCTCGCAGCAGCGGGGTGAACAATTACTAAAACTCTGAACTCCAGGCTACACCACTAGCCGCTACGGCTCTGAACCTGAGGCATTCAATAAAACAAAGAACGCCTCAGCAAGGCATTACAAGTGGCAGAAAACTAGCAGAAAAGTAAGCAATGCATAAGGGGTACCAACCCAAGCCAGATTTACCGAAAGAGAAACTCTAACAAGAACTCAGCAAAGCACCATGTGCACTAATTACCAAAAGAGGAACAAGCAAGTTTATTTATCTTGTTAATTTTATTTAAAGAGACTGATCAGCTCAATTAAACGGGAGCGGTTACCTACCTCCGCCACCCAAAGCCCAAAAACTGGGTGGGGTGCCTCTAGACCCAACCACCCAAACACGACTACCGTGCAAGGCTATTACATTTCTCCTACTGTCCCCCAAACACAACTACTGTGTAAGGCTAAAGACAACGGTTCTTATTTATTAAAATTCAATTAAACACGGGACGCTGCCTGAAAGGATAATCACTAGGATGCCCTAAGAGATAGGCTCACAACAAAGTAAACATTTTTCCAATACTAAACATAAGAGAACTCATAAGTTGTTTTAACCGCAACGAGTACGAGGTTTCGAAGGGGAGAAGTAAACGGAGGTACAACTCAAGCACTAAGAACATAGAAGTCTTTTCTCGAGGGGGTTAAGGGTTACGAACAACCATGAGATCAAGGCAAGGATCATAAAGTTTCTCGAGGAACAAGGGCGGGATAAGATAACTCCTCGGGACATCCCAAGGGCAGGAGAGCATGATTTCTCGAGAAAATTAAGGGGTCAGGACACAGGACTTCTCGAGAGAAAGAAGGCATTTCTCGAGAACTCAAGGGATCTGGACTCAGGACTTCTCGAGAAATTAAAGGCATTTCTCGAGAACTCAAGGGGTCTTCTCGAGAACTCAAGGGATCTTCTAGAGAACACCAAGGGATCTGGACTTAGGACTTCTTGAGAAATTAAAGGCATTTCTCGAGAACTCAAGGGGTCTTCTCGAGAACTCAAGGGACCTTCTCGAGAACTTCAAGGGATCTTCTCGAGAACTTCAAGGGATTCTCTCGAGAACTCAAGGGATCTTTTCGAGAACTCAAGGGATCTTCTCGAGAGAAAGAAGGCAATTACGGCCAAGTTCCGAAGAACACTCGTCTGCAGGAAAGAACTCTAGGTAGAGATGTTTTCTCTGGCGAAATTCAGCTACTAGGAGGGGATTCGAGGGTAGAGCTATCATTCAACACACTCGAAATACGTGTCAAACAGCACGGTAAGAACCCAAACACCACAAAAAACAGTGATGCATCCAAAAACAAGGGAGAGACGAAAGCCACTTGCCTTAAACCTTGCAAACTCGAAGATCTCCGTTCCGGAAGCTATGGATCGGCTAAGAAAACACACGAGCACAGATTCCTGAAACTTTTCGGACCAAAAGGAGGGGTTAGGTCACTACCCTAACTCCAAAAATTCCACAAAACGGGAAAAGCTTACCAATGAGACGAAGATCTCGCCGAGAGCTTTCCAAATCTACCCTCCAAACGCGATTCCGACCACCACAGCCCTAGGAATCGTCGACTGAACGCTCCACGAAGCTCCGCTCACGCTCTTTCGCTCGGAGGCTGATTTGATCGAGGGAGGAAGAAGAAGAGAAGGGGAGGGATCTTTAGGTTTTATACTAAAACCAAATTTAATATTTAAATAATTAAATATTACCCCATTTTCTTAAACTACGAGGGAAACTAGATTACCTCGGATTTCTATGAAAATCGCACCTAAACTGAGAATCGGCGCTACGAATCCATCGGCAGAGTTAGAATTCTATTCTGACGAGCCAAACTCGGGATAAAGCTTCCCAAAGCTAAAATCTCAACATCTACACAAAATCTTCTCTACAAATCAAAACGACGCGAAAACTCGCACGCTTGTTCTAAAATTACATACTTTAACTACGCTAAGGCTCAAAACTAAACCTAACGAGCTGACGTAATGCCCTTATGCCAAAATTATGCCACAGTGGTCACGTAAATAATTAACAAAAATCAGGGGCGTTATAGTAACTCCCCCTAAAAGGAAGTTTCGTCCCGAAACTTGAAATCCAAAGGTTAAGAAAGATACAGAATCAAATCCAAAGGGTTCCAGACAAAAGGTTTACCCGAAATCTAAGAGAAGAGGATAGGATGAGTCTCTCTCATGGCAGACTCCATCTCCCATGTTGCGCTCTCGACACCCTGATTCTTCCAAAGAACCTTAACCATCGGGATCGTCTTCCTCCGCAACACACGCTCCTGAGTCTCCAAGATTCGGACAGGCTCTTCGACATACGAAAGATTGGGCTGCAGCTTGGGCACCGAATTAAGAACAAGCCGATCACTACGCAAACACTTCTTCAACTGGCTCACATGAAACACATCGTGAACATTTGGGAAGGAAGCAGGCAAATCTAATCTATAAGCTGACGCTCTGATGCGCTCCACAATCCGGAAAGGTCCCACATACCTGGGGTCCAACTTGTGGTTCCTTCCAAATCTCTTAACGCCTGGCATCGGAGAAACTTTCAAGAACACCTTATCTCCAATAGAAAACTCAAGCTCCACCCTCCTCTGATTGGCATACTTATCATACCGCTCCTGAGCAATTCGAAGCTTCTCGCGGATATGAGTCACAGCAACGCTCATCTCTTCCAAAGCCTCAGGGCCTAACAACGGCCTCTCGCCAACCTCGGCCCAAAACAAGGGAGTTCGGCAACGCCTCCCCTACAAAGCCTCAAAGGGGGCCATTTGCAAACTCTCCTGAAAACTATTATTGTAGGCAAATTCCATCAACCCGAGATGCTTGTCCCAAGCTCCTCCATGATCTAGAATATAACACCTTATCATATCTTCCAAAATTTGATTTACTCTTTCAGTCTGACCATTGGTCTGAGGGTGGTAAGTGGTAGGTCAGTGCCCAAAGTTCCCTGCAAACTCTGCCAGAAACGAGACATATACCTTGAGTCTCGGTCCGACACAATACTCACGGGCACACAATGCAATCTGATGACTTCGTCCAAGTACAGCTCTGCTATCTTCTCCATTGAATATCTAATCTTAAAAGGTACAAAGTGGGCACACTTTGTCAATCTATCAACTATGACCCATACCGAATCATGACCTGCGGGAGATCTCGGCAAACAGGTAATGAAGTCCATTGAAATACTCTCCCACTTCCAGCTTGGAATATCCAACAGGTTCAACTTACCTCCAGGCCTCTTATGATTTGCCTTCACGCGCTGATAGGTTAAACATTTGGAAATATACCTTGCTATATCACTCTTCATACCTGGCCACCAAACAATCTGCTTCAGGTCTTTGTACATTTTTGCGGAACCAAGATGATAGGAAACACTAGAGTTGTGCGCTTCACTACAAATCTTTGCTCGAATATCTTCCGACGCGGGAATGCAGTATCAACCTCGATACATCAGGGTATCTTTATCATCAATAAAAAAAATCAGGTAATTCTCCTTTTTCAGTCCTAACTCGAAGATGCTGCAAGTCAGGATCTTCCTTTTGATGCAATCTCACAAGGGTAATCCAAGAAGGTTCATCAGCCTCTAAGCTCGAAGGCGCGGTGCAACTACCGACTGAAATACCCATCAACATAAACTCCTCTACTAAGGACGGCACAGAGAGATTGAGGATATCAACCTCATAATCTGCAACATACTCCAACCACCTACGTTGGCGCAAATTCAGCTCTTTCTGGGTGAAGACATACTTCAGACTCTTGTGATCCATATAAATCTTGCATGACACTCCATATAATAAATGTCTCCAAAGTTTTAAAGCATAGATCACTGCAGCAAATTCTAAGTCATGCATAGGGTAATTCCTTTCATGAACTTTCAATTGTCTAGACCCATAAGCAATCACCTTCCCTTCTTGCATCAAAACACATCCTAACCCAATGTGAGATGCATCCACATACACAGCGTACTCTATTCCTTCGATCGACAAGGCCAACACAGGGGCACTGCACAAACGCCTCTTTAATTCCTTGAAGGCTTCTTTGCACTTATCGCTCCAAACAAAAGCGGTATTCTTCTGGGTAGGCTTAGTTAAAGGTGCCGATAGCACTGAAAATCCTTGAACAAATCTCCTGTAGTACCCAGCCAACCCTAAGAAACTCCTTATCTCCTTAGGTGTTGAAGGCGTCTTCCAATCTAACACAGTAGAAATCTTAGCGGGGTCTACAGTAATTTCATCCTTGTTCACCACATGACCCAGGAAGGACACCTGAGAAAGCCAGAACTCGCACTTACTCAGCTTCGCATACAACTTGTGCTCTCTAAGAGTAGACAATACTAAGCGCAAATGCGTAGCATGCTTCTCAGCACTTCTAGAATAAACCAGCACATCATCGATGAATACTACGACAAAATGATCCAGAAAATCCTTGAACACGCGGTTCATCAAGTCCATAAACGCAGAGGGTGCATTTGTCAATCCAAAGGACATAACTAGGAACTCAAAATGTCCATAACGAGAACGAAAGGCAGTCCGGGGAACGTCCGACTCATGGATCCTCAACTGATGGTAGCCTGATCGAAGATCAATCTTTGAAAACACCTTACTACCACGCAACTGATCAAATAGGTCATCTATCCTTGGCAACGGATACCTGTTCTTGATGGTCACTTTGTTTAACTCTCTATAATCACAGCACAATCCCATGGAACCGTCCTTCTTTTTCACGAACAACACTGGAGCACCCTAGGGCAAAGAACTTGGCCTAATGAAACCACACTGCAACAACTCATCTAACTGAGTACGCAACTCTTCTAACTAGCGCGGGGCCATACGGTACGGTGCCTTAGCAATAGGACGAGTACCTGGCTCAAGATCAATAACGAACTCCACATCTCTATCAGGCAGGGAGTCCAGGAAGACTGACAGGAAAGACGTCAGGAAACTCTCGCACAACCGGAACGCTCTCAATACACGGCGGTCCAGGAACAGTTTCTACTACAGAAACAAGGTAAGCCAAACAACCGGAAATTAACAGTTTCCGAGCACATACCACAGAAATTATCGAAGAACTCTAGTACAGAGAACCAAAAACGCTCATGGGATGACCGTTGTCCATCACAAAGTCCAGACGCTTTTCCTTGCATCGGATGACCGCATCATAACTGGACAACCAGTCCATACCCAATATCACGTCAAAGTCTTCTAAGTACAACACTTTGAGATCAGCAACAGCCAAAAAATCTCCTAAGAGAACGGGGCAACTTCGGACGCACTGGTTTAAGGGCACCAAAACACCAGAAGGGAACTTAACGAGGAACGAATCGTTTCCCAGCTCAGGGGTCAAACGGTGACGCTCAACGAAGGCCCTTGCTACGAACGAATGGGTAGCTCCTGAATCGAACAGAACATGCACCCAACGATTCTTTACCTTAAATCTCCCTATAAGCGCGAACAAAAACTAGTCTAATACAGCGAAACCAAAAAAGAGTCAAGGCTAAACAGATGGCTTAAGGTCTAACCTGCGATCACTTCGGTCGATGACTGCGCTTGCTCCTGGGTTAACACGTTCAGCTTTCCTCTTCCTTTATCCTGATGCTGCGGAGGCGGCAAGGTTCGAAGCGGAACAGGCTGCAATGGGGGTTGAACTAGCGGGCATTGGAACTTCATGTGCCCCTTCTGCTTGCACGGGAAGCAGACTTTATCATTGGTCCAACACTGGGCCACATCATGCCCTTTCTGCTTGCACAACTGGCAGAGCACCTCGCCCTTCAGAGCACCCTGGATCGCCAGCACTCGCTGCTGCTTCTGAGCTCCCTTTCTATTGAAACATTTCTCAACTGGATGGCCAGGGCGGCCACAGAAACTGCAGACCTCGCCACCACCTTTCTTCAAACTCAAGGCAGGCGTACCAGAATCCCCTTCCTCTCCAGCCTTTCTCTTTCCCTTCTTCACCATCGATCCTCGGTTCTTGGCATTATTGATTGCCTCCACCTTCAGCTCTGCCTCAACTACCTCGGCGTACTTCTCCGGCCTGTACGCACTGGCCAGTTGTTGGATATCACTGCGGAGACCGCCCAGAAAGCTCTTTACTCTTCCTTCTTCCGAGGCTACTAGGGCCGGAGCAAACCTGCTCAACTTGCAAAATTCGATCTCATACTCGCTCACAGTGAGCTGCCTTTGCTTCAGATGCAGGAAATCATTCATCAACCGGTCTTGCTCTACCGACGGCAGAAACTTTCTTAGCAGCATCCCTTTGAAGGTCTCCCACGAACATCCTTCGGGAAGGCCTTCCTTCTCCCTCAACCACCAACTCTTTGCGAGACCCTTAAGCTGGTACGCGGCAATCATCATCTTCTGATCCGCGGTGATTCCTGAATAGGAGAAAATCTCTTCAATGGCTATAAGTCAATCGTCCAAGGCCACGCAATCAGCTCGTCCGTCATACGATGGGGGACCCAACCTTTGAAAGTGTGAAATGAAATTCATTTCCGGAGGTATCGCTACTGGGGGTACTAAGGGAGCAGGAGGAGTAGGTATTGTATGTCCTACTACGGCGGCCTGCACTACGGGTTGCTTCCTAGCACTGGCAGACAACAATGCCTCAACTTGCGACTGCATCGCAACCATCTTCCTAGTCAGAGCCTCATTGCTCTGGTGCAGACTCTCGATCAAGGCTTCACTCTGCGCACCCGAAGACTCGCCCTCCGACTGGGGAGTCGACCTAGTCGCGACTCGCTTGCGCGCCATTTCTGCTAATACGCATAAATCTCTAATTAAAACTTAACCTTACACTAGAATTACACTGCTTGGTCCAGGACATACATGTACAGCTACTTGTCATTTACACTACCTTTCTCTGGGATATTTTCATGATGATATGCTAAATTCAGGAACAATACTACATCGTCCCTCTTGACTTGTGCAAGGGGCATGAATGCATGAAATTTCTATTCGTTTTGAAATCATGAGTGTACGTGTGTCATCATATAATTCTTTAGCTTTGCACGTGTGCTTATGCAATGCTATGTAATGTATGTTGTGCTATGCATTCTAATAAAGGCCTTAATGCGTGTTATGAGCGGCGTACACATGAAATATTATGCATCCCATACTACATAATATTGCATGTAACGAAAAGAAAAAAAACGTGCTAATGGGCATCCATGTGATGATGGTTATGCATCCCATACTACATAACCGTCACATGTTGCCACCTATGGTGGATCCATATACAGACACATATTATGCATCTCATACTACATAATATGCCCTGTAAACTTTTTATCATGTTATGGGTGTAGTGTTCATGCTTCGGCCAAGATGTACTGATGACACATCGGTGTGTGTATGCAATGAAATCAAAACAACTACTATATCAGAATTTGTTGCCCGACCAACTTGTCGAACAACCTAGCTCTGATACCAACTGTCACAACCCGCATTTTCTCCGAATTTAGGAATATCAGAGTAAGAGAAAATACACGTCATGATGCCACGTCATACAGGAGACAACTGTAGACGCTCAGGCGGGAACCAATTACTTATTCAATCAAAACAGGATTACATGATAAGTCATCATTTGAAATCATTTATTAGGGGTTTTGAGGTAGGAACTGTGTCTCTCAGTTCGTGGATCAACTAGTCCACCAAGAAAGTATATATAATTGCAGCGGAAAGTACTTGATTTAGTTTACTTAAAGTCCTAAATGTATGCAATGACGGAGCATAACGTAAATGATATGCACATAACTAGGCGTATTGTAAGAGTAGAAAATACCTTTAGGCGACTTTAAAGTTAAGGGTTTCAGTTAAAAAGAATGCAATGAGGATGAAGAAAAGTCATTTTATAACTATAGTGCACCTAACATAAATCATTCCCAGAGAGTAAGATACACAAGATCTAAAAGTAGTGGCATTTATCTGACAAATAAACTATAAAGTATAAAAAGGGCACAATGGGCGTCAACAACATGACATTAACCCATTGGCACCAACTAGTATGTCTGCTCGCAAGAAGAAACTAAAGACAACTACCTCGCAGCAGCGGGGTGAACAACTACTAAAACTCTGAACTCCAGGCTACACCACTAGCCACTACGGCTCTGAACCTGAGGCATTCAATAAAACAAAGAACGCCTCAACAAAGAATTACAAGTGGCAGAAAACTAGCAGAAAAGTAAGCAAGGCATAAGGGGTACCAACCCAAGCCAGATTTACCGAAAGAGGAACTCTAACAAGAACTCAGCAAAGCACCATGTGCACTAATTACCAAAAGAGGAACAAGCAAGTTTATTTATCTTGTTAATTTTATTTAAAGAGACTGATCAGCTCAATTAAACGGGAGCGGTTAATTACCTCCACCACCCAAAGCCCAAAAACCGGGTGGGGGTGCCTCTAGACCCAACCACCCAAACACGACTACCGTGCAAGGCTATTACATTTCTCCAACTGTCCCCCAAACACAACTACTGTGTAAGGCTAAAGACAACGGTTCTTATTAATTAAAATTCAATTAAACACGAGGCGCTGCCTGAAAGGATAATCACTAGGATGCCCTAAGAGATAGGGTCACAACAAATTAAACATTTTTCCAATACTAAACATAAGAGAACTCATAAGTTGTTTTAATCGCAACGAGTACGAGGTTTCGAAGGGGAGAAGTAAACGGAGGCACAACTCAAGCACTAAGAACATATAAGGCTTTTCTCGAGGGGGTTAAGGGTTACGAACAACCATGAGATCAAGGCAAGGATCATAAAGTTTCTCGAGGAACAAGGGCGGGATAAGATAACTCCTCGGGACATCCCAAGGGCAGGAGAGAGTGATTTCTTGAGAAAATTAAGGGGTCAATACACAGGACTTCTCGAGAGAAAGAAGACATTTCTCGAGAACTCAAGGGATCTGGACTCGGGACTTCTCGAGAAATTAAAGGCATTTCTCGAGAACTCAAGGGGTCTTCTCGAGAACTCAAGGGATCTTCTCGAGAACATCAAGGGATCTGGACTCAGGACTTCTCGAGAAATTAAAGGCATTTCTCGAGAACTCAAGGGGTCTTCTCGAGAACTCAAGGGACCTTCTCGAGAACTTCAAGGGATCTTCTCGAGATCTTCAAGGGATTCTCTCGAGAACTCAAGGGATCTTCTCGAGAGAAAGAAGGCAATTACGGCCAAGTTCCAAAGAACACTCGTCTGCAGGAAAGAACTGATGGCGACGACGGCTCGCAACTTGAAGAGATGGTGGACGGCGCACTTATGGATGCCGGTGTCTCCCCCATCAAGGATTCCCGCAACCGCCGCCTTGGTGACACGTATAGAGGACGGCGCTACAACCTTCGCCCAAGGCGCCCGCTTACAAGTTAATAATTATAATCACTTGTTTAATTATTAATCTATGTTATGTTTAATTTCATGTCATGTGTAATTTTTATTTCTTGGACTGCGTTTAGCACTTTTTGGGATTTAGCCTATATAAGGCCACATGTTGTAAGTTTTATGCAGAATTGATGAATGAAAAATTAAAACCCTAACCCTCTCATTTTCCCGATCTCCCTCCTCTCCTGATTCCTTCCCGTCTCCCTCCTCTCTCGCCGCCTGGAGCCCGATCCCCTTCCGTCGCTCCCTCTCTCTCTCGCCGCCTGGAGCAAGCAGGACCTGATCCCCCTCTCCCTTCTTTCCCTCTCTACAGGATTCGTCCAAGGAGGTCGCCCCCTCTCCTTCTTCTATTTCTCGTTCTCCCTCGGTCCGATCGAGAGCCCGCTCTCCTCTCCAAGGTCGTCGTCCACCACCTCTCTTCCTCCCCCCTTCCACTCCTCCCTATCCGCCGGCCTCCCTCAAAGGCTTTCCCCTCTCTCCTTCTACCAACCCCTTCCTTCATCTCCCTCACTCAGCCTATCCAAATTTCGGCCATCCCCTTCTCCCTCCCAGAAAGCAGCCCCCACTTCAAGGAAGACTCTTCCTCGGCTTGGATATCTCCTCCGAAGGTGCTAGTGTGGTTTGACGTGAACCGGCAACGGTGTGACGGCGAAAACGATGTTCAAATCTCTCGCCGACGACGCAACTCCGGCGGAACCGTAGAACGACGACCGGGCTTTGAGTTGCTTGAGGTCAATCCAATCTCAAGCGGGTAACGAACTATCCACAAAGTGCTTCTCTTTTCTTAGATTTTTGTGTGGTGGAATTTGTGGCGTGATCTTCGTATCACCGTTGAATTTTTCGTTGGTTTTTTTCCATTACGAGTCTTGCATTGCATCCTTTTCTTTTATCTTTTGAAGGGGCGTGGCGAACCCCACTTTTTGTTGGGAGAGATCAACCGTTTTCCGAAATCGTAATTTTTCGGTGGATCTCTTTGGTACGACGCATAGCTTGTTCGGACCGGGTGGGTCCTTTTGCTTGATCAAACATTGGCTCATCGCCCTTGGGAGATCTCAAGAGGTTTGGCAACCTTCGTGTGGCAAGTGTTTCTCTTTGCCTAGTCTGGTGCACTTGCACTGAGCGGCTTGCATTTGCATCATTCTTCTTTAGTCTCACGCGGTTAACTAGTTACGATACGAACGGGCGTTGTGAACATAGTGGCCTACATCAATTTGGTATCAAAGTGAGGTTAGTGCCGGTTTCCTAATTGGCACAATCCTCATCGTTTTCTTGTAGGACACTTGCATCAACATTTTTTCAAAAAAATCTGAAATCAAAATTAAAGAAAAAATTTTTTTTTGATTTTCTGCGGTGTGTGAATAGCGGTCTGAAATTTGAAATTCTTGTCGAAAATCAATAAAAAAATTTCTGGACAATCCTCACTCTATTTTCAGCATTAAAATAAAAAAATATCTTAATTTACCCTAGTTATCAGGCGGGAAAAAACTACGTTTCTATAAAATTTTAGTCAGATTTGTCTTCCCCTAGCCTATGAGCACAACTTTAGGAATGAGGCTGTCCCCTCACTACTCCCATATGGGTTTGGACCCGATGGAGTTCACTAAATTCTGTCATGGGGATAGAGACCCATTCCATGAACCTACAATGACAAGGTTTAGCCGTGATCCGGCACATCACTTTCGTTTAAACTTTAAGCACGGTGAGAAGTGGTGCAGATTGGTCGTTGATAGCGTCTGTCATACCAACGCTGTAATGGAGAACGCGGTGTCTAGGATGTTGGTGACCACCGAGCCACATCCTTGCCCATACCACCTTGTGTGTCCTGATGAGAGTGTTATTTTTGTGTCCCAACGATGTTTGGTGCCCCTCACCATTAAAGCATATTCTGAGCGTGTTTGGTGTGATGTCCTTCCTATGAAGGACTTCCATGTGTTGTTAGGACACCCTTGGCTTGCTAGCCATGATATTATATACGATGATCGTGATGACACCTTAGACTTCATGCATCAAGGTCGGCTTATATCTCTTAGGTCCACTCCGCCTACGAAGCCATCGGTCCCATCTGGGGACATTTGTAGCCCTGCTGAGTCGACACCCCTATGCTTAGCAACGAAAAGGAATGCTGACACCACTAGTCAAAATCAGCCTATAGACGGTATTAGTCACTCAGAAACGAACACTTTATGCCTAACCGTTAAACCCGAGACTGGTCCGGTTAGTCCTAGCCTGCCCATAGGTCATATTGTCCATGTTGATACTCCCACGATTGGCTTAGTGTCTGAGACTGAGGTTACCCTGGTTAGTCAACCTTTATATGATCCCATTAGCTTTAGGGAGCCTCATGTTGGTCATCCCGAAATCACTCCGGAGGTTGTTGAAAATTCTGAACTAGAGCCAAGTGATTCTGATGATGTTGGTGAGAAAGCCGAAGAGATGGGGTGACCCTTATTAGCTTCTCACACTCTTAATAGCGGTATTAGGGCTAGTGAGTTTCCTGTGACCTCTAGTGGGGAGGACAAGTGGTCCAATCCGTTATCTGTTGGTAATAGTTGTGTGGGCACATTCTCTGCGCTAGTGGACCATATGTTAGTGTTAGCTCCCCCGTTGAACCGTCACCTATTTATGGTTGCTTGGGTCCCCCTACTTCGGTCCCGACCTTGAAGTATGGTATGGAACCTGTTACCACCACGGGATGAGATGAGTGGTTTCGTTGGGTTGTCCTTCCTATGTTAGTTGACCATAAATTTTGGGATCATCCTAGGCTTCGTGCTCCCGAAACCACTCCCTTTGGGAGTGCTAGCATTTTTGAATCTAGTCTTGGGAACGAAGTTATGAACTTTTTAACATTCTTATCTCCCAAAGACCCCGCTGCTATAGTTCGTGCGACTACCCATCCTAGGATGAACGTGGATTTAAAATTATATAATGAATTAGTGAGTGTTCCAAGAAGTCTTAACTCACCCAAACATGATGAATTGGTGCTAGCCGACCCATCTGGGTCCATTCACTTTGTAGTCACCGCACCACGTAGATCTGACTACGTATCACATTTGACTATTAAATTTTCTGCGTGTCTGCCTACGTTTTTGACCTCGACTACGACCGATTCTGAGTCCTTGCCCATTGTGCCTCTGGATGTGGTGTCACTTAAACATACCTATATACCACACCTGTTTGCACGCATTTACCCACCGCCTTTTGATGACCCTCATTTCCACACGTTAATGACTATAGAAAGGCCTCTTGAGTTGTGTCGCTCGCACATCCTTGCACATCCCGGAGTGATCAACTCTATGGTTTTTGATGAGCGGTTCTCCTTGGCATATCTTCATGCCAAGCGAAAGTATTTAAAATATAAAATTATAGCTACAAAGTTGGAATCCTTTCAAATCATTTTTGATTATAAGGCCCCCGTGCCACCTGACTTAGTCCCCTTATCCTCCGCAGTCGGGTCAAGTCATGTAGCACATGGGTTCAGTCCTCATGTATCTAGGACGTTAGTGTTTCATTTTAAAATATGTCGCACACTTCCACTCCCATCTGAGACTGTCCTACGCTAGAATTAGTGATCTGGGTTTAGTCTGGTCAGTCCCTGAGCGGATGTCGTCTGGCTCCGTTAATAAATTAATTCGTAGGTACGCCGACCCATCCATGATCATGAAGAACGTCGGATTTAATGCTTTTATTTAAGATTTTTATAAAGCACCGTATTTTGCGTCTCATATTCACGAGTTGCATAAGCATGTTAAAGACACTCTCACCACTCAATATGCATCTTACCATTCGCACGCTAACGTCCTTCGGAGAGCCTCCCCCCTAAAAGTTGGTGATTTGGTAATGGTACATCTCGTCCCTGAACGGATGCCTTCGGGCACCATAAAGAAGTTGGCTAATAGGCGAGCCGGTCCGTTTCGAATTTTAAAACGATTAGGTGATAATGCATTTCTTTTGGAATTACCTTCTGATTGGGAAATTTCTCTTATTTTCAACGTGTCGGATTTAACGCCTTATATCTCTCCACCGCATGATTTATCGATCTGCCCGTTTAATTTTACCACATGTTCTACTGGGTTGGGGGGTGAGATGGTGCCTGGTTCATCCTCTTCCATGGTCCCCGTGGGAGGTACGTTGGTTGGTGGTGATATTTGTTCTGCTTATTCGGCTAACGCTTTTCCTAGGTTCCCCAGAACCACATTTGTGCCTGACAGGATTCTCCGCGACGAGGTGCTCTCCACTCCCACAGGTGATAGTCAGCGCTATTTGATCCGCTGGCGTGATCGTCCGGCTTCTAACGACTCGTGGTTGCCCGAGTACGAGGTGATCTTGCTTGATGAAGCTCTCCTCCACCGCTACGCTCAGTCCAACTCACCGGTGCTGAGTTCTTTTGGGCGGGGGAGGATTGATGGCGACGACGGCCCGCAACTTGAAGAGATGGTGGACGGCGCACTTATGGATGTCGGCGTCTCCCCCATCAAGGATTCCTGCAACCGCCGCCCTGGTGACACGTATGGAGGACGGCGCTAGAACCTTCGCCCAAGGCGCCCGCTTACAAGTTAATAATTATAATCACTATTTTAATTATTAATCATGTTATGTTTAATTTCATTTCATGTGTAATTTTTATTTCTTGGACTACGGTTAGCACTTTTTGGGATTTAGCCTATATAAGGCTACATGTTGTAAGTTTTATGCAGAATTGATGAATCAAAAATTAAAACCCTAACCCTCTCATTTTCCCGATCTCCCTCCTCTCCCGATTCCTTCCCGTCTCCCTCCTCTTTCGCCGCCTGGAGCCCGATCCCCTACCGTCGCTCCCTCTCTCTCTCGCCGCCTGGAGCAAGGAGGACCCGATCCCCCTCTCCCTTCTTTCCCTCTCTACAGGATTCGGCCAAGGAGGCCGCCCCCTCTCCTTTTTCTCTTTCTCGTTCTCCCTCGGTTCGATCGAGAGCCCGCTCTCCTCTCCAAGGTCGCCGGCCACCACCCCTCTTCCTCCCCCCCCCCCCCCTTCCACTCCTCCCTAGCCGTCGGCCTCCCTCAAAGGCTTTCCCCTCTCTCCTTCTACCAACCCCTTCCTTCATCTCCCTCACTAAGCCTATCCAAATTTCGGCCATCCCCTTCTCCCTCCCGGAAAGCAGCCCCCACTTCAAGGAAGACTCTTCCTCGGCTTGGATATCTCCTCCGAAGGTGCTAGTGTGGTTTGACGTGAACCGGCAACAGTGTGACGGAGAAAACGGTGTTCAAATCTCTCGCCGACGACGCAACTCCGGCGGAACTGTAGAACGACGACCGGGCTTTGAGTTGCTTGAGGCCAATCCAATCTCAAGCAGGTAACGAACTATCCACAAAGTGCTTCTCTTTTCTTAGATTATTGTGTGGTGGAATTTGTGGCGTGATCTTCGTATCGCCGTTGAATTTTTTGTTGGTTTTTTTCCATTACGAGTCTTGCATTGCATCCTTTTCTTTTATCTTTCGAAGGGGCGTGGCGAACCCCGCTTTTTGTTGGGAGAGATCAACCATTTTCCGAAATCATAATTTTTCGGTGGATCTCTTTGGTACGACGCATAGCTTGTTCGGACTGGGTGGGTCCTTTTGCTTGATCAAACATTGGCTCATCGCCCTTGGGAGATCTCAAGAGGTTTGGCAACCTTCGTGTGGCAAGTGTTTCTCTTTGCCTAGTACGGTGCACTTGCACTGTGCGGCTTGCATTTGCATCATTCTTCTTTAGTCTCGCGCGGTTAACTAGTTACGATACGAACGGGCGTTGTGAACGTAGTGGCCTACATCAAGAACTCTAGGTAGAGATGTTTTCTCTGGGGAAATTCAGCTACTAGGAGGGGATTCGAGGGTAGACCTATCATTCAACACACTCGAAATACATGTCAAACAGCACGGTAAGAACCCAAACACCAGAAAAAAAACAGTGATGCATCCAAAAACAAGGGAGAGACGAAAGGCACTTGCCTTAAACCTTGCAAACTCGAAGATCTCCGTTCCGGAAGCTATGGATCGGCTAAGAAAACACACGAGCACAGATTCCTGAAACTTTTCGGACCAATAGGAGGGGTTAGGTCACTACCCTAACTCCAAAAATTCCACAAAACGGGAAAAGCTTACCACTAAGATGAAGATCTCGCCGAGAGCTTTCCAAATCTACCCTCCAAACGCGATTCCGACCACCACAGCCCTAGGAATCGTCGACCGAACGCTCCACGAAGCTCCGCTCTCGCTCTTTCGCTCGGCGGCTGATTTGATCGAGGGAGGAAGAAGAAGAGAAGGTGAGGGATCTTTAGGTTTTATACTAAAACCTATTTAATATTTAAATAATTAAATATTACCCCATTTTCTTAAACTACGAGGGAAACTAGATCACCTCGGATTTCTATGAAAATCGCACCTAAACTGAGAATCGGTGCTACGAATCCACCGGCAGAGTCAGAATTCTATTCCGACGAGCCAAACTCGGGATAAAGCTTCCCAAAGCTAAAATCTCAACATCTACACAAAATTTTCTCTACAAATCAAAACGACGCGAAAACTCGCACGATCGATCTAAAATTACATACTTTAACTACGCTAAGGCTCAAAACTAAACCTGACGAGCTGACGTAACGCCCTTACGCCAAAATTATGCCACAGCGGTCACGTAAATAATTAACAAAAATCAGGGGCGTTACAGTCACTCCACCTAAAAGGAAGTTTCATCCCGAAACTTGAAATCCAAAGGTTAAGAAAGATACAGAATCAAATCCAAAGGGTTCCAGACAGAAGGCTTACCTGAAATCTAAGAGAAGAGGATAGGATGAGTCTCTCTCATGGAAGACTCTAGCTCCCATGTTGCGCTCTCGACATCCTGATTCTTCCAAAGAACCTTAACCATCGGGATCGTCTTCCTCCGCAACACACGCTCCTGAGTCTACAAGATTCGGACAGGCTCTTCGACATACGAAATATTGGGCTGCAGCACGGGCACCGAATCAAGAACAAGCTGATCACTACGCAAACACTTCTTCAAGTCCACAATCAAAAGACTAAGCCCTTACGTCAAAATTACGCCACAACGGTCACATAAATAATTAACGAAAATCAGAGGCGTAACATTATGCCCAGAACCGCCGCTTTGTGGTGACACATTCACTCGGGAAGGTCGCCACTACAAAACACCGATCCTGCCGGCCATATCGATCACAGAAGAAGAAAAGCATAAACGAACAAAATGAAGTTCAAGTCCACAATCACATGATATATATAATAAATGTCCACATGGTATAACTGAAATAACAAGGGTTACAATAATAAAGGCTCATGCCCTGTACATCATGTCCTCACTACAAGATCACTCGCGGAAGTTAACTATTAATCACTCACTGATCCTAAAACATGTGCTCCTGTGCTAGACCGGCCCGCCTCCATCTGCATCGGCCTCTAGTGCTGCTGCGTCTCTTCGATCCCCTAAAATGATATGGTCCACCGACCGTTAGTCAAAAAGACTAATCCTTATGTTCCCCACCCCACCCCCAATTGCTCCTAGGCACCGTGTGGGAGGATGAAGCGGAGGACAGCAACGGGTATAAAACAAAATAGATGACAGCGGATTTTTTCTATAGGAAATGTCTACAACTACACATCTGTATATAGATAATTGATGCAGTAATAGAAAGCATGGTAAAGAGCAAGTAAAAAGCAATAAGTAAAGCAGATACATAATAGAAACGTAACCATTGATTTATAGGAATGCCCATACAAACCTATAGACCAAGGGGTCATTTAGCAAGGCATATCGTATAAGAAGTCCCATAACCGACTTACACGATAGGGGTACGGGTTGAAATGCAATGTTTATGCCATGACATGCAGAGTTATGCAGTTTATGCTATGTTCATACAAGTGCAACTCACACACTTCGACTCTATGCGCACAGACCTTTAGTTCTCCCTTTTTGGAGCTAGCAAGACTCCCACGATACTCCCGTAGTGGCAAACGGAAGCGGTGGGTTGGGCCTCGCCCACCTCTAGGTTGGTATTCACACTACCTAACCTAGACTTATCGTACGCCTCAACGCAAAACCGCGGAGCATCTGCGTACTCTTACTGGCTAGACCACCAGACTTTCATGGTTAAGTGCAAATTCCACACTTGCCGAGTCAACGTATTGACGTCGGTGTGAACGACCGTCCAATACCGGAGACCCACCACCTTCATGCACATGCAAACATGTTCTACAATATCCCGAGCCATAAACTCCCCGGGCTAACCTGCCTGTCACAATAACCTTCTGAGCCAACGGCTCGCCGGACCAACCCGTCCGCACCAACAACATTACTGAGTCACAAGCTCACTGGACTAACTAGTCTGCTGCTTCAACCACCAAGCCTACCGCTCGTACAACCAAACCAACTAACCTCCCGTAACCACGGGGTGTCGGTGTGTGTATTGTTAAGTTAATCTTGTACAACATCTTACTCATACGGTTTATGGTTAATCTTGGACTTCCCGAGGATTACCCTGTTAGGAGCTCGCTACGGTACTAGGAACTATAATGAGATGACACCCCAAAGTTCCATTGCTCAAGACACTTAGTGTTGTTGGTATCTACCCATAAGATTACCCCTTTTAACAATTCACTTGAATTACTCTACGTATTTTATGACCTTCTAAGGAGAAAGACGATCTTTCGTCGGTCCCGAACACAACTTTACCCTTAACTCACCAAGCACGCCCTCATCACCTAAACTCCTTTTGGTGACCTTCAATATCTTCAACCTGACCATGTACACCAACTACATGCCACTTCCACTCGGTAGATCCATAAATATCCAAATTTCACATTTTTACTATACGCAGACCAACTAACTATATGAAGCTTATAAGTAGAGGTACTCCAAATATTCATCCATCTGACTCAAGATATTTACTGGAGGTTTATCATGATGTTTAAAAACTAAATTCAGAGAATCATATTTTTCCTCAACATTTTAACATTTATTTAAATTTCTCCAATATTTGCCAAGTATGAATATGAGCATGAAGTGTAAGGTATTCTTATGATATGGCTCCCATAAAATTAATATAAATCTATCATGCCAAAATAACAGTAAGTAATGAATATCAGAATTTTACAGTAAGGAAATGTCCTCTATTTTTAATATTTAACTTCTATTCAAACTTGAAGATTTATGAAGGAACTACCAAGAATACACATGCTAAAATTAGGGAAAAATTACCATATCTCTATTGTGTTCAGAAAAGCTTAATTACAGAGTTTCACAATTTATGGGAATCATTTCCTTACTGAAATAATTAATCCAAATAATTCCTAATTTGCACATGTTGTGAAGTAGCCTACTGATAACAATTTCCAAAAATTCTATAAGAATTCACAGAGCTTTCTAGTGCTCTGAAATGTCCTATCACCAAGTTGCACATTTTTCCAGAGAGTTTTGGACCCTTAATTATATTTCTTAAGATTAAGGTAAAATAAGTGCCTTGTAAATGAAGTACTGGTTAAATCATCTAATAAATTTCACAAAAAATACCAGAGGTCTATCATATGATTATAAAGGCACCACCAAGATTTCATCTTCCTCCAAGATCATTTGTGCATGTAAATATCTCTTAAAAGAAATTTCCCTAAAGGGGTTATGGCCTAATTTAGGGAGAATAAATTCTCCTAAAATTCTCTCAAAATTTCCTAGGGCATAAATACATCCCATGAACATATCTCCTAGGTTCCATGGTCATTCTATAGCTTTTGACCACATGTCCTTCACAATGCTCTATATGCACCCCAAGGGGCAAAACCAGGGTCCTAGGGCATATCCACCTCTACACCACCCCATCTTACTCATGAAGTTTTAGGTGATCCTAAACCAGTGTCCAATGTTTCACCTCATGGTGAGGAGATTTGGCCACAATACCCCAATATAAACACCATACCCCAATTTAGACCTAATTTGACCCAACTTGGGTTAACCAATTACCTATCTAATCAGTCCAATTGGGCTGAAATTTTTACCACGGTCATTTGATAATCCTAAGAAGTACCGATTAAAACTTGGTGGTCATTGGAGGTCATTTGACCCAATAGTTAATTAATATTTGATTTATGTAATTATTACAAAAACCTTAGTAAAAATTTCTCCTAAAATTCCCATCTTTTGATATGATAAGGGGGTTGATATAAGTAGCCTAGGTTTCAATTTTCAAGTCAATCCCATGACCCAATAAAAAGTTATTCAAGAAATTGTGGATGTCCTACACTAGGGACCAGTCCCACCAAAATGGACCTACAGGGAGCTACAGAACTCCTTTTGGGGTGAAATTAATTTTACAATAAAGTAGACTCCAAGGGCTACAACTTTGGTGTTAACCATTTTTTCTGTATAGGGGCCTAAGTATTTTTTATATTTATTTCTAACAGTTGCCAGTAAAGAGACAAAAAAAGGGAATAACAAATATATAAAAACGAAATCTGCTGCACAAATATTGAAGCAAGGACAGGCGGAATCGGCTTGTCTTCTTCCTCCAGCCAATGGTTGAGATTGCCCCGACCTGGGTGATATTTGGAGGTGTTTTCCAGGCCACCAAAGAGCCGCCCCAGCCGGCCAATGCCACCAACACCTCCGTTAAGGTGGTGGCCGGCGATGGGGTGGGGGCGGCCGGAGGTGGTCGGAACGGAGGGTTTAGGGTGGGATTGAAAGCTTGAAAATACAAGCTCCGGCCAAACCCGATCAAAGGCCATTTTGGCCTCAAACCTTGCGGCCAATAGATGTAGATCTACCCAAAGGGAGAGAGGAGAAGAACCAGACCTGTTGGGAGGGTAGGTTCCTTGCGGATTGGGTGATCCTCCATGGCCGACCTCAAGCTTTGGCGCCATTGCAACCTCCACACCAAGTTGCTCGAAATCTTTATTTGAGCGGGGGAAACTCATCCTCACAGCCTTGTGAAGCTTTTTAAAGAGCCACTTGTGGAAGGGGGAGAGGTGAAACCTCCAATTTCACCATTAATGGCCATTAGGAATTTTTGACCAAAACTAAAATCCCATTAAATTAGCCACTTGGGTGGCCGGCCATGGCTATTAAACTCCTCAAAACTGGTGAGGGGGAGGTACAAATCCATTGGAGATGAATAGGGGAGGCCCTTGGCCTCCCATGGCCATTAATGGCCTTCTCTCTCTTCTTTATCTCTCTTCAATATTGGGGAAATTGCACTTTCTCTCTCCTACTCATTATTTCTAGAAATTGTGTGGTAACTCCTGGTAATTATCAGCCTCCTAAGCTAATGGGCTACTCCAATTAGGCGTAGCCCAAGTGGATTGGGCTTGAGTTAGCCTTTTCCCCTCTTTTTGGGCAAGGTTGACCAAGTGTTGACTTGAGGTGTTGACTTGGTCAACAGATGGGTTGACTGGTCCAAGTGGTGTGTCTTGAGTCCCTTGACACCACCCAAAGTTGGTTGAGTCATGGTGGTGCCCCAATTGGGCCAATTAATCCAAAAGGTGGTGGTTTGACCAAAACAGAGCTAGAGTTGGATTTGGTCAATTTGACCATTTGGGTTGACCCCAATGGGTGGGTAGTGACCTATTGGTCTCTCTTAAGGGTTACGAAGGTCTAGGTAGGGTCAATTTGGCAAGGTGGAGGTCAATTGACCCTAATTAGGCTACTTTAACCAATTTGGGGTTAGGGTTGACTTTGGTCAATTTGGCCTCTTTGGTTGACCCCAATGGTTCCTTGGTGCTCTAAGGGGACCCATAAAGGGTTATGTATACTATGGTGGGGTCAAAGGGTCAAGGTGAGGCCCTTAAGTCCAACCCTATGCTTGTTAACTGGAAATTGCTATTTGTAGACCACTGTGGTTCCTTCTTCTTGGCTAAGGCCAAGTGGTCTCTTCAAGCTTCCTAGGGTTTTGTCATGACCTAGTCATGACAAAACCACTCTAGGGGTCTAGGTGTTTGACGAAATTAATTAAAAAAAATTAATTTCGTCCCCGAAATTCAGGTTAGGTCTGCGGGGCTTCTACCGCAAGTGCTTGAACGTAACATCCCCTAAGAATGGAAGTTATTCCTGACTCGAAGAGCACCGACTATCTCTGCTACATCAGTTCTAGAGGCTCCCTGATAAGATTCTCATGTCCATGATTTCTCCATAGTACCTTGATCAGTGGGACCTTCTTGCGCCGCAAGACCCGCATCTTCGTGCCATCTAACCAGACCGGCTCCAGGTGAATCAATCAATTGGAGGCTACCGGGCCATCTATAGTAGAAATTCGCTACTCCGTCCGTAGTAGAGCTCTCCTAAAGGAGGAGACATGGAAGACGTCTTGCAATCCCGCTAACTCCGGCGGCAACTCCAGTCTATATGCCAACGGGCTGATCCACTCCAGGATGCTGTAGAGCCCCATCTATCTCAGACTGAGCTTCTTCTGCCTGCGAACCCGCAAGACTCCTTGCATCGAACATATCTTCTGGAACACCCAGTCTCCAACCTAGAACTCTACTTGACGATACCACGCATCGTAATACCTGACCTGGCTGCTCTGGGCCTCTAACTCGAATTATTCGCACCTGGGTATCTATGTCCTCCATAAGTTCCGAGCCGAGTGCATTGGGATCCTCATCCTGGATCCAAGATAGTGGAGTCCTGCGCCTCCGTCCCTCTGAGGGTGGAAAGCTGTGCTGACGTCAACCAAGAGCCCAGATAAGCCTAGACTGATCTTCACTCATGGAGATAACATGTTCATCCCGATCTAACACGATCGTCATGGACACACCACGATAACGGACAAACTACTCAACAAATCTCATCAAACACCAATGAGAGCGTCCTTCCAGTCCAGGGTGACCCTAGCTACCCTGGTTAATCTATCCTCGTTGTTCCAAATAAGACTGTGTTCAGAGTGGTAACCTGTGTGTGAAATCCATAGTTATGTCCTCGAACTCCACTCTAACAAGGGCAGTGACTGTGATAGTTCTCCAAAGACTTTTGCACTTGGCCTTCACCGTGCATCACAAAACTTACGATGTCTTTCTTCATTTCGAGGAAATATACATTCCGCAATACACCATTTTTCCGGTGACTATATTTCTCATCTATGTGGGTAGGCAGCGACTCTATAAAAACTTCTCTACACAATCAGCTTCTTATTCCTACGAGTACGCCCGAGTCATCAACCAACTCAACTTTATGATTTTAAATGATTCTTATCATTTAGTGGGACTGATCGCATCATCAAGCGTTCCAATTATCCTCAGAATTTAAGGGGGTGCACTTGTGAACCTTATGAGTATATGTTAGCCAATCTTTATTAGTATCAATGTTTGTAAGATGGTTCCCAATCATTTTCTATATGGAGTTTGATTCATAAGGTATATGTGTAAAATCTTTTGAAACCCTAAGGTTTTCACGAGTCAATTTCATCAAGGAAGTATCACCACGTTTATTTCACCAAATTCCTATTACTTCCACATATGTTAGTCTTGGTCACTTTCGGATGGTCCAAAGTAAGATAAACTAAGATCATTCTTATCATAGTAAACTCAAACACTATATTCTAATTCCAATAAGTCATCGTCTAAGATCTATGGTTATTCATCCTCATAGTTCCCAAGGTATAAGGGCTATTGTTGTAGTTAAAATTTTCTACCATGACATGGCGTGATTTTTAACAAACCTTAAGTTAATCACTTCTAAATGCCCCAAGTCACAAGAACCTCAAATATAACTACAACTTGTATGACCTAGTTTCCGTCCTAACTTCTAGAATGGGACATCGGCACCCCTAAGTGATTAATCCTGACAACTTTACATTTCTAATGCTTCAACTAAGGTCAAGTCGTTGTTTGATCAACGATGTTTATCCATTGTCCTGGTAATACTTCAGATCATCATTCCAGACCTACTATTACACCATCTCATCTTTGCCTGCGTAACGTTGAATAAGATCGACCTCAAAATCACTATGTTTACGACGCAACATCTTCTAAATTAAATCCAAAGGAATACCCAAGTCAGTAACCAATTCGCCCAATAAACAAAAAGGTAAGCCCCAATAAACAAAAGATAAGCCCCAACAAACAAAAGATAAGCCATTATCCATTTTGGGCTAAGTATCTTCAATATCACTATGTTATAATCGTCCCAAGTATGCAAACAATCCTTAGGGCACACAACCTTAGACTTGGGGTTCTATCTTGAGACTTGTTGGTGTACTCCATACATTACACTCTTCAAGGTACCCTTTTCGACAACCTTATCAAGGTCAACATATGAACCAATCTCAAACGGGTCCCTTCCGAACTTGAATTCTTATCCGACCCTCGGTGTTTGTCGTGGTGGTTGTCTCCATATAAGCATGTCACCGGTATGAGGGTTAGATCTACGAGTCCCCTACCATTCTGCTTATGTGTCAATCTATCTTAAGGTAGTCCTATCAGTTTGGATAATCCTTGGTATGTGAAGTAGGGACATCCGAGTTTATGGCTTAGGTTCCCGCATTAAGCTCCTCCTCTAACCTCTTTAGGGTATCCTCGTACCTTAATCAAATTTATACCTACGGTCTATTTCAGACTATGGCATGGTATAAATTGTCATGGTAAGTCATGTGTCCTAGTGGGGTTGAGTCTAACTCATTGACTAAAGTACTATCTAAAGAGATCTTTATAGCCGAAGGTATTCCCTGCTGGGGGCAGGGTTCGCCGCAGGCTACAAAAGAAAACTTGTCAAAAGGCTCAGTTAAAAGTGGACTTTTTCATGTGATTTCCCCATATGGGCACACCATTGCTTTCGCTGCTTAGTTTGTCCTCAAACTAAACTCGCGCGGGGTGGCCCAGGGTTTGTGGACTTCTTTTCTTCGGATCGAGGTTTGCTATGATACCAGTTTGTAAGACCCTTTTTTTCCTTCAAAAACCAGGGTCTTATGCCCAGAACCGCCGCTTTGCAGTGACACCTTCACTCGGGAAGGTCGCCACTACAAAACGCCGATCCTGACGGCCATATCGATCACAGAAGAAGAAAAGCATAAACGAACAAAATGAAGTTCAAGTCCACAATCACATGTTATATATAATAAATGTCCACATGGTATAACTGAAATAACAAGGGTTACAATAATAAAGGCTCATGCCCTGTACATCATGTCCTCACTACAAGATCACTCGCGGAAGCTAACTACTAATCACTCACTGATCCTGAAACCTATGCTCCTGTGCTAGACCGACCCGCCTCCATCTGCATCGGCCTCTAGTGCTGCTGCGTCTCTTCGATCCCCTAAAATGATATGGTCCACCGACCGTCAGTCAAAAAGACTAAGCCTTATGTTCCCCACCCCACCCCCAATGGCTCCTAGGCACCGTGGAGGATGAAGCGGATCACAGCAAGGGGTATAAAATAAAGCAGATGACAGCGGATTTTGTCTACAGGAAATGTCTACAACTACACATGTGTATATAGATAATTGAAGCAGTAATAGAAAGCATGGTAAAGAGCAAGTAAAGAACAATAAGTAAAGCAGGTACATAATAGAAAAGTAACCATTGATTTATAGGAATGCTCATGCAAACCTATAGACCAAGGGGTCGTTTAGCAAGGCCTTTCGTATAAGAAGCCCCATAACCGACTTATACGATAGGGGTAGGGGTTGAAATGCAATGTTTATGCCATGACATGCAGAGTTATGCAGTTTATGCTATGTTCATACAAGTGCAACTCACACACTTCGACTCTATGCGCACAGACCTTTAGTTCCCCCTTTTTGGAGCCAGCAAGACTCCCAGGATACTCCTGTAGTGGAAAACGAAAGCGGTGGGTTGGGCCTCGCCCACCTCTAGGTTGGTATTCACACTACCTAACCAAGACTTATCGTACGCCTCAACGCAAAACTGCGGAGCATCTGCGTATTCTTACTAGCAGGACCACTAGACTTTCATGGCTAAGTGCAAATTCCACACTTGTCAAGTCAACGTATTGACGTCGGTGTGAACGACCGTCCAATACCGGAGACCCACCACCTTCATGCACATGCAAACATGTTCTATAATATCCCGAGCCATAAACTCCTCAGGCTAACCTGCCCGTCACAATAACCTTCCGAGCCAACGGCTCGCCGGACCAACCCATCCGCACCAACAACATTACTGAGTCACAAGCTCACTGGACTAACTAGTCTGCTGCTTCAACCACCGAGCCTACCGCTCATACAACCAAACCAACTAACCTCCCGTAACCACGGGGTGTGGGTGTGTGTATTGTTAAGTTAATCGTGTACAACATCTTACTCCTACAGTTTATGGTTAATCTTGGACTTCCCGAGGATTACCATGTTAGGGGCTCGCTACGGTACTAGGAACTATAATGGGATGACACCCCAAAGTTCCCTTTCTCAAGACACTTAGTGTTGTTGGTATCAACCCATAAGATTACCCTTTTTAACAATTCGCTTGAATTACTCTACGTATTTTATGACCTTCTAAGGGGAAAGACGATCTTTCGTCGGTCCCGGACACAACTTTACCCTTAACTCACCAAGCACACCATCATCACCTAAACTCCTTTTGGTGACCTTCAATCTCTTCAACCTGACCATGTACACCAACTACATGCCACTTCCACTTGGTAGACCCCTAAATATCCAAATTTCACATTTTTACTATACGCAGACCAACTATATGAAGCTTATAAGTAGAGGTACTCCAAATATTCATCCATCTGACTCAAGATATTTACTGGAGGTCTATCATGATGTTTAAAAACTAAATCCAGAGAATCATATTATTCCTCAACATTTTAACATTTATTTAAATTTCTCCAATATTTGCCAAGTATGAATATGAGCATAAAGTGTAAGGTAATCTTATGATATGGCTGCCATAAAATTAAGATAAATCTATCATGCCAAAATAACAGTGAGTAATGAATATCACAATTTTACAGTAAGGAAATGTCCTCTATTTTTAATATTTAACTTCTATTCAACTTGAAGATTTATGAAGGAACTACCAAGAATACTCATGCTAAAATTAGGGAAAAATTACCATATCTCTATTGTGTCCAGAAAAGCTTAATTACAGAGTCTCACAATTTATGGAAATCATTTCCTCACTGAAATAATTAATCCAAATAATTCCTAATTTGCACATGTTGTGAAGTAGCCTACTGATAACAATTTCCAAAAATTCTATAAGAATTCACAGAGCTTCCTAGTGCTCTGAAATGTCCTATCACCAAGTTGCACATTTTTCCAGAGAGTTTTGGACCCTTAATTATATTTCTTAAGATTAAGGTAAAATAAGTGCCTTGTAAATGAAGTACTAGTTAAATCATCTAATAAATTTTACAAAAAATACCAGAGGTCTATCATATGTTTATAAAGGCACCACCAAGATTTCATCTTCCTCCAAAATCATTTGTGCATGTAAATATCTCTTAAAAGAAATTTCCCTAAAGGGGTTATGGCCTAATTTAGGGGGAATAAATTCTCCTAAAATTCTCTCAAAATTTCCTAGGGCATAAATACATCTCATGAACATATCTCCTATGTTCCATGGTCATTCTATAGCTTTTGACCACATGTCCTTCACAATGCTCTATATGCACCCCAAGGGGCAAAACCAGGGTCCTAGGGCATATCCACCTCTAAACCACCCCATCTTACTCATGAGGTATTTTAGGTGATCCTAAACCAGTGTCCAAGGTTTCACCTCATGGTGAGGAGATTTGGCCACAATACCCCAATATAAACACCATACCCCAATTTAGACCTAATTTGACCCAACTTGGGTTAACCAATTACCTATCTAAATCAGTCCCAATTGGGCTGAAATTTTTACCAGGGTCATTTGATAACCCTAAGAAGTACCCATTAAAACTTGGTGGGCATTGGAGGTCATTTGACCCAATAGTTCATTAATATTTGATTTATGTAATTATTACAAAAACCTTAGGAAAAGGTTCTCCTAAAATTCCCATCTTTTGATATGATAAGGGGGTTGATATAAGTAGCCTAGGTTTCAATTTTCAAGTCAATCCCTTGACCCAATCAAAAGTTATTCAAGAAATAGTGTTTGTCCTACACTAGGGACTAGTCCCACCAAAATGGACCTACAGGGAGCTACAGAACTCCTTTTGGGGTGAAATCAATTTTAAAATAAAGTAGACTCCAAGGGCTACAACTTTGGTGTTGACCACTCTTTCTGTAGAGGGGCCTAAGTATTTTTAATATTTATTTCTAACAGCTACCAGTAAAGAGACAGAAAAAGGGAATAACAAATATATAAAAACGAAATCTGCTGCACGAATCTTGAAGCAGGGAGAGACGGAATCGGCTTGTCTTCTTCCTCCAGCCAATGGCTGAGATTGCCCCGACCTGGGTGATATTTGGAGGTGTTTTCCCGGCCACCTGATGCGATGATTCGGCAAGTGCACCGGTCGCGCAAGTAATAATAATGGGGAAAATCCCCGAGTGTCGGTCTCTTGAGGAACACAGTAAGGTGGAGTTAGGTTTCGAGGAAGGACTTGAGATTGAAGTCCTTAAATCGGATGGAATGCGGGGGAGTTGGGTTGGCTTTTGGAAAATAAAATAAAAGCTATCAACTACTCCTATGCAATGCCGCTATGCAATGCTTCGCTTGGCGGGATGGAGACTAGGCAGGCCTTGAGCGCGCTGCGTCGCAAGGGCGGATGGACGAGTAGACAAGCGGAATCGAACTGTGCAGGCCTTGAGCGCACTGCTTCGTTAGGCGAGATGGGTTACACGGGCCGATATGCCACGCTTCGCTAGGCGGATGGAAGAGTAGGCATACGGATGAGGGTCGCAAGCACCTCTTCGACAAGCACGCCACTAGCAATTGCTAGTGCGGCACACGAACGTGACGGCGGGATGGAGGATGGATGGTGGCGCACCTCAAGCACACAAATAAACAAAAGAGTACTTCACATAGACATGAAATAACTTTAAATAGCAAGGTCTATAGTGTTCTTCATCAAAATACAAAAGATCTAACTATTACAACAATCAATAAGAGGAGAACAAGGCAAGAAATCGACCGAATCCGAAGTCTCGTTGTAGATTCACGGTTGGAATCGTCGGGTTGTCAATCCGCGTCCAAGCTCGGTCCGCAACTACGTCCGGGGTAGAGAGAGTTGTCACGACTCTCCAATGGACCCGTCTTCTTCGTGTCACGATCCGGTAGAGGTTGCAAACTTCCTCTTGCTTGATGGCAATGGCGGCTAGGTCTTCCTTTGGAGCTCTTGGATGAAGGAGGAGGCCGAGAGGAAACTCCGGCTCAAGATTGGCGTGAAGAACAAGCCCGGAGCACCTCCAGATGGTGGGCGGCGGTGGAGGGGCGAAACTGGCGCGGAACGGCGGAAGAACGGCGGAAAAATGCGGAGCAGCTGACCTAAATCGCGAGCAGCGGAATTTATAGGCGCTGGAATTAAATAGTGCGCACGGTCATTGGCGCACGACCAGTGGTCGTGCGCACTAGAATCCTGTGATCGTGAGCTCTGCCTGGACGGAGCATGCAAAGACAGAAATTATGAAATAACATGTTCGCACGACCAGTGGCGCACGACCGGTGGTCGTGCGCACTGATTGAAACAGAACTCAAGAAATTGATGATAAGCGCGCACGAACAGTGGCGCACGACCGGTGGTCGTGCGCACTAGCGTAGATGGTCGTGCGCACTGCACCAAACAGAACTCATAAAAAAGGGTTAAGTGCACACGATCAGTGGCGCACGACCAGTGGTCGTGCGCAATAGAACCGGTGATCGTGCGCAGTGTTCCTGTGCAGAATTGCACCGGAAACACCTGCACGACACCTGTTCCAGCGTACGACACCAGTCTAGCCACTGAAAGTGGGACTTAACATCGCAAGAAAACTAATAACAAAGAAAGATACGAAATAACACCAAAATGGGCCTAGAAGTGCACCTAGCATAGACTGATCAATATGAACTATAACAGGGCTAAAGTGCGGTGAAATGACTAAATAAATGGCCCAGATGAGTCCATAAAAGTGTATATGATCAGGACTCATCACACCCCCAGACTTACCTATTTGCGCGTCCCGAGCAAACAAATTCTAAGCGAACGGGGAAAGAAAAGTAGATGGCTTAAAACTACAATACAGAGTACCATGCGAAGTCGCATGCTCACGTGCATAAGAAGAATAGTAGAGAAGATTTCTGATTATATAAACAGTCTATATATTTCTAAAAGAGTAAAAGCATATTACAACTACTCAAAATGGTGAACTACGGTGAATCATTCGGTCACGCATACGGAGAAAGTAAACTAAACGCTGAGATGAGCATTGCTCGAGATTGGGGTGCCGGATAAACTCCACCGAAATCCATCGGTGTCGGTGACCATAGGCTTGCCCGGTCACATTCTCTCCACGGCACTGGTTTGACTCAAATGCGTGAATCAATAGGACTTTAGGTTTTAAATGGGGCTTGGGTTTAGGTGAGGTATACAATGATAAAGACGATGGTTCAAATACTAAACCGAAATGAGCAAATGCATAACATTATCCAAGTGGCCACAAAACACGCGGATGCACCACACCCCCAGACTTAGACTTAGACGTATGGGTGTGTGCACCGCCCACTCCCAAATATAAATCTCAAACAGATTTTTTTCAATTAAACTTTTCATTCTTCTTTTTCTTTTTCTTTCTTTAACAATTTCAGCAAATTTTCAAAGATGCACAACCACATTTTCACAATGTACTACCACAATCAACACCACCAATTTGAAATTTAAACAAAATGCTTGCTTTTTGGGTGTGCAACTAGGATTGGAGTTTAGGCTTTGGTGAAATAAAAGTGGGGCTGAATCAAAGAACGGGTAGGCACAACTGGGCTAGCGAGGATATAGCGGTAGGGATAGGCACAAAGGCTCAACCGGGCCAAAATGATGGCCTATATCACATTCACACAATTGACTAACCGTATACCCATGCTTCAAGAATCGCTTGGGGCAAGTTCTAGCCACCGAGAAAGATTCTCCTTTCTCCCGACTCAAGCAATACGAATCTAGCGATCGTATACACACATCCCTATGCTACCGTTTGATTCCACTGAATTCACCATTTGAGTAGAGTAAACAACATTTACACTAATAGAAAAAAATATAAAACCATAAGTATAAAGAGAAGTCTAATCTACACGAATTTCTATGCAACCGAGCACTCGACTAGGAGCACTACTAGAGTCAACATTTTACTCTGCTGCATAGTCCTAAGCCATCACCTAAACTTTCCCAAATAAGCAGAAGAATTAAATTCACTACAGAGCACGCATACAGACGAGTACGCGCTCAAGTGGGTGTTGTGGTGTGCAATGAAAATAAACAAAACATTTTAAATGAAATCTTCTAGTTTGCAGTGCAATAGTGCACGTGAGCGGGTAAACAAAACTACTCTCCCCCAGACTTAAACAAAACAATCCACAGAATATATGACATGAAAATCAGAAAAAGCTAGGGAAAGAGAGTACCCAGTGCTCAGAAATGAGCACACCAGAAGATTGGCGTTTAAACCACGACTAAGCTGCAGCATCCGCCATCCAGAAGAAGTACCTGCAGGGGTCAGCTCCGCAAAACAAAAGAAACAGAAAAAGATAAACTACAATACTACAGCTAACTAAACAGGATTGAATAAAATAAAATGCATGAAAAGTAAGATAACTACTGGGGTTATTGTCATCCCAGCACGACTTATTCAGATTTTGTACAGTTCTAGCTTATAGGCCTATGAAAAGAAAAGTGCACAGGTAACTGTTCTAATATGCGCATCGGTAGCGGGTACCGATACGGAGACAGAGCAGTCACCCCTCTACCTAAATATAGATACCTGCTCCTCACAGGTAGAGGGTAGAGAATGTAAGAAAAGGAGGAGGCCTGGTCCTCACTAATCTCACAAAACACATCCTTGCCTAGCAAGGTATCGTCAACAGGGAGGCAGCAGGAGGAAAAGGCAATGGGTGGAGCTTCCTCAACGGAGGGGGAATAAACCTCCTCACATGAGAGGATACTCTCATCATTGACTTGAGCAAAAAGCTCCAAGTCCTCCTGGGGCACCTGTAAAGACTCAACCTGCACAGGCTCGGAAGAAGAAGGGGGGTCCAGAAAGAAACGAGAAGAAAAACGTAAATCATCAACAATCTGGGGAGTGATCCCGGTTTCACTCCCAGCAAGATCCAAGGGTAGATCGCTATCATCATCGTAAATATCATAGCGAGGGGGACTTGAGAACTCAGGAGCCTCAGTGGTGATTTGGACCTCCTCGTCCCATGAAGAAGTGCAACCCTCCTCATCAGAGAGAGTATCCTCCTCATCCCACCGAGGTGCATCATCGTGTTCAAAGTATTCATTCTCCCCCTCAGGGAAAATGACATCCTCATCCCACTTTGGAGCACCCTCTGAGTCAGAAGCATCGCCCAGCTCCTTTACTTCGATAGGATCATAAAGAATATGTGTAGAAAAATCATGCAAAGAAACTGGAGGGACAAAAATATTCGGTTCCTCTGCAAAAAGATCTGCTAAAGCCTCCCCGATGGAAAGAATACTTTCCTCATCATACTCAGGTGCATCTAGGAGCTCCCATTCCTCTCCTTGTTGGCTAACAGATGAGTGATCATCATCACTGAGAGTGAAGCCATAAACAGGGAGTGAGGAGTCCGTGCACGAGACAAGCTCAGGGGTAGAGGGCACAATTGCCTCCATGGGTAAAGAATGAGCGATAGGGACAATGTTGTCCTGAGTGGAGGGGTGGCGGTCAGGCTTGAAAAGACTAGGACAGTCCTTCAATTCATGACCCTCTCCTCGACACAACAAGCAAACAATGTTCCTACACTGCCTAGCATTCAACTCATTCATTTGGTCTATATAATAAACCATCTTATCATTAAAGCCAGGTGAAATATCCCATGACGACATATTTGACAATTAAAGCAGATATAACGAGACTGAAATTCTTTGCAAGAAAATTTTACACAAACTAATAAAACTTCTTGGATTAGACTTGCCTAAAACTTTAAAAATAAGAGGGAAAGAAATAAAAACAAGCAGTAAATAAGTAAAAAGCAAACAAAAATTAAAAAGGCGGCTATACACACTGGAAGAACTACTATCTCTCGGCTCTCCCTCTCAAGAAAACTCACACGTCTGTGTTCCCCGGCAATGGCGCCAAAAACTTGATGCGATGATTCGGCAAGTGCACCGGTCGCGCAAGTAATAATAATGGGGAAAATCCCCGAGTGTCGGTCTCTTGAGGAACACAGTAAGGTGGAGTTAGGTTTCGAGGAAGGACTTGAGATTGAAGTCCTTAAATCGGATGGAATGCGGGGGAGTTGGGTTGGCTTTTGGAAAATAAAATAAAAGCTATCAACTACTCCTATGCAATGCCGCTATGCAATGCTTCGCTTGGCGGGATGGAGACTAGGCAGGCCTTGAGCGCGCTGCGTCGCAAGGGCGGATGGACGAGTAGACAAGCGGAATCGAACTGTGCAGGCCTTGAGCGCACTGCTTCGTTAGGCGGGATGGGTTACACGGGCCGCTATGCCACGCTTCGCTAGGCGGATGGAAGAGTAGGCATACGGATGAGGGTCGCAAGCACCTCTTCGACAAGCACGCCACTAGAAATTGCTAGTGCGGCACACGAACGTGACGGCGGGATGGAGGATGGATGGTGGCGCACCTCAAGCACACAAATAAACAAAAGAGTACTTCACATAGACATGAAATAACTTTAAATAGCAAGGTCTATAGTGTTCTTCATCAAAATACAAAAGATCTAACTATTACAACAATCAATAAGAGGAGAACAAGGCAAGAAATCGACCGAATCCGAAGTCTCGTTGTAGATTCACGGTTGGAATCGCCGGGTTGTCAATCCGCGTCCAAGCTCGGTCCGCAACTACGTCCGGGGTAGAGAGAGCTGTCACGACTCTCCAATGGACCCGTCTTCTTCGTGTCACGATCCGGTAGAGGTTGCAAACTTCCTCTTGCTTGATGGCAATGGCGGCTAGGTCTTCCTTTGGAGCTCTTGGATGAAGGAGGAGGCCGAGAGGAAACTCCGGCTCAAGATTGGCGTGAAGAACAAGCCCGGAGCACCTCCAGATGGTGGGCAGCGGTGGAGGGGCGAAACTGGCGCGGAACGGCGGAAGAACGGCGGAAAAATGCGGAGCAGCTGACCTAAATCGCGAGCAGCGGAATTTATAGGCGCTGGAATTAAACAGTGCGCACGGTCATTGGCGCACGACCAGTGGTCGTGCGCACTTGAATCCTGTGATCGTGCGCTCTGCCTGGACGGAGCCTGCAAAGACAGAAATTATGAAATAACATGTTCGCACGACCAGTGGCGCACGACCGGTGGTCGTGCGCACTATCGTAGGTGGTCGTGCGCACTGATTGAAACAGAACTCAAGAAATTGATGATAAGCGCGCACGAACAGTGGCGCACGACCGGTGGTCGTGCGCACTAGCGTAGATGGTCGTGCGCACTGCACCAAACAGAACTCATAAAAAAGGGTTAAGTGTACACGATCAGTGGCGCACGACCAGTGGTCGTGCGCAATAGAACCGGTGATCGTGCGCAGTGTTCCTGTGCAGAATTGCACCGGAAACACCTGCACGACACCTGTTCCAGCGTACGACACCAGTCTAGCCACTGAAAGTGGGACTTAACATCGCAAGAAAACTAATAACAAAGAAAGATACGAAATAACACCAAAATGGGCCTAGAAGTGCACCTAGCATAGACTGATCAATATGAACTATAACAGGGCTAAAGTGCGGTGAAATGACTAAATAAATGGCCCAGATGAGTCCATAAAAGTGTATATGATCAGGACTCATCACCACCCAAGAGCCGCCCCGGCCGGCTAATGCCACCAACACCTCTGTTGAGGTGGTGGCCGACGATGGGGGGGGGGGGGGGGGGGGGGGGGGGGGGGGGGCCTGCCGGAGGTGGCCGGAACGGAGGGTTTAGGGTGGGATTGAAAGCTTGAAAATACAAGCTCCGGCCAAACCCGGTCCAAGGCCATTTGGCCTCAAACCTTGCAGCCAATAGATGTAGATCTACCCAAAGGGAGAGAGGAGAAGAACCAGACCTGTTGGGAAGGTTGATTCCTTGCCGATTGGGTGATCCTCCATGGCCGGCCTCAAGCTTTGGCGCCATTGCAACCTCCACACCAAGTTGCTCGAAATCTTTATGTGGGTGGGGGAAACTCATCCTCACAGCCTTATGAAGCTTTTTAAAGAGCCACTTGTGGAAGGGGGAGAGGTGAAACCTCCAATTTCACCATTAATGGCCATTAGGAATTTTTGACCAAAACTGAAATCCCATTAAATTAGCCACTTGGGTGGCCGTCCATGGCTATTAAACTCCTCAAAACTGATGAGGGGGAGGTATAAAGCCATTGGAGATGAAGAGGGGAGGCCCTTGGCCTCCCATGGCCATTAATGGCCTTCCCTCTCTTCTTTATCTCTCTTCAAAATTGGGGAAATTACACTTTCTCTCTCCTACTCATCATTTCCAGAAATTGAGTGGTAATTCCTGGTAATTATCAGCCTCCTAAGATAATGGGCTACTCCAATTAGGGCTAGCCCAAGTGGATTGGGCTTGAGTTAGCTTTTTCCCCTCTTTTTGGGCAAGGTTGACCAAGTGTTGACTTGAGGTGTTGACTTGGTAAACAGATGGGTTGACTGGTCCAAGTGGTGTGTCTTGACTCCCTTGACACCACCCAAAGTTGGTTGAGTCATGGTGGTGCCCCAATTGGGCCAATTAATCCAAAAGGTGTTGGTTTGACCAAAATAGGTCTAGAGTTGACTTTGGTCAATTTGACCATTTGGGTTGACCCCAATGGGTGGGTAGTGACCTATTGGTCTCTCTTAAGGGTTAGGAAGGTATATGTAGGGTCAATTTGGCAATGTGGAGGTCAATTGACCCTAATTAGGCTACTTTGACCAATTTGGGGTTAGGGTTGACTTTGGTCAATTTGGCCTCTTTGGTTGACCCCAATGGGTCATTGGTGCTCTATGGGGACCCCTAAAGGGTTATGTATGCTATGGTGGGGTCAAAGGGTCAAGGTGAGGCCCTTAAGTAGCCCTACAAGTTGAGTCGAGCCGGCTCGTGAGCTCGATGAGCCGGCTCGAAAAAAGCTCGACTCGAGCTCGAACCAGTTGAGCTCGAGCTCGAGCTCGACGAGCTCGAGCTCGACGAGCTCGAGCTCGATTTCGAGCCGAGCTCGAGCTCGATTACTCTTGTTCATGAGCTCGCGAGCCGGCTCGTGAGCTTTTTTTTTGGGTATTTTTTTTTTAAAAAATATATAAATAAAAATAAAAATGGGTTCATGAGCAAAAAGCTCGCGAGCAGCTCGAGCTCGACTCGAGCTCGCGAGCTCGAAAGCTCGAGCTCGAGCTCAATATACTGGTCTCGAGCTCGAGCTCGAGCCAAGCAGGGTGAGCTCGACGAGCTCGAGCTCGAGCTCGAGCTCGAAATATTTAGCTCGAGCTCGAGCTCGAGTTTGGGATTTTTGCCAAGCTCGACTCGAGCTCGACTCGTTTACACCCCTACCCTTAAGTCCAACCCTATGCTTGTTAACTGGAAATTGCTATTTGCAGACCACTGTGGTTTCCTTCTTCTTGGCTAAGGCCAGGTGGTCTCTTCAAGCTTCCTAGGGTTTTGTCATGACCTAGTCATGACAAAACCACTCTAGGGGTCTAGTTGTTTGAGAGATGTTACAGCCCCCCCCCCCCCCCCCCCCCCCCCCCCCCCCCGTGATTAGTGCACCTTGGCATGTGGTGAGTTTTTCTTAGTCCAGAGTTGAGCCTGGAGCACTTATTGTCCATTAGCCTTGTTTGCTTTTGATTAGCTAAACGGACTACCCTGCAAGACAGATCTAATAATCCTTAGGAACCCAAGGTGACTTGGGTCCTAGGTTCTTGTTAGCATAATAGGGAATTCTTCTACTCTCCTCATCCCTTCCAAGAGGTCTCTCCTTTGCACTAGGCGCACTAAGGTTGTGCCAACAGTCAATGGTAAAGTGTCCCACTTTGCTACAGCACCAACATTCATAGATGTTGTACCTTCTTTTCTGAACAATTTTTGAAGTTTGTTCAGTAGAGAAGGCAGCATCATTCTTCCTATCTTTCTTAGCCAAGAGCTGACTAGCTGCTCTAGTATAATTGTTTCTTCTTGACTTTATCTGTTTGTCAGCAACAGATGTCAGCTTGGTAGCTGACATGGTGTTGATGGCATCAGATATGATCAAGTGAGAATTGATTATACTGGGGCTACCAGTCTGCTTCTTATCTGGAAGAGATTGGGAAGATGTTGCTCCTTTATCCTTGAAAGTGGGGGCTGGGGCACCAGACACAAATGGTCCATGATGGGCCATTTGGATTTCCTCATGGGGAGCCTTTAATGCACTCATCCCCATGCCCTTTCTCTTCCCATAGTCAGGAGCATTTCCATGACTAATGGAGCTTCCATTCATCCAGTGACCATGGACACTGTCCTGATCATACCTATTAGAGGGAAGCACTACCTTCTAAAAGGTGGTATGAGGCTCTGCTTTAGTTTTGCCCCTTTCTCCATTCCCAGCATCTATTGCCCCTTCATTGAAACCCAATCCCCTCCTATTTCCATAGGAGGAGAAGGTGTCAATGATGGGCAGTACAGTTTTGGGCTTAGAGAATTGAGCCACCAAGCTTCTTTCCTTAAGAAGGTCATTCTTAAGTTTCTTGATAAGTTCTTCCCTTTGGCTCCTTTCATCATAAAGCTTGTCTATGATTTTCTTGAGATCACAGGAGTTGGTTCCCACATTGGGGGACATACTCATTTCCCCATCTAACTCAACCTTGAAAGGTCTGAGTGATTCTAGCTCCCTAGCTTGCTTCTTAACAAGCCTTTTGCTCTTTCTCAGAGCTCCCAAGAGATCACCAAACTGCTCTATTAGATCAGCATGGTTCTTATTGTTGCAAGATGAGCAGTCTTCTGCATCATCTTCAGAAGATGAACAATCACCTGATGCACTCTTGGTCTTCTTAAATGAAGCAGGTAGTAAAGGTGTGTGAGTGGTACATACCTGATCATGATGTGATTCATCATGATCTTCTTCATCTGATAGAGCCATCAGCCCATAGACCTCCTCATCCTCAGAATCACAGTCTGTGAGAGTCAAGGGTGCTCTTATTCTTCTTCTGACTACAGAGCATTCTTCATCTTCTGATTCACTGTCTGAAGTAGTCATGGGTGCTCTGATGCATACCTCTTCATGAGGGATTTCATCTTGAAAATCTTCCTCTGATCCTTCCATGAGGACTTCTAGGGAGTCCCACATATCCTTTGTTGTAGTGCAATGACTCAGCTTCTGGAGTGTTGGCAGATCTACTGCACCAGCTAGAATACTTCTAGCTTCTTTGTCCAAGCTGGCTAGAAGGATCTTATCTTCTATCATAGTCATGGAGGGTCCTTCTTGAACAATTAAAAACATTCTGGGATCCATTGCCTCCATGTATATTCTTGCTCTTACTTTCCAAAGGGCAAAGTTCTCCCTGAAACAAACAGCTATCCTTGATTCCATAGCTGTAAAAAATGGACACCCACGGGCAGATCTGTTCAAGCTGTTAAGCTTTTCTTTGAACAACCTCGCTTTGATACCACTTGTTGTTTATTGGGTGTCAACTTATCACCAAGAGGGAGGGGGCGAATAGGTTTTACAAATTATTTTATCCCCTTTAGGTGTTCTTGATTTCTGATTAATAGATCTATAAATTATAAAGCACAACACAGAAAAGCACACTGTGATCTATAGAGGTTCCTCAAGATCGGGTGTCTTGAGTAGTCCTCTTTCCCTCTGCGCCTACTTAGCAGTGTGCTAGGCTCGGCAAACTCCGCCAAATCTTCATGCCCGCAAGCCTTACAACACGGACCCGCAAGTCCTACAGCCTAGGCCCGCAAGCCCCTACTGCACCCGATCCCGCAAGCTCGACACTTAGGCCCTCAATCCCTACACAACACAAACCCGCAAGTCCTGTGCCTACAGCCTAGGCCCGCAAGCCCTTAATGCACCCAAGCCCTCAAGCTCGACAAATTCGGACCCGCAAGTCCACTTCCCTGGCCCTCAAGCCTCACAGCTCTCCAGCCCTCAAGCTAGAGAAAATCGGACATGCAAGTCCACTGCCCTGGCCCTCAAGCCTCACAGCTCTCCAGCCCTCAAGCTAGACAAAATCGGACACGCAAGTCCACTGCCCTGGCCCTCAAGCCTCACAGCTCTCCAGCCCTTAAACTAGACATTTAGGCCCTCAAGCCTTACAACAATAAAAGATTTACAGTAATGAAAACGGTTTCTTCTGCCTGATGAAGATCAGCAACTTAGCCTGATGGAGATCGGCTTCTTAGACTTGAAGAAGATGCTTCTTGATTTGTCGTTTTTAGCACTGGATCTTCTTCAGCCTTCTCTTCTTTTGCCTGATGTTGATCGGCTTCTTATCAGTCAATGGAGATGACTGATTCTTCTGAGAACGCTTGATTCTTGTTCTCTTCTTGTTCTTCTTCTTCTCCGCAGAATGCACTGTTGTATTGAGAAGCAACAACGAGATTCTTTTTTGTTCTTGTCTTTCTCACGAAGATTACTTTTTCTAGGGCATCAATGTTCCCTTTTATAGGATGGATGAGCCGCCTAACGGTCACATATGATGTCCTTTACTGTCAGACGCCCCATCCCTCAAGAGCACGCATTGATTGGACAATCAGGCGGCAGCATTAAATACTGACAGCGCATCCGCAACATTTGAATTCCGTCTCGACGATATTTTCAGCTTTATGTCGATACTGACAGCATTACGACGATATGGGTAATATCTCGATGACAGGACTTTGTCGATGCCTTATGCCTTGGTGGATCTTCAAGTCTTCTAGCTTCTGCCTCTGACGCTGATGTCTCGACGATACGAGATATTCTGGCGTTTCTGCATATACAGAGATATGCAATCTTTGACCGTCTCGTTGTGATCTTCTTTCTTGCAGACTGTCGTCGTAATCACTTTGTTCTTTCGACGACATGAGCGATATCATGTTGACAGACTATGATTTAGCAACTGCTTGTCTTCAGCTGTCTTTCTTCAGTCTTCTCGACGTCATGCCTTCTTTACGATGATGTCTGTTCTTCTCGACGACAAGGCTACTTTGATGATGTCGATGATACTGCATCTTCTCGACGACATTCCCTCCTTTGATATCTTCATGTCTTCACTGCGTTCGACGAGCTTCATTCTTCTGTCCCGTCTCTGCGTTCGACGAACTTCATTTTTCGTTCGACGAACTCCATTCTTCTGTCCCGTCTCTGCGTTCAACGAACTTTATTCTTCGTTCGACGAACTCCCCAAGTCTCGGTGTTTGCTTCTGTCCCGTCTCTTCGTTCGACGAACTTCATTATGTGTTCGACGAACTGCATTCTGCGTTCGACGAACTTTATTCTTCGTTCGACGAACTCGCCAAGTCTCAGTGTTTGCTTTGCTCATCATCATGACGACAAGCATACTTTGTCGACGATATCTCCTATTCTTCTCGACGACACAGTACTTAGTGAAATAACTAAAGTACATGACATATTGTCGATCTCTGCAAGCATGAACTAGATGGGATATTAAATACAACTTGCACTTATCATTGAGCTGAGCACTTCTTCAAATCAGGAACACTACTGGGCACTGTTCCTAACACTTTCTTTGAGATGTGTCATTGACAAAGACGGTGGCGACTGGTAGTGAATACCCTTTGAATAGTTACGACCATGGCTTGATCTTGGTCAGTGAAAATAGAAAATGGTTGCTTCCGACCAATCAATTTTAAAAAGGTCCCAAACACCCAGCAAAATGATTCTATGGTTTCTTCAGCTATGAATGCACCTCCAACAAAAATATTCTATCAATGATTGTTCACGGCAATGAAAGGCGCACATGCAAGATTGTATTTATTAAGTCTATAAGTCGTGTCAAAAATAAGGACATCGCCGAAGCAGTCGTAATCTATCTTGATATGCCCATCCATCCAGAAGAAACTAGTCAACTTATTCAATTCATCAGTTTGTACCTCATACGAGAATATATTTTCTTCCAATTATTTCCCTTGCAGTATCTTTATCAAGCTTTAGGCGTCGCCGCTTTCTATCAACGCTTTTCTTTCTCGTTGAACAGAGTTGAAGGCATCAAACTAACTGAACCCAATATTTTCAACGTCGCCGGCTTCTTCAGAAAGGAAATTATTGAAGGATTTGTGTTTTGAAAGTTGTCCTCAAATTTATTTATTTCATGTTTTCACGAATAATTAATTTATTATGTCCCTAGATCATATAATGATGTCTCATGATAGTTCAAGAAGATGCCCTTGGTCTTGAACAGTAGAACACTTGAGTTCCATCACACGATCTTAGTTTTATATGCTCACGATCCTGGTAGTCAAAGAGGGACATTGACCACCACCTTGGATTGTCATATGAGTTAAAGTACATTGTAGTTCTACAAATGTTGATAATAGTTATCATTTAATCATATGAATATGTATATAGGTTGAAGCTATACATATTGAGTTAGACCTAATCTTGCGTTGAGATATCGTATGGATTGTGTTTAGTGTCATCGATAGTCTCAACGTGTCTTATTGAATCTAGATATGTGATTTGTGAACTTACCGCCGCAAGGTGTATAATGTAGTTGCAGTTGAACACTGTCTATTGATGGTATATACACTGCAGCTCATTGTGTGACTTGTGCGGATCAGGTTTACACATCGACAGTATCAATTGTCCCTCGAGTTACATCGAGCTATGATATTATTGGGCCCCTTGGCAAAGCGAGATTGTATGGCATGCAATATAACTGAAGTAGTTATAAATACATTGCGCTTGAGAAACCAAGAAAGATGAATGTGCTGCGGGGATGACACTATCATATCCTGTGGGACATTCATGATATCATGTGACAGGCATAGACACAGGTCATCCAATTGTGTCACCTAGCTACTGAGTTGCTGAGGCGTCTATAATGCAGTGATAAAGCCTCTTATAGAGAATAATATAGATTGTTGTATTATCGCCTAGACGACTCAGTTCCTCTGTAAAGGTCACACCAAATGAACAGAAACAGCCGTGTTCGACTCAAATGGTGTATTTGATCTCATTGTCATGAGATCTAAATATTTGGTTGAGTGCGAATATAAGGCGTCGTGTATCGACGCGCTTAGACAGTTATTAATTTATGATCATGTTCAGGTGTTAATTGAAATAATAAATTGAGTTTATTATAGGATCAATAACACGACTGAATTTCATATGTAACACGGCGTTGCAGGCGGTCAAATTAATCAATGAGATTTTAAGAGGGAGCTTTGATGTCGGGCGGCGTTTGTGTAAATGGACCTTCTTTGCACAAATAATTAGCACACTCAATATAAGACTTTAATTAAGATTTCAATTTTATAATTAATTATAAAACTTAATGATTTTCGGTTTTTTTTTGTTTTACAGAACCGTAATTAGTTTTAGTTTTATATTTATTATAAAAAGAAAAGTGAATCTTAATTATTTAAGACATATAAAAAGCCTCCCTCATAATCTCCCGTAACCCTAACCTCCCGAACCAGCACCTTCTCGCGAACAGGAAACGGCGCCATCTTTCTCGCCGGCGCTCTTCCTCCTCGTCCTGTCCAGCGAGCTCCTCGCCGGTCCTCATCGGCACGGTGGTGACTTCCCTGGACGGAGAAGGTGCAGCGGGTCTTGTGTTTCGGGTCTCTCGTTTTTTTCCATTTCTTGTCGGCGACGGGAGTGGTTCGGCCACCAAGGGTCCTCAGCAGTTGGAGCGCTGTCTAGCATCTGCCCTTCCTTCCTCTCATCAAAGACAAGGTCGCGGGGCTGTTTGGGTTCAAGGTGAACCTAGAGGTGATCGACGCCGCTTCGATTCTCCGTCTCTTCGATTCGATCCGCAGCAAAATCAGAGACCCCGCTCCACCTAGAGATATATTCTCTAGAGGTATAAATTCATAATCCTTTTGTGATGGTTATTATGATTAGCGTAATTTGTTTAGCGTACAAATTAGTTGTGGCTATTTATTTATATCAATTGATTATGGAGAGATTTTATTCACGTGCGGTTGTCATGAATGATTCGATCATATTGTGCGATTGGGCAAGGGTGAAAGTTTTTTTTTGTTCGTCACCCTTGTCCCGCATCCGTAAAATCCTACAGTGGTATCAGAGCTAGGTTTGATTCACTCATGAAAATGACGTTGTATTTCCTTTGTGCTAGCACAGGTGCACAAGTGCATTGGATTTTCATGTCCCAAACCCTAACTCATGTGTTGAGTGACCCTTCACCGAAGGATCACATAGAAATCATTCTCTAGGATTTTGAATGATTTAGATGAGTTATGGTGGTTTTTAGGACATAGGATTATCCAAAGAGAGGATATATATTGCATGTGATTCTCTTTTCAAAGTTGATATTTTGTTTACATGCGGCATTAGTTTTATTTATTTATTTTGATCTGGGATGTATCTGGATGTGAATGGATGTAATATTTAGAATGTCGTATGTTTAGGTTTTAATTCCTGCTTTTACGTTTCGTGTATATAAGTGAAAAGAAAAAAAAATTTAAGAATGTCTTTCCTCCTCATCGTGTCCATCTAAGCTAGTGATATTGAATGAACATGAGTGTAATTTCAATCACTAGACATGGTGGCACTTATGCGAGTTGATATTAGGCCACAGGTGAGTAGGTTGTGTGAGGCACTTCTTGCTGATTCTGTGGGAATGTCACTCGCACGAGTTTCCGTACATGATGAGTTTTCTTAATCAAATCTCCAAGATCTAGGCTTGGTCTTTTGGGAAAGTGGTATTCTTCTTAAAATAGTAGTTTACAATAAATTTTGAAAAAAATTATTAATATCAAGAATCAGAAGGGTTTAAGGTTATCTTAAAATGTTATGATTGGTAATTGGTACCTACCTGACAATCTTGTGGATGAGTCCACTAGGTTAAAAGGATCTTAATTCACTATTTTAAATAAAAAAAAATATGGATCTCTCTAATCCATCAATTTTTTTTAAAAAGGAAATTATTTTTGAACATGAACTATAACTTACTCTCATAATTTTTTTTAAATAGAGCTATGTCCACACTACCAAATTTTCTGCGTTCGATGATAGATAAAAGCCCACTTGCTAACGACGGGTCAAACTACTCGGACTGGATCCTCAAGCTTAACATTGTGTTGCGCTTGGAGAATCTCTTACCTATACTGGAGGGTGAATGCCCAGTAGAGAAAGAGATTGGCAAGCCAACTGATGCTGAGAAGGAGGAACAGAAAAGGTGGAATGACAGTCAACATGTCGTGCAGACACTGATCCTGGCCAGCATTGGCGATCAGCTGCAAAGGAAATTTCTCGATACTCCTGCAAAGGAAATTGTAGCACAATTGGAGAAGATGTTCACTGATAGTGCTCGTAAGGAGCGCTATAAGACCACCATCGCACTCACAAGGTGCAAGATGATGGAGGGTGAATCTGTCTCAGTGCACTTCCTTAAGGTGCAGGGCTATTTGGAGAAATTGGAGAAATTGAAGTCTCCAATTCCTGAAGACATTGCGGAGGATATCATTTTGGGGTCACTGCCTTACTCGTTTAAGGATTTCACCATGCATTATCATATGCGTGAGAAACAAATGACCATAAATGAACTCCACAACGCACTCAAAACAGCTGAGGTTGACATGGGCAAGACAAAGGGGAATATTTTCTTAGCTATGGTGTCTGAAAGTAAGAAGATATTCAAAAACAAGGATAAGACCAAAGGCCAGACCTCGAAAGGAAATTATCATCTCAAGGGCAAAAGGGGAGGTACTCAAGAAAGTACCTCCAAGGGATGCAAAGTGAAGAATTCTCCTAACTCTCTCACTGAATGCTTCCATTGCCACGAGAAGGGACACTTCAAGATGAACTGCCCCAAGTACAAGAGGGACTTGGATGAAGGCAAAATCGAAAGGAAGCGTCCTAAAGGTATTTTTGTTATTGAGTTAAGTTTAAACCTAACCACTACTATCCTTGATTGGGTAATTGATACCGGATCATGTGCTCACTTAATCTCTAATGTGCAGTCACTAAAGGATAGGAGATCTCTCTCCAAAGGAGAGGTGGTGTTGAAGGTTGGAAACGGTGCTAGTATCTCCGCAGTTGCAGTGGGCACCTTGGAACTTCCCTTACCTAGTGGTTTATATTTAACTTTGTTTAATGTTTATCATGTCCCTTCGATTTTAAGAAACATTATTTCTGTATCATGTTTGGATGCAGAAGGTTTCTGTTTTGTCATTAAGAATTCCCAAATGAAAATTGAGAAGGATGGTTTATTTTATGCAAGTGCTTTCATTTCTAATGAATTGTATTTGCTTAATATAGTTGAAGATAAACAGGTTTTAAATATTAATAACAAACGACTCAAAATATCTCACATAAGTGAGACTCTCTTATGGCACCACCGTCTTGGTCACATTAATGAAAAACGCATAAGGAAATTGCATCAAGCTAATCTTTTAGATTCTTTTGATCCTGATGCAATTGGGACATACGAATCATGCCTAACTGGCAAAATGACCAAAACACCATTTAAAAAGAAAGGTGCAAGGGCAAACAACTTATTGGAATTGATACACTCTGATGTATGTGGTCCAATGAGTGTGTGTGTAGAGATGGTTTTAGATACTTCATCACTTTTACGGATGATTATAGTCGTTATGGCTATGTTTATCTTATGAAACATAAAAGTGAATCCCTTGCCAAGTTCAAGGAATATAAAAATGAAGTGGAAAATCAACTAGATAAGAGAATCAAAGTTTTGAGAACAGATCGTGGAGGTAAGTACTTAAGCAATGAGTTCAGTACTTACCTAAAGGAGTGTGGTATTGTACCACAACTAACTCCTCCCGGGACACCGCAGTGGAATGGAGTCTCCGAAAGGAGAAACCGGACTCTGCTAGACATGGTTAGACCCATGATGTGTCAAACCGATCTACCTTTATATTTTTGGGGTCATGCACTTTTAACCGCGGCTTACACTCTAAACTTCGTTCCAACTAAAGCCGAAGAAAAAACTCCACATGAAATATGGGTTGGGAAACCACCCATCACATCCTTCTTTAAGATTTGGGGTTGTGAGGCATATGTCAAGCATATGCTATCATCTAAACTCGACCCCAAAGCCGATAAGTGTTTCTTCATTGGATACCCTAGAGAAACAAAAGGGTATAGCTTTTGGCACAAGTCAACGAATACTATATTCGTTAAGAAGGGTGTTGCATTCTTAGAGAAAGAGTTTCTTGAAAGAATCAAAAGCGGTGACCGTAGGGTGACACTTGAGGAAACTCAAGAAAATCTACAAGGGAGTGATCATGAGATGAACACTGATGTTCAATATGATCACCAAGAGTCACAAGAAGTTCCTTTAGTCAGTGGGAGCATGAGTATTCCACCTTCGCAAATGATTGTGGAGGAGACTCTTACTTTACCACCGCCTGTTAGTCTTACTCGTGTTGAGCATGAGTTAACTCCACCAGAAATGGTGGAGAAGATTCAAGAATCTCAAATTGAGTCAGACAAACCAAAGGAACTTAGAAGGTCAACCAGGGAAAGGAAAAAGCCTAATATTTATATGGGTCTTCATGAGGTGCTTATTCTAGACACAGAAGACTCGTTGACCTATGAAGAAGCAATAAAAAGAAAGGATTCCATAGCATGGCTTGAAGCCATGAAATCCGAAATGCAATCCATGTACGATAATCAAGTATGGAACTTGGTTGACCTTCCTGATGGAAAGAAATCCATTCCTTGTAAATGGATCTTCAAGAGGAAGATGGACATGAATGGCAACATGACAACTTACAAGGCAAGATTTGTAGCGAAAGGTTTTAGTCAAGTCCAAGGGATTGACTATGATGAAACCTTCTCGCCCGTTGTGATGTTTAAAATAATTCGGATCATGTTGGCCATTGCCGCATTTCATGATTATGAAATTTGGCAACTGGATGTCAAAATAGCTTTCTTAAATGGAAAGCTAGATGAGGATGTATTTATGAAGCAACCTCAAGGTTTTGAAGATCCTCAGAATAATGGCAAAGTATGCAAGCTTCAAAGAGCCATTTATGGGTTGAAGCAAGCATCAAGGAGTTGGAATAAACGCTTTGATGAAGAGGTTAAAACCCTTGAGTTCGTTCAAAGCAAGGAAGAGCCTTGTGTATACAAGAAGGTTAATGGGAGTCACGTTGTTTTTCTAATCCTATATATTGACGACATCTTACTAATGGGAAACAATTTATCTATAATGGAACAAACAAGAAATTTGTCGAAAACGATATTTTCAATGAAGGACATGGGTGAAGCTCAATATATCTTAGGAATAAAGCTATATAGAGACAGATCACGTAGACTCATTGGCCTGAGTCAAAGTATCTATATTGACAAAATCTTAGAAAGGTTCCAAATGGAAAACTCTAAGAAAGGAAATGTGTCAATGAAGATGTCTACTCAGCTAGGCAAGTCTCAATGTGTCTTATCACATAAAGACATTGAATATATGATGAATGTGCCCTATGCTTCCGCCATAGGTTCCATCATGAATGCCATGATCTGTACGAGACCGGATGTCGCATATGCTCTTAGCATGACGAGTCGACATCAGGCTTCACCTGGTCCGAATCATTGGACAGCGGTCAAGAATATTCTTAGGTACCTAAAAAGGACTAAGAATAAGTTTCTTGTATTTGGTGGGCATAAAGAGCTCCGAGTAGAAGGTTACACGGATGCTAGCTTTATGACAGATCCGGACGATAGAAGATCTCAATCTGGGTTTGTTTTTCTTCTGAATGGTGGAGCTGTGAGTTGGCGTAGTTGGAAACAATCCACTACTACTGATTCGACCACCGCAGCGGAAGTCATGGCGGCCGCAGAGGCAAACAAAGAGGCAGTCTGGATAAAGAAATTCCTTGAGGAATTGGGAGTCGTTGCATCTAGTGGAGAGCCCTTGAGATTGTTTTGTGATAATAGTGCTTCCATTTCACAAATCAAGGAGCCGAAGTCACATCACAAGACAAAATACATGGACCGGAAGTATTTTGTCACGCGCGACTTCATTGAAGAAGGCAAGATTGCACTTTTATGGATCATTGATAAATGTTGCTATTTGTGTCACGCGCGACCGGAAGTATTTTGTCACGCGCGAATTCATTTCGAGTCTATGGGGTTGCAAGACCATGGGGAGTGGCTTGATGTTTAATGTCAAAGGAGTCTCTTTTATGTTTTATATTTCTTTATTAGAAACTTTAAAAACAAGTGGGAGATTGAAGGATTTGTGTTTTGAAAGTTGTCCTCAAATTTATTTAGTTCATGTTTTTGCGAATAATTAATTTATTCTGTCCCTAGATCATATAATGATGTCTCATGATAGTTCAAGAAGATGCTCTTGGTCTTGAACAGTAGAACACTTGAGTTCCATCACACGATCTTAGTTTTATATGCCCACGATCCTGGTAGTCAAAGAGGGACATTGACCACAACCTTGGATTGTCATATGAGTTAAAGTACATTGTAGTTCTACAAATGTTGATAATAGTTATCATTTAATCATATGAATATGTATATATGTTGAAGTTATACATATTGAGTTAGACCTAATCTTGCGTTGAGATATCGTATGAATTGTGTTTAGTGTCATCGATAGTCTCAACGTATCTTATTGAATCTAGATATGTGATTTGTGAACTTACCGCCGCAAGGTGTATAATGTAGTTGCAGTTGAACACTGTCTATTGATGGTATATACACTGCAGCTCATTGTGTGACTTGTGCGAATCAGGTTTACACATCGACAATATCAATTGTCCCTCGAGTTACATCGAGCTATGATATTATTGGGCCCCTTGCAGGGGCGGATCCAGAGGGGGGCCCGAGGGACACTGGCACCCCCATTATTTTTCAAAATTGTTAGTGGATTTGGATTCCTCTCGTCGAGGCAGTGAATTTTGACTACTTATATGTCAAAAACGGTGACCAGATGAGAGAGAAACAACTCTGATAAGATGGAAGCGTTCTTTCGGGACAAATATTGGATATTCACGGACCAAAGTTGGCTATTCGCGGACCAAAGTTGGCTATTCGCAGACCAAGTTCAACTATGTGCACCCCCAAAATTAATTTCCAACATGTGACCAACGACCCTCCTACTCACCCCGCTATCATTTGTGTTTAGAAATGTTTTGTGCACCCCCATTTATAATTTTCTGGATCCGCCACTGGCCCCTTGGCAAAGCGAGATTGTATGGCATGCAATATAACTGAAGTAATTATAAATACATTGCGCTTGAGAAACCAAGAAAGATGAATGTGCTGCGGGGATGACACTATCCTATCCTGCGGGACATTCATGATATCATGTGACAGGCATAGACACAGGTCATCCAATTGTGTCACCTAGCTACTGAGTTGCTGAGGCGTCTATAATGCAGTGATAAAGCCTCTTATAGAGAATAATATAGATTGTTGTATTATCGCCTAGATGACTCAGTTCCTCTGTAAAGGTCACACCAAATGAACAGAAACAGCCGCGTTCGACTCAAATGGTGTATTTGATCTCATTGTCATGAGATCTAAATATTTGGTTGAGTGCGAATATAAGACGCCGTGTATCGGCGCGCTTAGACAGTTATTAATTTATGATCATGTTCAGGTGTTAATTGAAATAATAAATTGAGTTTATTATATGATCAATAACACGACTGAATTTCATATGTAACACGGCGACGTTGCAGGTGATCAAATTAATCAATGAGATTTTAAGAGGGAGCTTTGATGTCGGGCGGCGTTTGTGTAAATAGACCTTCTTTGCACAAATAATTAGCCCACTCAATATAAGACTTTAATTAAGATTTCAATTTTATAATTAATTATAAAACTTAATGATTTTTGGGTTTTTTTTTAGTTTTACACAACCTTAATTAGTTTTAGTTTTATATTTATTATAAAAAGAAAAGTGAATCTTAATTATTTAAGACATATATAAAAAGCCTCCCTCATAATCTCCCGTAACCCTAACCTCCTGAACCAGCACCTTCTCGCGAACAGGAAACGGCGCCATCTTTCTCGCCGGTGCTCTTCCTCCTCATCCCGTCCAGCGACCTCCTCGCCGGTCCTCATCGGAACGGTGGTGACTTCCCTGGACGGAGAAGGTGCAGCGGGTCTTGTGTTTCGGGTCTCTCGTTTTTTTCCATTTCTTGCCGACGACGGGAGTGGTTCGGCCACCAAGGGTCCTCGACAGCTGGAGCGCTGTCTAGCATCTACCCTTCCTTCCTCTCATCAAAGACAAGGTCGCGGGGCTGTTTGGGTTCAAGGTGAACCTAGAGGTGATCGACGCCGCTTCGATTCTCCGTCTCTTCGATTCGATCCGCAACAAAATCAGAGACCCCGCTCCACCTAGAGATATATTCTCTAGAAGTATAAATTCCTAATCCTTCTGTGATGGTTATTATGATTAGCGTAATTTGTTTAGCGTACAAATTAGTTGTGGCTATTTTATTTATATCAATTGATTAGGGAGAGATTTTATTCACGTGCGGTTGTCATGAATGATTCGATCATATTGTGCGATTGGGCAAGGGTGAAAGTTTTTTTTGTTCGTCACCCTTGTCCCGCATCCGTAAAATCCTACAATTATATGCATCCACCACTTTAATTTCGGCTCTGATCATATTCTTCATTAAATTACATTGCATTTCAGATATGCTTCGATTAGACCTCAATAAATGCTTCTTACTCTCGGTTGTTAGTGGATGGTTATGCTCCTCGACGAACTTCTTTACTGCCCAATTCTTGCCATCTTTATCAGTGTGAAACACAGTGCAGGCAAGACATCCAGTGCGTGTTTCTAATTTGCGATACTTCTTTGGCGAAGGCCTTGCTGTCTTAACACTCGCTTTTGCGCAGGTATATTCTCGCATTTTGATAATTCTTGTATGAGTCCAGTATGTCAGATGTTGTTTACGAACACTAAATCCTGTTGAGTGGTCATAATTACAATACATTGCCCAAGCCTCATCCTCCGAGTGCACAATGGGGAAAACAACAGGGTCCTTTTGGGTCTGCTGTTAAATGATGTAACGCAACTGGAATTAGAGAACATGATCCAATTGGAATTTCGGGAAATAATACAGTCGTAATATATTACGAAAATACGACTGTAATGAAGTAGAATAATTACAGTGGATATTAATTATAATTTCCAGTCGGATTTACTTACATTAACAACATTTTCATCAACTTTCTCGGACAACATCGATAGTGGTTGAATAATCTTCGAGGAGCTGGAGGAAGCTACCGAGGGGACAAGGTCAGATGGGTAAAAACTGCGGATAAGAGTGTAAATAAACACAAGATTCTACCGTAGGCTGGAGAAAGCTGGGAAAAAGATCTAGGAGCTGGAGGAAGCTCGCTCCAGTGGCACAAAGGCTGGGATGAACTTCAGACCTAGCTCGGTAGGGGATTCCGTTCTGACGAAGCTCGTGGACGTAGAAGTTGTTAAAGTATATTTAGCAGTATTGACAGGTATTTAACGGAACCCTAACGGGTCCGTTAAATTACCCATAACGGGTCGTCGGGGATTTATGGTTACGCCTATAAATACCCCCGCTGGGGGAAACAGGTAGAACATTCCAAACATGACGCTCACTCGGATGCTTCGAGCACCCCTATCGTTCTCGAAGTTTCGTTCGTGCGCGCCCTAGCCCCCACTCTCGCTCGAGCGGTTACTGTTTTCCTCATCGTCGCCGTTGCCGTCGATCGAGCGAAGGAAGAGATCTTTGTAACCATCTCCAGACGATCTTGCGATTCCTCATCGTCGCCGATTGCGCACTCCCGTGCGTGCGCCACCTCGCCTCTTGCTCTCCCGATCGCGATTCCAGACAGAAGGAAAAATCCGGCCCTCACGACCGGAAGCAACCAACTCTCGAGTCTCGATCCCGCGCGCTCTTCCGTTTCCTATGTTACTTTTCCCGCTCGACGAAGAAGCGCCGCTGCTGAGCTCGCTCGCCCGTTCGCATCTCCAGGCGGGAGCAGTTCGTTGCGCATTTTCTCTGCAGCGAAGAAGAAGGCGCCGTCTCTCACTCCCATCGCCTGATCGTGAAGGAGAAGAGGACTGCCCCTCTTGTTTTGTCCGGCATTTTTTGCTTCTTCTACTGACGTCGTTCGACGAGTTAGGGCAGAGCCGCCGCCCGTTCTTGAGTTCTGTCGCCGCCGCCTGTTCATGAGTTTCCTGCACCGTTCGACGTGCTTCAGGCGGATATGCTTCACTTGCAGACGGCCGACGAAGTTGAAGACGATCGGTTTTTCGGCTGTGTTTGTTCACTGCCTCCGTTGTCGACGCCGACGGAGTTCTCGACGCTCGCTGCCGCAGCAGAGGAGATCGGAGCCCGCAGTCGTCACCAGAATCATTTTTTTATGGTTGAGGTCCCCTCTTTCGTGATTCCGCCGACACCTCCAGATGGCCTCGCTTTCGAAGAACAACCTCTCCTCTCCTGTGCCAATGATCAAACTGGAGAAGTTCTCCCATTCCGAGTTCAGTGCCTGGAAGCGGAACACCCAGTTCGGTATGAAATATCTGAATGTATTTTATACACTGCAGACTGATTTAACAGAATTCAAAGGAGGAGACAAAGAGGCTTAGTGGATCAGCGATGAAGATTTCTGTCGTGATTATCTTCTCAACTGTCTCTCCAATTCGCTAGCCGAGACGTTTGGGAAGCTGAAGACCGCAAAGGAAATCTGGAATGCACTGGAAGATCAGTTCAAGGAGGAGGAGAACATGTCCAAGACGCATCTGGTGGACAAGTTCCTGGGATTAACCTTCTCTGAGGCTTCCCCAGATTGCAGACTTGGAGAATTTGGTGGCCAAGCTCAATAGTGAAAGTGTCCCTCTGCTAGATGGGTTCGTTGCTGGTGCCATTATTTACAAGCTCCCCTCAGCGTGGTACTCTTTCAAGACGGAGATGTATCGTAAGAAGACTCAGGTCAGTCTGAAAGACCTCAAGCGGTTCATCTGCATTGAGGACGAGAATCGGACAAGGCATGTGAAGGAGGTGGTGAGCAAGCAGCAATCTGCTGCTAATATGATCACACCCAAAAAGGAAACCTAAGTCTGATCGGACTCGACCTCCCTCCAATGCACCCGCAGTAGTAGACACGAGCAAGAAAATCAAGAAGTTCAAAGGCAAGTGCTATAACTGCAACAAGTGGGGTTACTGCGCTTCTGACTGCATGCAACCCAAGAAGCCCGATGCCAACCCACCAAAGCCTGATAATCGAGCTCATATGCTCCATCAGACTGCGCCCTCCCACTTTGTTGCCATGGTTGGGAACGGTCAGGCCAGTACTGAATGGTGGTTGGATTCGGGGGCGACCTGTCACGTCTGCAACAACTCCGCTCTGCTGAAGGATACCACTCCAGTCTCTAAGTCAGTTACAGTTGCAAATGGAGCCACTGCTGAGGTACTCCAAACAGGGACTGTGGATCTGCTACTCTCGTCAGGTACGCATTTAATTTTAAAAGATGTTAAATTCATTCCTACATTAGCTGCTAATTTAATTTCAATTAGTCTGTTAAGCGATGCGGGTATGTCTTTTAACATTAGTGGTGGTAGGGTGACCCTAATGGTCAACTCTCATTATTTTGGTTGTGCGTATGTAGTCAACAGAATGTATCGGCTGAGTCTAGCAAACGAAGTAGTAAATCGGGTTAGTTCTACTTTGATAGATCCTATGACTTTACACGCAAGACTAGCACATGTCAATTATAGAAAACTACTTCTGCTAGCTAGAACTCATAACATCCCCTTAGACACTAAAACCAAATTCGGCAAATGTGGGATATGTGCTCAAACTAAGATAACTAGAACACCATTCAGTCAGGTGTCTAGGAGTACACGTTTACTAGAGTTGATACACTCCGACATTTGTGACTACAAGAGTTTTGTCACACGCGGTGGTCCGAAGTACCTGATAACTTTTATCGACTACTTCTCTAGATATACTCATATTTATCTCTTAAAATCCAAAGATGAAGCTTTTGAAAAATTTCAAATTTTCAAAAATAGGGTTGAGAACCAATTGGATTTGAAAATTAAGCGACTTAGGAGTGATCGAGGAGGCGAGTACGTCTCGGGTGAGTTTAGAGATTTTCTTGCCAGCAATGACATAATTCCTGAAATCACTGCCCCTTATTCACCCCAGTCCAATGGTATTGTCGAGCGGAAAAATAGAACTTTGACAGAAATGTTGAATTCTACGTTGTTGACTGCCGGTATGCCTGCGGCTTATTGGGGCGAAGCATCCCTCGCGTCGAATCACATCCTGAACATGGCTCCTCATGCTAAATTAAAGCAAACCCCGTATGAGCTTTGGTTTAAGAGACCGCCTAGATTTGATAACCTCAAAACCTGGGGTTGTATCGCCTGTGTTAGGATACCTGACATAAGGAGATCTAAGTTAGGACCTAAGACGAACACTTGTGTATACTTAGGATGTGCGGTGGATAGTGCTGCAGACCGATTTCTAGATCTCTCTACCAACTCAGTCATTGAGTCTAGAGATGCTGTGTTCTTTGGGGACAAGTTTCTTAGAGATAATAACCTGACTCTTCCAGGTCTGCCAGACACCGGTTCTGATACCCTCGTTGGGACGGAACTACGACTCCCTGACACTGAGCCAGTTCACACTAGTGCCCTAGAGTCCACTAGGCTATCTAATAGGGAACGAGTTCCTAAAAGCTTCGGTACAGACTTTGTGACTTACCACGCTGAAGCTGATCCATCCACCTATACGGAAGCGATGCGATCCAGGGATTCCCTATTATGGAGAGAAGCCATTGATGATGAGATGAACTCTCTCATGGAGAACCAAACTTGGACATTAGTTGACCTGCCCAAAGGAGCTAAAACCATTGGGAGTAAGTGGGTTCTTAAGAAGAAACTGAATCCAGATGGGAGTATTGCTAAGTACAAAACACGTCTAGTTGCAAAAGGTTTCACTCAAGTGAGTGGAATAGACTACTTTGATACATACTCACCTGTTTGTCACATTGCAACGATCAGGGTTCTTCTCGCTACCGCATCTATTGAACGTTTCGTCGTTCATCAGATGGACGTAAAGACTGCATTTCTAAATGGAGATCTAACTGAGGAGATCTACATGCGTCAACCTGAAGGGTTCGTTGTAGAAGGTCTAGAAACCAAGGTCTGTAAGTTGATTAAGTCACTATACGGATTGAAGCAAACACCAAAGCTTTGGCACGAGAAGTTTGACACTTGCGTAAAAGGCCTGCATTTTAAATCCAGCCTTTCAGATAAATGTCTATACATATGGACAAGTCCAAACTCCGTCGCTATAATCTGCTTGTATGTTGATGACATGCTAATTCTGGGTACTGATCAGTCTGAGGTGGAAGACGTTAAGGTTACCTTGAAGTCAAAATTTAGCATGACTGACTTAGGTGTGGTGAAAACCATCCTAGGAATGGAAGTGAACTTTATGAATAAGGGTATCACCCTTAGCCAGAGTCACTACATCAGAACTCTACTAGACAAGTGGGGTTATGATAAGTGCAGGAAGATTGAGACTCCATACGACTATAGTTTTAGACTGAAACCTCACGACGGTTCACCTATTAGATAGTTGGATTACACCAAACTTATTGGCAGTCTAATTTATGCTACTACCTACACTAGACCCGACATAGCCTTTACGATCGGCATGTTGAGTAGATTCACTAGTAACCCTAGAAAGGACCACTGGGACGCCTTGGAAAGGCTAATGCGATACTTAAAGTATACTGAGCAGTATGCTTTATGTTACAGTGGACACCCTCCTATGCTTGAAGGGTACTCTGACGCCTTCTGGTGCTCAGACGTTGGTGATAGTAGATCCACTAGTGGTTATGTGTTTACCCTAGGAGGAGCCGCAGTAGCTTGGAAATCTAAGAGGCAAACGTGTATATCACTATTCTCTATGGAATCCGAACTCTATGCTCTTGCTTCCGCTGCCGAAGAAGGAGAGTGGGTTAGAGATTTGGTTATGGATATTCCAATGACGAGTCTAAAAATGGGCTCTATCTTGATTTTTTGTGACAATCAAGCCACAAAAACCATTGCAACTAATTCACTGTTCAATGGTAAGCGAAGACAACTACGGATGAAACAAGCCTGGTTGACATATCTCACCAGTCAAGAGATCATTTCCCTCTTGGACGTGAAATCAAAAGATAATGTAGCAGATGTCCTTACCAAGGGCTTATGCAAGGTTCTTACATCTAAAACATCGGGGGATATGGGATTAAAGTCTATTTAGTGAGATTTAATACCTATGTTTGTTTAAGATTTTAGAACCGAGTCTGCCTATATTCACGCATCTAGACTGAGTACACTGAAGTGTTCCAGATGCTACTTGATGAAAGCCTGAGATTGTTTAGTTGTTAGTCATTCCAAATTTGATGACTTACACAACTATTTCTTTTCAAAGGCTGAATTAGGTATCATTCCAAAAACTAATACTGAAGTTGCTGATATGCGTCCTGATATTATGATCATTACTTATATCATTCCAAACTTGATGATATATTGGTCACAGCTTGTTGTATCATTCCAAACTTGATGATATAATACAATTGTGAAACGTTTGGTAATAATCTTAATAATCGAAGGAACATAACTTGATTCTATGAAACCAAATTTCTAATTTTGTGTAAATTAGATAGAGATGCGGACCTGTGAGTCTTTCTTCCTAGTTAGAGTATTATGTTCTAAACTGTAAGAACTAATCACTTTACTTTTGATATGCATATGTATGAATTCATTGAGTTTTGTTCTCATGACATTCTAATGTTTAAATGCAGATCAATTGAAGTCTGGAGGAGAGAAAGTGGATTTCGACATGGATGGAGATGATCTGCTATTTGAGTAGACCGACCCGTCACTAGTTTTGAGTTTTGATTCAGATTACTGTTCTTGCTTTGCTTTTGGTTTTGCATGTTTGGAACCTGTTTGAGTTTAGACGTTTGGTCTAAAACTCTTGTTGTTTTTAATCTGAAACTCATTTTGTCGTTATCTAACTTATATGTTCTGTTTAACCCGTTATGTGTTACAATTGCTACAATATAGGAGGAGAATGTTAAGGTATATTTAGCAGTATTGACAAGTATTTAATGGAACCCTAACGGGCCCGTTAAAGTACCCATAACAGGTCGTCGAGGATTTAGGGTTACGCCAATAAATACCCCCGTTGGGGGGCAACAGGTAGAACCTTCCAAACTTGACGCTCACTCGGATGCTTCGAGCACTAATATCAGAAGCTAGGGTATTGCAGTTGAGGAACCTCGTAGATGTAGAAGCTTAGACGAGCATACGAAAGTAGAAGATAGTCAAAGCGAAGAGGAAGCTGCAGGCGCAAGGAGGAAGCTCAGAGTGATTTCGTTGTCTAAAAGGGCGAAGCGAAAAATTAGGAACTGGTTCTCTTTTCGGGAAGAAGGCGAATGCGTGGGCCCCATGCATAAAATAACCTATTTATTCTCGTATGATGACATCGTGCGAGCCCTTACAGAAAATTTTCTCTTTGTATGGGCGTCCGTTAACATTTTTAATTTCCATTTGATATGCCTAACGAACTTAAAAATTTCTTCATCGCAACCCGGAAATTAGGGCTCGAGCCATTTCCCTTCGATCTCACATTGAAGCCCAGCCCATGTGTCTTATTCCTCCTATGGCGGTCATCGGCGATGCTCTTCGTCAAGTGTTCATGTCCAAATACGACTACGAGAATCTCCGGGATGAGCAGAAGGTATGGGGCAGCGTACAGCGGCTTTTAGTAACGGTCCTCGCCGCTGCTGTAGGTCTCGCCGTAGTTGTTGCTGCCACCGTCAGCGTGAGCATCGTGTTTCCTGGTGATCCGGGCCTCCGACCGTTCTGCCCAGACCGTAGGATCCAGGCACTGCGTATGCACGAGGAGGAAGGTTCCGATCTTTATCCTTCCCACGCCGCCTTCTTTCTGACAGATGAGGAAGCGGCCGAGTTCTATTGGATGGTAGTCTTCATTCCCTCAGCAATCGTTTTCTTGGCCTCCATCATCTACCTTTTGTCCGGTAAGTTCCCCTTTCCACTTCTTTGCACAGGTTTCTACACGAACGAGTTTATGACGAATCTTCTGGTTATATATTCTGTTTACTAATTACTTTTTTGAAGCACGCTTCAAACATTTGATATGAATATTAACATTGTTGTTTTTTATCTTTCGGCTCAGCAGCATGTTGTTCCAGTAACAGTTTTTGTCCTTTCTTGCACATTTGCACAGATTACCTTTTACCCGTAGCATCATCTTTCGTTCACAAATTTGTTAATTTGAAATTAGGGAGATATGTTCAGCTCAATTTCTTCAAGTGTTCTACAATTGCTTAGGAATCTATGCTCTGATACAGTTTTGGGATATCAAACGAACCTTGTCAGATGACAGTCTTAATTGGTCCTGTTTACCCTCTTTTGCAATCATTTTCTTGTCTGCTCTAGCTTATTGTCCACCTTTTCCAAGTAGTTGTGTAATAGTTCTATTATTGTATATGAACCTTTACTTCGTACAGATAGCATTTGTGGAAAGTTTTTGAAAGTTAGGTAAGAATAGAAAGCTGGAGGCTAATACTCCTGAAACTCTAGTTCACTCTGATAACATTGTTATTCTCACTATCTTGTTGAGTGCAACGTTTTGGCAAGTCAATTGGTTATCAATCTTGGTAAATTAACCATGTGTCCTGTCTCTTGTTCTCACACTAACAGGATTTTCTCCTAAACTGCGGCTATTTTCGTCCTTTCCATTTACTTTTAAACTGATCGTGGAATACGATTCACCCATACCAATTGAATGGCTTCTGTAGTCCAAAGGATTTTTCTGTGACTTCGACCGGACCAAAATATATCATTAATTAATTAGTAAATCATGACTGTTTTACCTTAAGCTTGAATAATTGCAATGTTGGTAGAATTTTCTTTAATTATTTCCAATAAAAATAGTAAGAATCTTATAGTGCTGAATAAAGATAAAAATATAGAGTATGAGGAAGTCCATCTTAAGCTCCGAAAAGGGGCCAACAACCAAGTTAAGATGGTGTAACATTACAGGAATGCCCAAGTAGAGGGGCGGGATGGGGAAGACGATGTAGGAAAGAAATATAAGAAATTAACTGAAGATGGGGAGGGAGTATTGAGAAGGAAGAACGCCCAGAAGGGGGTTGGGGAAGAAGGGACGAAACAGGAGAAGAGTTGCAGGAAAAACTAAAGTATTCTTATTAATCCATCAATGCCTATTACAACTCATTAGGTCATATTTATAGTTTTTCTACATACAATATTCAATTACCATTATACTCCTAATATATAAATATACTATGTGTTACATTCCTTCCCTACCCATTAAACGACGACCTCGTCGTTTAGTCCGCGGTCGAAAAAAAGGCGCTGGAAGTTCGGAATTCCTTGTTGAAGGCAATCGAGCTAAACAACTGGAAGTAGTTCTAGAATGTTTGAAAGCAGTTCTGGAATGTTTGAAAGCAGTTCTAGGGAAGCAGTTTTATGTAGCGTATTCCTTGTTTGATCCCACCATGATCAAATACAAAATTGTGCAGAATGTCCATTAAATAACCTACTCCCGGTGATTCAAAATAACGAGCATCTCCAACCGGTGATTCAAAATAACGTGCATCCGTGGAGATGGTTAGGATTGGAGTAGTAGTGGTCATAGTGATGTCATACTCCTCAGATCTTGTATCATTGCGGCTACCCGATTTGCCGAAATCATCAAGAGCAACCGGCGCAAATGTCAGCTCCTCCAATGGAGGCGAAATAGTGTCCGCCGCAATTGGAAGAGTGATTTCTTTGAGGTCTTCTTGGTCATCTTCCACTTTGCCGACATCATCAAGAACTACCGGCGTAAATGTCAACTCCTCCGATGGTGGCGAAATAGTGTCCTCCGCTATTGGCACCTCAAGAAGAGTGCTTTCTTTGATGGCTTCTTGTTCCTCGGCCTCGATGCAAGCAAGAATCAAGTCATCAAACTTTTGATAGATTGCCGCCATTCGACGTTTGGATTCTTGCCTCCATATATGAAATATTTGTTGTTGTTTTCCATTCATTAGATTGGAGGCCTCCGAGTTGGTATTGTAAGAATTTCCAACGCGAGTCGTTAAGTAATTGAGAAATGATATCCACTTTGTAGAGGAATTTATTTCGACGAATTCCTGATAGTATGTCAAAGCGGGTTGGTCTAGTCGTGAGGAAGCCACCATCAATTGATCTTCAGGTGGAATATTATTATCCCGAAAATATCGCTCCATTTGTAAAATCCAATCAGTTGGATCACCATAGCCATAGCGTGTAGACTGGATCACCGCGTGCTGGAGAATGCCAGGCCGGGGATTGACCGTGTCGTAGTCGCCAGGCTCTGTCACGGTGTAGAAGCGGTTGTCGTGCTTGCCGATGGCATTGCGGCCGAAGCCGATGCCGCAGTCGACGGGCTGCTTGTGGTTGCTCTGCCAGCCAGGATCGCTGCGCCAGCCAACATCAATGGGGTTGTCGTTGCCGCATGACAGAAAAGCCCAGGCTCCGCCTGGCTGTGCTCGTGTTGATCGCCCCATTGTTGGCCTTCACTGGTCTGTTTATTAGGCATCAACATAACTTCCGCCATTGTTGGCCTTCGCTGGTCCAGAATCGATGAGGCCAAATCGGGAGTGGCACTTGAAAGCATTTGAGCTCACTCTCAAGAAAGCATTGAACTGGGAGGAAGATTCTTCAAGAATGAGTCGTGGTTGACCTTCAAACTGTGGTGGGAATTAAAGGTTGTTCTGCTGCGGATCTTGATGGCCGTGGTTGGCTTTCAAAATGTTGTGAGTCGGGAGTGAGATCACAGTAGAACCAGCTGCAGAGTCAAGGTCGTCGATGGCAAATCCTGCAAAATTTCCGATTGAACTACGTCAGAGAAGACGTTCTTGATGCCGTAAAACACCGATGAGTTGCGGTAGAAATTGGAATTTGCTGCAACATTAGCTCGACCGGATGGCCAATGGGGTTATCGGAATTTAGAGAGACTATGCGAAGCCTGATGCCGGGGGAAGAATGAAAGGCACCGAGCATGCTAGATTTTGCGATTCTTTTCGAGAACGCTGAATGAAGAAATGGAAATGGCTGCAGTGTTAGATCAAGAAAAGCATTTTGTTGCTTCCATTGCCGAGATAAGGAGGCTGGGCGAAAACAAAGGCAACATTCACAGTTTGTGAGATAAGAAATGGTATGAAGTTGCTGTCAATCTTGACAACCGTTGAGGGAGGAAGGAGAACATCAACGAGAGAGCAGTTCTTGGCACTTTTCTGGTTGTTTGGATGTCAATTCTTTCAAGCGGGTATTGGGTGGGTCGAACGTGTTGGCCATGTGGATGCGGTGTGGAGGCGGAGAACATCAACGATAGAGCACCATTGTAACGTTAGAGGGGCGGGGCCATGTGGATGCGGTGATGGTCACACTCTCCTAACCATGTCTAGCTCCATGTTAATGAAGTTACTTAATTTGAATATCAGCCTTGTATAAGTAGGAATTTATAAAGGCAGTGAGGATGAAATTGAGTAGTTCTTCATAGAATACACACACGTGCCTGTGAATATGAAAGATAAGGCTTCGTCTTTACAAAGAAGGGCTATATTCTGACCTCTAATCTCGGGTTAATTTCTATGTGTAACACTTATTTCTTCGCCTCTGTTTTTTAGTCAATTCAATTTATAATTAAAAATCCTTAGTGCTTCTTCTAATGTCTAAGTAGCATGACATTTTTGCACCTATAATTTCACAAGCCATTTACACCAAGGTGTCAATATTTTCTTAAGCTTGTTGTTGTTTATACATCTTTTAAAAACTCTACTAGGGTCGACATATTACTTTGTTCGTTGATGATCCATAGATATGTGAAACATCATATGTAATTATTGAGGCGGGGACAAAGTTCTTCCACTTTGGGGGAACTGATGTAGACAGTGTACACAATTTATTTTTTGTTGCCCATTTATTTAGTGCATTTAATTTTTGGACATTTTATTTCATGTCTTTGACATTTTTTTATTTATTTGATTATTTTCATGGCTGAGTAGTAATGATGGTCACTGTAATATGATTAATTTAGGACCTTGTCCTTATTCTAGATTATACAAATGCATGGTCTGTGTTTGGTCATGTCTAACCGGGTTTCCCCTTGTATTTCCATCTTTGAACCTTGAAATTAATTTGGCCTAAAACTTAGTTCAGTCGCATGCTGCTGTCCCTTTTGAAAAATTGAGGATTCTCCTCTCTCCTTCCTTATCTTTTACCTCGCGCTTCTACCTATTATTCTCTCCATGGTCTATTGGTCGCTGCCTCCATTGTATCATTCTTCTACCTACTGCACTATTGATTGTCTGCGAACACATCTAATTTGTGTTGTTTTTCATACTACCTTTGGAATATGACTGAATTTACTTACCCCACCCGTGCTTAATGAGATTGTTCCTAACTAAAGTACTATATTTTTTGTTTAATTTAGAGTGTTATAGTAGATTCTAAATAAATTTTGAGCACAATATTTTTACATGTTTACCTTTTATTGTAGTTTCTCCTTCTAGTGCACATCGAACTACTTTACTATAGGAATTATTGCTATTGTTGTTTTTCTCATTGTTTGAATGTTTCACTGATTGAATTAATTTAGTTTTTACAATTTTATTCGTAGTTGTTCTCCGATTGATTTAGGTACTTTATTAGGATTGTTTGGAATAGCGTCTTTGCTCTATTGCAGTGGTCCAAAAATGCTACTAGACCTCATACTAGTGTTTGAGCCACCTTTATTTGCCATCTCTTTGACAAGAAAGTGATTCTTAGGGGCGAAGTTTAATGGCAATCCCGCCCCCACATTTTGTTGGTACTATTTTTCATGCAAGTATTTTGTTGTTTGATTCGTGGCTATCAAAATGAAAGAGGCCCGGAGGATGAAAGTTGAGCAGTCGAGAGGAAGAAGATAAGCAGAAACCGCTTCCACGACTTACAGAGACCAAGAAGAATCATTAGTCTCTGTTTTGTATGAGCTTATCGACTCATAAAAAAGCAGGGATAACCGTATGATACAAATAGCTCACTCCATGGGAGGTTTGAGCGGCTGACACATGTTAACTATTCTTTATCAATCATTCGAGCTTAATCAACTCAATCAACCAATCAATGTCATCCTGAGTGGTCTAAATCATGTCAAGCTTAAGTCATGAACAACAATGCATCCTGAACCCTTTAGCCACCCAGTTTATCTCGTTAGGCAAGTTAAATAAATAAAGCCGACTTTTCACATCTGTCAGCCAAGTGGCTCCTTAATCACGCTAGCCTCATAATTGAGGATGCGTGGCGTATACATACTCATCCTCTTAATCTATATAAGTTTATCTTTAACGTTAGAGAAGAGAGAACAAAAAAATAAAACGAGTGGAGGGGAAATTGCAAAGTTCTCGCGTGTGCGGAGGGATCTCTACTTATCTCTTTCTCTTATTTTGGCATGGTTTCACTAATAGCCACCTATATACAATTTCTACTTCAACAGATTTAATGTTCTTAGTCAATTAATAGTAGATATTATAAATCCATCGGACATGCAGTTTAGAGACATACCATCAAAAATAAAATATGATCAATAATACATGCCTTACTTCAAAGGATTGCATTTGGGCGATCAATGTAACACACATTGTGCACACATTTTAGTTGAAAGATAAGTAGCTTATATTGGTCGTCATGATAAACCTACTTAGAATATTGTGGCTATTTATGACTTCAACATATGCTTTATATTTGTGGTGCCAAGTTGTGAGGGTTTCACTCGTGGTAGTTACATAATTCATATAGATCGTAATAGTTAACCAACCTTATCCATATACTAGATATAATTTTCCACATGGTAGCCGCGCAATCCAATGTCAAACATTGCCGCCATACTGGACCCTACTGACCTTGGGTCTGTACATCTTTTGCCACCAAATCTGGCCTGGGTCGATATGCACACTTGAAAGCTACTGCCCTTAGTCTAGCAGTTGGTCTGTAGCTATCTTTTCTTGCTTGGAATGAATGGTTTGAATGCCTTGATGGTATGAGCTTGTGATGAGAGTGGAATGTTCCTCTGTTGTATATGTGGATTTGTGTACCCTGGTTGGGTACCATGGGAGCATTTGTTTGTCTCCCCTCTGGGTTTATCATTCCTATGTTTTGGTGTCATCAGTGCACTGTTTTGTTGTATATGTTGGACATGGGTATGGGTATGGGCCGAAGGACCTAATGAAGTAGCAAGTTGTTTAATAAACCACACTTGTCGCTTCAAAGTGTCATTGAAAGAACTTTTGGTATCTGGAAAAATAAGTGAAAGATACTTTGCCACATGCTACAATACTCTTTCAAGAAGCAACGTTTGATTGTGCCTCCATATTTTATTCATAGGCATCCATCACGTATAGACCCTGAATTTGCAAAATAAAGATGCCGAATATTTTGTGCATTCCGAAGCATATGTCCATACAAAAAAGCAGATCCTGACTTTGTTGAGGGGAGGGGTACAGAAAAAATGCACTTTTAAGAGATTTTATCGAAGATCACAGGTGAAAATTTGATGCAATCTTCAAATTTAGATTGAACAATTTGCTTATTTTTGTGTATACTGTTTCCTGATATCATATATTCATATTTGAAAATTTTGCTTAGCTATTTGCTTAATCCACAATATTATGTATTTTTAGTACACACTACATATGGATTATTAAGTCATTCCAGTGTATACCGCTACCACACTACTCCGTAGCAAAATGGATAAAACTGCTTCTCAGTTTATGACTTTACTACAAACACAGGTTATCCAAATAGTACACTGTGTGCGTGACTACAGTTTCTCAAAGTTGCATTCATGACTATGGTGGTGTTTGGCGGGGTGGATCCCGTGCAGTCGTGGGTGGCCACTCGGCGGGATCTGCCATGCCAAGAAATTCCCTCGGATTTCCCGCTGAAATCCACCGTGGGGAGCGAGCCATTCGTGGAGCAAAACCGACCCTACAATTTCCAACTACTGCATCATGAACGCCACACCCGTGCCAAACAAGGCCATAAAATTGGCTCTGAGAGTTTTTTTTTTTGTCAAAATCTTAAGGAAGAGTTTACAAATAAAGTTGGTCTTTACATCTTCAAAATCTCTTCTTCATATGACTTGATAAGGAACTTGTATCTGGGAGACTGATTCCAGTGATTGGGTAAATTCCTTAGTTTCTCCAGGTTGAAATTGATTCTTCAGAAATAGAAGTTGGGATTGATTCTTCAGAAACAGAAGCTAAATCATTATTCTTTTTATTGGTTATCCATGAAATTTGGATAGTATCCTCTTGATGGAAGATGGAAAAACTCAGTCAAGTCTCGGGTAAATGTTGGCAGGTTCTCTTGCTTGTTCTTCTATTTTCCCTTTAATTAGTATTATGTATCTTTTCCAACTTTTGATTAGATTGAGATTGATGCATGTTTGAATTAAGATTGTCAGCGTGTAAAGCACAATAATAAATACAAAGGATTATACTGTTATGGGTTTCGTGTCAAATTATTATGTTGTGTCCTTATGTGGTGTGTAGTGATTTTATTATGTGTTCTTCATTAGGTTTTATCGTATCATAGTCCAAGTGTCGGGGATTTACAATTATGCCCCTTGTATCTTCTATTTGAGGGACCCCTTGGGTCTTGTAATGTTATCCAAGAAGTATTCTATTTTTCCTTGTCTTATTTTTATGAGATTTTGGTAGCTCTCTCCTCCGGAGCACACCCCGCCTAGGCAGCCGCGGTTTCGGCTCCACAGTACCCTCCGCCGCCGTCATTACCGCCTCCGGCCTCTCCTCCAACAAGCCCATAACATATTCCTGCTTTAAAGCACGCCACACTTATCTTAGTTAAGTAATGCGCGTATCCAACAACTTATAGACTCCCTTACTTTAAACAAATAAAAGCACTGCATGGTATACAAACACTTAATAACCTCTATAACATTATGATCAAATATTTAAACAAAGAGCAATACAACCTGGTAAGCAAGCAAACCGAAAACAAAATCAATGAATCTAGTTATTCACAAGTCATTGGTGGAATAACTGAAAATATAAAGAAAATAATACCTAATGAGTGGGTTGGAGGAAAAGAACAAAGAGCAATGAGAAGAGGAGGCGATGATTGAGAAAAGAAACTGAGGAAGAATATAAAATAAAAAAGTGCACCAACGCCATTTGGAGAACAGACTTATTTTACCAACAGGACTTTAATCTATTTGCGCCAATCTGTTGAATTTAAACATGCAATGAGAAGATGAATCGGTCTCACTGAATCGTTAAATTAGTGCATTGAATTTTTTGTTGAAAATATTTGTGTGCGACAAAGCACTATGCATATTGTTGAAGTATGTAATATTTAGGTATTTAATATGCTTGGTGTTTAGTCCCACACCGCCTATCGGTGTGTTGTGTTATGTTGTAATCCTATAAATGTACCCCTTTGAGGATGAATATATTGCACATTCCAATTTCTATTTCTCATTCTCAACATGGTATCAGAGCGAATCTAAATTTTTTTCGGTCTGAAACCCGCTTCCGCGCTAGCCCGATCCCGTGATCGTCTCCTCTCCTTCTCCCTCTCGTCCCATCACGCTGTCCTGAACCCCCGTCGAGCGGTCCTTCTCGCTCCCGTGGATTGAATCCTCGCTTGATTCATCCACGGGAGTGACCTATTCCCATCCACGGGCGTCCCTGCCGCGTCTTCCGTCGCTGCCGAGCCCGTCTGCCATGTCGTTCGTCGAAATCGACGACGTATGCCGCTTCTACCGTCGACATCGACGCTGTATGCCGCTTCTACCGTCGAAATTGACGCCGCCTACCGCTTCTACCGTCGGAGTCGACGTCATCTCCGGCTTCTTCCGTCAATCTCGACGCAGTTTGCTGCTTCTACCGTCGAAGACGACCCCGTCTGCTGCTTCTACCGTCGAAGTCGACGCCATCTCCTGCTTCTTTCGTCAAACTCGACGCCGGATGCTGCTCCCGTCAATGACTGCTGCTCTTCCCGTTGCTTTCCGCTCTTCCGCTCCAGATCTCCTGCATGCTTGTGTTGCTGCTGCTGCCTTGCGGCCTGCTGCCTGTGTTGCTGCTGTTTTCGGCCAGCCCGACTGCTGCAGCCCGCTGCTTCTCCCTTGCTGAAGTTTCCGGCCACCCCGCCTGCTGCGGCCTCTCCTCCTATTTCTATTTAAGGTTTATTATGGTTGTCCTCGTACCTATTGTCGTTGGTCTGTTGTTATTGTTCTTCTCGTCACTTGTCTGCTATGGACGATCGTCTCCCGGGTTGCTGCCCTCATCCACGATGCTTCTCTTCTCCTACCGAGCTTTCTTCTCCCCTCGCCGCTGGCTTGTGCTCGCTTCTCCTACCGAGCTTTCTACTCCCTTCGCCGCTGGCTTGTGCTCGCTTCTCCTACCGAGCTTTCTACTCCCTTCGCCGCGGCTTGAGCCTTCTGCTCGCCGCTGGCTTGTGCTCGTACTTCTCGTTGCATCTTGAATCGTGGTCACGCCGGCAGCCGTTCTCCATAGCAGCTTTCCTTACCTTATGTTATGTTTGTGTGTGTCATGTTTATGTGATTTATGCCTTCATGCACGTGTCTACGTGAGGGGGAGTGTACGTCACGGCCTCTAGGTAAAGTCTTTTACCTTCATGCACGTATTCCACGTGAGGGGGAGTGTGTGTGATGACGGCGACTCGGATGCTTCATTCCCGACTCATGCCTTAGTCACGTCACGACCTCCAGGCATTTTTCGTTTGTTGTGTGCGTCCCCCCTTGTTTTCTTCGGTGCTAGGTAGTGGTGGTTTGACTCTTGTTGGTTGACCAAGCTTTGGCTCCGGGAGCATCCAGCGTGTTCATGGTCGGTTTGTGGACCAACGACGTGTGGCTTATGCCCGGTTGGAGTATCCCCGGTGACACGCGGTTGGGCCTCGGTGGCTACTGTTTTGTCCCACATTTTTCTATCATCATTTACCTGTCCTTTTATGTTGTGTTCAAGCTGAAGGTTTCACCTCCAGCTTGAGGGGGAGTGTTGAAGTATGTAATATTTAGGTATTTAATATGCTTGGTGTTTAGTCCCACACCGCCTATCGGTGTGTTGTGTTATGTTGTAATCCTATAAATGTACCCCTTTGAGGATGAATATATTGCACCTTCCAATTTCTATTTCTCATTCTCAACACATATGAAGTGATAGGTTTTTGCAACACTCATGTGGGATTTGCGTGCTATCATATGTGATATCAAAAGCATGCTTCAAAGCTGGTTTAGTGCGCTTTTGACAACATTGGTGCTAACCGGTTCACCATGGCAGTTTTAAAAATTGTGCCATGTGAATGCCTATTGATGATGCCTATTTATATGCATAGTTTGAACATCATTTGTCTTTAAAGAGCATATGAAAATCTTTTATTTTTAACCATTTCTAGGCAAATTTGATACAATTTAATGTTTTAATTGCATATGGAGCTACAAAGCACCAATACGCTTAAATTAGGCCCGTACCCGCACCGGGTACGTTTCCGGTACGGGTACGCGTACCATACACACCAATACGTTAATATCGTTGTTTTAGGTTTTCTGCTGCCGATTGTTTCCCGCTGCTTGTTTCCGCTGCCTGGTTCGCCTGCTCCTGCCGATTCCTGTCGTAAGCCGCCGCTCCTGCCGATTTCGATCGTAAGCCCGCCGCTCCTGCCGTACCCGCCGATACCTGTTTTGAGAATTTATAATTGCATTTGCGATATATACATATATATTTATTATATTTAATACAACGCATCCCGCCATACCAGTATTATTGTTTTTTAAATTTTGTCGTACCGCCGTACCGGATACACATCGTTCCCGGTACTAGTACCGGTGCTTCCTAGATATGGAGATAGTACATAAAGATGGACTGAAATACTGGTGATATGAAGCCTTTTGGAGAGTATACATGCCAGAGCACTATAACCCGGGCAGTAGTAGCTACTGCCCTGACGGTAGCATATTTCATCGCTTCTAGTTTTTAGAGTCCAAAATTGTACACTACTGCCCAGGGTGATAACCACCATCTCCTAGGATGGTAGCACAACAATAGATACTCATTTTTAGTAGAAGCAATCACCCAAGGCGATAGCATAACTCCAAGTGTTGATCTCCAATTTTATACACTATCCCTCAGGCGGTATACTCTACCGCTCAGATGATAGGAGACAAAAATATCGCGCTTATATTTCGTCATCACTAGTGTAGAATCTTATATTTGGATACATGAATAATCAACTTTCTGTATTACTCGTACCGATGAATCAACTCCCTGAGCGATCTCTCATATTGATAAAATTTGATCTCGGCACTCACATTGTTATTAGTTAGTATTTTTAATTAATTAAAATTAAGACTTCATTCGATTTTCGATCGTTCAGATGTAGAAATAGAAATTGTAGCGAAACGAGAAATTTACTTACAATGTTTTCGGAAGAAGCACGGTTTGAATATAATGTTTCTTTGACATCTTCGTTTTGACATTCCTCTTTCATAGAAGTGTTTCCATCTTCCCTTTCACTGAATGTATTTGATATGTCTTCCTCCAAGCACAGTTCTTCATTTGGTTCTTCGCTCGGATTCATAAAAAATTGCTCGAGTTCATTGATAAGTTTGAAAATTTCTTGACCAAGTCCACAAAATAAGCTATTCATAGCCTTGACATTCAAGTGATATTCAATCCTATTTAATTCACTTTGTAGCTTTATAATATTTATGTTCCATACTTCTATATCCATAGAAATAAGGAATCGTTTCATTAGCGTTTTCCATCCATTGCAATTCACACCTGTAAACAAAACTAGTGCTAACGAACCTTCAGTGTATAAAATTTCATCCCCACTAGTAGATGCGAGATTATGATTATCCATTATTCCTGGTGGTGAAACCGTTTTGGAATAACCTTCCTCTGATATCACTTGTTGAATCTGGTGGCCAACCTTAGAGGGTGGTGAGGGTGAATAAGGTTTTAAAACACATGCTTGAGTATTAGAGATTTCTGCATCGAAATACGCTTTCTGAATGCTAGGGTTGGACGGTAGACCTACCGCCGGTTGTATCAGCAAAAATCATATTCAACGCTTGCAGAAGACCGTTTCAGTATACGCACGAATAACACTTCAAAGACAGATGTAATTATGAATCATAAACAGAAAACTAGATTTCATTGAATATTAGAATATGTTCTATATTACAAAACTAGAACTCCATGACGCCGGAGATTGTAGGAGAATATTAGAAAACTCTTTTGGTTTCTATACCGACCTTCCCCCTGAGGATCGGTTGACTCTCTCCCTTCTCCCCGATGGTCTTCGAGCTGTCTCTCTCCCTTCCCACCCGGAAGGTCTTCGAGCTTACTAGATCTCCCCGATCTAGACGTCCTCTTCGGATGATTTCTCACGGAATTCTCCCTGGATTCCGACGACCTCTCTGGTCGATTTTTCTTTCACCCAAACTAAAAAGAAAAGAAAACAAGTAGAGATTAAGATAGTGAAAATTTATGCTGCCTCAAAGATGGTTCTCCGTAGAACGGTGAGAGATCGGTGCTTGAGATTTTCGTTTGTTGGGCACACGATTGTCTTTTGATTATCGTTCTTGAATATGTTCTTCGGAGATCTTCGTTCACGAATGGGAGGATGCAAGTTCTCTTTTCTCTTCCTCAAGACGGTAGGTCCTTGCTGTAGAAGCTGCTCAGAAACCCTTAATCGTTCTATTCTGTCTGTATCTTCAATTCGGTTGACTCAAGAGGAAGAGAGGCGCTTTAATAAGGACTATCATTAAGCTACCGCCAGCGCTAAGTTACCGCCTTCGTCCAGCTGTCTTGCTTCGTGATAGGAAGTCGGCAGGTCTTTCCTTTTGTTCATTAGTTAGCGCGGAGCGTTAATGCCAGCGCGGGCGGTAGGCTCGCTTGTTTTAAAATCTTACATAGCTGACCGTCTACAAATGAGGAAAGTGGCAGATCATTCCTTGTACACCAGGGTTACTGCGGGGCGGTAATAGCTACCGAGGAGCGGTAGTAACATTTAGTAACATTTCCTCTTATGTTTCCCGCCACTTCCTTTCGTTGATCACTGCCTAGCCATCCAGACAACAAAAACTATCTTATATAGATATGCTGCTCTTCCATAGCTAGTCGTCTAGATGATATGCTGCTCTTCCATACAGTGGCGGAACTAGGAATTTTTCCAAGCTCGGGCACAATTATTTTAAACTAAAAAATAATTAGCAAAAGTATTGCAATATTGATACATCAATAATGATAATGCAAAAGTGGACATAAATAACCAAGTTCTTAATCATTTCTAAACTTTGAACTCCTGTTTTTTGAAATAAATGAGATTTAGAAATTAGAAATACCTGCCTCCTGATTTTTGAACTCCCAAAGTCCCAAGTCCAAAGCTCAAAGTTCCAAGCACTGAATAATAGATGAAAACAAGATTCTGAAATCTGAAATGCAGTACTGAATAAGGTATAAATGTTGAGGAAATAAATCAGTGACACAATTTGATGTAGGGGTAGGCTGTGGGTGCACAAAACCTAGACTCTAGGTGGGTGTGAGATGCGACCCGCTAATCCAACTCTAAAGATGATGCAACGATTAGTACGATGGAATTTAATAATGAGCAATGTAAATTTTGTTTAACACCACGCGCAATAAACAGAAACGAAGCAAAATTCAATTTGGCAATTAAGCGAGGCTTTCCTCCGCTCGGAGGGCCTTAAGCGAATGTGCGGCGAATGCGTCCCACCTGCAATTGATATTCTTATGCAACAAGCAACCCACCAAAATAATACCAAACAAATAGAGGGCTACCAAATGAATAATATCAAATCACAATCCACAATACTACAAAATACTCAAGAGTAGAGGGCTTTACCGAGGCGATGTAGATTTTGGATCCGGAATAGTAGATCGGCGATCAAACGCGTCTCCGGTGGCGTGGAAAAAGTGGAAGTGGCTGTCCTCGGCGTCGGAAGGCAAGATCGGGCCGGGAATGTGTAGATCCGGCTACTAGGAGAAGGATCCGGGCAAAGGGTGGCTAGATCCGCTTTGTAAAGGGCGGATCGGGCCTAGGAAAGGAGATCGGGTGGTGGAAATAACGGATCGGGGTGGGAATTTCAGATCGGGATAAATCTGAAATTTTAGGCTAGGCGGAGGTGGATCCACGGAGGGCAAGTAGAGGAGGGGGCGGTTTGGGCGGTTGAAGGTGGGGAAGAGTAGGAGGGAACGGTTGGATGTGGGGAAGGGGCTGCAGGCCGGGAAAGAGGGCTGAAAGGGGGGGGGGGTACTGTAGCAGCGGGCTGTAGGAGTGGTTGCTGTAGCAGCGATTGTAGCAGCGGTTTACTGTAGCGGCGGTACTGTAGCAACGGTTTGGAGGGGCAAGGAGGGGGCGGCTAGGGCTAGTGGAGGTGGGGGAAGGTGGCTATGGATGGTATGTACCTTGGGGAGGGAGGAGAGCACCTAGGAATCACCACCTAGGGTTCCACGGCATCGGCACCGGGGAGGATCGCTGGAACTCCGAAAATCTCTTCCAAAATTCAGCAAGCCCCCTAATGCAACCTTCTACTCCTATTTATAATAATAACATAAGCTAGGGCATCCCAACCGACAGCTATGATTGGCCGCGGGGGAAAATGTTCAAAACTTATTAAAATTACATCAAAATAAATAAGCTAGTGGAGGTGGGCGATCCGATCAAGTCCTCCTGCGCGAGTAGACGAACGTGGGCCCCGCCTTGCGACGAACCCCTCCATGTGCACCAAATGATGGATCCCCATCAACTCCCCCCGACTGAAAAGCCTTCATCTCCGATGAATGGAGATGATCATACTGAAGTCGAAGTCCAGGGACAAGTCAATCAAGCTCCGCAGGCAATATCCAAGCATCGTCAGCATCGGGGCGGCCCCGCCAGTGTACCAAGTAACGGCAGCGCGGCCCATCTGAAGTAGTCACGAACTGGTGGGATCTGATCTCAGTAATACTCTCATCTCTCAACTCTCGAGTAGTGGAATCCAAAGCGATCGGTGGTGCCGAAGGTGAAACCATAGAGGACGAATCTCTAGACGACAAATCCCCGAGTGGGTGGGTGTCAGCAGGGGGTGGACTATCATGGGTGTCGGTCGTAGGTGGGGTATGAGTGGTGGAGGGTAAGGGGAGTGGTGGAGGAAAAGGCTGGGCATCTCCACCGCTCGGGTCCAGATACTCTTGAGGTTCATAGTATGGTGTCAGATCTTCGACATTAAACACCGGGTGAATCCCCATACTTGCCGGGATATCAAGTCGGTAGGCGTTTGTCCCAATACGGCTCACAATAGAGTAGGGGCCCATTCACCTAGCACTCAACTTTTTGGCAGGCCCCGAGGGGAGCCTCTCCGGTCGGATTCGCACCATCACTCTCTCACCAACATTAAATATTTGCTCTCGCCTATGTTTATCTGCATGTGTTTTATAATTCTCGTTGCTCATAATTATTTTCCGTCGTACGGATTCATGCAATTCATGCAAATGCTGGGCGAAAGACTCGACAGACTCACTAGGGCGAGACTCTAAAGGACTCAGTAGAAGGTCAATAGGCTTCCTAGGGTCATAACCGGACACTACATGGAATGGACTCAAACCCGTGGACCTATTGACGGAGCTATTGTAGGAGAACTCTGCTACAGGTAAATCTAAGTCCCAACTGCCTACATGCTCACCAACTAAACATCTCAAGAGGTTTCCTAGGCTCCTATTAACTACCTCGGTCTGTCCGTCCGTCTGTGGGTGATATGCCGAGGAGAACCTAAGAATGGTGCCAGTTTTGTGTCACAGGGTCTTCCAAAAATAACTCATGAATCACACATCCCGGTCAGAAACGATCGACTTGGGTAGACCATGTAATCGAAAGATTTCCCTCATAAAGATAGACACCACATGAGTCGCGTCTGCCGTCTTGCGGCAAGCAATAAAGTGCGCCATCTTTGAAAACCGATCAACCACCACGAAGATGGAATCGTGTTTCCGCAGAGTGCGGGGGAGTCCTAGAACAAAGTCCATGCTAATGTCCTCCCAAGGACGGTGTGGCACCGAGAGTGGGGTGTACAGACCCGTGTTCTGCTTGGTCCCCTTTGCCGTTTGACAGATACGGCAGTGGCGGACAACGCGAGCTACGTCCTTCTTAAGGTTAGGCCAATATAAGCGGTCCTCAACGATAGCTATAGACTTATCCCGACCAAAATGTCCCGCGGCCCCGCCCGCATGCAACTCCCAGATCAGATAGTCACAGTAGGATGTCTGGGGAACGCACAAGCGAGAGCCTCGGTACAGGTATCCCTCAAAGATCTGGTAGCCCTCAACAGGGTCGAGTGGATCTCGGGATAGGGCGGAATAAATCTCGCCAAAGTCAGGACACGACGGATAATCCAAGATCAGCCTCTCAAGGCCATCAACACTCGAGGTCAACGTCTGCAGTAAGGAAACGCGGCAACTCAACGCATCAGCCGGCTTGTTCTCAACACCAGCGCGGTGCTTGAGAACATAGTGAAAATCCTGCAGATACTCGACCCACTTTGCATGCCGGTGTCCCAGTTTGCGCAGCGAGTCGAGATAACGTAGCGCCTGATGGTCGGAATATAGGACAAACTCCCGGGGGAGGAGATAATGTCTCCAGTAGCGCAGAGACTGGACAATCGCATAAAATTCTCGATCGTAATTCGAGTATTTCTGCTTGGCCTCGTTCAGCTTCTCACTAAAGTAAGAAACTGGATGTCCCTCCTGGCTCAATACGCCACCGATACCAACACCGGACGCATCGCACACAACCTCAAATGCTCGGCTAAAATCCGGTAATCGCAGCACTGGAGCCGTCGTCAGTCTCTCTTTAATCTCCTCGAAGGCTCTAGTGGCGGCGGGGGTCCACTGAAACTCTCCCTTCTTGAGGCAGCTCGTGAAGGGGGCCATGATCGTGCTAAATCCTTGGACGAACCTCCTATAAAAGGTGGCAAGTCCGTGAAAACTGCGAGCCTCGTGGATATTCGTCGGCACAGGCCAGTCAAGAATAGATTTGACCTTGTCAGGGTCAACAGATACACCAGTCGAGGATATGATAAAACCGAGGAAATGGACTGACTCAGACATAAACGAACACTTCTTCAAGTTCACATACAATTTCTCTTGGCGGAGGGTGCCAAAGAGAAGCCTCAGATGATCGAGGTGTGCAGCCTGAGTCTGGCTGAAGATCAGTATATCATCGAAGTACACAACCAGAAACTTGCAACACCTGAGTCATAACTCGCATGAATGTGCTTGGGGCATTAGATAGCCCAAATGGCATAACTAGCCACTCAAATAGACCGTCCTTAGTCTTAAAGGCGGTCTTCCACTCATCCCCTTCACGAACTCGGATCTGATGGTACCCACTACGGAGATCGATCTTGGAAAAGATCTGGGCACCCGACATCGTGTCTAATAAATCATCGAGTCGTGGGATCGGAAAGCGGTACTTGACCGTGATCTTGTTGATGGCGCGGCTATCGATGCACATACGCCAACTACCGTCCTTAGGGGTAAGAAGGGCGGGAACAGCACACGGACTCATACTCTCTCGGATGAACTGCTTCCGAAGCAGCTCGTCGACCTGCCTCTTGAGCTCAGCGTGCTCATCAGGATGCATACGGTATTGGGGCAGGTTCGGGAGAGAGGCTCCCGGGATCAAATCAATGGCGTGTTGAATGTCCCGTGGGGGAGGCAACTCATCAGGAAGCTCATCCGGCATGATGTCAACAAACTCATCTAGAAGGGGACGCACCGCTAGTGGGTGGTCAACAGGGGTGTTCTCAGAAGCCTGCATGGCGGCTACGACAAACATGATATCAGATTCAATGCTGTCTCGTAGGAACTCGCCTCGTCTCAAGATGTGCAGGGGTCTCGAGGCGCTCGTGCTCACAGATGGCTCAACCACGCCCTTGGGTCTATCTCGGGGCTGGGTGGGCGTCAACGTAATCTTCCGCCCCTTGTCATAAAAGACACACGTGTTCGAGCGGCCGAAACACGTGACGTCACGATCAAATAGCCAGGGGCGGCCCAACAACACATGGGCGACGTCCATGGGAATGACATCGCACCAGACCTTGTCCTGGAAGGATGCAATAGTAATCGGGACAAGGCAACGCTGGGTAACCTGAATAGCCGTCTTGTCTACCCAGACAACACGGTAGGGGTGAGGGTGAGGCTCTGCCTTCACCTGCATACGATCAAGCCCCTTTTGGGCGACAATGTTCACACAGCTCCCACTATCGATGGCTAGCTTGCAGGGCCCGCCTGCACTGGGGAAATACGTATAAAAGATGGTGGTGCGACGCCAGTCCTCGTCCACACGTGGGGTATGTAGTAGGCGTCTAATCACTCCCACCTCTAACGATCTCTCAGCGTCACTCTCCCAACCATCCTCCACAGTGGCCCTGACGTCCTCAGGGGCATCCTCGTCCTCGTCTAAATCCTGCTCCTCGCCCTCAACTAGCAGGTTCCGCGTGGGGGACCGCGCCGCCACGTGTCCTCTGCCAGAACATCTAAAACACACAATACCGCCAGGCTGCTGGCCATCAGTGGTCATGACCTTGCCCTTCGCATCGGTGGGGGTGCGAGAAGGTGCGGCCGCGGATGTCTGGGGTGGAGCGGGTTTCCTAAAGGTCGACGAATCAGTTCGCGTGGGGAACTGCTTCGTGCTCGACGATCGGAGGTACTGCTCAAACTCGAGGGCAAGCTGGAAAATCTGATCGACACTCTCAGGATGGTGGGGAATCAACTCTCTCCGGATATCGGTGCGGAGGCCCGCCCTGAATCGGGATGCTGTGGCAATAGGCTCCTCAGAAATATCGCTCCGAACCATCAGCTCATCGAAGCGGGCCATGTACTCTGCAACAGTAAGCGTCCCCTGTCGTAAATTCTGCAGCTGCTCGAACAGCTGGTCACGGTACGAGGTGGGGAGGTACTTCTCTCTCAGTCTATCCTTCATCTCCTCCCAACTGGAAATAGGATAGTAGCCGTCTCGCTCTAGGTCCCTCTCAACACTGATCCAAAACACCTTTGCTTGCCCGATCAGTTTCATCTTCGCAAAGCGGACACAACGCTCGCTACTCATCTCGTACCACTCGAAGTAGTGGTCCATATCCAAAAGCCAATCGCTGAAGGCTTTCGGATCTAAGCGCCCGTCGAAGGATGGGGCGTCGATGCGGATACGACGAGTGATATCAAACTGGTGGTCGCCTCTCCGTGGATCAGGGTAATCCTCGGGATAGTCATCATAGGCGTCGTATCGAGCAGGCTGAGGACCACGCTCTATTCGACCCGGGGGATAGTACTCATCGCGGTAACGGTCACGACGATCATGCGGGGGTGCTCGGTCCCTGGGGTCAAAACGAGGCTGTCGTGGCATACGATACTCATCTCGCTGAAATGGGGGTTGGTCACGAACTGGGGCATGACGACGCTTAGCCGCAAGATCGGGGCATCTCCTCACCGGTGGGGGTGGGACTCGATAAGGGATATCACGACGATAACGGTCTTCCGGTGGTGGATCGTCCCTATCCCTCTGATCTCGATGGGGAGGATTGTTAGGGTCGTCCTCAATCTCCTCGTCACGGGGTGTCGGAATATTCCTAACATTTTCTAACCGATCTAGACGTTGGTTCACTGTGGCGAAGTCACGACGCATGTTGGTGAACTGTGTCCCTAAGGCATCAAAACGGTCTAACACAAGGCGCTCAAAATCCGTAGTAGCGGCGCTCGAATTCGAGCCCGCTGCTCGCTCGGTGGTGGGTGGTGGATCTACCATGCTTCTAAATGTCCTACCACTACGGAGCATGCAAAATGGCCTAACCTGGCTCTGATACCAAAATGATGTAGGGGTAGGCTGTGGGTGCACAAAACCTAGACTCTAGGTGGGTGTGAGATGCGACCCGCTAATCCAACTCTAAAGATGATGCAACGATTAGTACGATGGAATTTAATAATGAGCAATATAAATTTTGTTTAACACCACGCGCAATAAACAGAAACGAAGCAAAATTCAATTTGGCAATTAAGCGAGGCTTTCCTCCGCTCAGAGGGCCTTAAGCGAATGCGCGGCGAATGCGTCCCACCTGCAATTGATATTCGTATGCAACAAGCAACCCACCAAAATAATACCAAACAAATAGAGGGCTACCAAATGAATAATATCAAATCACGATCCACAATACTACAAAATACTCAAGAGTAGAGGGCTTTACCGAGGCGATGTAGATTTTGGATCCAGAATAGTAGATCGGCGATCAAACGCGTCTCCGGTGGCGTGGAAAAAGTGGAAGTGGCTGTCCTCGGCGTCGGAAGGCAAGATCGGGCCGGGAATGTGTAGATCCGGCTACTAGGAGAAGGATCCGGGCAAAGGGTGGCTAGATCCGCTTTGTAAAGGGCGGATCGGGCCTAGGAAAGGAGATCGGGTGGTGGAAATAACGGATCGGGGTGGGAATTTCAGATCGGGATAAATCTGAAATTGTAGGCTAGGCGGAGGTGGATCCACGGAGGGCAAGTAGAGGAGGGGGCGGTTTGGGCGGTTGAAGGTGGGGAAGAGTAGGAGGGAACGGTTGGATGTGGGTAAGGGGCTGCAGGCCGGGAAAGAGGGCTGAAAGGGGGGGGGGGTACTGTAGCAGCGGGCTGTAGGAGTGGTTGCTGTAGCAGCGATTGTAGCAGCCGTTTATTGTAGCGGCGGTACTGTAGCAGCGGTTTGGAGGGGCAAGGAGGGGGCGGCTAGGGCTAGTGGAGGTGGGGGAAGGTGGCTATGGATGGTATGTACCTTGGGGAGGGAGGAGAGCACCTAGGAATCACCACCTAGGGTTCCACGGCATCGGCACCGGGGAGGATCGCTGGAACTCCGAAAATCTCTTCCAAAATTCAGCAAGCCCCCTAATGCAGCCTTCTACTCCTATTTATAATAATAACATAAGCTAGGGCATCCCAACCGACGGCTATGATTGGCCGCGGGGGAAAATGTTCAAAACTTATTAAAATTACATCAAAATAAATAAAGTTATATATAATTTTGACTCCCAACGTGAAGCCGGACGCATCCGCGGCGTCGGATCGGCGATCCGATCAAGTCCTCCTGCGCGAGTAGACGAACGTGGGCCCCGCCTTGCGACGAACCCCTCCATGTGCACCAAATGATGGATCCCCATCACAATTCCAATACCAATGAAAGCTAGCTTGACACAATTCCAATACCAATGAAAGCTAGCTTGACACAATTCCAATCGGAATTTATACGCAAGTTTCTGAAATGCAAGCTACTTCAGCTTGACACAACTGATTGAAGCCTTGAAGGCCAGCTTGACACAACTGATTGAAGCCTTGAAGGCCAGCTTGACACAACTGAAATGCAAGCTTGACACAACTGATTCTACTCCATGAAAGTTTCAAAAATAAAAAATGCAAGTTTCTGAAATGCATGTTTTACATGAGGAAATAAATCGGTGAGGAAATAACTAGAAACATGCGAAATCGGAGAGGAAATCAGGAAATAAATGAGCAGTTATGTAAATGAGCTTTAGAAATCACTAATCAGAAAATCAAAAGTTGGTGATGATTGAACTAGGAACTTTGAAAAACCAGAAAACCAGGAAATAAATTAGATTTAGAAGGCTTTCAAGTTTCAAAAAACCATACCTGTTGCGGCCTTGCGGAGTTGCCAGTTGCGGGAGAGATGACGAGCAGCGGAGCGGGAGTCGGGACTCGATGAGGAAACGGCGCCTGCTGGAGACCTGGTGTCGGGAGCCTCCTGCAGTCCTGCTGCCTGCTGGAGTCGGTGAGGAAGCGGCGGAGCGGGAGTCTTGACGAGTGGGAGTGGGGAGAGCCAGGCCGCAGGCGGGATTTAGAGAAAATTTAGGGCAGAATTCCTGGGCCGGAAAAGGAAACAGCGTGAGAAATGACTGCAGGCGAGATTTAGCGAAAAACACACCCGGGCACGTGCCCGGGTGTGTCCCTACATAGGTCCGCCTATGCTTCCATAGCTGTCGTCTAGATGATATCGCACAGAGCGGTAGTAATCTTGCATAGCTGGTCGTCTAGATGATATGTTGCTCTTTCGGTCGTCGCTCCAGTCATCCAGATGACAAAAACTGTCTAGACAATCGGTAACTCTTTAGTGCCAGCGGTAGGCCGTATGGACGATATGCTCCTCTTCTAGCCGAATCTCCAGTTGTCTAGACGACACAAACTGTCTAGACGATATTGCTAGCGCCCGCGATATTGCTAACGCTCTGCGGTAGCGTCCAGGCGATATGATCTTTCCAACCGATACTTCAGTCATCCATTCGATATGCGCCTTCAAGTCGATATTGTTAACGCGCCGCTTTAGAACAAGCGCTAGCGGTAGGCTGTCTCGACGATATGAGGTCTAGCCGATATTTGCCTTAGACTTGAGCAGGTCCAGTCGTCTTGTGTAATCCGAGCTAGCGCGCGGCGTTATCTCTAGCGCTGGCGGTAACTCACAACGTTGAGTTCCAGCACGACTTCATACATGTAAACCTGCACACAATACCTAAATCATGTATGATTAAATACAAATTGTGATTTGTATTATCAAACCTGAGAGATACATAACGCATGTTCTAACAGGTGGGACATAGAAGAATTTGTCGCGGGCGCAACGAACACTCCAGTGAACATCAGAGACGTCAGTAATAAGATGAGTCAATGTAGTGTGCGAACTGTCTCTACAAGTGCGGGTAGTAAGACATATGATCAGCGGGTTAGTGAGTGCACCCTCAAACTCGAGCGTCCTACTAAAGATGGATATATCCCAAAGGAGGGGTGGATCGACATGTGGCTCATCCGGGGGTTCTCCGGGAGGGGTATAATAAAATTCGTCACAAATGCGACGAGTACCAACGTAAGTCCTAAAAATATATGCAGTGTCCTCATATAAATGACAATGCAAGTGAAACGTACATCAGGGGGCTCACCAAGAGGGACGCATGAAAAATCATCGCGAATGCGACGATCACCTAAGTGAAAATTGTAGGCCTCGACAATTGGATGCGACTCTAGTGTGTGGTGAGTGTCTCTCACAAGAAAGAACTCATCCAGCGGGTCAGCAGGTGGTACGACCCAAAACTCATCACGAGTGCAAGTGACCAGATGACGAACTCTCAAAACATCTGAATTATACTTAAGTGTTCTTAGGGAGAACCCTACATACCAGATGCTACACTCAATATCCTCTCTCTGGAGCACTATCAATATCAGGGGTGATAATGAGAGAGATGTCAACGTCTCAATACTCATAAGTGTGTCACTCACCTAAATCTCATCCTCACAAGGACGAGGTGGCTCAACTGGATGCTTAACATGGGAGTTGTCAAAGAACCCGTCAACAGGGGGATGGTCCACCAGAAGCAAGCCATCATGAATGGCCGTGTCCCCCAAAAGGGGTTAGGTGACTACCACGAGATCACTTCTAGGCTCTCGGCTCCCGATCGTGATGTGGCTCGGTGCGCCATCGGGTGACGTGAGGGAAAAGTCTTTACTCAATAGTGAGCTAATATGTATAGTGTCGAGGGAGGACTCTCTAAGTGGAGCGGCCTCTCGTGGTGGTTGATTCCTAGCACTCACATCCTGTGGTGGGATGGCCTCCCGTTCTTCCTCAAAGAGAATATCAGGTGGAGTGGGTGTGGTTTCCCTACATTGGGAAGTGGAGTGCTTTCGCCGACCCTCAGTGGCGGCGACTCGGGTGCAAAAATCATCATATTGTGCCTCCAATTGATTAAACGTCTTAAAAGCCAATTGCAGAAATTCAGCTTCCGTCATGTCCGCTTTCGGAACAGTAGGAAGGCCACTACGTGTGGTGTTACCTAGTTGAGGGTGACCTCTATAGGATTCTTGAGGGTAATCAGATCGTGCTCGTGGGTGAACGTGAGTCCTACAAACGTGCGGTGGTGTTCATGCGTATACAGACTCAGGTTCCTCAAATAGAGGAGATGTGCAGCGACGCTGACCTGAACGATACTCAACTCTACCATCATAAGGTCGTGTCGAAGAATCAACATGATCCATTCGAGTGCGGGGATAAGGACGACGATAATCATCATAATAATGTGAAGACCTTTTTGACGACACTCTATGGGATCGAGTGTAGACCGATGGTGGTTCCACAAATTGAGGACCAGTGTAGTGACAACCACTATGATAAGACATTGAGTGGCGTAACATGTAGTCCCGCGTATTTTAAATTAATCCCTAACCTGGGCTCTGATACCAAATCTGACGCAGGGTAGGCCGTGTGAGTTAGGTTGTCAGGATCGAGATCCTAGGTGGGATCGTTTTGGGGGTTGGATCGGATCGGATCGTAGGATCGGATCGAGGATCGTAAGATCCTACTAAAATCATAAAGTAAGACTTTAATGTTGAAATTGAAGTTGATATCACCCAATTATATCAAAAATCAATACAAAAAGACAATCATAAAAGCAATAATTGGACAATTCAATGATACACCAGTAACTATATTGCCTAGCATTTGCATATACTAACCAAAAATGTAATAAAAATATTACAAGCTATAAAAAAACTTAAAAAGATTCACTAACCTTGATGAAAAGTGAAATCTGAACTCTGAAGTCAATTCTGGATGAACTGATGAAGGCAGATGGCTAGGACTCTGGAAAATAACCAATTGTTGAAACTTGAAATATAATATAATTATATGGTAAAACCGTAAAAGTTATCTTATAAGTTATAAATATGAGTTCAACGATAAGTCGATGACAATTAAAAAGTACAACAAAGAGAAGACAGTAAATATCAAATGTTATGTAATGTTCATCACTTCATAGTTCATCCAAATCCAATAGGCCTAGAAAGCCAATAAGCATCAGTACAAATCCTTAATTGGAACGTCGACCATATCCTCCTCATCAAGTATCACATTCTCCTCATCATCACCACTGTCATTCTCATCATCATCCCATTCACCCTCACTAATGTACTCGATAGCATCGAGGTCACTGCCCCTTGTAGTCAGATCTTCAACTCCACCTAAAATAAAAAATTTAATTAAGAAAATAGAGGACGTTATATAATCTAATTGGAAAATTATGCATTATCAAATATTCAAATAGTTTAAATTTGTTTTTAAACTTACATTCTTCATTCAATTGGGGTTCAACAGTCCTTTCAGTGCTATCATCACTGAATGTTTCCTGAGTATCTCTATTTCGAAGAATCCCCAACCAGTTGCCTTTGCGGGGAAGAACTGGATCTTCCTTCTCTGTGATCCATTCATCATCAGAAGGGATATCTTCAAAATTAAAAAACTTCTCCTTCACCTGCATATCCCTTCTATCTTGTCTTTCCATCAATTTTTTGTTATACATCACAAACACTAAATCATTCATCTTCTTTTGGTGTAGCCGATTTCTTCTTTTCGAATGGACCTTTAGAATAAAAATTGAAATGACAATAAGAAATTATATAACCATGCTTTTAAAAATACAATGATACAACAATAATGGAAGTATGGAACTCACCATCTCAAATGCACTCCAGTTACGTTCACAACCCGATGAACTACATGTCAGACTTAGAACCCGAATTGCAAATCTTTTTAGTTCAGGGCATTTATCTCCGTATGAATCCCACCAATCAGCTGTATATGAAAAGGTTGTAAATTCATAAATATAAAATTACATTACATGCATTAATACTTTTAAGTTTAAGAGAACATAAAATTGATTTTTTTTACCTGGAGATCGTTTGTTCCTAGTTGCTTTTGCCGACTCTAGTCCAAACAACCCTTTTGCATGTTTGAAATCATCCATCTGAATATCTATTTTTGTTCTCTCTTCTTCATTCGGAATCATTCTTTGGAGACAACTGTAAAACCCCAATTTAACTTCTGCATCGGCCCTAAATGATTGGCTAAAGTGATAATGAGGATTCAAATAATATGCTGCGGCATGTAATGGCCTATGAAGTTGACTTGCCCATCTCTCATCAATGATGACCCAAATTGGTTCATATCTACAAAAAAATATATTAAATAATAATTGCTTTGATACTTCAAACACATTCAAACTTCAATTTAAAAATTAAAACAAATAAACTACTTACTTCTTCTTGATGTTATCAAAATTAGTTTGAATCTTCTCTTTTGCTCGATCCATCTGCTCATATATAAATCCCATCATAGGGGTCTCAGAATCAACCATTCTAAGGACCTTGATGAGTGGGAGAGCTGCTTTTAAACAGATAGTAACATGAGACCAAAACCCAGTTGCATTCAAAATAATTTTTGCAATAGATTTCCCCTCCTTAGAACCAGCAAATCTACTCGACTTCCATTTTGCAGAAGTAAACATCGTCATCAAACCGCCCTTATTCTCAGAAAGACAACCCAATGTCAAATAAGCTGTTGCAAATCGAGTGACGGCAGGACGAATCAATTCTCTTCCCTTGGTAAAATCAAGCAACCATGTGTGGAGCAAGGTTCTAGAGTAGATGTACGTTGTTAACTTTCTACCTTTTGCTATTGTTACTTTATGTAAGTCAATTTTTTTCTCAAAATCCTCTAAAATCAGATCTATACAATGTGCAGCACAAGGCGTCCAATATAAATGTTTTCTCTTCTCCATTAACATTTGTCCGGCTGCCTTGTAGTTTGAAGCATTATCCGTAACCACCTGCACAACATTTTCTTCCCCAATCTTCTCCACAACTTCATCTAACATTTGAAAAACCTTATCCGCAGTTTTGGAAAAATCAGAAGTGTCTATCGACGACAAGAAAACGGTGCCTTTTGGGCTATTTATTAAGAAGTTGCATATGGATCTCCTTTTCTTATCGGACCATCCATCCGACATAATCGTACAACCAACTTTCCCCCATTCCACCTTATACTCTTCTAGTAACTCAAGAGTTCTCTCCACCTCTTGTTTTAGGTATTTTACTCTAATATCATTATAAGATGGTGGTTTCATTCCTGGGCCATGTTGGCCGATTGCTTCCACCATACTTATGAATTCTGGGTTCTTAACACAATTGAAAGGAATTGCACTTGTATAGAAAAAACGAGCAATTTGTTGGCAAGCCTTTTCACGTGCATCTTTCTTGAAAATATGACTAATAGTAGCTTGGCTCGATTTTCTAACAAAAACATCCATTGTCTCTTTTACTTTATGTTTTTTTTCTAAACCCAATTCCAATTCTGCATCATCATTAACGGCCTCCTCAATACTTCTTCTCTTCTTAACTACTTCCTCCCCATGAGTATGAAGAATATTCATAAATAAAATTTTCACATTTTCCGGTACTTTAGTGCAAGGTTCAACATTAAATTTTGTGCCCGCAAGGTGATGTTTCAATCTATATATCCCGCCCGATCTAATTACAGAACAATACTTACATTGCACTTTTTTAGTTGTACTATCAATCTCGATCCCATGCTCCCAACCTGGATCACTTCTAGAGCCAGATGCATTCTTTCGGGACTTTTTCCCAACGGACTTCGAACCAGATCCGGAAGCAGACATCTACAAGACAAGAAAGCATTTACAACTCATATAAATATAATTCCTGCCAAACAAATAATTGCTGATTTGTCCAGATTTCTGGATGATGTGATTTCTGGAATTTGATTCAGATTGGGGCTGGATGGGGGCTGGTTGGGGGCTGGATGGGGGCTGCTGGATGGGGGTTGCTGGATGGGGGCTGGATGGGGGTTGCTGGATGGGGGCTGGATGGGGGGGGGGGGGGGGGGGGGGGGGCTGGATGGGGGTTGCTGGATGGGGGTTGCTGGATGGGGGTTGGAAGAAGAAGAAGAAGAAGGGGGCTGGATGGGGGCGGAAAAGAAGAAGAAGAAGAAGAAGAAGAAGAAGAAGAAGGGGGCTGGTTGGGGGCTGGATGGGGGCGGAAAAGAAGAAGAAGAAGAAGAAGAAGAAGAAGGGGGGCTGGTTGGGGGCGGAGAAGAAGAAGAAGAAGAAGAAGAAGAAGAAGGGGGCTGGATGGGGGCGGAAAAGAAGAAGAAGAAGAAGAAGAAGAAGAAGAAGAAGAAGAAGGGGGCTGGTTGGGGGCTGGATGGGGGCGGAAAAGAAGAAGAAGAAGAAGAAGAAGAAGAAGAAGAAGAAGAAGAAGAAGGGGGCTGGTTGGGGGCTGGATGGGGGCGGAAAAGAAGAAGAAGAAGAAGAAGAAGAAGAAGAAGAAGAAGAAGGGGGCTGGTTGGGGGCTGGATGGGGGCGGAAAAGAAGAAGAAGAAGAAGAAGAAGAAGAAGGGGGGCTGGTTGGGGGCGGAGAAGAAGAAGAAGAAGAAGAAGAAGAAGAAGAAGACTTACAGTGGGAGCGGGAGAGGGCACGGGAGCAGCGATCGAGCGGGAGAGGGCAATCGAGGGCACGGGAGCGGCGATCCAGCGGGAGAGGGCACGGGAGCAGCGATCCAGCGGGAGAGGGCACGGGGGCAGCGAGGGCACGGGAGCAGCGAGGGCACGGGAGAAATAGGGCACGCAGAGTTGCGGGACTTTAAAACTAAAACCCACGGATCGTGGAATCGTATAGGAATCGCGATCCTAACGATTCCACGATCCGGATCGCGATCCCACGTGGATGCGCCCAGATTTCGATCCGGCTTAAGATCCGGATCGAATTGTAAAATCTGGATCGTAGGATCGTGCGATCCTACGATCCGGATCGCGATCCTGATAACTTTTAGTGTGACTAGGGCGTGCCGACACTAATATGAACCATCGTGATTGTGATACAAGATGGGCTCAAATAAATGCAATTTTAAATGCTATGCAAATGAATTTTAAAATTCTTGTTAACCCGGAAATAAAATTTTGCAGTGACGTTTTATAAGCGAGGCAAATTGAGACAAGTTGATTTATGATTTACCGGCGCACAAGCAAATCACGCTAACATTCACACAAAATGCTATTTACCACAACTTCCACGATTAAGGTAGCAAAGAAGATCCAACAACGACGACATGCGTGGCTCCACGAGATGATGGATATGGCTGTGTCGGAATCAGAAAATGGGGGAGGTATGGATGCTGTTGATCTCAGGCTAGGGAGGTGTTACTGTTGTTGGATGTGGTTCCATGACAGGTAATGGTGAAGGTAAAGAAAGAGCAGGATCGACGAGACTTGTGATTGCAGGTGACGGGTAAATGAATTAGGATGGCGGCGATGACTGTGGTACTGATTACAGAGGGGAGGTGGAATCAACTGGCGCAGGAAGAGGGGAAGGGGAGAGAGGCGTGGGTTCGACGGTCTGCTCTGGAATGGAGAAGGTTATCAAAGATGTTGAGGGAAGAAGTACAGTGGATTTTGCGGCTGTTGGAGGCGAGGAAGAGGAAGGTGACGATGAAGTCGTCCGACGCCCGTCGAGGAAGAAGATGAACAGGAGGGGATGGACGCTGGAGATGTGTATCGACAGAGGGAGGAAGAAACGAGCGACCTGCTTGCGGTAGAGGGCGATGAACAAATGTTGGCGAGCGATGTCGTCCCGTCGAGGAAGACGGAAGTAAGAAATGTGCGGTTTCCTTCTTCAGGAGAGTAAGGATCATGGCATATGAGTGTGGAATAGTGTCTCCACAGGGAGATAACCAAATAAGAACAAAAATATCGAAGGAAAACTGAAATTAATCGAGGCTTCGCACCTCAGGGCTCGCGACGTCGCAACACGAAGATTGCCGGTCTAGAATCTCTCACAATACAAGCACTGAAATGAAAATCAGAACACCTGCCCCTATTTATAACGAGAGCAGCGGTTGGGCACCCGGCCTGAACGACTATGATTATCCGTTACGCCCGGTGTCCTAAAACACTAAATACAAGCCCAAAAAATAAAATAAAATACATAATAGAATGTAAAACGACTCCCCAGACGCGCTCACAGTCTCAGATCGCGGATCCAATCAACGCTTCTCCGACAAATCTGCAAAAATGGGACCCGCCGAGTGGTGGCCCGATCTACTCTGATCACGAACATGCGGCCGATCCCCATCATATTTGCCACAAACTCTTCGTTGTTGAGCTCTCCGCCTCTCCCTCAATAAAGAGGTTGGCTCACTCGATGAGCTTGCCGTAGGTCTTCGGCTTCCTGAAACAGTTTTTCTAGCTTGAAGAGCCCGTGCCTTAAACCGTTGGTGAAGGCAACCCGATAGAGCTGAGGGTCCACGTTGGGGACCTCCATCATCAGCTCCTGGAAGCGATCGAGATACTGCCCCAGGGTTTCCTTCGGGCCTTGCCGAATCATGAACAAGACGCCCACATCAACCTTCCTTCGCTTTGAAGTGGCGAACCATTGTAAAAATTCTTTTCTTAGCTCCCTGAAGGAACATATCGAATCGGGCGAGAGGCTGTAGAACCACTCTTTCGCCTTCCCATCGAACGTGGTGGCTAGGAGCTTGCAGTGGAGTCCCTCCGAGAGAGGCTAGAGGGACACTGTCGCATCAAAAGCTTGCAAGTGATACGAGAGATCTTCTTTCCCCGAGAAGCGGGAGAGCCGGGGTTCCCTGAATCCGTGAGGAGTGGTTTCTCCTACGATGGCCAGGGAGAACGACAAGTAACTCTCCGCGCCATAGACATGATCAGGCTCCTCAAATCTAGAGCTCTGCCGGGATAGGCGACTGCCGTCTCTTTAAAGAACTGCTGGCGGGCGCGCGCATCTTCGCCGCGCATTTGCTGCGGGGGTGGATACACCGGAGGCGGATGCGGCACGTCTGGAGTCCCGGTCTCCTGGGATGTTCGACGACTTGAGCGCGCGGATCCTGATTGACCAACTGGGTCACCAATGCGAGCAAGTGATTGAATTCGCAGTGGGTTATCGGTGTTTCTTCGCGGGGCTCAGCCGCCTGCTGGGACGGTTCAACGTGTCCGCCAGCCATCAGATGAGTTCGCCGGTTGAGAGAATATGAAGGTCGCGTGTTCGAACTGTTGGTGCAAAATTTGTCACCCAACTTTCCAACCTCAACGTCTGGTTCGGGGAGTCCGGTGAAGAAATCTGAGACCGCAATCAACCGGTTACTAATCCGCAGGGGCCTGGCGAACAGAGCACAGAGAAGAGAGTGCCGCTAGCAGCGGCGGACACCAGACTTACCCGCTGCAGCGAATACCACTTGCCAGGGCAATGCTATTGCTCAAAGATCTATTACAAGCTATTACAAAAGTATGCGCTGGAAATAGAAGGCAACCAAGTGACAGAACTTGTAACCGCACCCACAACAAGGTAGATTCTAGCACAAGTTCTGTGTCTCTCGCCAAGTGCCCCTGACCCCTTATTTATACTTGAGGGTAGGCTACTTGGCCGGCTTGGAGCATTTAATGCCTCATTAAGTGCTCAACTACCCGAGGTACACGAAGGGTCGGGTAGTGGGAAGAGAAAAAGAAAGTGCGCGGATACGACACACTGTAGCCGTGCAGACTACTGCTAGTTGAGAAGAGAGGGTCGAGCGGACTCTGAAAGGTATCCTCCGCGACTTCCTCGAGGAGCCATTGAACTGCCCGGAGGAATCCGCGCACGCTTGGCGAACACTCGCACACATCTTTGCTAAGGAGAGTCCGCATCCTGCTGGCGAGAGCCCGCAGTCTCTGGTGAGTGTCCGCCCGGGACTTCTGGGATTGGCATGGAGAACACTGACCGCGGTCGCAGGATTTGGGTTAATAGTCCTTGTCCCAGAGCATTCTTCAAATATCTAAGAATACGCTCGACCGCCTGGAGGGATGTCCGAGAAGTGTGCATGAAGTGACTGACCCTACCAACCGCAAAAGATATATCAGGTGGTGTGACAATAAGATAGATTAGTTTGTCAACGAGACTTCGATAATACTCCAGATTAGGGAGGAGTTGATCAGAGTCCGAGCCATGAGTTCATCCCGAGCATTAGGGAGGGGCTGGAGCAAGAGCAGGAAGGGTCGAGGAAACGGGGGTAGCACTTATGCTCATCGTCTCAAGAGGAAGTGGGCTTGCAGCAGGAGTCGCGGCCTCAAAAAAAGAGTCCGCCCAAGCAACAATAAATCCGGGCTCTGATACCATGTACAAAGAGAGAGAAAGAAAATTTACAAATAAATTGTTATTATTTCTCTTCACAATACATGTATAAGATACTTCTTATATAGAGGGACAGAGGAGTAAAGAGACAATACAAGATGTGAGACTAAAGGAGCCTAAGAGAATAATGGGCCCAATGGGCCATAATATATAGGCTAAATACAATAAATGAGAAAAGCTTCTTATATATTCTCCAACAGAATCAAAACTCAATACATTTGTTTAAGTGTGATTAAACCTTCATGTTTATCTTTGAATATCTCACCGTATACCTAAGCCTATCGATACATCCTAATTAATGAATTTCTTTGGATTTCTTTGGAGGATGCCCAATGTGACAAGACAAGCCTATGGTCACTATCATTGATGAATTTCTTTGGAGGATGCCCGTAGTATCATGAATATAATCCTATCCAAAAACTTAGTAGCTCTCTCAATGCACTACGCTTAGAACGCCATGTAGTTATCTAGTTAAGAAGTGTATAATTTACATATGTTGAAAGGTGGGGCCCTGCAGGGTAATCACACCACCAGCCCGACTGGGATGCTCCGACTGCAGTCGGGCTGGTGGCGTGATTACCCGCGGGGCCCCACCTTTCAACAACATTCTTCATACTTTAGAATTTTTTTATGCCCAGTCAAGTTTCTTAATTTCATTTTCATTACTTCATTGGCACATAATCGTTTATGACACTCTTTTGATCACGCACTAGTTGCTTATTTATCTAAATTATCCACATTGGGTAGGTTGGTTTGCTTGGGGACAAACAAATATTTAAGTTTGGGATATTTGATTAGTGATTTTTATATAATATTTTAGGCATACTTTTTGCTCTCTTACCAGGATTATTGCTCCTATTTATCATGATTTACATGCTTTATCTTTAGTGATCTCAAAGTTAATACATAGCACCAGCCGAGCAAAAAGGAGTACATTAACGCAATTAAGGGCCTTAGGGAGACAAACCATACATTATGAACATGGTGCATGCCCTTGTGCTAAACTTAGCAAGGGACCTGCACCCTAATAATCTCCTCAATCTGGCTCTTAGTCTCTCTTGCCTTTAGTTTATTTCTGTGTTTCTATCTTGTTTGTGTAGTCCTTGATGACTGATTACCGTTCCCACAGTTGTTCCATTAAGCATGCATTTTGCCGTGAAATGCACCGCCGAAGCCCCTTAAAACGCACAACAGTCTTAGTTATTAAAGGCGCAAGGCGCACCAAGGCGCAAATGGGTATTGGATCCTAGGCGCAAGGCTCAAGGCGCAGGTGCACGCCTGATGAAGGGAAGGAGCAACCACATTCATTTTAAATAATCGACATCATATATCACTTATCTTCTTGTTCAGATTCTTCATCTATTCTACTCATTAATCATTCATTACTATTATTTAATATCTCTTAAAAATAGAATTAATGTGGTCACCTGAATCATACCTCTCAACGCTTGATTATGTTTCACAAGCACTAAATCATGCAAAAATTATTGAGTACATACATTATTTCTTTCTTTATTTTGAGAAAAAAAGTTTACAACAGAAATTGCACCCTGACACGCCTTTTGTGCTCTAAAAGCGCAAAAAAACGCACGAAGACGCAAACCTATGAGCCTGGTAAGCCTTGAGCCTTAGGCTCGCCTTTAACAACATAGACAACCGTGCATCTCAAAACGCATGGTCGTGCAGTTTTCATCGCTCTTGGCCTAGAATTGTCATTCTTGAAGATGATCGTGCGCCTCCTTTGCGCACGTCCGTGCGAAGGCGCACGGTGGTCTGCATATATCCATTTTACCACGGTCCCGCGGTTTTACCTATGCACAACTGTGCGTTTTCCGCTGCTAGGAGAAATCTCATTTTTCCCATAGACCTGAGAATGCTCGTGCATTCTGTTCTTGCATGATTGTGCGATGAGCGCACGATGGTGTGCGTATAGTAAAAATCCGCCGCCTCCTCGTTCCATTTTCCGCTCATCAAATCAACCTTCGCGCACGACCGACTCGACCAAATTTTCCGCCGATCTATAAAAGCTGTTTTGACGAGCGTGGAAGGGAATCTTTCGTTTTCTTCCGCTCTTTCACTCTGTTTTTGCCTCTTTTAGGAAGGGCTCGACCCTAGGTCATCTCCCATCATCCTAAGGCTTCAAAGGAGGGATCTTTGATTGGTTTCACTCGCCTATCTAGAAGGTGGAGAAGAAGAATGTGGAAGGTGTGTACCCAAGAGAAGACAAGTAATGTTGGGGAGTTGGTGACATCGCTCCCTTGACCCGTATGCAACTAAGGATCTCAAGGAGGCATGGATTGATGATCCGGCGCTCTTCTTGATACTATGGGAAAAGTTTCTTGCACCGTTTATATTTTTCATCACTTCCTTCGCAAACCTAGAGTGGATCGAGAGATTATCTCACATTTTTATGGATTGATGAGGACATTAAGTTGATCGTTGTTTTAATCATGTACTGCCTTGTTTTCTTCATCGTGGTAGTGATTCTTATTTTGATTAATCTGATGTGTTGCTGTGGATGTTGGAAGATTCAATTGCATGCTCTCTTGGTTTAAGGCTTTCTTTTGTCGTTTTAAATTAATTATACCACCATCACTCGATCCGTCTAGATAGTTTTAGATATTCGTCTCTCAGAGATCTCCGCTCCGCGCTCCTCGTGGATACGATACTCGATATTTTCATAGCACTCTATTACTTCGATTGGTGCACTGCCGACACATCTCATTCGGGATTTGCGGCCGCGTCGTGTAGCGGTCACTTACCTAGAAGATTAGAAAAAAAGAGACTTGCTTGCAAAACTTCTTTGATATTTCCCCTACCACAGAATTTGGCTCTTTGGTTAAGTAGTTCATATGGCCTTAAGCTGCTTTATGTGCTGTTGTTGTGTTAGTTTGATCCAAAATATTTTGCTTATTGTAGTGCAGCAATTTCTTTTGATGTTGGCTTGCGCTTGGTTAATAATAGCTTGGTTAATAATAGCTCTTTACCGATTGTTTCGTTCAATGGGTTTGCAGGAATGGCTGTTGCTTATTCCGCTTCCACCGGACACATTAGCCTCTCTGTTGTGGAAAATAATTATTGTGCGTCAAAAAGAGGTATGCAAGCACAGTTTTTCTTATGCATGAAATGGTTGTTTGATGTCTGAATCTTTTCATCAATTTGCAGCTTAATCGTTTCTTCCTCTCCAATGAAATGTTTGATCCTTTATTTTCTGGAAAAATTCTTTTGAAACATTTGGTTGTTTTTCATTTGAGATACACTTTGTGCATTTTCTATTTATTGTTGTACATGTCCAAACTACCTAAGGGCTCATTTAGTTTCCTGTAGAAAGTAATCTATTAGTTTCCACTCATTTTTGAATGTGAATAGAATACATAGTTTTAGTACTTCGAAGATGATTGCCGAGTTGAAGATCTATTTTGCTTTGCATCTAACCAAATGATAAATTTTTTGAAAATTCATTTTTTTCACATGTTATGTAAATTAAAGCAATAAGATGAGCCTTACGTCTATTTATAATATTGTATCTTTGACATATGTCACTCATATTTTTCCTCAATGTTATTGTTTGAATTTATTATTTTAGCATAAGAGGTAGTTAGTGCAAGTACGAGTGCCTTTTCGAACTGCAATTGTGAGATTATCTCAATTTTTGTGAGAATTGGATTCTGAAGATGTTAGGAGAGTTGAATGGATTGTTGGTGAGGAGCTTTTTTTCTTCTGAAGTATTAAGTTCTTTCTCAAAATTAACTAGAGCGGAAGTGGAAACATCTTGTTGAATAACTGTGTGATAAAAAGAACATCATTTGATCAAATTTCTTAAAATTTAACATTCTTGACACATCTGTACATCTTGTTGGAAGAAGCTATCATTTATATCCTTTTTGAGTTGACATGTGGTCGATAAAGATACACTTCGTAGTTGGAGAGTGCAATTTAATTAATGAATATTTATGAATGTGTACAAAGAAGGAACCCTAAGACTTTAGGGATAAGATTTTGGTATCTAACAACTAAATTTCGTAGAGGGTTTGAAAAACTCGAGAAAGACATCATGATTAATTATGACACAATAATGACTCCAACCAGTAATGTTCGAGAAGATGTATAGTGAACATAAGAGAATAAGAAATTTCAATTCTATGCCATGATCACTGGGATGAACTCTAATATTAGTGTTATATCGAGTGCAAATGACTTCATGCAATTCTTTAAAACAATTCAAAGCATCAATTTTTTGATGCTTTGAGTATACTCATGTAATGCAGGAATATCATGAGATACACTTTAATATTAGTATTATATTGAGTGTAAACAATTTTATGCAATTCTGTAATCAATTCAATGCATCAATTTTTTGATGCTTTAAGTATACTCATGTAATACATGAATATCAATCAATAAAGATGACAACCATCTAAATAAAGTAATAGTGCAACACCTCCACGTATCATTAATACAAACAGTATAACAATGATCAAGTACTAGGAAAAGCAACATGCCCCTAAGAAAATTGTTATGCTTTGGACACGAGTAAGCAGGATAAGAAAAAAGTTATTACGTCTTTACTGAAAATAGAAGTTAAAATTCAAATTATAAGTCTTGAATCAGAGTCAATACATAATGGAAGTACTAAAGAATAAGAAAGAGCCTAAATCAGAGTCTCAACAATATAATCCAGCAAGTAAGGCCTATCCTGGAGCCTACCCTTGTTATTGACATGTCTTATGCTCATATTTTAAAAAACCAACATGAGAAGGATAAAACGTTGCTAAACAATTCATAAATTTAGTTGTATGACTAAGATATTTGTTATCGCGACAAGAGAAGAACCATGAGCCACTTTTCTTTATTTTGTCTTTTAATATTGTGAAATAACGTCAAATAGGACGTAATAATTTATTACTTCACATACTTAATACAAATTTATGCTTACATATTTATAGTTGCGAGGAGTGACATCTCAACTCCAAACCACAATGTGGGACTAAGCTATACAAGATACTCGTAATGGACCATAAAAGTGGGGACCTTTATATTGGGCTTTATATACTCTTCTATTATACTCCCCCGCATGTTGGAGCGTATATATCGTAGACTCCAAGCATGGAAATGGACTATCGATAAAGTGGGTGAGGCAAGACCTTTGAAGACATCAGAGAGTTGGTCAACATCAGGAACATATCGAAGATCAATTTTATGGAGTGAAACTTTTTCTCTGATGAAATGACAATCAACTTCAATATGTTCTGTTTGATCATGAAATACTATATTTTTGGCATTATGGATAGCTGCTTGACTATCGTATTGCAGGAGATGTAAGAGAAACATTAAGATCAGTCAGAAGGCTGCCCAGCCAAGTTCAAAATGACAGGTCATCGAATGCTACTCAGCCTTAACAGATGATCGTGCCACACACATTTGTTTCTTGCTCTGCCAAGTGATCTGATGTCTTCCAAAATACGTGCAATAACCGCTTATAGATCGACGATCATCTATGGAGCCTGCCTAATCCACATCAGAATAGACAATCAATGAGAGACAAAATGAGAGAATATACATAAATCCTTGACCGAGAGCATTCTTTAGAGACCGTAGGATTCGCTCCACTGCGTGAAGGTGTGCCAAGACCAAATCCGAAATTTTTCAGAAGTTTTCGCTCCCCTTATCTCATTATGTATGTCGTGGTTGATACTCGCGATGGCTCACAACCCGCTGGATCTACCTGGGTTAGACACGATCATACCACTCCTCAAATTATCACTATTTGTCTTGATACTACCAACTATCTGTCTTGGTCTCGATCTATTGCTCTGGATCTTAAGAGTCGCCGATTGTTTGGCTATGTGAATTGTATACTTATAGAGCCAATAAAGACTCCCATCCAGTTGGGGACAATTCAGAAAACTCATTGGTTATGTAATGGTATATTAATTTCTTGTAAGTGGCTATTGCACGACGTTGGGGTGAAAATTGTCTCCCCAAGCTCTACAACACCAAAAATCGAAAGAGGTGGTGAGGAGACTTTGAATGACCGTTTACTTAAATTTTGGATGGTTGGGCGAGATCCTCGAGTGAAATGTCGATGGGTCTAGACCGAGCCGAAAACCGCGTGATCACTGGGCGTGATGTCGCTAGCCTCGTACTGAATGGGAGCTTGCGAGATCCTAAACAAGATGCCGCTAGATCCCGGATTGGGGCTTAGAAAAGCGAAGCAGGGAAATGGTACCGCTAGTGGCGAGGACGGATTCCCCGCAACTGCAAATCTTTTGAAAGTGCACAATGAGTCCTCTGAGTATTCTCTAGAGGGGGGGGGGGTGAATAGAGTTTTAAAACTTTTCACAAAAATATATGCACAACACAATAATAGTTCTAACAACTATGCATTCAGAAATCCAACCAAAATAGAATAAACACGGAATAACAGAAATAAATAACGGACAACACCGAAATTTGCACAATACAGATGAGACATGATCTATAGTGGTTCCTCATAATATGGCTACTCCACTCTTCTACCACCTTGGTAGGAATACACTATCCAGTGCTTGAGTCTTTTGATAAGGAGACTCTTAGAATCAGGGTCTGAGTCTTTTGTTAAGGAGACTCTTAGAACCAAGACTAGATCTTTTGATAAGGAGATCTTGAACCAAAACTAGATCTTTTGATAAGGAGATCTGAAACCAATCTAGATCTTTTGTTAAGTAGATCTTGAACCACTGAATCCTTTGAAGAAGGATTCCTGGACTCTTTACTTATAGAAAGAGAAAAACATAGTAAAGAAGGAAGAGAAGTCGAAGATGGTTCTTCTGAATGAATCCTCCTGCAGGAGTCATTGAGGATTAAGACACTTAGTGTTTTTCTGGATCTTTTATTCAGAGAATGAATCCTTGCTTGAGAGAGAGATGCAATGATTGTGTAAGCCCAGATCCAGTTGATGATCTCTGTATAATCTACATGCTTCGTGCAGAGAGAGGAAGAAGAAGAAGCCTTGTGTATTTCTGTACAGAAATCTGTCGAGTATGTTTTCTGCAGAAGAGAAATCTGGAGAGAAAGCCAATAGAATAATTGTTATTGTTCTCTTTTCAATTATGTATACTTATTCTTCTGTCGAATAAAGATGAATGACTTTCCTCTTCAGTTGTTTCCCTAGTAGGAATGTCCAAGAGGTAGTATTTCTCTCTTTTATTTCAGTTGACAGTCCGTCAAAATCATTTTGAATAAATTCCAAATTTATCATTATTGTATCTCTGAAGTTCTTCTTTCCATTTTTGTTCATGAACGACCCGTTAGAATTCAAATAACTTCCATTTATAACTTCTGAATAAGCTTCAGAATCGATTCCAGAAATTATTCTAAATCTGTGTCTGTATTCGACGTTGCGTCGAATAACTTTGCCTTCTTATCGACGCACCTCTGAGTTCTAATAGAAGCTGCTTCGAAATCCTCCTCAACTTTGAAGTGAACTCTTATATCGACGTTGCGTCGAGTCCTTATCGACGTATCCGTCGAGATGAAGACTTAGACATTGGACTCCGACTTCTGCGTCGAATATAATTCGAAGTTGCGTCGACTTCAAATGTTGCTTTGACTGACTCTGCCTTCTGCATCGAATACATTTCGACGTTGCGTCGGCTTCAATTGATACATCGACTACCAGTCTGAGTTATCCTTACTTCTATTCGAAGTTACTTCGACTTGCAGTCGAAGCTGCGTCGACTTCTATTCGACGTAAAATTAACTCAACTGAATTTTGCACTCTTTTGGACTGGTCTCTGACACCGTAATGAGTGCGTGACATCCTAGGACATCTAATAACCATATTACCCTCGCTATACATCATGGGTAATGAATCCTAGATGATGAAATCACTTTTACATAATTTGTAAGCTAAATCCAGATGATGTTTTTCCCAACATCTTTGTTGCAGGTGATTTTATTGATTTATAAGACGATTACATCTTGTTACAAAGAAGCTTGAAAGAGCTCGAAGATCCTTTACAATGACACTTGCAGAGACTGAAACTAGATTGAGCGAGTACGGGAGCCTTTAGGCCGGGTTTTAATGTGCCTTTTCAGCTATTGTGCACGTCTAATTATAGACGCGGGGGCTCTGCCCTCCGGCAACCTCCGAAAATACGGGTTGCCCACTTAGAAGACGTAGAAAAATACTAAGTACGAGTGCTTCCTTTCCGACGACAATTCCTCCCGCGGTGGTCCACGTTTCAACAACTTCCGAAGATCGCAAGGTGTGTACTCCTTCCCGCGGGGCCGTGGAACTGAATGCGAGTCTGAGTCCTTCACTTAACACATTTGGCAAACTCTGCTTTGGTGATCCTGAACAGGAGATTGTCGAAGAACTCACAGACACTGGTGGAAATGCTACTGACTCAGGAGAGGATCAGGTTACGCTTTCACAAATCTTCCCTCTCGCCGAAGGGGAGAGTGCCGGGAAAGTTGGAAAGGTAGATGCGGGAGGTAGCGAGAACCAAAGATCTGCTCTGGAGATTGCAAGACTGGCAATCGAGGAGAGGAAGAAGGAAAATCTGCTAGAACAGGAGCGGGCCAACGTCAAGTCTGCCGAGCTCGCCAAAGTAGTGCAGAACCTCCTTACTTTACATCGAGAGGAGGAGGAGAGAGTTGAGAAGGAGAAGGCATTGCGGCTCCAGATGGAGCAGGGTGTTTGAGATTTTATCAAGGAGGCGGAGGAGCGGGTTGCAAGGGATAAGGAGGATGTTGAGAAGGAGGAGGAAGATGTGATGAAGGACAGGGGAAAAGTGTTGTTGATATTAGTGAAAGCGAGAAGAAGGATGTCCCCGGCTCTGGCGAGACGGTGTCAGAGGACAAGACCAAAAAGAAGACGAATCTTCCGAAGAGGAAAATCTTGACATCGAAACAGGGTGACTCAGAGATGATGAGTCAATCTGCCAGGGAGTCAGCGAGCACTCCTGCTGGAGAAATATTGCTCCCGGGGATAAATCCTTTTGGTGTTTATACTAAGGCTAGGACGACTGCGGATGCTGGTCTCTCCAGAGCTTTGCCTTTGGCGAAAAGAACTCTTGATGTCGGGGGGGGGGGGGGGGGGGGGGGGAGTGTATCCCCCCTTTACCAACACGAAAGTTATGTCGTCGAGGGAGCAGGCCTGCTAGCCCGAATCCTGCGACCCCAGCAAGAGCCTGTCAGCCCTAGATGGAGCAAAGAGCCTCTTGGAGTTCAAGCAGTTTGTGCGGACACTACTAGAAACCGCCCCAGCTCCTTTCCAGCCTGTTAGTTAGGGCGGTTACAACCAGTTCTAATCACACCCTCTCTTTTTCTCTCCCCCCTATCCGGCTCTACTGTACGTCTGTACCCCGGGAAGCCCGTAATTTTGGCATCTGCCCGTTCGGGCGAACCCCAATTAGTATAAATAGGGGGCCAAGGTACCCAGAATGACACGCTGAACTTGAGATAAATCCTCCCTGTTTGTGCTGTCTCAAGCTCCCATCCCTCTCTGACGATTGCTTTTTGTTGCTTGACTGTAATCTCTCTGTAATAGCTTTTACTTGAGAGTAATAAAATCACCTGCAGTAGGCTTTCACAGTTGCGGGAAACCTGGTGTAGCCGTTCGCGACAACCTTCTCTCTCTCCCCCCGTCTCTTCTCTTCAATTCTTTGCAGTTAGAAGTTGGTCACTTGTAGCTCCTGGTTTCTCCTCTCTTCGGCAGTTCGCAGTTGAGCGTGGAGGTTGGGGACACTTTTGGCTCCAACAGAACGAACATGCGACCTTCAGATTCAAGTGACTAAAGAAATCGTCGCAATGGTTGGAAGAGATCAGTTGCTGCCTAGTTCGCCTGAGAGATCCTACCCAGGAGGAGCTGGTGCGGTCACCAGGGAGAAGTTCGAACAGAAATTCAACTTGCTGTTCGAGATGGTCTCCCAGCTCGTCAACAGGGAGGCTCCCCTCCAGCAAGAGGCCGCGGTCCCTAATGCGAGACCGCCTCCTCCTGAGATTGACCCTGATGCGTCGTTACGCGAAGGAGAATTCACGACCCAGCAAAGCGACTTCTTTAGGGAAGCCGCAACCGCCAACCCTGGAAGAGCTTTGAGCTTCGAGCTTCTAGGAGGATCATGACTCCTCGGAGGAGTATGAGACCGCCTCACCCGCTGCCGACCACGTCTGGCACGAGCCCGTCCCGGCCCGATTCATAGAGCCGCGACTCTAGGTTTTTCAGGAGAGAAGACCCGACGTACCATCTCCAAGATTTCGACTCCGCAACCTCGCTTCGGACCCTCTCTGATGGAATCCGTTGCAAACTGCTCATCACCACCTTGGATGACAATACATGGGAGTGGTTTTACAAATTGCCTCCTCCCTCCATCAACTCCTTCAAGGAGCATCAACTCCTTCAAGGAGATGAGAAGGGAGGTCATGTCAAGGTTTGCAACCTCGAAGAAGAGGAAGAGCGGCCCGGATGCGTCCTTCCAGATTAGACAAGGAGCCACTGAAACCCTAGGCCAATATGTTGATAGGTTTCAAGAGCAGATTCTGGAGATCCACGTTGTGGATCCATCTATCTTTCAAGTATCCTTCACCTTCGACCTGCAGGAGGGCCTCTTCAAGTTCGAGGCTTGTAGAAGGAGGCCGAAGACCTACAGGGAGCTCATAGAAGCTGCCAACCTTTTTATCGAGGGAGAAACAACGAACCAGGGGTTCGTCTCCTCTCTCTCTCTGAGCTTGCCCAATATCGAGCTGGGGGTTCCACCTCCCGACCTCTTGTCACCCCCCAGCGGTTGTCTCAGCTTCGTCAGGAGTTCCAACCGCCCGTAGCACAACGCGGAAGGGGTTTCCATAACCGTCCCCCGCATCGAGCTCGTCAGCACTTCCAGCAGATGAGGCCGGTGCCGCCTCCTTTCCCTCAACAAGATAGGAGATTGCCTCCTCCAGTCAACATCACCAACTCACGCCCATCAAAGGAGTGATGCCCAAGAGGAGTACACCGACATCGACTTCCCCATGGAGGAAGTGGTGGAGATCCTTTAGAGGAAACCTTGGTTCAAGAGGCCGCAACCTCTTAAGTTGGTGTTTGGAAACCGGAACCAAGAGCTCTACTGCAAGTACCACCGTAACGTGGGGCACGACACGGAGAACTGCAGTTCCCTCTTAGATCTGATTGAGAAGCTGCTCAAGGAGGGTAAGCTAATGGAGCTCCTGGACGACAAGACCAACGGTGCCTTCACCTCCGGGAAGGACAAGGAGGTGGTGGGTGCTCGACCCACCGCTACGAGTGCGTAGAGCAGGAAGACGTCGACGTCCTCAGGAGCATAAGAGGCTTGGGATGCATGAAAGTGGAGGATTTTGGCCAACTCAGCCAGATAAACTGTATTCACGGAGGGGTTGGCGCAAATCGTCCAAAAAGTCTAACATCAAGCGTCTTTAACAGCGAGAGGTCGCTTCCACCTCTCTGGGAGAACCCCCGAGAGGAGAGGTCTCCTTCGAGGAAGAAGACATCCACAAGACGACGAATCCTTTCCACGACACAACCGTCATCAAGGCAGTGTTGGACAACTACTCGATGCCAAGAATCCTGATCGACACTGATAGTTCAGTTAACGTTCTATTCAAGCCGGCGTTTGACGCCATGAACACCAGCAAGCCGTTGAAGGCGTGCGACAGTCCTCTATATGGCTTCTCAGGTGAAAGAAACGAGGTCGAGGGAAGCATTGAGCTCTCAGTCATAATGTGTGGGATCATGAGGCAAGAAACTTTCCTAGTGATCGATGCTCCCATCTGCTACAACGTGATCCTCGAGAGACCTTTCCTAATCAAGGACCAGGTTGTGGTCTCTACCTTTCATCAAGTCTTGATGTTCCCTCTGGGGGAGGCAGTTTAGGGTCCGCATCGACCCTAGAACTGCTAGGGAGTGTTACATCAGCTTGGTCAACATGATCGATGCATTTATCTCCCCTCGAGTCGACGAGGCAACGAAAGAGGATTGCCTTCTATTTGAAGGATAACGTCAAGAGAAATCAGCATAGCCCGCAGGGGCCGAAACAACAAGGCCGTCTATTAATACTTTTATCGTTCATGGACATTCCCTTTTAGTTGTTTTCTTACAAACACTTAATGCACGAGTATTTGCTTTACTGCTAACTAACCTATTTCCCTTGGTATGAGGTCTCTGAATCACACATCTGAACGGCGGATCACAAGAGGCCCTATTTATCATACACTTAATACATGAGTGCTTGTTTATCGTTGAATGCTAGTTCGCTTGTGCGCTCTACAATAAGTTCTAAATTAGTTATCCTGATTGTTCACTCATTGAGCCGACATGTGCTTCTCGTTATACTTCGATCTCACATATAATTTAATATCAAAATTTTTACTTTTGGGTTACATCTGGACGAAAAGCATACATATTCATTTTGATTATATATCTTGTAAGCTTCTTATTGCCATACCTAGGGAAGAAGTCATGGGATAGAGAGAGGGCAGTGAGGATAAATAATTGAGGAAATTCTTAATCAATGCATAATTAAAATTGCAATCCACCCATACCTTATTTACAAAAGTATGGCTACATTTCAAATTCATACCTAATCTGAATCCAACTTTATTCAGCTAAGCCTAATCCTATTAGAAGAGATTTCAACTAAAAATTATCTGGTAGGACAATTCCTTAGTTCATTAAATCTGAAAATCCTAATTATAATTACAATAAATTTAATTGAAGAAATTTAATTATACACTATGAACCAATTTGACCTGATCTTGACTTGGTCCTAGCCCTCAATCTTGGCTTGGGTTCGTGTGCGAAACTGCTGCAGCACATGTCCATCTATAAAAAAAGATCTTGACTCATGCTTATCCATGATGTTACCAGATATCTGTTCACTATTATGACCTATGTTTTTGGCATGTAGTGTTGTACTCTCATATTTGTTTCTTAGATCACACTCTTATGATGCAGGTGGCGTTCACTGCTTATTTATTATCAACGTTGTTTTTGCTTTAATATTTGGTCTTCTTGCACTGTTTCTTGGCTCGATCCTCCTCACTTTGGGAAGTAGCTGCTCCATTCCTCTCTTCTGGTGCTATGAAATAACTGCTTTGGGTCTGGTGATTTTGTATGGCTGTACTGCTTTCTTTTTAAAGAGAAAGGCTGCATCTGTCCTTGAAGAGGCCAGCTTAAGCGGTCGAAACCTTGAAATGCTGGAATGTTCTATAGAAGTTACTTCTGACGTCCAGAGGCGAGTAGATGAAGGTTTTAGGGCATGGATGGGTTCTTCGCTGCTCTCATCAGATGATGAAGATAATGAAAATGGATACAGTAATTTGGAGGCGGCTCATCCCATTGGTGTCAATTCTGGCGGGCAAAGAGGGTTATAGGCTCTCTTAAACATGTATGTTACCAACTCTTCCATTTTACCATTCTTTTAGTGCTTGTATTAGCTGCAAGTATGATTCTAGTGGCTCTTAACCAAAAGCCTTACCTTCCACTACCATATTCCTGAATAAAAATAAAAATGAAATGACTCACTTTTATAATTGACAAAAGTGAGTATGATTTTCCTGATCTTGTCATTAGTTATGTTGCTTGGTTTAGGGATATGAATTTGTCATGAAGATCAAAGATCGCTAAATAATCGTAGGATCAAGTCAATGAGCAAGAGTCTGGCTTGGATCGAACTTGACCATCCGACCACAGTTTGGATCAAGCTAGCTCAAGATCAGTTGAAATTTATTTGCATGGTTGGTTCTTGAATGCATTCACAAATATTCTCTCTCTCTCTCTCTCTCTCTATATATATATATATACATATTATTCAAGTTCGAATTAATGTGTGCGCATTTGTAATGTAAATCTGTATATTTAAGTGTGTTTGTGTATGTTGGACTAAAAGGTTGTCTTCGGAGATTGACAAACTGTTGAAATTGGATCAGTTTTATTGAAGTTATAATTATTGTATAATGGTGTATGAGCATTTTTGTAATTTTGGAATGTTGTATATATATATATATTCTAGGTCTCCTTTGGGGAGATCAAGCTTTTCCATTATTCTCGACATGGTATCATTGGGATAGGTTCCGATTAGGGCTCGTCGTTCCCCTGCGCTCCCGCAACGCATCCCGCATCGCTTCCCGTTCTTCGTCTCCCGCGACGCTCCCGTATCGCAACGCATCTGAGCTTCCCGCAGTGTGCCTCCCGCTCGTCTCCCGCAGCAGCGCATCCCGCCCGATATCTGCAGCGCTTCCCGCACCGTCTCCAGCAGCGCATCCCGCGCGTCTCCCAGAGCAGCGCCTTCTTCAGCTGCCATTTCCAGGGGCTTCTCTCCCCGTTCCTGCAACGTCCTTGTCTTCTCCATGGAGAACTGATGCCCTCCTTGTCTTTTCCATGGAGCCGTTCTTGATGTTGTGTATGTGAAGTTTCTGTCCTCCCTATTTCTTCGGTCTCCGATCTCCTTTGCGGGAGGGATCTTGTTGCTCGTTATTTTCTTGCTTCATGGATTCCAAGGACACCTATGGATCCTCTACGAGACGGATTACGAGCATTCTCCTTAATGAGAAAAATTATCCTTCGTGGGCGACTTCGATGAAAGTGCCTCTCAGCGGCCGGAATAAGCTTTCATGGCTGACCGGCGACCCTTCTATGCCCAAACCGACCTACAAGGATGACAAGAAAGAGGAGTTAGTCAAGTGGTCGACCGAAAAGTACATGGTTCTTGGATGGATCCGGTGCTCGATGGAGCCCCGCATCTTCAGTCAGTTCATGCGTTTTGAGGATATCTCCGAGCTTTGGTCTGCCCTCCAACGCACCTTTGGGCACACGCGTGTTGATGCCCAGATCTTCGACATCTTTCAGGACATCGCTTCCGCCACTCAGGGTGAGCGTTCTGTTCAGGAGTACTTCTCTTACCTTCAGGACCGTTTTCTTGAGCTCAACGATCTTGAGCCCAGTGATCTGGAGTCTCCTAATGATATCACTCTTATTCGGAAACAGAGACAACGACGAGAGACATATCAGTTCTTGATGGGGCTTCGTCCCGATTATGAGTCTACCTGTGCTCAGATTGTGGGGATGTCACCATTGCCTGATCTTCTTGAGGCTTACTCCATTATTGCAGAGCATGATAAACGCATGCAGCGACAATCTAGCCTTTTCGGCGCTCATACTACCTCCTCTCTTCCTACTGAGCAGATGGCCCTTGCCGCTTCTTACCGCCCTCCCACCTCCTGCTCTCGGAACCGAGGTGGTCGATCTGGCAGTCGTGGCTCTTCTGGTGGTCGTGGCTCTGCGGGTCCTCCTGGCCCTTGCTCTCACTGTGGGCGTATGTATCATGATCGCAGCCGCTGCTATCAGTTATACCCCCACCTGAGGGGTTCTGAGCGTACCACTCCTGGTGGTGTCCCTAGGCACACTGTTGCCTCTGCCGAGTCTTCTGAGCCCGTCGAGCACACTTTGGGTGTCAACTCCTCTGACTTCAGTCACATGCTGACCCAGTTTCAGCAGTTCCAGCAGACTCAACCTTCCACTACTGCCTCTGCTTCCACTGTTTCTTCTTCCTCAGGTACTCCGTTTGCTTGCTCCGTGGCCGCGGTTGACCAGGATTCGTCACCCTGGGTGATTGATTATGGTGCAACCGATCATATGACTGGTATGTTTTCCCGTCTGCTTCAGGTTGTCCCTTGTTCTCACCGGGATGTGCGCCTTACTGATAGCTCGGTTACCCTTGTCCTCAGTCGGGGCACCGTCCCTCTCTCTTCTTCTTTCTCTCTTGACTCTGTTCTTCTTGTACCTCAGTTGGCTCTCAACTTAATATCTCTTAGTAGTATTATACGTTCTTTAAACTGCTTAATAACTTTCTTTTCTGATCGTTGTGTTTTTCAGGACCTGTGATCCGGGAGGACTATTGGTACGGGATATGAGGAGTGGGATGTACTACCTGGAGCTACCTCCTCCCACTGCTGCTACCACCACCACCGACACCTGCCCACCTTCCTCTTCTGCTGCTTCCCAGGTTTCGTCGTCGAGTTCACTTTGGCACGCACGTCTCGGCCATGCTAGCCCTCAGTGGATGCTGTCTGTTTGTCCTGATGTGTATTTTGCTTTTCCTTTTCGTTGTGATGTATGTGCGCTGTCGAAACATACACGAAGCACATATGTTCCTTCTGTTAGTCGCGCTACTTCTTGTTTTGAGTTGGTGCATTCTGATGTGTGGGGCCCTGCCCTTGTTGTTTCATTTGATGGTTTCTCTTATTTTGTGACTTTTATTGATGACTATTCTCGTTGCTTATGGGTTTATCTCCTAAAACATAAATCTGAAGTCCTATCTGTGTATTCTTAGTTTTCTCGCATGATACAGGCCCAACATGACACGTCTGTTCATATCCTCCGCTCTAACAATGGAGGGGAATATACTTCTCGTTCTTTTGTTCTCTTTTTCCGGAATGAGGCCACTCTACACCAATTTTCTTGTCCTGGTACTCCCGAGCAGAATGGGGTGGCCGAACGCAAAAACCGCCACCTTTTAGACTTTGTTCATTGTCTTCTTCGGGGAATGAATGTCCCTAAGTCCTATTGGAGCGCTGCTCTTCTTACAACAACTTTCCTTATTAATAGGACTCCCTCTCGTCCTCTTGGCAGCGTTACCCCCTACAGTCTCATCTACCCATCCGTCTCTGCCTTTCCCATTCCTCTCCGGGTCTTTGGTTGTGTGTGTTTTGTCCAAGATCGTCGACCTTTTCAGACTAAACTCGACGACAAGGCCATCCGCTGTCTCTTCCTCGACTACTCTACTACTACTACTACTAATAAGGGTTACCGTTGCTATGACCCTCAGTTGCGCCGTGTTCTTTACTCTATGGATGTGACATTTCATGAGGAGGTTCCCTTCTTTCCTACCCATTTTCCTTCACCTGTGCTCCCTACCGTTGTGCAACCTCTCCTGGTTGTTCCACCATCTCCCGACACTGTCCCACCTACTGCTCCGCCTGTCCTGCTGACTTACTCTCTCCGCCAGCGTACACCCACGACTCCTCCAGTCCCGGATCAACAGCTTCTTCCGGCCGCAGGTACCTCCCTTGAGCCTCTCTCCCCTACTTCTTCTGTTGACTTACCTATTGCCCTGCGCAAGGGCAAGCGTACTTGTGCTCATTCATCTGTTACTGAGCACCCGTTGGCTAGTGTTGTTTCCTACCAACGTTTCTCACCCTCTTACTAGGCTTTTGTGGCTACTGCTGATTCTGTTCGCCTACCTGCTTCGACCGCTGAGGCTCTCCTTGACCAGCGGTGGGTTCAGGCCATGGAGGAGGAGATGGCTGCTCTCCATCGTACTGAGACATGGTCTCTGGTTCCTCTTCCTCCCGGGAAACGGACAGTTGGGTGCAAATGAGTCTATACTGTGAAGCACTCTGCTGATGGTACCATTGACCGCTATAGGGCCCGTTTGGTGGCCAAGGGATTTACTCAAGCTCCGGACGAGTTTGGTGCCACGTTTGCTCCCGTAGCTAAGCTGACCAGTGTCCGTCTTCTGCTCTCACTTTCGGCCTCTCGGGCGTGGCCGCTCTACCAGCTCGATGTCAAAAACGCTTTCCTGCACGAAGATTTACAGGAGAAGGTCTACATGGCTCCTCCTCCAGGGTTTGCCCTTAAGGGGGAGTATTCGGGGAGAGTATGCCAGCTGCACAAATCTCTGTACGACTTGTAGCAGCCTCTGCGTGCCTGGTTTGAACGGTTCAACTCAGTTATCCTTCAGTCCAGCTTCACTCAGTGTCGTGCAGATCACACTTGCTTCATTCGTGCCACTCCAGAGGGTCGTCGTGCTGTTGTCTTGGTATACGTAGACGACATTATTCTCACCGGGGATGACCCTTCTGGATTCTCTGAGGTGAAAGCTACACTTCGCTCAGCCTTTGAGGTGAAAGACCTTGGACCCCTCTGTTATTTTCTTGGGATTTAAGTTGCTCGCTCACGACAGGGAATCTCCATATCGCAGCGCAAGTACACCTTAGATCTTCTTCGGGACACAGGTCTACTTGGGTGTCGTCCTGCGAGTACTCCTATGGATATCAACCATCGCCTTCATGCCGAATCTGGTTATCCTCTACCAGACCCCTCTCAGTACCAACGTCTAGTTGGCCGCTTGATGTACTTGACTAATACTAGGCCCGACATCAGCTTCTCAGTGGGTGTTTTGAGCCAGTTTGTGCATTCTCCTAGGACATCTCACCTTGAGGCTGCTCGACGTGTTTTTCTCTATCTTAAGCGCGCTCCTGGTCTTGGACTGTTCTATCGGGCGGATAGTGCCTCCACTCTCTCCTGTTTCACTGATGCAGATTTTGCTGGCTCTTTGACCGATCGACGCTCCACGTCTGGTCTCTGTGTTTTCCATGGTGATCTTGTTTCATGGCGGAGTAAGAAACAACCAATCGTATCTCGCTCGTCAGCTGAGTCAGAGTACCGCGCCATGGCATACGGCGTCACTGAATTGGTTTGGCACCGATCGCTGCTGACTGAACTTGGCGTACCTCTTGTTGCTGGCTCGACTCTCTACTGTGATAATAAGTCAGCTCTCCTACTTACCCAGGATTCGGTGCTTCATGAGCGCACCAAGCACATCAGAGATGGATGTTCATTTTCTGCGTGACCACGCTCATACTGGGACGGCTCTTCCTGCTTTTGTCCCCTCAGCTGACCAGGTTGCTGACGCCTTCACTAAAGCTCTTGGTCCTACTCAGTCTGATTTGACCATTTGCAAGTTGGGGATAATTGACATCTTTGCACTAGCTTGAGGGGGGAGTATTGGAGTTATAATTATTGTATAATGGTGTATGGGCATTTTTGTAATTCTAGAATGTTGTATATATATATATTCTAGGTCTCCTTTGGAGAGATCAAGCTTTTCCATTATTCTCGACAAGTTTTTGGCCCAAAATGAGCTCTAATTGAAGATAACGAGGCTCAAATTGAGGTTGTATCAAATGGCTTCAAGTAGACCTTGAACCAATGTCAGATTAGCTTGCGATTGGATTGTTAATAATCCTACCCTACTTTTGTATTTAATTTTACCTTTTCTCTGGCTCCCTTTTTCATAGATCTTTCTTAGATTAAAGAAACAGGAAAAGTTGCTTTTAATATCTTCAAGGCCCTGTTTGTTTATCTTAAGAAAATAAAAACATAATAATTATAATATGAGTGAGGAAACACATAATTATCTTATTAATTGTGAAATAAAGGCATACACCCCATTATATATGGGTAAGAAATAACAAAATATCAACACCCCCCTCAAGTTGGGCGTGTAATGCCAACCTTGCCCAACTTGCCAATGATGGTCCCAAAGACACTCGTAGACAATCCCTTCGCGAGAATGTCGGCCAATTGTTGTTCGGATGACACAAAAGGAGTAACCACAATGCCTCCCAGTATGTGTTCTTTGATGAAGTGCGTGCCGATCTCAATGTGTTTTGTACGATCGTGTTGCACTGGGTTGTGAGCAATATTGATGGCCGCCTTGTTATCACAGTATAATCTGATTGACTCCTTTCCTCTAAGACCAAGATCTTTCATGATAGTTAGGATCCATAGCCCTTCGCAGATCCCATGAGCGATAGCCTTAAACTCCGCCTCAGCACTGGACTTGGCAATCACATGTTTTTTGTTCCTATAGGTAACTAAATTTCCAAATCCAAAGTACAATATCTAGAGGTGGACCGTCGATCATCAATCGATCTAGCCCAGTCTGCATCCGTGTAAACTTCAATTGTAAGCTCATCATTTGATGAGAATAGAATGCGTCTCCTTAGCGAGGACTTGAGGTATCTGAGAATACGATGAGTAGCATCAAGATGACGAGTAATCGGAGAATGCATGTATTGGCTGACCATTCCAACAACATTGGAGATATCTGGACAAGTATGTGACATGTAGATCAATTTTCACACAAGCCTCTGAAAGCTGGGGATGTCTTCAATAGTTTCACCATCACCTCTTCCAAGCCCGTGGTTAGCTTCAATAGGTGTGTCAGCGGGTCTACACCCACTCATTCCTGATGCTTCAAAAAGGTCAAGAATATATTTCCTCCGTGACATGAAGATCCCAGATTTGGATATCACAACCTCAATGCCCAAGAAATACTTAAGGTTACCTAAGTCCTTCACTTCAAATTTTCTCGTCAGACTCTCTTTTAGGGTATGCACCTCCTTCTGATCATCTCTTGTTATAATAATGTCATCCACATACACTATCACAGCTATCAACTTTCCGTCCGTGTTTGATGAAAAGAGTATGATCAGCATTGTCTGAGTGAATCTGAAGCTTGTCATGGCCTTGTGAAATCTCCTAAACCAAGCTCTACGCGATTATTTTAGGCCATATAAAGCCTTCTTTAGCTTGCTGACCTTTCCCTCAGATCCTTCAGGGGAGAGGCCAGGAGGTAGAGACATGTATACTTCCTCTTCCATATCCCTGTGAAGGAACACATTCTTCACATCTAGTTGGTTGAGATTCCATCCCTTACAAGCAACATACGATAAAAGAACCCTTATTGAATTCATCTTTGCAACCAGAGCAAAGGTCTCCTGATATCAATCCCTACTGTCTGTGTGTACCCTCTTGCAACCAACCTTGCCTTGTATCTCTCCATGATACCCTGGGTGTTTTGTTTGACAGAAAACAATCACTTACATCCAATGACAGTCTTGCCTTGAGGCAGATGAACTAGGTCCCATGTGTGATTTTTGTGTATGGAAAGCCGTTAGAGAAGAACAAGAGACAAAAGACGATAATGAGTGGTGTAGAGGTACCTTCCCTTAGAGCAGTTGAACCTGACGACGGATCAGAAGTTGGCCCTAAGATTCTGAGAGGGGCCCATGTGTTTATTCCCTTAAGACGTCGAGAGTAAACCCTGCAAGGGAGTTACATGGGATTTCCTAATAGGAGCAGTAGGAGTTGGCACAGGAGCAACAGGAGGAGTCCAGTGGAGCTGGTACAATGGAGGATTGAGTAGCGGAGTAGTAGAGAGTGAATCAGCGGGAGTTAAGGAGTTCACTTCCAACATATGAGAGATCCCCCCTAAGTGAGTGCCTATAATAGCTCTCAGATTCACGAAAAGTGACATCCATGGTTACAAAAACTTTCTTGCGGATCGGGTCAAAGCATTTATAACCCTTTTGCGTAGGAGAATGTCCTATGAAGACACACTTGTGAGTTCTAGCATCAAGTTTAGTTTTCTGATGGACATGGACAAAGAACACGCATCCAAAAACATGAGGTTGCAGATTGGTAGGAGGAACACGAAGAGTGTTAATGGGTTTTATACCCTAGAACTCGTGAGGGCAGACGATTAATAAGATGGACTACAGTGAGAACTACATCCCCCCAATAGTATTTTAGAAGATGCATTTGGAGGAGACACAGAGCCACCTCCAAAAGATGACGATTCTTGCGTTCGTCCACCCCGTTTTGAGTCGGAGAGTAAACACAAGAGGTCTGGTGGATAATGCCATGATTTGTAAGATACTGTTAAAATTAGGAGTCAATGTACTCAAAACCATTATCAGTATGCAGAATTTTGATAGTGGTGTTGTTGATGCCGAAAATCGCACCTCCACGATCAGCGCTAGGGAAGCGAGGGAAAAGAGGAGGCTGCGAGTTGCTAGTTACTATTGACTTAGAAAATTCAAACCACCTAGACCGCTGGCAGCGGTCGAGACCAGACTTCGCCCGTCACGGCGAATGCCACTCTTGTGACGAGCTTTCCCTTGATTTAAGAAAAGTGATTACAAACGGGTTACAAGGCAAAGTGAGAGAGAAGTCGGTCGGGTAACAAGCCGCAATACACTGAACTCGAGACCTCAGCTCTTACAAGCGAGCTCCTGGATTCGAGTGTGCCTGTCTTGGGAAAGTCGCCCCCTATTTATAAGCTCGGGGGTCTGCCCGAACGGGCAGGGCTAAAATAACCGCCTGCTCGGATACAGGAGAATCGGGCAGGAGGTGACGTGATACAGAAAGGGGAAATAAATCAGAAGCCGCGCGGCCTGGCGGCTTGGACCCTGATCTGTGCTAAACTTGGATTGGAGAATCATGGATTGAGTAGAGAGACAACCCGAGCGGTCTGTGATCCGAAACCGCAAGCTTGCCTTCTGGACTTGAGCCTTGATAACCTCCAATCCCTGATGACGGTCTGGTTTAGGTAGACCGCCCGGTTTGTTGTTGGTGGTCCAGGAGGTTTGTAAGTAACCTCAGATAGAACTAGGCGGCTAACCTGGCAAGCCGCCCGGTCTAAGAGAATCATTATACTGATTGCGGTCTTCTGGGTAAACAGGTGTTGAATTGTGTAGAAATCATGTTGTGAAACCGTTTAAACCAAGAAACAATTCATTTTTTTCTTTCGTTACGTAAACTATGTTCGAGAAAAACAGTCAATGAAAGTAACAAACCATAAGTATCCAAAAATAGAAGCAGTGAGACAAGACCCTCAAATATCACTATGAATAGTATGAAATGGTACAAAACTAGGAGAATAAACACAATTAAAGAAGCATGATGGTGTTTTCCATGTTCACAAACATCACAATGAAAATTATTTACTAATACAGATGACATAGTAGGGAATAGATATTTCATAGATAAGATAGAGGGATTTCCAAGGCGACAATGCCAGGACTCCAAAGTGGTCGACTGATTAACACGAAGAGCCTGAGGGGGATAAGTAGGGTGGTAGGACTCAAACACGTAGAGTCCATCCAATAGACTACCAGAGCCAATCACTATTCCCGTCTTCAGGTCTTGAAAAACACAAGATGAAGGAAAAAAGTCACAAAACAGTTCATAGAATTGGTCAAATGACTAATGGAGAGAAGATTACGAGTAAACTTGGGTACATGAAGAACAAAGGAAAGGTTGAGAGAGGAGCAGGAGATGGATCCTTTCCCAACAATCGGAGAGAAGGAACCATCTGCAATGCTCACCTTGTCCCTACCAGATAAGGGAAGGTAAGACACAAAACCTGTAGAAAAGCCGGCCATATGATTCGTAGCTCAAGAATCAATAATCCTGTGGGTAGATGGACGAGAGAACACAACATGAGCACCCGAGGTTCCTTGATGTGCATATGAGGACGAGGATGGAGATGTCTCAGAAGACTGTCCCTGCATCAAGCGACGAAACACACGGATCTCATCAGTAGATAGAGCCAGAAAAGGAGCAGGAGTGGCAGAGAACGACAAGATCTCCTCCAAGACATCACAGAGATGAGCAGACCGAGACTAAGGTGAGTGACCTCGACCATAACCACGACTACCTCTCGGTGCAGAACCACCTCGTGGCGTAGGAAAGGCATGCTGACGAAAACAAGTGTCCCTAGTATGTCGAGACTTCTCGCAATAATCACATATCAAATGATCTTTGTCAGCAGACTTGGGTCGCACGTCTCGAGGAGCTCTACTACCAAACTGAGCAGTCATGACAGAACCTTCAGGAGCAGCAGCAGGAGTCCACTTCAGCCGCTTATCAAATTCTTACTGAACAAGACTATAAATATCGGGAAGAGAGGGCAGGGGAGAGCGACCAAGGATTTGAACACTGATCTAATCGAACTCCCGATGCAGACCATGAAGGTACTCAAAGACTCGGTTCCTTTCTTCTCGAGCCCGAACAAGTTTCTCATCCTCAGGGGACACTGGAGTGAGAGAGTCGAAGTGATCGTACTCTTGACAAAGACTCGGTTCCTTTCTTCTCGAGCCCGAACAAGGATTTCATCCTCAGGGGACACTAGAGTGAGAGAGTCGAAGTGATCGTACTCTTGATAAAGCTGAGTGAACTCTAGGTAGTTGACTGGCGGAGGACGACCACCTTGACGTAGAAGAAAAATCTTCCGACGCTGCTGAAAGATCTGGGCTACATTCCCCTTGCAGGAGTAAGTGGCCTCCTCTTCTAAATATCTACAACAGTATCTAAAAATAGGAAATTCCGAGCAATGGAGTCCACCATGTAGTTAGTCAGCCAGGACATAACTAAGACATTTTCAAATTCCCACTGCAACCACTCAGGGGAATCCTGGGCAGGTGCAGACGTAGTACACAGAACATAGCCGAACATACGTCTGCTCTTCAAGGAAAGGGTGATAGCTTGATACCACGAGAGAAAATCGGAGCCTTCCAGACGTATAGTAGTGATTTGAGGAGTATTATAGTCATGCCCTGATCGAATAGATCCATCGGACATCGAAGTGGCAGAGGAAACTCCGGTACCAGAAGAGATTGTAGAAGATGTACCATTCCCTTACGTGATAATCCAAGAATAGAAATCAAGGAGCCAAGTGGAAAAAGACCACACCAACCTAGAGAGAAACTAGGGTTTTCTCATAGAAAGAGAAAGAGCACCAAATCCATGTTGGATCTTCCAAGCGAGACCGACACCGGAAATGACTGCAAAATTAGGGCAGCATGTCCGGTGCCAAACACGAAGCTGCATCAAACTGCAGGAGAAGAGCCCCGCCCGCGTGACTACTGGAAGAGGAATTCCCCTCCTCGGTTGGGACAACTAATGGTAGATGAAACCCCCTCCTCGGCTGGAACTGGCGGATGGAGAGCTTGCTGAAGGAAAAGCTGAAGAACTGGTGCGGACGACGGAAGAGGAGGGAAAGTGGCGGGACTTTGGCCGAACGCGGAAAGCGCGAAAGGAGCGGGAGCAGGCGAGTGCGACACGAGAGAGAAACCAGAGTGGAAGCGACGGTGACGGCGGAAGCGGGACGCACGAGCAATGGTGGAAGCGGGATGCGCGAGCAATGATGGAAGCGGGATGTGGAACAATCAGCGAGACAGATTTTTCCGTAAGGCTCCGATACCATGAGGAAACACATAATTATCTAATTGATTGTAAAATAAAGGCACACCCCATTATATTTGGTTAATGAGGACAATAAAGAAAATACAAAATATCAACAATGAGGTTCCTCCTATATATAAGGTTTAGGGTTTAACATTAATTCTAACATTCCGCCTTGGGAACGTTATATTTCTCATACCCAAATTGTCAGTAAAACCACGTAAAACATTTACCCCCAGACTCTTAGTGAGAATATCAGTTAATTGTCCGTCTGAAAGAAAAAATGGAGTATAATTAAAAATGGAGTACAAATGAACATGGACCACAAATAGTCTTCTTCTCAATATTCTTTTTGAGGAAGTGTATGTCCACCTTAATATGTTTAGTGTGATTGTGTTGAACAAGATTGTGGAAAATACTGATTGCAGCTTTGTTGTCACACTACAATCGGATGAAACTAACCTCGCTTAGTCCCAAATATCACATAAGGGAGCATAACCACAATCCCTCACATATGCCATGCGTCATAGCTTTAAATTCGGCTTTTGCACTAGACTTTGAGACAACTGGTTGTTTTTTACAGTTGAATATACCTTTATTTTATATTTAAGCATGTGTGTATTAACGTGATATGTCACGTGTTGATCTCTATATATATGTATGTCTAGCCCGGATTAGGGCAACTTAGAGAAGAAGAATTTCATTCCACTTGGTATCAGAGCACATGCGTCTCCCGATCCCTCTTGCGGCGCTCGATCGCCTCGTTCGCCCATCTCGCCCGCCTCGTACGCTCCTTCTGCTCGCTTAGCCGCGCTCGTCCGTCTCGCTCGCTCGCCCACCAGCGCTCGTCCGCCCACGCTCGTCCGTTCGCTTCTTCTTCCAGCCATCGGAGCTGCCAGCGCCGGACGCCTTCTCCCTTCAGCACCGGGCACCTCTTATCCTCCCGTCCATCCGGGAGCCCCCCCGTGTCTCCGGCTGGTTTTTCCTCCATGAGGACTGCCGGAGACCTCGAACTCACATCCTCCGGTGTCTTCTCCGGCGGTATGGTCTAAGTGACACCCGTAAGATGTGGTTTCGTCTGATTTGAGCGATCGTTGTCTCTCCGATGGGGGATCCATCCAATACCTCCGCTAGTTCTCCAGCCGGGGTTCTTTCCGGCATCTCCGCCGATCCTCCTCAGAGTCATGGTCAGTCTAGCTCCGGTGTTCTCTCCGGTACCTCTGCCGATACTCCTCATAGTCATGGCCAGTCTGGCTCGTTGAAGATTACTACTGCTGCCTTGGATGACACGAATTATCTGGAATGGTCCAGGGCAGCCCAACATGCTATTCGCAGTCACCAGTTATACAAACATATTGATGGTACCACTATTGAGCCACCACGTATCGATCCCTCATGGATAAAATGGGGTGCGGACAATTCCTTGGTTGTCTCGTGGTTACTTCACTCGATGTCCCCTCAGGTGTATCACAGTTATATGTTGTTGGATTCCTCATATGATATTTGGACCCGGGCTCGTGATACCTACTCTCAGGCCGGCAGTTCGATGCAAGTGTATGAGCTCACTCGCCGGTTCTGGAGCTGAAGCAGGGTACTATGACTGTTTCTGCCTGCTATTCTGAGTTTGAGCGTCTTTCTCAGGAGCTGGATTTCTTCAACACCTTTACTGCTGCTTGTACTGTTGATGCTCAGGCCCTTCAGAAAGAGAAAGATCGGTTCTGGGTTCATGTCTTCCTTATAGGCCTAAACATGGAGTTTGACGCTGTTCGCTTGCATGTCCTTTCATCGTGAGCCTTTTCCCTCTCTTAGGGAGGCCTTCAACATGCTTCTCAGTGATGAGAATCTTCGTCGCACTCTTGGTTCCGCTACTGATCACTCTGCGCTCGCTGGGATTTCTCGCGGTTCCCCCCTGTTTGCAGCTATTGTGGGAAGAAATGTCATACCAAAGACTCTTGCTTTCGTCTCCACCTGCACCTTGCCCCTGCTGGTCGGGGTTCTAGTGCTCGTGGTAGAGGTGGGTGCCGTGGTGGTGGCTGTCAATCTGGTAATCGCACCAAGTATTCTGCGCACACTACTGAGGTTGTGGAGGACATCTCTGGCGGCCTGTCTGCTGTCGAGTTAGAGGCTTTCCGTCGTATGTTGCGCTCCCAGACCGACTCTACTACTACTGGCTCTCATGCTGTTGTTGCTACTTCAGGTCTGTCCAGTGCTCATGCTGTGTCTTCATCACCTTCTGAGTGCATTATCGACTCGGGTGCGACAGACCACATGACTGGTTCTGCCTCAGGTTTTACCTCCTATACTCCTCTTTCTGGTCGTGATAAGGTTATTGTTGCTATTGAAAAGGACTGTTTCTTGTTCTCCTGATCTATCACCGTCCTCGGTTTTGCATGTCCCGTCTTTTCCTCGCAATCTGCTTTCCATTAGTCACTTGACTACCTCGTTATACTACTCTGTAACTTTCTTTCCGGATGCTTGTTTGTTTCAGGATCTGGATACGAGGCGGACGCTTGGCAGTGGCAGGAACGTTGGCGGACTGTACTTGCTGGACCAGACCTCTCCTAGTGCTCTTTCATCTACCAGATCTCCGACTCTCCATGACATCCGGCGCTGACATCAGCGCCTTGACCATCCATCTGCTTTATATCTTACTAAGTTGTTTCCTGTTTTCCGTCATTTAATTCAGTCGTTCTCTTGTGATGCATGTGAACAATCTAAACATGTTCGTCAGAGTATTAGTCATCTGTCTGTTCCTAGTTTATTTCCGTTTGATGTTATTCATTCTGATGTATGAGGTCCTTCCCCGATATTATCTTTATCTGGTTATAAATAGTTTGTTACGTTTATCGATTGTCACTCTCGCACTACGTGGCTTTATCTACTAAAAAAAAGTGACACGCTGTCTTCTTTTCAGTCCTTTCATAAAATAGTAGCCCAACAGTTTGGCGGTACAATTCGTGTGTTTCGTAGTGATAATGGTGGGGAATATGATGATCGGGGTGTTGGAACATGATCTTCCGCATCTCCTAGGTTTGAGAATAACAAATCCTATGTGTATTTGATCTTGTGTGTTTAAGTGTGCAGGCAACAAGTCCATATGACTCAAGAATAACATAAAAATGTTGCCCCCAAAATTGAGCCAATAATTCCAACATGTCCACTAGCGCTGGAGGTAGTACCTAGCGCCCGGCGCTAGTGATGATTAGCGCAATTCCGGGAGCATATTTAGAAGGCGCTAGCGCCAGGCGGTAGCGGATAGCGCAGATGGTAGCGCAGAGCACAAGAGGCAAGGCGGCGGAGTTTCCCTGAAATGAAGATACGCACGCGAAGAATATTTCTTAATACGGGATAGCGCTGGCGGTAGCGCTAGCGCGGGTGCTAGCGCTAGCGCGGGTGCTAGCGCTCACTCCTATAAAAGGAGGTCTCTTCTCTCGTTTTCAACAAACAAGTTTGAGAGAGGTGAAGTGCTAGAATTCCAGACCCTTACTCTGCCGAAAGTTGATCTCCCACCAAAAGCTTAGAGAGTTTATGAAGGAGGACTTCATCACGCTATACCCGAAGGGCGATCGCTTCTACCTTGCTTATTCTACAGCGGTCCTTCGTCCCCGACTTCAGAAGTTTCTTAGAGGGAGTTTTTATTATTGTTATTTCATATCTTTTGTAAACCGTTAGTAAATTCACCTCGTGTTGGCGACTAGGTCTGGGTAGGACTTAGGGCAGAAACTCGTCTCGTGTTGACGACTAGATCTAGGTTAGGTCTAGGGGGTGCTCGAGGCCATATCCGGGGTAGGATTGACTAGAGCTGCTTGAGGCCGTATCCGGGGAAGGATAGGCTAGGGCCACCGGTTCGTGGGGATGCGAGTCAGGATAGAAAACAAAAAGAGTTTTATTATTCTCCTTCGATTTCTAGCGTCATAAGAAATAAAGTTTTGTAAAATCTCATTTTCATATTAATAAAATGATGTCTCAATTTTTATTTCAATTAATATGCTTGATTTCTTATTTTCCTCTCTTGTAATTTCAAATATATTAAAAATATAATAAAAAGTATTAAAACCCTTATTCACCCCCTCTAAGGGCGCCTACCGATCCAACAAGTGGTATCAGATGGGTTTTATTCCAAATCGGCTTAACAACTTGGAATATATGGCGTCTCATGATCTCGCTTCTATTAATGAGGTAAATTTTTGTGAAGAAGAAAAATCACTAGCACCACCTTTATTTAAAGGGACAAATTATAGAGGATGAAAAATTTTAATTGAAAAATTTATTAAAACTGTAGATATCGAAGCATAGAATTTAATAATAGTTAGACCAACGGATGAATCAAATAAAAAAGAACGTCATCTAAATGCGAAAGCCAAACACTCTTTATTTTGTGGTCTATCAAATGAAGTTTTCAAATTAATATATTGTTTTTCTAGTGCATACAAGATATGAAAATTTCTTGAAGAAATGTATGATCTTCCTCTCACAGGTATGAAACAAACACAGGAGGAGAAAGACATACAAGTATCCACCATTATTCAAGAAGATCTCTCTCGTAGCAAAATCATGGAAATCATGGAAAGTGTCTTAGACGAAGAGAACAATACATCAAGAGAAAAGAAGATGAAATTTCATCTATGGAGGAAGGCCTAGAAGACGACAAAGGAACTTCATGTTTAGCGCTGTAAGAAAGTCTAATTCTTCTTCTTATTTCCATTTACTAAAAATTGCTAAACGTAAAATGAAGAAATTAAAAATTGCTAATAAAAATTTACGTTTAGAAAATAAAAGTTTAAAAAACTAATTCAGAATCTAAATACGACATGGCTTCTCCATCTTGCCCAAAAATTGAAATCTTAAAACTTTGTTTTGATTGTAATAATATTAATGAAAAATTGAAGGATTTTGAAAAAGAACTATTAATTGTAAAAGAACAAAATGAAAAATTATTTTTAGAAAATTCATCTTTGAAAAGCAATTGTGCTACATGCCAAAATTATAAAATTGAAATCAAAGAGATGGACGAAATATGTGAGGAATTTAAAAATGACTATCCAAATCATATTGACTCTATTGTTTATACTCTTAAAAATAGCACAATAGTTTATAATAAAGCTAGACATAATCTAAAGATCAAGAATGATGAATTAAAATCAAAAATCAATTTGCTTATGAAAATTATAAATACAAATTCACAATATCAAGCTACATCTAAAAACAAATTGAATATGAATATCTTAAATAAGTCTAATAATGGGAGTAAGAAACACAAAGTATTTGTAAATCAAAATCAAAATCATCATTATTTACAAAATCATGTTTCTCTCAACTTAAAATTGAATTTACACAAATTCTCTATAAATGATACTTTCAATTATAATCTTCAAAACAAAATAGAATTTTGATGTATAAAAATAACACTAAACCAAGGTTTGAATGGAGACCCAAAATTAAAAATGAAACATTAACCTCACATGAAAGGACTCATTCATCTCTATCTACCCACAAACATACACATTATATTTTGGTACCCATAGGAACCACCACACTTGGTCCTCTTTGAATACCTAAATCTCTTATTCATTAGGTATTACCAAATGTATGAAGTAGAATATTTTCAAAATGAAATATACAAATTTCTACTTCATGATATGCCTTAGTTTTTTTTTTGTTTCTTATTTGTTTTGCTATCATGGTATGGTCATCATATAGACACAAGACTTTATCACTTAAAAAATATTAATAAATCAAATTATCAAATTTAAAGTCATACCTTTTATTTCTAATGACCATTTTATTCTTCCTAAACTCATTGCCTATATCTATATCATATATCATCCACATAAATTGAATTCAAAATTTTGTATGAGATATTGAAATCTCAAGTCATATGATTTCAAATTTATACTACTTCATATGATTACAAATTTATAAATAAAAACGTAAAACAAAACCTTCAAAAATTACCAAAGAAGGACCAGATAAAAATAGTCAAACATCCAAAAACAACAAAATTAAACATAACAGGTAGCGCCGGCGCTAGCAGACAATATCGAAGAACATGTGTTCAATTCCTATATTATTACACAACTCAAATATTAGTTACCATCAGGACTTTCCTACTCCTCTACTCTGTCTCGCCTATCTCCTCCACACTAGGACTTGGGGATCGTCTTCTGCGACTCCTCCGAATTGAATGACGTGGTGGATCCTGTGATGGGCTATCCCACTCCCTACGCTCCAGTGTAGATGGATTTAGCTTTAATGCCTTGATCATGAACTTCACCATCTTCTTTATACCAGAAACGTCTTTCTCCACCCTTGACATCCGCTCTACCATCTCTTCTCGAAAAGATTCAAAAGAATCATCTCGAGCCCCTCGGGATGACGCTCCTCGCCGGAGTGGTGGTCGAGTGGACGTTGATGGCTCATCCGGGAGTGATGTAGCTCGTAGGTGTGAAGTACGGTAGATAGGAGGAAATCAATCCATCAAATAAAAACCAATCTCAAGAGAAGGGTACCTATGAAGAATAACCCTCTGTATTATGCCACCGAGCGGGAGATTGTTGTATCTCTGACGAGAAGGATCCCGCAACTTGTATGTATATCTAATCAATGAAAGCAACAAGTCTGCCACATCGAATCTCTCCTCCTCGAGAATAAAATACGAGACAAGACTGAGTTGTGATGTAATCTTCGCCGTGTCGCCCAATTTTAGCAAGATAGTATGGCGTAGAACGTCCTGTAATGTAAGGGCGTCCACTGTAAGTGACCCCACCATTTGGATCAAACTCCTGCATTCCCTTTGGTGGAGTACCATATTTAGATGAGTCCAATCCCTGTCAACTCGAAACTTTTCAACTACATCCAACTTATTTGGATGCTCTGTCAACCCAAACGTCTCCCTCAAATCATCATGGGTAATAGTAACCATTTGTCCCTGCACTTGAGACTGCACTCCTCCATCCAGACCTGACTGAGATGGATCTTCCAAGTGCATATAAAACTCTCGTACAAATTCTGAGGAAAACCCCTTCGAAAGAAACACATTCAATACCTCAGAGGTTGCGAACAACTGCATGATGTGGTGGTGTCTTGGCATGTCAAACTCCACAAAATATGGGACACCCACTGGGGCTGTCTCTACTGCTAGTCCTACTTGTTTCTTCCCCTTAGATCCAGGAGCCATCTGCCACATTATTATAAGAGAAATTAAAATTAAACAAGAATCACTAGCGCCTGGCGCTAGCACTAGCGCCTGTAGTAGCGCCTGCAGTAGCGCCGACGCTAGTCCTCTGATCCAAAATACTAAGATCTATCTACTATACAATATTACTGAATCCTAACCTTCTCAAATAGCTAGATCCAAGAATCTCACATGATCTTAAGCTAAAATTAAAAGTAGAAATCTTCATAAAAAATCAAAATGGAAAACAAAAATCTAAATAATTGAGATCTTCTTTTGATCTAACCTTTCTTCTAGATCCATCATCAAAATCAAAATTTTTTTTAAAAGAGTTCATAAATCTTCATCAGAAACATGAAAATTCAAATTTTTAGAACAAGAATCATAAAAATGATGAAGATTTGTCCTAGTTCCTCTCTTCAAATAAAAGATCAAACATTTTAGAGCTATCATGTAAACCACTTGATAACTTCAAAAATCTTCATCTTTAACATCAAAATCCAAGTTTAAAACAAAAATCATAAGAAATGATGAAGATTTACCTTATATCTAAGCGTGGGCTGCGTTATCTGCTAGGGTTTTTCGGGAGAGCTTCAGGTGTAATGACCGAAATGACAAGGGAAAGGATATTTAACTAAAGCAGCGCTAGCGCCAGCGCTATCGTTAGCGCGGGCGGTAACGCTTGGATCTGTTTTTCTGTAATTTTAAAATTTTTAAAAATGCCTAAAAATATGCTTTATTATATGTACTATTTATTTTTGCAATTCTGTTTTTGATTGATTTTTGAAAAATTAAAACAAAATAAAAATACAAAAGCAAAATTACAAAAAAAAAATTCTTGTGTCTGATGTCTATTCTTAAATGCAAAAATCAAATACAAAAATATAAAACATAAAAATTCTCAACAAAAAAACTGTATGGACTTTATTGCGAAAATCAAGCATGATTTAATATATCATTTAGAACTTCTTGATTGTTGAAATTTATTTTTTCAAACTACCTTGAACAATGTTTTTATCATGCTTTAATATATCTAATCATATGTGCATAAATTGTATTGAAAAAGTGTTGTGTAGAACTAAGCTTAGCATGCCTCTAAGTATGAGTAAATGATTTATGTTTGATAATGATCTTTCTTCACTCACTTATTTTTGGCAATGTTTACTTGTGCTTTTTAATCTAAGAATGCTTGCTTATGTATTGTAATTGTACAATAAATTAAAATTTGCACAAGTATCTTACCAACACTACTTTCATTTGCACTCTTAAAATTAAGAAAAGTGGTTGTGCTTTCATTGGTTTGTAAAACAAGTGTATTCAGAGAACTTTATACAAAACAAAAAAAATGAATGAAATAAAATATCAAAGATAACTCCACCAAACACTACTTGAACCTCCTGATAAGTCTTAATGAGCATTGTGAGGTTGAGCACCTTGGAAAGAATAGTAAAATGTCTTGTGCAAACCATTAAGTTTTACACCACTTGTTTCTTTTCTATGTGCGTTAAAAGGTATAGAAGTAAACTTATTTGTATTTTATTATGCACTCTACTCTACATATGTCTTGTATTTTTGATTAAAACATGTGTTTACTCTTTTCAAAATACACTTATGTGCACATCATTATCTTCTATAACACTTCTTCTCATGAGTATTAGATCTTAATGCTAAAATTTTATACTCTCTTTATAAATAAAATGCACTAGATAACCTAGCATGCTCTCTACAATGTTTGGTATGTTTTGAATTTGTGAATCGCATTAACATTGTAGTAGTTTCTTTTTGATATCCTTCTTTCATGCTTAGTTACTTCATGGTAATCTTTAAAGATTTTCAAAGAACTATGATTTACAAAAACATCTTTTTCATTTTGGACCCTCACTCATATGTCTTCTTATGAATCGTCATGTCTTACAAAAAGATGTTTGTTGTATTTTTATAAGTCTTCCGCATCATTACGTTTACCTTGTGTTCTTTTTATGCTTATCTTAAGTCTTCAAACTCAAATTTTTTTTAACCAAATGGTAGACTTGCGTGGTAAATGTTATATTATTCTTTTTAAAGCTAAAAACTTTGATTTATTTCTATGAAAGTACTTATGCTAAAAACTATGATTTATTTCTATGAAATTATTATAAAAACTCCTTATCATTTCCTCTTCTCTAAAAAGCTCGATCATGTCTTATCTTATTATCAAAAATTCTTTTTTGTGACACTTGCTTCCTTACTCACTTTTGCTAATAACAAAAGGGGGGAACTAACATGATAAATAAAAACTGCTATCAAAAGGGAAAACTAACATGATTAATTAAAACGATAACTTACATATAAGGGGAGGGAGCATTCACGTAGGGGGAGCATGTATTTAGGGGGGCAATTTTAAATACCAAAATCAACAATTATCCTAAGTCATCACTTTCACACACACACAAGTAGATTTCATCATGCTTATATATTAATGCTCTGATTTATCATTAATGGATTTGTTATTATCAAAAGGGGGAGTTTTTTGGAACATGGTCTTCCGCATCTCCTAGGTTTGGGAATAACAAATCCTATGTGTATTTGATCTTGTGTGTTTAAGTGTGCAGGTAACAAGTCCATATGACTTAAGGATAACATAAAAAGGTTGCCCCCAAAATTGAGCCAATAATTTCAACATGCCCACTAGCGCCGACGGTAGCACCTAGCGCCCGGCGCTAGCGATGATTATCGCAATTCCAGGAGCATATTTAGAAGGCGCTAATGCCAGGCGGTAGCGGATAGCGCAGGCGGTAGCGCGGAGCACAAGATGCAAGGCAGCGGAGTTTCCCTGGAATGAAGATACGCACGCGAAGAATATTTCTTAATATGGGATAGCGCGGGCGGTAGCGCTAGCGTGGGCGCTAGCGCTCACTCCTATAAAAGGAGGCCTCTTCTCTCATTTTCAACACACAAGTTTGAGAGAGGTGAAGTGCTAGAATTCCAGACCCTTACTCTGCCGAAAGTTGATCTCCCACCAAAAGCTTAGAGAGTTTCTGAAGGAGGACTTCACCAGGCTATACCCGAAGGGCGATCGCTTCTACCTTGCTTATTCTACAACGGTCCTTCATCCCCGACTTTAGAAGTTTCTTAGAGGGAGTTTTTATTATTGTTATTTCATATCTTTTGTAAACCGTTAGTAAATTCGTCTCGTGTTCGCGACTAGGTTTGGGTAAGACTTAGGGCAGAAACTCGCCTCATGTTGGAGACTAGATCTAGGTTAGGTCTAGGAGGTGCTCGAGGCCATATCCGGGGTAGGATTGGCTAGAGCGGCTTGAGGCCGTATCCGAGGAAGGATAGACTATGACCACCGGTTCGTGAGGATGCGAGTCGGGATAGAAAACAAAAAGAGTTTTATTATCGCCTTCAATTTCTAGCGTCATAAGAAACCAAGTTTTGTAAACTCTCCTTTTCATATTAATAAAATGATGTCTCAATTTTTATTTCAATTAATATGCTTGATTTCTTATTTTCCTCTTTGTAATTTTAAATATATTAAAGATATAATAAAAAGTTTTAAAACCCTTATTCAACCCCCCTCTAAGGGCGCCTACCGATCCAACAAAAAAAAGTGACGCGCTTTCTTCTTTTCAGTCCTTTTATAAAATGGTAGCCCAATAGTTTGGCGGTACAATTCGTGTGTTTCGTAGTGATAATGGTGGGGAATATGATGATCGGGGCGCGTTTGGCGCCTATCTTGCCGATTATGACATTATACATCAAACTACTTGTGTCCACACTTCCACTCAAAATGGGGTCGCCGAACAGAAAAACAGGCACTTGCTGGAGGTGACTCGGTGTTTACTCCTTGCTATGCACCTTCCCAAATCCTACTGGCGTGATGCCATTCTCACGGCGGCTCATCTCATCAACCGTCTTCCGTCTCGCACCTTCTCCTATGATACGCCTCTCTCCCATCTTGCCAAGAACCATATCGTCCACACCTCTCATCTTTCCCCTCGTATCTTTGGCTCTGTCTGTTTTGTCCACGTTCATACCCCGCATCGGGATAAACTGGATGCGCGTTCCCTCCGATGTGTTTTCGTTGGGTACTCTCCTACTACCAAAAGGTATCGGTGTTATCACCCTCCGACTCGTCGCTGCTATTGCACTGTTGATGTTACATTTCGTGAGGGGGAGTCGTACTTTGGTCCTCGTCAGGGGGAGACGAGTAGTGACGAGACCATCGCCTCTCCTCTTCTGATTGTTGCCACTCATATTTCTCCTTCCCATAGTCCGTCTACTGCTCTTGTTGCTCCTGTTCCTTCCATCTCCGCTCCTCCTACATTATACACATATTCCCGTCGTCCCAGGACTGTTGAGCAAGTGCAGGCTGTGGATGTTTCGCCAGTGCCTGTTTCCGCTCCAGATTCAGATGATGACCTCCATGTTTCTCTTGCTCGTCTTATTGGTAAAAGGGGTGGCACCAAACACCTCATTGCCAACTACATTTGTTATACTCACCTCTCTCAGGCCCATAAAGCCTTTATCTCATCTCTTTCAACTATTATGATTCCTAAGACATGGCAGGAGGCTGTTCAGATACCTGAGTGGAAACAGACAATGGAGGAGGAACCGTGTGCCTTGGAAAAAATGAAACATGGCGGCTGGCTAGTCTTCCACCTAGAAAGCGAACGGTTGGGTCCCGGTGGATCTTCATGGTTAAACATAATCAAGATGGGGTGGTGGAGCGGTACAAAGCTCGCTTAGTGGCTCAAGGGTATACCCAAGCTCAAGACATTGACTTCCAAGAGACCTTTGCCCCTGTTGCTAAGATGAACTCAATTCACGTGCTTCTCTCTTGTGATGCTAGTCGTGGATGTGAGCTACAACAACTCGATGTCAAGAATGCGTTCTTACATGGTGATTTGGAAGAAGAGGTCTACATGAATATGCCCCCAGGCTTCATTACCGAAGGATCCAATGAGAAGGTCTGTCGTCTGTAGAAATCCTTGTATGGCCTGAAACAGTCTCCGAGAGCGTGGTTTGGACGTTTTAACAAGACCATGCTTCAACTTGGCTACACTCAAGGACAAGATGATCATACTCTCTTTATCAAGAGAAGAGGAGTGCAAGTTTCTATTCTTATTGTATATGTGGATGATATCATCATTACTGGTGATGACCTGGAGGAGATTATTCACTTGAAGAAACAACTAGGCAAGGAATTTGAAGTCAAGGATCTGGGGAGGCTGAAATACTTCTTGGGAATTGAAGTAGTGAGGTCCAACGTGAGATCTTCATCTCTCAGAGGAAGTATACCCTTGACCTTCTGGATGAGACTGGGATGTTAGGGTGTGCTCCCGTGGATACTCCAATTGAAGTTAATCACAAGATTGATGAGGATATGAGTGGGGAGAAAGTTGATGCTTCGAAATACCAACGTTTGGTTGGCAGGCTCATATACTTATCTCATACTCGCCCTGATATTACATACGCTATAAGGGTCCTAAGCAGATTTATGCACTCTCACTCAGTTCGCCATCAACAGACTGTAGTCAGAGTATTGCGATATCTCAAGAGGACACCAGGACGAGGAATTCTGTTCAAAGCTAACCAAGCATTGGAGATTGAGGTGTTTACAGGCTCGTTTGTGGGAGGGAACCTGGTTTCATGGAAGAGCAAGAAGCAGAATGTTGTTGCTCGCTCAAGTGCTGAAGCAGAATATAGGGCTATGACACAAGGAGTGTGTGAGGGATTGTGGTTAAAGACTATTTTTCAAGATATGGGCCTCCAGGTGAATAAACCAGTTACTGTCTACTGCGACAACAAGACAGCCATCAGTATCGCGCACAATCCTGTACAACATGATAGAACAAAACATGTTGAAGTTGACAGACATTTCATTAAAGATCATCTTGACAAGGGGAACATCTGCACTCCTTTTATGAGCTCATATGATCAACCTGCCTATGTTTTCACCAAGGGGTTACGCAGTGACAACTTCCAGAACAATACTGACAAGTTGGGAATGATCAATATATATTCCCAACTTCAGGGAGAGAGTTGAATATACCTTTATTTTATATTTAAGCATGTGTGTATTCACGTGATAGGTCACGTGTTATTGGTCTCTATATATATGTATGTCTAGCCCAAATTAGGGCAAACTTAGAGAAGAAGAATTTCATTCCACTTTTACTTCTCCAAGTATCCAGGTTCCCACCAACGAATGAGCAATACCTAGATGTAGATCATCTGTCTTCAACAGATCCAACCTAATCCGCGTTAGTATAAATTTCAAATTTCAATTCTATATTAGGAGTGAAGAGGATGTCCTTTCCTGGTGAGATCTTTAAATACCTCAAGATTCATTAAGCAACAACGAGATGTCTTGCCTTTGGGGAATGCATATATTAGCTAACGACTCCCACAAAATAAGCTATGTCAGAACGAGTATGGGATATGTAGATTAACCGCCCGACAAGACATTGGTAAGCAGTAACATCTTTAATTGGATCCCCATCATCCCTTACATGACTGTGGTTGGCCTCTGTTAGTATTATTATATACACTCCTCTATTATATATAAAGGAATGCCCACCCTTATCAAAATAATAATGATTTACGGTCTTAACATGGTATCGGAGCTTTAAGTTGTTTCGCTAGTTCATTCTCGCCCGACTGCTGCCTGCGTCGTTTCCACCACACCGCTCGATCCTTTGCTCTAATTCCTCACTCCGTAATGCCCTTTCGGTCGACGCTCAGGATCCCTTCAAACGCTCCCGTCGTTCTCCCGTTCCTCTTCGCCGCTGATCGATGCCGATCGACACCGATCAATCAAAATGGTGTGCTAAGCCCATTCCAACTGCCGGACCTACCCATATTTCTTCCGCAACTTCATATCCCTCTTCCCTATGTCATACTAAAGGGATTCTTGGATTTAATGGTTGTATCTTCCTAGATTTCAGATTTAGGTTTTTGGGATTCTTTCCCCTTGCCCGTGAAAAAAGCCTCTACAAAACAACTGTCTCTTCTATGGCCCTCCAACCTTCAGTATGAAGTGTTCTCGGGACTTGGCTTGTCGGTGATTCTCGGACCTGTTTTCCGGCGACCATTCAGTGGGTACTATGACTTTGATTTACTCCCAAGTATTTCTTGTCCCCTATCGTTGCTAGATATGTCAGATGTTGTTGATTCACAAGACCAATCGACTCCTGTTGGATATACCCAGGTTAGTCATGATCATAATGTCCCTCAGATAACGACTATTCGCCTCGACAATTCGAATTACCTGTCTTGGTCGAGATCCATTACTTTGACACTTATATGTAGATGGGAGCATCAGAGAACCTATACATGATACTGCTGCCTGGGGGCAATGAGATTCCGAGAACTCGTTAGTCTTGTCTCGACTTATCAACTCTATGCAGGAGTCGATAAATTACAGGTACTTGTTTTTTGACACCGCCGCCGACATTTGGAAGAGGACTGAATCCACTTACTCTCGAAAAGGGAACTCTGCCCAGATATTTCAACTCAGAAAGAATATCTTTCCTTCGTCAAGGCGACCGTCCTCCATCTGCCTACTACTCCGAGTCCATCCAATTATATCAAGAATATGACCACTTTGATTCCCTTACCTTGCTTTTCCATGGTGATGAGCTTCTCGTTAGGGCTTGGGAAGATCGCAACCGTGTGTTTGAGTTCTTTTATGGTCTTCATCGGGACTTTAAGCTCCAAATTTCCCCCCTTCTCGAGTAGGATTTAACCTACATGGAGGTCGTGGCCGTGGGAGATTCCAAGGGACGAGAACTTCTCCCTACCCTGCTGCTCACCTATCTAAGATCTTTGAAGAACATAATTTGGGGAGTTCTAGGTCTGATCCCATCTCATTGCCCAACTCTCTCTCCACCGAGGAAATATAGGTCTTACGCAAGATGATGCAAGACCTATCTACTGAGCCTTCTTCTGAACCATCGCCCTCCTTTACCTCCACAGATATTCCGAGTGCCCACTCCTCTACTGTCCACTCACCTTCTCACTGGATTATTGATTTCGGTGCTACCGATCACATGATTGGCTCCTCATCAGGTTTTGTTTCTTGCTTCCCACTATTTGGCTGAGAAAAAGTACACATTGCGAATGAATCTTATTCTTCATTATAGGGAAAGGATCAATTTCCCGTTCTTCTCTTACTTTAACCTATGCTCTTCATGTACCAAGCTTCACTCAAAATTTGTTGTGTCAAGCTTCACTTGACTAACTCCATGCAATGCTCAATTACATTTCCCCCTCTTATTGTATCTTTCAGGACCTGCAAACGAGGAAGTTGATTGGCTCTGGTAGGAGGCAAGATGGTCTCTATGTGTTCGATCCTGCTACTTCAGCCCAAGCTTTGCATGTCTCTCAGACTCCATCCTTGGATTGTTGATATCGCCGTCTGGGCCATCCATTCTCTGCCTCTATGAGAATTTTACTTCCTAGTTTTTCATTTCATGTCTTGCAGAACTTTCATTGCGATTTATGCGAATTGGCTAAACATAAGTTTGTTTCTTTTATGCATTTTTCATTACCTTATACTATTCCATTTGCTGTCATCCACTCTGATGTGTGGGGGCCTTGACCCGTTGCTTCTATTTCTGGTTATAAATAGTTTGTTGCCTTCATTGATCGGTTTTCACGAACAACTTGGTGTTTATTTGATGCAACATAAAAATGAAGTTTTTCCTCTGTTTAAAAAGTTTCATACCATGATTTCTACCTAGTTTGGTGCTACCGTTAAAATCACTCATAATGATAATAGCCGTGAATACATTGATACCTCCTTCGAAACATATTTGACTATCCTGAGGATAGTGCATCAAACCACCGATGTTCATTCTCTTGCTCAAAATGGGGTCGCTGAGCTGAAGAATCACTATCTTCTTGAGGTTGCCCGTTGTCTCCTCTTTACCATGCATCTACCTCGATACTTTGGGGGAGATATTATTTTTACCGCTGCCTACCTTATCAATCGCCTACCAACTCGTGTCTTAGGAAACAAGACTCCTCTTCATACATTGGGTTTCTCTTCTACTCACCCTACTCCAAAAATCTTTTGGTGTTTGTGCCTTGTCCATATCCATAACGTTGCATGCTCAAAACTAGACCCTCGTACCCTCTGATGTGTTTTCATTGGTACTCTTTGATGGGGAACAACGACGCAATCCTGCGGGGGAGAACGAGTTTTGGGCCTGTTCGGGGCTGATTGACCATCTGTCATATTTAGCTTCTCAGGATCGACGATTCGACTCCACGGATGCGTTCAGATTTTTGTTTACATATTTTTCATATATTACTTTTGTATTTTTAGTCATTATTTAGTGAAATTAGGCACTTGATACTCTTGGCTAATCATAGCCGTTGATGTTAGGGTGCCATGATATCCTATTATTATAAATAGGAGGAAGGGAGAAACCATCAGGGGATTGCTAATTTTGGAGAAAACTAATTCCCTGAATCCGGTGATCTTTCATGGTGCGACGCCGCGAACCCTTAAGGTCGACTCCTTAAGTTTGTATTTTGTATCCCCCGATCCCTCCCTTCCTCCCCCCCCCCCCCCCCCCCCCCCCCCCCCCCCCCCCCCCCCCCCCCCCCCCGACACACACACACACACCTCAAGCCCCTCCCGCGCCTTAGCCTCCATCGACAAAACCCATGTGTATCCAAAACTGCTTCCCTCCGTGAACTCCAGCAAACATTCAACTCTCCCGTGAATCCCAGCCCGCCTACCCGTACCGTCTTTCTCTTTGTCGTGAATCACACTAAAGAAAAGAGGCGCTGTAACGACTCGTTGACTGCCACAATTTATATTTGATATCATGTAGCTGAGTTTTGAATTTAGTTTTAGCGCAACACAGAAACATATCACAATAAATATGAATTATGCACATAATAATAACTTTCTCACATTAAAAGCATGGCAATGGATGTCTAAGTTCCATATGTAAATCATGAAACATACCTGGTGTTCTATATATATATGCTCACTTCTTCCGCTCCCGAATCACTTAGTCCAATTATCTTTTTGTTCGGATTCCTAAAAAAATGACAAGTACGAGGTTAGTCATAAACAATATGATTAAGTGAGTACTTTACCTCTTTAACTGTTGTACAAATAAACAAAGAAAGTGAGTAACAGTATGCATAATCATTTTTAAAGTGCAGTAAAAGAAAAGAATATGCAATATTATGTAAATAATGAAAATTGTAAATATATTTTCTGTTATTTTGTTCTTCTAGTTCTTTATTCTGAGTTTTTTGTCCGTCTTTCCATTTGTTCTTTTGTTCATCTTATCCAATTTCATTCATTCTGATTTTCTTTTAAATTCAATCTTTGGAGTCAGTGTATCATATGTATATATATATATCATTTTCATCTTTCTTTAATTTCATCAAATCAGGAATTGTTAAGGGTATTCGTCGATTTATCTTTTCATATTCTTGGGCTCATCCCTTCTTGGGTCATCTTAAACTCCTATATCTACCCAGGACGATCCCACACACAATATGCCTTCTGTCCCCTTGGCTAGATATAGACTTCCAATCTAGGACGGTCCCACGTGCAATAGGCCTTTTGGCCCCCGTAGATAGGAAGATTCTAACTCAACACACTCTTCTTTCGTAGGTGATTCACATTCCCCTACGCAGGCTAACCTTTAACATTTCATATGCATCGATGCATTCTGTGTATTCTTTATATCTTTTCTTTTCTTTCTTAGCATGCTTTCCATCTTATATTTCTTATTCTGTTCATATTGTTTTTTAAATCTTGAATTTAATAGGTGCTATTTTTTTGAATTTCCCTGTTTAGCTTTTCGACGATTTTCATATGTCAATGATTTCAATTTCTCGAATTTCTTTAACTTAATGAAAATGCACATATATTAAAATAGGCTAAATGTAAAAATACTATGCAGGAAATACTACAAATATTTTAAAATCCAAGCATAATTAAAAAGGTAAAAACTCACCATTGCTTTTCCCTTTTCTTCGTCGTTCTCTGGATTCTCTCCGCGTCTATCTTCAACCGTCATTCTCTGTGGTATCACTTAAAATCATTGACTTAGGGTTGCATCGTTAATAAATTACGATTTCGATTCTTAAGACGACTTAGATTTTAACAGGGTTTGTCTAAGGTAGGAAAATTTAGGTGAACACAAAACCCGAAACCCAAAATCTAAGCCGACCCCAAAATATTAATATAATCCCCAATAAAATAACTGTTCTACCATATCTAAACAAAAATCCAACATAACTAATTCATTGTAGCTCAGCCACATAAATCTGATATATCATAAAATTAGATTTCAATTCCAAAGAGGACAAACTTCTATTGCTTCGTGAATTATAATATGTATTATTATATCATTTCTGCCAAAATTAACTAAAAGCTCCATATCTATCTGTTTACTCAAAATCCCTCAACACATCTCATATCATTTACGCATTAAGCCAAAATTACTTCTCTGCCAAAATAAATGATTTACGCTAAGCAAACTCTGATTTATTTAATGTTAAACTAAGGCATCGTTTGACACAAGCTGTGGTTGATGGATCTGCATATGATGCCGCCACTGAATTGACTTTGGGTCTTCATATGTTGCCACCACATTGGTGTATAATATATACACAACGGTTGTGGGTCTTTATACCTTTATTGCCGAGCAAAATAGCTCTTGGGTCTGTATCAGTATAATGTCACTGTATTTGCTAACAAATTAGTATTTGCTTTGGGTCTAAAGGAAACTTTTGTCGTCATACTCATATGATGATGTTTAGTGTATATGGAATGCTAATTTCTTGATCTGATAGTGTGCTAAGAGTAGAATGTTCCTCTCTTATATCTATTGATTATGTATACCATGGTTAGGAAACATGGGAGCAGTTGCATGTTCCCTTTTGGGTTTGTAGACCCAACGTTTGGTGCTATGAGTGCACTCTCTTGATGTACATGTTGGATATGGGTATGGGATGCAGAACCCAATGTGAGTAAGAGAATCCGATTTAAGGAGCCCGTTTAAGTGGGGGTTTTGGTGTCTTCATATTTATGGATTTGTGAGCATATGATACAATGGTAGCGTAGGACATGGTAGTACGCTACTACGTTTAGATGTGTATGGATAGGCATGCTTATGCGTTTCATAATAGGCTCCTTTTACTTTATGCTCAACATAGAAACATGCTTGATACTTGTGACACCTCACCTCTTTGTTTGTTACTAATTTTCTTTATAGTTGTTGCAATATGCTGAACCTATGAGGCTTTAGCTCCTAGGCTCCGCTAGGATTCCTACTTATAGTTTCGGTGGAGTGTTGAAACCGCTCACTTATAGTTCTCATTGACCTTTTCTGTGCTAGAATATATACGGTAATTGCTAGTACCTCTCTTGCATTAGTTCTTTGTGATCCTTTTAACTCGTGAGTGTCCTGAAGCAAAGCGAGCAGATTCGTAAAGATTTTGTGTTGACATCCTGAATGTATTGTGGAATCTCGCTGGATGGCTAACTAATAATTCAGCAACCCATTTATCTCCAGTCTGTGTAGACGTCATACATGGTGTTTTATCACAGTTAGTCGTCATGTAGTCATTTATCACATACACTGTTGAGGTGACTGAGCTGTTATACATGAGAACACGGCGTTGACGATTAAAATGATCAGCTGCCACTAACTCGCATCATCAATGCCATATTCTTCATTATCGTCCACCATTATGAGCACCTAAACATAGAAAAGATTGATATGAATGTTGATCATAGAAATAAAGAAGCGATATAAGTGCAAAATATAAACAATACGCCGGGTGCAAATACCAATATTACAATAACATAAACTTTACTCATACATCTCGTACATGTAATGCGATAAAGAAGCGACATAAGTGCAAATACCAATAATACAATTACATAAACAACAGTCATACATCTCGCACATAATGCGATAAAGAAGTGACATAGGTTCATACACCAGTACATCTTGCGCATATAACACTACTACAACACACAACTGTACGTAACAATTACAAGAAGCAAGACATAGTATGTTTTTTCATCCCTTCGTTCACATGGTATGCCCAAAATGGTTGCTCTATTAACCATTGTCATTAAAAAGACTGTCAGCCAATCATAGAAGCGCGAATCTTCATAAATTTCTGGGTGTTTTCAAGCTCCTCTAATTCTTCACTCAACAAGTACGCGCTGGGAGGTTTTGAGGGTAATAGGAAAGTACTTGCAATACTTCGAGACGACTCCACTATTGTTCAACATGAGACTCCATAATTTTCTTATTACCCTTTTCCTTTACTTTCCCACTGTGTGATCGCTTGGAACCTTGTGAAGTTGTGGCACTATCTTTCGGCTCTTTCGGGCACTTGATCCGATGTCATCGAATGTCTGCGTATTTATATTCTCGACAATATGATCATCACTCTATGAAACATTTTCATGCTGATCAAATTTCGGTGGCATACTTCCCATAGAAGGGATCCAAACATTTTCTCCGGTAGTTGCAACCTAGCTAAACATTCTGTCAAGTTTATCTTCTAATTCAGGAGGTATTCCCGTTCCGTGTATCCGAATTTTTTTCTTCGGGCAACATCTATAAGAAAAGATGAAAGTTAATATACAAACATGAAAACTAAACGATTAACTTATGGGATAGTTTGTAACCTCTATTCTTTCCTTCCACCATTCCTCTGAAACGTCAATACTTTTTTAATTGGATTCCAACCTAAGCCAGTCTCCCCTCGTTTTAGATCTCGCATAGCTTCCAATCCCTTTTTGACTAGTCCCATTTGTTTTACAATAATCCAGTTCGCTCTTTGAAATTGTCCATTAGGTTTTTCCAACCATCTTTTTTGCTGAAATGAGTGGTTGGCCGATTTCTCGGCTCCATTTCTCGAATACAAAGATCACATAAAATATGAACTTGGGTGCTCTCCCATGTAGCTGAAATTCCAACGGTTCTCTGTTTACCCATCTAGAACGTGAAAGCAAAGTAAAAAAAAAATACAATTGTAAATCTACAAATACACTAGTCAAGAAAACAAAACCATAAAGTTACATAAAACACAGACATGTTCACACTTTAGCATCATGAATTAATGAGGAAACTTCTATTGTATACAATATACTGTCTTAGAAGATGGTAGCAAGAAAATGAAAATGTGTTCCTAGCATTGAATACTCATACTCTTTTGACTGTTTGTGTTATGTAGGAATACTAATGGAAATAAAATTTCATTCAGCACCAATAAAAAATCATTCACCAGCATTCATAATCATAGTCGCTGTCAACAATGAAGAGGGATCTAAAAATAACTTATGATATAGCATATGGACTAAAAATAAGCGGTCCAACACCAACAACAATAATATTATAATTGTTCCTCAACAATGTCATTGTTCTTCAGCTGTTCAAGTACGGAAAATAATGCATTATTTTCAGTACTAATAACTCAGAAATTGTTTTCACCCGAGTCATCAAATTTGGCACTGGCTTCCCACAAATTCATGCCTCAAGATGAGGTATACCCTTGATTGTCCAAATATTAATGCATTATTTTACCTCGCCAAAAAATGTTCATGTGGTACAAACGTGCATTAACAAATTTGGCCAAATCAGTGCCAAATCACAGAAACTCAGATCAAGGAAAAAGAAGCCAGACTGCTCACTTTTACCTTCCTGGTTGCCGGGTGGAGGCGTGGAAACTGAACAGAAATCTGGAGCTTGTTTTGTGAACAATCATCGTTGTTGGTCGAGGAAGTCGAGAAGGACTTCGTTGCTGGTCTCGGTAAGAAGAGGAGCTCGCCAAAAATGGAAGGAGAGCTCGGCTTAGAACTTGCTTGTCGGCAAGTTGTGCTAGTGATGAGCTCATCACAAGACCGCAAGGGGGGCTCGCCGGAAATGGAAGAATGATGATCAGGAAGGAGGAAATGGGAGGAGCTCGCAGATCTGCAAAAACCAGGAAGCCCTAGTGCCGCAAGGAGGTGGGGGTGGGGATTCGTTGTGTCTGGAGGCAGAAATGACGGTGTGCCGTGGGAGCCAGGTAGCTGTGCGAAAATGGGCTTGTACCGCAAAAATAAGTTGTCGGCGGCGGGAGAAGCAGGGCCTGAAAGTCGTTTGGCTCGGCGACTCGAAAAATCGCCGTGTGCAGCTCCAAAATAGTCGATTCAAACGGGACCTAAGGCTTCGTTTGGCGCGGTGCTGGCGGTCGTGAACGGGGTGGTCATGAACCGTCGTTCGTGTACGCCCAACCTCACCTAAAACAAATCATGCATTTTATGCTCAAAACTAGTTTATTTTCTTGGTAGCGGTCATAACTTTTGTCTTGCCAAACATACAATCTATGATAATGACGTTTTTGACCCAACTCACCGGAGCAAATAAGCCGCGCAAAACGAAGCCTATAACATTATTTGTAAAGTGTTATTATTGTTAATATAAGGCTCCTCATATTGTCCCACTTTTTTATAGAAAAAGGACAGTATCATTTAGAAGTTGTAAAAGAGTCCTTTTAACTTCACAAATCCTTGTATAAATGTAGAATTAGGTTGCGTTTGGTTAAACTTTTAGGCTGCGGTGCGGCTGAAACGCACCGAAATTTTGAGAAGCTGCGTTTGGCGTGGCTTATTTCCAAAGTGGTGGTTATTAATTTCTGTTGTTTACTGTATAATCTCATCCGCCAATTTTTTATGCGTTCAGCCACAAATGCTCCTCTGTTTCCTTCTCCCCCGAAACCCTATCGCGAGAGCAGCGATTCCTGATTCCTCCTCGCTAGCGGCGACTTCCCGATCCCCCGTTCCCACTCTGCTTCTCTTTTTTTTACTAATGCAAAGACTCAAAACCAAGAGACACCTTCCTAAGGTTCTCAGTTTGGAGGCGCAACCTTCCCTGTTTTCGAGATCTGGGAGAAAACCAAGGATTCAGAGAGAGGGTTTTCGATTTCTCTCATCTTCTCTTGGAGAAATCGAAGTTCGGCAACACCTTTTGCTGAATCTGCATTCAGGGGTCGGGCCTCACAGGAATCCAAAATAGAGTTTTTGTTTCAAGCCCTGCAGATCGAGAGAGATAGGATTTTCAAATCTTGATCGGCGGCAATCACAACTGATACCAGACAACTTGTTTTTCTCGAACATGAAAATTTTGGGATTCAAATTTTCGATCCTAGGTTTCTTATAGACTTTCGGATGCATATTGTTTGATTCAAATCTCTGCGTTCAGCCGCTTAGTAGAATGTTGGACTTGATAATTTGATTATAAGCTGTTTTGTTCTGGATGCATTGCTAATTTTGATTAGAATGTTGGACTTTCTAATTTTGATGAATTTTTTTGGATTCAAATCCTCTTCTAGGCTTCTCATTAGTAGAAGCTAGGACTTGCTAATTTGATTAGTATCACCATTTCCGGATGCATGTTTTTGATAAGTTTTTTTTATCCCAATTTTTTTGTATTTGGATGCATATGTTTATAGACTTCTGGATGCAAAAATATTGACTTGAATTGTACGCCAATTATCATCATTTACTTTTTTTTTTGTAATTTTTTGGCTTTAATTAGAAAAATTTCATTTAAAACTCCGTTTTGTTTTCAAACAACTTTTCTAAAACTCTGTTTTACAAATTTTATTTCACCAAAACAGTTTTTTAACAAAACTTCATTTTCCAGAATCAACATTTTTCCTATCAACAACTTTTCATCAACAACATTCCATCAGCAACAACCCAACCAAACGGAGTCTTAGTGCTTACAATTTTGCCAATTTGTAAAAAATTATTTTTAGCTGGGTTTTGAAGTAACCCTGCTATCTGTGACAGATTTTTTTCAAGGCCGTGCTATTTGTAGAAGAGGTAAGGAGCAGATTTTGTAGAAAGAGTTATGGAGCAGATATAAGGAAAACGATACTGTGGAGTTTTTTTTTCTTTTTAAAAAAATCATATTATAAGTTAGCCAGTGCATAGTTCATATGATATGAAAGAATTGGTTCAAGCTAGGATTGATTTTTTTTTTGTCTTAGTCTTTCTATTCCTACATCTACTTCTGAAATAATCTCCCCTCTTGCTTTATCGATCTCCTTCTATCCCCTCTCTTCTATTAGAAGTTAGTGATACGGTTATGTGACATTTTTATAAGTTGGTATTAGTATAGCTTTTAAAGCTAGCAATTTTACAGAGTAAACATCAAGTATATAGGTTTGTGATTGCAGAGAACAGTTATTCCATCAATTCCTGCTTGCAGGAGATATCAAATAACAACATCATGTAACTACCCTTGACATGTCATCACAATTAGAATTCCTTACTTTTCATATAGCAGAAATGTTGGCGAGAATGAAAGTTATTCTATTCAATAAACACACTCACTTAATATATAGGAGTAGGAACACCGGGGTTACAATCGTAATCAAGCTGAAAATCATAAATTACGTAATAAGATACTCGCATAATTCCAACACTCCCTTTCAAGTTGGCCATTCGATAGGGTTCGCCATCAAGGGCGTTGAGGAGCCAGGTCTGAACACGGCCATCGTCCCGTAGCCAGTCATCTGTAGGTGCAGAAGGAGGATCCTTATTAAGATGATGCATAAGTCCCTTAGAATGGAGGACCCGTCTGACCGAATGCACCCATTCGACAAAGTTCTTCTTTCCAGCAAGGAAGATGGTGGTGATCCTCAACTCATCACGCACCTCCGGAGTAGGAGCCATGCGACCTGTCAGAGAAGATGTAGGCAGGGCGGAGGATTCCATCGAAGATCCCATGAAGTCACGGAGGGTAGAGAGGTGACTCGATAACAAGACCGCGCGATCAAGGAGCATGGAGACCGCAGCTAGAAGCAATCAGCTCGTTGGAGGAGGCCGCAGCGAGTAGGAACTCTTGTTGGAAGGAGGCCGCACGACCAGAGCACAGCAGCTCCCCGGAGGAGGTCGCAAGAAGATCGCTGGAGGAGGCCGCAGCGAGTAGGAACGCTTGCTGGAAGGAGGCCGCACGACCAGAGCTGGTCAGACCGCGATGAGGAGGCCGCTGGGAGGAGGTTGCTAGGAGGAGGCCGCTGGGAGGAGGCCGCTGGAGTGGCATACCGTCGAGAGGAGGTCGCACGATCTTAGACTGCTCGGTGCGATCTCAGGAGGAGCGGCAGACCGCTGAGAGAAGTCCGCACGATCTTAGTCTGCTTGGAAGGAGGTCGTTGAAGCTCGGCAGACTGCTGAGGAGGCGAGACCGCTGAGGAGGTCGAGAGCTTGGCAGACCGCTGAGGAGGCGAGACCGCTGAGGAGGCGAGACCGCTGAGGAGGTTGCTGAAGCTCGGCAGACTGCTGAGGCAAGACCGCTGAGGAGGGCGCTGCGAGCAGCGCAGGGGGGTGGGGTGGGGTGGGTCCACTTGTCAAAGGAGGAGGCTATATAAAAAAAACGAGAAGCATTCACGGGACTGCGAAGCAGGGAGCGGCAGAGGTCGCTGGGGGGGTGCGGTCAAAGAAAGAGGAGACCGCTGGAATGAGGAGCTCGCATGGTCCGATCAGAGAAATTAGAGACCGCAGGAGGGGCTGGCGGTCAGAGAAATTAGAGACCGCGGGTCCGGATCGAACCTGTCTCTGATACCATGTAGAAAAGAGCAGGACCTTGTATATATTTTCTCTTCTAATAAATACAATGTATGAATACATATATATAGGAGGGAGAAAGAGAGAGGAGTCCCTTATACACAATGTGGGACTAAAAGAAAGAGAGAAAAACAAGAATATAAATGGGCTCATATATGGGCCTTTACATGGACTTTTCTAACAGCAGCAATCATCAGTGCTTTTTTTTTCCTGAATGTTTTAATGTACACAAATAATATAACCATAATGCAACGTAATATTAAAATGAATGCAACGTACCAGATGGCCGATCAACTTTGTTTAGAAGAAGAATAGGGCGTAGTCCATACTTCAAAGCTTTTGCTAAAACAAATTTCGTCTGCGCGAGTGGACCCTCTCCAGCATCAACAACTAACACAGCACCTTCGACCATTCCAACGACTCGTTCAACCTACAGCATATGGCATTGCAGCTGATTACAACCTAATCAAGACAAATTGTCTGGTTCCATAAGCAAATGGAATTCAAAATGATCCTAAACAACATACTTCCCCACCAAAATCAGCATGGCCAGGAGTATCAACCATGTTGAGTTCAATGTCATTCCATGAAATTGAAGTAACCTGTAGAAAATAACTTCATCTTAGTGCAACTATTTCATCTAATGGCATCCAAGTATATTTGATGAAATGAAAAACCATAATAATTCAAGATATTTTTCAAGCAAGAAAAAAATGGATACTTCAAGATATATTCAAGTACGAAAAAAGGGATTAGGGCCATAAGTTAAATAGTACACTGGATTAAAAACACAATAGTCATTAGTCTAAAATCTTCTTTTATTTAATTACGTAAGCAAAAATTTTGAAAAGATTTTCAAAGACCAATATATAGATGAACAAGTTTGAACAAGATCCATTTGCCCGTTTATGTTCATGAACGTTTGTTTATTGTAACAAGTAACTCACTAAAATCCTGATAAATAGGTAATTTAATGTTAATTTAGAGGCTTAACTAATTACTAAGTTCATGCTCTTGTGTAAACTTTATGCACTTCAAAAATGAAGGTATATTGATAAAATTACACTTATGATAAAAGGTTGTCTTGAGGGGATAGCTAGATGATATTAACTAATTTTGACCTTTATTTCATTAAATTTGGGAACAAATCTATTTTTTTTAATAGGGATTCTACTTCTATACAGGCTAATTTTTGAAAGAAAAAAATTGGTATACCAATTCTATTTTTCAAACCCTTACTAAACCGCTTCTTAATAAACTTTAAACTAATTAGAAATAGTTCACTTAAGCTTTAAACTTTAAGCTATACTCTATATTCCACTTTCTAATGTTTCATTATTCCTCACACAAATTTTTATAGGCCTTGTTTCATATCCTCCCAAGTTGTGCACATAGTCACATCTATCACATCTTTTGATCCGTTTGGGAACAGATTTGGATATGATTGTAAGTTATATCGTATCCTTATTCATTATAGCCTCATTTAGTTCACAAAAAAGGGATTTATATGTTTGATGATAATATTATTTCTGATTTGTATTTTATTCATAGGAAGATTCAAATATAATAAAGAACACAATTATAATTTTTCTCAAAGGGAACATTAAAAGAAAATGAATGGCTTTCTTTATAAATAAGTAAAATAAGTATTCTATAAAAATATTCACAAGAATATCATTTTAACTTAAGGGAAAATTCCGTTACACTAACACCAATTAACTAGAGTGGTCGATTAATAAGAGTTCATAGAACAGGTTCATATATAATAATATCTAAACAAACTGAATGGGAGTGAGTAGTATAAAAAATTAATGGTGCTTGTAAAAATTGAATGTGTGATGTTAAAAATCCCTATAAATAATGCTGATGAATGACGATTTTGATAAACAATTATGAACGCTATCCATGCTCAATAATTAATTTAATTTTGTTCATTAGCATTTCCAATACAAAACATGGACGGTTGTTATATCTCTATGACAGCTAATTCAAAATAAAATAAAATGAAAAGAAGTTTAACAGAGTTGGGGTAGCAAGGCTTTACGCCAAAAAGTATCATTGCCAATACAAAACATGGACGGTTGTTCTTGCCTTGGAAGCAATAGTAATTCCCCGCTCCCGCTCGAGGCTATTGGAGTCCATGGCCCGCTCGTGGGGGATCTCGGCACCACACTGACGGAGAAGTCGGTCCATTAGAGTCGTCTTACCATGGTCGACGTGTGCTATGACGGCGACGTTCCTTAACCGACTAGGGTCCATCGAGCTCCCAGCGGCGGCGGACAAAGCCGGCGAGGCTGAAACGGCAGAGAATGGACGAAGCGGCGAAGGGGCGGTATATTGCTGCCAAGGAAAGGGAGGTGCCACCAGGGAGGTAGAATGGAAGGAGAAGGTGCACCGCCCTGCGGACCGGAGGCCGCGGAGGAGTCTCGCCATTACTCCTGAAATGTAGTCGGGGGCTACCTTTTATAATAAGTTTAGGGCATGTTCGTTTAGTGGGTTTTCTTAGGAAGGAATTGATTTTGGGTACTTCAATTTTAATTATTGTGCACCGCTGAACTAATATACTCAAGATCTCGAAACCAAGAACGAGTATAATTGGTTTTAAGCTAATGTTTCAATTTAACAATAATTGAAATCGGGAGATGAAACCAGATCGAAATCCATTAAAATGTCAGTAGCAGTAAACTGAACCAAAATTGAGTATAAGAACAAGCATCCACTCCGATGAAACCTTCATGCAACATTCACTCCGATGAAACCTTCATCAGTGGAGTTTACTGATTGTAATTGGATGGAGATGAAAGCGCTTTTATCTGAGAAATACATTCTTGAGTCATATAATGATCAATTTTTCTCAGTATTACCTTATCTTAAGCAGGGAACCCTAACTGTAGCTGAATATTCAGCCTGTTTGATGAGTTAATGCTTAGATGTGACCTATTAGAAACTCCTAAGGCATCCATTGCTCGATTTAAGGTTGGATTATGCCCTGATGTTAAGGTTGAAATGACTATTCGAGATGTTAACACTTTAGAGAAAGCTTCTCATATGGCAATTCGAATTGAGTCTTACCTTAAGACCCAACAACATAAACATCATGTCTTCACTCAGGGTAACCAAACACCCAGGGTAGCACCGTTCATGCCCACATCAACAATTTCTACATCACTTACTGATCCAAAGGGAAAATCCATCGTTGGGACATCTGGATCTAAGGCCACTAGTGGAAATACTGGTCCCAAGGCCACAAATATCACATGTTTTAGTTGCAAAAAAATAGGGCATTACGCATCTCACTGCCCACGTAACCTTCATATAGGATTTGAACCACTCCAATCATCACAAAACTTAGAAGATAGTGAAGTAGAGCCATTAGAAGAAGAAAGAGAATTTGGTGAGGCACTTGATTTCAATCATTTAGCGGTTGTATGGTATATGCTTACCACGCCACAGATTGATGAAGACTGGAAGTGCACGTCTATATTTGTTATTATCACTAAAATAGGAGAGAAGACATGCAAAATTATTATTGATAGTGGTAGTTGCATGAATGTTGCCTCGGTTATAGCTCTTATTAGACTAAAGCATACTATTGAACCTCACTCCAGACCATACAAAGTTGCTTGGATAGATACAACATCCATATCTTTCTCTCGGTGTTGTTTGGTGCCATTATAGTTAGGTCGATATAGCGATAAGATATGGTGTATGTCCTCCCCATGGGTTGGGGGGCGACTAACACTTACTAATCTCGCGAGAGAACAGACCGGAGCCTCGGAGTTGGACACTGATCCTTTGGCTCAGCAAGGAGGACCCACCACACACCCGGAAGATCTTTAGAGCGCTTCCCCTCCCAAGCCAAAAGCTGAAGCCCGGGCACCTTGGAGAGATCAAGGAAGGCATGAGGAGAGAGAAGCTCCCAAAGGAAGACGTCCTCTCCAAAGGTGCCCTTTGGATCCTATTTATAGACTTTCTGATCTGGCCTGCAAATAACAGGATTCTGCCTCTCGATTTTACTATACGCACCTCAAATTTGGTCTGCTGATAGCCAATCTCCGCTGTTCGGAGGGGCTATTGGCAGGCCACAAGGGTAAAAGGGTAATTTCTCTCATGGGCCTAGGAGCAAAGGGCCTGCGAGGACAATACTCGCGAGAGCTCTCGCTGGCCTCCTGGCGTACCTCGCTCGCCAGTCAGCTAGTCCCCCTTTTAGAGGGTGCATGCCGGGGTCCGACCTCGCCAACCTCCATGTCGCCGAGTATAGGTCATCTCGCAGGTGCTCTGCGAGCACTCATCTCGCCCTCCTACCAGCATGCCTTCGGCGAACGCCCGTCTCGCCTTCCCCTCTTTGAGGGAACCTTGATCGTTTGGTCTTCTCCCGTTGATCTCCCGTCCTGGCGAATATCGGGGTTGTACACAATCCCGCTCTTCGCGAGGCTACCTAGGCTCACGAAGAAACATCCAACCCCCGGTATTTGCCAGCCTGGTGGTGAGCTGTCAAGAATCTTCAATGGGGCCCACCAGAGGGCTATATATACATCTCCTCCTTCCACAGCGGCGTGCGTCGTTATTTTACTCTCCTTTTCTTTCTCTTTACTGTAGCAGTCGCTGATGTCACTGTCCAAAGATTTCGAGGATCGACTAAAGGCCAACAAGGCCAGCGGGATGACTTCCATGGCGAAAGTCCCCGCTTGGATGAAGCGCCCGCCTCCCCCTCGGGTGTCAAAAACCAAAAAGGCGAAAGCGGTCTGTCGAGCCGGGGATGTGTCCGGCCTACTGGAGTCTTCCCCCGTCAATCAGCCCGGCGAGAAGGTATGAAATATCTATGGTTGGGTCAGTGAGAATCATCTTACTAAGTCTCGCCCGCCGACAGGATAACGACGCTCACCAGGGTGGCGACGAGCACAGAGGTGTATCCCCACCTGCTTCCCCAATGCACACAGTCCTCGCTACTGAGAAGGTTACCGGTACGCGTTCTCCCTCGCTAGCTTCCCTGCATGTTCTCGACCGCTCACCTTCCTTTTCCCCCCTCGCAGGCTCGCCCGTGAAGACAACGACCCGCCAGAGTTCGCGACCGGTCTCCCCCGTCATCCCCGACACTACCCTAAAAGTGTCGGGCTTCACTCTTCTGCAGAGCGATGACTCCGGGGGCTCGCGACCCCCAAAGATTCCTCCTGTCAACGACAAGGCCTATCGTCCCGGCCTGGGTAAGTCATTATTGCCTCACTACGGCCACGTCTTCGAGGGTCGGCCAGACCCTTCTCGCCTTCCTCCGAGTAAGGTCTTATTCCTTTACGGCGTTTGCAACCTTCCTCCTTTTGATGCTAAACTTTCCTATGGTCCCTCGCAGGGACCTCTCAATCTCCTCACACTGATTCCGACTACGGGGATGACGAGATGTCCCCCCTCCCGGAGCAGCTGGAAGACTTCCTAGGAGATCCGCGAGACCCCGAGGCGATGAAGCAGAGAACCGTCGAGCTGTTCCAGAAACAACAGCGAATGTTGCTGGACCTCAACCTTCAAGCGATGCGGGATAGGGAGGCTGCCGAGGCCAGCAATGCTGCTCTGAGGGACGAAGTGCGCGAGACTCCGAGCCGCGATAACCCGAGATCATGTTGAGGGGGCTTCCTCGCCGGAGGTGTACATCGCGCAGATGAGAGACTACGCCTTCTTGATGGATAGGGCAGGTCGCTCCGCCCTCGAATATTATAATCCGAGAATGCCACCGAGGTCCAGACCGCGAGGGGGTGGCTGGTGGAAATGGCTCCCCCATTAGCATCGCGACCCTTCTTTCTTTTCTTCATGGCGGAGAAACGTAAGAGGAAACCTTTACGCAAGTTCTCGAATGTATAGATCGATCCTGAGGGAATCTGGTGGAACCAGTCCCTCGCCTTCTCCATCAGAGTAGTAGCAAAGAGTCGACACTTGAAGGCTTCCGACATGGGTCTGATCGAGACCATATCCTCGAACCACTGCAGGTGTTGGATGGGGTCATCATTGCCAGAATACAGCATCATGTTCGGCTCCCTGAATCCATCGGGGAGTGGTGCCGAGAGCACCATCTCGCAGAAAGGACTTCCCCCACTCACCCTCTGAACTTGCTCTACCCTTCTCGCGGGCTCCTCGGGTGACCCTACTCCTGCCGATCTCGCCAGAGGACAGCTCGTCGGGACCTCCCTGGCCGAGCTCCCTCCCGCGAGAGTCTCCTTTGCCGGATTCTCGCCTCCCCCTGCAGGGCTGGGGAACAGCTCTCGCCCAGACAGATCTCGCCCTCCTCCCTGGGCCGCTACCTCTTTTCCCGCCCGATGAGCCGGCTCGCTCTCGCCGATTCCAGGTTGATGAGCCACCTGGGGCGCCTGGGTCGCGAAACCGCCGAGCGCAGTGGCGAGGGTGCTCTGAAAAGCTCCAAGAAGATCTCGCCTAAGATCCGCCAACATCTCCCCTGTGGCCGGTGCTCCTGGGGGTGGCGAGCCTCTGGGGTTCGCGTCCCGCTCGTCCTCGCCGGTCATGCTTTCCCTGAGATTTTCTTGGGCTAGCCGCACTCCACGCTCACCGCACCAAAAATGTTGAAACCAATAAATGGTCTCGGTGGAGTTCGGGGCCTCCAACAGGTTGGGGGGCGACTGGCACTTACTAATCTCGCGAGAGAACAGACCGGAGCCTCGGAGTTGGACACTGATCCTTAGGCTCAGCAAGGAGGACCCACCACACACCCGGAAGATCTTTAGAGCGCTTCCCCTCCCAAGCCAAAAGCTGAAGCCCGGGCACCTTGGAGAGATCAAGGAAGGCCTGAGGAGAGAGAAGCTCCCAAAGGAAGACGTCCTCTCCAAAGGTGCCCTTTGGATCCTATTTATAGACTTTCTGATCTGGCCTGCAAATAGCAGGATTCTGCCTCTCGATTTTACTATACGCACCTCAAATTTGTTCTGCTGATAGCCAATCTCCGCTGTTCGGAGGGGCTATTGGCAGGCCACAAGGGTAAAAGGGTAATTTCTCTCATGGGCCTAGGAGCAAAGGGCCTGCGAGGACAATACTCGCGAGAGCTCTCGCTGGCCTCCTCGCGTACCTCGCTCGCCAGTCAGCGAGTCCCCCTTTTAGAGGGTGCATGCCGGGGTCCGACCTCGCCAACCTCCATGTCGCCGAGTATAGGTCATCTCGCAGGTGCTCTGCGAGCACTCATCTCGCCCTCCTACCAGCATGCCTTCGGCGAGCGCCCGTCTCGCCTTCCCCTCTTTGAGGGAACCTTGATCGTTTGGTCTTCTCCCGTTGATCTCCCGTCCTGGCGAATATCGGGGTTGTACAGTGATGAATGTCATTCCGTTGGCGTAACGTACACGTCGTCACGGTACCCCTACATCAATTTGGTATCAAAGCCGGTCGTTTCAACTCCCACGTTGCAAACATCCTCGCTGCGATCCTTGTTGGTCGTTCTAATCAATAGGAAAATCTGAAAATTTTCGGATTGATCTGCGTTTAGCAAAATCTCAGAAATTTAAAACTTGTCAGAAAATTCTGAAATTTTTTCTGTAGCTTCCTGCACATATTTCCAGCAACATTAAAACTGAAACTTTTTCGATTCGTCCTCGTTAGGTCGGCCTAAAAATTGGAAGCGTCGTAATTTTGTCCAGGTGGTGTGCGAGTAATTGTCTGAAATCTGAATTTTTTGTCAAACTTAAATTTTTTTTTAACGATCTCCGTGTTACGCACATCAGGAATCTATAAAAATATCATATGTTCAATCTAGCTACAGCACTAGGAAAAATAATTTTCCTGAACCTGAATGCGAACTAGGCTAGGAACGGAGTACACGACACCGTCTACGTCTAGGATGGCCGCAAATCAGCACAACGATCCCAACACCGAGGCCATAGCAGGCCTACGCACCGAGCTGACTGAGCTTAGGACGATGTTAGAACAAATCTTACAGAATCAAGGAGGATCGCCACCACCACCCGGTGATGTTGAGGGGCCCAACCGGTCACTGATTCGGATTCTGATGGGGACCACCCCCGAGTGCCCCCTCGAGAACGCCGCCCCGAGCGTGGTTTCGATATCACTAGAGCCATCAATATTGATGCCCCCACCTACGATGGCATGGGAGACCCCCAGGTCTTCCTTAGCTGGGTAGTTGATATGGAATGTTACTACCAGTGGCACAATCTCACGGATCTCCAAAAGGTCCAAGTCGCCCGCATGAAGTTGACAGATCGTGCGAAAACCTTTTGGCTGAATGAGGAAAGGAGGTTGGAAGCCGGACAGGAAGTCCCACCTATCGGATGGGCGGTGATGAAAAATTTGCTCACCGACCAATACGTTCCCGCTTACCACCGAACACAAATGTTCGATGAACTAGCCACCCTGCGGCAAGGTTCAAAGTCGGTGGCCGAGTATATGGGAGAGTTGAAAGACCGTATGGTGCGTTGCGAGCTTAGGGAACCCCCAGAGGTCACATTATCCAGGTTTCGTAAGGGGCTTCAACCCGACATCCAGCGGAAGCTCTTGCGCTATGGGCACACAGATCTGAACACGACTTTCAATGCCGCCCTAGACATTGAAAAACACTTAGCCGCCAATGCTCACTCCCGTTATTCCCACACGAGGAATAAGACCACCGTTGGAGCGTCTTCTTCCACATATCCGGATAGGGGAAAATCTAGAACCACCGAGTCTAAATCCGTCGTGATCACCGCTAGGAACACTAGGAACCCCACGAGTGAGCGTGTTCCCATTGGGAAAGTTAGCAAGGCCAATACCATGTGTTATTCTTGCGGTGTTCAATGCCACTATGCCTTTGAATGCCCAACTAAGACTAAGGCCGTTGCCCTCTTAGACATGGCCGCCGATTCTACTGATTATGTGTATGAGGCCGCTGAGGAGAGCGACCCCAAAGGGGTCCCAAGCGATTTGGAAGACGATCCCCCCCTCATGGTGATGCATTGTATTCTGACCACTCCACGTCCTCTAGATGACTGGAGGAGGACGAGTATCTTTTCTCTAATCTTTAAGAGTGGTGACAAGCTGTGCAAGCTCATTATAGATAGCGGTAGCTGTGTGAATGTTATGTCTGAGAACGCCGTTAAGCGTATGAATCTGACCACAGAACCACACCCCACACCCTACCAGGTAGCTTGGATTAGCAAGGTTACCGTCCCGGTTAGCAAGCGTTGCCTGGCCCCTCTTACCTTTAAATCTTACACGGATGAGGTCTGGTGTGACGTCCTTCCCATGGACGCGTGCCACGTGTTATTAGGCCGCCCTTGGCTTTATGACCGTGATGTCACACATTTCGGTCGAGCCAATACTTATGAATTCAAATTCAATGGTAAGACCATCACATTGAGACCGACCGTTCCGAAGGAGCCGGTAGCTTTGGCTAAGGACACTACTGTCCCGGCCGAGAGGAAGGATTTGAGCCTAGTTGGTAGGAGAGAGTTTGTGAGAGGTCCTTTTCTTGAGGGAGTTATGTACGTTTTAGTTCTTATGAGTGCGAAGGGTGAATCGGAAGCGTTGGATGAGTTGCCTAGGGAGCTACGAGCACTTTTGGACGAATATAAGGACGTGTACCCAGACGAGTTGCCTTCTGTGTTACCTCCATTGAGGAACATACAACATGCGATAGATCTCATTCCGGGTTCGTCCCTGCCGAACCAACCCCACTATAGGCTTCATCCCGCGGCTCACAAAGAGCTGCAGACTCAGATCGAGGATTTGATGAAAAAGGGATTCATCAGGACTAGCATGAGTCCTTGTGCGGTGCCAGCCCTTCTTGCCCCCAAGAAGGATGGTACGTGGCGGATGTGTGTTGATAGCCGCGCTATCAACAAAATCACCATCAAGTACCGATTCCCTATACCGCGCTTAGATGACCTTCTAGATGTCTTGTCTGGCGCCACGATATTTTCTAAGTTAGATTTACGGAGCGGCTATCACCAAATATGGATCCGCGAGGGAGATGAGTGAAAGACAGCGTTCAAGTCTAAGGACGGGTTATACGAGTGGCTTGTGATGCCCTTCGGGCTATCCAATGCCCCCAGCACATTCTCCCGGATGATGACGCATGTCTTTCAGCCATTCATGGGGAAGTTCGTAGTTGTCTACTTCGATGACATCTTGGTTTACAGCACTACTACCACAGAGCACATCTCCCACATGAGAGTGGTTCTTTCCACCCTACGGAAGGAGACTTTATTTCTGAATCTCAAGAAATGCACTTTCCATGTTACGGAGGTGGAGTTTTTAGGCTACATCGTTGGAACGGAGGGCATTAGGGTCGACCCTAGCAAGGTTAAGGTGATTAAGGACTAGCCCGTGCCGACCACGATACGTGAGGTGAGGAGCTTCCATGGGTTGGCAACTTTCTACCATCGTTTCATCAAAGACTTTAGCAGCATCATGACCCCCATTAGTGATTGCATGAAAAAGGGTGAGTTTACTTGGACGAAGTCCGCCACCTTCGCTTTCCAACGCATCAAAGAGCTTATGACTGAGGCACCCGTCTTACGTCTACCTGACTTCTCGAAAGTCTTTGAGCTTACTTGTGACGCTTCGGGCGTGGGGATAGGAGGTGTCTTGAGTCAGGAAGGGCACCCTGTGAGTTTCTTCAGTGAAAAGTTGGCGGGCGCTAAATTGAATTATTCCAACTATGATAGGGAATTTTATGCGGTCATTAGATGCTTGCACCACTAGCGACATTATCTCCTCTCTAAGGAGTTCGTGATCCTTTCCGATCACGAAGCATTACGATTTATCAATGGCCAACATAAAATCAGCCCGCGTCACGCCAAGTGGGTATCCTTCCTACAGGGTTACACGTTTAATCTCAAACATCTTAAGGGAGCGGACAATCGGGTCGCGGACGCTCTTAGTCGCCTAGCCCTTTTAGTCACCACTATGGAGGTTAACGTTGTCGGGTTCGAGCGAATCAAAGATGAGTACGCTACATGCCCGGATTTTCAGGATTCTTACCTTTCTGCCCAGGATAGTTCCCCCACCACTATTACTGTGTTCGTTATCAAGGATGGTTACCTCTTTAGGCATGGGAAATTATGTATTTCGCAGTCATCTTTACGCCTCTATATCATCTGGGAACTGCATAGTGGCGGGTTGAGTGGCCACTTCGGTAGGGATAAGACTATCACCCTGGTTGAGGAAAAGTTTTATTGGCCAAATCTGAAGGCAATGGTAGGATGGGTAGTGAGTAGTTGCCGTACTTGCCAAGTTTCCAAGGGCACCAAAACCAACGTCGGGTTATATACTCTGTTACCTATACCATCCGTACCTTGGGAGGATGTGAGCATGGACTTTGTCTTAGGCCTACCCACCACTTTTCGTTGTCACGATTCTATCTTCGTAGTTGTGGATAGGTTCTCCAAAATGGCATACTTTATACCATGTACTAGAACCGACGACGCATCTCATATCACAAAGCTATATTTTAAGGAAGTCGTTAGTCACCGAGGAGTGCCGAAGACAATTGTCTCGGATAGGGACGTTAAGTATACGAGCTACTTCTGGAAGACACTTTGGATCCTAATGGGTACCAAACTATTGTTTTCCTCCGCATATCATCCTCAAACCGATGGGCAAACTGAGGTGGTTAACCGGAGCCTAGGGAACCTTCTTAGATGTCTCGTGAGTGATCATAAAGGCACATGTGATCTTATTCTTCCCCACGCTCAGTTAGCCTACAACAATTCCAAAAATCGGTCCACCGGTTTGTCGCCAAATGAGATTGTCCACGGGTACAAGGCCCCTGTGCCTCTTGACTTGGTTCCCTTGCCCCCAACATACAAGGCAAGTCAATTTGCACAATCCTTCGCCCAACATATTCACGACCTTCATGCACGTATACGAGCTACCTTGACTGCTCAGTATGATTCTTATCAGGCACACGCCAATATACATCGGAGAGTATCACACTTCAAGGTTGGCGATTTGGTTTTAGTACGATTAGTTCCCGAACGATTGCCATCTGGCACCATTAGAAAGTTAGCACCTAAGCGCGCCGACCCTTTTCGGATCATCAAGAAAATAGGTGACAACGCTTTTGTTTTGGATTTGCCTGCCGAATGGGGAATCTCCCCTATTTTTAACGTCTCAGATTTAACGATGTTCGTATCGCCTCCACATGAGTTGAGTTCCTTGACGTCTTCTCCTTCCACCAAATCTTCTAATGGGTTGGGGAGTAGTAGTACGGATGACCTTTCTCTATCGGTTCCCACAGGTATTTCACCGGATGGTAAGTCGCATACTTTTATTCCTACTGCTGATTTGTTTCCCAGGTTTCCGAAGACTTTTCTCACTCCGGACATGATACTGTCTGCGGAGCCACTTACTACCTCGGAGGGTGCTACTTACCGCTTCCTCATCCGTTGGCGCGATCGCCCTCCTTCAGACGATTCTTGGGTCCTCGCAACAAAGCTTCAACGACTGGATGCTGATCTTCTCCGCCGCTACATTTCGGACCACGCATCGAGGATGCTTGATTTTGAGTGGGGGAGGATTGATGGCGCGTCCCCTCCGACACTCCTTGATGATGATGACCCGACTGCCGAGGCGCTGCGCCACAAAGATCTGAGGCGCCATGATGATGCTGTTGGAAATCCGCATTATAATCTCCGTCCGCGGCGTGCCAAAACCGCCATGAAGAATTAAACTTTTTATGCATGCACTTTTATTTTATATTAATAAATATAAAATTATTTCATGATGATAATTTTATATTTATTAAAATGGTTGTAATTTTTAATTTTGAATTTTTAATTTCATGTTGGTGTGTATTTAACCATGCGGATGGATGAGATTTCATCTCCATCATGGATGGTTATAATTTTGTGTAAACTCCTATTTAAAGGGGTCCTTATGATGGAATGAGGGAATTGAAGATTGAAAACCTAATTTCCCCCTCTTGGAAATTTCGGCCAAGGTAGAGCCCTCTCCTTGCCGCCCCCTCCCTCTTGGTGTGACTCCAAGGCCGCCTCCCTCCATCCTCTTCGGTGCGACTCCGGCGAGACTTCCGCGGTGCGACTCCAAGGAAGAAAGGGTGCTTCTCCATTCGGTGCGACGTCGGTGGACTCGTGGAGAGAGAGATTCTCCCACCTTATCTTGTGTGTTCATCTTCTTGGTTGGGTAACCCCTTTCCTTGCTAGTGATTCTTTCTACGCTTTAGTTTGTGGAGGTTTTTGTCGAATCGTTTTATCTGTGGCTTTAAATTTCTCGCTTGCAAAAATCTGAAATCTAAGTGTTGTTATTGAATCTCTTGTTGTTCGGATCGGGTAGATCCGGTGCGGGAGCGAAACTTGGCCTAGCCTTGATTTGCTCTCCAAGATTGGCGCACTTGGCGCTAACAAGGGAGTTAATCTCAACTAACGCTTTATCGCCGCTTGAATGTTCACCACCGCTCCAAGAAAATTGCCGCTGCGTTTGAAATAAATCGATTGATGGAATAGATGCTTGTGTAGGTGCGGTGAGTTGTGTGCTTGTTGGAGAGGTAGGTCTTAAGGACGTTGTATCGAGTCCGGCTTACGGTGAGTTGTGTGCTTGTTGAAGAGGTAGGTCCTAAGGACGTTGTATTGAGTCTCGCATATTTTTTTTCTATCGGATTTGGAGAGCCAACCGACCCTTTTCGTTTGCTTTTGGTCGGAGCCCTCCCATGCTATTTTAATTTCCGTGATGAATGTCATTCCGTTAGCATAACGTACACGTCGTCACGGTACCCCTACATCAGAAGACATGCAAAATTATTATTGATAGTGGTAGTTGCATGAATGTTGTCTCAGTTATAGCTCTTATTAGACTAAAGCATACTACTGAACCTCACTCCAGACCATACAAAGTTGCTTGGATAGATACAACATCCATATCTTTCTCTCAGTGTTGTTTGGTGCCATTATAGTTAGGTCGATATAGCGATAAGATATGGTGTGATGTCCTCCCCATGGATGTCGCACATATACTCTTAGGACGACCATGGTTGTACGATTTGGATGTGGCTCATCATGGTCGTTTAAATACATATACATTTGGTTTTGGAGGTAAACGTGTGATTCTAAAACTGTTAAATCTAAAGAAGATGCACCAAAGCAACCAGTGACTTCATCGGCCCCTATTGAACGTAAGTCAATTCATATCATTAGTATACATGAGTTTAAAAATGAAATGGACCACCCTTTCATGTTTGCTTTGGCTGTTCTAAATTCATCTAGTACTGTGCCTATGGACACATTAACATCCGAGGTAAGTGACCTCTTACAAGATTTCAAGGTTGTTTGTCTAGAAGAGTTACCAACTGAGCTACCACCATTAAGAAGTATTCAACATGCAATTGACCTCATTCCTGGATCTACACTCCCAAACCTACCCCATTATCGAATGAGTCCTACTGAGCATGCTGAGCTTAAACGTCAGGTCGATGACCTCTTAGGTCGAGGCTTCATTAGAGATAGTATTTCCCCTTGTGCAGTTTCTACCCTTCTTACCCCAAAGAAGGATGGAACATGGCGCATGTGCGTTGACAGTCGTATGATAAATAAAATTACAATTAAATATAGATTGCTCATACCAAGACTTGATGATATGTTAGATATGATGCCAGGAGCGACCACCTTCTCGAAGATTGATCTTCGTAGCGGATACCACCAGATTTGCATGCGAGAAGGTGATGAGTGGAAGACAACCTTTAAAATAAAAGAAGCGTTATTTTAGTGGTTAGTCATGCCATTCGGGTTAACTAATGCCCCAAGCAGAAGTTGTTGAACCGCAGTCTTAGGAGCTTAGTTGCTGAACATTTTGCTACTTGGGATTTAGTACTACATATTGTTGAGTTTGCTTATAATAGTTCTGTTAATTGATCCGCGGGCATATCACATTTTCAAATTATTACAGGATATGACCCAAGAAAACATGTTGATCTCATTGATTTACCTGCCACTTATAGGACATCAACATTTGCATCATCATTTGTCGAGCACATACATGAGTTACATAAAGAGATTCGACAAAAGCTTACATTAAATTATGAAAGCTATAAGAAATTAGCTGATCGACACAGGCATCCCGTTGAATTTGCAGTCGGAGACATGGTGCTTGTGAAGGTGAGGCCAGAAAGAATGCCCTCGGGCACTCTTAAGAAGCTAACCAATAAAAGAGTTGGTCTGTACAAGATCATTAAGAAAATTTATAATAATGCTTTTGAATTAGATATACCTGCAGATGCTGGTTATTCATCAGTATTCAATATTGTTGATCTAACTAAGTATTATGGCTTCGATGTAGATACTCTTATTAGTACTAACATGCATGAACTAGCTGGTAGTCAATTGCCAACTGTTGGGTATTGTATTCACAATAACCTTGATTTGTGGGAAGTCATCATTGAACCAAGATTGGATTGCTAGTGTATTTGATATGTCCTTCTAGTATTGTTCTTGCAGGTTAACATTGCTAAGTGTAGACCAATGTCAGGTCACAGTGGGTCAATAAGCACAGTTTCATACAATGTAATTCCTCATTGTGTGGAACATGGTGTTGACTCATGTGTGATCTCTCTATTGGGATACACTTCATTTTCAAGACTATTGAAGCCCATGGTTTGGAGGTGCAGCTGGTGTCCAAGAGAAGAAGGAATAAAATTTTCTCTAAGTTGATTTTTCGAGAAATCAGGCTACTTCTCGAGAAATCCAAATGATGTCTCGAGAAGTCCATGTAAGCTCTCGAGAAATCCTTCTTAGTCCTTCATTCCAAGTTTCTAAAGGTTTCTCGGCAAGTCCCTATTTCTCGAGAAATTAAAATTAGTTCTCGAGAAATCTGTCTGTCTCTCGGAAAGTCTTTCTTGTCTGCATAGTAAAGTTTTTCTGAAGTTTGTTCTCTTGAGATGTCAATAGTTCTCGAGAAGTCTATTTTTTCTCGAGAAATCAACTATCTCTCGAGAAGTTTTATGTCAAGCCTCCGAAAAATCCTTCTATGTCTTCTCTCGAGTAGAAGCTGCAATTTCTCGAGAAGTTTTGTATTTCTCGAGAAGTCTTGTTTTCGTCCTTTAAGTGATTTTCAGTCCGTTTGTCGGGACGTTAATTCCTCCTGTCAGAAGTGACGGCTCATTTGATTTCGTTTAAGGTTAATCCTACCTTATTTAATGTCGTTAAGTCCTTAGCTATATAAGGCTCTCTTTTAAGGATTAATCAAGCATCAATCATTCTAATCATTAACCCTAATTTCTATTCGATCCGTAAGAATGAGAAAGTGTCGCCGCCTGTCGCCATTGCTGGAGATCGATCTATTGTTCTAAATCAATTGTCTCCAGTTGAATAAAAGGTTCGATTGATCATTGCTCCATCCTCTACTGTATCTATTGGATCAAGCCGAATCGTAAAAGATCAGATCTGAGTTATTTTCAATTCTTCCTCATCGACAACAAGCCAAAGCTTTTCAAGTCTCAAGAAGGAAGAAGATCTCTCAGGGTTTTCAGATCTGTTATTATATTGATAAGTATTGTATCAATCTCAATTTACATTTGTTGTAGGAGAGGTTTTTCTCCGAGTTGTAGGAGAGGTTTGTCTCCGAGTTGTAGGAGAGGTTTGTCTCCGAGTTGTAGGAGAGATTTTTCTCTGAGTTGTAAGAGAGATTTTCTCTGAGTTTGTAGGAGATTTGTCTCCGAGTTGTAGGAGTGTTGACTCTGAGATTGTAGGGTCATTCTTGATCCGAGGTATAGTGAAGTAGTCAAGTCTAGCTGTGGTGCTAGATTGGCGAGGCCGGCAAGTGGAGTACCCAAGAATGGGGAACCACTATAAATTTTTTGTGTCGTCTGTGATTGTGATTTGCTTTCTGTGCGTTCTATTTCATCAAGTTTTTTAATTCCGCAAAAGACGCAGTTATCACCTATTCACCCCCTCTAGGTGATTTAGGTTAGCAACTAGATATTACAATTGGTATCAGAGGGTTGTTGTTCATTTCTAGGTTAACACCTTGAACAAGATCTATCCATTCTAGTTGCTAGCAAATCATGGAAAGAAGCAAGGAATCCTCATTGAAGCTGCCAATCTGCTCAAAGGCTAACTTTCCTATGTGGAAGGAACGAGTTAGATTTTACATGGAAGCCGCTGATCCAAGAATCTTCCATGTTGTGGAAGAAGGCCCTCATGTGACAATGACTGCCTCTACAACTGACCCAACTATTCAGGTACCAAAGAAAATGATGGATTTAACCAAGGATGAAATCCTCCTCGTTGCCTTAGATAAAAAGGCGAAGAACATAACTGTCAGTGCAGTGGACGACTCAATGCTTCAGAACTTGATCCACTGCAAATCTGCTAAAGAGATGTGGACGTCCTTGATTGTCCTCATGGAAGACACCAAAGAGGTTAGGGAAGATAGAAGATCGCTACTCAACCAAGAGTACAAGGCCTTCAAGCAGAACAAGAAAGAGTGCATTGTTGATGTGTATGAAAGATTCTTTAAGATAGTTAACGGTCTAAGAAATTATGATCGGGAATTTACTAACGGCGAACTGAATGACAAGTTCCTGCATTCCCTGACGAAAGAATGGGATAGCAAGATCGTTGCTATTCGGGAGTTTGGAAAGCTACCAAACCTCGACCCACAGAATCTGTTCGGGAAGCTTCTATCTCATGAACTGCAGATGAATATCCGCAAATCTGAAGAAGAAATGAATCGGGCCTCGGGCAAGGAAAGGACCTTGGCTCTGAAGGCAGAAAGCTCCAGGAAAAGCAGGGTCGTGTCTCCGATCAGGGAAAAAGAAACCGATAATGAAGAAGAATCAGATGCTAGCTCCTCCTGCTCTGAACTATCTGATGAGGAGTTCTCTTTAATTTCCCATCATTTCAAGAAACTGCTAAATAAGAGAAGGCATATGAAGAGCAAGCATTCATCTTCTGATTATAGACATTCTCGTCGTGATGGCGATCATCATAAAAAGGGCTCAAGTAACAATGAAAGGTACAAATCTAAATCGAATAAACACGTTTCTTCTGACATTATTTGTTATTGCTGTAATAATCCAGGGCATATGATCGCTGAATGCCCTTACAAGAAGAAAGAGGGTGGAAGAAAAGATGAAAAGAAATCCACCCATGGGAAAAAGAAAAATGAGAGAAGCTTCATCGCCAAGAAGTCCAAAACTCTCAGTGATAGTGACTCGAACGAATCTAGTGATGAAGAAGAAGCCTACTTTGGGCTAATGGCAATGACTGATGATGAAGAAGATCCTCTGTATACCGGGAAGGTAAAACTCACACCTTATTATCTGATTCAGATCGATTATGCCTCAGCTGAGCAAAAGGATTACCCCTCAGATGATGACTCAGAACTCATGACCCAATATACTGAAGTGCTTAAAAGCTTTGACAAATGTCGAAAGGTTGTCAAAACCCAGGCCAAGGAGATCATGTCACTCAAGGAAGTGGAATCTAATCTGAGAAAAGAAGTTGAACAACTCATTTCTCTCAGAGAGTAAATCCAAGTCTTGACAGACAAGATCAAAAGCTCGGTTGAGCTCCTTGCCCTGAGAGGGAATTCCATCAAAGTACTGGATCAGAAGAACAACTTGCTGCTGAGAAAAAGTTAGTTAAAATATTTTCTCAACCGAAAACTGTTCTACCAATCATTGGTAGATTCTCTGCTAAAGCAGGTAGCAATGGATTAGGTCATGTGGCTGGTCCTAGTAATTCTTGTAAGGGCACTCATGCCAAGAAGAAAGATAAGAATGCTAAGAAAGCTACCACCGAAGAGAAAGGGAAAGCCATCAAGATCAAGTGGCATTTAAGAAAGTTGTCTTTCCTACAAATGTCTATGATATGGAAAGCACCTATGGTCACTTGACACGACCAATTAATTTTGTACCTGTCAATGACTATAAGGGGTGGACTCGTCCCCGAAACTTTGGTGGAAGTGAGCTAAATCTGAGAGATTTTGGTCCTTATGTTCATGGTCCGAGTGCTAAGAGAGCACCGATAGTGAAGGTTGTTGCACCTAAGCCTAAGGAGAAAGTTCAACCATGTGTGTGCTGTACTCATGAAGCATCCTCTTTTAGAAGAATTTCCCCTGCTAAAACTAACGTTCAAAAAGTAAAGCAGGAGAATACTAAGAGAAGGTACAACATGTTTGACTGTTGGTGCTGCGGCAAAATAGGTCACTTTGCCGTAGATTGCTGGTTTAATACAATTCGTGAAAATAGACCACAAGTGAATGTTGCAAGAAGGACCACTCACAATGTTAACATTCAACGTGGTGCTAAACTAACACGGGACCAAGGACCCAAATTTGTTTGGGCTCCTAAGGCAAAATAATTTATTTTTGCAGGTATGTCCAAAGGCTAACAAAAATCCTATCTGGTATTTGGACAGTGGTTGTTCTCGGCACATGACCAGGACAAGAAGCCTTTTACATAATTTTATTCCTGTTGTGAACGGTCCAAAAGTTATTTTTGGCGGATCTGACAGAAGGATAACAAAAAGCTACGGTATGATTACTAATGGTAATGTATCCTTTTCATATGTAGTTTATGTGGAAGGATTAGAACATAATCTGATAAGCATAAGTCAACTATGTGATAAAGGATACACAGTTGATTTTTTTAAAGATAAGTGTTTGATAAAGTCGGCAGAAAATTCTGAAACGATTTTATCAGACACTCGTTGTAGAAATATTTTCTGTTTGAATTTTCTTTGTTTATTCTCCTCTACACCAGTATGTCTTTTAGCAAAAGATAGTGCATCTCTTGTTAACCAATGACACAAGAGATTAGCACATATTAATTTCAAAACGATAAATAAATTGTTTTCTCAAAACTTAGTGCGTGATGCGCCAAATGTTAAGTGCATTAAAGATAGACCTTGTCATGCATGTGTAAAAGGCAAGCAAACAAGATCTACCTTTAAGAGCATTATTGGCAAAAGACTCTACCAGGTGTTTATACCTGCTTCATATGGACCTGTTTGGTCCTTTGCAAATTAGAAGTTTAGGAGTGTACAACCTCGATATTCGCCTAGTGGGTGAACAAAGACGGAGGAATAACCAACAAGTAAAAGTCTCGCGGGAGGGATATATGTTAATAGGCAGAAAATAAGAGAAGGAACAAAATTGACATATGCTCCCTGCGTTCGACGAACGGCTACCTGCGTTCGACGAACGACGCACTGCGTTCGACGAAAAGGTTCAAAGCTGCGTTAGACGAAACCTAAGCAGCGCTCGATGATCCCGCCTCAGCTCAGCGGTCGACACTTGTACCCCAGCTCTGCGGTCGGCAAAGTCCTGAGTTCGACGAACCCCGCTGTCCGTTCGACGAATTTGCTTCTCAGCCCGACGGCCGTCTCAGCGGCTGTCTCTGTCTCGTCCCAGCGGATCCGCTGGGACGAGCACTTATCTCAGAGGAAGAATCCATAGGAGGGAGCACGAGACCCGGTGTCGATGGACGTCGCCGGTGAGAACGCGAGCGAGGTCTTCACAGGTCGCTCGCCCAAAGGGGGTTTTAAATCCAACAGAGGGAGAAAGAAGGTTAGAAGGCGAACCAGAGTTATCGAAGGCTACTCGCAGGAAGGGGCGCGAGTCGTGTCCCCGCTGATGCGCGATTTCAGCACCGCTAATTAGCAAGCACGAAATGCGATACGACGGCAGTGCACCGGTCGATCAAGTAATAAAATAGGGAGAAACTCCCCGAATGTCGATCTCAAAGGACCGCAAGTTGGGTAGTATGATTCGCTCTGCCCGGAAATTAGTTAAAAGGATTACTAAGTAATAACAAAGGGGGTTGTGATTGGATTCCTAAGCTATTGCGGAAATAAGAGAAATGCGGGTCGAAAAGCACCGCTTCGCAAGGTGTGGGTGAGTGCAGTGGCCGCGATGCCGCGCTTCGATAAGCGGATGGAGTGGCCACAGTGCGAGGTTTTGTGAGGGTCGTATTCACCTCTTCGCCAACATCACCACTAGCAATTGCTAGATGACTTCACACACAAACAACCTAGGCTATCACAACAACAACGAAAGCTATTCTCACCACCACATCATCATTGCACATGAACACAAGCAAGGATCCATAACATTAACCTAACAAGCGTTCGTACAACAACACAAAGAGAAAACACAAGCATCAAAGTTTAGAAAGGACCACATAGAAGATGTTACCGCGTCTTGGGTTCTTGGCCGGAGTGAGAGGTTGTCGGGCTCTCTCCGGGCTCAGCCCTCAGATGATGTGCGGACTCGAAGGAGGTTATCACCGCTCCAACGATCTTCAGCGCTTCTATGGTCTCCTCGACGAAGAATGCTTGAACTAGTGGCGGAGAATGCTTGCAAATGCTCCCGGATGGAGGAATGGCGAAGGAGATCGCTGGAAATGGTCTCCTTTTGTCTCCTCTGGTGGAAAGGGCAAAAATGGCGGGGTTCCTGGCTTTTCCCGCAAGGGGAATCGGGGGTCGTCTTTTGGTAGCGGCATTTCCTGCTTTAAATACTAAACAGACAGAGTTTTGGTCACGCACGGTCGAACGCACGATCGTGCGCTGCCCGTGCGATAATTAATGATAAAAACTGGCGTGAAGACGAAGCTGCGCCGCCCGTGCGATTTACTCACGCACGGGCAAATCCGCCCGTGCGTCAAAACGCACGGGTAAATTCAGAAAAGCTAAAAAACAGGAAGAAATAGGCGACCGTGCGTTTTACTCACGCACGGGCAATTCCGCTCGTGCGTCAAAACGCACGACCAAACTCATATCTCCCATTTTCTGCCCAGATGAGAACGCACGACCACAACTGTCCGTGCGTCAAGGAAACGCACGACCGTGCGTTGTACACAATCATGAATTCTGGGAGAAAACTGGATGATCCGACCACCTGTATACAAGATAAAACAGCTGGGAAAACACCTCCAGCACTAGATAAACATAGAGAAAGGGATGGGGAGCACCATGTGCTTACCCCCAATAACAAGGAGCGCAAATGCACACCGAAACGGGCTTAAGAGTGCACCTAGCAAGGAATAACAAATATGATCAAAAACATGCCTAAAGTGTAGTGCATCAACTAGAAATATGGCCCAGATGAGTCCATAAATGTGTATATAAATGGGACTCATCACACCCCCATACTTACTCGTTTGCACGTCCCGGGCAAACACTCAATCCCATGATAGAAAAATTGATGTTAAAGAAGCAACTGTGCAGGCAAAACATGATGGGAAGTAAAGAACTAACGAGCGTAAAAATAAAGTAGAAAAGATTTTAAAACAAAGACTATTTTAAGAACTTATACAAGTGTAAAATACAAAATACTACTACTCTGAGGTGAATCACTGGTGAATTGAACAGTCGCGCCCTAGGGAAAATAGCGTGAACTGCTGAGGTGAGCGTTACTCAAATTGGATCTCAAGGAAGAGCTCTCCAAGAAATCCATCAAGGTCGGTGATCATACACTTTCCCTTTTGCACCTTCTCCACTGCATGAGACGATCTTATCAAGAATCAGTAGGGTTTTTTGGCTAGACATAGGGCTTGGGTTGAGGTGCGGTAATGAAGTAGAAGAACGTAGGTTAAACGCACTCACTCTCTGGTAAATAACAAATTTCAACCTCAACATCTTCACCTTGAAGCACACTCCCCCAGACTTCATTTAAGCACGATGATGTGTGCGAGACTACCACACTTGTGGTTAGATTCTTTTTAGAGTTCTTTTACTTTTTTTTTCTTTTTCTAGATCCATAGAAACATAAGTTATGATCAATCAAAATTTTAACTCATTCTCAATTTTTTTCTCCGCACCGCACAATCATCATAAATATGTATATATTTCAAAGCTTGACTCAAGTGCGCTTTAGGTTAGGATATGTGGCCTTGGTGAAAGTTTAGTGGAGTATAACAAATAGGAGAGGTAAGGCTCAACAAGGCTAGCAAAGGATGACGTTAGGTTGGGAAATCAAAGCTCAACCGGACCAAATGATGGCCTACGACATGCTCCCAACAAGATCATTCAACGCACTCGTTTTGAAAATAGCTTGGGGCAAGTTCTTAACCACCGAGCGAGGTCTCCTCTCCTTCCAACTCAAACAACACGAGGCTAACAACTCTTCTACACTCGACCTAGGGCTACCGCTAGATTCACCAAATTCACTGTTTGAGTGGAGTATTAAGTAATTACACAGATGAAGTAAATAAAACTATAACTTTGTGATTAAATCTATTCTACGTGAATTTTTATGCTGCGTGAGCGCTCTACTAGTAGCACCGCACAGGTCACATCGTGTTTAGCCACACAATCCTAAACTAACAATCAAACTTCTAAACATATACATCAAGCACTTACACGATAATTGCGCACGAGTAAAAAAAATAAAACACGTGTGGTGTGTGTTATGCAATGAGACAATCAATATAAATTTCCTAACACAACATTCTAGCATGTATGTGCGTGTAGCGTAAGCAAAGGCCCGCTCCCCCAGACTTGATTTGAAAAACAAATCAAATATAACATTTCATAGCAAAAATAAAGCTAAGTTAGGAGTACCTATGCTCATAAGAGCATGCTAGAAGAGCGGTATAATCCTTCTTTAAAGATCTCCTCCTCTTCATCCAATCGAGTTCACACCTGCATTGTTAACACCAAAGCAAAAACAAACAAAAGATATTAGAAATTTAAGCAAACAAACGAAACCGGGTGGTTCCCATGGGTTGTCTCCCAAGAAGCCCTTTTGTTTAACGTCCTTAAAGGTGGACCAAATACCTGTATTAAGCATTGATCATAAAGCAAAAAATTTAGAGAAAAGTTTCACACACACAGATCACAACAAGAAAAATAACATCAGCTATACGCGCTTTTGTAGTGCACGTCTCCAGTGGCTTGCAGGCTGGAGGTGAAAGCTTTAGGGCCAAAATTGGTGTCACCCAATTTTTCCCTAGCCCCTGCCATCTTGCCACTGGAAGTAGTGGAGCGTGCACCACACAATCGTCTTTCTTGTTTCAACTTCTCCACGGTTGGAGAGCGCCAACGTTGATAGTCGTCAGATTTTCCCACCTTGGTGGTGGGTGGCATCACTTCCTTTGCCGCCGTGGCAACTGGGTCAGCCCAAGAGACAGACTGTTTAAGAGGTTTATTACACGATTTCTTGCTAAATAAAAATGGGACATTGTCCCGAGTTAAGTTCTGCTTGGCGGGTTCAGAAACGAGGCTCTCCTTCCTCTCCGGGTCACATTCCTTTCGTAAGTCTACTTCTTCTTCTTTTTCGCATGATTGCTTCTCATCCTTTTCTTCTTCCAACGATACTATTTCAGCCCTGATTCCTGCATTACTAAGAGATTCATCAGAAATAATTTGGGGAGAGCGAGACAATGTTTCGGTCACAATATTGGGGCAAGTAGGGATGATAACACTCCCTGCAGAGAAATCCAAAGTGGCACCGCTCTCTTTCAAGAACGGCACTCCCAAGATGGGGATAAATTTATTCTCTTGGGGTCCTAATACTTAAAAGTCAGCGACCACCACCGCCCCCTCGACCATTACTTCAACATTTTTCACTTCTCCCTCCGACTGAATAATGGTCCCATTAGCAAGCACCAAAGACTTCCGATCGTCCGTGTTCATTTCGAGTTGCAATTTAGCAACGTCTTGCAATGCAAGGAGGTTGCGGGATGAACCTGAGTCACATAAGGTAGCAGTTTTGACATTATTAATAGAACAAGTGATTACTAATTCACTTGGGTTAACCACTTCCGTGTCAGTAAGACTCTTCCCTTGATTGATAGGATTTTTTTTCTGTGTTGCTGGGAAGGGTCCCTTGCGAACGCTCGGTTAACAATTGCGCCAATTGGCCCAATTGCGTCTCCAAGCTTGGCATGGACGCGGTTTGGTTAACCATATTCGAGTTTGCGGCCTGCATAAACCTCTCCATCATTTCTTCGAGGTTGCTCTTCTTAGGAGTCGGGGCACCTTGATTATAACTCGGTTGAGGCGGCCGCGGTTGGCTGCCGGAGGCTTGAGCATCGAATTGATGCGTGCCTCCTTGCCATCATTGGCCTGGAATGTTTTGTTTCCAAGAGAAGTTTGGATGACTCCTCACGCCCGAGTTATAGGCATTATTAAACGGTGCTCCATGATTTTGATCATTAATATAATTGACGCTTTCATCAAAAGAAACTTCGGTAGGTTGCTCACCTGTGGGGCACTCATATGCATGATGCCCAGGGCTTCCACAACCTTGACATGAGATCATCATCACTGGGGCAGAAGGGAGGGTAGGCCTCTTTAGTAGCATGGTACTTTCAGCGGGTGCACCAGACGTGTTCACCTCAAAGAGTCCCCGAGCATTCCTTGGAGCGTTTCTTCCAGCAGTCCAAAAGGAGCTATGAATGGAAGTGTCTTGGACGATCCGTAATGCATCTTCTGGGGTGTGGTTCATCAGAGTTCCACCTGCAGCAGCATCAATCATGGCCCTGTAGTTAGGCTCAATAGCAAAGTAAAAATTTTCTACTATAGTCCATGGTTGCAGCTCATGCTGGGGACATTTCCGGAGAAGGTTCATGAACCTCTCCCAAGCTTCTGCGAGAGCCTCCTGATCGTGTTGTTGGAAGGTTGCAATTTCCCTCCGCAAGTTTACAACCTTGTAGACAGGATGGAACTTCGCCAGAAATTTTTCTTGCAGAGCGTCCCAAGTGGTAGCTGTGCCAGGTGGTATCGTGTGGAGCCACGCCTTTGCCTTGTCACGTAGAGAGAAAGGGAATAGCCTGAGCTTTACCGTCTCGTCAGCCAACCCTGCATACCAAAATGTCCCGCAAATTTCTGCGAATTCAAAAAGATGGGGGTCTTCACTGGCTAACCCAGAGAATTGGGCCTGGTTGCGGATCATGTTCAGGATGGCCGGCTTTATCTCAAAGTTGTTGTTGGTGATAGTCGGGCCGAATCCAGGATACACACTCCCAACAGTGGGTGTAGTGTAATCTCTCATGGTCCTGGGTCGTGGCCTAGCCACTTCATTCTCGTCAGCTACCTGACCCACGACCGGTGCATTTCCCACTCCGGGATCAACCTGATTTCCATTAACATCCATGGTGGCAGCAGCACGGAGACGCGCCCGCAGGGTACGCTCTATTTCAGGGTCAAATGTTGCGCACTCACGGGGGTCTCTTCTATGCATACACACTCTTCAACACAAAAGAAGAAAATAAAATAAAAATAAAAAAAGACCTTAAAATGAATTTCCAAAGAAAAACAAATCAAACACGCTTGTAGTCCCCGACAACGGCGCCAAAACTTGATGCGCGATTTCAGCACCGCTAATTAGCAAGCACGAAATGCGATACGACGGCAGTGCACCGGTCGCTCAAGTAATAAAATAGGGAGAAACTCCCCGAATGTCGATCTCAAAGGACCGCAAGTTGGGTAATATGATTCGCTCTGCCCGGAAATTAGTTAAAAGGATTACTAAGTAATAACAAAGGGGGGTTGTGATTGGATTCCTAAGCTATTGCGGAAATATGAGAAATGCTTGTCGAAAAGCACCGCTTCGCAAGGTGTGGGTGAGTGCAGCGACCGCGATGCCGCGCTTCAGTAAGCGGATGGAGTGGCCACAGTGCGAGGTTTTGTGAGGGTCGTATTCACCTCTTCGCCAACATCACCACTAGCAATTGCTAGATGGCTTCACACACAAACAACCTAGGCTATCACAATAACAACGAAAGCTATTCTCACCACCGCATCATCATTGAACATGAACACAAGCAAGGATCCATAACATTAACCTAACAAGCGTTCGTACAACAACACAAAGAGAAAGCACAAGAATCAAAGTTTAGAAAGGACCACATAGAAGATGTCACCGCGTCTTGGGTTCTCGGCCGGAGTGAGAGGTTATCCGGCTCTCTCCGGGCTCGACCCTCAGATGGTGTGCGGACTCGAAGGAGGCTGTCACCGCTCCAACGATCTTCAGCGCTTCTATGGTCTCATCGGCGAAGAATGCTTGAACTAGTGGCGGAGAATGCTTGCAAATGCTCCCGGATGGATGAATGGCGAAGGAGATCGCTGGAAATGGTCTCCTCTTGTCTCCTCTGGTGGAAAGGGCGAAAATGGTGGGGTTCCTGGCTTTTCCCGCGAGGGGAATCGGGGGTCGTCTTTTGGTAGGGGCATTTCCTGCTTTAAATACTAAACAGGCAGAGTTTTGGTCACGCACGGTCGAACGCACGATCGTGCGCTGCCCATGCGATAATTAATGATAAAAACTGGCATGAAGACGAAGCTGCACCGCCCGTGCGATTTACTCACGCACGGGCAAATCCGCCCGTGCGTCAAAACACACGGGTAAATTCAGAAAAGTTAAAAAACATGAAGAAACATGCGACCATGCATTTTACTCACGCACGGGCAATTCCGCTCGTGCGTCAAAATGCACGACCAAACTCAGATCTCCCGTTTTCTGCCCAGATGAGAACGCACGACCACAACCATCCGTGCGTCAAGGAAACGCACGACCGTGCGTTGCACATAATTATGAATTCTGGGGGAAAACTGGATGATCCGACCACCTGTATACAAGATAAAACAGCTGGGAAAACACCTCCAGCACTAGATAAACATAGAGAAAGGGATGGGGAGCACCATGTGCTTACCCCCCAATAACAAGGAGCGCAAATGCACACCGAAACGGGCCTAAGAGTGCACCTAGCAATGAATAATAAATATGATCAAAAACATGCCTAAAGTGTAGTGCATCGACTAGAAATACGGCCCAGATGAGTCCATAAATGTGTATATAAATGGGACTCATCACCCGCGAGCCCAAGTTGTAGGGTCAACTCGCAAGAAGGCAAGCGAGCCGGGTACTTGCCGGCTGTTCGCAAGAAAGAGAGCGAGCCAGGCACTCGCCGGCTGTTCGTAAGAAGGCGAGCGAGCCAGGTACTCGACGGTTGCTCGCAAGAAGGCGAGTGAGCAAGGTACTCGTCGGTTGCTCGTAAGAAGGTCGACGAGCCGGGTACTCGCCGGCTGTTCTCGAGAGGGCAAGCGAATCGGATTCTTCCCAAGTCTTAGGGTTCAGCAGAACGCCGAAGTGCGTTCGACGAACGCCGAGCATTTGTCGAGATCGTTGAACCCAGCTCAGCGTTCGACGAATTTCATTCTCCGTTCGACGAACTCACCTCTCCGTTCGACGAAATCCGTTCGACGAACTTATCTTTTCGTTTGACGAATTCACCACTCTCGCGAGTGATGCTCTCATAAACCACTCATCCATAGACTAAAGAGGTGGAGTTACTCCTCTGCCCCTGGTGGTCTACAGGTAGCCCCTCCAAACAGCGGAGTTTGGCTGTTAGCAGACCAAATTGGGGTGCGTTTAGTAAAATCAAAAAGGCGGAATTCCGCTATTTACAGACCATGAGTAAAAAAACTATAAATAGACCTTAATGGGCACCTTGGGGGAGGATTCCAATCTCAGATCTCTGAGCTTCTTCTTCTTCCTTGGTTACTTTGGTTTGGCTCTATAGCTCTCCAAGGTGCCAAAGTCTCAGCTTTGGCTTGGGAGGGGAAGCGCTCAACGATCTTCCGGGTTTGTGGTGGGACCTCCTCGCTGCGACTAAGGTCTTAGTCCATTTCCAAGTCCCCGGCCTGTTCCTTTCGAGGGACTAGTAAGGGCCAGCTGCCCCTCAACCCATTGGAGGCCCGAGCTTCATAAGAGACCGAGAAATCAATTTCAATATTTTGGTGCAGTGAGCTTGGAGCGCGGCTGGTCCAAGAAGATTCCGAGAAAGGAACATGGCAGGAGATGAATATTAGGGTGAGGAGCTCCACGGGTCGCCTCCGGCGGCAGTGCAGAAGATGTTCTCTGACTTCAGGTGAGAGGTCCTCGACACCCTCGGGTTCGCGATCGCAGCACTACGTAGCAAGGTCGCGACCCCCGTGGGTCAAGCGTCCCAACCTCCGGCGGCGGTTGGCGAGGGAGTCCCTGGAGGAAGGACTAGAAAAGAGGTGGCCGGAGGGTCAGTGCCAGACCTGGAGGGGCGAGTGCTATTCGCCAGTCCGGTGACCTCAGCACAGGCGAGTGCGACACAAGTAGGCGCAGTGGAGGCTGGCACGGCGCCGGCGAATGCATCCCGGTGGGGGCGGTACCCACGGGGCTAGTCCGGCGATGGTGGCTCTGGCGAGTTTGGCCCCGACGAGCTCCGGTTGGGCGAGAGAGCTCGGGGGGGGGGGGGGGGGGGGGGGGGGGAGTTGAGCAGGAAAGGGCAGCAGGGGGAGGAAGCCCCTTTTGTGAGTTGGTGCTCTCTGCACCCATCTCAGAAGGGTTCAGAGAGTGGGACAGGGTCTATTACCATGGTCGGGACGACCCGGTCCAGCATCTGCAATCATTCGAGGACTTGGTCTCTATCATGCCGATGTCGGACGCCTTCAAGTGTCGGCTCTTCGCCGTCACCCTGAAGGAGAAAGCTCGGGAGTGGTTCCACCAACACCCCGTCGGATCGATCTACGCTTTCGAAGATCTGCGTAGAAGTTTCTTGTTACGGTTTTCAACTTCGAAGAAGAGGAAGAAGGACGCCGAGTCCCTCTTAAAAGTGAAGCAGGAGCCTAAGGAGTCGTTGGCTCATTACGCAGATCGGTTTCAGGAGGAAGTTCTGCTCACCCAAGAGATGCCCGGATTTGCTCTTCAGCTCGCCTTCACGTTGGGGCTGAAAGAGAGTTTCTTTAAGATGGACCTGAAGAGGAAAGCCCACATCTCCTACGAGGAGTTGATGGAGAGGGTGGCAGAAGAAGTCGAGAGTGAGGAGGCCAATCCGGAGCTCACCAAGAGGCTAGCAAAGCTCACTGAGCCGGAGGTCAGGCAGCAAGAAGTAAGAAGAAGGGAAGAGCCCCGGGCCCCGGAAGGGGGATGGAGGCAGCATGGCGGGGGGATGCAAGATTAGGGAAGAGGCCACGCCCCAGGAGGGGGTAATTTCTATGGGGGGCAAAGGAGACCTCAACAGTTAGGGTGGAGGTAGGGTCCGAGGCAGATGCCTCCCCCGCCTCAGCAGGCCATGACGATCAGACGAGGAAGAGGAGGAGGAGGAGGAGGAGGAAAAGGAAGGAGAGAGGTAGTGGAAGCAGGAGCGGGGAGAAGAAGAGGAAACAGGGCGGCAGAGGCCGAGAGGGGGGAGGCGGCGTTGCCGTACTGTGACTTCCATGATGAGGAAGGTCACGCAACAACCACCTGCCCCGAGTTCTTGGAGACAAAAAGAGACAGGGTTCCGGTGTCGCGACAGCAGCAGCAAGTGAGGATAGAGGAAGTCCTGCCTCGGGAGGACGAGGAGGAGAGGTGTGAAGACAGGGTCGATTGGGGACCCGAGGAGGGATCGGGGTGATCCACGAGGGAGTGGGTGTAGAGGCAACCCGCAAGGCGAGCCTCCATACCATCTACCGTCGGAGCGTGGCTTCAACATCCACGGCTCCACCCCCAGCCGAAAAAATCACTTTCTCTCAGAGGGACATGCCGGGTCATGAGGACCCTTTTTGTGACGCTTTGGTCATCCAAACTGCCATCGAGAACTTCACGTTGTCCCGAATTCTCGTGGACAATGGAAGTTCGGTCAACGTCATCTTCAAGAGGGCGTTTGATGAGATGAAGGTGGAGGCCAGAAGGGTGTTGGCTTCGGATGGCCCCTTGTTTGGATTCTTAGGGGAAAGGAAGGAGGTAGAAGGCGGAGTGGGACTCCATGTGACCTTGGGGGGGGGGGGGGGAATCCCGGAACTGCCGCTTTGTGATAGTGGATGCCCCTAGCAGCTACAGCGCCATCTTCGGAAGGCCTCTCATCAGCGCATTCAGATGCGTCCCATCCACCTTCCACCAGTGTCTCAAGTTCAGCACTGTAGGAATCCAGATTCGGGTCTGGGGAGACCCCAAGGTGGCGAGGCAGTGCTATGTGACGGCCGTCAACACCATCTCCTGGATGGAAGAAGCGGAGGTGTGGGACAAGGTGATGGAAGAAGTGGCTGAGGCCGAAGAGGAGGAGAGGTTGGAAGGAAGGAGGGTTGAAGGAATGGTTCATGCCCAGGAAGGGGTCGTTAAAAGGCCCAGGGCGGAGGAGGGGAAAGAGGGAAAGAGAGAAGAAGAGGCATCGGGAGAAGGGGCAGAAGAGTTGATGGTGGTGGAAGAGGAAGAGATGGGGGAAGGAGCCAAAGCGCTCGCTTGTGGCGGAGAGGAGGACGGTGCCTGGGGGAGCGATCCAGGTTGGAAGCAGTGGAGGAAGTGGTGGAGGTGGAGGTGACCACCAAGGCCGGGACAATTGAGAAAATCAGGATCAGCGGGGAGCTCAGCCCGGAGGACCACAGAAAGGTCTCGGCTTGTGTCCAAGACAACGTGGACGTCTTCGCATGGAGTGGCACGGAGATGCCGGGGATCGGCGCGGATGTGGCGTGCCATCGCCTCAACCTCGATCCCGGCACTCGCCCCATCCGCTAAAAGAAGAGGTCCAATGCTGACAAGCTGGAGGCACCTATCCGGGAGGAGGTGAACAAGCTCGTCAAGGCTGGTTTTGTATCGGAGATCCAGTACCCAGGCTGGGTCTCCAACGTAGTAATGGTGAAAAGGGGGATGGTAAGTGGAGGATGTGCGTTGATTTTTCATTGCTAAATAAATCATGCCCCAAGGATTGTTACCCCTTGCCTAGAATCGACGCGCAGCCGTTGGTTTCTCTGTAATGTCTTTTCTAGATGCTTTTTCAGGTTATCACCAAATTCGCATGCACCCTCCCGACATCAAGGATGTCTCCTTCATTACGGGGGATGTATGTTATTGTTATAAAATGATGCCCTTCGGGCTCAAGAATGCAGGGGCTACGTACCAACGGATGATGGACTGGGTCTTCCGAGAGCAAAAGGGAAGGAATCTGGAGGTCTATGTTGATGGCCTCATGGTAAAGAGCCGGGACCTCGAGTCTCACCTCCGAGATCTCGAGGAGACTTTTGGGACTTTGTGGAAGTACAAGATGAAGCTCAACCCCCTGAAGTGTGTCTTCGGGGCTAGCAAGGGAAAGTTCTTAGGCCACTTGCTCACCCCGGCAGGGGTGGAGCCTAACCCCGATAAGGTTAAAGCCATCTTGGAGTTGGGGTCGCCAAGAAACACGAAGGAAGTTCCGCGTCTCACGGGAAAATTGGCCGGGCTCAGCAGGTTCCTCTCCAAGGCGGGTGAGAAATGTGCCCCCTTCTTCAAAGTGCTACGGGGAAACAAGAAATTCGAATGGACCTCAGAATGCGTGGAAGCCTTCCAAGCTTTGAAAGGACAACTCACCCAGACCACGCTTCTCCAGGGGCCAAGGCAAGGGGAGGACCTATCCCTATACTTAGGGGTAGGATCGGAGGCAGTCAGTTCGGTGTTGGTCCGAGAGGAGGGGAGAAGGCAACTCCCATCTACTACATCAGCCGAGTGCTGAGGAAGGCGGAGCTCCGATACCCAATTCTGGAGAAGTTGGCGTTCGCCTTGGTGGTATCGGCCCGAAAACTTAGTCCGTACTTCCAAGCACACTCGATTAAAGTGGTGACCGACCACCCGCTTCGCAAAGTCATGGAGGGGTGGAGCATTCATGGAGGCTGGCCAAATGGTCCGTGGAGCTAAGTGAGTTCGACATCGCTTTCGTGTCTAGGACGTCAATCAAGGCACAAACGGTGGCAGACTTCATGGTGGACTATGCAACTGAAGTAGGGGAGCATGAGTCACCCTCCCCGGTCGCCTGGAAGATGCTAGTGGATGGTGCGTCAGGAAAGCATTCCCATGGATGAGGGATCGTCCTGATAAGCCCCCAAGGAACAAAGATCGAGCAGGCTCTGAGCATCCTTTTCCCTATTACCAACAACCAAGCCGAGTACGAGGCAGTGATAGCGGGCCTGCGGCTGGCTAGGGAGCTAGGGGTGCAGGACGTGGAGGTCTCAACAGACTCCATGGTGGTGGCATGCCAAATTAGGGGAGAATTTGAAGCAAGGGAGCCAACCCTCCAGCGCTACCTAGAGAAGGCCAAGGGGATCATCGACCAGTTTTGCACTTTTTCCATTACACATGTGCCAAGGGAAGAGAGCACCCCTGCAGGCCTACTGGCCAAGTTCGGTCCTCGGACAGGGGGAACAGTGTCGGAACTCTTTTGACCTTCTATTGAAGAAGGGGAGCTGATGGAGGTGGATCAGCGAGCATCATCGATGGATCCCCTCATCATCTTCCTAACATCGGGAAAGTTCCCCGAGGGAGATGTTGACAAGCGGCGGTTCAGGTACAAATCTGCATACTACTCCTTACATGCAGGATTGCTATACCGAAAAACACTCTCGGGGCTCCTGGCTCATTGCGTGTCTGAGGAGGACGTCCCGAGGGTCCTTGAAGAAATCCACTCGGGGGAATGTGACAGTCACTCCGGGAGCCGGACTTTGGAGGGGAGAGTGCTGAGGAAAGGCTACTTTTGGCCTACCCTCAGCAAGGATGCAACGGAGTTCGCAAGGAAGTGTTCAAAGTGCCAACTCTACGCTCCACTCCAACTCCTCCCAGCCCAAAGGCTCCGGACCATCAAAGCCCCGTGGCCCTTCGCTATATGGGGATTGGATTTGGTGGGACCCTTCCCCCAGGAAAGCGGCCAAAGGAAGTTCTTGCTGGTGATGATAGATTATTTTTCCAAATGGGTCGAGGTGAAGGCGCTGGCCAAGGTAACATCCCAGGTAGTGAGAAATTTTGTTTGGGGGGAATCATTTGCAGGCATGGGCTCCCCCTTGCCATCGTGACGGACAACGGACCCCAATTCGCCAGTGAGGAATTCATTAGTTTCTGCAGCCAACTCGGCATAAACCTAAGGTTTGCGTCGGTCCATCACCCAAGGAGCAACGACCAGGTGGAGGCGGCGAACAAGATAATTGTCAATCTACTAAAGAAGAAGGTAGAGAATCTCAGAGGCAATTGGGTGGAGCAGCTACCCTCCGTCCTATGGGCCATGAGAACTACCCCCAACACAGCCACCGGGGAGACCCCTTTCAAACTTTCCCATGGGTCCAAAGCCGTTCTCCCGATAGAGTTCGAAGTCAAAACCCCCAGGGTGATCACCGCGGGTGAAGGAGATGGAGAATGGTTGATAGAAAATGATGCGGAGCAAAGGTTGTCCCTGGACTTGGTAGAAGAGATCCGCGACCTCGCTACTGTCCGACAGGAGGAAGTCAAGAGGCGGATGGCCATATACTTCGACCAACACATCAGGATAAAACACTTTGAAAAGGGGGACCTAGTACTAAAGAAGGTTGACGCGGCCGGGAGAGGAACCGCGGTTGGCAAGCTAGAGCCCAATTGGGAAGGGCCTTGCGTTGTAAGTGAAGTGCTCAGGTCAGGAGGGTACCACCTCCAGGATGTGGAAGGGGTATCTCTTGGCCGAGCCAAGAGTGGGGATGATTTAAAAAGGTTTTATCCTTAGCCATTTTTTGTAACTGACTTTTTATATTTCCTACTCAATACATGCATGTTGGAGCAATTCTTTGGCATGTCTCAAGTGGTTTGATGCTGGAATGCCCCAGATCGATTCCGCTGCCGGGCTCTCATAGACGGTGGGTCAGGTTGATCTCTGGAGAGGCTGGCAATGTTTCAAGTGGTTGGTGCTGGAATGCCCCAGATCGATTCCGCTGCCGGGCTCTCATAGACGGTGGGTCAGGTTGATCTCTGGAGAGGCTGGCAATGTTTCAAGTGGATGATGCTGGAATGCCCATGATCAATTCCGCTGCCGGGCTCTCATAGACGGTGGGTCAGGTTGATCTCTGGAGAGGCTGTCAATGTTTCAAGTGGTTGGTGCTGGAATGCCCCAGATCGATTCCGCTGCCGGGCTCTCATAGACGGTAGGTCAGGTTGATCTCTGAAGAGGCTGGCAATGTTTAAAGTGGTTGGTGCTGGAATGCCCCAGATCGATTCCGCTGTCGGGCTCTCATAGACGGTGGGTCAGGTTGATCTCTGGAGAGGCTGGCAATGTTTCAAGTGGATGATGCTGGAATGCCCCAGATCGATTCCACTGCCGGGCTCTCATAGACGGTGGGTCAGGTTGATCTCTGGAGAGGCTGACAATGTTTCAAGTGGTTGGTGATGGAATGCCCCAGATCGATTCCGCTGACGGGCTCTCACAGACGGTGGGTCAGGTTGATCTCTGGAGAAGCAAATAAATAGGTTTCTCAGGACAAGTGACTTGAATTGCGAGCCACTTCCAGGCCCGAGCGAGGTGAGACCAGAGGCCGTTCGCATATGGGAATAGATCGCGGCAGAGCGACTGAGTCGGATGTTTGCAAAGTTACTTATGAATTTCAGCAGTACGAGTAAAGATGGCGAGCCAGAGAGGGCCCGTATCCACGGTGGTCCATGGATAACGGTAAGAGCTCGCAGAAGACGAGTGCGAGCGAGGCGGTCTCATACTGGCCTCCTCTCGCAAGGTTCCCCAACGAGGTACATCCCAAACAAGGATAAGATCCTACAACCTGGGTCTTGCCATCACCGCAGGAGAGAAGGGAGCGAGAGCGACCTAGGTACAATAGGGCGAAGGGAGAATCGTCAATTAAAGAGACGCGGGCGCGAGCATCAAACGAACGTTTTAAAAGCGCGAGTATAAGGAAATCCAGATCACGCGAGCACGAATGAAAGAGCACATGCGAATAATAAGTAAGGCAATAATACTGGAAAGATGGACAAAATGACTCTTTTCATTCTTCACAAAAATTACAGTCCAACGGCGGGCTCGCCGGCAAAAAGAAAGTTTTACATTATAAACAACAAAAAATTAAGGCGGCTCGCCCGATCGCCCTTTAGTCGCTCTCTCGATCCTCTACCTCGGAGATGGGCGCGAACAAGTCAGGGACGACTTCTTCCGCAGTAAATTCCATGGCGTCGGGAATAATCTTGTCCGCCCCTTTGAGAGTGTCGAGGACGAGCTCCGCGATCTCCATCGACCTTTTGCGGTCGGCTTCTTTCTCCTCTCGCGACTGACCGCGAGTCCCAGCTCGCGGAGGAGGGGGAGGAAGCACTGCCAAGGTCAGGTCACGTACCCGGGCCTTGAGGCAAGTGTTCTCCGTCTCTAGGTCCGCGATCCGCGCGTGAAGCTGGCTGACGGACTCAGTGTCCTGCAAAAAAACGGGTTAGCAAAGGAAAAGCGAAGCGAGATAGGAAAAGACTTTTGTAGAACATTGCTTACCAGTCCGCCTTGAAGACTGGCGAGGAGGCCCTCAGACAAGGCCTCCTTCCCTTTGAGTTCCGCGACCTCATCCGCAGATTTCTGGAGCTCAACGTTGAGCTCCCTGATCTCCCTGTCCACGGTAAAGTACCGGCGGCCCACCATGTGGGTAAGCTCCATCGCCCGGAATTGGGCCCGCATGGCCTCATACACGAGCCCTTTCGGGGTATAGGAGTGGAAGATGGAGACGTCCTCACGACCATAGAGCCCGAAGGCGAGGGTGAACGCCTCACCCCCGATTCTGTCACCCTCCACCCAGGAGGGGAGGAGGGAGGAGCAGGCGATCTTATTTTGATCAGGGTTCCACGCGAGCACCGGCTCGCCGACTGCGTCCGCAAGCTTCATGCCGAGCTCAAAGTTTGCATGGCTCGTCGGCTTGGGCTTGGCGGTCGCCTCCCCCGGCTCGCCATCCTCTTTGGCAGGCTCCCGATCCGCCACAGGAGTAGCGGAGAGGTCGAGTTCGGAGAGGTCCACTACCTCCTTCGCCTTGGAGGCAGAGGGGGCCTTCTGGGCCTTCTTTGCCTCTCTCTGCGAGACGGGCCGGCGCGGAGGAACGACTCGCATCTTCCCCGACGAGGAGCTCGGGACGTCGCGGAAGGCCTCGGCGGCCACGCTCGCGAGCGAGCCAGAGGTGAGGGAGGAAGGAGGCGCGTGCGGAAGATTGAGTGGAAGTTCACGCTCTCCTGCAAAAATAACTAAGAGAGTTAGCCGGTCGAAGGAGAAGGGAATGAGGAGATTGGCGAGTGCGAGTCAAACCTTCTCCTGGGGGGGACAGGCGGTAACAGGTCGACCCGCTCCCGGAGGAAGGTGACCTTAATGCTTTTTCCCTTGAGGTACTGGTACAGGCACGCATCACAACCCCCTAGCGAGGTCGGAGGGCGATAAGCGGCCTCATCTCGCTGGGTGGGGGAGTAGGATATATTGCTGAAAGGGCCCTTCACCAGGACGAACTTCTGCGTCCAATAATGAGACTTATTCACCGTCTCGCAGACGGTGACATGCTGGCTCGCGAAGTGAGCCGTCCCGTCCTTGTATGCGCGGAACGAGAAGACCTTGCAGAAGACGAGCAGGCTGAACTCCATCCTCTCCGCCCTTAGATAGCTGGCGAACGCGACCACCACGGCGATCGCGTTCGGCGTTAGCTGGCTCGGCAGAACCCCGAAGTACTTGAGCATTTGGAGAAGTCAACAAGAGTTAGGGCGTCACTTGCAAAGCGAGTCAGGAATATAAGGGTCAAGGAACAAACGTACTTGGCGCACTTCCGGCCAAAGTGGGAGTCGCAACCCATTCTCGAAATGGGCGATGGGGATAGCGAGCTCATCAGGATGCGGGTCGCTGATGGTGTCCCTCTCGGTAGGCCAGCGAGCCATAAACCCGAAGTGAATGTACTGATCAGCGTTAGCCTGGTACTCCTCCTTCGTAAGGTTGGCGCAGAAGAAAAGGCCATCAAGGAAGGCCCCAGAACACTTGGACCGCCCCTCAGCTTCCGTCTCGCCGACCATGATGTCTGGAATTTGCGAATCGCAAAAGCCGTGAGAGCGAGCTAGGTTTGCGAGAAAGTTAGAAAGAGAGGGAGCGCGAAGGAGGAATAGTAAATGCGGTGGTTGAAAAGAAAAAAGGGCAACTATTTATAGAAATAAAAAAGGCGGGAAGAAGCTGAAGCGTCGGTGTCTGCGGATAGCGGATTCGCGCGGCATTCTTCCGCCCCTCGGTGTCCTATTCTCTCCCGGCGAGTCGATACCTCGTTGAACTTTCTCCCGTTAACCATCGGCGAGCTAGCGCTGAATAATAAGAAGCAAAACGCGATGGCAGGACGCGAGTGCGAGTAATAGAAGCACAAACATAATCAATGGATGAGCGAGCCAGGCAAGACGAAAGAAAAGATAATAAACAGGGAAAGTAAGGGCTCGCAAGCGAGTCAAAGTATCATTATTACAAGCTTATAAAAATTGTTCACGTTCCCTCCCAACGAAGGGGAGGGGGAAGAAAAACAATAAAATGCAAAGCAGGAATCCTTAATATCACAGCCACTTCCAGCGACCACGACCCCGGACACCAGAGCGAGGGGGGACTCGCGGGTAGTGATACTCGCGAAGCGACCGGTTCGCCTGGCTTGTCAGCCGTATGTAATCGTCAATTCGAGCAATGTACACCCCGGGGGAGGTCGCGTCGCCATGATCGGTCGGCCGCACCTCGGCAAGGATGCACGCGTTCATGTCCTCCATCGCGACAACCCTTTCCTCGTTAGCGAGCCGATCCAGCCTATTCTGTTCGTGCAGATCCCTCAGCATGGCCGTATGTTTCTGGAATATCTCGGTGACCCGCCTCTTCATTCGCTCCGGATCACTGGGATCCCCCAGAAAATTAGCGACCTGACTCGGCGAGGGGGGTGGAGATATCTCCAGCGCTCCAGACTCCGACTCGGTGGGCGGGGTCATATGGTCACCTGCGGAGGAAAAATCAGCAAGGAGGTGGAAAATGACACTCAATAGCGACAGTCTAACCTAGTGGAGGAATTTGAGTACTGGGCCACTGGCGAGAGGTGCCTGGCTGGCCTCGGAACGCTTCAACAAAGGCAGGGGTAAGGGCCTTACCCAGACCGGGAGCGAGCGCGGGTCTAGAGCCGAGCCCGGGCTCGGCGATCAGCGTCCCTCTGGGGCTCCTCTGTCCCAGGATGCCGAATCCAGGTGTGATGATGTTCTGATTCGGCGGGGTAGGCGAGTCCGCTAGAGGAGGAACTTGTTCTTCCAGGGCCACGGTAGGGGATGCTGCATAAGGAGAGAGCGTGATTTGGCGAGTCAAGAGGTGCGAAGGAAGGCAAGGTAAGCCACTCACCTCGTTGAGAATGCGAGCCCCGCAGGTCGAGGGCCCTCACATCCACGAGCGGGGTGTCAGCCCCGCCGATGGATGGGATGTGGGTCTCTGTGGTTGACCTCCCTAAGGCATTATCATCCGGAGGAGTGTTCTGTGAGCAGGACAAATTAGGTTGAAAGAGTAAGCCATTAAAACCAGCGAGCTTGATGATAGTACCTGCGAGACGAGCCCATCCTGGGGGGAGTACGGAGAAGGAGAGGACCCACCCTCGCCGGCCAGGCGCCGGACGGCCTTCGCCGTTCTGAGGGTGGGTGGAGGCGGAGAATGCCTCGGAGAAATCCAGGAGGCGATGGCGGCAGTTTTTCCCTTCTGGGCCGCCTGCGAAGCCTTTAGGCGAGCCAACATTTCCTCTTTTTTAGACATCGCGTTGAGGCTCGCGGCGAGTAAGAAAAGGGAGAGATGAATAACAAGTTTGAATGCCGGCCAGGAAGGGTGGTATTTATAGTGGTGGGCATGGGGCCCACGGAAAGATTCTCTCCACGTCACCAAGGGGCCGGCGAATACCAGGGGTTGGATGATTCTTCGTGAGCCTAAAGAGCCTCGCGAAGAGCGGGGATTGTGTACAACCCCGATATTCGCCTAGTGGGTGAACAAAGACGGATGAATAACCAACAAGTAAAAGTCTCGCGAGAGGGATATATGTTAATAGGCAGAAAATAAGAGAAGGAACAAAATTGACATATGCTCCCTGCGTTCGACGAACGGCTACCTGGGTTCGACGAACGGCTACCTGCGTTCGACGAACGGCGCTTTGCGTTCGACGAAAAAGTTCAAAGCTGCGTTCGATGAAACCTAAGCAGCGCTCGACGATCCCGCCTCAGCTCAGCGGTCGACGCTTGTACCCCAGCTTTGCGATCGGCGAAGTCCTGAGTTCGATGAACCCCGCTGTCCATTCGACGAATTCGCTTCTCAGCCCGACGGCCATCTCAGCGGCTGTCTCTGTCTCGTCACAGCGGATCCGCTGGGACGAGCACTTATCTCAGCGGAAGAATCCGCAGGAGGGAGCACGAGACCCGGTGTCGATGGACGTCGCCGGTGAGAACGCGAGCGAGGTCCCCGCGAGAAAGCGAGCCGGGTACTTGCCGTCTGTTCGCAAGAAAGCGAGCGAGCCAGGCACTCGCCGACTGTTCGCAAGAAGGCGAGCGAGCCAGGTACTCGCCGATTGCTCGCAAGAAGGAGAGCGAGCCAGGTACTCGCCGGTTGCTCGCAAGAAGGTCGACGAGCCGGGTACTCGCCGGCTGTTTGCGAGAGGGCAAGCGAATCGGATTCTTCCCAAGTCTTAGGGTTCAGTAGAACGCCGAAGTGCGTTCAACGAATGCCGAGCATTTGTCGAGATCGTTGAACCCAGCTCAGCGTTCGACGAATTTCGTTCTCCGTTCGACGAAACCCATTCGACGAACTCACCTCTCCGTTCGACGAAATCCGTTCGACGAACTCATCTTTTCGTTCGACGAATTCACCGCTCTCGCGAGTGATGCTCTCATAAACCACTCATCCATAGACTAAAGAGGTGGAGTTACTCCTCTGCCCCTGGTGGTCTGCAGGTAGCCCCTCCAAACAGCGGAGTTTGGTTGTTAGCAGACCAAATTGGGGTGCGTTTAGTAAAATCAAAAAGGCGAAATTCCGCTATTTACAGACAATGAGTAAAAAACTATAAATAGACCTTAAAGGGCATCTTGGGGAGGATTCCAATCTTAGATCTCTGAGCTTTTTCTTCTTCCTTGGTTACTTTGGTTTGACTCTATAGCTCTCCAAGGTGCCCAAGTCTCAGCTTTTGCTTGGGAGGGGAAGCGCTCAACGATCTTCCGGGTTTGTGGTGGGACCTCATCGCTGCGACTAAGGTCTTAGTCCATTTCCAAGTCCCCGACCTGCTCCTTTCGAGGGACTAGTAAGGGCCAGCTGCCCCTCAACTCGTTGGGGGCCCGAGCTTTATAAGAGACCGTGAAATCGGTTTCAACAAGGAGGAAAGTCTTACACATTGGTTATTGTAGATGATTACTCACGTTTTGCATAAGTATTCTTTCTAAAACACAAGTCAGATGCCTTTGATATTTTCACTAAATTTGTCAAGCAAATTCAGAACGAATTAGATTGTTCGGTGGTCAAAATCAGAAGTGACCATGAAATAGAATTTGAATCTGGAGCCATGACAGATTTCTGTGAAAGCCTTAGTATCTTTCATGAGTTTTCCTCTCCTCGAACTCCAAAACAAAATGGGGTAGCTGAGAGAAGGAACAAGACACTCATTGAGGATTGCAGAACAATGTTGAGCGACTCTTCACTTCCGGAATACTTCTGGGCTGAAGCCGTCAACACTGCATGCCACGTGCAAAACAGAGCACTCATAAATAAAAACCATGAAAAGACTCCCTATGAACTACTAAAAGGCAAGAGACCCACCATCTTCTATTTTAGAATCTTTGGCAGTAAATGCTTTATTCTTAACAATGAGAAGCATTACAAAACCAAGTTTAGTGAAAAGAGCTTTGAAGGCATATTCGTAGGCTATAGTAGCCATATCAAAGCTTATAGAGTTTTTAATAAGAAAACTCTGGTTGTAGAAGAATCTATTAACGTTGTATTTGATGAGACGAGCTTGCTACATAGCAGCTCTTCTAGTGCTTCTGTTGAAGTTGCAGGTTCAAAGTTGCAAGATACAAACTTGGATGAGCCAGTTAAAGACAATGCTCAAACCTTCGTCAAGATCTCTCCCCCAACCTCAACTGAAGAGGAAGATCATCTTGATGAAGAGCCAATTCAAGTGGAAGAAGACATTCCAGTAGTAGAAGATGTTCCGAATGTCCAAATTGATGCAAGGAATCTTGAGTTCAGACATATGAGGGATCATCCTGTTGATCAGATCATAGGAGATCCTCAAGTCGGTATAAGAACGAGAAGAGGTACTACTAACAAAAATATGCATTTGAGTTTTCTTTCACAGGTTGAACCAAAGAAGTTCTAAGAAGCAAATGAAGACCCCCATTGGATAATTGCAATGGAAGAAGAATTGAATCAATTCAAGCGATGCAAAGTGTGGACACTTGTTCCAAAACCCAAGGATAAGAATATCATTGGAACAAAGTGGGTGTACAGAAATAAATTGGATGAAGACAGAACAATAATCAAGAACAAAGCCAGACTTGTAGCAAAAGGATACAGACAAGAAGAAGGGATTGACTTCGATCAGACTTACGCTCCTGTAGCAAGACTCGAAGCGATCAGGCTATTTCTAGCTTATGGTGCATTCAAAGGATTCACCGTATACCAAATGGACGTCAAGTCAGCTTTTCTCAATGGTAATATAAAAGAAGAAGTATACGTTGAACAACCCCCAGGCTTTGTTAATCCTGATTATCATGATTATGTTTACTTACTGCAAAAAGCTTTGTATGGTTTGAAACAAGCTGCTCGAGCTTGGTATGAAATGCTGTCTTACTTTCTTCTTGAGAACAAGTTCACAAGAGGAAAGATAGATAAGACATTATTTCTTAGGGAAGTAAAAGGCAAGATTTTGCTAGTGCAAATCTATGTTGATGACATTATTTTTGGCTCTACGGATGATAACCTCTGCAAAAAGTTTTTCAAACTTATGCAAGGGAAATTTGAAATGAGCAGCATGAGTGAGCTGAAATATTTCTTAGGACTTCAGGTGAAGCAATATGAAGATGGAATTTTCATCTAACAGGCGAAGTTCACCAAGGAGTTGGTTAAGAAATTTGGAATGGAGAGTGCAACTCTATGAGGACTCCAATGAGCTCAGTTATGTCTCTGGACAAGGATGAGAAAGGGAAACCTTTCGATGAAACCAAGTACAGAAGTATAATTGGCTCTTTGCTCTACCTTACTGCTAGTAGACCTGATATAATGTTCTCTACATGTGTATGTGCTAGATATCAGGTGAACTCTAAAGAATCTCACTATACTGCTGTAAAGTGAATTTTGAGATATCTTAAGCGTACACCAAATCTTGGCTTATGGTACCCAAGAAGTAATGATAGCGAGCTAATAGGTTTTTAAGATGCAGACTTTGCAGGTAGTAAAGATGACAGGAAAAGCACTTCCGGGACATGTCGATTTCTCGGAAGAAGACTTATTTCCTGGAGTAGCAAGAAGCAGAATTGTGTTGCAATTTCAACCGCCGAGTCAGAATACATTTCTGCAGGCAGTTGTTGCGCATAACTTCTCTGGATTAGAAATCAACTTCAAGATTATAATATGAAGATCAAGGACATTCCAATGTTTTGTGACTCCTCTAGTGCAATAGCTATCGCAAATAATCTAGTCTCGCACAGCCGGACAAAGCATATTGAATTATGATATCATTTCATCCGGGAACATGTGGAGAATGGGGAAATCAATCTATGCTATGTCCCGACGGACAAACAAGTTGTTGATACATATCTACGAAGAACGTTATACTGGCCAGGTATGAAGAAGGACGTCACCGATTGTATAGCACACTGCCAGACCTGTCAAATGGTCAAGGCAGAATGTCGTAGCCCAGGAGCTTTGCTACAGGCCCTGCCCATACCAGAATGAAAGTTCGAAGATATCTCCATGGACTTCGTTCATGGCATACCCCAATCTCGTGCAGGAAACGACTCTATATGTGTCATAGTAGATCGCCTCACCAAAGTGGCTCGTTTTATCCCAAACCGACAAGGCGACGACGTCGACATTTTAGCCCGACTATTTATAGAACAGGTGGTCCGATTTCATGGAGTACCCAAGTCAGTCGTATTCGACCACGACGAGCGCTTCACATCAAAGGAATGGAGGAGAGTGCAAGCTTATCTGGGAACCAGACTAGCTTTTAGCACCGCTTTCCATCCCCAAGCCGATGGGCAAACCGAAATGACAAACCAGACAATGGAAGACCTCCTCCGACTATGCATAGTGGAACACAATGAACCTTGGGAACATGTACTACCCTTGGTAGAATTATCATACAATAACAACTTCCAGGCAAGCATCAAGATGGCACCATACGAGGCCCTCTACGGAAGACGTTTTCGAACACCGTTATCCTGGGCACAAGATGAAGACCCAGAAGCTTTGGGAGTCACCTACATAGATGATACCACCGCAGCTATAAGGTTAATTCGAGAGCGAATGCTGGAGGCCCAGAGTCGTCAAACCAAATACTACGATGCACATCATCGACTAGTGGAATTCAACGTGGGAGACATGGTATTCCTGAAGATTAAACCGATGCATGGGGTATCCCGAATAAAGAAGCAGAAAAAGCTGGATCCCCGCTACCTAGGCCCGTATCAAGTCATAGAAAGGATTGGCCTTGTTGCTTATAGGCTAGCCCTGCCAGTTGAACTGGGGAATCTTCACGACGTATTTCACTTCTCCTCACTAAGACATGTCCTTCACCAACCGGAGCAACATCTTTCCGCGCCACCAGCATCAGTGCAATCTGACCGATCTGTCCAGCTCAAACCAATAAAAATAGTAGACTCCAAGATCAAGGAGCTGCGAAACAAAACCATCACGATAATCAAGATTTTATGGTCAAACTGTGGGCGCGAGGAGTTTACCTGGGAACCAGAGACGCTTGTTAGGGAGAAATACCCGACACTCTTTCCCTAGGTATGTCTTTGAACCCCTACTTTAGGCAATTTTCGAGGACGAAAATCCCTTTATTTTTATTGGATTGTAACATCCCCACTTTTATTGGGTCACTAGACCCTAGTGAGCCCAATAAAAGTAGGCCCGAGTGATAGAAATGACCCGATATAGGATTGTGCACCAAGGGACTACGATTTGACTTCCGTTAGTTCCGTTAGACTTGTATAATCGATACAAGTGTAATGGAGCTCGCTCCATTCCAATCCGAGTTCGTTTGGAGAAAACGACCGTTTTGGGTATTATTGTGCGCCGCAACTAAGTCATTGGGGGTACAGTGACCAAATGTACCCCGATTTGACTTCCGTCAGTTCCGTTAGACGCGTATAATCGATACGAGTGTAATGGAGCTCGTTCCATTCCAATTCGAGGTCGTTTGGAGAAAACGACCGTTTTGGGTATTATTATGCGCCGCAACTAAGTCGTTGGGGTACATTGACCAAATGTACCCCGATTTGACTTCTGTCAGTTTCGTTAGACTCGTATAATCGATACGAGTGTAATGGAGCTCGTTCCATTCCAATCCGAGGTGTTTTGGAGAAAACGACAGTTTTGGGAATTTTTGTGCGCCGCAACTAAGTCGTTGGGGTACAGTCACCAAACGTACTCCTATTTGACTTCCGTCAGTTCCATTAGACTCGTATGACCAATACGAGTGTAATGGAACTCGTTCCATTTCAATCTGAGGTCATACGGAGAATATGCCCATTTTGGATTATGCAGACCGCCTTGGCACAACACACGAAATATGGAGCGCACGAACTCAGAACCGGCCCCAGTAAGTCATGATGGACCCCGGGACTATGGAGGACCCCACCCTAAGTTGACCTTGGTCAACCCCCCCCCCCCCCCCCCCCCCCCCCCCCCCAAGCATGATTTTTTGGGAAAAGAAAAGAAAGGGGGGGGGGGGAGGCTCCTCCCTCAAGGGAGGGGGCTGCCCCTGAAGGGGGGGGGGGGGGGGGGATATCCCCCCCCCCCCCCCATCCCTCCCTTAACCCCACGTGGGAATAATGGGAGGGAGAGGGGAAGCCTCCCTCCTCCCCTATAAAAGGAGGGGCCCAACCCCTTCCCTGGACTCGCACCTTCCCTCAGTATTCTCCTCCTCCTCCCACACCGGCCAGCCCTCCCCCTCCCCTGCCGGTGACCTTACCAGCCGAGCCATCTTCACAACCCCACCACCATGGCTGCCCGGCTCCCAGCCTTCCGAGCCCCTCACCCACAGGTAGAACACCTCTCCCTCCTCCTTCCTACCTCCCTAAGGCAGCCTACCCACAGTAAAATTATGCGTATCGATCTAAGAAATCGACTAAGTTAAATGTATCGACGCAAAATTTGGGTCGCAATCGCGAGGCGACACTACAAATTCAGCAACGTCAAGATATTTAAGATGTGAACCCAAGGCACACGAAATATAAGTAATCTCATAAAATCTAAGTAAGCTCCTATGAACGGAGAAAAGACCCATATGAACGGGGATCGAACGGAAATTCCTCCCAAGAACGGAGTCGACATTGAAGACTCCTATCATGGAGTGATTGGACTACTAACCCTTTTATTTATTATGCTCTCCAGTCTCGTACTGGTCCCGCATTTACTTTCTGCATTTATTCTTTAAATCCAGTCTCGCACTGGTCCCCCTACTTTTGCTTTTTGTTTATGCTTTTAGTAATCCAGTCTCGCACTGGTCCCCCTACTTTTGCTTTCTGTTTATGCTTTTAGTAATCCATTCACGCACTGGTCCCCTTATATTTCTGTTTGTTCATTTCCAGTTGTTGACCCAGAAATCGGCGATCCTCCCCTGGGAGGCCTCTTTTGCTACATTTTTGCAGATTACGCGCCCGGGAAGGATTAGACCTCACACAAAGGCTCTTTTTACACCCAAAGTGGTAAGAAGGGGCGACCTCCTTCTTCAAACCGCCCGGGTAGGCGGCCTCCTTCTTCAAACCGCCTGGGTAGGCGGCCTCCTTCTTCAAACCGCCCGGGTAGGCGACCTCCTTCTTCAAATCGCCCGGGTAGGCGGCCTCCTTCTTCAAACCGCCCGGGTAGGCGGCCTCCTTCTTCAAACCGCCCAGGTAGGCGGCCTCCTTCTTCAAACCGCCCGGGTAGGCAGCCTCCTTCTTCAAACCGCCCAGGTAGGCGGCCTCCTTCTTCAAACCGCCCGGGTAGGCGGCCTCCTTCTTCAAACCGCCCGGGTAGGCGGCCTCTCCCTTCAAGTCGCCCAGGTGGGGCGGCTTCTCCCTTCTAGTCACCAAGGTGGCGACCTCCATCTTTAGACCGCGCGGGTAGAACTTCAGTCACCGGTTCACCGGCAGTGACAACATCGACCCAGAGCCTATAAATAGGACCCTCGACATGAACAGAGGACAGGCAGGTTGGGGGACAAAATCGGCGACTAGAAACAGTCAGACCGCACCTAATGGCGGCTTGTCCGACGACCTCCTAACTGCCAGGCCGGGCGGCCTCAGCAACAGGCCGAGCGGCCTCAGCAAATAGCCCGGGCGACTAGTTCAGGCGGTCTCAACAACAGGCCGGGCGGCCTCAACAAACAGCCCGGGTGGCCTCAGCAAACAGCCCGGGCGGCTAACTTTGTATATCTATCATCCTCTTGTATTCATTTCATTTACATGTACTAAAAGCGGCAAGTTGTAATACAGATTATTGAATAAAGGGAAAGCCCGTCGCATGAGTGGCTTTTGCCGCGACGGGCAAAGTCTGGCCTCGCCGCAAGCTAGCGGCCCTCTCTTCTTCTCACTCAGCTCTTCATTTGCGACTCAAGTAACCAGCTGCTCGCGGCCTCCTTTTCCCCCTATTTCCTCAAGTAGATCGTGGAGGTGCCATTTTGGATTCAACCCCAGTAATCCAGTCTCGCACTGGTCCTTTATTTACTGCTTCCTGTACTTTCAATTCTCCAGTCTCGTACTGGTCCTGGTATTTTGGCCCCTGCTTCCGACCTTTCTTACTGCTTATGTTGCACTTTATATATTTTAGTGCTAACAAAGGTCCTACGCTGGCAAGTGGTGCTTCTCCTCCTTTCTGTGAGGCCTTAGTTGGGGAAAACTCGGAGTTGAGTCCCTCCTCCCGAGTTAGCCCCAAATAAGGAGCCCTCCTACCGCCGAGCCTCCCGGTCAAAAGTTGAGTGACCGGTCGAGTTAAGAATGTCGCGTCAAGACTTAAAGCGCTTACTCTCTGTTTAAGCTGTTTGAAGATTGTTTGTTGTGAAAGTGGTGGGTCGGTCACGCCCGCAGACCGTTCGTACCGGTGCGGGAGGGTTGACAACTCATGGCGACAGGGAGATGTGCACAATGGGTTATCACCACTCCGAACCCGCAGTTTTGCTTCTGCTGGTTGGCCTAAACCTCAGAACCACCGATTGTCGCTCACATCCAGTTAGTACACCAAGTTATACGGGAGGACCTGAGTGATACGGTACGACTACATTTAGAAGTGGCAGGACTGACCACTGTCAACGACGGCCACATCGGTGAGGCCCGCGGGGTTCGCGACCCTGCTTGAAGCAAAGCGGTCCAAGCTGTGTCTACACAGGGTTTTTGTGTGTGCATGTTTGAATACCTGGGTGTGAGTGTGTGCGAGATTGTATTGCCTTTATTACGTACTGTACGTCTATGTCACCTTGTGGATATTATAGTTGGTAGACCCTATAGATATATATATATATATACGTATATATGTTTGCCTGCTGCTAACCCCTACCTTGATTCAGCTATTTATTCCTGTACTTTAGACCGCCCCCAGGATATGGATCCGGGGAGGGAATGTGTTTTCTACTTAGCTCTGTGACTAATGGTTATTCTTATAACCAATCACAGGAGATGGGACAGCGCGAAGCCCCCGCACACAGGATGAATTACCGGCCTTAGAGATGGCCCGATCGGATACTCCAGCCTCACCCCCTGTCTTCTGCGATGTGAGTCCTAGAGTATATGACTAGCTTAAGAGCATTTTGTTATAGACATGTGTAGCCCCCGAGGCAGATGTAGTAAACAATTATTCTTCGGCCTTTTCTATTTATGTGAATATAAGATGTGTGCTTAGTTTTCCAATTCAATTGCTTCCGCTATGTGATTCTGATGTGTTGTTATGATTCTTATGCCTGACAAGGCGACCACTCAGTGCTTGAGAGGGTGGGTTGTTGCCATCCACGAAGCGCTAAGTTGCCGTCCTTGGGCAGTAAGATCCCCCCTCCCTGAACTGGGTTCAGTTTTGGGCAGGGGGGGGGGGGTCTTACAACTATCCCCTGGCTCGACTACTTCTTAGACACTATAGAGGGAGCCCAAATATTCTAAAGATCAACATTCGTATTAGGTACCACCCGATCTGAGTTCGAGAAGGGGATGAGTGGAAGACTGCCTTCAAGACTAAGGACGGTCTATATAAGTGCCTGGTCATACCATTTGGTATATCGAATGTCCCGAGTACCTTCATAAGAGTTATGGCGCAGGTGTTGAGGCCCTATATGGGCAAGTTCTTAGTTGTATATTTTGATGACATTCTGATCTACAGTCAAACTCACATTGACCACCTTATGTACCAGAGACTCCTACTTGATATCCTTTGAAGAGAGAAACTATTTATGAATTTCAAGAAGTATTCATTCCTGTATGAGAGTATCCACTTCTTAGGATTAATCGTCTCCACTACTGGAGTATTTTTTGACTCAATAAAGGTTAAGTCCATTTGTGAGTGGTCCATACCCTCAACTATTCATGAGACCCGCAATTTTCATGACCCGCAATTTCGACGACATTTGGAACAAGCCTGCGGATGCTTTGAGCCACAGAGTCACATTGTTGCAGTCACTAAGTGCTTGATTTGATAGGTTTGGAGAGTGATCATAGACTATCCTACTTGTCCCGATTTTAGTGAGATATACGTCGCGTTGTCGAGAGATCCACCAGAGCCTCCTCAGGGGTTCTAGGTTATTGAGGGTTATTTATATCAGAGCTCTCATCTATGCACTTTTAGGACCTCCTACCGTGATTATCTGATTTGGGAGATGTATGTGGGTGGTGCCGCCGATCATTCTAGTAGGAATAAGTCGATAGCTCTGGTTGAGAACTACTTCTATGGTCAAGCCTGAGAAGGATGCGGCTCCCCTCATACGACATTGTCGTACCAAGCAAACGACTAAAGGGACTTAACAGAACACTTGCATGTACACTCATCTGCCTGTCCCATATCAGCCATGGGTAGAAATTAGTATGGATTTCATGCTCGGTTTACTTCGCATTATTTGGAAGAATGACTTTATTTATGTCGTCGGTGATCAATTCTCGAAGATGACTCATGTCATTGCGTGCATCAAGACTGCAGATGCGTCTTATGTCATATTATTGTTCGTGAGAGACGTCTTTAGGTTATATAGTCTACCTAAGTCTATAGTGTTCGACAGAGATGTGAGATTCATAAGTTATTTCTGAAGACGCTATGACATAAAACTGGCATGACCATGCAATTTTCATCAACTTACCTCCCTTAGACTGATGGGCAGACTAAGGTGGTTAACAAGAATTTAGAGAACCTACTTAATTGTCTAGTGGGTGAGCGAACATGCATCTAGTTGTGATTCAGTTCTCTCTGTTTTTGAGTTTGATTATAATACTTCAGTTAATAAGTTTAGTAGGTTGAGTCCAATTAATGTATTACTAGGTTACTGGCCCAAGAACCCTAACGACCTTATCCCCGATCCCCTAGAGTCCTACCCCAACGAGTCGACCAAGTCCTTGACATGTCATTTGGATAAATTACATGAGTCGGTCTGACAACGGATTATTGCTAGTAATGAATCTTATAAATCACATGTAGATGTTCACATGCAAGAGTAGGTATTTCATGAAGGCGAGTAGGTGATGGTGAGACTCCGCGCTGAGAGGCTCCTTGAGGGCCCGCTAAAAAATTGAGCGCCAAGAGAATCTTTCCCTACACAATCATGAGACGGATCAGAGCAAATGCCTACGAGCTTCATATCCTTACGTGCATGGGTATCCATCCAGTATTTAATATTGGGGACATGATGCCATACTTCGAGATTCACGAGTATGTGAACCTGTATTGTGGATACCTCCTGATCCTACACCTCCACATCCTCAGTCCCACACCTAGGTTGCTCTCGAGCCCCATCCGCCTTTGGATCAGTCTTCTATGGCTTCAGCATTGGCACCATCGATTACACAGGGACCACCAACATGTGAGTTGAGTGTATAGTGTTATAGAGATTGCATCGCATGAGTACGTGCCCTCTTCAGACGGTCATGTATGTCAATACTTGGTACACTGGCGAGGATGCCCCTTCATCGATGACAACTGGATAGCGCCATCGAAACTTGACCGACTCGCCCCTGGATTTCAACTGCTGTTTGATCGTCTCCATTCATCAGAGATGAATGCTTTTCGTTATAGGGGAGTTGACGTGGATCACCCACATGATGTGGCTCGCTGCAAGGCAAGGTCCACATTTGTGTATTCGCGCAGGAGGACTTGACCTGATTGACATTCTGACTCCACTGATGCGTCCAAATTTTTGGTTACATATCTTTTTCATATATTACTTTATTATTTTCAGTCATTATTTAGTGAGATTGGGTACTTGACAGTCCCGAACAATCATAACCATTGATCTTAGGATGCCCTAATGTTGTTTTGTTATAAATAAGTCCAAGAGGGCATCAACCATTTCATTGCATATTCGGTGAAAGAAAGTTCTCTGAATCCGATGATCCTCTCATAGTGATGACTCCATGAGGCCCTAGGTGATGACCCCTAGGTAATCCTTTGTACCCTTTTGTTTTCTCCTTGCATCCGCAACCCTCCTTCCATCTCTAAATCTACCACCAAAACCCCAATCCCACATAAATAATCCCGCCGCTCCTTGTCTAACACAACAAATCGCCATAATCCTCCTCTCTGTGATGCCATCACACGCCTAGCGCATGTTGTAAACAACTCACATGCTGCCGATCACGCCTCTGCTGCCCTTATCCCCCCAAAGATGCAACCTCCTTCCTTCCCCACCAATCACAACCCTCATCATATTCCCATACCCATGGCCGCCACTTCACCCCTACTCCAAATCCGCATCCCCACAATATTCTAGCCAACTCTCTATCTTCAGACAGCAACTGCCTCCACTCGGATTACTGAATCTCCACCCCATGACAATATCCCCTTAGTTCTTGAGTGTTTTATTATTGTCTAGATCTTTGTTCTCTATAGCAATATATGGTGTCGTGAACTTTTACCCTTTTGGATCAATAGCATTTGTAGAATTTTGTTCTAGATCAATCCGTGACATGCAGGAACTATTTGCCGCGCGCTTTTGCTTTGGACCTCCACGTGGAAGAAAGTCAAAGCCTGCTTTGTTTGCCCAGAATTCCCGCGACCTCTTCTCTAGTCAGAAAGGACCCTTCCCAGCGGTCTCAGGTTTTGGAGACAGCCCAGATCGCCAATTGCCCCTCCTGGATTTCGTCCAAGTCCCAGTGGTCAGACATTGGAGACCGCCAAGATCAGTAGCTCTGCTTCATTTTTCTCTTATCTCTGCCCTGGCTCTCCTGTATCCTGGGCAGCCCGTAATTTTTGGATCTTCCCATTTGGGCAGCCTCCGCGCCTATAAATAGAGGGGTAGGGGTACCTGAAAAGGAACTTTTTATTCGATCCTCCATCTTACAACCTGTGTAAGCGGTCTCGAAATCTGTCGCTTTTCAACCTCTCCCCCTAGCTAGTTTTAGACCCCCTTCTCTGTAATCTTTTTTTAAGATCAATCAAAGAACTTTTCTTCAGAGGTCTCTTTTCTGACATCCTCCATCCTAAGTAACCTTCACTCCGCAGTCCCTTCCCTCTTCTCTTAGTTTGAGTTTTTGGAGGTACATTTTTTGTACCAATAGAACAAACACGCGACCTTCAGATCAGAGTGTTTAGGTGAAATCAACGGACCTTCAAGATGTCAGATCACAGGAATCGTTCTCTTCGGTCTCCCAGCGGTCGCCTCTCGAACAATATGACCTCCATAGAAGATTTGGAGCGTCGTTTTAAGCTCCGCGTCGAGCAAGCTCTTCGAAAGGCCGCCCTAGCTCGCCAAGAGACCGCCCGGGCTCAGCAAGAGTCTGCAAGACAGTTTGAAGTCTTGAGTCAGACTTTAGCTGCGATCTATTAAAAGCTCCTCCCCAAATCAGGTCAGGTCGCCACCCCAGACGGCTTGACTGGCGATCACCACTTCGATTAGGTGACCTCCCAACCCGCATCTCCTGTGCGACCTCAAGCTGAGGAGTTCGCAGCTCGTCAAAGTTTCTTCAGAGCAGCAGCCCAAGGACCCCCCACTCAGGCCTTAAACTTCCAGGAGGATTATGCTTATCCTCCAGCCCCTGCTTTTGCATTTCCTGCTTCTTTTGACGTTGTTGAAGCAGATGAGCCTTCTCCCTTTACTGATAGAGTTCGTTGGGAGTCAATTCCCAGTGGCTTCAGAGAACCTCGTTTTCCCGTGTTTACGGGAACATGACCCAGTTTCCTACCTTCAGGCTTTCGAGTCTGTTGTTGCTCTAAGGACTCTCTCCGATGCCGTGAAGTGTAAATTGTTGATCACTTCTTTTGACGGGCAAGCTCGGGAGTGGTTTTATAAGCTGCCTTCCCAATCCATCCCGAGCTTTGTGAAAGTGCACAGCGTGCCTCTGAGAATCCTCTATGGGGGGGTGGGTGAATATAGATTTAAAAATTATTCTTATTCTAGTTGTGCTAATACAATAAACCTAAGTATTATGCTTCACCAAGATATATCTCAGAATAAAATAGCTGCAGTTTAAGGGATGAAATAATAGACAGTAAATTAAATCTAATATATGAGGGACAACACAGAAAAGCAATCCAGAAGACACACAGAATTTTTTATAGAGGTTCCCCAAAATGTGGGTACTCCCCTCTTCTACCACCTGGTAGGGATGCACCACTGGGCTTGAGTCTTTTGGTAAGGAGACTCTTAGAACCACTGATATTTTGACAAGGAGATCATGAACCACAAGATCTTTTGATAAGGAGATCTTGACCCACCAGATCTTTTAATAAGGAGATCTTGAACCACTGAATCCTTTGAAGAGGGATTAATAAAACTCTTTTATAGAAGAGAATTAGAAGGAGAAAGAAGGAAGAGAAATGGTGAAGGAATTCTGTTCTCAGAATTCTTATGAAGGTTGTATGATACACAGCTTCTTGTATCAATCACTGGATCTGCTCTTGATGAACTCCTGCTTATAATAGTGATGTTTTACATGAGCTTTGATTGTCAGATCCTTTGTGATTCTGTTGAATGAGATCTGGCTGTTATGAGATGATAATGAAGAACAGCTTTTAGATCCTTTGTACTTTGCTTCTGATTAAGATCAACCTGCTATATGATTGTGATGATGAGCAGCTGTTTTTCTCTTCTCTGTATCTTCTCAGTTAGGGTTCCTGAGGGAGGAAGAAGAAGAGAAAACTGTGGAGAGAGAGGATATCAGTCGATTGTTATGAATGTTGTCTGTTTCTCTTTCTTCTCTTGCCTTTTATTGTCCCTCTGTTCAATTTGAATTTGTTTCCCTTTCAGGTAAGTCCTAAAAGGGTATATTTGTCTGAATAGTAAATATTTCTTTCCTTCTTTACTTCTCGACCAGTTCACCAACATTTGAGCTGTTTCCAAGAAAGCTTTTCTCTGTCCTCTGTTAATTCGTCATTCCATTTGAGGCAATTAAGGATCAGTTGGGGAACGGCCTTGAAAGAGGTGGCCCATGAGAGAGGGTCAAAAATGACAGCTGAAAAGGTTTCCCTTTTCAGACTGTATTTGACGTAGCGTCGAGTTCACTTCCTCTCTTATCGACGCACCATCGAGTTCTTGTAGGAGCAACTTTGAATTCATCCTTGCTCTGACTTAACTCTGCTAGTCGACGTTGCGTCGATAACCTATCGATGTAACCGTCGAGTTGAAGATATGATTCGTAGCATCATTATCTGCGTCGAGATGAAGTCGACGTTGCGTCGACTTTAGATTACTTCGACAGATGCTTCCTTCTGCGCCGAGTTGAAGTAGAAGTTGCGTCGACTTCCTCAAGAACTCCGACAGGTCCATGACCTCTGCGTCGATATCTATTCGACGTACCGTCGACTTGGAATACTTCGACAGAAGGGTGAGCTACTTGGACTTCTAGTCAGAGTAGCGTCGACAGTAATTCGATGTTGCGTCGATTTCTATTCGACGCAAATATTAACTTTGCTCATATTGTGCTTCTCTTGATCTGGTCATGACACCTTAGGTTGAGTGTGACATGCTAAGACATCTAATGACCAGATTACCCTCACTATACAATGGGTAATTCAATCCTAAGAGATAAAATCACTTTTAGTGAATTTGTTAAGTTAAATCAAAAGGGTTTTTCCCAGCAATCTCCCCTATTTATCTTAACAAATTTTACAAATTGAATAAAGTGATTTTACACATTTCTTTCATATAATCAAGAAAACATTCAAGACAGTATATACATGAGAAAATAACAGACTGAAAGCTCAGACCATATCATTCAATTCACAAGAATTTTATAAGTCTCCATAGTTGTTTCCAGGAAGATTCTAGATTTAGAGTGTATTTTTGCAGAATACCTTTTCATTGCTCCTTCTCAGGAGTTCTTCTTTTCCTGCTGAACACCTTTGGAACAACTCTCCTTTGAGCAATTTGGAAGGGCTCATCCTCTTCAGGAGACATTGTTACTTCATCTGCAACATTGTGTCTGGCAGGCTCCCCCTGAGATTGCGAGTGTAGTTCAGCTTGCTGGACAGCTTCCTGAGCAATCTGCACAACCTCCTCTACCAGTTTTTCATTCTGAGACTCCCCTTGAGCCACTGCTATGCTCACAGTTACCATTTCAGTATCTAGGTTCCTTTGAACATTTGGGTTAGTCTCCCCCTATTCTGCTGCACTAGTTTGCTCAACATTCATCATTTCTGGAAGCTCCCCCTGAGTCTGTGCATCCTGAAATGTGATCACTTTGTCAAGAGCAGGCTCATTATCAACATCCCTTTTATCCTGTCCACTCATATCAAGAACATGTCTTTCTTCCTCTAAGATGTTCTCCCCCTTCTTGACCTTGCTGGACAGTGAGGTTAAGAATTCCTTTGTGACCATGGGGGAAGATATAAAATCCTTTAATCTCTAGAGATTTCTTTTAAAAGTTAATAGCTCAGCCTCCATTTGAGAGTATTTTCTATCAAATCTTCTTGCCTGAGAGTCCACCTGATCTGCAAATGTGGAAGAGGCAATGCCAACTGCCTTTGAGATGATTTGCTCAAGATCAACTTTGGGGATATGAGAAGTAGATGGAGAAGATGATGGGGGAGTTCTTCTTGGATAGGGGAGAGAGAATGGTAAAATTTAGGTGAGAAATGAACCGATGGTGGTGGAGGAGGAGCAGGTTGATAATCTGGAATGCCAGTGGATGGTAGTTGATGGGATGATTGAGGAGATGGCTCAGGAGCTGAGAAGTATTGGTGTTGTTGTTGTTGCTGTTGAGGTGAATGTTGGGCTGGAGCATCATCCTGATGGATATCTGGAACATTGTCTAGTGGAGGTGGATAGTGAGGAGGAGGGATAACATCCCTTGGACGGTCTGGTGTGTGCCTTTCTGGCTCTTGAGGAGGAGGAGATGGAGGAGGAGAGGCTGGAGCTTGACCAGGCTTCACAATTTGCCTGGTCCATTTGGAAAAGATTCCAATGTTGATCCTTTTCCCAGGAGGAATGGGCACTCCCTTTGACTTTCAGATGCTTGAGTAATGTTGAAAGAGCACTTGGCTCATTATTCTCATATAAGCATTCTCTTTATGAGCATACTTATGCCCAATCATCTTCAGAATCCATCTCCCCCAATTTATCTTCTTCTTGAGGACAAGAGTGCCCATAATCTGCAGTTGCTGCTTTGGAACTGCATCATGGGCTGAGATTTTGCACAATAGAACTTTCCCAATAATGTCAGCCATGAATCTATATTCTTCAGCCAAGTCGATCTTCTTCAGATTTATAGGTCTGTCTTTCTTAAATTGCATAATCTCCAGGACATTTTTCATCTCCTCTCCTGTCAGTTCTTCTGAATCACTTCCAGTAGGTAGATCAAATGTTTGGGACAAAAGCTCATCAGTTATACTAATATCTTGTCCAGAAACTGTCCCTTGAAGGGACCCATCATCTGCAGCATGTACACTGTCCTTAAACTCTGTAAGTTCTACATCTAGAATCTTACACCTTGTTGAAATAAGCTTAATCAGGCCATCCTCCTGAAATAAGCCAAGTATAACTTTGAAGCTTTCGGCAACTGCGCTGAACGAATCAACATCTACATCAAACCCAGAATTAATCTTAGGAGGGGCCATTGATTGAGATTGGATGTACCTGCAAAGACAGAGAAAACGAGAGAGAGAGAGAGTGGGAGGCACAAAAGGCAAGAGAGCAAGAGGAGGAAAATTCGAAAGTGCAATGATTTCGACGCTGAAGTTGCTTAAAAGAAGATGATTCATCGCAACTTAAGGTTTATTTCGACGCACCGTCGATAAGGATTAGTATTTGGCACGCAAAAATAAGTCGAGAATGCTTCTAGAAGCACATCTGGGCACGCAGCTAATTCGACATTGGGTCGAATCATATTCGCCGTCATCCAGTCGACGCAATAGATTTCTGGAGATTGTCCACCAAATCTTAAGTCGACGTAGTCTAGTCGAACTTGCATCGATTTGCAATCGACGCAGCCTCGACTTTGATCATCGTCCAATCAATATGACGCATACGTCGATAGGAACCCGACGATGCGTCGAGATCTATTCGAATTGTCCACTCTGTGTGCTTCTTGACGCTGACGTCGAGTAGAAGTGGATGGAACGTTGACTTCTATTCCACGCACCTCTGAATGAACAGATCTATTTCCTTAGGAAAATCATGCTGTTTTTCCCAGCAATTATATTTATTTAAAATAGATTATAATATATTTTTAATAACTATTAGGAGAGATTCAAGGTAGAAATCACTCCCTTGACTAACTCTTGTTCCTTAATCAAACTCTACATCTTTCTTCCCACTCCATTGTCTCCTGAGTGAGACCCTACCTTACCCTGCACAAGTAATTCAAACATTAGAAGGGACCTAGGTTACCTTGGGCCTTTGTTTTTACCATTGTAGGGTCTATGTGAAAGTGAGGTTAGATCTTAGATTTACTCTAGAGGGGGCGTGAATAAAGTATTAAAAGTTTTTCACTTATTTTTATAGCGGAATTAAAATAGTGATACTTATATGTGTATTGACTGAGTTATAAAAATAAACACAAAGAGAGCACACAACACAATACAGAAAAATAAACACAACACAGAGGACACAAGGATTTTATAGTAGTTCCCCAATCAAACTTGGTACATCTACTCTTCTACCACAATTGGTAGGATTCCACTAGGTTTTTGATCAGGTGCCCTATCACCAATGGGGTTTTGATCAGGTGCCCAAAACACCAAGGAGCTTTTGATCAGGTGCTTTAACCAAACCACAGGTTTTTGTTCAGGTGCCCTGCCACCAAGGGGTTAACTTTTGAAGGGAGTTATAACCCTGTACAAGATGAGATAAGAAAGGTTTAGATGTTCTTCTCTGTCAATATTCTGAGAGAAGACTCTAGTGGAATGTTGTTGTAAAGCTCCTCTGTCTGATTGAAATTTGTTGACTGCTTGAGGATGGAGCTTTCTCTTGAATGTACTGATCTTCCTGTAGCTAATGAATCTGAGAGAATAAGTTCCTCAGATTATTGTTGCTCTTTGACGATCTGATCTTGTAGCAGAAAAACTGAGAGAATAATGTTGATGATGTTCTCAGTGAATGAAATTGCTGCTTGAAGAAGATGAATACTGAAAAGCTTTCTCTGTATATTTTTCTTTCTTCTTCCTCTCGACTGTATTATCCTTCTTCTTTCTTTTTCCTGTACAGGTATTCTGTAATGTGTTCTGTAAGAATGTCGTGAAGCTGTGTATCTTCTTCCTTATTCTGTTTTGATAACATATCTCTGACAGATTTGAAATTCAAATCCCTTGATTTAAGGAATAAAATAATCTGCATTTAATATTTCCTAGGAACTACAAGCACACCTTTAATTCCTTTTACCTTTTTATTATGATATCCTTTTCCAATATAAGCCAACGACTATTTTCTTGGGAAGAGAAAGGAAAGGAATATAATAAGAAGGGAATAAATCTCTTACTTAACTTGTTGAAGGTCGATCTGAATATTTTGATGATAGTCGATCTGAGATCTGAGAAATTATAACTGATCTTCTGAAAGAAATCTGCTGTCAAGAAAATTTGTCGACCTGAGAAACAAGTTCGTCGAACAGAATTGGATTCGTCGATCTCAGAGCTGAGTTCATCGATCTGAAGATATTCGTCGAACGCAGACTGAGTTCGTCGAACGGACGCTGGAGTTCGTCGAACTGAGAGAACTTATCTGCTGGCCTGGCTGGAGAACAAAGTTCGTCGAGCTGAGAAAATACTTTTGTCGATCTGAACCAATTCGTCGACCACTGAGACTTGGTCGAACGCTGAGACTTGGTCAACCGCTGAGACGAGGTCAACCGCTGAGACGAGGTTCATCAACCGCTGAGACGAGCTTTCGTCGAACGCTAAGCCGTTGAGCTTGAAGATCGTCAACCGCTGAGACTGAGGCGAGCCGTTCGTCAGACGCAGAGTGTAAGCCGTTTGTCAAACGCAGAGAGCAATTCGTCGAACGCAGTATTGAGTTCGTCGAACGCAAAAACGGAATCTTTTCCTTAGTTCTATCAGCCTAAAACCTTGACCCTTTAGACTATACAATGGGGTCAACTTAGTCCTAATAAACAGATAGTGATACTAGCTCAAATCAGTAATTGGGTTGTTCCAACAATCTCCCCCTATTTGGGTTAGGACACTATTCGACAAAAATAAAATAAAATAAACAACAAAATAACAGAGCATGTATATCTGATAGATTTTAAATTTTTCATCAGATATAAAATATGATACTCTTAGTTTTGAAAATTTACATTGAAAACAAATAATAAAAACAAATAAATAGAACCTTTGACTTTCTGAATTCTGCTTTTCAAAATCTTCAGCTTTGGATTTGATTCTCTGAGCTGTAGCAAAAATTGATTATCTGAATCTATCACTGTTGCTTCTTCTATATCAAAAGCTGTATCTGAATCTGCATTAAGTTGGAGCAAACACTGCATCTGAAATTGCATTATGTGAAGCTTGTTCATAAGTCATCTTCCCCTTTCTGAAAGCATCTTCCCCTGAGAGCATCTCCCCCTGAGACTGGAGGTTCTTTATAAAGCTTCTCCCCTTGAAACTATCTCCCCCTGCCTAGTTCATAGAACATCTCCCCCTGAGCAAAAACTGCATCATATGGAGCTTCTTCATAGAACTTCTCCCCCTGTCAAAAGGAAGGTCTCTCCCCCTAACAAAAAGGAGCTTCTTCAATACATCTCCCCCTGCCTAGTTTCAGGAAGGCCTGAAGCTAGGCCCCTTGAAGAAGGGACATTTGATGGAGGTAGGGAAGGATGCAATCTGATTTCCAGAAATTTGATCTGATAATGTTGTTGCATTCTTTGTCTTAAGGGTGTGTACCCATTCCTTTATTATCAGCTACTGGGAGTTTGATTCTGACACCAATTGAAAGTCCTGGTTTTCTGATATTGAACTTGCAATTTCATTTGTATTCTCTGTCTTGAGAGTGTAAACCCATTCTTTTATTTCTGTAACTGATAGTTTGATCCCAATTGAAAGTCCTCTGATATCAGTTGAGGTCTCTGATATCAAAAGAAAAAAGAATTTGATCCTGATTGAAAGTCCTCTGATATTAATTGAGGTCTCTGATATCAAAAGAAAAATGAGTTTGATCCTGGTGGTCAATGACTTCTTAAGTTGTTGTTCTTCAAACAATTGTAGAATATTTTGGAAGAAATGACTGCTTGAGATAGTGATCCTGTACCTGCAAAATGTCTCTGGTAGAGGTGGTGTTCCTCTCCTTATTTGATACATTAGATGTTCTTGACCCAGACTACTTTGGGTCCATTTGTATTACCACAAAACTTTGAAATAAAAGACATTTCAGGCTGATCCTTATAACCTTATAGATGATATCTCCTTGGAGGAATTATCCACTCAGTGAAAGTATTGAAAGTATGTGAAGAATAAGAATTCTTTTGATATTCAGTAAATTTTCCGTTCGACGAATTTGGATGAATTCGTCGATCGCCGTTCGACGAAGAGAAGTGCTTTCGTCGAGCGCCGTTCGAATAATAACTATACTGGAAATCTGTCTTCAGAGTTCGTCGATCTCCGTTCGACGAAGTGAACTGCTTTCGTCGAGCTCCGTTCGACGAATTCTGCTGAATTTCTGAATTCTTAACAGCCTTGCTTGAAATGTTTTTATTTATTTCTACTACCTCTTTGCTCTTGGCAGAGATGAACTTTATTGGTGTAGAAAGTATGTTCTTCTTAATAAGAGGTGGCTCACTTGATGATGCACCCAAGCCCAGTTTGCCACTTAATCTGGAATTTACTGTGCTTGTGATGTCCATCAGTTTGATACTTCTCCCATTTAGGGATTCTTCAAATTTCTTAACCTCAGATAGTTTGTTCTCAATGAGAATAATATGTTCTCTGGAGGCAGCCAAATCTTTCTTAAGATTACCATTTTCTTCACTGAGTTGGTTCATTTCAGCCAACTTATTTCTGAGAGAGATTATTTCCTTCTCAGATTTGATTAAGTCTAAGCAAAAAACTTTGAATTTATCTTTGAATTCAATTGAATTAAAATCAAAATTAGAGATTACCTGATCAACATCATTGTCAGACTCTGATTCTGATTCTTCTGTATTGTTTGCTGAGGCATTGATAGCCATCATGCAGAAATTCTTTTCTTCTTCATCATCCTCATCATCACTGGAGCTGGATGAATATGCATTTTCTGACTCACTGCTTGAGTCATAGACAGCCATCAAGCATTGGTCATTCTCATTTGATTTTTCTTCATCTTCAGATGAGCTGGATGAAGACTCTGAATCAGATTCACTCCATGTTTCAGCTACAAATCCTCTTCCCTTGTGTTTGTGTTTGTGGGAGGAAGACTTGTTGGAGTGCCTCTTTTCTTCTTTATCTTTTCTCTTTTCCTTCTTTTGATTCTCTGGACACTCAGACAGAATGTGTCCAGGTTTCCTGCAGCCAAAACAAATAATTTCTTTAGAACTTGATTTGTCATACCTTGGCTTTTCTCTGGATCTTCCTTCTTTCTGAAGTCTTTTCTAGCCATATTGTAGAACCTTTTGGCTAGAAGGCTCATGAACTCCACTTCTCCTGGAGCTTTTTCTTCTTCTTTAGTAGCTTGGAGAGCTATACTTTTCTCCTTCTTGGATGCTGGAGATGAAGTGGATTGTTCAGCTTCTCTGGATTTGATAAGCTGCTCATAAGATTTGGGTTTGCCTAACAAGCTCTCAATGGAGATCTCATTAAGGCTTCTGGCTTCCTTGATTGGCCAGATCCTAGAGTCCCATGTGCTGGGGAAGCACATTAGGATCTTATCATTCACCTCAGTGATGGAGATCACTTTGTCCAAGGTCTTCAGCTCATTGATTATGAGGCTGAGCCTGTTATACATATCAACAACTGTCTCAGATTCTCCTTTCTTGAAATTTTCATACTGGGAGATTAGGTGAGATTTTCTATCTTTTCTTTCATCTGCTGATCCTTCAACCATATTGTTGAGGGAGGTCCAGATTTCCCTGGCTGAAGTGCATTCCACAATTTTTTTGAAGATGCCATCAAACATTGTTTATGCCAATATGTTCATAGCTTTGGCATCTGCACTTCTCTGCTTCTTTTGTGCATCTGTCCACTCAGGTGGTGGAACAACATTGTTTGTTGTTGTGGTTTCAGCACTTGTTGTTGCTGTAGGTGTTGGAGGTTCTGTCAAAATAACATTAAAAATATCCTCATCAATAGAATTCATGTACAATCTGATCCTTGCCTTCCATAGTGCAAACTTACTTAGATTGCACATAGAAGGTCTTGTGCTTGAATATTCTTTGTTTTGTGCCATGAGTTTTTAAGAAAAAGAAAACTCTAAAATAAATTTAAGATCTAATTGATCTTTTTGATTCAGGTGTTAGCCTGTATACAATCAACCAACCTGATACCAATTGAAAGTGAGGTTAGATCTTAGATTTACTCTAGAGGGGGGGGGGGGGGGGGGGGTGAATAGAGTATTAAAAGTTTTTCACTTATTTTTATAGCAGAATTAAAATAGTGATACTTATATGTGTATTGAGTGAGTTATAAAAACAAACACAATACAGAAAAATAAACACAACACAGAGGACACAAGGATTTTATAATAGTTCCCCAATCAAACTGGGTACATCTACTCTTCTACCACACTTGGTAGGATTCCACTAGGTTTTTGATCAGGTGCCCTATCACCAATGGGGTTTTGATCAAGTGCCCAAAACACCAAGGAGCTTTTGATCAGGTGCTCTAACCAAACCACAGGTTTTTGTTCAGGTGCCCTGCCACCAAGGGGTTAACTTTTGAAGGGAGTTATAACCTTGTACAAGATGAGATAAGAAGGGTTTAGATGTTCTTCTCTGTCAATATTCTGAGAGAAGACTCTAGTGGAATGTTGTTGTAAAGCTCCCCTGTCTGATTGAAATTTGTTGACATCTTGAGGATGGAGCTTTCTCTTGAATGTATTGATCTTCCTGTAGCTGATGAATCTGAGAGAATAAGTTCCTCAGATTATTGTTGCTCTTTGAAGATCTGATCTTGCAGCAGAAAAACTGAGAGAATAATGTTGATGATGTTCTCAGTGAATGAAATTGCTGCTTGAAGAAGATGAAGACTGAAAGCTTTCTCTGTATATTTTTCTTTCTTCTTCCTCTCGACTGTATTATCCTTCTTCTTTCTTTTTCCTGTATAGTTATTCTGTAATGTGTTCTGTAAGAATGTCGTGAAGCTGTGTATCTTCTTCCTTATTCTGTTTTGATAATATATCTCTGACAGATTTGAAATTCAAATCCCTTGATTTAAGGAATAAAATAATCTGCATTTAACATTTCCTTGGAACTGCAAGCACGCCTTTAATTCCTTTTCCTTTTTAATATGATATCCTTTTCCAATATAAGCCAACGACTATTTTCTCGGGAAGAGAAAGGAAAGGAATATAATAAGAAGGGAATAAATCTCTTACTTAACTTGCTGAAGGTCGATCTGAATATTTTGATGATAGTCGATCTGAGATCTGAGAAATTATAACTGATCTTCTGAAAGAAATCTGCTGTCTAGAAAATTCGTCAACCTGAGAAACAAGTTCATCGAACAAAATTGGATTCATTGATCTCAGAGCTGAGATCGTCGATATGAAGACATTCATCGAACGCAGACTGAGTTCGTCGAACGGACACTGGAGTTCGTCGAACTGCGAGAACTATCTGCTGGCCTGGCTGGAGAACAAAGTTCGTCGAGCTGAGAAAATACTTTCGTCGATCTGAACCAATTCGTCGACCGCTGAGACTTGGTCGAATGCTGAGACTTGGTCAACCGCTGAGCCGAGGTCAACCGCTGAGACGAGGTTCATCAACTGCTGAGTTGAGCTTTCGTCGACCGCTGAGCCGCTGAGCTTGAAGATCATCGACCGCTGAGATTAAGGCAAGTCGTTCATCGGACGCAGAGTGTAAGCCATTCGTCGAACGCAGAGAGCAATTCGTCGAACGCAGTATTGAGTTTGTCGAACGCAGAAACTGAATCTTTTCTTTAGTTCTATCAGCCTAAAACCTTGACCCTTTAGACTATACAATGGGGTCAACTTAGTCTTAATAAACAGATAGCGATCTTAGCCCAAATCAGTAATAGGGTTGTTCCAACACTATGAAAGAATAGAAGGGTCTTTCATGATACCCTTTGAGATGATAGAGAATGAATTTCCCAAACCTCTTATCTTGATACTTGAAGTGAGTATAAAATGTAGCAAAATATAACAGATCAGCAGAATGTTTGATTATCCTAGGTTTTGTTTTTGCCTTTTGGTTGTTGTTATTTAACTTCTCTAAATGATTCTTGCCTAGGGGTTTTTCCTTTTTATTCAGATTTGCCTTTTTAGGTTTGTCTATCCTATCTGGATGATTGTTATCTCTACCCTTGGATGATGCACTCTTCTCACTTGGTTGATATTCACTAGGTCTAACAAATGACACTGGAATTTTCCAGGCAGGTTTCCTAGGTGCATCAGTGCTGTTGGAGGGCTCTGCTCCTAATCCTAGGTGATTAAATCTCATAGAGAGATTTTCAGTTATGTCTTTGAGCTTCTGACTCCTCCCATTGAGAGAGTCCTCAAAGGCCTTTGCCTTTGCTACCTCTTCTTTTAAGTTAATGTTTTTCTCTCTAAGTTCAATCAATTCAGACTCTTTACAATTAATTTCATTTGTTAGGTTTTGATTAGTTAGGTGCATTTCATTTTTCTTAAGGTTCTATAGTTCAGTTCTAGCCATCTATAGTTCTTTTTCTACCCTAAGATGTTCAATGCAGAAATCTTTGAAGCATGATTTAAAATCCTCTGAAGTAAAATCAAATTCATGAAAGACAGATACCTGATCATCTTCATCATCTGATGCCATCCCAAGAGCCATCATGCAGGCTGCTACTGCTTCTTCTTCATCATCACTTTCAGATGATGAGGAGTCTAATTCTGCTTTAGAATCACTCCATGTTTCAGCAATGAAGCCTTTGGCTTTCTTCTTGTCTTTTCCTCTGAAGGACTTCTTCTTCTTCTTCTCCTCTTTGTTGTTACTTCTTTCTATTTGCTCTTGTGGGCACTCAGGAGCAATGCGCCCTGGTTTGTTGCAGGTATAGCAGATAACCTCCTTCCTTGGAGTTTTATCATACCTGGGCCTTGAATCCCTCTCTTTTCTCCTCGATTCCTCAGTCTTGACACACTTCTTGAATTTTCTTGCTAGCAGACTAAACATTTCATCCTCAGGAGTAGAAGACTCTCCTTCAGTAGCTTTCAGAGCAAGGCTCTTTTGGGTAGGAGCTGGAGTCATTTCCCTTTCTTCTGATTCAGCCCTATTCTTCAGCAACATCTCATATGACTTAAGCTTTCCTAGCAAAGCTTTAGTTGAGATCTCTCTGTGACATCTGGATTCTCCGATTGCCCAGATCCTTGAAGCCCATTGTTTACCCAGAAATCGGCGATCCTTTTTGAGGAGATTTTTTCTGCGTTTCTCCTACAAGTCATGCGGCTAGGGATCTTCTACCCGCCCAGCAGGGGCGGTCTCCTTCTTCAAGTCACCCAGCCGGGGCGGCCTCCTCCTTTAGACCGCGCGGGTAGGCGGTCTCGTCCTTCAGACCGCATGGGTAGTCGGCCTCCCCCTTCAGACCCAGCAGGGGCGGCCTCCTCCTTTAGACCGCGCGGGTAGGCGACCTCCTCCTTCAGACCGCGCGGGTAGGCGGCATCCTCCTTCAGACCGCGCGGGTAGGCGGCCTCCTCCTTCAGACCGCGCGGGGAGGCGGCCTCCTCCTTCAGACCGCGCGGGTAGGCGGCCTCCTCCTTCAGACCGCGCGGGTAGGCGGCCTCCTCCTTCAGACCGCGCGGGTAGGTGTCCTCCTCCTTCAGACCACGCGGGGAGGCGGCCTCCTCCTTCAGACCGCGCGGGTAGGCGGCCTCCTCCTTCAGACCGCGCGGGTAGGCGGCCTCCTCCTTCAGACCGCGCGGGTAGGCGGCCTCCTCCTTCAGACCGCGCGTTTAGGCGGCCTCCTCCTTCAGACCGCGCGGGTAGGCGGCCTCCTCCTTCAGACAACACGGGTAGGCGGCCTCCTCCTTCAGACCGCGCGGGTAGGCGGCCTCCTCCTTCAGACAGCACGGGTAGGCGGCCTCCTCCTTCAGACCGCGCGGGTAGGCGACCTCCTCTTTCAGACCGCGCGGGTAGAACTCCAGTCACCGGCTCACCGGAGGTGACGACATCGACCCAGAGCCTATAAATAGGACCCTCGACCATGAAGAAAGGACAAGCAAGTTGGGGGCAAAACTGGCGGCTAGAAATAGCCAGACCGCACCTACTGGCGGTCTGACCGACGACCTCCTAACTGCCAGTCCGGGCGGTCTCGATAACAGGCCGGGCGGCCTCAGCAAACAGCCCGGGCGACCTGTCCGGGCGGTCTCAACAACAGGCCGGGCAGCCTCAGCAAACAGCCCGGGCGACCTGTCCGGGCGACCTCAGCAAACAGCCCGAACGACTTTCTTTTCTTACCCGCAACTCTCTTGTATTCATTGTATTTCCATGTACTAAACACAACAAGCTGTAATACAGATTATTAAATAAAGGGAAAGCCCGTCGCAGGAGTGGCATTTGCCGCGGCGGGCGAAGTCTGGCCTCGCCGCAAGCTAGCGGCCCTCTCTTCTTCTCTCTCACTCAGCTCTTCATTTGCGACTCAAGTAACCAGCTGCTCGACCACTTCCCCCTCTCATTCCTCTGGGATTGAGCGTCGAGGGCGTGGGGACGATTTTGGATTCAACACCCATGAGCTAGGGAAGCACATGAGAATCTTATCATTAATTTCAGTCAAGGATATTTCCTTGTCTAAGCCTCTGAGCTCGTTAATGATAAGACTGAATCTGTCATACATATTAGCAACAAATTCTTCAGCTTTCTTTTGAAAGTTCTCATACTGGGATATGAGAAGGGACTTTTTGTCCTTTCTTTCATCAACACTTCCTTCCACCATTGTGGTGTGTGAATCCCAGATCTCCTTTGCTGATTGGCATTCAGCAACCTTCTGAAAAATATCATCTGACATTGTTGACACCAAAATGTTCATGGCCTTGGCATGACATGCCTTGACCTTCTTCTCAGCCTCTGTCCATTCCTTTTTTGGGACAGCCTCAGTTGTTGAGGTTTCTCCTTCCTTTTGTCTGACTGGAGCAGGAGGACCTGTGAAAAGAACATTATAGATGTATTCATCAATTAAATTCATGTAAAGCCTTATCCTGGCCTTCCAGAGTGTGAACGTACTCAAGTTACACACTGGGGGTCTTGTGAAAGCATAATTCTTAGTACTCATTTTCTTTATAAAATATGTTTATAGAAAAGAAATAAGAGTATGATGTCTTTTTGATCAAGGTGTTAGCCTCTTAATGATCAACCTCCCTCTGATACCAATTGAAAGTGCACAATGTGCCTCTGAGAATCCTCTAGAGGGGGGTGAATAAAGATTTAAAAATTATTCTTATTCAAGTTGTGCAAATACAATAAATCTAAGTATTATGCTTCACCAAGATATATCTCAGAATAAAATAGCTACAGTTTAAGGGATGAAATAAAAGACAACAAATGAAATCTAATCTATGAGGGACAACACAGAAAAGCAATCCAGAAGACAGATTTTTTTATAGAGGTTCCCCAAAATGTGGGTACTCCCCTTTTCTACCACCTGGTAGGGATGCACCACTATGCCTGAGTCTTTTGGTAAGGAGACTCTTAGAACCACTGATCTTTTGACAAGGAGATCATGAACCACCAGATCTTTTGATAAGGAGATCTTGAACCACCAGATCTTTTAATAAGGAGATCTTGAACCACTGAATCCTTTGAAGAGGGATTAATAAAACTCTTTTATAGAAGGGAATTAGAAGGAGAAAGAAGGACGCGAAATGGTGTAGGAATTCTGTTCTCAGAATTTTTATGAAGGTTGTATGATACACAACTTCTTGTTTCAATCACTCGAACTGCTCTTGATGAACTCCTGCTTATAATAATGATGTTTTGCAGGAGCTTTGATTGTCAGATCCTTTGTGATTCTGCTGAATGAGATCTGGCTATTATGAGATGGTGATGAAGAACAGCTTTCAGATCCTTTGTACTTTGCTTCTGATTATGATCAGCCTGCTATATGATTGTGATTATGAGCAGCTATTCTTCTCTTCTCTGTATCTTCTCAGTTAGGGTTCCTGAGGGAGGAAGAAGAAGAGAAAACTGTGGAGAGAGGATATCAGCCGATTGTTATAAATGTTGTCTGTTTCTCTTTCTTCTCTTGCCTTTTATTGTCCCTCTGTTCAATTTGAATTTGTTTCCCTTTCAGGTAAGTCCTGAAAGGGTATATTTGTCTGAACAGTAAATCTTTCTTTCCTTCTTTACTTCTCGACCCGTTCACCGACATTTGAGCTTGTTTACAAGAAAGCTTTTCTCCGTCCTCTGTTAATTCTTCATTCCATTTGAGGCAATTAAGGAGCCGTTGGGGAACGACCTTGAAAGAGGTGGGCCATGAGAGAGGGTCAAAAATGACAGCTGAAAAGGTTTCACTTTTCAGACTGTATTCGACGTAGCGTCGAGTTCACTTCCTCTCTTATCGACGCACCATCGAGTTCTTGTAGGAGCAACTTTGAATTCATCCTTGCTCTGACTTAACTCTGCTAGTCGACGTTGCGTCGATAACCTATCGATGTAACCGTTGAGTTGAAGATATGATTCGTAGCATCATTATCTGCGTCGAGATGAAGTCGACGTTGCGTCGACTTTAGATTACTTTGACAAATGCTTCCTTCTGCGCATAATTGAAGTAGAAGCTGCGTCGACTTCCTCAAGAACTCCGACAGGTCCACGGCCTCTGCGTCGATATCTATTCGACGTACCATCGACATGGAATACTTCGACAGAAGGGTGAACTACTTGGACTTCTAGTCAGAGTAGCGTCGACAATAATTCGATGTTGCGTCGATTTCTATTCGACGCAAATGTTAACTTTACACATATTGTGCTTCTCTTGATCTGGTCTTGACACCCTAGGTTGAGTGTGACATGCTAAGACATCTAATGACCAGATTACCCTCACTATACAATGGGTAATTCAATCCTAAGAGATAATATAACTTTTAGTGAATTTGTTAAGTTAAATCAAAGGGTTTTTTCCCAACACTTTGCCGTCTTGAGGCATGAGCTTCTTCTGAGATTCACAACCTCTAAGAAGAGGAAGAGTGGCCCTGCGTCCCTCTTCAAGATCAAGCAGGAGGAAGGCGAGGCTTTAGCTCGCTGTATTGATCGATTCCAGAAGGAGATTCTCGGGATAAGGGATGTAGATCCCTCTCTCTATATGGTAGCTCTAATCAACGACTTTCAAGAGGGACCTCTCAAGTTTGAGATCACGACTAGGGAGCCTAGCTCATATCTAGAGCTGATTAGTATTGCCAACCGTAACATAGAGGGGGAGATCAATAACCCCATCTATGTCTCCAACCTGACGAGTAAAGTCGTCCAGAAAGGCTCGACAGGTTTCTATCCAGCCCCACCATCCTCCAAACCACCTCGTCAAGAGTTCCAGCCCTCTTATCAAAAGGGGAAGAACTCCCGTCACAATCGCTCTCAGCAAGGGAATCGGCAGTTCCATCCTAAAGGGTCTTTCTATGCCAACCCCAGCTGCCCCAGTTCAACAATTCACACCGGACCATCAGATCTAATATCCTCAACCACCTCTGCCAACCCCTTCTCAGCCACTCTTCAATGGTTCTCAAGAATCCTTCACCAACCTTGGCATCTCCATGAGTGAAGTGGTTCAGGTTCTTCAAAAGCAGCCTTTTTACAAAAGACCTACCCCGATCAGCTCTGATCCAAGAACCAGGAATCAGGCTCTCTACATTGAACACCATAGGGAAATGGGTCATATGACCGAGAACTACAGAGCTCTCCGCTTGCTGGTGGAGAAGATCCTAAAGGAAGGAAAGTTCAAAGAGCTATTCCAGAAGGAAGACCCTTCCAAAGCTTTGACCTCGCAAGGAGGTAGCAGTTCTTTGGGATTGCGAAGAAGTAGATGATGTTGGTCTTCTCGGAAACATCAGATACCCAGGTGAATGTGTGGATGCAAACGACGAAGGTACTTTAGGTAATCTTTTTTGCATTCTTGGGGGTGCAGGACTTGAATCTTCCCGGAAAGCTAGCTTCGCAAGAGTTTATCAATCAGAGGTTGCAGATACCTCCTCCTCAGCTCCAGTTAGGGGAACGGTCACCTTCGGGTAGGAAGACCTTTCCTCGACCACCAATCCTTTCAACGACGCAGTCGTTATCAAAGCGGTAATAAAAAATTATACCTTTGATAAAATCTTGGTGGATACCGGAAGCTCGGTTAATGTCCTTTTCAAACCTGCCTTCGAGGCATTGAAAATCGGGAAAGTTCTTCTCTCAACTGAAGGGCCACTTTATGGTTTCTCAGGGGAGAAAAAGGAAGTGGAAGGAGTCGTCACCCTTTCAGTGACATTAGCAGGAATAGTAAAATTGGTAAAATTCATAGTCGTTGAAGCTCCTAACAGCTACAATGCAATCTTTGGAAGGCCGGTCTTGAATGAATACCAAGCAATAATCTCGACCTATCATCAAGCCGTGAAGTTTGCCTTGAATGGTAAACAATATCAGATCAGAAGTGATCCAAGGAAGGCTAGAGAATGCTACGTCAGGACGGTCAATATGATCGAATCATCTCCTCTCCAGGATCTTTCGCAAGATGATTACTTTAGATCTTATTCTCTTCCTCGGGATATATCTACGCAATATCGTCAGCAAGATGGATCACCTGAATTTCTGGAGGCTTGTCCTATTCAATCCTATGATCCGAGAACACTTGAATTCAAAAGCTTTCCAGAAAAATATATTTGACATGGCAGGTCCCTGAAGAAAGCCCTTGGAAGAAGTTCTTCGTGATTTCTTCTCAGCAGAGAATAAAGATGAAATAGAATGGCCCTTTAGTTCTTGTTTCATATACCTCCTATTTGTTTGGAGTTTTTTGCATTTTCTCTCTCCGTCTTTTTGCTAGTAATAAGCAAAGAATGATGGCCGAAAAACTTCTATAAAGAATTTGACTCAGCAACAAGATCTAACTCAGTTGGGAAGTTTAATCCAAACTGAATAGGGTCATTCATTGCTAAAGAAGCGCTCAAGAATGAAGTATATTGTCTCCAATATTATGAATACGAAGATTTATCCCACACTTGAAGTGGAGATAACCTCAAGTGTTTCTTTTCCTGAAGCTTGTATTTTTCCGTCCTTTGCCTTTCTTTCCTTTTTGAAAAACATTCTGATAATGTGGATGTAAACTCTTACCTCATACATATTAAAAAGAAAATATCGAGTTATGTTGTTTAATTTTTGAAGGCTAAGATCCTACCAAAAGAGGTATCGACGGATCCTACTTCATTCCCCCTCGACTTGAAGCTTGAGTTGTTAAATCTGCCGGGACCACAGGTAGTGGGGAGATTTCGCATCTGTGTAGCAGTAGCTTGCCAAGTTCGTGCGGAGGAGCTTTAGGATGTTGGGTCCTTGCTGATATCTGACACACCTCTGCATCAAGGGAAGTCTAGGTGAATGTTCAGCTCTGTCATGCATTATGGGACATCGTTATAGTCTTTATGATCTTTACGGGGAAAGCAATGTCAGTGTAACCTCCGCAGTATGACCACACCTGCCCTATGGATCATCTTGCTCTATGACCCTCGAATGCTCATTGGTGTGAGGATAGCAAAGAGAATGTTGGTTGTACGATTTTAAATGATCTTTCAAGGAAAGCAATGTCGGTATAGCCTCTGCGGCATAACCACACATGCCTTTTTTGACCATTCTGAGATATTATTCTCTATATCTCTCTTTGAAAGTGCTGGAATTATGATGATCTCTTGAGGAAAGCAATGCTGGCATAGCCGCACCTGCCCTTTAGATCATCACAAATTATATCCATCAAGCTCTTATTATAAAGGGGCGGACTAAGGTTTTTGAAGACCGCTGGTTTTCTGTATTGGATTATGTTGAGTATGGGGCTGTCTGAGGTTTTTGAAGACCACTGGTTTTCTGTATTGAATTATGTTGTGTATGGGGCGGTCTGAGGTTTTTGAAGACCGCTGGTTTTCTGTATTGGATTATGTTGAGCATGGCGTGGTCTGAAGTAATTGAGACCGCCGCTTAAAAGTCTTCAAGACCTTATTGAACTTTCAAATGGCCGAGCTTTACAACATGTTTATGGTTCCAAGCCAAGAAAGAGACGGCCTGAATCATTGGAAGATCACCATTCTATCTCTCATTAAAGGCTATTCGGGAATCACGTGGATTATGACTTTTTATCTCTAAAGATCTTGCAGATCCAAGATCGTCAGTTTTAAAGGCAGCCTATGAAACTTTGAAGATCACATTCTATATTTATTTATTTGAGAATTAGCATCAACGAATTTTCACTCTTTATCTTGACAAGTGTTTAAAGTCAGAGATCGCAAAATTGATAAGTGGCCTCGTGAAGATATATCATAGCCAGAGACCGTCAATCATAAGCAATCTTGTTGATCCTCAGTGATCTCTTTATCCCATTCTTGTTCGACTAGAATTGTTATCTACCTTCATATCAACTGGTGATGAGTAGTATTTATGCGTATTTTAATTATAGTATTTAGTTTAGTTTTAATTTAAAATTACAAATATTATTTATATTTTAGTTTAAAATCACTTCTTTTATAATTTCTGTTCTAAATATAGTTTACTTTTATTTTTGCAGAATTTTGGGGAAAATTGGAGAAATTCAAAAGTCACGCTCTCAGTCACGCCCGTGACCAAGGACGTGCAACCTAAAGACCTGCGTTCTACGAAAGCTTCCCCCCTGCGTTCGACGAAAGCTTTGCTCCTGCGTTCGATGAAAGCTTTACCCCTGCGTTCGACGAAGTCTGAGCTTCGTTCGACGAAATCTTTCTGCCGCGCTGAATTCTATCCCAGGTACACGCCCAAAGTCACGCCTGTGACCCGAAATTTCACGCCCGTGACTTTCCCGCATGATGCCTGCTCTACCGCGCCGAATTCCAGCCCACGCTGCATTTAATGAAGCCGTCCAAAGTCACGCCCGTGACCGAAGTTACACGGGCATGTAATGTCTGATTTTCTCCCGCCGTCACGCAAAGTCCACGCCACTGCCAGATCCACTGTCAGCAATGTTTACACGCCCTAGGTCACGCCCGTGACCGAGGGCGTGTAACTTAAAATTTTCTGCTATAAATTCATAGGCTCTCCTTGAGTCTAGGGTTCAGAATTTTAGAGTGGGGGAGGTGCTGTTTGAGCTGTTAGTGAGTTTTTTCAAGTTCTTGTTCATGTTCTTCTTAAGCTTTCATGTTCTCTCTTTTCCTTTCATGCAATGTTTTGATGTAACTTTCATGTACTAGTTTCTCTTAAGCTTGTAGTATTAATTTTTCCCTTGCTTTGTACTCTTTAATTAAGGCTTGTAATCGTTTTGATTTTCAATAAAATTAAGTTTTCTCTCTTTCATGTTCTCTTTCTCTTTAGCAATTTCCCTTTCATGCAATGGTAACTTTTCTTTCCTCTCATGCAATGTTTAATCTCTTCATTTAGCTTGCTTTTTGTCTTTTTTAGTTAAGCAAAACAAACATGAAATTTTCGTCGATAAGATAATAGTCACTTTCCTCGAAGTAGAAGTAATCAACGCGCCCCGTGAAATACGACTTTGATATTCCTAAATATCCTATACTATAGACGATAAGGTACACTTGCCTTAATCAGATATAGTTTTGGATAAAATCTTCAACCCTTCATTTAATTTCAAAACACGGAAAATTTATATCAAGTTTTTGGCGCCGTTGCCGGGACTTTGCGTAGATATTTTGAAAAGAGGATAGCTATTAATTTTATCATGCTTCTTTTTATTTTATTTTGCTTTTTCTAAATTTCAATTTTTTTTTTAGTTTTTCCTCCTCCTTTCTTCTCTTTCTAGTGTATGACCCGCGGTAGCACTTCGATTATTTCTTTTGATCCGGAGATCGAGCGAACCTTTTTGAGGCACCGCCGTTCTCGTGATCAGGAAAATCAAGTAGAATCCAAAGAGTCGATCGGGGACACTAACGCAGCGAATATGGATCATAATCTTAATCCTCCTAATCTTAACGAGCCAAATCCTAATGAGGACACGCAACGGACCATGTCCTATTATGCGCGGCTGAATCTGGAAGGCACACAGTCATGTATTGTTCGCCCCACGGTGGCGAACAATAATTTTGATATCAAGTCCAACATCATACAAATGGTGCAACAATCGGTAACCTTCGATGGTCAACCGGACGAGGATCCTAATTCGCATATTTCTTACTTTCTTAAAATTTGCGACACTTTTAAGATCAATGGTATCACCGATGACGCCATTCGATTACGTCTTTTTCCTTTTTCTTTGCGATCTAAGGCCAAGCAGTGGCTGGGCTCCCTACCTAGGGGATCCATCACTACATGGGCCGAAATGGCGGAAATATTTCTAATTAAATATTTCCCGCCTTCAAAGACCGCTAAATTGCGCACGGATATTGCGTCGTTCATGCAAATCGACTCAGAGACTCTCTATGACACATGTGAGCGCTTCAAGGAGCTTTTGCGTCGATGCCCTCACCACGCACTTGCCACTTGGCAACAAGTGCAAATATTTTATAATAGCATGAATCTCCAAACGAGGCAAATGATTGATGCGGCCGCCGGGGGGACATTAAATAACAAAACCCCGGTCGCCGCTCAAGAGCTTTTCGAAGAGATGGCCACAAATGCGTACCAATGGAACATGCCCCGAGCGCGGCCTAATAAGCCGGCCGGAATTTTTGAAATAGACGCTAACGCAAATTTGGCTTTACAAGTTGAGCGCTTAACAAAGCAAGTGGCGGAGATGTCTGCTCCCTCTGCCACTCCTCCTTGGGCTAATAACGTTTTAATTGAAGAACATGTTGACTACATGGGAAATCCGCATCGGCCTTCCTATAACCCCAACACCGCTCCGTATAACAACACATACAATGCGGGTTTTAGGAAACATCCGAATTTCTCGTGGAGCAACCAAGGAAATGCTCAGCGTCCTATGAATTTAAATCAACCTCCCCCCAATCAACTTCTTAACTTAACTCCGCCCCCAAATTTGATTTCTCAAAATTTTAATCCACCCGGTTTTCCACCGCAACAACAAAAACTCTCTCCGCTTGAAGATGTTTTTTGCAAAATATGTTGCTACAAATGAAACGAACATCCGGAACTTTACCGGATCAATCAAAAATTTAGAGAATCAAGTGGGCCAGCTCGCAAAGATGATTTCTGAGCGTCAGCAAGGAGCACTACCGGGAAATACAGAGCAAAATCCAAAGGAGAGCGCGCACGCAATTACACTCCGAAGCGGGAAGGAGGTGGTTCAAAAACAGGACGAACCCAAGGTAACTCCCTCTCCTCCTACTCTTAATTTATCTTCGAATTTGCCCGTTACGTTAGCTCCGCACGCTTCTCTTTCAGCTCCGCACGCTTCTATTTTAAATCCGTGCGCTCCTATTTCTAATATTTCGTATCCATCTAAATTTAAAAATGAGTGCGCAGAAAAAAATTAAAAAAAATTTTTAGATGTTTTAAAACAAATCCATATAAATGTACCTTTCTGCGAGGCTATCTCTCAAATGCCTAAATATGCGAAATATCTTAAGGAGTTGCTCTCCAATAAGAAAAAAGTTAGAAGATATTTCGCATATTTCTTTAAACGCAGAATGCTCCGCGGTTGTACTAAACAAATTGCCTAAAAAAGCAAATGACCCGGGACGGTTTTCCATCCCATGTCTATTTGGCAATTCGTTAGTAAAACACGCCTTAGCGGATCTTGGAGCAAGCATCAACCTTATGCCGTTTTCTTTGTTCAAAAAGCTAGGTCTAGGAAATCCAAGGCCCACTCGAATGAGTATTCAATTAGCGGATCGTTCTTTAAAATATCCGATAGGAATAGTGGAGGATGTGCTCGTCAAGGTTGACAAATTCATCTTCCCGGTGGATTTTGTCATTCTTGACATCGAAGAGGATGCCGAAGTACCCCTCATACTCGACCGCCCCTTTCTTGCCACCTTCCGCGCTATTATAGACGTAAGTAACGGAAAGCTCCTCCTATGGGTTGGAGACGATGAAGTTACTTTCGACATAAATTCCTCGATGCGGAACACATTAGAAAACGACGATTCGTGTTTTTACTTGGAAGAGTGTTGTGAGTTCGATTCATCCCTCGAGTTAGTTTCATCGGCAAGTAGTGTTTCCGAGCCCGTAGAGCTCTTTTATGTTGAAGAAGAAGTTTCTCACCCCACACCACCCGAACCGTTATTTCTAGAAAAATTGAAAATTAAAACTTCTTATGAAGAACCACCCGAATTAGAGTTAAAACAACTCCCCCCTCACCTACAGTATTTGTTTTTAGAAAAAGAGTCTAAGCTACCCGTCATCGTTTCATCCGATCTTAGCAACTCAGAAATTTCTGAGTTGACTATAGTATTAAGAAAGCACCGCCACGCAATTGCGTGGCAATTATCGGATATTAAGGGTATAAACCCTTCTTTCTGCACTCATAAAATCTTTCTTGAAGAAAATTCCCGCAACTCAGTCCAGCCTCAACGACGACTAGACCCGAACATGAAAGAAGTCGTTAAGGCCGAAGTTATAAAACTTCTGGACGCGGGAATCATCTACCCGATATCGGACAGTACTTGGGTTAGCCCAGTACAAGTCGTGCCAAAGAAAGGTGGCGTCACGGTAGTTGCAAACGATAATAATGAATTGATCCCAACCCGTACTGTTACGGGTTGGCAGATGTGCATCGACTATCGGAAACTAAATGATGCCACCCGTAAGGATCACTTCCGTCTACCATTTATCGACCAAATTTTAGAGCGCCTTTCGGGTCACTCCTACTACTGTTTTCTCGATGGTTTGTCGGGATATTTCAAAATCCCGATCTCGCCCGAAGACCAAGAGAAAACCACTTTCACTTGTCCCTTCGGCACCTTCGCTTATCGAAGGATGTCATTCGGTCTTTGTAACGCGTCAGCTACATTCCAAAGATGTATGCTGGCAATATTTGACGAGTTAGTAGAGGAGGTGATGGAAGTGTTTATGGACGACTTCTCCGTGTACGGAAACTCATTTAAAAACTGTTTAAAAAATCTCGAGCGCGTGTTGTAGCGATGTGAGGAAACGAATTTAGCGCTTAATTGGGAGAAATGTCATTTTATGGTCAAAGAAGGATTAGTCCTTGGCCATAAAATTTCGGGCAAGGGGATCGAGGTCGATAGGGCCAAGATCGAAGTAATTGAAAAACTCCCCCCCTCCAACAAACGTAAAAGCTATTAGGAGTTTCCTAGGCCACGCGGGGTTCTATCGGCGTTTTATACAAAATTTTTCCAAAATCACAAAGCCGTTAACCCATCTTCTCGAGAAAGAATCATCTTTTCTTTTTAACGATGAATGTCATTTAGCCTTTCAACTTATCAAGGAGAAACTTATAAACTCCCCGATTCTAGTCGCCCCAGATTGGTCGCTCCCTTTTGAAATCATGTGCGACGCGAGTGATATTGCGGTTGGTGCCGTTTTAGGCCAACGGGTGAGTAAGTATTTTCACCCGATCTATTATGCGAGCGAAACACTCACGTCGGCACAAGCAAACTACACCACGACCGAGGAGGAACTTCTAGCAATCGTTTTCTCTTTTGATAAGTTTAGGTCGTATATCACGCTTTCCAAAGTTATCGTCTTCACAGATCACTCCGCGCTTAGGTATCTCTTAAGTAAATCGGACGCCAAGCCTCGTCTTTTGCGATGGATCCTCATCTTGCAGGAGTTTGATTTAGAGATCCGGGATAAAAGGGGAACCGAAAACTTGGCGGCCGATCACCTTTCTCGATTAGAAAATCCCTCCTCGGAAGCATTAATAGAAGCCAACATTAACGATAAATTTCCCGAAGAGCGCCTCCTAGCTCTCAAAAATATTAATTCATCTTCTACCCCCTGGTTTGCGGACTTGGCTAACTATTTAGTAGCCCGGGTCCTGCCAAAAGAATTCTCGAGTCAGCAAAAGAAGAAATTCTTTTCTGATTTAAAGAATTACTTTTGGGAGGACCCCTTTTTATTCTATGTATGCGCAGACCAGGTAGTGAGAAGATGTGTCTCAAGTGAGGAAGGCCTTAAAATTTTACGTCATTGTCATGAGGGACCCACCGGTGGTCATTATCATTCGAACCGAACCGCGAGAAATGTAACAGCCCAGGCCCATCTAGTCCTGGACTGTTAAGCGCCGGCCCGACAAGTCCGAGCGCCCGAGCTGCAGCCCGCTTAGCACACCCCAACCCTTCTCTGAGCCTGTTTCTCAGCTACAGCGGGGTGTTGGTAGCGGGGATCGAAGACCCGACCTACCCTTGATGAGCCTCTTCAAACAGGACTCATCACCAACTGAGCTGCAGCTCAGTTGGTGATGAGTCCTGTTTGAATAGGCTCATCAAGGGTAGGTCGGGTCTTCGATCCCCGCTACCAACACCCCGCTGTAGCTGAGAAACAGGCTCAGAGAAGGGTTGGGGTGTGCTAAGCGGGCTGCAGCCCGGGCGCTCGGACTTGTCGGGCCGGCGCTTAACAGTCCAGGACTAGATGGGCCTGGGCTGTTACAATAAAGGCGCTGGAGGCGGGCTTTTATTGGCCCACGCTCTTCAAAGATGCTCACACCCTTGTGAGTACTTGCGACAGCTGCCAGCGGTCGGGGAACATCTCCCGCCGGGATGAGATGCCCCAAAATATTTTCTTAGAATGCGAAATTTTCGATCTTTGGGGTATTGATTTTGTTGGTCCTCTCCCTCCCTCTTATTCAAACAAATATATTCTCGTTGCGGTCGACTACGTGTCGAGGTGGGCGGAAGCGCAAGCTCTCCCCGCCAACGATGCGCGAGTCGTCATTAATTTCTTAAAAAAATTATTTTCTCGATTTGGCACGCCGCGCGCTATTGTGAGTGATCGGGGCACCCATTTTTGCAATAGTCAATTTACAAAAATTTTAGCAAAATATGGTGTCACGCACAAATTATCCACAACATATCACCCACAAACGAGCGGCCAAGTCGAAGTTGTTAATCGAGAATTAAAGCGAATTCTAGAAAAAATTGTTTCAATTAATCGGAAGGATTGGGCAATAAAGCTCGATGACGCGCTATGGGACTATCGAACGGCGTACAAGACCGCTATCGGTTGTACACCGTATCGAATGATTTATGGCAAGGCTTGCCACCTTCCGGTCGAATTAGAACACCGCGCATTTTGGACGCTTAAATTTTTAAATCTCGATTCCACTTTAGCCCGCAAACAAAGAAAATTTCAATTAAACGAATTAGATGAATGGCGAGCGAATGCGTACGAGAGCAATAAGTTATATAAGGAGCGAACAAAGTTTTATCATGATAAACATATAAAATTTCCAAAAACTTTTTCGCCGGGCGATCTCGTCCTCCTTTATAACTCGCCTTCGCATTTTTCCGGGAAAACTATAATCCCGATGGTCCGGACCCTTCATTGTTAAAGAGGTTTGGTCCTATGGGACAATTATAATTTTCCACCCGGAAAAAAGGTTCCTTCAAAGTTAACGGGCACCGCCTTAAATTATATCTTCCGGGAGAGTTAACTAGTGAAAAGAGTGACTCGATTTTACTTCCTCCTATAATTTGATCTGCAAGTGGGTCAAGCTACGCGACCTTAAACAAAGTGCTTTTGGGAGGCACCCCAAAGTTATCTTTTTATTGTTGTTCTTTTTATTTTAACATGTTTTGTAGGTAACCGCCGCTTCCCCCGCATCTTCATAACCAGGGAAGCCCTCTTAACTATCCTTCGTTTTCTATTTTTATTTTTGTTTTATCTTGCACTTTATTTTCTTTTACTTCATACTTAGTTTTAAACATTGGGGACAATGTTTAACTTTAAGTATGGGGGTGTAAATAGTTCTTTGTAAATAGTTGTTAAATTAGAAAATTTTCAAAAAAAAAAATATTTTCTTATGTTTTCTTCTATTTTAGCACTTGTAAAACCCAAAAAAAAAAATTTAGAAAATTGAAATTTATATCTTGGAAAGGGACGTTTGGGACCTCACCCCATCTCACCTCCTAGTACCGTGAGAACCCTTCACAGGGTATACCTCGGGAAGTCCAAGAATTAACGAATTTTTTTTAAGCTTTTTAGTATATGTTTTTATTGATTATTTCTTATAAAAAAAAATAATATCAAAATAAAAAAAAAATATATGAAAAAAACTTAAAATACAAAAAATTTAAATCTTATACCTCTCCTATTTGTTGTTTTTGTGATTTCTTAGAAATCTTGTTGAGAATGTTTATAAGCATGTTTAAGTTTTTAATTGGCTAAAATTTTGCTTATCATAGTTTGTTAATTTTAAATTTGAGGTAATCTTGTTTTAAGAATCATCTTATGATTTGAACTTGATTAGAGAACTTATTTAGCATGACTTCTCTTTTTACTTTTAAATGACTTCATTTTGTAGTGAATTTACTAAACCTTTTTAGATTTCAATTATATTTTCTTCTAACTTTTTAGATCTTAGGAAATTTAATTTTACTAGAATTTGCTCTCAAAATAATTTAAAGCTAGCTAGATTTTTTTCTCTACCCTACCCCTTTGATGGCATATAAAAAAAGTATTTTAAAAGATCACATGTCATGGGAATAAGAGGATAAAATTCATTATTCCCTAAAACATATGCACCCAAAATATTTGAAAAGATTATATGGCATGGAGTAAGAGGATAAAATTCATTACTCCTAAACCATATACATTTTGGGTTGTTATTAGAAGAGAAAAAAAAGAAAAAAATATTCATGATGAGGATAAATTTCATTTCCTCCATTCAAAAATATCTCTTCTTATGCCAAAGTTTATGAAATCCCCCTTAGCCAATTATCATTGTTATAGATTTAGTTTAAGATTATGGAGAGATCAATATTTAGTAAGTTACTTTTCCTTAAGTTTCTTTTAAGATAGAGTTCTTATAATTTTAATTTAATCTCGTTTTATAATTTCTACAATATTGTTAAATTAATTAATTTTCTTGAGAAGTCCTTGCCTAAACATTTTTCCCTCTTTTCAAATCATCATCATAATTTAGGACTTAACTCCTCCTTGAATTTACTCTTAACTTAACTTTTGGTTTAAATGAAATTTTAGTTTAAAATTAAAAATTTTTAAGGATGTCTTATAAATTATGTCTCACACTTTTGCTCTGGAATAGGAAAACCTCAAGTATGGGGGTATTTGATGAGTAGTATTTATGCGTATTTTAATTATAGTATTTAGTTTAGTTTTAATTTAAAATTACAAATATTATTTATATTTTAGTTTAAAATCACTTCTTTTATAATTTCTGTTCTAAATATAGTTTACTTTTATTTTTGCAGAATTTTGGGGAAAATTGGAGAAATTCACAAGTCACGCCCTCAGTCACGCCCGTGACCAAGGGCATGTAACCTAAAGACCTGCGTTCGACGAAAGCTTTCCCCCTGCGTTCGACGAAAGCTTTGCTCCTGCGTTCGACGAAAGCTTTCCCCCTGCGTTCGACGAAGTCTGAGCTTCGTTCGACGAAATCTTTCTGCCGCACCGAATTCTATCCCAGGTTCACGCCCAAAGTCACGCCCGTGACTTTCTCGCGTGATGCCTGCTCTGCCGCGCCGAATTCCAGCCCACGCTGCATTTAATGAAGCCGTCCAAAGTCACGCCCGTGACCGAAGTTACACAGGCGTGTAATGTCTGATTTTCTCCCGCCGTCACGCAAAGTCCACGCCACTGCCAGATCCACTGTCAGCAATGTTTACACGCCCTAGGTCACGCCCGTGACCGGGGGCGTGTAACTTGAAATTTTCTGCTATAAATTCAGAGGCTCTCCTTGAGTCTAGGGTTCAGAATTTTGGAGTGGGGGAGGTGCTGCTTGAGCTGTTAGTGAGTTTTTTCAAGTTCTTGTTCATGTTCTTCTTAAGCTTTCATGTTCTCTCTTTTCCTTTCATGCAATGTTTTGATGTAACTTTCATGTACTAGTTTCTCTTAAGCTTATAGTATTATTTTTTCCCTTGCTTTGTACTCTTTAATTAAGGTTTGTAATCATTTTGATTTTTAATAAAATTAAGTTTTATCTCTTTCATGTTCTCTTTCTCTTTAGCAATTTCTCTTTCATGCAATGGTAACTTTTCTTTCCTCTCATGCAATGTTTAATCTCTTCATTTAGCTTGCTTTTTGTCCTTTTTAGTTAAGCAAAACAAACCTCAAATTTTCGTCGATAAGATAATGGTGACTTTCCTCGAAGTAGAAGTAATCAACGCGCCCCGTGGAATACGACCTTGATATTCCTAAATATCCTATACTATAGACGATAAGGTACACTTGCCTTAATCGGATATAGTTTTGGAGAAAATCTTCAACCCTTCATTTAATTTCAAAACACGGAAAATCTATATCAACCGGTCTAGAAAAATAAAGATCGGGAATTCAACTAATTATCTTATATGGGAAATCGCCGGTTATTATAAAAGATTCTTTCTAAATATCCAAGATGGTAGCGGTCTGAATCATTTCAGATCGCCACTTTTGTTCTTGATAAAAGCTATTCGGGGATCGATATTCATGAATTATGATTCTTTCTCTTGAGGACCTTAAAAAGTCGAGACTACTACTATTTATTGTTGCTCCCAAACTATTATGCAACATCCTCTTATATTATTATTTTTTCGAGCTCCACAAGGCCTAAAATCATTGAGATCAAATGCTATTAACTATCTCATAAAATTCAGACCGCTAAGATGAAAATTGTTGGAATTATAAGAGTAAAATTATCGCTGATAAAGGAAATCGTCCAACGAGACCGCAAGTAATACAAAGATTAGTTCGCTCATTAAAAGAAAGGTATAAGAAAGACATTCATCCGCAAAAAAAAACACAGGTATACCAAACTTCTATTTTTTTATTTTCAATTTTCGTTACATCATGTCGCGCGGTCACAAAATCCGCAGACGCAAAAAGTAAAAATTACAAGTGGATCTATTTGCTTCTTGATTTTTTGGGAGACTGCTCATCATCTGAAGAAGAGTCGGTCTCATCTGAGGACTCTTATGAATCTTGGGCAGGAACTTTAAATCCCGAGCTTGAGTCCGCGACAGAGCTTGTATCATTACCAACAACATACTGGCTTCCACTCGCTACGTCAGTATTTCCTTCAATATCAACATCTGCTTCCTTTTCTTCTCCCTCAATGACGGCCTCACCAGTCGTAATCGACTGTTCGTCAATTATCCTCGCGGCGTCAGGGAAAAGATCTACAAATTTGATATCTTTGAACTCTTCAGTAAGACCGCCATGGTCGTGAAGCTCTGAAATCACCTGCTCTGCGGTTTCCTTTATATGATGCATCAAAGCACTTTGGAATTCAGGATTATCTGGATTATACAACGCTTCTTTTGATTGCTGCAAAAGAAAATTATTAGACCGCGCAGTCACATAAAAGAAGCTAGATATCTCAAGTAAAAGTTCTTACTCTTCGTTCCTCGTGCAGGATTTTGATCTCTTTCAGGGCTCTTCACAGAAACCGCCCCATGTGATGATTTAAGACCATGCTCTTAGCGGTCGCTTGAGCGCAGACATCAGGGAGCAATTCGGTCTCAAAGTTATATGCTTCTTCAAGGTTTTTTTTCATATAGGGTCAAGGTGACTGCAAAGGCACATCGATCTAATTTTCCCCTCCAAAGAGGGAGATTGGTGGAAACCTTCACGGCCTTCCCTTTTGCACTCCATCTAAGAAGGGGTTTTCCCTTGATATCTTTTTGCTTCTTCATAAAACCAACCAAGGGGAACTGATCACTGACGGTCTCAGGCGCATCATTAACCCCAATGGTCTCACGCACTTCTTCCCTTCTCTTTCTTTTCTCCCTCTGATTAAGCACCTCTTCAGCTGGTGCCACCGAGTCGGCTGTAGGGATCGCGAAGGTCGCTGAAAAAGAAAAGAGTTAGAAAAATCAAGAATTTATGGAAAAGTCACATGAGACCGCAGAGGAAACACTCACTTTCTCCTGGAGGAACCTCAGTGATCTCAGGCCCGATCGCTAGATAGTGGAGGAGGTCCAGCCGCTTGCCCTCCAGGAAGGCCAGAATGTCCAGCTCTTCTTTTGAGATCGTTTTATTTTTACTAAAGACGCCTTCTGCTCTGGGAGATGGTCGGCTGCTCAGACCGTCGAGGTCGCCTTCGAAAATAAGGAACCTTTCCATCCAGAAAGGAACCTTATTTGGAAGATTCAAAAGTTTTACTCCTTCGCATGAAAAAATACTAGCCCCTTGAACTCTTCTTTCTTTTGTCCTTCCTTCAATACTTTCGTAGTGAAGGTCGCACGGAAGAGCGCCATCGTAAACCTGATTCTTTCTAACCGCAAGTAATTAATGAAGGCAATGATGAGACCGATCGAGTTCGGAGGCAGCTGAGCGAGCACGAATCCGTATTACTCCATCACTTCAAGAATTTCCCAAGGAAGGGGAAGTTTCAGCCCATAATCAAAGTGATCGATGGGAATCACAAATTTGTTCTCCCCTCCAAAATTTAAGCCTTCTTCCTTCTTAGGTGGTCTCACTACGATCTGGTTTTGGACCATGTGCTTTACTAGAAAAGACAGGTATTCATCCTTGGATAAACGGTTGGGTTTATGAACAGCCTCCAAGAAGACTTTAGCAGAGGAAGCTCGCGCGGACACCATAATTAAAGATCGCTGAGACCGGTGCTTAGGGCGAATTCGAAGAGTATGGAAAGAAAAATTCCAAGGCCAGCTATTTATAGAAATCCGAAGATATTTTCGTAATGATGACTTCTTCGGAGACCATCCAGTAAAACTGCTCAGACCGATGGTATACCTGCATAAGGTCAGAAATATTGCTATATTTTCAGTCTCATTAAAGAGAGACCACAGAGTTCCAAAACATGATAAGTATAAAAATAATGTAAAACAAGCATCACGCAATAATAAGAGATCAACATCATGACATCACAGAGATCGCACAAATAAAAACTATTGTCAAACATATATTACAACACTTTCAAATTGTTCAGGTTTTTTCGAAAGTTCAAGACCGCATGGAGAAATAATCTATCTCCTATTTGGACGCTTTCTCCCTACAAAAGCCGCAACATCCTGCATTTCATTCACGACGGTCAGAACGAATGCCAGACTATGATTGGGAGACATTGCAGCTCGATGAATATTTGACATCTCTTTGTCCACCTGCTCCATAGGGTCTCTCCTCCGTGTGATCGCCAGAAGTCCCCATCCTCATTGTCATTTTTGCAGGGCCACCTCTCAGGATGGCGACCTCAACGGGCAGTGTTGCATCTTTTCCCTTGTAATGTTCAACGTCCTTCTCAGCTTTTCGAAGCGCCTGAACGAGCTCAACATTCTTCTGGTCGCACTCATCGTGGACTTGTTTTTCATTAGCTCGCAGTCTTTCTTCAAAGTCGGCGGTCTGGACCCGAAGCTGATCGTCCCGAACACGGAGTTGATCATTTTAAGATCGCTCCCAAATCAGCATGGAGCGGACATCCTCAAACATTGGCTTAATAATGTCGGCGAGCTGAGCTAGAACCATCATCTCTTGCGAAAGGAGCTCTCCTTCCTCAAAAATCTCCGCAATCTCATCACCTGCGATCAGAAAATTTCAATAGTTAGCTCAACTACAAACAATTCAAAAATAGAAAAGTTCGCGTAAAGAGAATACTTGGAAAGAAATGGAGACCGCAGTGATGCAAGGTACTTTCGATATCTTTTGTGACCGCGGGTTCTGCGGTCAGCAAAAGGCGTCTTGATCCGCTTAAGCGCTCAAGGTCCATTCTTTCCAATTTCCTCTTTTACGATTTCTCTCCTTCTTTTCTCCTCCTTTTTAGCTCTTCGTTGCTAACCAAAATGTCATCTATTTCAATGATGACAATCTCATGCCTTTTCTCAAGAGATCTAGGTCGAACAGCAGGCAGGGGAAGGAATTCCAACGACATTGTAACCATCGTTGTCTTACCAGTCCGCAAGGCAGAAACCGCCGATGCGCGATCTGCCGCCGCTTTGCTTATTCTATCAGTCTGAATAGCAGAGGGGTTCGCCAGACCGCCAGAAGGAGCAACTTTATTCTTCTCCTCTTCCCTCTTCTCCTCCTCTTCCCTCTTATTCTCTTCTTCTTTCTTCTTCTCTGCAGCGAGCAGAGCAGTTTTCTTCTCTTCTTCTTCTTCGCGGCGAGCAGAGCAGCCTTTTTCCTCTCTTCCTTCTCAACTTCCGCCTTTAATCTGGACGCCTCTGCGTCGGTCTTCTTCTCCTTTTCAATGATCTCCTTCTCTACAACAACCGCCCGGAGACGTTCAGATTCAAAAGGGTCCAGCATCTGCAAGGTCGAACAAGAGAAATCATTAGAAGAGTCTTCATCAAGATAAGCAATCAGCTCGGGGTCTGCTTCTCTAAAATAAGCTGAGATCGCAGAAGGGAGATAGAGACCGACCTCACTGCTTATCTTCCCAGAAGCATCCTCGAGACATTTAAGACCACTGCTTTCAGGAAGAGTGATCGCCTCAGGAGCGATCACACCTTTGCTTTCTTCATTCTTCTTTTTCTTGGCAGGTTTAGCAAAAGAGCTTAAGCTCTTTCTCTTTTTCGTCTTAGCAGCTTCTTCAGAATTAGCGATTTTCTGCTTAAATTTCCCAGCCTCAATATTCTTCTCACGCATGCCAGACAGAATAGCTTCGGTTGAAGCGGTCTCACCAGATGGGATAACAGTCTGATTCAGAGCCTCAATAATTTTCTGGCAATCAAAAGAAATAGAGAGGTCAGGAAAGTTCAGCATGGGAGGACCCGAAGAACTACTCAACAAATCGACAGCGGTAGAGACCGGCAAAACCGTGCTCTCTGGTAAGTCAGGCTTTTTCTTTGGGGATTGAGCGGTCTCTTTCGATGAACCCGCCTCAGCAGGAATCTGAGGAGCCTTATCCGTTTTCTTCTTCTGGCTGGCGGTCTCCTTTTTCTTCGAAGAAGCCGCTCCGGACGATTGCTTATTCAGATGAGATAACACATATACCATTGAAGAGATCGCTTTCTCGTGATCGCTTGAAGTTCAAGTTCGCTGCTCTTTTCAGAAAAATATGATTTTTAAGCCCCGAAGTCGTATTTATAGAGCCCAGTGCATTTATGGCGGTCTTGGTCTCAGCGGTCAAAGAACATTTCTGAAGTTTCAGAGCAACTTGAAAATGTGCGGGGATAATGTTTGCCCAGAATTCTCGCGACCTCTTTTCTAGTCAGAAAGGACCCTTCCCAGCGGTCTCAGGTTTTGGAGACCTCCCAGATCGCCCGTTGCCCCTCCTGGATTTTGTCCAAGTCCCAGTAGTCATACATTGGAGACCGCCAAGATCGTGCGGTCTGCTTCATTTTTCTCTTATCTCTGCCCTGGTTCTCCTGTATCCTGGGCAGCCCGTAATTTTTGTATCTGCCCATTTGGGCAGCCTCCGCGCCTATAAATATAGGGGTAGGGGTACCTGAAAAGGGACTTTTGCTTCGAGCCTCCAGCTTACAACCTGTGTAAGAGGTCTTGAAATTTGTCGCTTTTCTACCTCTCCCCCTGGCCAATTTTAGATCTCCCTTTTCTGTAATCCTTTTTTGAGATCAATCAAAGAAGTTTTCTTCAGAGGTCTCTTTTCTGACATCTTTCGTCCTATGTGACCTGCACTCCGCAGTCCCTTCCCTCTTCTCTTAGTATTAGTTTTTGGAGGTACTGAAAGTGGAGGTCAGATCTTAAGTTACTCTAGAGGGGGGGGGGGGGGGGGGGGGGGGGGGGGGGGGTGAATTGAGTATTAAAACTTTTTATTTAGTTTTATAGCGGAATTTAAAATACTGTTAAGTATATGTGTAATCAGTGAGAGTTAAAGATAAAGACAGAAATAGTAAAAGGAAAATCACACAGCACAAGCACAGAAGAATAAGCAAGCACAGAAGACACAAGGAGCTATAGTAGTTCCCCAATAAATCTGGGTACGTCTACTCTTCTACCACCCTTGATAGGAATCCACTAGGAGGGTTGATAAGGTGCCCTAGCACCAAGGGGTTTTTGATAAGGTGTCCACACACCAATAAGCTTTTGATAAGGTGCTTAAAAACCACACAATGATTTTTTGATAAGGTGTCTTGCCACCACTGTGTAAACTTTTGGAGGGAGAATTAACCCTGGACAAGATGAGATAAAGAGGTTTAGAGTGTTCTTCTCTGTCAATGATCTGAGAGAAGACAAGATGGTGTTGAAACTGAAAGCTCCCCCTGTCTGATGAGAGTTGATGACAGTTGGTGGACAAAGCTTTCTCTAACACAAGTCTTTTGTAGCAGATTATCTGGAAGAAATGAATCTTCAGATTGTTGTTGCTCTTTGTAAGACTTTAACTTGCAGCAGTTCTGAGAAGTTGAGTGTTATTCTCAGAATGATGAGGGTGCTGCCTTGAGTAAGAAGAAGACTGGGAAAAATGAATAATATTATGTTCTTCTTCTTCCTTCTCTAATACTTCTCTTTGTTCTTCTTGTTTTGTAATAACAGAGAGACTGAGAGGAATTTTTTGAATGTGTCTCTGTGCTCTGTCTGAAAGAACAAAAACGACTCCTGTATTCTATTTCTTCTCTGAAGACTTCTTTTCTTGCAAATTCAAATCATCTGCTTTTTAAGGAATATATTATTCTGACTTAAATCCTTCTTGGAACTATGCAGCCACCCAAAGCAGTTTTGGCAAGTCCTTTCAATTCCTTTTGTCGTGAAAGATGCCTTGGCATTAAATGTCAACGACTATTCTTTTTCTTGGAATAGAAGGAATATAAGGATATAATAAATAAGAAAGATATCCTGACTGAATACGTCCAAAAAGAATTAAATATATCCGTTATTCTGTCGATTTGTGTTCAGAGAACTGATATCCAACTGAAAATATTAATCTGAGCTTCAGAAAGGAATTTGTCGAGCGCTGGCTGAAATTCGTCGAACACTGCTAGCCATTTGTCGAGCGCTGCTCAGAAAATGTCGAGTGCTGGAACTGGCTATAATTCTTCAGTCTGCTGAGAACAATTTGTCGAACGAAGCTGGTCATTCGTCGAACGCCACTCGCCATTTGTCGAGGGCTGGGAAGTTAATTATTCCTTAAGTTCTAGCTAATCTAATCAGCCTAAAAACTTGACCCTAAGACTATACAATGGGGTCAATACAGATCCTGATCAACATATAGTGATCCTAGCCCAAATCAGTAATAGGGTTGTTCCAACAGGTACATTTTTTGTACCAACATGCTTTTCTTAAAAAGAATTATTTTTGCCTTGCTTAGATTTTCTGCGTGTCAATTAATTTTTTTATTACAGAGTTTTAATTCTGCCGTCGAATCATGCGTTTATTACATATATTGGTTAAAGAGAATAGAGTTATTTTCTTTCACTTGATATAAGATTGCATTTTAGTCGCGCACCCACTTAGCCTATCCTGCATCATATAAGTGTATATGACATTCTCTGTTTTTTACAAAGAAATTTTCATCGACCAAGACATGTCAATACTTGGGTGGTTTAATAATATATATGCAGGTACACATTTAGGACAAGAAAAGTATAGTTAAAATCCCAAGTGCAAACTAAATTTTGTATCTATTACACTTCCTATTTTTTATTTATATTTTATATATTATAATAGATATATACATGCTATATATCATGCTTACAAATCCCAATTATTGAGCTTGCATGACTGAATCAACACGAGATAGAGAGAGTTTGAGGGAGGTGAAAGTAGAGAGTTCATGTAACATCCCAATTCGAGCTAGACCCCTCAGGAGTGTGTTGTGTCGCCGAGAGTTGACTTGGGCTACGTAGAAGCCCTAAGGCCCTGAGGTAGTCAGGTTTGAGTCACGGTCAGCAAGTGATGATTGATTTACTCCACTCTAATTGTAATGTTATTGTTGGAACATGGTTTTCCGCATCCCTTTGATTTGAGAATAACAAATCCTACTTGTATTTGATCTTGTTTGCCATTGTGTTTTTAGCATGCAGGTTTGAACAGATATGACACCAGGTTGCTGCAATATTGGTCGGGTACTATCCACAAGCAGAAAGATTGAAAGATGTCTAATGCTAGGCGTTAGGTCTTAACGTTGGGCGTTAGCGATCGACGGGTTGGTCTGCCGATCGACGGGATGGGTTGCCGATCGACGGGATGGCTTGCCGACTGAATAAAAAGAGAAAGAAGCTTAACGCCAGGCGTTAGGACTTAACGCTGGCGTTAACGATCGATGATTATGGCAAGGAGGAATACAGGCGTGATTGAAGGAGCAATTTAGGAATGATTTGACTCAATGCCCAACGTTAACTCTTAACGCCGACGTTAACTTTTGTTCCCGCCAAGATGCAAAATGAATGGAGGGAAGCTACCGTGATTGCTGGAGCATTTTTGGAATGATTTGACTCAACGCCCGACGTTAGAGTCAACACCAATGTTAAGGTTGCCTAAAATGAAAGTTTCCAAAGATGCATAATCTCCTTCCTATTTTGAAGATCTGAGCCTTCAAGTTATTTCTATACTGAGTCAACGCCCGTCGTTAACTCTTAACGCCGGTGTTAGCTTTCAGTCCTATAAAAAGGTGGATTTAGTCTTCTCCAACAACTGATTGATTTGAGCCATATTCCAACACTTCAGAAACTCTGAGAGGGCCGTATTTTCTAGACCAACACTTCTCCCACTCAATTTCAAAAGGAGGAATCGAAGGAGGCTTGGATCAACACGCTAACTCAACGCAAAGAACTCACGCTTGGACTTCAATGATCTTCAGCGATTCTTCGGCGTCTCCTTCAGATTACCTCATAGGGAGTTTCATATTTGTCTTTTATTTTTATCTTTGTAATCGGTTCGGAAATTTGCCTCGTGTTGGCGACTAGGTCTGGGTAGGACTTAGGGAAATTCACCTCATGTTGGCGACTAGGTCTAGGGAGTAGATTTAGGGGGTGCTCGAGGCCTTTCTGGGGATCAGAAGGCTAGAGCGGCTTGAGGCCGTATCTTGGGAGAGATCGGCTAAAGCCAACCGGTTCGTGGGGATACGAGTCGGTATAGAAAACGAAAAGAGTCTTTCATATTTCGCCTTAATTTCTAGCGTCATTGAAATCAGTTTTTGTAATCAATTTAGAAATGATAATCATGTATTTTCTTGTTTAGTAAAATTGATTTCATTTCTAATTTCTAGCTCTTTACTTTTGATTCACTCTTATTCAAATAAAAAATCAAAAGTTTTCTATTAAATATTAAAGTTTTCTAAAACCCTTATTCACCCCCCACCCTCTAAGGGCGCCTCAAGATCCAACAGTTATAAGTATAAGTATGTCCTGGCAGTCCAAAAATAGGCTTTGACAGAGGTAGGATAGGTTAGTTTAGAAAATTCGGGAAAAAAACCTGCTAAGTCAAAATCGACGGGACGTCCCGTCGATCCTTGTTATCGACTTGGAAAGGTGGCCTTTTAATCATTAAGTCAAAATTGACTGGGTGTCCCGTCGATCGACGGGAGCTCCCGTCGATCGTTGCCTTCAGCTGGGAGCTAACGCCGGTGGTATGGGCCGAATCTGTGCCCGTGACTTTTCCCATGGTGGGTGACTTAAATGGCATAAAATAAGGCTGTAGTGGAGTTGATGTACAATAGGAGGCTGACACCAAAACATAGAGTTTCAATACATTGCTTGGGGAAGGGTTTGGCCATTAAATGCTTTTTAATGCAAACCTCTCTCTCTCTCTCTCTCTCTCTCTCTCTCTCTCTCTTCATTCTCTCTTAAACTCAAAGGGCTGAACTATCCTAATCAGAGGGCCCTATTCATCTTCTTCTTCATCTTCATCTTCTTCTCTTTCTTCTTTTTCTTCATCTTCTTCCTCATACCTCATGGTTTTAACTTAGGGTTCTTGAAGGAGCAAGCTTGGAGAAGTATTTGGAACTTGGCCGACCACCACCCGGCTGCCATGAAGATGAGCTCCAACCATGGCCAAAAAATAAGGTGACTTCCGACCCCTTTCCCTTGGTGCTAGATCATAGAGAAAAAAATTAGGAGAGGTGTTGAGCTCAAAAGAGCTTGACTTGTGAGTTAATGGAGCTTCCTAGGAAAAGACAAAACCGGATCATTCTTTTTAGGGCACCGATTGCCATGAAAGTTCCTTCAATCAATTCTTATCTTCAAAAGGAAGAGATATGATTTGATTTCGTGAAAATCCATGGTCTAATGAGGGAGTATTGGAGGAGAGAAGGTGAAATGACCTAACTCTTGTTTGGGGAAGATGATGAAGATTAAGTGGTAATTATACATTTAGTGATGAAGATGATGGATAGTCCCCTGTAAGTAGGGTTGTAACTATATATTTCGTGATGAAGATTATGTTGGGTTTTCTTGATACCATTTCAGAAATGATAATACAACATATCATATATGCGCAGCGGAATAAATTAACTAGAACAACCCTAAACAGTTATAAGGAACTTGCGATTTCATTGATTCAAGAAATAAAATAATAGCCACAACACATTGCAGTATTTATACCTGAAGGGGGTTGAGTCTATACTAAACCGAGGTGCTCCAATGAGAAATCCAGAGATCGTGCGCCTGAGTTCCAAGCGTTGAAATGGTTCGGCGCCTCTACGCGAAGTCCACACGAGTGCTGAAGAACCCTAGCCTCTTGTCGCACAAGATCTATTTCGGAGAAGAACTGCTCTCTACGTCTCCCACGGACTGCTAGGTCCGACGACAGGGAGAGGTGGCAGCGGTGGCGGGATCGACCGGTCGGAACACTTCCGTTGGAGCCTTACAGAACTCTTCCGTCGCTCTCTCTCGCAAAAACAGATCGCAAAACAGATCGGGATATTAGGTCAAAAGAATCGTATTCTTTTATACCCCCAGCGAAAAAGAGAAGCGTCGGGCGAAAATAAATTGATACTACATTCGACGAACTGGCTAGCGTTCGTCGAACGCGCTGGCCGTTCGACGAACGCGCTACGCTAGTCGTTCGATGAACGCACTAGGCTAGCCGTTCGACGAACACGCTACGCTAGCCATTCGATGAACCGTTCGACGAACGCGCTACGCTAGCCGTTCGACGAATGCGCTACGATAACCGTTCGACGAACGCGCTATGCTAGACGTTCGACGAACCGTTCGACGAACGCGCTACACTAGCCGTTCGACAAACCGTTCGACGAACGCGCTACGATAGTCGTTCGACAAACGCGCTATGATAGCCGTTCGACGAACGCGCTATGCTAGCCATTCGACGAACGCGCTACGCTAGCCGTTCGTCGAACGCACTTTAAGTTCGCCATACGTGCTTTGATCCGATCACTTGTCAACATGATTCTTCCTCCAATTTCTCCATACACTCTTGTGTGTGACCCATAGGCTCATATCGCGTTGGCAGTGAGACTAGATATTTGACCACTTCCAGATCACCATGGAAACACCAATAGTCTCCCACTTGATCTGGAACGTATCAAATAAAAGTCTCACAAACAATGAGCGGCATCTAGCAATGCATCATTGTTACCCAAGCAATTAGAGTTCATAACTCAACAAGTCTGTCTTGACCAATGTATCAGTGCTGTCATGTCCCTTTGTCCCTTACATCCAGATAGAACTAGAGATATGGACCGTGTCGCCCTCGTAATTGTTCAATCCTAATTCCTTGATCTAGAATAGACTGTCTGAAAATGGTGAGCTCAATATCACATATTGACTCAACCATGCATGGCCATGCATTTCTCAGTCTCATTCCATCAAGGGGCCCATGGATGTAACTCCTGTCATATAGGAGGACAAATCCCATATCTGCTCACACACAAACACACAAATCTTAACATACCCAATAACCACCCTTATCATCAACCTTTCTCAAGGAAGACTTTAGTTGGTATCAAAGTACGCTCTTCCTCACTTGATGAATGCTGTGACTTCATGTCGAAGAACCACAAACACCATTGTCAGTTGAGACCTACTTGTGACACGTTCATATAAAAATCCACAAAGTAGTCTCAAGGTGGGTCTGTCCAGTACAACTTGTTCACTAACAAGCACCCATGTGATGACTTGATATCACAATATCATTACCTGTGAGAATCGGTCATCAGTCAACGCATATGCTAATCTTTATGTATCATCATCGCCCTGAACTTCTAAGATGATACTACGACCAGGGACCATTTAAGAATGAAGCTTCTTATAAACATAGTCCCTCACATTCAAGTCACATACTTGAGTTCTTATGGAAGCAAACATTCTAAGGGCATTTATTATGCTAATTAATCTATCAGTAGAAATATTTGACATAATAAAAGAACTTGCCATAAATGTTAAATGAAATATAAAGTACTCTATTCATCACATGAATAGTCAACAACCGACAAATACAATCCACAAGACTCCCACTAGAGATGATCATTCAGGTATCTAATACACATTGATCTAATATGACCATCATGCTTTCTCTGTGCAAGAGGCTTCGTTAGTGGATCCACAATATTTTCTTCAGTCGGTACTCTGTATATGTTCATATCTCCTCGATCGACAATCTCTCGAATAAGATGGAACCGCTGAAGTATGTGCTTGGAGCGCTGATGAGATCTAGGTTCCTTAGCTTGGGCAATAGCACCGTTATTGTCACAGTAGAGAACTACGAGATCAACAATGCTAGGAACTACATCTATCTCGCCGATGAATTTGCTAATCCATACAGCCTCCTTCGCCGCATTTGCAGCAGCGATATACTCGGCCTCAGTCGTAGAATCAGCAACTGTCTCTTGCTTGGAACTCTTCCAACTTACAACTCCTCCATTAAGGCAAATACAAAACCTGATTGGGACTTTGAGTCGTCCCTATCAGTCTGGAAGCTAGCATCTGTGTAACCCTTTACGACGAGCTCTTCCTCTCCACCATACACCAAGAATACATCTTTAGTCCTTATCAAGTACTTTAAGATATTCTTGACTGCAATCCAGTGACTCTCACCAGGATCAGACTGATATCTACTAGTCATGCTCAAAGCATAAGAGATATCGGGTCGAGTACATAACATTGCATACATGATTGATCCAATTGCCGAAGCATATGAAATCAACTTCATGCGGTCCTTATCTTCCAAATATTTTGGACACTGGTCCTTAGAGAGACTCACACCATGTGACATGGGTAAGAATCCTTTCTTGGACTCAGGCATGCTGAACCGTTTCAACACCTTCTCAATGTATGTACTCTGGGTCAAACCCAGCAACCTCTTTGATCTATCTCTATAGATCTTTATACCTAAGTCGCTTCATCCAAGTCCTTCATAGAAAAGCAGTCCCCTAGCCTATTCTTAACAGCTTGCAGGGTCGGAATGTCATTTCCAATCAACAGTATGTAATCCACATACAATATCAGGAAAACGACAATGCTCCCACTAATCTTCTTTTAAACACAAGGTTCATCCTCGTTCTTGATGAAACCAAACTCTTTGATTTTCTCATCAAAACGAAGATTCCAACTTCGAGAAGCTTGTTTCAATCCATAAATGGATCGATTCAACTTGCATATTTTAGTGGCTTCATTTGGAGATTCAAAACCCTCGGGTTGTGTCATATACACTTCCTCAAGGAGGTTTCCATTAAGGAAAGCCGTTTTGACATCCATTTGCCAGATCTCGTAGTCATAATACGTAGCAATATCAAGTAGAATTCTAATGGACTTGACCATGGCTACAGGGGAAAAGGTCTCATCATAGTCAACACCATGAATTTGACTGAAACCTTTAGCCAACAGCCGGCCTTTGAATGTCTGTACATTCCCATCCATGTCGGTCTTCTTCTTGAAGACCCACTTGCACCCTATGGGTCGTACCCCTTCAGGTGGTTCCATCAAGGTCCAAACTTGGTTTGCATACATGGAGTCCATTTCAGATTTCATGGCCTCAAGCCACTTCTCGGAGTCAGGTCCACACATAGCCTCTTGATATGTTGCAGGCTCATCATCATGATCCATAAGCAACACATTACCTATTTGAGACACGAGAAATCCATATCTCTCAGGCTCAAATCTTGGTCTATCAGATCTACGCAGGACTTGTGTTTCTTGAGCAGGCTCTCTAGCTACAACAACTTGTAGTCCTTACTCAGGTTCTAAAATTGGTTCAGCTATTGTTTGTGGTTCTTGAACTTCCTCAAGTTCCACCTTTGCAGTCTTTCTGGATAAGAACTCTTTCTCCAAAAAGACGTCAGTCCTTGCGACAAACACTTTGCCCTCGGACGGTAGGTAGATGTATTACCCTTTGGTTTCCCTAGGATATCCCACATGATAACACTTATCCGACTTGGGTTTCAGCTTGTCAGGCATTTGATGTCGCACGTATGCCTCACAACCCCAAATCTTAATAAAAGACATACTAGGACGCTTCCCAGTCCATATCTCATATGGTGTCTTTAGAACCATTTTCGTTGGAGCACGATTTAATGTGAAAGCAAGAGTCTCTAAAGCAAATCCCCAAAAGGAAACGGGCAAATCTGCATGACTCATCATCGACCGTACCATGTCTAACAAAGTAAGATTCCTCCTCTCAGGCACATCATTATGTTGTGGTGTTCCGGCCGGAGTGAGTTGTGATACAATACCACACTCTCTCAGATGATCACGAAACTCATGACTCAGATATTCGCCACCTCGATCAGATCGGAGTGCTTTTATCCTTTTTCCCAGTTGGTTCTCTACTTCATTTTTTAAACTCTTTGAACTTTTCAAAGGTTTCAGATTTGTTCTTCATAAGAAACACGTATCTGTATCTACTGAAATCATCAGTAAATGTAACGAAGTAGTAGTACCCACCTCTAGCCATAGAACTCATGGGTCCACATACATCACTATGTATTATACCCAAGAGATCATCAGCCCTCTCACTACAACTAATGAAAGGAGCTTTCGTCATCTTGCCTAATAATTATGACTCGCACCTCTCAAACGATTCATAATCAAATGAGTCCAGTAGTCCATCTCTATGGAGCTTGGATATGCGTTTCTCATTTATATGGCCTAAACGACAATGCTAAAGGTACGTAGGATTAGAGTCATTAGTTTTTAGTCTTTTAGTATTTTCTACATTATAGATCGGATGGTCTAAGTTCAAAACATATAAACCATTAAACAGTTGGGCTACACCATAACAAACATCATTCAGAAATATAGAACAACTATTGTTCTTAATAATGAAAGTAAAACCTTTCATGTCTAAATAAGACAAAGAAACAATGTTTCGAGTTATGGCTGGAACAAAATAACAGTTATCTAATTCTATTACAAGCCCAGTGGGTAAAGAAAGACGATAAACACCAACGACAATGACAGCAACTCTTGCTCCATTTCCAACGCGCAGGTCTACCTCTCCTTTACCCAGCATTCTTCTCGTTGTCAGTTCCTGCACATTCGTACACATGTGAGAACCACATCCAGTATCCAATACCCAAGATGAAGGAGCAGAAAGGTTTATTTCTATAACAAAAATACCTGAAGTGGAAGTCACACTTCCCTTCTTCTTTTGCAGATCTTCAAGATAGAGGGGATAGTTCCTCCTTCAATGCCCTGCCTTACCACAATGGTGGCACTTCCCTTCCTTAGCCAAGCCCTTGTTCTTCAGTGCTGAAGACTTGGGATCAAGATACGACTTAGGTCCCACCTTAGTCTTCTTGAATCCCTTGGTCTTGCCCTTGCTTTTATGCACCATCAATATGGGGCTAGCAGGCTTGACCTTCTTCATATTGATCTCGGCAGTTCTTAACATGCCTAGGAGCTCGGGCAGTGTCTTGTCAATTTCATTCATATTGTAATTCAAGGCAAACTGCTCATAACTGTTCGACAACGATTGTAGGATCAGGTCAGTGGCCAACTCTTGGCCTAACAGAAACCTCAGTCTTTCAAGGTTCTCTATATACTCAATCATCTTGAGTACGTGAGTCCCTACTGGGTCCCGAGCTCCCATCTTACACTGAAATAATGCCCTGGATATGTCAAACCTCTCTTGGCGAGCTTGCCCTTGAAACATTTTCTTCAGGTGCTCTACCATCTCGTAAAAACTCATGTTCTCATGTTGCTTCTGAAGCTCGGAGTTCATGGTCGCGAGCATGAGGCATTCAACATCCAAGGAGTCATCTCCATACTTCTTGTAAGCATCTTTATTTGCACGAGGTGCAGTAATGGCTGGCTCCTCGGGGGGATCTTCTTCAAGGACATAGAGCTTACGCTCTTGCCTGAGAATAATTCTCAGGTTCCTGAACCAGTCTAGGAAATTCATCCCATTGAGCTTGTCCTTCTGAAGGATGGCTCTCAGGGACAACGTGGAGTGTGAAGTATTTGCCATGAAAATTCTACAAAATAATGCAAAATATATTTTAGTACTATTTTATTCAAATTGATAACCCTTAATATCAATTCGGAGAGTTTATGCGAGCTACTCTCTTTGTGGACAAGATCCATATTTCACCAACACAACGAGTCCACTTTGGCGTTCCTCTCATAATGCGGTTATTTAGGTAGACAACACTTGCCAATTGCATCACTATGCAACTCTTGTATGGTTGGTGAATAACTCTTTATTCGCATCCATCATATGGTGCATGCCAACCCAATGCCTCTAGGCACTCAACTTTTGAGGTCACCCAGTTAAGTTGGACCCGAAGTCGACAGTGGGATATCACAATTATCCGCTCGCACCCTTACCAAGATAGATTAATGCACATTTCTTTGGCAAGCCCACACTTCATCGATCGAGGCAGGAAGAGTGTCATCCATCGGAAGGCATCCGTATACTTAATATTGGATAAGGGATTTTATTTATAAAATTGATTAACAATTAATCAATGTGCACATTTACAAAATTACAACATTCACAACCAAATACATCCAAGATGTGCATAAAATAAAATTATCAACGCTTTGATAGAAAAGGGCTAAATCTGAGCATTTAGAACACTTCTAAATCTCCAGATTTACATGCATTTGACACAGGCAAAAACAACTCTACTTATACAGTAGACAAGCTCGTCTCTCATTGTCAGATTCAAAATCTAAGACATTTGGTTTCACAAACCAATTAGAGGGACGGTTACTGCAAAGGAGAAACAATTTCTGAAATAATGAAATCGCAACGCAATCACATGCGTTCCTGGCGGTGTTCCAATTTAGAACACTTCATTGAAATCCAAACACCCAGGAAGAAATCCAAACATTTAGAACACTTCTAAATTTCTGATTTACACGCATTAGATCGCAAACCTCCCTCTGATACCACTGTTGGGTTTTCTTGTTACCATTTCAGAAATGATAATACAACATATCATATATGCGCAACGGAATAAATTAACTAGAACAACCCTAAACAATTATAAGGAACTTGCGATTTTATTGATTCAAGAAATAAAATAATAGCCACAACACATTGCAGTATTTATATCTGAAGGGGGTTGAGTCTATACTCAACCGAGGTGCTCCAATGAGAAATCCAGAGATCGTACGGCTGAGTTCCAAGCGCTAAAATGGTTCGACGCCTCTACGGGAAGTCCACACGAGTGCTGAAGAACCCTAGCCTCTTGTCGCACAAGATCTAGGTCGGATAAGAACTGCTCTTTACATCTCCCACAGACTGCTAAGTCCGACGACAGGGTGTGGAGGCGGCGGTGGCGGGATCGACCAATCGGAACACTTCCGTCGGAGCCTTGTGGAACTCTTCCATCACCCTCTCTCGCAAAAATAGATCGCAAAACAGATCGGGATATAAGGTCAAAAGAATCGTATTCTTTTATACCCCCAACGAAAAAGAGAAGCGTCGGGCGAAAATAAATTGATCGAATACTGCGTTTGACGAACTAGCTAGCATTCGTCGAACGCGCTGGCCGTTCGAAGAACGCACTACGCTAGCCGTTCGACAAACGCGCTATGCTAGCCATTCGATGAACCGTTCGACAAACGCGCTACGCTAGCCGTTCGACGAACCATTCGACGAACGCGCTACGCTAGCTGTTTGACAAATGCGCTACGCTAGCCGTTCGACGAACCGTTCAACGAACGCGCTACGCTAGCCGTTCGATGAACCGTTCGATGAATCGTTCGACGAACGCGCTACGCTAGCCGTTCGACGAACGCGCTACGCTAGCCGTTCGACGAACGCGCTACGATAGCTGTTCGACGAACGCGCTACGATAGTCGTTTGACAAATGCGCTATGCTAGCCATTCGACGAACGCGCTACGCTAGCCATTCGTCGAACGCACTTTAAGTTTGTCATACGTACTTTGATCCGATCACTTGTCAACAGGATTCTTCCTCCAATTTCTCCATACACTCTTGTGTGTGACCCCATAGGCTCATATCGTGTTGGCAGTGAGACTAGATATTTGACCACTTCCAGATCACCATGGAAACACCAACAGATTAAGTGTTCTTTCATTCAGAGCTAAAAAGGTTTTTCCGGAATTATTATACGCAAACAAAAAGGGGGTAATATTGTGCGCAGCTGGGTGGAATCCAATTTTTAGGCTTGATCCCACTGGAATTAGACTTTAGGCTCAACATGAAAGTTGTAGCCATCGGAAAGAGCTTTACGACGATAGGTTACCCATTTTCTTAAGTGACCTATAGATCCCTAAAAGTCCAGTCGAGTGGACTGTCCAGAAAGCTGGAATGGGTTAAGTGCATGCTATTTTGCTGTCCAGATTTCTGCACTTGACTTCAGAGCAGATTTTAGGTAGGACCCACTTGGATCTGGGTTTAGGGCTCAACCTGAATGTTGTAGACCTTGATGTTAGCTTTCCAAATTGGGGTGGATCATAATTTTTGGACAATTGTAGCACTCAGAAATCCAGTTTTAGTAAACAATGTCATAACACTTTCGTTCTCAGTATTTTGCGGATTTCTCTCAAGATATTGGTTGGATGCTCATGAAAATTGGTGGAGACATTGGTGATAAAAGTATCTAGACCCTTGTTGAATTCCATAATTTTTGGATAAGTAGTATCAAAGTTATTGCCGTTTCATTTTATAACTTGAAGTAGATATAAATGCTGAATGTGAAGGCCGATTGAGACGAAATTTTGTATGAATTATGTACATGCTAGTATTGACCTATGATAATAATTTCAGATTTACTTCTATTGAGATGACTCCTTAAATAAACCTTCAATTGTTAGTTTTATGTGGAACAGTAAAAAGGGCATGTGTAGTTGATGGTGAAGGTAAATAACATTAATTATGGGTGAGGTTTAAATGTTTAGCATTGTGTATAACGATCATATAAATGGAGAGCACCATAAATACGTATGGCATAATACAATGAGGTCGAAATTTGGTGGTAATGATTCTGGCATTAATTATGACTTATGGTAGAAGTTTCAGTGGATTTGGTTTTGAAATGAATCCATAATTAAATGTGCCGTTATAAATTATTTTGCTGAAAAGAGATATTAAGGTGCTCATTTGGACAAGGATTTTGGAAATGTGACATTATACACACAAGTAGTCCTGCAGGGTCTCACAGAGTAATTTCCATGTTATACGCACGCCACTACATAAGAGTTATAACAACTCGGTATGGGTAGCATTGATGGCTTGATGCGGGTTATAAGATATGGTCTTATCTTATGGCGCAAGGTTAAGGTCCCGGTGGTTGTGGGCCTTGGATGCTAATTAGCATTGACATTGATTGTATGAGGAGAAGAGTAATAAGACTCTTTCTGTGAGTCCTTGGGTGCTTGGTAGCACGGATTATGCATGGGAATTACATGGAAGTGCATGGTTTACACATGGTGGTGTAATGATCCTGGTTGGAAGATTTCTTGTGGCAGATCTACGGGCTCGCCAGTCGTCATACCGACGGGAGCTGGCAGATAGATTTTGGCCGGTTGGGCTGTGTTCTTTGTGTTTACTTCCAAAGACCACTTCCGTGCCTAGTGACGGGTTGGGCTGTGCTCTTGGTGTTTACTTCCCAAGACCCTTTCCGAGTCCAGTACGTAGGTACTCCGTTGTTGTGTTCTTAGCATCGAGGCGTACGTAAGACATATGTCTGGTAGTGTGCATACCCACCTACTAGTGGAGAAGCCCGTTCCTCTGCCACCGTCTTGCCACGAGGGGGGGGGGGGGGGGGGGGGGGGGGGGGGCGCATGAGAGGTTAACTACCCTCGAAAAGTGGGAACGACAGATCTATGTCGACATAGCAAACCTGCATGGCTGAGTCATCATATCATAATCATTGGCATTCAACCTTTCATGATCATAGAATTGCACCGCATCGGGTCCATCATATAAATTAGTATGGGCTCTTTTATATGATGGGTTCCAAATCAGAAACCTTAACTTATAAGTTTGTATGGGCATTCATATAAGTTAAGGTATGTTTTGAAACTACAAATATACTACTTACTCTTGTACTGTTACACTACATTCTATACCTTGCTACTCGTCACAATGCTAGCTTAGAATTGCTTCTTACTTCACTATTATAGTAACTGCTAGCATAAATGCACTCTTGTGTATATTAGCTTTATTTCTACTGTTGACATAGAATTGCTAAGATTGTACCTTACTACTGTCAACTCTTCTATTGTACTTATAGCTTATATTGCAGCGTTCGCCTCTTTCCTTCTGCCCGGTGCCTAAGAGTCATCGGGGGAGAGAATGTGAAGCCACTTAGTCTTTATGACTAACGGTTGTTTCACCACTATTTTTAGGAGCACACTCAGGTGGAGCAACAACGTACGACACAGGAGGACAACCAGGCCAGGGTGATAGGGCCTATAACTATGATACCTTGGCCACCGTCAATGACAGATGTGAGTGAGTGGTTGAGATTTAGCCTTAGGGTAAGTTTGTACTCTGATGTTTAACAGAAGCTTTTGTAGCTACCTCCCCTTTTGTACTTGATCGGACATTATTACTCAGTTGTGAATCTATGACTTCTATTGTTTTTCTATTATTGATGGGTTGACATGATGATATGTGAGAATAGCGGGCAGGATAGATGTCTTGTGGAGGGGGCTAGCCCGTGTGCTGGCACTTCTGCAAGGCGGCTGCCCTGGGCATAGGACTCCCCTCATTCGTGTCTTGTGTTCCGGGAGGGGGGTTTTACAAATGGTATCAACTTGCAACGACCCTGAGATAAAGAAGTCCATTAAACCACTAGGCCACCGCTGTTAGCTAAATTAGTTTGAGGACAAACTGATGCAGCGGAAGCAGTGGTGTGCCCATGTGGGATTCATATTAAGTATGTACACTAATCCTCAGAACTAGTGCCAACCTAACTAGGACACCACCATATTCTAACTTAAGAAGATGTTTCATGGCGTATCCTAGTCAAAAGTCGGCCTCAGGTATGGATTTGGTTGAGACATGAGGACACACAATGTGATTATGGGAACAGTTTAATGTGAGAGTAAAATTTCAAGTCTTACACTATAATGCACAGCTTGGCTTATTGAGAGATATCACCACCTTTGACCCAGATTAATAGGATATCTGGAGAAAACGTTTATGCCCAGAAACTATTATTGAAGTAGTAGGAGACTCGTAAGCCTAATTGTGTTGCCGATAACTTGACACTTGCCATTTTTGTTGTATTAAAGCAATCATCATGACGAATACCAGAGGTCGAATAAGAATTTGAATCTAGAATAGGCATATTTTGATTTGGCACATGTTGACCTTGAAATGGGTGTCGTAAATAGTAACCTTAAGGGCCTAAATAATGGATTAAGTTCAGGATAAAACTCCGAGTCGAGGATGGTATGCCCTCATAATTGTGTGCACATGTAGGGTGATTGAACCAAGTTGGTGGTCGAAAAGACTCAGCCCAGGAACTCCGGTGGGCTGATCTCTTCGTTTATTGGGCTAGTGACCTACCGACTGGAGATTTCTCAGGGAATTTAAAATCTTCACAATTTTCAATATTGGAAAGTTGTATTCCTTGAACAATTAGTTCATCTTGAGCAGGGTGAACTGCTAACACCATGTTTTTAATCAAGAGAAAACTTTATTATCAGAATAAGAAAATAAAACATTCCAAGGATAAACATTGTTTCTATATGACTCCCTGAGACTTTGTGGATAAGTAAACGAGGTGAATAGTAAGCTAACCCTTTGGGGTAGGCATCTGTATTTGTCTACACGTGGACTTTTGATAACATAATCGTCTGGGACTTAATGAAATTTTGTACATACTAGAGGATATACTAAAATTTTGTATATGGACGATTGGTATGATGATGACAATATTTAATTAGTAATTAAGACGTGGTAACGTGAGACTAGGAAATTAAAACAACATTAATCCTTGAGGTTTCGACCTAGAGAGAGGTTATGCATGCCTAAGGTGCGAATAACAGGAACTTATGTTTTGAATTCCTCTCCGGATAATTACCTAAGGATTTGGGAGTTGTTGCATATCATCGTATCTGCCTTAGGAAGATCTTCAGATAGGCGGAGTTGCTGGGGGAGCATGATTCCCTTAAGTTTAGAAGTTCTATTAATAATCATTCGTGGTGAAGATATCACGATTAGTATGACTTAATTGATCATTTGACATCTTTACTTTATCTTAAAACAAACATGTCTTGCATGATCAGTGGCAGAGATGGTAGGGCGCTTGAAATGGATTTGATTTAGTTTATCATATTGTAAAGTATGCCTTACTTTTGGTAGTCTGCATAACCCGTGTCGAAGGGAAATCATCTCGAAACTTGTACCTTGGTTCATGTCAAGTCAAACATGAAATGAATGTACCATATGGGGGTGGGGGGTGGGGGGTGGAAGAAACCTAGTCCAAATGTACGGGGGCTTATCGCTTCGTTTATTGGACTAGTTATGTACCGACTTGGGTTTCCCCCTAAATCTTATTTTGAAATGGTGTGTTGCAGACGTATGATATTAAGGTTTTGCTTAAATAATACGTGAATGATGATGACCATATTTGGTCGGTGATTAAGATATTGTGGAATTTTTGAACAAAAATTCACAATAGTATTCATTTTTAGTGTTTGACCTGGAAAGAGGCCGCACGTGCTTGAGGTGCGAATAGCGTAAACGTACATGTGGAAATCCTCCCGGGATAAATTACCCAAAAGATTTGAAACTTGATACATACCTTCAAGTCTACCTTAGGAAGGGCCCCCAAAATTGGGTGTAATTATTGGAGCACAGTTTTTCTAAAATTAGTATCGTAACCCAACTGTTGAATAAGGTTTATGTTCACGGTTGAGGATCCCTTAAATGAAGTGACCTAAATCACAAGAGAAAATTCGCACCAATTTCTGAATTCGGTGCAAGTTTAACTAAGACCTGGATTAGACAAAACTAACACTTGACTCGGGTCACGTGTTATTAGAAGGGAATGTGTGGGTTGAAATGGGGTAGTATCATGACAAGTTGGGTGGTGAAATTCAGGATGTTTGAACAATTATGATTATTTTTCCATGTCATGATATTGGAAGTTCATTGACCCCATAAAATTTGAAATCAAGCGAGTGTCATTTTAAGTTATAGGAGGTGTGTAGAATATATGTGATCCTTTGGATATGGATCTGATGACTTCACGAATCAAAGCGAGATTGTTTGACGATATTACGATCATCCTTATTCAGCTTTAGAATTGCGGTACTTATGTTTGTTGGGAATTTGTCAATTATACTATATGAATTTATCGATCATAAATAGTTGATGTGGAATCAGATGAGCTTGAAGTGTGATGAAGATGTTATAGATATCAAATTATGAGCCGTGATACAAATTTCAAGGGGATTTAATTTGGAAATGATCCCTTATTAAAATATGACCTTGTAAATTGTGGTGATGGACAAAGAATGGTATTATGCCCATTAAGATCGGCGATTTAGAAACATGCGTATGTTGTAATTTATAATTGATCATGAGTTCAGTTATATTCAAGGCATGTTGTGACTCTTGTACGAGATTGGAAAAGGGCTAGTAAATATAGTTGGTCAAACCTTAGTAGTGAACCTAAATGTATCACTAACTACATGAATAGTCTTAAAGAGGATCATAGAGAGTAATTCCATGACTTATACATTTCACCGCGTTAGAGTTATGACAACTCACTATTGGTAGCGGTGATGGTTTGATGTAATTGGAAGGATGTGGTTATATCCTGTGGTACATGGTAAGGACCCGGTTGGTAGGGGTCCTTGGGTGCTAATTAGCACCGGGTATGCTTATAAAATAAAGAATTGAGTAAGGACTTGGTTGAAGTCCTTGAGTGCTTGTTAGCACAACTTGGTCATGGAAATTACATGTATGTGTATGAATGAGAAATGACTGAATCGATTAATTGCTCATGCTTACTTGAGGGAGATACATAATTGATCAGAATGAGAGGTGCCCTGCGCAAGTGTTAAGTGGGAGTCAGATCATACTAAATTAGTAACCCTGTCAAGTGTACTCCGAATTGAACTCTTACATAGTACGAGCTTCAATCCCCATAGCCTCAACCTAAATTTTGGGGACAAAATTATTTCTTCGTTTATTGGATTTGTAACATCCCAATTAGAGCTAGACCCCTCTGGAGTGTGTTGTGTCGCCGAGAGTTTTCTTGGGCTCGGTAGAAGCCTCAAGGCCCTGAGGTGGTCAGGTTTGAGTCACGGTCAGCAAGCGATGATTGATTTAATCCACTCTAATTGTAATGTTGTAAGTATAAGTATGTCCCGGCAGTGTAGAAATAGGCTTTGACAGAGGTAGGATAGGTTAGTTTAGAAAATTCGGGAAAAGAAACCTACTAAGTCAAAATCGACGGGACGTCCCGTCGATCGTCGGGACCGTCCTGTCGATCCTTGTCATTGGCTGGGAAAGGTGGCCTTTTAATCATTAAGTCAAAATTGACTGTGCATCCCGTCGATCGACGGACCATCCCGTCGATTGACGGAACATCCCGTCGATCGACAGACCGTCCCGTCGATCGACGGACCGTCCCGTCGATCGACGGGAGCTCCCGTCGATTGTTGCCTTCAGCTGGGAGCTAACGCCGACGGTAGCTTTTGCTAACATTGCCGGTAGCGACCGAATCTGTGCCCGTGACTTTTCCCATGGTGGGTGACTTAAATGGCATAAAATAAGGATGTAGTGTTGTTGATGTCCAATAGGAGGCTGACACCAAAACTTAGAGTTTCAATACATTGCTTGGGGAAGGGTTTGGCCATTAAATGCTTATTAATGCAAACCTCTCTCTCTTCATTCTCTCTTAAACTCAAAGGGGCTGAACTCTCCTAATCAAAGGTCCCTATTCATCTTCTTCTTCATCTTCTTCTTCATCTTCTTCTTCTTCTCCTTCTTCTTTTTCTTCATCTTCTTCCTCACACCTTAAGGTTTTAACTTAGGGTTCTTGAAGGAGCAAGCTTGGAGAAGGATTTGGAGCTTTGCCGACCACCACCCGGCTGCCATGAAGATGAGCTCCAGCTGTGGCCAAAAAATAAGGTGACTTCTGACCCCTCTCCCTTGGTGCTAGATTATAGAGAAAAAAATTTGGAGAGGTGTTGAGCTCAAAAGAGCTTGGCTTGTGAGTTAATGGAGCTTCCTAGGAAAAGACCAAACCGGAACTTTCTTTTTAGGGCAATGATTGCCGCAAAAGTTCCTTCAATCACTTCTTCTCTTCAAGAGGAAGAGATAGGATTTGATTTTGTGAAAATCCATGGTCTAATGAGGGAGTATTGGAGGAGAGAAGGTGAAATGACCTAACTCTTGTTTGGGGAAGATGATGAATAGTTCCATGTTAAGTAGGGTTTTAATTATACATTTAGTGATGAATATGATGGATAGCCCACTGTAAGTAAGGTTTTAACTATATATTTTGTCATGAAGATTAAGTGTTCTTTCATTTAGAGTTAAAAAGGTTTTGTCGGAATTGCTATACGCAAACAAAAAAGGGGTAATATTGTGCGCAGTTGGGTTCAAGCCAATTTTTTGGCTTGATTCCACTAGAATTAGACTTCGGGCTCAACATTAAAGTTGTAGCCCTTGGAAAGAGCTTTCTGATGATAGGTTATCCGTTTTCTAAAGTGACCTGTAGCTCCCTAAAAGTCCTGTCGAGTGGACTGTCCAGAAAGCTGGAATGGGTTAAGTGCATGCTGTTTTGCTGTCCAGATTTCTGTAGTTGACTTCGGAGCAGATTTAAGGTAGGACCCACTTGGATCTGGGTTTAGATCTCAACCTGAATGTTGTATCCATTGATGTTAGCTTTCCAAATTGGGGTGGATCATAATTTTTGGACAACTGTAGCACCCGGAAATCCAGTTTTAGTAAACTGTGTCATAACACTTTCGATCTTAGTGTTTTGTGGATTTCTCTCAAGATATTGGTTGTATGCTCATGAAAATTGGTGGAGACATTGGTGATAACAATATCTAGACACTTGATGAATTTCATAATTTTTTGATAAGTAGTATCAAAGTTATTGTCGTTTCATTTGATAACTTGAAGGAGATATAAATGCTGAATGTGAAGGCCGATTGGGATGAAATTTTGTATGAATTATGTACATGCTAGTATTGACCTGTGATAATAATTTCGGATTTACTTCTGTTGAGATGACTCCTTAAATGAACCATCAATTGTTAGTTTTATGTGGAACCGTAAAAAAGGCATGTGTAGTTGATGGTGAAGGTAAATATCATTGAATAAGTTTGAGGTCTAAATGTTTAACATTATGTATAATGATCATATAAATGGAGAGCACCGTAAATACGTATGACATAATACAATGAGGTCTAAATTTGGTGGTAATGATTCTGACATTAATTATGACTTATGGTAGAAGTTTCAGTGGATTTGGTTTTGAATTGAATCCATAATTAAATATGTTGTTATAAATTATTATGCTAAAAAGAGATATTAAGGTGCTCATTTGGAAAAGGATTTTGGAAACATGACATTATACGCACAAGTAGTCCTGCAGGGTCTCACAGAGTAATTTCCATGTTATACGCACGCCACTACACAAGAGTTATAACATATCGGTATGGGTAGCATTGATAGCTTGATGCGGGTTATAAGATATGGTCTTATCTTATGGTGCAAGGTTAAGGACCCGGTGGTTATGGGCCTTGGTTGTTAATTAGCATCGACATTAATTGTATGAGGAGAAGTGTAATAAGAATCTTTCCGTGAGTCCTTGGTGCTTGGTAGCACGGATTATGCATGTGAATTACATGGAAGTGCATGGTTTACACATGGTGTGTAATGATCCTGGTTGGAGGATCGCTTGTGGCAGATCTACGGGCTCGTCAGTCATCACACTGATGGAAGCTGGCAGATAGATCTTGGCCGGTTGGGCTGTGTTCTTTGTGTTTACTTCCAAAGAGCCCTTCCATGCCTAGTGACCAGTTGGGCTGTGCTCTTGGTGTTTACTTCCCAAGACACTTCTGAGTCCAGTACGCAGGTACTCCGCTCTTGTGTTCTTAGCTTCGAGGCGTACGTAAGGACTAGGTCTGGTAGTGTGCATACCCACCTAGTAGTGGAGAAGCCCGTTCCACTGCCACGGTCAGGACACGACGGGGGGCTCCTGAGAGGTTAGCTACCCTCGAAAAGTGGGAACTATAGGTCTATGTCAACATAGCAAACCTGCATGGGTGAGTCATCATAACATAATTAGTGCATTGCATTCATCCTTTCATGATCATAGCATTGCACCGCATCGGGTCCATCATATAAATTAGTATGGGCTCTTTTATATGATGGGTTCCAAATTGGAAACCTTAACTTATAAGTTTGTATGGGCATTCATATAAGTTAAGGTACATTTTGATACTGCAAATATACTACTTACTTCTATACTATTACACTGCATTCTATGCCTTGCTACTCGTCACAATGCTAGCTTAGAATTGCTTCTTACTTCACTATTATAGTAACTGCTAGCATAAATGTACTCTTGTGTATAGTAGCTTTATTTCTACTATTGATATAGAATTGCTAAGATTGTTCCCTTACTACTGCCACCTGTTCTATTGTACTTATAGTTTATATTGCAGCGTTCGCCTCTTTCCTTCCGCCCGATGCCTAAGAGTCACCGAGGGAGAGGATGTGAAGCAACTTAGTCTTTATGACTAACAGTTGTTACACCACTATTTTTAGGAGCACACTCAGGTGGAGCAGCATCGTACGACACAGGAGGACAACCAGGCCAGCGTGACATGGCCTGCGACTATGATACATTGGCTACCGTTAGTGACATATGTGAGTGAGTGGTTGAGATTTAGCCTTAGGGAAAGTTTGTACTCTGATGTTTAACATGAGCTTTTGTAGCTACCTCCCTTTCTGTACTTGATCGGACATTATTACTTAGTTGTGAATCTATGGCTTCTATTGTTTTTCTATTATTGATGGGTTGGCATGATGATATATGAGAATAGACGGCAGGATAGGCGTCTTGTGGATGGGGATAGCCCATGTGCTGGCACTTCCGCAAGGCAACTGTCCCGGGCATAGGACTCCCCTCGACCGTGTCTTGTGTTTCGTGAGGGGGGTCTTACAGTTCAAGGATTCATTTTTTTTGCATATCATCGAATTCTAAATAATCTAGTATATGTAGAAGATGCATATTTAAGGCTGATGAGTGGACGCATGATCATCGGGAATTAACAACTCTTCTCTTTTTTTGGGGGGGGGGGGGGGGGGGGGGCAGCAATATAGGTTGTGGCAAAAGGTATTGCAGTGTGATATTGGAAGTTTGTGCTAGAGTGTCGTTTCTCAAGGAAAAGATGTTGGAATACAGGGCATCATTAACAATATTGTGTAGAGAGTAGCTCACGCGTCTTGAATATTTTTTGTGGACCTATACTAGGTGCTTGGATCTGAATAATGTGTTTGTGGGGTTGCCAACATCTTGTCATCCTCCACATCAAGAAGGAACTTCTCCTAATGTTTTAGATGGCGGTAAGCAACAAAATACCCTTGGAATAAGCTTTTGGGATTACTAATGGAAGGTTTAAGGAATGAGATTGTATGGGGCGAATTCATGATGTGGATGGTGAAAAAAGTTTGTAAGTAACTGACGAGTAAAACAATCTACCCTAGCAGCTGTAAAGAGATTATGTGTGAAGAGAAATGCACGATCATGCGTAAGAACGCACGTGCAAGGCCAAAATGAGGGGGTTCTCTGGAAAATCAGGATATAATGTGCACGAGCATATGCACACTGTGCATGCATAGATGAACCAGATCATGTGATTATACTGCAATGTAAACACTCTGCTAGTGTGTGAGTAAATGCATGACCATGCATGTAAAAAAGCACGAACAAATGCATTTTTACATAGAAAATGGTCGTGATTTCACCAAAACCCACCACAACTTCTATACAAGATGTTCAAATGAATAATAGTGCATATAAAACCATAGTAAGCATAAATGATAGGGAGAGGTGATCTTCCTCATGCATGAAATGCCATGAAAGTCACTCAATCTATCGCAGAATAGCTCACATGATGACTTTGGAGAATTTGAATGAAATGGCATTAAAATCTACTGAGGATGAGGTAATGATATTAAAACAAAGCTAGATGAGCATCACTGTCACTATATAAAAATCTCTCATCAAATACCCTCAGGCTTGAATGATTGCTCATCTCGAGCAAACCACTCTACTTGTTGGGATAAGACATGGCTAAATACTCAAACAGATAATGAAAATGGGAAGTGGATAGAAAAGTTCCATGCACGGGGTGGATAGGAAGATAACTAGAAGAACTTTCTATGCATACTAAATATTTACAAAATTTTCAAACAAAATATCAATTAAGAAATATCCACTCCTATGAAAGAATAAAATGGATCGTCTTAGCTATGGCCCAGGGAGAAAATAGCAAAGCCACTAAGATAGATATTATCCTCTTAAGACTACGAGGTAGCCTTCAAGGAAATCCACAAATAATGATGGTCATAGGCTTGCCCAATCAGACTCTCTCACTACACAAGTCAAACATAACTTCATAAATCATTAGGAATTAAAAAAAGGGATGAAACATTTAGGTTAAGTTGAGGCATATCAAAAAGATAAATGTGAGGACTTAAAATCACACTTAAACGAAAGGATAGCTCGCATCAAAAAATTCTACCAACGATAAAAATGTGAGAAATGACACCCCTATACTTAAACGATAAACTATAGGGTCACCCTATACTAACCAAACACCAATAATACTATTCCAAACATATTTTTTTTCTTTATTTTCAAATTTCTCTTTTATTTTCCACAAAAAATTTCAAAGATTTTCTTTTTAAAATCTCAAGATATAAGAAGCCTTTTCTTATATCTTTGCCATAATAAAAAGAGAAAACACGGTCGTACTTGGCACGTTAGAGGATAAATGCAGATGCTTTTATTCAGTCATAAAAAGATACGTGGTCATACTTGGCATGTTGGCAAGTAGCCTTGCAATTCCTCTAGCATGGTTTGAGTTCTATGTCCCAGTGATGAACAAATCCCAGGGATGAATATTTTCGAAAAGGCTACTCCAGGGATGAACAAATTTCATTTTCCTGGGGACCTCCTTCATGCACCTTTTTTTGAGGGCCCCCGGTTGATGGAGGCCCCCAAGAAACGTGGTCGAATAAATTTCATTTGAATAGATTAGATACATAACATTGAATTGCGTCTTGCAATTCTTTATCCTTCATGCACCTTTTTTTCAGAAATGTGGTTAAAATTAAAATTATTTGTTTGCAATACAAGTGAATTCGGAGCCCTTGGTCCCCCCCCCCCCCCCCCCCCCCCCCCCCCAAAAAAACAAATAATAAATGACAAGGAAATTCCACCAAGCACTACTCACCCTCATGATAAGTCTTAATAAATATTGTGAGATTGAGCACATTGGAGAGAATAGTAAAGTGTCTTCTGCAAGTAATTTAATACACCACTTCTCTTTTGTACACCGGATCACAAAAATGAACTTAATAGAAAAATATTAAGTGATCCTCCAAGCAATACTTCGCTCCCTGAAAAGTCTTAATAAGCATTGTGTGTGTGAAGCACCTTAGTTGTTGTACATTTTAGTTCATGTGCATTGAAAGTTATGGAAGTAACTCTATTAATGCCTTTTTAATAATGTTGCGTTTTATTCCATTACATATGTCATGCATTTTGATTAATGCACTTATATACTCTATCAAAACACTTTTTGTTCACATTATTATCTTGTATAAATCTTCCACTCATGAGAATTGGATCCTAATGCACAACAACACAAATTTCTACAACCTTAAGTAAATGTGTAAGATGGCAAAGCATGACCGCTACAATGTTTATTTTTACTTGAAATGCAAATTATTTTACATTGTGGTGGTTTATCTTTTCTTGATATTTCAAATCATGCTTTAAATTTTCAATAGGAGGTTTCAACAGGAGGGGTCGGGGTGGGGTATAGCTCCCCGCTGATACGGGTGCTCCGCCACCACCTCTTATTTGCCCCACTGTTATACCAGGTAAGGGTGCTATCTCCCCGCCTACCCAAATCAGACACTGGTGTTGTCATAGACCAACCCAATTACAACAATTTCTCCACTTTCCCCCTGCCCATTTGGGCTCCTCTTGTATAGTTTTTTCTGTATTTTCATTTATATGCTTAGTTTTTAATTAAAGTAATTTCTTTTCTTAGTTTAATTTTATGTCTTGTATTTTTATTTCATGCAATGTAGTTTAGATTTATTTCCAATTAATGTAATTTAGTTCTTATTTGATGTAATCTCTTTTTATTATGACAAAGAAATTTAAGTTTCTTTTCATTTACGCGACCTGGCTAAATTTCATTTTCAACAAATTTCATCACTGGGCTCCTCGAGCAGAGTGTTGTCGTACTTGGCACGTTTGCAATTCATCCCTGGGACTTGTTGAAAATGAAATTTGTTCATCCCTGCAAAGGGCTCTGAGCATCGCCCCCGTATTATTTATGCCTGACTTCTCACAGTCGTTCCTGGTTGAGTTCGATGCATCTGGCTCGGGTGTCGATGCAATATTGATGTAAGTGGGACATCCCATCGCCTATTTTAGTCGTATGTTCACCGCCATCGTGCGTCCCCACTCCACTTATAAGTCTGACCCGATAGCCTTGGTTCTTTCAGCCCCTACTTATTGGGCCGCCACTTCACAGTCTGGACTGATCACCATAGCCTGCGCTATCTCCATCAGAAAATTGCGACTCCAGCTCAACAAATTTGGGTGGCCAAACTGTTGGGCTATGATTTTTCGATCGAGTTTCGGGATGGGTCTTCCAACCGTGCAGCCGACACTCTTTCTCGACAGTCGCTGACTGCGAGTTTTATTGCCATTTTTAGAACAATTTGGGATGATGCTTTGCTCCTTCAGTGTGAGGTGGCGACTGACCCCGCCCTACAGACGATTGTTGAGGCCTTACAGGCGGACACCACGGCCTGCCCGCCTTATACCCTCATGGGCGAGCATCTCTACTTCCGTGACCATTTGGTACTCTCCGCCTCCTCCCAGTTGATTCCTCGTCTGCTCGCTGAGTTCCACGCCACCCCGGAAGGGGGTCACGTCGGCGCCTTCAGGATGTACCGTCGCCTTGCAGCTTCACTCTATTGGGTAAGGATGTTTGGACAGGTCAAGGAGTTTGACACAGCTTATCTGCCATGCCAATGTGCCACGTACGACCACGTTTCCTGGGGGCCTCCTTCAACTGGGAATTATTACATTTACAACAAATTTAATTTTCAACAAGTAGTCTCATTTCTAGGGCGAATTCATAAGGTGGATGGCCATGATTTAATTCAACAAATTTGATCCTAGCTGCTACCGCCCGATGGTAGCACTACTGCCCCGCTGTAGTGACTTAGGCGATGGAGCTTATCCGCTCACCGCTTAATTCCTTTCGACGATATAATTCATCTCAACATCACGTCGATATAACTACCACCATCGGTAGGACTACCGCTTGGCATTAGCTTGACAATCATCGAGACCTCTCGACGACAACATGACCTTCACGTAGACAAGGCAAAGTCATTACGTTGACATCCCTACCACCAGCGTTAGCACTACCTCCTGGTGGTAGGTCCTGCTAACAGATTGTTCTACTTTCTTCAGTTGGGAAAACTGGGGTGTTACAAACCACCTCCCCTTAAATAAATTTCGTCCCGAAATTTCAGAAGTAGAAAGCATGAAAAGATACAAAACATAATTTGTACCTTAACATAACAGCTCGAGGAACTCCTCTAGCATGGTTTTCTCTCTCTCCCTTGTAAGCTCCTCACGCCCGCAATTGTTCCAGCGGACTTTGACCATTCAGATCAACTTATTTCACAATTGCTTGACATCAGTGTCATCGATGCAAATAGGACTGACTTTCGTCTTTAGTTCATCATCGATCGGCACCTGATTAGCCACAAGCACTTGAGTAGGCTCTTGCATATCCTTCCCGAGCACAAAGATGTGAAACACATCATGCAATCCGCTCAACTCTGTCCAAAGAGCTAGCCGATAGGCAACTTCACCAACACGCTCCACTGTCTCAAATGGTCCAAGGTACCTCGTACTCAACTTTTCCAAGCGTTAAATCATTGATACACCCTTGAACGATTTGATTTTGAGATAGACCCAGTTACCCACGGCGAACTCGACGTTTCTGTGCTTGGTGTTGTAGTACATCACTTTCCTATCCTGCACAATCAACAACTGCTCTCGGATTGTTCAAATAGTCAAAGTAGCATCTTCAACTTCCTTTCGGTTAAACAGTTTAGTCTCGCCCGTCTCTGCCCATGCTAAGGAAGTATGACACTTTCTACCATAAAGGGCCTCAAAGAGCGCCATTTTAATACTAGCTTAATAGTTGTTATTGTAAGCGAACTCAATTATTAAGAGATGATCTTCCCACCTCTTACTGAAATCCAAGGCGCACATTCAGAGCATATCTTCCATTGTCCTATTGGTCTGTCCAGTCCGCCCATCTGTTTGAGGATGAAAGGCAGTGCTAAACTTTAGCTTGGTACCCAATAGTTGGTGGATTATTCTCCAATATTTCAATGTAAAGCGGTCATCTCGGTCACTAACGATGCTACGGGGCACACCGTGCAATCGTACTATATTATCAACATATAGCTTTGCCAATTTTTCCACTAAATCGTCTCTCCGGTTTGGAGTAAAATGTGATACCTTTGTGAAACGGTCCACGATCACGCAAACGACATCGTTCCCGTGATGCGATCTCGGCAAACTATGCACGAAATCCATAGAAATATCATCAAACTTCCATTCCGGAAGAAGTAACGACTTCAAGAACCCACCAGGTTTCTGACATTCTGCCTTCAGAAGTGCGCAAGTCTTACATTTTGCCACGTAAAGGGCAATGACCTTCAAACCTGGCCACTGAAACAATTTTTTCATGTTCTGGTACATCTTTGTACTCCCTGGGTGAATTGAGTACTTAGTGAAATGTTCTTCATACATCAACTCCTCCCTCAGTTTGCCAACATTCGGGACACACAACCACAACTGTCTTTCCAGAAAAGACCGTTGCCAAACACAAACTCGGCAGTAGACCCATCCACAGTCTCCGCCACATAATGCTTCATGCTTGAATCAAGCTCCAAGGCCTGACTTATTCTGTCAGCGAGATCATATTACACCCCGATCAAGTTCAAGCATGCCTTCATGCTAGAACTCCTATCAACACAGGAGATTTCCAAGGCCTCCATGTCACTGATTAGATGCACATCATGCATCTGTATCCAGCTGGCTTACACAGAAGCCCTCTGACTTAAAGCATCGACGACCACTTTCCCTTCCTGTGAGTGTAATGTATCGTGAAGGTATAGTCCCCAAGGAACTCCATCCACCTCCTTTGTGGCATATTTAAGTCATTCTGTTCTAATAGATACTTCAAGCTCTTATGGTCCGTAAAGATATTAATCTTCACGCCATATAAGTAATGCCGCCACAATTTGAGAGCAAATATCATGACCGCTAACTCCAAGTCATGGACCGGATAGTTCCACTCATGAACTTTTAGCTGGCGAGAGCCATAAGCAATAACCTGTCCATTCTTAAGAAGAATGCAGCCTAAGCCGCTCCCTCATTCATCGTTGTATACCTCATAGCCTTCCGTACCACATGACGAGCACAATATTGGTGTCGTGATTAGACGAATCTTTAACTCTTCAAAAGCTCGCGCGCACGTCGGCGACCAAACGAACTTCTGATCCGTCCTTGTCAAAATTGTGATAGGAAGAGTTATCCGCGAAATGTTCTCCACGAAGCACCTATAGTAGCCGGCAAGTCCAAGGAAACACCTAACTTCCGCCACCGTAGTCAACACAGGTCACTCACGTATCGCAACTATCTTCGCCGGATCCACTTCAATACCTTCACCACTAACAATATGACCAAGAAATGCCGCAGAGGTCACCCAAAACTCACATTTTGAGAATTTGGCGTACAGCTGATTCTTTCTCAGTGTATCCAGAACTATGTGCAAATGAATCGCATGTTCTTCTTCAGACTAAGAGTATATAGTATATCGTCGATAAAGACGATCATAAATCGGTCAAGACACTCTCGGAATGTTCTGTTCATTAGATCGATGAACACCGATGGTAGATTCATCAAGCCAAACAACATTATTGTGAACTCATAGTGCCCGTAACGGGTACTAAACTCTGTCTTGGGAATGTCGCATTCCCAAATTCTCAACTGATAGTACCCGGACTTCAAATCTAGTTTCGAATAGACGGTTGATCCAATCAACTGATCGAACAGGTCATCGATTCTCGGAATCAGATACTTTTTCTTTTTCGTCAGCTTGTTCAGTTCGCGGTAATCAATACACAGACGCAAGCTTCCATCTTTCTTCTTCACAAAAGGACCGGAGCACCCCAAGGGGATGAACTTGGGCGTATATAGCCTTGCTCCAGTAACTCCTGAAACTAAACTTTTAGTTCCGCCATCTCTTTTGGCACTATACGGTATGGAGAGCATGACACAGGTATGTCACCTGACACCAGCTCTATCGTGAAGTCGATCTCTCGCTGAGGTGGTGATGCGATAATTTCGGCAAGTGCACCGGTCGCGCAAGTAATAATAATGGGGAAAATCCCCGAGTGTCGGTCTCTTGAGGAACACAGTAAGGTGGAGTTAAGTTTCGAGGAAGGACTTGAGATCGAAGTCCTTAGGCGGTGCTATAATGAATGGGTGGTTTGGTTTGCAAGTAATTAAATAAAATACCATGCCTACTCCTATGCAATGCCGCTATGCAATGCTTCGATTGGCGGGATGGAGACTAGGCAGGCCTTGAGCGCGCTGCGTCGAGAGGACGGATCGGCGAGAAGGCTAACGAATTGAGGGTCGCAAACACCTCTTCAACAAGCACGCCAATAGCAATTGCTAGTGCGGCACCGGACATGGTAATGGAGCGGAAAATCGATCGGGGCACACCTCATTAACACAAATGAACAAAATGATTTCATAATCATGAAATAAGCAATCTTAAACATCATTCGTAGCGTTCATCATCGATATAAAGAGAATACAACAACTATAACCACATAAGTAGAGGAAAAAGAGCGAGAGATACGACCGAATCCGGAGTCTCGTTGTAGATTCACGGTAGGAAGCACCGGGTTGTCAATCCGCGTCCTAGCTCGGTCCCAACTACGTCCGGGGTAGAGGAGGGCTGTCACACCTCCCAATGAACCCGTCTTCTCCAGCGATTTACCATCCGGCCACGTCTCAAGCGAAGAACCTCTTCATTAGCGATCAAGTGAGTGTAGGAACCCTTCTTTCAAGCCCTTGGATGATGGAGGAGGCCTAGGGGATGAAATCCCTCTGAAAACGGCGAAAACGGCGGACGGAACGGAGCCAAATTGCGTCCCCCGACCTAATTCGCGATCAGGTTATTACATAGGCGCTGGATTAAATACTGCGCACGATCATTGGCGCACGACCAGTGGTCGTGCACACTGGAATTCTGCGATCGTGCGCACTGCCTGGACAGAACCTGCAAGAGACGAAATTATAAAATACAATGTTCGCACGACCAGTGGCGCACGACCGGTGGTCGTGCGCACTGGAGTTGATGGTCGTGCGCACTACAGCAAACAGAACTCAGAAATTTAATGGTCAATGCGCACGAGCAGTGGCGCACGACCGATGGTCGTGCGCACTGGAGTCGATGGTCGTGCGCACTGCACCAGACAGAACTCGTGAAAAAGTGTTAAGTGCGCACGATTAGTGGCGCACGACCGGTGGTCGTGCGCACTAGAACAAGTGATCGTGCGCAGTGTTCCTGTGCAGAATTGCACCGGAAACACTTGCACGCCTCCTATTCCAGCACAAACACAGATCTAGCCACTGAAAGTGGCACTTAACAACATATGAATACTACTAAAGATAATACACACGAAAACACACCAAAGTGGGCCCAAAAGTGCACCTAGCATGGATTATCAAATATAAGCTATAACAAGGCTAAAGTGCGGTGAATTTACTGAATAATGGCCCGGATGAGTCCATAAATGTGTATATGATCAGGACTCATCACACCCCCAGACTTAACTGTTTGCGCGTCCCGAGCAAACGAATCCGGTGGAATGTGAAAACGATAGCTAACATAGAGAATTACACAAGGGAGTACGGTGCGAAGTAACGTACGCATGCGAGTAGAAATTCTAGTAGAAGAAGATTCTAATTATGCTAACTAATTTACATAAGTATTAAAGCGTAAGTAAAGATTTAGTCCTACTCAGTTGGTGAATTATGAAGAATTTGACGATCATGCCCAGTATGAAAGTGACGAGACACTGAGGCGGGTGTTGCAAAAGATCGGGGCTTAGGAATAACTCCGCTGAAATCCATCAACGTCGTGAACCATACGCTCGCCCGGTCACACTCTCTCCACGGCGCTAGCAAACTCGCAAATCAAATCAGTAGGACTTATAGGATTAAAACGAGGCTTAGGTTACGGTATGATATTCAAAGTTAAACACGATGGCTGCGCAACCCAAGTGAGCTATCGGAACGCTGCACCCCACAAAACCACAAACTACGCTCGTGTGACACACCCCCAGACTTATCATGAAAACCAGGTGTGCACACGGCCTACTTCACAAACACCAACAGATTTTCTATTTTTAGCTCAGGAGGATTTTTTTTTTCAAACTACTTTTTTTTTTCTTTTACATATTTTTCTTCTTTTATGTATCCTCCGGCTGGTTCAAAATCAGCGGATAAACTTTATTTTCCCTTCATAACACAATGGTTCCAAACACCACACAAGTTGAAAATTATGAGCACAGTTAAAACATTTTTGGTTGCGGGTGTAGGATAGGCTTCAGGCTTTGGTGGATGAAGAGGAGCTGAACAAAGGATTGGTAGGCACAAATTTGGCTCGCAAAGGTGAATGAAATGGACATGGAATAACAAAGCTCAAACTAGCCAAATGGTGGCCTACGTCATTTTTAACTCGACGAGTCGCTCTCACCAATGCTTCGAGAGTCGCTTGGGGCAAGTTCTTAGCCCACGAGAAAGATAAACCTTCCTCCCGACTCGAGCAACACACGACTAGCAATCGCACACACACAACACCGGGTTATCGTCAATTCCATACAAATTCACCACTTGAGTATATTAAATCTAAATTTACGCAGAAATACTAAACATAAATTAGATGCATAAAGAAAACCTAGTTCTACACAAATTCTACCATAGCATGCGAAGTGACTAGAACACTACATGAGTCAACATCGCACTCCAAATAATAATTCCTGCGTTAACAACCTATTTCATATTCCAACCAACTAGTTTAAACGGAACAACAACAAAAAGACAAGCACGCACTCAAGTGGGAGAAGTGGTGTGAGAAGAATGCAACGATGATAATGAAAATGATAAATAAAAAGCAACCTTCTAGTATGCAATGCAGCTCGTGCACAGTGGATAATAACAACCGCTCCCCCAGACTTAAGCTAAACACGATATCTAGAAATTTGAAGCTGAAAGAGGGGAGGAAGTGTTACCCAATGCTCAGAAATGAGCATACCAGACGATTGGCGTTTAAGATCAAGAACAGTCCGCAACGTCCGCCATCATGAGAGACAAAGGCCACATGAAAGTTATACACTAGAGCAACAAAAATAGTGAAAACTGAACTAAACATGTGAGAGCACAAAAAAAAATCAAGAAATCTAAGTTATCACCCATGGGAGTGAACTTGTTCCTGCCATCAATATTGAGCACTCACACACAAAATAAGGGAACAGAAAAAGCTGAATAAATAAACTATGCCCAGAAGAGCATTCCACAAGCAAAATGTTATTATTACAATTAATAAAAGATAAGGAGTTCAAACGACTCAACAAAAGAAACTAAACAGAAAACAAGGCTTAAAATATCTCGCATACAGGGGGGAAGATCACTCGTCGTCGCTGTCGCTATCTAACACCACAACGGACGGCGACCGTCTGGAAGATGATGCGGCCCGTCCCGGAGGTGGGGGAATATTTAGCCCTCCCCGCAATGCCTGCTGATAGACGAAATCCGTAAGCCAGTACTGGTTTGCCTCCAAATCGGAGAGGCGCCGATCGAAACTTGGCACCTCCGGTGCTCTAGAAGAACTGCCCTCTTCCTTGGCTCTCCGCTCCTGCTGAAATGAATGCCTTCGCGGCTGCAGAAGGGCTACCTCGCGGTGAGTATTTGGCGGCTCAGCCGGCTCTCCGTGCTCCTCATCGTCATGCCTCTCCCTAGGCGCATCTCCTGGCATCACGACCACAAAACGTCGACTACTCTTCTTCCCCACGACCCGTAATAGATGGAAACTCACCATGGTGGCCCGCGTGATGAATGAGGGTGTAGTCACCTGCACCATCGGAGGCAGATGACTCCAGATCCCCAAGCTTTTGGCAATGCGGGTGATATAGTAGGCACCACCAATGGCACCGGTGAGACCGTAGGTAGCCTCGTGATGGAAGAAGAAGGCCAACATGTAGCCGAGATGCAAGGGCTGCCGAAATTCCATACTATAGAGGGAGATCAGATCTTGCCACCCTACTACATTCTGACTAAGGGCACGGGCAACAAGAGAGTGGCTGAGGACGTGCTGCAGGTATCGGAGAGCAGGCGCGACGATCCATGTGGATTTGCTTTTTCGGGCCACGTATTCCTCATCACGACCCGTAAGAGCACCCCACGCAGCACGCGGAGTAACGCCATCTGGGAAGGAGACATCCAAGTCCAGAAAAGGGATCGTCGCGGCCTCGGCTTTAGTGTAAAATCCAGCGCACACCGCCAACTCGGATAAGGAAAGAGTGAAAACTTTGCCCAAAATTCGGAAAGAGCACTTTCCCGGACGTTGGCCGGAGGGCAACACTTCCCACTCAAATGTAGCGAGAAATTCCAAGGAGAGCTCCCGGTAGCCGAGATCATCGCACCCAAGCACCCCACTCCAGTGATCGAAGGAATAACGTTGGCGGACGGCCTCGCACAACTCTCCATTATCGCCGATAGAATTCAACTCGTTCCAATCCACTAGACGCTGCGATAGGAACGGCTTCTCCTTAAGAGAGTTGAATCGCCTCGTGTGCGAATCTTTGGAAAAGGTAGCCATCCTAGCGAGGATCTGAGCGGGAGAGGCGGAAGAGCGGCCGGAGCGTTGGTAGACCTTTTGACGATCTCTGGAGCTCATGGTGGTAGGAGGGCAAAGGAAGGAGGAGAAATAGGGAAAGGGCTCACCGGAAGGGAAGGAGGCGCACGATCGGCGGCAAGCAGGCAGAAACGGCGCACGGGCGATCGCAAACGAGAACCCTAGGTCGTGCGCGAAGGGCTCGGGCGGACGGGGTTTTTATAAAAATCTGGGCCGATCGCACGACCAGTGGTCGTGCGCGATAAGTAGTGCGCACGATCAGTGATCGTGCGCTTTAGGAATTTTTAAGCGGCCAAAATTTTAGTAAAAACTCCATTCACCGTGCAGTTTACGCACAAACAGGAGTCAGCACACGCAGCGAGACATTCATAGCATTAACAAAAACTCAACTAAACCAAACAAAATAAAGTTTTAGGAAAAATAAGGATAACTACTGGGGTTAATGTCATCCCAGCACGACTTATTTGAAAATATAAAAGTTCTAGCTAATGGGCCTATGGAAGGAGAAGTGCACAGGTAACTGTTCTAATATGCGTGTCGGTAACGAGTACCGATACGGTGATAGAACTGTCACCCCTCTACTTAAATAAAGATACCTGCTCCTCACAGGTAGAGGGTAGAGAACGTAAGAAAAGGAGGAGGCCTGGTCCTCGCTCATCTCACGAAACACATCCTTGCCTAGCAAGGTATCGTCAACAGGGAGGTAGTAGGAGGAAAAGGCAATGAATGGAGCTTCCTCTACGGAGGGGGAATAAACCTCCTCACATGAGAGGATGCTCTTATCATTGACTTGAGCAAACAGCTCCAAGTCCTCCTGAAGCACCTGTGAAGACTCAACCTGCACCGGCTCAGATGACGAAAGGGGGTCAAGAAATAAAAGAGAAGAAGGACAAAAATAATCAAACATCGGGGGAGCGGTCCCGGTCTCACTCCCATCAGGTTGGGGAAGCAAAATAATGCTTGCATTGTCATCAATGCTACAAGGCTCGGCGGGATCAACGGTGGCCAAGCTTAGGATTTGGACTTCCTCCACCGGTGCTAAGGGAGACTCCTCTTCACCTAGAAGGTTGTCCTCCTCCATAGGAATAGGCACAACACTCTGATCAACCGCCTCCTCTTGTGACACCTCATTGACAATGTCGTCGGAGACGAGTGTAGTGTGCACAACAGCGGGAAGAATCGAATCCACTAGAAGTGGTGGATGCACTGGGAGAATAGACTCGGCAATGTCGGTGCCCAAATCAGCCACACATCTGGTGACTGTGTCAACGCCATACCCTTCAAGATGTGAAGGTGGCAATGACACAAAACCGGATGTTGAAGGTGTGCCGCCAGAGTTAGGATTCGGGACGATCCGGATATCCGGCTCGTCATCCTCATCCAATTGGCGACGAAAAACAGCACAATCCTTCAGGGCATGATCTGTGCTCCGACAAAACTGGCACTGCCTAGCGGGCTTCTTTGGCACAGCGGGGGCTGGAGCCGAAAAGAAGTATGACGGTAAAGGCTCAGCAGAGTAGCCATAAGACTTACGCGCACCATATGAAGTACCAGATGAAGTCGGTGCTCCATATGCTGGGCTGCAGGAACTATGCCTACTATTCTCCGTAGGGCATTCATCACTAGAGTGAGAAGTATCTCTACACCAACGGCAACGAATATTGAGATGTGCCCACATAGTGTAAAAATAATACGATTCAAGATAAGAATGCTATTATGCAGACACTATACCAAACAGAAATTACTAAAGCAACCTAATATTAAATAAGGAAGCGGAATAAAAAGAACAGAAATAAAATTTAAAGGATGCAATTTACAAATGAAAGGGCTTCTCTCTCAGATTCTCCCTCTCCAGAAAACTCACACGACTGTATTCCCCGGCAACGGCGCCAAAAACTTGATGCGATAATTTCGGCAAGTGCACCGGTCGCGCAAGTAATAATAATGGGGAAAATCCCCGAGTGTCGGTCTCTTGAGGAACACAGTAAGGTGGAGTTAAGTTTCGAGGAAGGACTTGAGATCGAAGTCCTTAGGCGGTGCTATAATGAATGGGTGGTTTGGTTTGCAAGTAATTAAATAAAATACCATGCCTACTCCTATGCAATGCCGCTATGCAATGCTTCGATTGGCGGGATGGAGACTAGGCAGGCCTTGAGCGCGCTGCGTCGAGAGGACGGATGGGCGAGAAGGCTAACGAATTGAGAGTCGCAAACACCTCTTCAACAAGCACGCCAATAACAATTGCTAGTGCGGCACCGGACATGGTAATGGAGCGGAAAATCGATCGGGGCACACCTCATTAACACAAATGAACAAAATGATTTCATAATCATGAAATAAGCAATCTTAAACATCATTCGTAGCGTTCATCATCGATATAAAGAGAATACAACAACTATAACCACATAAGTAGAGGAAAAAGAGCGAGAGATACGACCGAATCCGGAGTCTCGTTGTAGATTCACGGTAGGAAGCACCGGGTTGTCAATCCGCGTCCTAGCTCGGTCCCAACTGCGTCCGGGGTAGAGGAGGGCTGTCACACCTCCCAATGAACCCGTCTTCTCCAGCGATTTACCATCCGGCCACGTCTCAAGCGAAGAACCTCTTCATTAGCGATCAAGTGAGTGTAGGAACCCTTCTTTCAAGCCCTTGGATGATGGAGGAGGCCTAGGGGATGAAATCCCTCTGAAAACGGCGAAAACGGCGGACGGAACGGAGCCAAATTGCGTCCCCCGACCTAATTCGCGATCAGGTTATTATATAGGCGCTGGATTGAATACTGCGCACGATCATTGGCGCACGACCAGTGGTCGTGCGCACTGGAATTCTGCGATCGTGCGCACTGCCTGGACAGAACCTGCAAGAGACGAAATTATAAAATACAATGTTCGCACGACCAGTGGCGCACGACCGGTGGTCGTGCGCACTGGAGTTGATGGTCGTGCGCACTACAGCAAACAGAACTCAGAAATTTAATGGTCAATGCGCACGAGCAGTGGCGCACGACCGATGGTCGTGCGCACTGGAGTCGATGGTCGTGCGCACTGCACCAGACAGAACTCGTGAAAAAGGGTTAAGTGCGCACGATTAGTGGCGCACGACCGGTGGTCGTGCGCACTAGAACAAGTGATCGTGCGCAGTGTTCCTGTGCAGAATTGCACCGGAAACACTTGCACGCCTCCTATTCCAGCACAAACACAGATCTAGCCACTGAAAGTGGCACTTAACAACATATGAATACTACTAAAGATAATACACACGAAAACACACCAAAGTGGGCCCAAAAGTGCACCTAGCATGGATTATCAAATATAAGCTATAACAAGGCTAAAGTGCGGTGAATTTACTGAATAATGGCCCGGATGAGTCCATAAATGTGTATATGATCAGGACTCATCAGGTGGCACTCTAGGGAGATCTTTTGGAAACGCATCTGGAAACTCCGTTATGATGGTACGTCACTCAAACTGGGCTTAGGCCTTGCAGCCTCCACTAGCATGAAGCACAACTCCGCGCCCTTCCGAACCGCCTTGCCTACTTGGATAGCAGATATCAACATCTTGCTCGATCCACGCATACCAACAAAAGTAGTTGCACGTTCAGTATTCTATCTCAGTCTGACTTCCTTCGAAGTGCAATCAATGCATGCTTGCTATTCCGACAACCAATCCATGCCAAAGATCACATCAAACTCCGAGATTGGCAGCATCGATTCTTCCAAATCAAACTCGCGACTTCCGATCTGCACCTTAACACATCAAACTCTATCTGCATGCATTGAGCACCCACTTGGTAGCAACACATTCAATCTCTCGTTCGATATGAACGAAGGCACTCCAATTCGTCATATGAAGTCCTCGGATAGAAAGGAATGATTGGCTCCAGTATCAAACAGTGCTCTCGCCGGATTATTAAAGATTAGGACAAAGTCTAACACAAACAAGTTAAACAAGCAATGCACAAGGTAGTAAGTATATAAAGCAACAAAAGTTATATACTAACTCATACATGTCACCACATCACTCTGTTTGATGGCCTCCTGTTGGCCAAGATTGTACACTCGTGGCTGAGCTGGAGTATGATGGGATGTAGCTGACTCCGCCGCTTTCCCTTTCTCCGCATAGAACGCAACAGCCTTTTTGCCGCTGCGACAATCCTGAGCAAAGTGTCCCACTTTGCCACATTTATAACAAGTGACTGGACCCCGCCCAGTAGTCACTACTGACACAAAAGATGGAGCTGGCCCAGAGTGTCTAGCTTTCTTGCTCCACTTGCCTTGCCCAGATCTCGCAGAGCTCTGTACCTTGAACTCTAGCTTCTTCACCGTTAAGTTCTTATTATTTTGGTCTCGTTTCATATCCTGCTCCAAGGAACGGGCAGTATTGACCAAGGTCATAATGCCTTGCGTCATTGGTCCTGAGAGAAGCAACCTCAGATCGTATCGCATACCTTCATAAAATATGTTGGTCTTTCGCTCCCAATATACAAACGTAGTGCCTGCACACCGCCCCTACCTTGTGAACTCATGCAGATAGTCATCCACCAAACTATTGCCCTGAGTCAACCTCTGGAATTAGTTCTCCTTCACAATTCGTTGCGCCGAAGGGAGATATCGAGCAAAGAATAGTCTCGAGAACTCATCAAACAAGACCTCCATCAGTTGCCTTCCCGCCAACTGATGTATTTCCAATTCCTCCCACCTAAGTCGCGCCTCTCCATCCAGAAAAAAGGTGGCTAAAGTAACTTTCTACCCTTCATCCATCTCAGTAGCTGTCAAGGTTCTCCTTACCCTAGAGAGCCAGTCTTCAGCTTGCGTTGGGGATCATATTCCCGCAAACGTAGGAGGATTGAAGCTCAAAAAATGCTTCAATTGTTAATCCAAAGCTCGTTTTGCCATAACCGTCACTTGCCTTACAGCAACCGGTTCAACTGCAGCAACCTGCACTGGGGCTACCCCAAGGGTTGGATGATGTAAAGGCCATCCTGATTGTGCATTGAACATCGCAAATACTGCCTCAGCAACCAACCTAATCATTTCGGCAGAAGGAGAAGGAGTAAGCACATCAAGATGTGCACTACTCTCAACAGAGCGCTGGGGTCGAGACTGCCCTGCTCCACTCCTAGTAACCTATACATGTGTAACAAAACACAATTAAGCGACTAAATTGTAGCATTAAACCACAAAGGAGCTCTCAGGTTCCACTACGTTGCTATAAATACACATTTATTTCATTCATAAAGTGGACTTTACTGGTTAATTAGTTGTTTTAATTGCGACACACACACGTGCTCACCACCCCTTAAACGAATTCAACCACGGACGGAAAAGGATCGAGACCCGTAGCTGATACCAACTTGTAACACCCTCCTTGCTACATAGAATATAACAGTAGGTTTGTCCGGGACCCCGCGCCATATTAAATGAACAGGGGAGTTACGTATTTAGTATTTAAACAGTTTTAAGCAAAAGTATCTCAGCATTCACAGAATTATACAACAGAAGCATTTATTTATTTAAAACAAAACTAGGTTACAAATGTACACTTTATTACAACAGGAATGAAAGTACATCAAGAGTTCTTTAATTACAATGTTTACATAACATGTGGTTTATTAACATCGGCACGCAGGCCAGCCACACATGAAAACTAGTAAGCATAGTACTTGGGCCTTCAAGGGCCAGCACAACACAACAACTGAGATTCCAACCCATTATTTTCCGCTTGGCTCACCTGCACATGTACAAACACATTCCACCAAAACCTGGCAAACAAGTAACCGGTCAGCTTTAGCTGACCAAGACTTATAACAACCCCACCCCATTCCCAGGGCGGTGGTACTACTTCCCTGCAAGCACGCATTAACAACATATATCTCAAAAGTTCGTCTAAGCACTGCAATCATCATCAACGTAGGCACTCACAGCCACACGTTTCGTGCACTCATGACACTCTTTCAGTGTACTCCCTGAGTTACACCACCATCCAAAGCCTCGTTTAACTTAGATGTTTAAGAACTCTACCATCAAGGTTATCCTACCTTATGGTTCCTTTACCAAAATACTCTCAGTGAACGGAGGGGCGACCTCATCACTGAACAGCTAAAGGACGTGTTCAGTTCAGCTTTTCCTGTGCTCATATCGTCGGGCCAATTAACTACTCGACGCGGGTACGACTTCCCCTTGTTCCCGCTATTGGAACACAAGGCCAACGAAGTTAGGCACGCTATGCCCTTCCTTTCATGATGTTACACACCAAGTCCCTTTTGACCTAGGCTTCACAGTCTCCACAAATTTGCTCACTGGAGCTATCGCCAGTGGTAGAGTTACCGCCCGACGCTATCGACAGAACACACTTCTGCCTCATCTATGCTCAACAATTGTTGGTCTATAGCTTTAAGGTGTTACACACCCAGTCCCAGGACCTAGGCTTCACACCCATCACAAATGGCTTGCTAGTTTCAACCAGGAGCTACCACCAGCAGTAGCACTACCACTGGGTGCTAGGAGACAGAGCAACGAATTTGCCCTCCTTTTTTGGGAATTTTTTGGAGTTTGCCTCCGGAACTCCCTGAAGCACAACACAGTACACATAACCCAAAAACACAACACATATACACGGACTCTTCTCCGGAACGCAATAAATAAGATAAGCATCACCAATCCAGACCAACTTGTCCGGGTGGGTTTCACACAGCATGCCTATGTTCGTACAACGATCTGAACTCTATATGCAATTTATATAGGGGATATTCTATATCGACCCATCAGAAGAACCCTATCCACTAATTAGTGGAAATCTTCCTACTATGATGCCAATCAAAGGACTAGCATGCCCAAATATTTAGAAGGAGGGTCGTTACCCTTGAAGCTCATTTTGGTGCCATCGTATCGCAGTTGAATCAAATGGAAGCATTCGAAGCACCTTCCTATGCGCGGATCCAACCTTGGCACAAGCCTTCAAGAGCCCTCACAGGTCCAAAGCTTCTCCTTCCTCCTTTCTCCTATTCTTTCCTCTTTGCCTTTAGCTTGAAGAGAAAGAAAGAGAAATGACTTCTCACAAAAGCCTCTCAACCCTTATAGGATTCAAGCCTAATCTCATTCACAAGATCTCCAATCCAAATGAAATGGATGACCATGATTTAATTCAACAAATCTGATCTCGGCTGCTACCGCCCGACGGTAGCACTACCGCCCCGCGATAGTGACTTAGGCGGTGGAGCTTATCCCCTCTCCGCTTAATTCCTTTCGATGATATAATTCATCTCGGCGTCACGTCGATATAGCTACTGCCAATGGTAGTACTACTGCTTGTCATTAGCTTGATAATCGTTGAGACCTCTCAACGACAGTAGGACATTCACGTCGACAAGGTAAAGTCATTGCGCCGGCATTCCTACCGCCAGCATTAGCACTACCGCCTAGCGGTAGGTCCTGCTACCAGATTACTTTCCTTTCTTCAGTTGGGAAAACTGGGGTGTTACATAGTTCAATACGGTAGCCTCGCTTGATTTGGAATCTTGAATAGTTGTCCATCTGTAGATAGGGAAGGTGACAGTCCTTTCCTTGTACAACAGAGTTACCGCAAAGCGATAATGGCTACCACGGAGCGGTAGTATCATTTCCTTTTCTGGTTGCCACCACTTCCCATGTTTGAGCTCTTGGATCACTGACGTGGACTTCAAGGTAGCGCAACGCATTAGTAGTGCGCGACGGTAGTGTTTAGTTGATCTGATACTATTATAGCTGATATGCAGCATCTAGATGACATAAGCTCGTTCAATCGATCTTTCTTTGTAGTCTATATGGCTAATGCTCGGAGGTAGTGTTAGCGCTAGCGGTAGCTCAAGCATCTAGCCGATATGTGCTATCTGGTCGACACTCCCTTCAAGATGACATAAGATGTCTAACCGATAATGTTAGCGCCAGCGGTATTGCTAACGCCTGGCGGTAGCGTTTAGGCGATATGATCTTCTTCTAGCCGACACTCCAATCATCCAGGCAACATACACCTTCAAATCGACACTGTTAGCACGCTGCTTTAGCTCTAGTGCCAGCAGTAGGCAGTCTAGATGATCGGTGACATATCTAGGCGACATGAGCCATGTCTATCTGATATATTCCTTAGTCTTGAGCAAGTCCAGTTGTCTTGTATAATCCGAGCTAGCGCGTGGCAGTATCGCTAGCGCCAAAGGTAACTCACAATGTGATAGTTCCTGTACGCCTTCACACATGTAAACCTGCACATTATACCCAACAAATATATGACCTAATACAACTTGGGATTTGTTATTATCAAACCCGAGAGATGCAAAATTCATGTTTCAACATAATCCTTCCTTGGTGTGTTTTTGATCTCTCCTACTCTGCTAGATCTCATAGAATCTATTAGAAGCCTTCTTCAGCCACTAGAGAGGCATTCACGACCATCCAATGACCTCAGACCACCATCATGTGCAACAACCAATTCAGACCCATTTGGATTCACTAGATGGTGTCGCCAAGGGGCAGAAGAGTGGAGTACCCAAATATTTAGGGGAACCACTATAAATTTCTGTGTCTTCTGGTTGCATAATTTTCCTCGCTTAAGTTTCTTACTTTTTATACCTGCATTGCTTTAGAATCAAAATCCGTGGCATGTACAGTGATTAGTTGTGTAAAATTTTAATAACTCTATTCAGATCTCTCTAGAGTAATTTTTGGTTGTGGTTCATCCACTTTCATAGATAAAAAATAATATAAAAGGTTTGGAATGCTCCTTATATAGCTGAAAAGTTTGAAGTACACGCTATATACATGGGGCATGTAGCTAGAAAAACCGCCAATTTGAAAGCCCGGGAAACGTCTTGAGGAAATGTGTAATTTTGTTCATAATTTGAGGGTACGCACCTTGGGTACAGGACGTGTACCTAGGGTATTTTCTTTGCGAATTGCGACTGTTACCCGCCACAGCTTGAAGAGGTACTTTACTGAATTTTTAATGCTAATCAGTCCTAGGTACACATTGTGTATCTAGGGCTTGTAATTTTAAAGTCGCGCTTCAAGTCCACACAACCTGTCAGTTAGGATGGAATCAAAATTTGTTGTACTAGGATGTGTGCTTAGGAATTTCTCGTGATCTGCTCCAAAATCCTCCTAAGTTGTTTCATGTACTCCATATCAGTAATGTTGCCTTTGATTGACGTGAAACTACAAAAATATATCAATAAAACCTAAAACTGTAGGAAGACAAGCCTAAGTTAATTTATTTTATTACCTAAAACCTTAGTTATTAAAGGCGCAAGGTGCACTAATGAGCAAATGGGTCTTGGAGCCTAGGTGTAAGGCTAAAGGTGCCGGCGCGCACCTGATGAAGGCAAGGTGCAATCACGTCCATTTTAAATATTCAACATCAAACATCATTTCAGCTTCTCAATCAAATTCTTCTTCTAGTCTACGAATTAATCATTCATTACTATTATTTATATCTCTTAAATATAGAATCAATGTAGTCACTTGCATCATATATAAGTCCCAACGAACAATTATCTTTTACAAACATTAAATTAATAAAGAATTATTGAGTTCTTACATTATTGAATTTCTTTATTTAAAAAAAATTACAACAAAAATCTCACTCAGGCGCGCCTTTTATGTTCCAAAGGCGCAAATAAGGTGCACAAAGGCAAAAATTTATGAGCCTGGTGTGCCTTAAGCCTTAGGCGCGTCTTTAACCTCTGCGCCTAAAACTATGGTTAAAATATAAATAATAGGGAAATAAGGCTCAAAAGGGATAACTAATAATATTGATATAAGGTTACTTTCAAAGGCTCAATCTAGAAGTCAAAAACGGCGTAGATCATAGACTAAATCTCAATAATGATTAATAAATTTCGCTTCGAGACTATATAAAATAAGTTTTTAATTATCTATTAGACAAAATGATCTTAAAAATAAGTATAATCGCCCTCTAGATATCTTTAGCAAAATTACTACAACATTAGAAATGAATCATTTAAGAAAATAAAAACTAAGAAATTTTCCAAACTTTTCAAATTATGAAAAAATTATTATTTCAAAATCATCTAAAGTTGAAAAGCTTGTAATGGAATAAAACATAATAAAATGAGTGCATAAAATACAACTATTTAGAATTACTACATATTAAATTCATAATTAATTTATTCATAAAGTAGTTAATTTCTAGATAACATTGTAAAAATTGGATTTACTTGATAAAAAAATATTATATTCAAGCATTAAAATATATAACCATATAAAAGACTTGTTAATTTTTTAATATATTTTTATTAAAAAGGTTATTTTATAAAATATGATAAACTATGATTTTTTAAAATAATAAAAAAAAATTTGAGGTTTTTAAAAAAATAGTGATGGAATAAAAGAACACACCGTACTTTAAGAAAAAACATTCTCCAATATTTGAAAATATGAGAGAAAGTGAAAAACATGTAAAGACTAGTCTTGAAAAAAAAAATAAGAATGCATTAAAAGAAAGATACATAAAGTTAAATTACTCAAAAAAACTATAGAATTTTAGAAAAACAAAAACAAAGATAACCAAAGAGTGCCTCCCAAGAGCACTTTGTTTAACGTCGATGAGGTCTACCCAAATGATTAGTTAAAAGAATACTTATACGAAAAGCGCAATGTCAACTCCCTTAATTCACACGTAGGTGAATATGCAAATGTCTGTTGTCAAGTAACGCCTCCATTATGTTGGTGATTCTTCTTTTGTCCTTTGGCTTGAATTGTTGAATCTGAATTACTCTTTGCTAAATTTGCAAAGTATACCTTATGTAATTCAGATTGATGTAGATGAGTGACATATGGATCTTCAAAGACATGATGCAGCAACGACTCGTCAACTAAGAGAAAATCATTAGAATAAGAAGAATAAAAAACATAAGGGTTAGAAAAAATTTCACAAGAAGAAGTATCTTGTGAAAATAAAATATTAAGTTCACGTTGTTGAATTTCCATAAAAATGTTATTATTCACAAAGACTTCCGGTGTACCAATTTCATTAAATTCAGGGAACATGTTAATTTCTTGATCCTCATTATTAAAATAAAATTGATGTAGGCTTGGGAATTAAAAGTAAATTTGTGCGGAGTAGTTTAAAAATAATAATATTCGTCCACTACTTTATCCGGTGTACCCATTATACTTTTAAATTCCTGGTACACATTAATTTCTTGATCTTCCCCATTAAAATATACTATCGGGGTGCATGAGAATTCATGCGCCTCCATAGATAATTTATCTATCATAGATTAAAGAAGGAGACCTGTATTTTTAATGCTTACATCTATATGTTGGCATGACTATTCAATTGATTGTTTTGGAAGTCTATAAAATGGCACAAATTAGATGTAAAGCTTTGTGGTTCAGATGTTGAGGAATATTGATTTTGGTTAAATGAATTTTCTTTGTCACACCGTGAACTATCAGTGAGATCTTTCCACCACGAATAATTAACATCAGAGCTAGAAGTAAATTCATCATAATTATATTATCTAAAAAAATTATTTTGATTATAAAAACCAGGAGAAAAACTTATTGAACATTCCTCGCAAAAATGATTATTTTGACCACATAAAATTTAAAAAAAAATTACGATTTATTGCAACTTTCATATTTTCAAATTTTTAGTAAGCGTGACAACTTGTGTTACTAAAGCGGATAACATTTTTTGTTTTAAAATAAAACAACCTTTACTTATATGAATTGAATTTTATTAAAAAAATAATAACAAAAATAAAAAATAATAAAGAAAAAGAAAAATAATAAAGAAAAAGAGAAGATGTTAGGAATAAAGAAAGTAAAAAATTTAAAGAAAAAAGAGAATCATAAAATTAATAGCACATTTGCTTTCAAAATATCAACAAAGTCTTCCCCAACATCGGTGCCAAAAACTTGATATGGCTAAAAGTGTGTATTCGAATTATAGTTCAATAAGACAATTGTACCTATCATATTATATTATATGATAATAAAAAGGTAATATCAAGTGTTGTGTTCCAAATTTTTATTGACTACTACTTACAAAATTACTATTATTTTATCTACAGATTGTGGTTTTATAATTAAATTAAGAGAAAAAGAGAAACTAAATGATAAGAGAGAAATAAGAGAAAAAGTAGTACATGATCTAGAATCTCTCTAAAAGAAATATTAAAATTCAAATTGAAATCATAAGCTTCTTAATAAAATATCTTGACCGCGGCGGTTCATAAATTATGATAGCATCTCCCTCGACGAATACTATCGCCCAACCTTAGGTTGATCGATTCAACTCTCATTTTACAATTGAAACACCTAAGCATGCTTTACGAGGTGAACCCCTTTATTTGATTTGACTCCAATCCGTAAGATTTATGTCATCCTATCCCGCAGTGAGTGCTTTAAATATCTGGGATCGATAATTCAAAAAGATGGAGGTGTAGATAAAGATGTGATACATAGAATCCAAGCAGGTTGGTTGAAGTGGAGAGGCACGTCTGGGATCTTATATGACGGTAACGTACCATTAAAACTTAATGGTAAGTTTTACCGTACTGTAATTAGGCCAGCAATGCTCTATAATTCTGAGTGTTGCGCAGTGAATGGTGTACATGAGCAAAAAATGGGAGTTGCAGAGATGAGAATGCTTAGGTGGATGTGTGGTCACACGAGATTGGATAAAATTAGGAATGAATGTATCAGGGATAAGACAGGAGTGGCGTCGATTGTAGAGAAGATGCCAGAAGCTCATTTAAGATGGTTCAGACATGTACATAAGAGACCATTAGAGGCACCTGTTAGGCGTTGTGAGAGTTCAGTCACTAGACATGTTAAACGAGGGAGGGGTAGACCAAAAAAGACTTGGAATGAAACTATAAGAAAATATATGATGTACTTAGGCATTAGCGAGGATATGATTAAAGATAGGGCGCAATGGTGACAAAGGATCCATATAGCCGACCCCACTATGGTGGGATAAATGCTTGAGTGTTGTTGTTTATCTAGGATGCATTCAACTCTTTTTACCAATGAGTGATCTACTCATATTCACAGATCTCTTGACCAACTAATATACAGATCTTAGTTGTTAAATATATACCAAAAATATGAAATCAATAAAATATTAATTAAAGGTAAATCTTAGATTTCTATTCAAGAGCTTATGAAAACAAAAAGAGATATATATTAATAATTCTTTTTAAAGTTCATCATGATCAAGTACTATGAAAAATATAGTTACTAATTATAATGAAAGTTTGATATATGAAAAATAAGAGTACATGATCAAGGAAAATTTACAATTTGCAATATATTCATATGAAGAGTCTTCTCTCTTTCTCTCTTGAAAATGAACTAAAACAGTAATATAAAAAGGGAAAAAAGAATTATACACTACAATCGAGATAATACTTGATATACAACCTCTAGAATGCTCCTATTTATATAGCTAGAAAGTTGGGAGCACACACCATGAGTACACTGCTTGTACATGAGGCGAATAGTTGGAAAAATTACCAACTTGAAAGCTCGGGAAATGTCCAGAGGAAATGCACTTTTTTGTTATAAATTGAGGGTACACGCCTTGGGTATACGACGTGTACCAAGGGCGTGTTCTTTGCAAACTGTGAGTGTTATCCGCCATGGCTTGAAGAGGCCCTTTACTAAATGTTTTATGCTGACACAAGGGTACACAACATGTACCTGGGGTGTGTAATTTTAAAGTTATGCTTTCGGTCCACACGACCTGCCAGTTGGGCTGGAATCAAAATTTGCTGAACATGTCGTGAGTACACGACACATACTTTGGAATTTCTCGTGATCTGCTCCAAAAATCCTTCTAACATGTGCCAGGTGTTCCATATCAATAATGTTGCCTTCAATTGGCTTGGAACTATACAAATATGCCAATAAAACATAAAAATGTATGAAGACAAGCAAAAGTTAAAAATTTTATTACCTAAAAGTATTGTTAAAATATAGATAATATACACATTATCAAGTTTCAATGTCAGAGTTAGACTTAGAGAGCAATTCGTTGAGTTCATTTATCTTTGCCAAAGAGTTGCACAGTCTTGGCACTCAGTTTTAACCTTCACAAATTTAATTCAGTTTCATTTAAAAGAGTTTTGTTTTCGACTTTCAAAATATCTAATCATTTAATCTCTTGTTAAAATATTTGTGTGTTTTCATATACTCTTTATATAGGTCGTCATAAGAGGGAGGAGGTACCTTATTGTTACTTTGGACATTGGTGTTGTTGTTAGCAGATCACATATTTCTTTCCTTAAGGCACTTGTTGGCCTTCTCATCATCGTTGGAGGTAGGCACACTTGATACCTTAGAAGTAGACTTGTCCTAAGTGGACATCTATATGACCTTATTTCCTTCTTCTTCTTCTTCTTCTCATTTTCTTCCTTCAGGTATTTCAGGTTGTTGCTTTTGATATGGTCGGGTTTCCTATAGAGATAGCACTCAGGAGAGCTAGTTTTTCTTTCTTGCGCATAGAAGTTTCCTCTTTCCTTAATGATGAAACTCCTTTGTTCATGTATTTTTGGAACTTGTTCTTTCGCTCTGGGTTCCTCATGAATCTTTTGAAGGCTCGGATGAACATGCCTTGTTAATCACCATCGTTGTTGTTGTCTTCTTTCATTGACTTCAGTACCATTGATTTCTTCTTTGGCCCAATTTGATATTCTTCATGTTGAATCTTCTGTTCAACCTCATGGATTTTTCAGGTATTTGATGAGGCTCTCAATATCGACCCGACCAAGATCGTGAGACTCTACAATCACTGTGACTTTTGGATTCAATCATGGAGGGAGAGATCTTAATATATTTCTCACCAAATCACGGCTGGAACATGGTTTTCCGCATCCCTTTAATTTGAGAATAACAAATCCTACTTGTATTTGATCTTGTTTGTCATTGTGTTTTTAGCTTGCAGGTTTTAACAGATATGACACCAGGTTACTGCAATATTGGTCTGGCACTATCCACAAGAAGAAAGATTGAAAGACGCCTAACGCCAGGCGTTAAGAGTTAACATTGGGCGTTAGCGATCGACGGGATGGTCTGCCGATCGACTGGATGGGCTGCCGATCGACGGGATGGGCTGCCGACTGAATAAAAAGAGAAAGAAGCTTAACGCTAGGCGTTAGTACTTAACGCCGACGTTAATGATTGACGATTATGGCAATGAGGAAGCAGTCGTGATTGCAGGGGGGACTTTAGGAATGATTTGCCTCAACGCCGGCGTTTGTATTGCCTAAAATAAACAATTCCTAAAGTGCATAATCTCCTTCCTCTTCTGAAGATCCAAGCCATCAAAACATTACTATACATGGTCAACGCCCGGCGTTAGGACTCAACGCCCGGCGTTAGGACTTAACGCTGGCGTTAGCTCAAGTTCTATAAATTGGATGATTTCATCTTCACCTACTACTGATTGATTTGAGCCTTACTCCAGCTTTCCAGAAACTCAATCAGAGCCGTATTTTCCAGAACTTCATCTCCCGCACACATTCGAGCAAAGAATTCAAGGAGAACCGGATCAACACTTTCTCAATGCGAAGAACGCGCGCTTCGACATCAAGAACTTACAGCGGCCTTCGCCATCTCCAGAATTCTTCATAGGGAGTTTTAGTTTATGTGTTCAAATATTTATTTGTAACCTTTTATTATTTGCTTGGAAGTAAATTCGCCTCGTGTTGGCGACTAGGTCTGGGTAGGAATTATGGGGCAATTCGCCTCGTGCTGGTGACTAGGTCTAGGAAGTAGATCTAGGGGGTGCTCGAGGCCTTTTCTGGGTATAGGAAGGCTAGAGCGGCTTGAGGCCGGATCTGGGAAAGATCGGCTAAAGCCAACCGGTTCTTGGTGAGAAGAGTCGGTATAGAAAACAAAAAGGATATTTCATATTTCGCCTTCGATTTCTAGCGTTATAAAACTCACATATTTTGTAATCATAAATCATAATGAAAATCATGTTCTTTCTAGTTTGTTTTAAATTGATTCACTCCTCTTTAGTTTTGATTAAATTTGATTTAAAGAAAAACAATATAAGTTTTATATTAAATAATCAAGTTTTAAAAACCCTTATTCACCCCCCCCCCTCTCTCTAAGGGCGCCTCACGATCCAACAAGTGGTATCAGAGCTAGGTTATTCCAAAACGGTCTAACAACCGGGAATAATGGCGTCTCGTGATCTCGCTTTTCATGAAGGGCAAGGAATAAGTAGACCTCCACTTTTCACCGGAACTGACTACAATTATTGGAGAACACGCATGCGTTATTTTCTAATCAATTTAGATCTAGATGTCTGGGCTAGTGTTTAAACATCGTATACGACTCCTACTTATATTGTTGGAGAAGTAACCATGGAAAAGCCTAAAGATAGGTGTGATGATGGAGATAAAAATAAATGTAAAAATAATGCCAAAGCCATGAATGCTTTATTTTGCGCATTAGATAGGACTGAATTTAATAGAGTTTGTGCTTGTGAAACTGCTTATGACATTTGGAATTTGCTTGAGATAACTCATGAAGGTACCTCGCAGGTCAAAGACTCAAAGCTATTCCAACTGGAATCAGTGTTTGAAAGGCTCAGGATGGATCCAAATGAGGACGTCGACTCAATGTATACTCGCTTCACCAAGATTGTCAACGCCTCAAAGATTCTTAGAAAAACATTCTCAAATGGTGACTTGGTGAGAAAGATCCTTCGGTCTCTTACTCCAAAGTTCAATCCAAAGGTGACTGCAATCTCCGAATCGCATGATCTAAGGCGGCTCCAGATCGAGAGCCTCGTTGGGAATCTCAAAACTCATCAGGTCAAACTCAACATTCAAGATGAAGAATACAATAAGGAGCCAAAGAAGAAAGCCTTTGCACTAAAGTCAAGAAAAGAGGATGTCGATGAGGAAGATGACGAGGAGAGTCTCTTGTGAAAAACTTCACAAAGTTCATGAAGAATCCATAGAGAAGGAATACTTTCCGTAAGTACTTTCGATAAGGAGCATCTTCCAAAAAGGAGAATAAGGGAAAATCAAACGACGAAGATGAAGAGCAACCTCCTCCTGAGTGCTTCCACTGCAGGAAGATCGGGCGTATAAAAGCCAATGCCCAAAATACCTGAAGGAACAAAAAGAAAAGCGTCATAAAGGAAAGGAGAAGAAGAAGGTCTTGAAGGCGGCAACATGGGATGATTCTTCATCCGAATGCTCAAGCGAACCAAGTTCAAGTGAGGATGTCGAGGCAAACTTGTGCCTCATGGGGAAGAACCAAGAATCAACTGATAACGAGTGCAGTGTCCAAAGTGACACTGAGGTAATCCCTTCTACTTATGATGATCTTTATGTTGAATATTTAAAAACGTGCAAATCGTTTGGTAGAAATTTAAAAGATCTTGATCTTCTTAAAACTGAGAATAAAATCCTTTTAAAACAAAATAAAAAATTAAATAAAGAAATAATGTCATGCCAAAAGAATGACAATCATTTTACAAAGGCAAAGGAACTTGAAAACGATCTTTCTAAGACTCTCTTCAACATTCAATCACTCATGAAAGAAAAGGGAGACTTAGAAAGAAGGTTGAAAATATCTCTTTCCCAAATTGAAAATGAAAAGAAAAATTTTGCAAAGAGATGTGGAAATTTAGTAAGTGAAAATTTCGCCTTAAAAGCCCGAATAAATGATCTTAATGTGGCAATAAACAAATTTGGGGTTGGCCAAAAATCACTGGATATGATTTTGGGCAACTAGTGCCATGGATCTGCTAAGTTTGAGCTGGGATATGTTTCTGAAACCTACAACCCAGCGTTGATGTAACACCCCGCCAGTACAAATAATATAACAGTAGGTCCGGCCAGGACCCCACGCTATACTAACCATACTAGCTAGGCATTAAAAGGAGATATACAGAAAAGAACTACACCAGAGTATACTAAACATAAGCCGAAGCATAAAGATTTAACATTCCTTTTAAAATTGTCCACTATCCCAGGAATGAAATAAAAGAGTTACGACCTTAAGGCTTTACATTTAACAAAGGTATAGAAACTCAAAACATACATCGGCACGCAGGCCGGCAATACAGGAAAAGCAGAAAAGAGGCTGGCCGTCGAGGGCCAACACAGCAAAAGGGCCACCGCCCGCTATTTCCCGCTTGGCTCACCTGCACCTGCAACAACAATCCACCAAAAAGTGGCAAACAGGTAACCGGTCAACTAAAGCTGACCAAAATTATAACGACCCCACCCCTAAAGTCGGGGTGGTGGTACTCCTTCCCTGCAGGCATACAGTATAGGCATAGATTGTCAAGGTGCATTCAAACACCACATGTACAAGCAATCAACACCAACGTGGGCACGCACAGCCACACATTTCGTGCTCTCAAGGCACTCTCACGGTGTACTCGCCGAGCTACACCTAACAACTCCTTAAACAAAGAGTTCGCATGAGCTTTGACCGTCAAGACTAACTTGCCTTACGGACCAATCCCAACATCATACGGTGCACCGAGGAGCTACCTCTTCACCGATTCGGTATGGGAGCGGGTTCGGTTCAGCATTGCCCGTGCTCAAATCGTCGGAATCAATCGTCGGAATCAATCGTCGCGACGTGGGTACAGCTTCACCTCGGCCCGAATAATGAAAGGAGGTTTCACAACTCCACAACCAGTTCACTGGGAGCTACCGCCGGCGCTAGCGCTAGCGCCGGGCGGTAGTGGCAGATCTCCGAATCCACCCACAACTTCGGGTATTTCCTAGAGGTTACCTCCAGGACTCCCTGCAGTACTCTACTGTACACAGAACCCGAAAATAGAGCAAACAAAACACGGAGTCTTCTCCGGCATAACTAATCACTATAGCCATCACCAATCCCGACCAACCTGTCCGGATGGGTTTCACACACAATGCCTATATCCGTACAACGATTCCGGATGCTAATGCAAGTGACCAAAGGGGATCGAAACGATCAACCCGCTGGAAAACTCTCTTTTCTCCACCAATCGGTGGGGGATTTTCCATGCAAACATGCCATAAAAAGGAGGACTTCACTTGTCCAAGTAGAAGATCGTTACCCTTGTCGTTTTTTTGTTCACCATGAGAATCCAAGATTCTAATCGGATGGAAAGGACCGCACCGGGCTGCTCTCCGTGGATCTGCAAACTGCTCGCGATTCGGAGCTTCAGAGCTCCGTCAATGGTGGAAGACACCCTCTTCTTCCTCCTTGGCTTTCCTCTTTCTCAAGCTTGAAGAGAGATAAGACTTTAGAAATAAAGAGAATATCTCCTCTGGTCAAGGCCTAAGAAATCCCGGATTAAACCCCAGCCATCGGATCTAAGAACATAAGGATTTGATGGCCACGATTTCAAATCACGGATCTGTATCGCGCGCTAGCGCCTGCGCTAGCTTCCGTCTCGACGGATAGCGTCTGCCGACACTTAAAGCTTCCGTCTTGACAGCAAGCAACCGCTGAGATGGCTAGCGCCAGGCGGTAGCACTACCGCCTGCGCTAGCTCCCAGCAGCCCAATTCTGCTTCAAAGTTTTGGGGTGTTACAACTCTACCCCCCTTAACAGAATTTCGGCCCGAAATTACGAAAATAGACAGGTACAAAAAGATTATACATGAAAGGAAAAGCTCGGGGTACTCCGCAAGCATGTTTCGCTCTCTTTCCCAAGAGAGTTCCTCTTTTCCGCAGTTGTTCCAACGGACCTTCACCATCCGAATGGACTTGTTCCGCAACTGCTTCACTGCAGTGTCTTCAATTCAAATGGGTTTGACTTTCATCGCTAGCCCACCATCTACCGACACTTCGCTGACCGCAACAACATGAGTAGGCTCTTTCACAGCCTTCCGCAAAACAGAAATGTGAAATACGTCATGAAGCCCTTTTAGCTCCGAAGATAGAGCAAGCCGGTAGGCAGCTTCACCAATGCGCTCCAAGATCTCGAACGGTCCTAAGTACCTCGGACTTAGCTTTTTCAAGCGTCGGATCCTCGATACTCCTTTGAACGGTTTGATCTTGAGATAAACCCAGTCGCCAACGGCGAACTCGACATTCCGGTGATTTGCATTGTAGTATTTTGCTTGCCTATCCTGGGCAATGAGCAACCGCTCCCGAATAGCCCGAATTGATGTATTTGCCTCATCCACGTCTTTGCGTTTTAACAACTTAGTGTCGCTCGTTTCAGCCCAAGATAACGGTGTGCGACATTTCCTACCATAAAGAGCCTCGAAAGGTGCCATCTTTATACTTGCTTGGTAGCTATTGTTGTAAGCAAACTCAATCATATAGAGATCGTCCTATTGGTCCTTTCGGTCTGTCCATCCGTTTGCGGGTGGAAGGCCGTGCTAAACTTTAGCTTGGTACCCAATAATTGATGAATCAGCCTCCAATCATTTGATGTGAACCGCCCATCACGATCACTGACGATGCTACGGGGAATCCCGTGCAACCGTACGATATTATCAACGTATAACTTTGCCAGCTTTTCCACAGAATCATCCTCCCGGTTAGGAATAAAGTGTGATACCTTCATCAATCGGTCCACGATCACCCAGATGGCGTCGTTTCCATGTTGCGATCTCGGCAACCCGTGCACGAAATCCATCGAAATATCATCAAACTTCCATTCCGGAATCGACAATGACTTCAGAAACCCACCGGGACATTGACATTCCACCTTCACCAACGCGCAAGTATGACACTTGGCCACGTAGAGGGCAATGTCTTTCTTCATACCCGGCCACCAGAAGAGTTTCTTCATATCCATGTACATTTTCGTACTCCCAGGGTGGATCGAGTACTTGGTATGGTGAGCCCCGTACATCAACTCCGCCCGTAGAGTGCCAACATTTGGGACGCACAATCTGTCCTTTTTCCACATAAGGCCCTCTTCGAAAGAGAAATCAGCGTTTGACCCATCGACGGTCTCCGCTTTATAGCGTTTCATGCTCTCATCCAGCTCCAAAGCTTGTCGAACTCGGTCGGCGAGGTCGTATTGAACCTCCATCCAGTTCAAGCATGCTGAAGGAGACGCTCTTCTATCGACGCAAAAGATCTCCATAACTTCTAGCTCGCGGATTAGACGCTCATCGTGCATCAAAATCCAATTTGCTTGAGCAGGAGCCCGACGACTCAACGCGTCCGCAACTACATTTCCCTTACCAGGAGTATATTTGATGTCGAAGGTGTAGTCCCCAAGGAACTCCACCCACCTCCTCTAACGCATATTCAACTCCCTTTGATCTAGCAGGTACTTGAGGCTCTTGTGGTCAGTAAAGATATCGATCTTCACGCCATACAAGTAATGCCTCCAAAGCTTGAGGGCGAAAACCACGGCCGCTAGCTCCAAATCATGGACCGGGTAGTTCCTTTCATGAACCTTCAGTTGTCGAGAGCCGTAGGCAATTACCTTTCCGAACTGCACTAGGACACAACCCAAACCACTCCCCGAGGCGTCACTATAAATTTCGTAGCCTTCCATACCACATGGCGAGCATTGAATGGGCGCCGTGGTCAGACGGCTCTTCAGTTCTTCAAAATCTCGCGCGCACTCGGGCGACCAGTCGAACTTGTGATCTTTCCTAGTCAGTTTAGTGAGAGGGAGTGCGACTCTCAAGAAGTTCTCCACAAAGCGCCTATAATAGCCGACAAGTCCTAAGAAACTTCGGACTTCCGCTACGTTTTTCAACACAGGCCACGCTCGGATCGCTTCTATTTTCGACGGATCAACCGCAATTCCATCCCCACTAACAACATGACCCAGGAATGCTACTGACGATAGCCAAAACTCGCACTTGGAGAACTTGGCATATAATTGACTCCTCCTCAGGGTGCTCAAAACTGCGTGCAGATGCTCTGCATGCTCCTCCTCCGACTGAGAGTATACCGAAATGTCGTCGATGAAGACGATTACAAATTGATCCAAATATTCTCGAAACGTTCTATTCATTAAGTCCATGAATACCGACGGTGCATTAGATAGACCGAACGGCATAACAGTGAACTCATAGTGCCCAAAGCGGGTACTGAACGTTGTCTTTGGAATGTCACAATCCCGAATACGAAGCTGATAATAGCCAGACCTTAAGTCAAGCTTAGAGTATACCGTCGACCCAACCAGTTGGTCGAATAAATCGTCGATTCTTGGAATCGGGTATCGGTTCTTCTCCGTCAACTTATTCAGCTCTCGATAGTCGATACAAAGATGTAAGCTCCCGTCCTTCTTTTTCACAAAGAGGACCGGTGCACTCCAAGGCGATGAACTTGGACGTACGTAGCCTTTCTCTAGCAGCTCTTGCAATTGAACCTTCAGCTCTGCCAATTCCTTTGGCGCTATCCGGTACGGTGAGCGGGCCACAGGTTTGGCACCTGGCACCAGCTCAATACAGAAATCAATCTCCCGCTGGGGCGGAGCCCCAGGGAGTTCGTTAGGAAACACATCGGCGTACTCCGCTACAACTGGGACATCGCATAACCTGGGCTTTGGCTCCGAAGCCTCCAACAGAGTGAAGAACAATTCCGCGCCCTTTCTCACCGCCTTAACCACCTGGAGAGCAGACATCAGTGTCTTGCTCGCTCCTCGCATACCTGCGAACGTGGTTTCGTCTTCGGTGTTCTTTCCCAGAGTGATCTCCTTTGAATTGCAATCTATGCATGCTCGCTGCTCCGAGAGCCAGTCCATGCCGAAGATCACATCAAATTCAGCTAACGGTAATAACGACGCTTCCAAGTCGAAATCCTGATTTCCTATCCGCACCTTCACACGGCTCTTCCTATCCGCACTCATGCGAGACCCGTTAGGTAGCACTACCTCCAATCTATCTTTTGCTAAGGTTGACGACACTCCGATTCGCACCACGAAGCCCGTAGACAGAAACGAGACGATGCTCCCGTATCAAATAGAGCTCTCGCCGGATAGTTGAAAATTAGGACGAAACCTAATTGCACACAAATCAAACATAAAGTCGCACAACAGTATCAATCACACATAGCTATGAAAAAGCTGACATTTAATTCATACCTGTGACGACATCAGTTTGTCGTATGGCTTCTTGCTGGCCAAGCGAGTAAACTATCGGCTGGGTCAGAATATGCTGGGAAGCAGCAGACTCCGCAGCTTTGCCCTTTTCCGAATGACCCACAGCACGAGCATAGTCAATCGCTCGGTTCTCTGGCCTCGGGGGACCACTGCGACACACGCTTGCTTTGTGTCCCACCTTTCCGCAAACGAAACATGTAATTGGACCACGTGCAGTCGTAGCTCCCGACACAGTTGAGCGAGTTGGCTCCGCCGGTTTGAACTTCCTTTTGTTCCTCCTGAACTCCGACTTGGACTGAGAGGCCGGCGCATGAAACTCGGGTTTCTTTGCCACGCCCTGTGCTTGCACTCTCTTCATGTCCAACTCCAGAGATCTGGCGCTTTGCACCACCACATGGAAGCCAAACGTCATTGGGACTGCAAGGAGCAGCCTCAACTCATCTCGAAGACCTTCATAAAACTTGTTCGTCTTCATTTCCTCATCTTCCACCAAAAACCCCGCATAGCGGCCCAATCTAGTGAACTCGTGCAAGTACTCATCCACCGAGCTATCGCCTTGAGTTAACTTCAAGAACTGGTTCTGCAATGCAATGCGTTGGGCAGAAGGAATATACCTCTGAAGAAATGACTTTGAGAACTCCGCTAATGTGATCTCGGTAATCTCCTTGCCTCCAAACCTATGCACTTCCTGCTCGGCCCACCAAAGCTCTGCCTCTCCGTTGAGGAGGAAGGTGGCTAGAGTGACCATCATAGCTTCTTCTGTTGCTGTCGCCTTTAGAGTTTTTCTAACTGTTGACAGCCAGTCCTCCGCCTCCGTTGGGGATCCAGTCCCCGAAAAGGTTGGAGGATGGAAACTTAGAAAGTGCTGAAGTTGTTGATCACGCGCTCGCGCAACAACTACTCGCTCAACTCGACGCTCCACCCTTGGCTCCACCGCAGGTTCCACTGCAGCCATTGGTACAGGGATCTCCACCCTCGGTTCCACTGCAGGTTCCACTGCAGGTTCGACCACCGGGGCCGCATCTGTAATAGGCGTAGCAGGTTGTGCAAGCCTTTGCGGTTGAGCATTGATCATCGCGAAGACAGCTTCTGCGATTAACCTGATCATCTCAGCAGGAGGAGTGGTCGCTGGCACCTCAGCCGACCCACTACTTTCAGCGGTGTTACGGGGTCGAGACTGCCCCGTAGCACTCCTAGTCACCTATAATCGTGCAAGACACAATTTAGTGACTGAAAACATAGCAAACAACAATCATGGAACGCTCAGGTTCCGCAAAAAAAGTATGTTTTTTCCATTCCTTAGTGGACATTCTTATTAGTTTTGTCGTTTTTTAGGTGAATGCACATCCCGTGCACACCACCCCTTAAAAGGAATTCGTCCCGAATTCGCTAAACGACGGATCGACGCCCTAAGTCCGATACCAAATTGTAACACCCCGCCAGTACAAATAATATAACAGTAGGTCCGGCCGGGACCCCACACTATACTAACCATACTAGCTAGGCATTAAAAGGAGATATACAGAAAAGAACTACACCAGAGTATACTAAACATAAGCGGAAGCATAAAGATTTAACATTTCTTTTAAAATTGTCCACTATCCCAGGAATGAATCAAAAGAGTTACGGCCTTAAGGCCTTACATTTAACAAAGGTATATAAACTCAAAACATACATCGGCACACAGGCCGACAATACAGGAAAAGCAGAAAAGAGGCTGGCCGTCGAGCGCCAACACAGCAAAAGGGCCACCGCCCGCTATTTCCCGCTTGGCTCACCTGCACCTGCAACAACGATCCACCAAAAAGTGGCAAACAGGTAACCGGTCAGCTAAAGCTGACCAAAATTATAACGACCCCACCCCTAAAGCCGGGGTGGTGATACTCCTTCCCTGCAGGCATACAGTATAGGCATAGATTGTCAAGGTGAATTCAAACACCACATGTACAAGCAATCAACACCAACGTGGGCACGCACAGCCACACATTTCATGCTCTCAAGGCACTCTCACGGTGTACTCGCCGAGCTACACCTAACAACTCCTTAAACAAAGAGTTCGCATGAGCTTTGACCGTCAAGACTAACTTGCCTTACGGACCAATCCCAACATCATACGGTGCACCGAGGAGCTACCTCTTCACCGATTTGGTATGGGAGCGGGTTCGGTTCAACTTTGCCCGTGCTCAAATCGTCGGAATCAATCGTCGCGACGCAGGTACAGCTTCACCTCGGCCCGAATAACGAAAGGAGGTTTCACAACTCCACAACCAGTTCACTGGGAGCTACCGCCGGCGCTAGCGCTAACGCCGGGCGATAGTGTAAGATCTCCGAATCCACCCACAACTTCGGGTATTTCTTGGAGGTTACCTCCAGGACTCCCTGCAGTACTCTACTGTACACAGAACCCGAAAATAGCGCAAACAAAATACGGAGTCTTCTCCGGCATAATTAATCACTATAGCCATCACCAATCCCGACCAACCTGTCCGGATGGGTTTCACACACAATGCTTATATCCGTACTACGATTCCGGATGCTAATGCAAGTGACCAAAGGGGATCGAAACGATCAACCCGCTGGAAAATTCCCTTTTCTCCACCAATCGGTGGGGGATTTTCCATGCAAACATGTCATAAAAAGGAGGACTTCACTTGTCCAAGTAGAAGATCGTTACCCTTGTCGTTTTCTTGTTCACCATGAGAATCCAAGATTCTAATCGGATGGAAAGGACCGCAACGGGCTGCTCTCCGTGGATCTGCAAACGGCTCGCGATTCGGAGCTTCGGAGCTCCGTCAATGGTGGAAGACACACTCTTCTTCCTCCTTGGCTTTCCTCTTTCTCAAGGTTGAAGAGAGATAAGACTTTTGAAATAAAGAGAATATCTCCTCTGGTCAAGGCTTAAGAAATCCCGGATTAAACCCCAGCCATCGGATCTAAGAACATAAGGATTTGATGGCCACGATTTCAAATCACGGATCTGTATCGCGCGCTAGCGCCGGCGCTAGCGCTAGCGCCTGCGCTAGCTTCCGTCTCGACGGATAGCGTCTGCCGACACTTAAAGCTTCCGTCTCGGCGACAAGCAACCGCTGAGATGGCTAGCGCCAGGCAGTAGCACTACCGCCTGCGCTAGCTCCCAGCAACCCAATTCTGCTTCAAAGTTTTGGGGTGTTACAGTTGAATACTAACGCTGGCGTTAGCTCTGCTTCCAGAAATCAAAAATCTTTTCATAAAAATATTTCCTTCACTCCCTCTACCTCTGTGTATACCAGCAAGGGTCAACAACAGTCTCTGAAAAAGGTCTCAATCCCTTTTGTTGCTTGTGCCAATTGTTTATTTTTTGGGCACACCACGGACTCTTACAGGAAGAAGGGAAAGTGCACATTTAAGCAAATTTGGGTACCTAAGGTCTCCACCTATATTATGGGAGGAACCTCATGGGTATCCGGATCTTCACTAACTTTTTCTTCTTAGGTATGATGGCAGGCTAAGGACAAGGAAGACATGTGGTACTTGGACTCAGGTTGCTCCAAGCACATGACGGGAGATAAAGCAAAATTCCTTGGCCTCACTAAGAAAAAAGGAGGAACCGTGATGTTTGGTGACAATGGAAAAGGAAGAATATTGGGCACTGGTACAGTGGGTAACGACTCTTTCTCTCTTACAAATATCTTATTTGTAGAAGGCTTAAAACATAACTTAATCTCTATTAGTCAATTATGCGATAAAGGTCTTAATGTGTTATTTGAGTCCTCTACAAATTTGTGCAAAATCATTGATATAAGTCTAATAATATAGTACTCACTCCACCAAGAATTCATAATGGTTATTTAATTGCTTTTCGTGATCTATCACGTGCATCTCTTAAATGTCTTATATTTAAAAATGAAGAACTTGAATTATGGCATAAGCGTCTTGGTCACTCTAGCACCAAGTTGATTTTAAAATTATCAAAAAATAAAATTATTAAAGGATTGCCAATATTAAATGGAAATCTTTCTTCCTTATGCTCGCCATGCCAAAAAGGAAAATTTTCAAAAACATCGTTTAAAAGTAAAATTGAATTATCCACCTCAAGACCATTGCAACTAATTCACATGGACCTTTTTGGGACAATTAGCACTTGTAGCCTTGGTGGTAAAAAATATACTTTTGTATTGATTGACGATTTTTCAAGATTCACGTGGACTTTATTTCTTACCTCCAAATCCGATGCGTTTTCTAAATTTTCAAAACTTTGCAATCGTATTCAAAATGAATTAGACTTAATAATTAAATGCATAAGGTCGGATAATGGAGGGGAATTTGAGAATGATAGTTTCACCACTTTCTGCAATAATCTAGGTATTAAACACGAATTTTCCGCTCCACGCACCCCCCCAACAAAATGGTGTGGTGGAGAGGAAAAATAAAACCCTTCAGGAACTCGCACGCACAATGCTATCCGAGTATGGCTTATCTATATCTTTTTGGGCTGAAGCGGTAAATACATCTTGTTATGTTATAAATCGTATCATGCTTCGCCCTATTTTGAAATTAACTCCATGCGAATTTTATTACCAAAAGAAACCTAATGTATCGTACTTTCATATTTTTGGATGTAAATGTTTTATCTTAAATACCAAAGATGCATTAGCTAAATTCGATGAAAAATGCGATGAAGGAATCTTTCTTGGGTACTCATCAACTAGCAAGGCATATATGATATATAATAAAAAATCAAAAGAAGCTGAAGAATCTATTCATGTTAAGTTTGATAAACTTGTGCCTTGTGTAGATACTAATATTACAGGAAAAGAAGATGAACCCCCTTCACATTTGGAGCTTGATGACGATGAACCACTTGGAAAGGACAAAGAAGTAGAGCCGGTGCAAGAAGATTTCGTGCCACCAAGCGAGCTTAGATTCACAAGAGATCATCCAAGTGATCTTGTCATTGGAGAACCATCAAGAGGGGTAACTACACGTTCTGCCTTTAATGAATCTTTTTCCAATTTATGTTTTGTTTCCGAAATTGAACCCAAAAACATTTCTACGGCTTTAAATGATGAATTTTGGTTTATTGCTATGAATGATGAATTAAATCAATTTGAACGCAATAGGGTTTGGAAACTTGTTGAAAGACCATCTAATCACCCCATCATAGGTGTAAAATGGATATTTAAAAATAAATTAGATGGTGATTCTAGGATCACTAGGAACAAAGCTAGATTGGTAGCACAAGGTTATTCTCAAATTGAGGGGGTAGACTTTGATGAAACATTTGCACTCGTAGCTCGCCTTGAATCAATTAGAATTTTTTTGCATTTGCGAGTTATAAGAAATTTAAATTATTTTAAATGGATGTAAAAAGTGCTTTCTTAAATGGGATAATTAAAGAAGAAGTCTATGTAGAACAACCCCTGGCTTTATAGATGAAAAGTTTCCAAATCACGTCTATAGATTAGAAAAGGCGCTTTATGGTCTAAAACAAGCGCCCAGTGCGTGGTATGAACGACTAACATCTTTTTTTATTAAAGCACAGTTATAAAATGGGTAGTGCCGACAACACACTCTTCATTAAGCATATTGATAATGATATAATTATTTTACAAATATATGTTGATGATATTATTTTTGGAGCCACTAATGAAGAGTTGTATAATGAAGTAGTACTAGTAATGCAAAATGAATTTGAGATTAGTCTAGTTGGTGAATTAACTTATTTTCTTGGCTTTCAAATAACCCAAAGAAATGATGGAATCTTCATATGTCAATCTAAATACGTGCATGATATGCTAAAACGATTTGGATTTGAAAACTTAAAACAAGCTAGTACGTACTCTAATGAGCGCGTCACTAAAATTAGGAAAAGATGGAATCGGAATTTCCATTGATCAAACTTTGTATAGAGGAATGATTGGATCCTTATTGTACCTTAGTGCATCTAGACCCGACATTTTGTTTGTTGTATGCCTATGCGCTAGATTTCAAGCAAACCCAAAAGAATCTCATTTAAAAGCGGTAAAATGAATTTTTAGATATCTAATTGGCACACCTAAATTAGGACTTTGGTATCCAACTAATGATTCCTTTTTTATTACATGGGTATTCCGATTCCGATTATGCGGGTTGTTCTTTAGATAGAAAAAACAATAGTGGCACATGTCATTTCTTAGGTCCTTCTCTAGTTGCATGGTCAAGTAGAAAATAAAATTCCGTTGCCATCTCCACCACCGAGGCGGAATATATTGCACTAGGAAGTTGTTGTGCCCAAGCCTTATGGATGACTCAAACATTAGAAGACTTCAGAGTTCATCTAACTAACATTGAACTAAAGTGTGACAACAAGTGTGCTATTGATTTAACCAACAACCCCGTTCATCACTCAAGATCCAAACATATAGACGTTAGACATCATTTCATTATGGATCATATAAAAAAGGAACATGTTCATGTAAACTTTATTGGAACTGAATCACAACTTGCGGAAATCATTACCAAACCCTTACCAGATTTCCTGCTTTGTTCTACTTAAACTAGAATCAGGAGTCTTAGATATAACAAATTGAAAATCACCACATGTTATGTCTCCTTACAAAAAAAAATCAAATATAAAAGATAAAAATATGCTTAAATAAGTCTTCTAATCATTTCAACATTCTCTGAAATTTCTACCCTAAGAAGGCCTATGTACATACTCCCTATTCCAAAGAATTTTTTTTCAAAAATCTCAAAAAATCGAGTACTGCTTCGGCGTTAACTAGTTAACGCCAGGCGTTAGCCTTTTTTCTCCAGATCAAAATTCTGCTTTCACTAGTATATTTCCTGTATTTTTCTACTATTTTTCAACTATTTTTCTCACTTTATTTTGTCTGATTTCAAATTATTTTTCCTGACTTATTCATTTTTTCTCCAAAATACAAAAAAAAATTAAATAACTCAAAATGATCAAAAATATGTTTTTGTTATTTGTGTTGCTTTAAAAACCAAAAAAAATCTAAAAAATTATGACTTGACTACAAGACTTCACAAGAACAAACATCTTAGTCTTTTTTGTTTCAAATGGTCAAAATGTTTTTTGGCATACTCTTAAAGATTGTCTTCAATGTCTAATTTTTATTTCAAATTTTCTAAACATCATTTTTGTCATGGTTTGACCTTAATCTGATTATGTGCAATGAAATAGTCTATGGATACTTGTGTATGATTGTCTAGCATGCCTCTAAGTATGAGTAATGTTTTATGTTAATCAATGATCTATATAATCACTATTTTGGTAATCTACATGTGCTCATAATCTTAGTCTTGCATGATTGTGTAGTGTAATTGTTTTAACACATTCAATTGTATATCTAAATTACCTACATCGTCTTTCAAAAATAAATTTCTTGCATACATAGAAGTGTTATTTCAATAATATTAATGTTTGCAACAACAAGTGAATTCGGAGACCTTTGGCCCAAGATAAAAATCTGAAATAAAAAGTCAAAGATAACTCCACCAAGCACTACTCACCCTCCTGATAAGTCTTAATGAGCATTGTGAGGTTGAGCACCTTGGAAAGAATTGTAAAGTGTCTTATGCAAACATATCTCTTTTTATTACTTCTATTTGTACACCGGATCACTTAAAATAAATTTTGTATGCAAATGCTTATGTGATCCCCCAAGCAATACTTCGCTCCCTGATAAGTCATAATGAGCATTGTGTGGGCGAATCACCTTGGTAGTTGTACTTATGTTTTGTGCTTTGAAATTTTATTCTAAATATGATGAGTGAAAGTAATTATAGGATTGCAATCTTAATATTGTTATTACTATTTCATTACATATGTCATGTGTTTTGATTAATTCACTTGTATACTTTTATCCAAACACCTTATGCACACATCATTGATTTTCATAAAGCTTTTACTTATGAGAATTGGATCCTAATGCAAAAGTTACATAATTCTCTAAAAACTTTAGTAAAAGCACTAGATTGCAATGCATCATTTCTATAATGTTTTCTTTACTTGAAATACGAATTGGTTACATTGTAGTTATTATCTTTTTGAATATGTTGATTCATGTTTGCCTATTTGTTATGAAAATTTTCAAAATGCTCAAACGTGAAGAGTCTCAATCTATTATTGAAATGGTCAAACAACTACAAAAATATAAATCCTAATAACTTTGTTTTATCTTTCCACATTCCTATTTGACAATGTGGTTTTTACCATGTGTTCTCATGCTTATTTCTAAAGATTTGTCTTTCACTTGTACTTGTCAAACAACATTGCATTCTCTTCCAACAAGTAATATTCTACTTAAAATTTAATTTGAAAAACTAGTGGTAGAATTCCTTTGGTTAAATCATGGACTGTTATTCTTTCACGCTAATCATATATTTTTCGCTGTGCCACTCTCTCCCTTAGCTCGATCACGATTTATCTTATGTTAAAATAAAACTCTTACTTCCTCTCTTAGTTATGTTCTGCTTTTTGCCCTCTCTTTCTTATTGCATTCCACCAACTTTTGCTAATAACAAAAGGGGGAGAATAAAATGATAAATCACAAGGAGTAGGATTCACTAGATTAAGGGGGAGCATGAATCTAGTCTACGGGTGCATACACTAAGGGGGAGCACTTAAGTAGGGGGAGCACATTATTAACAGAACTATAACTCTTATTATTATCTCTATGTTTACTTGTGTCATATATCCTTCTAAAAACACATATCTTATATATGATTATGATTTATCTCTATTGAATTTGTTATTATCAAAAAGGGGACATTGTTAGAACATGGTTTTCTGCATCCCTTTAATTTGAGAATAACAAATCCTACTTGTATTTGATCTTGCTTGCCATTGTATTTTTAGCTTGCAGGTTTTAACAGATATGACACCAGGTTACTGCAATATTGGTCTGGAACTATCCAAAAGAAGAAAGATTGAAAGATGCCTAATGCCAGGCGTTAAGAGTTAACGTTGGGCATTAGCGATCGACGGGATGGTCTGCCGATTGACGGGATGGGTTGCCGGTCGACGGGTTGGGCTACGGACTGAATAAAAAGAGAAAGAAGCTCAATGTTAGGCATCAGTACTTAACACCGGCGTTAACGATCGACGATTATGGCAAGGAGGAAGCAGCCGTGATTGCAGGGGGGAACTTTAGGAATATTTTACCTCAATGCTTGCGTTAGCCTTAACGCCGGCGTTAGTATTGCCAAAAATAAACAATTCCTAAAGTGCAGAATCTCCTTCCTCTTCTGAAGATCTGAGCCATCAAAACATTACTATACTTGGTCAACGCCCGGCGTTAGGACTTAACGTTGGCGTTAGCTCAATTTCAATAAATTGGTTGATTTCGTCTTCTCCTACTACTTATTGATTTGAGCCTTACTCCAGCACTCCAGAAACTCAATCAGAGCCATATTTTCCAGAACTTCATCTCCCGCACACATTCGAGCAAAGAATTAAAGGAGAACCGGATCAACGCTTTGTCAACGCGAAGAACGCGCACTTCGACTTCAAGAACTTACAGCGGCCTTCGCCATCTCCAGAATTCTTCATAGGGAGTTTTAGTTTATGTGTTCAAATATTTATTTGTAACCTTTTATTATTTGCTTGGAAGTAAATTCGTCTCATGTTGGCGACTAGATCTGGGTAGGACTTAGGGGGCAATTCATCTCGTGTTGGCGACTAGGTCTAGGAAGTAGATCTAGGGGGTGCTCGAGGCCTTTTCTGGGTATAGGAAGGCTAGAGCGGCTTGAGGCCGGATCTGGGAAAGATCGGCAAAAGCCAACCCGTTCTTGGTGAGAAGAGTCGGTATAGAAAACAAAAAAGGATATTTCATATTTCGCCTTCGATTTCTAGCATTATAGAAATCACATATTTTGTAATCATAAATCATAATGAAAATCATGTTCTTTCTAGTTTGTTTTAAATTGATTCACTCCTCTTTAGTTTTGATTTAATTTGATTTAAAGAAACACAACAAAAGTTTTATATTAAATAATCAAGTTTTAAAAACCCTTATCCCCCCCCCCCCCCCCTCTAAGGGCGCCTCACGATCCAACAATCACTGTTGGAGAAGGTCTTGTGAAGTAACATGGATGCATTCACAAATTTGGTAAACCTCGTGTACATCACATCCACCTCTTCATCGATCTCCATGCGGACGTGTTCATACTACGATTTTAGTTTGAATAGTTTTGACTCCTTGACCTACGTAGTACCTTCATGTGTTAATTCTAATAATCTCCAAGTATCAAAAGTAGATTCTCAAATATAAGTTCTATTAAATTCAGTTCTATCGAACATACAAAAATAAAGAGTTCATGACTTTAGCATTATTAGAACACTACCTTTATCAAAGTGGACCCACTTAACTTGATAGTTTATAGGATAGTAGTCTATTTCACCTAGAGGGGGTGAATAAGTCTCTTTGATTTTACTTAATTGCAGCTAGTAGTTAATGATTAATAAACAAAAACTCAAGCAAGCACAGAAAGCACACAGTCCTTTATAGTGGTTCTCCGAGACAGTGTGTCTATGAGTAGTCTAATTTCCCACTACACCTTTCTAATAGCATGTTAGACAAGGAAACCTCCTCCAAACTCAGCTCCAAGAGCTTACAACTCAGATCCCACAGGATCTCTCAGGTTTGCTCCAAACCTTACCTCAGGCTAATCAACCCTACCAACTCAGAGTGTTCCCACTCCTACAACTCAGAAATGACCTTGATCTCCTACCTCGGGCCTATCAAGAAGCCTTTCTTCTCAGGCAAAATTTCCTACACTATCAGGCTCGACAGCCTTACAGTTCTCATGTTCAACAGCCTTACAATCTCAGGTTCAACAACCTTACAATCTCAGGTTCAACAACCCTACAACTCAGGCAAAGTGACCTACAAACTAAGAACAATATTGTTCCTACAGAGGTTAATAGTTTAGTTTACAACAAATAACAGCAGTGATTTATTGTCTTCTGTTGTTGATGCACAACTGGTGCAACCTTGAAGCAGGGTTGAACGAAATCTTCAGACCTTGCTCCTATCTTATCCTCCTCTTCATTAGATGAGGAAAGATCACCTTGCTCTTCTGAATAGAAGAGTTATCTTCTTTCCTTGTATCTTCTAGCAGGTTCAGGAAGCATAAGAGAAGATCTTGTGGCAGCCGTCAATGGAACAGTAGAAAGCTTTTACCTCTTTTCAGCACTTAGCACAACAATACTTTCTGAAATGCCCTAAGATGTTCTTTTATACTTCTTCCATCTTAAACGGCTCTAAGGAGGGCCCTGACACATCATGGAAGAGGATAGAATACTTTATCTTGCCTTTACAGCTGTTTGCGCCAAAAGCAAATGCCGCCAGTATCATCTTCAGATTTGAATCTGTCTTAGCGGTTGGGCTGAGACAGTCTTTAGTCTCAGCGGTTAGCTGTCTTTGTCTTAGCAGATCCGCTGAGACAGATTATCTTCTCAACGGATTTTGTCTATCTGCAGCTCAGTTGAGGCAGACCACTTCTTAGTGGCTCCTGGCCTCGTCTCAGCGGTTCAGCTGAGACAATGAGCTCGTCTCAGTGGTTTTGATAGCAAACCACTGACCTTATCCCAAAGCTTGGAATAACTTAACCCGGCATAGTCATGATGCAAAATAGGGTTTATTAAATAAAATATGTACTTAGCATTGCGAGTGATGCATCTTCAAATCAATGGAACATTGAGGGAAATATTCCCAACAATCTCCCCCTAATTGAAGAAGGAAGAACATACACCAATGCTAAGATACATAACCATATCAAAAAACTTATCTTGACAATGTATTACATAGCATTCATGATATCATAGCATGTAAATATTAACATTAATTTGGCATTACAGAGAATGTCATGATAGATTATTTTCATGACAATATAACAACATTGTTTAACCAAAACAATAATATTGTTAACTATATATGTATAGGCACCACAGAATATATAAAGCATTAATATAGAATAACATTAAGCTTGACTAAAAATGGCCTATCACACTGGCTGTTAATTCACCATAATTTTCACTTTCATTGCTGCCAGAATGTTTATACATTGTTCAAATTACAATTTAATTTAATGAAACACTAATTACATAAATCTAAGTTTTTCTCCTCTTGGATGAAGTTGAGCATTTAGATTTATCAGCAATAACCTCCTTCCCTTTTGCAGTAGCCTCCTTGTCTTCATCAGCAGCATGTATCTCAGCTAGCTTCTTTTTGCTTTCTTGCCTCTTGAAATAAAGGTATGGCTTTGGAATGTATTTAGAAGGCATCCTCCTTGGATTGTGCTTTCTCACAAGATTCTCCTTGAAGATCCTTTCCCTTTGTGTGTTTCTCTCAAGATGCTTTATCCACTCTTCAGCTGGATATATTTTGTCAATGCCCTTGAATACTTGACCATGGCTCAACCAGGCCTTAAGAATAATGCTCTTGGAGTCCTCACTCCAATACACATAATCAGGGTCATTGCCCTGCTCTTCCCTTTGCTTAGCCATAAATTCTTCAGCTAGCAATACCCCTTCTCTCTTTCTCCTTTTTGCCAGCTGAGCATCTTGAGCTACTTTAGCCAGCCCTTCAAAGTCAAAATCTTCCTTTCTGTAGTTATCCAGCATGGGAAGATTTAGGGATACCCTGGTTCCTTGTATCACCTGGAGAGCTAGTTTAGAATTGGTATCAACATTGGCCACCTCCCCCTTTCTGTCTTCTTCAACCACTTTAGCTTCTATGGTCTGGGAGGCAGCAACTACAGATCCTGAGAGAGTTTGGAAGGAATTTTCTAAGTCATATTTGAGGTCATCCTTCATTTTCTCTGCCTCTCCAATCATTGTTGTAGTTGTTTTCCATACAAACTCTTCAATGTGATTGGATGCCTTCTCTATCACCTAATCAGTTTTGCTGACATAATTCTTGACATATATGAGATCTTGCTCAGATAATTGGAGTTGTTTGTCCATTGATCTCAGAAGGGTGCTCTGTGCAACCATTGATTTCTCTGCTAGGTCAAACCATTTTGTCATTTGCTTATTAAGGAAGGCAGTTTCTTCCTTAATTTCTAGTACTTCTAATATTACTTCTTTCTTTGTTGATAAGATTGAGCTATCAATATAATTCTTAATTGAAGTCATGTGACTTTCAATTAGGGAACTGATTGAACTGAGGAGCTGATCAAGTGATGCTGCAGATGTAGAGGCATGGACTTCAGGTACAACTGCCACTGGGTCCATTGCCTGCTGGTCATGCTCCCCCTCAACTTGAGTAGGGAAGTGCTCCCCCTCAGCTTTATCACTTGGCTGGGCATCTTAAACATCCTTCCTTACTTCACCATCATTCTTTTCTTGCTCCTCCTCACTTGGAGGGACCTCATCTTCCTTGTCAGAAATTCTCTTCTACTGCTTCCCCTTACATGGGGCATCATCCTGGTCCTCATTATCTCCGCAGTAATCTGCTGGTTCAGCAGGAATTAGCTTAAGTCTATTCTCTAGATTTGATATAATTAAATCAATCTAACAATGTAGGTTAGCAGCAAAGTTCCCTTGATCATCCTCATGATCTTCTGAAGAGGATTGAACATGCTGAACACTTTTATTAGCAACATCAGCAGCAGCAGCATCCTGATCCTTCTCATGCTCTTTCTCAGCAGCATCATCCTTTTCTTTATCGTGCTCTTTCTCAGCAGCATGGCCTTCATGACCTTCAGTGTCATGGTCTCCTTCTTGATCATCCTTGGGTGGATTGCTGGCTGGACCTTGATTATCCTCAGCTGGGACATTGTCTTCTGCCTCTGACCCAGAATCAGAGCAGACTATTCTGGCTTTCCTCAGCCCTTTGACTAAACTTTTCTTCTTCTCCTTGGGCTCAGAGGGTTGGCTCATGGGGAGCACCTTGGAGAACCTGTCCAAGGTCTTGATATCCATCCTTTTCAGATAATGGAGGTTGGAACATTTTGACCTGTCAAACTCTTTTGGGTATGTGTTCAGAAGGTATAATGAGAGAGTTCTGCCTAGGTTTGGGGCCTGTAGACATTCTATTATCCTTTGAAATGTGAGATCTGCACAGGATGTATTCTTCTTTAAAATTATCCTTGACATCAATTCAAACATGTGTTTGGAAATTGTGTCATGTGATCCAGGCTTGCACAACAGTGCCTTGCCAACTATATCAGTGAGCAGCTTGCCTCTCTGATTGAAGAATTTCCTCTTGAGTGAGCCAGTCTTGGCATCACTATATTCATATCACTTGAGGGCCTTCTCCTTATCCTTTTTAGAGACTTCTGCTTCTTCATCTTGACTGCAAGATGGCAGTTGAAGATCCTTCTCCATTTTCCTTGGAGAGATCTTTATTTTTATACTTCCAATCTTAGCCTTAACTAAGGAAGTAGAGGATGACAACTTGGCACAATTGTAGAATACTAGAACTTCAGTTCTGAAAATTACACATGGATCAGATAGGAGATATTCCAATCCTTGGTCAGTTAGAAGTTGAATCACTTATTTAATCTCTGTTGGGGCACGTTGAAATCCATTCCTAACAATTTCATAACCTTCCTAGAGATCCATTGCCATCTTTGGAGCCATTTCTTCTCAAGAACGATTCACTGAGACGGGAGGAAAAAAGGGTTCGTCCCGCCGGCTAGGGTGAAAAAGGATTGTAATTTATTTAATCAACACTTTCCTATTTATAGAGGCTTATATTAGGTTTAGATTTGCCCTAATGAAATGTGTGGATTTGACTAATCAATTTACTTGATTTTATATTGCTGACCTGTCAATTAGGGTAAAATTTAATTTAACCAGCCCGTCTCAGCGGAACCGCTGAGATGGAATTGTAATCCGCTGGGATAAGGTATTGTCAACCGCTGAGACAGTTTTAGCCGTCTCAGCAGATCCGCTGAGACCTTCTCAGCTGTCTCAGCGGTTCAACTGAAACTTTCTCAGCTGTTTCAACTGACCTAACTTCCTATCAGTGAACTATATAATTAGGATTCTTTCTAGTCCTAAACATGCTACTAAGTGTTTTAGATAGCAACCTATCCTATCATAGCTTGTGGTACATGTTTACATGTTTTAATAAAGCTAAGGAATTAGCAAGATAGATAATATGACATGATAAAGTCTATTCTAGATTTAACATGTCAAGCTCAATTTTAAAAGCATTAAACTTTGTCTCATCCAATGGCTTTGTAAAGAAATCAGCAACTTATTTGTTAGTGGGGACAAATTCAAGGCATATATCTTTACTTTCAACATGCTCTCTAATAAAATGATATCGTATCTCTATATGCTTAGTTCTGCTATATGAGACAGGATTCTTAGCTATAGAGATAGCACTGGATGAGTCACAATACAAAGGAGAATTACATACCTTGAGGTTGTAATCCTTTAGCTGATGTTGTATCCACAATAGTTGTGCACAACAGGTCCCTGCAGCAATATATTCAGACTCAGCAGTGGATATAGTAGCCACACTGGTCTGCTTCTTGCTGCTTCATGAGATCAGCCTCCTTCCTAGAAATTAACAAGTCCCACTTGTGCTTTTCCTATCTTCCTTGCATCCTACAAAATCTACACCTCTTCCTTTAGATTGTCATTCAAAAATGCTGATTTGACTCCATTTGGTATACTTTGAGCCCCCTGTGGGCAGCAGAGGCAAGGAATAGCCCTATTGCTTCTAACCTTGCAACTGGGCACAGGTTTGATCAAAGTCAATTCCTTCTTCTTGCCTATACCCCTTGGCCACCAGTCTAGCCTTGTTTTTGAAGATGGTGTCATTCTCATCAAGCTTGTTCATATAGATCCACTTGGTGCCAATGATGGTCTGTCCTTGAGGCTTTGGCACCAATTTCCACACCTTGCAGCTCTTGAACTGAAGCAGCTCTTCTTGCATTGCTTGAATCCAGAAGGTGTCTTCATTTGCTTCTTCAAATTTCTTGGGCTCCATTTGTGATAAAAAGCTCAAGAAAAGAGCTTCATTGTGAGCCCTGCTTCTGGTGATCACTCCTTGGTTTTCATCTCCAATAATTTGATTTCTTGGATGATCCCTTAGGTGCATGTTTGTTGCTGGTAACCTGTCAGCAATCTGCAGCTCTTCTTCTTGAGCAACAGGCTCATCAGCAGCTTGTTGATCTTCATCTTCAGGATAGCAGCCTATGAATTGATCTTGCTTGTGTTGGGTATGTCTTGGAGAGACATCCTGCATTTTCTGTTCATCACCTGTCAAAATAAGAGAACTGGACCAGCTCTTATAAAACAGGCTGGCCTCATCAAATACTACATGCATAGACTCTTCTACAACATGAGTTTTCTTGTTGAATACTCTATAGGCCCTGCTATGTTAGATATATCCAACAAGAACCCCTACATTGCATTTTTTCAGCAAACTTTGCTAATTGAGATTTTCCATTATTTAAAATGTAGCATTTGCAACCAAAGATTCTAAAGTATGAAATAGTTAGTTGTTTGCCTTTCAGAATCTCATAGGGGGTTATACCTAGGGTCATATTGATGGATGCTCTATTGAGAACATAACAAGCAGTATTGACTGCCTCAGCCCAGAAATATTCTCGAAGTGAGGAGTCACTAAGCAATGTTCTCCCAGCTTCTATCAAGGTCACATTCCTCCTCTCAGCCACACCATTTTGCTATGGAGTCCTTAGGGAGGAGAATTCTTTACCAAATTCTTGACAAAATCTTCGCATTGCCCCAGATTAAAATTTTGTACCATGGTCAGTTCTAGTCTTGACCACAGTACATTATAGTTCATTATGGATTGCCTTAACATGGTTTATAAAGATATCTAAAGTATCATATTTTTTCTTAAGGAAGAATACCCATGTATACATTGAGTGATCATCCACAATCACCAAAGTATACAACTTCCCACCTAGGCTCTGAATTGGCAAAGGACCAAACAAGTCCATGTGCAATAGATAAAGACATCTTTCAGTGTCTTTGGAACCAATGCTTTTAAAGGTGGTCCTAGTTTGCTTGCCCATTTGGCATGCATGACAGTGACCACTTTTAATACATTTCAAATTAGGACTATTTCTAACAAGGTTTTTAAAAAATAGCTTATACATTGTCTTGTAGTTAATGTGAGCAAGTCTCTTGTGCCATTGAACACAAAGAAACTCACTTTTATTAGCCACAAGACACACAAGAGATAGAGAAGTATTGCATATAAAATCTAAACAATAGACATTACCACTCCCAGTGCCTGAGAGAATGATGTCTAAGTCATTTGACTTTTTGATCAAGCACTTATCATTGTGGAATTCAATGACATATCCCAAGTCACATAGTTGACTTATGCTTACAAGGTTGTGTTGCAACCCTTCAACATAAGCCACCCTTGTGATTGAGACAATTCCATTGGAGATCATACCATAACCTCTGGTGATTTCTCTTTCAGATCCACCAAAGATGAACTTAGGTCCATTCTTCACAGTTGTGTATTCCTGCAGAAGACGCTTAGTACCTGTCATGTGTCTTGAGCACCCACTGTCCAAGTACTAAATTTGCCCTAGGCTGGTACTTGAACTATCCTGCAAGAAGCAATTTATTTAACCTTAGGATCAAAATTGATTTTGGGTCCTAGGCCTTTGTTAGCATGAAAATGCATCTTCACACCTGTTGCACCCTTTGCAGGAAAGCTCTTCTTCGCATTAGGCACATTGGGATTGTGCCAATAGTCTATGGCAAAGTGTCCCACCTTACCACATCACCAACATTCATGAATGTTGTATCTTCTCTTCTGAACATTCTTTGAGGAGGTAGAAGCATTAATATGCTTATGTTCAGGAGGGAAGACAACAACATTCTTCATGTTCCTTTCAACAATAATCTGGCTGAAAGATAGTCTATGGTCAGCCTTGACAGTCTTTGTCTGAATTACATCAGCTTGTCTTGGCTTTGCAGCTAGGTAAGATTTGATGGCATCTGACACTGAGCTGTTAGACATGACTACATGTTTGTCAGCAGCCATGAGCTTTGTTGAGAGGAATTTGGAAGAGCTTGCTTCCTTATTCTTGAATGAAGGGGCTGAAGTTCCAAAGACAATTGGTCCAGAGTGGGCCATTTGAATTTCTTCATGGGGAGCTTTCATCGCACTCATCCCCATGCCCTTTCTTCTACTATAGTAAGGAGTATTTTCCTTCATATAGGAACTCCCTTTCTTCCAGTGACCATACATGCTTTCATGGTCAAACCTGTTGGAGGGAAGCAACACCTTTTGAAAGGTGGTATGAGGCTTAGCCTTAGTTTTGCCATTTCCTCCATTCCCATCACTTACTGCCACATTATTGAAACCTAATCCTCTCCTATTAGTTTGAGAGGAAAAGGTGTCAATGATAGGTAGTACAGATTTGGGTATGGATAATTGAGCTACTAGGCTCTTCTCTTTGAGAAGCTTCTCCTCAAGGTCCTCTATGACCTTGTTCTTTTGGGAGATGGTGCTCAATTGGACTATTGTTATTCCCTTGAGTTGGCTTATCTCTCTACTCATCTGAGCCACCTGAGTAGTTGAGTCAGTGTTGTCTTGCTTAGCCAGCTAAAGGGAAGCAATTTCCTGAATTTGCCTCTTGGTTAGCTTCTTGCTCTTCTTCAGAGCATCCAATAAATCATCATACTTGTCAATCAACTGACTGACAGCCACTTCAGAATCTGATCCACTCTCATCATTAGATGAGCATGCTTCAGATTCTGGCACAAATTCATAATCAGAAGAGGGAGTGAGAGGAATTGATGCATTGTCAGGATTGCCCTGACTTTCTTCATCATCATCTGTTAAGGCCATTAAGCCATTATGTTCTCTGTCATCTTCATCCTCCTCTATGTCACTGTCTGAGTGTGAGAGAGGGGCCCTGATGCTAACCTTTGCAGCAGGAAAATCCTAATCCTCTTCAGCTGCAAACAACCCAATGTAGGCATCTTCTTCTGAATCTGAGGATGATGACTCAGATTCACTCCAGCTTTTCTCCTTCTTAGCTAGGAAGGATCTTTTACCCTTCCTTCCTTTATGGTGATGAGCTTTCTTATCACATTTCTCCTTCCTCTTGACTGGACAGTCAGCTATGACATATCCAGGATTGTTGTAGCAATAACAAATCACATTATTTAAAACGTGTTTAACATGTTTAGGATCATACCTGCCCCCTTGGGGTGCTGCCTTTCACATTTGCTGTGATCCTTCCTGGGATGTGAGGAGGAGGAAGGCTTGTTCTTCCACTGCTTCCTCCTCATCATCTTCTTGAAATGCCTTGAGAAAGCAGCAAACTCCTCATCAGATGAGTTGCTTTTTGTTGTGCTGAGCTTAGAATTTTCTGAGCTAGCAGCCCTTCTTGGTGGTGAAGGCATCCTTGCCATGCTCTTCTTGGAGCTCTCAGCTTTGAGAGCCACTGTCCTCTCCCTTGCATGAGGCCTGGAGGATGTATCCTCCTCCTTCCTTGCAGATAGCTGCATCTCATAGGAGAGCAGCTTTCCAAAAAGATGTTGGAACATGGTCTTCCGCATCTCCTAGGTTTGAGAATAACAAATCCTATGTGAATTTGATCTTGTGTGTTTATGTGTGCAGGAAACAATGCCATATAACTCAAGGATAACATAAGAAGGTTCCCCCAAGTTTGAAGCCAAAATTCCAACATGTCCACTAGCGCCGATGCTAGCCCCTAGCGCAGGCGCTAGCGCGGATTAGAGCAATTTGGGGAGTCTGTTTTAGAAGGCGCTAGCACCAGGCGCTAGCAGATAGCGCAGGCGCTAGCAGATAGCGTAGGCGCTATCTCGACGCACTTGAGGAATGTCGACAAGGTTTCTTTGGAATGAAAGATACGCATGCGCAGAATAATGCTAAATCAAGATAGCGCAGGCGCTAGCGATCTCTCCTATAAAAGGACCCCTCTTCTCTCGTTTCCACACATAAGTTTGAGAGAGGTTAAGTGCCAAATTTTGAGAGCCTTATACTGTCGAGAGTTGATCTCCCACCCAAAGTTCCGTGAGTTTCTAAAGGAGGATTTCTACACGCCGCATCGAACCGACGATCGCTTCAACCACGCTTATTCTAGCGCAGTCTTTCATCTCCAACTTCAAAAGTTCTTCAAGAGGGAGTTTTTAATATTGTTGTTATTTTTATTCTTGTAATTGCTTAGTAAATTTTCCTCGTGTTGGCGACTAGGTATGGGTAGGACTTAGGGAGGAATTCATCTCGTGTTGGCGACTAGATCTAGGTTTGGTCTAGGGGGTGCTCGAGGCCGTATCCGGGGGAGGATTGGCTAGAGCGGCTTGAGGTCGTATCCGGGGAGGATAGGCTAAAGCCACCAGTTCGTGGGGATACGAGTCGGGATAGAAAACAAAAAAGTCTTTTTATTATTCGCCTTCGAATTCTAGCGTCATAAGAAATCAAATTTTGTAATCCTACATTTCATATTAATAAAATCATGCCTCTATTTTATTTCACATAATTTGTTTGATTTCTCTCTATTTTGATCGCTTTGCTTTTCAAGTATTTCAAAATATATTAAAAGTTTTAAAACCCTTATTCACCCCTCCCCCCTCTAAGGGCGCCTACAGATCCAACAAGTGGTATCAGAGCGGTTTTATTCCAAAATGATCTAACCACTAGGAATAATGGCGTATCATGATCTCGCTTTTCCCGAAGGTCGGAGTGTTAGTAGACCACCTCATTTTACTGGGTCAGCTTTCAACTATTGGAAATCTAGGATGATGTGTTTTCTTATGACCATGGATATAGAAGTATAGAACATGGTGGAAGTTCGGTACTCTCCTCCTACAATTGTAGTAGGAGAGGCTACGATAGAAAAACCTAAGGATAAATGAGATGATAGCGATAAACTTAAATGCAAAAATAACGCAAAGGCAATGCACGCTTTATATTGTTCTTTAAATCGAACTGAATTTAATCGAATTTCTGCATGTGTAACTGGTTATGATATTTGGAACCAATTAGAAGTTACTCATGAAGGTACATCGCAGGTGAAAGATGCAAAACTATTCCAACTGGAATCGGAATATGAAAAATTCAGGATGGATGCTGAAGAAGACATTAACTCGATGTACACATGCTTCACCAAGATCGTCAACACTTCAAAAGCTCTTGGAAAGATCTAGACTGACGGCAACTTGGTCAGAAAAATTCTTCGCTCTCTACCTCCGATGATCAATCCAAAGGTGGCGGTCATCTCGGAGTCACACAACCTAAGAACGCTCCAGATTGAGAATCTCATTGGGAATCTCAAAACCCATGAGGTAGAACTCCAGATTCAACATGAAGAATACAACAAGGAGACATAAAAAAAGACGATGGCACTAAAATCGAATAGGAGAGCAACGAAGATGATGATAAAGATGAAGAAGGTCTCCTAGTCAAGAACTTTAACAAATTCATTAGAAATCCGGAAAGAAGGAACACCTTCCGAAAATTCTTCCAAAAGGATGCTCGACGAAAAAGGTCTTCCTCTTCATCAAAGAAAGAAAAGGAAAGTTAAGACGAACAAGAAAGACAGCCACCAGAGTGCTTTAACTGCAGGAAGACCGGGCACATTCAGAGCCAGTGCCCGAAGTATCTAAAGGAGCAAACAGAAAATTATACAAAGGGAAGGAGAAAAAGAAGGTGCTGAAAACCGCAACATGGGATGATTCTTCCTCTGAAGAATCAAGAAGATCTGAGTCAAGTAGCGAGGAGGAAGCAAACTTATGCTCGATGGCAAAAGACAATGATAACGACACCAGTTTCTTAGAGACACTGAGGTAACTCCACCCACCTTCGAAGAACTTTATGATGAATTTGTTAAAACCTGTGAAGCCTATGATAAAAGTATAGAAGATAATACTATTTTAAATCGTGAAAATGAATATCATATAAAAAAATCATAAGCTTACTAAAAAATTAATTTCTTTGGAATATAGAAAGGCTTTATGCCAAGAGTGTGAACACTCCTTATGTAAGGTAAAAGATCTTGATGTTTCTCTTTCTAAGGCCCTCTCACAAATCAAAGCTCTTACAAGAGAAAAAGGGGACTTAGAGAGAAAAGTAAAAAACCTCTCTTATAAATTGAAAATAATAAAAAGGGATTTGAAAATAAATGTGTCATGCTTGTAAAAGAAAATTCATCGCTTAAAAAAAACTCATGACCTCAATATGGCCATCAAAAAATTTGGAATTGGTCAAAAATCTCTGGACATGATTTTGGGAAACCAATGTTATGGTTCTAGAAAATTTGGGCTCGGATGTCAAAGTGATAGCTACCGCCCGGCGCTAGCCAATAATGCCGACGGTAGCCCCTCATATAAAAAATCTTCTGTTTTTTCAAAAATTCAAATCCCATCCAGTAAGAGCAATGTAGAATTTCAGAAAAGGGTCTCAACCCCCTTTATTTCGTGTGCAAATTTTCATAGGTTTGGACACATGTCTAGCTTTTGCAGGAAAATAAAACAGGGATCTTTAAAGCAAATCTGGGTACCTAAGGCATCCACTTATTCTATGGGTGGTACCTCTTGGGTACCCATATCTTTACTTTCACCGTCTTTCTAGATTTGCAGGAAGACTAAGGATACGGAGGACGTGTGGTACTTGGATTCGAGCTGCTCCAAGCACATGACGGGCAACAAAGCAAAGTTCCTTAGCCTAGAAAAGAAGAAGGGAGGAATCGTAACTTTTGGAGATAACAGAAAAGGAAGGATCATGAGAGTCGGTACAGTGGGTAGCGAATCCTTTACTATTTCTAATGTTCTTTATGTAAAAGGTTTAAAACATAACTTAATATCAATTAGTCAATTGTGTGATAAAGGATTAGATGTTTTATTTGCGTCATCTACAAATCTTTACAAAATATTTAATCCTAACACAAAAGATGTTTTACTAACTGCACCTAGAACTCATAACGTATATGTAGTTTCCTTTCATGATCTTTCCAAATCATCTATAAAATGTTTTATAACTAAAAATGATGAGTTAGAACTTTGGCATAGACGTTTAGGTCACGCTAGTACGAACCTCATTTTAAGACTAGCCAAAAAGGAATTGAGTAGAGGATTGCCTAGACTAAATGAAAATTTATCCTCACTATGCTCTCCATGTCAAAAAAGAAAATTTACTAAATCTTCTTTTAAAAGCAAAAACGAAATTTCTACTACAAGACCTTTGCAATTAATTCATATGGATCTTTTTGGCCCCGTAGCACTGCATGTCTTGGTGATAAGATATATACTTTTGTTCTAATAAATGATTTCTCTAGATATTGTTGGACTTTATTTCTCTCTTCCAAATATGATGCATTTTGCGAATTTTCAAAACTATGTACTTGTATTCAAAATGAACTAGATTTAAAAATAAAATGCATTCGCTCAGATCATGGAGGAGAATTTGAAAATGAAAATTTTTAATTTTTTTTGCGAAATGTTAGGTATTAAGCACGAATATTCTCTACTCCTCGCACACCTCAACAAAATGGTGTTGTAGAAAGAATGAATAGGACAATTCAAGAACTAGCACGCACTATATTATCTGAATATAAATTACGTAAGCCTTTTTGGGCCGAAGCCGTAAACACATCATGTTATGCACTGAATAGAGTCATGCTTCACCCATCTTTAAATCTCACACCGTATGAATAGAGTCATGCTTCGCCCATTTTTGGTCTGATGCCTTAGAAAAGTTTGAAGAAAAATGTGATGAAGGAATATTTCTTGGATACTCTTCAACTAGTAAATCCTATAAACTATTTAACAAATGAACGAGTAAGGTTGAAGAGTCTATTAATCTAAAATTTGATGAATTTATTCCTTGTGTAGAAAAACTTCCTGCAGGTGCAAATGATGAACCTTTGCCATATTTGGAGCATGAAGAAGAGGAACCATCCAAAGAGGAGGAGGAGGAGGAGGAGGAGGCCAAGGAAGATGAATACGTACCTCTAAGCATCTTAAATTTCTCAAAGAATCATCCAAAGGAGCTACTTATTGGAAAACCATCTATTGGGGTAAGAACTCGATCTTCTCTTCATGAAACTTTTTCAAATATCTGCTTTGTTTCCGAAATTGAACCTAAAAATGTTTCAACCGCTTTAAGTGACGAATTTTGGTTTTTGGCTATGAATGAAGAGTTAGATCAATTTGAAAGAAAAAAAATTTGGAATATAGTAGAACGTCCATCTAATCATCCCGTTGTTGGCGTAAAATGGATTTTTAAAAATAAATTAGATGGTGAATCTAGAATTACAAGAAATAAAGCTCGCTTAGTCGCTTAAGGTTTTTCTCAAATTGAGGGGGTAGATTTTGAAGAAACTTTTACACCCGTTGCTCGCTTAGAATCTATACAAATTTTTTTGGCATTTGCGAGTTTTAAGAGAATAAAATTATTTCAAATGGATGTTAAAAGTGCTTTTCTAAATGGGTTTATAAAGAGAAGGTTTATGTAGAACAACCCCTCGGTTCTATAAATGAAAAATTTCCAAATCATGTGTATAAATTAGAAAAGGCGCTTTATGGTTTAAAACAAGCGCCCTGTGCATGGTATGAAAGACTTACATCGTTTTTTATTAAAATGCGGTTATATCATGGGAAGTGCCGATAACACACTCTTCATTAAGCATAATAATAATGATTTAATTATTTTACAAATATATGTTGATGATATCATTTTTGGAGCCACTAATGAAGAGTTTTGTAATGAAGTAGTCTTAGTAATGAAAAATGAATTTGAAATGAGCATTGTAGGAGAACTCTCTTATTTTCTTGGTTTTCAAATTTCACAACGAAATGATGGTATTTTTATTTGTCAAATCAAATATGTTCATGATATGCTTAAACGAATTGGATTTGAAAATCTTAAACAAGCTTCTACACCTATGAGTGCTTCTTTAGAACTAGGAAAAGACGAATCTGGAATTTCTATCGATCAAACTTTATATAGAGGTATGATTGAATCTCTTCTTTACTTAAGTGCATCTAGAGCAGATATAATGTTTACCGTATGTTTATGTGCTCACTTTCAAACCAATCCAAAAGAATCTCATTTCAAAGCGGTAAAACGTATTTTTGGATATCTATTAGGGTCATCTAGATTAGGATTATGGTACCCGCACAATGATTCATTTACATTACACGGCTCTTCTGATTTGGATTACGCTGGATGCTCACTTGATCAAAAAAGCACTAGCGATACTTATCACTTTTTAGACCCTCTTTAGTTGCATGGTCTAGTAGGAAACAATCTTCGATTGCACTCTCCACCACGGAGGCCGAATACACCGCTCTTGGGAGTTGTTGTGCACAAGCTTTATGGATGAGCCAAACTCTAGAGGATTTTGGTTTTCATCTCAAAAATATTGATCTGAAATGTGACAACAAAAGTGCCATAGATCTCACAAATAATCTCGTACACCACTCTAGATTCAAACACATAGATGTTCTCCATCACTTCATTAGGGATCACATTAAAAAAGAGAATGTAAAAGTAAGTTTCATTGGTACGGACTCCCAACTTGCTGACATATTCACTAAACCTCTTCCCGATGCAAGATTTCGATTACTAAGACTTGAATTAGGTGTCCTAGATCTCTCGGGTTAAGTCACATTCATAAATCGCTAACGTTTCATGCAATTTGCACTATCTAAACATCCCCAAAAATTCTGAAATTTCTGCATGAAACTACTCTTTGACACTTAATCAAGATCAAAAATTATAATTTTCAAAATCATGAAATAAAGTGCACTGTTTGCTGCGCTAGCGCTAGCACCGGCGCTAGCGCACCTGTCTGATTTTTTGTACATTTCAATTTTTGAAAAATCCCTAAAAATATACTTTATTATATGTACTACTTATTTTTGTATCTCTGCCCTTAATTGATTTTTGAAAAAAAAAATACAAAATTACAAAAAATATTTGTTTTCTCTTCCTTTCTTTGTTTATTTGTTTGATTTCTATTTCTATATGCAAAAATCAAATACAAAAATATAAAACAAAGAATTATCAAAAATTATTTTTTGAACTTAACTTTTCTATTTACATATATCTTGCGAAAGAGATTTGGGATGTCACCCAATCACATCTCCTAGTACCGGTGCGAACCCCTCACAGGGTAGACCTCGGGAAGTCCAAGATCAATTTTAAGAGTTCAAACTTTAAATCAATTTTTTTTTTCAAAATATAAAAAAAATTGTATGGACTTTATTGTGAAAATAAAGCATGGTTTAATCTATCATTTAGACCTTCTACAATATTGGAATTCATCTTTTCAAACTACTTTGAACATTGTTTTATCATGCTTTGAAATATCTAATCAAATGTGCATCAATTGTATTGAAAAAGTGGTGTGTAGAACCAAGCTTAGCATGCCTCTAAGTATGACTAAATATTTTATGATTGATAATGATATTTATTCACTTACTTATTTTGGCAAAGCCTACATATGCTTTTAATCTAAGAATGCTTGCTTGCGTATGATAATTGTACAATGAATTAAAATTGCACAAGTATCTTACCTACACCACTTTTATTTGCACTCTTAATATTTAAGAAAAGTGGTTGTGCTTTAAAAATTTTATTGGTTTGCAAAACAAGTGTATTCAGAGAACTTTGTACAAAACAAAAAATCATGAAATAAATTGACAAAGATAACTCCACCAAGATCTACTTGAACCTCCCGATAAGTCTTAATGAGCATTGTGAGGTTGAGCACCTTGGAAAGAATAGTAAAGTGTCTTGTGCAAATCATAAGCTTTCTCTTTACACCGCTTATTCTTAAGTACACCGGATCAAAAAAATCAATATTGAAAAATAAAGTGTGTGATCCCCCAAGCACTACTTTGCACCCTGATAAGTCTCAATGAGCATTGTGTGTGCAGAACACCTTGGTAGCTGTACATTTTCTTTGTGCATTGAAGTCCGTGGAAGTAAAATTATTTGTGTTTTATTGTGCACTTTACTCTACATATGTCTTGTATTTTTGATTAAATCATTTGTTTACTCTCTTCAAAATACACTTATGTGCACATCATTATCTTCCATAACACTTCTTCTCATAAGTATTGGATCCTAATGCAAATTCTATATTACTCTATATATAAAAATGCACTAGATAACCTAGCATGCTCTCTACAATGTTTGGTATGTCTTGAATTTGTGAATTCAAATAACTTTGTATTAGTTTCTTTTTGACATCTTCTTTCATGCTTGATTACTTTATGGTAGTCTTTAAAGATTTTAAAAGAAAAATGATTTACAAAAACATCTTTTCTTTTTGGAATTTAACTCATATCTCTTCTTATGAATTATCATGATTACAAAAAGATGTTTCTTGTATTTCAATAAGTCTTTCGCATCATTACCATATAATTTTTTTACCATGCGTTGTCATGCTTATTTAAAGTCTTTTCTTTTGTCTGTATCATCACTTGAATCTTAAAATTCCTTTCCTTCAACAAGTTGTAGACTTGCTTGGTAAACTTTATATTGGTTATTCTAAACATGAATATTATTTTTATGCTAAAAACTCTGATTTATTTCTATGCAAATTTTTATGCTAAAAACTCTGAATTATTTCTATGAAAATTCTTATGCTAAAAACTCCTTATCATTTCATTTCCTCTAAAAAGCTCGATCATGTCTTATCCTTTTTTTTATAAAAAAAAACCTATTTCTATGTCTCTTGCTACCTTAACCCACTTTTTTTAATAACAAAAGGGGGAGAACTAACATGATAAATAATAAACGATATCAAATTGGAAAACTAACATAATTAATGATTAAGATGATAGCTTACATATAAGGGGAACATTCACATTGGGGGAGCATGCATTTAGGGGAGCAATTCTAAATACCAAAAATGATAATTATCCTAAGTCATCTCTCTCACACACACAAGTAGATTTCATCATGCTATATGTATTAATTCTCTGATTTATCATTAATAGATTTGATATTATCAAAAGGGGGAGATTGTTGGAACATGGTCTTCCGTATCTCTTAGGTTTAAGAATAACAAATCCTATGTGTATTTGATCTTGTGTGTTTAAGTGTGCATGAAACAATGTCATATAACTCAAGGATAACATAAGAAAGTTGCCCCCAAGTTTGAAGCCAAAATTCCAACATGTCCACTAGCGCCGGCGCCAGCCCCTAGCGGATGCACTAATGCTGATTAGAGCAATTTTAGGAGTCTATTTTAGAAGGCGCTAGCGCCGGGTGGTAGCAAATAGCGTATGCGCTATCTCGACGCACTTGAGGAATGTCAGCAAGGTTTCCTTGGAATGAAAGATACGCACGCTCAGAATAATGCTAAATCAAGATAGCGCAGGCGCTAGAGATCTCTCCTATAAAAGGACCCCTCTTCTCTCGTTTCCCACACACAAGTTTGAGAGAGGTCAAGTGCCAAATTTCCAGGGCCTTATACTGCCGAGAGTTGATCTCCCACCCAAAGTTTCGTGAGTTTCTGAAGGAGGATTTCTACACGCCGCATCCAACTGATGATCGCTTCAACCACGCTTATTCTACAACGGTCTTTCATCTTGAACTTCAGAAGTTCTTCAAGAGGGAGTTTTTTATATTGTTGTTATTTTCATTCTTGTAATCGCTTAGTAAATTTGACTCGTGTTGGCGACTAGGTCTGGGTAGGACTTAGGGCAGAATTCGCCTTGTGTTGGAGACTAGATCTATGTTTGGTCTAGGAGGTGCTCGAGGCCATATCCAGGAGAGGATTGTCTTGAGAGGCTTGAGGCCATATCCGGGGAGGATAGGCTAAAGCCACTGGTTCGTGGGGATATGAGTCGGGACAGAAAACAAAAAAGTTTTTTTTACTATTCGACTTCGATTTCTAGCATCATAAGAAATCAAATTTTGTAATCCTACATTTCATATTAATAAAATTATGTCTCTATTTTATTTCACTTAATTTGTTTGATTCCTCTCTATTTTGATCGTTTTGCTTTTCAAGTATTTCAAAATATATTAAAAGTTTTAAAACCCTTATTCACCCCCCAGCAGCACCGACGGCTAATTTTTTCGCTCCCCCAGTGCGGGAGCGCAGTTGACACTGAACGCAGTCATCATCCGGATGCCAGCGAACTGTCTGGTTTCCCTGCAGGTCTCTTGGATTACTGCAGGAACGGAGAAGCTCAAATTCGCCTGAAGAGGCCGAGCCCTCCTCCTCGGAAGACTGCGGCTTGATCTTCCTTCGCCACTTCTCCCTTTGAGTCAGAACCGGACCAGCCCGTGACCTTATTCGCCAAGTTGACGACTTTCAGTCCCCTGCACCCAAAGTAAAGGTGTCCTCTGAAAATTGATGTTCCGGCGTCTGGGATAGACCGCACGGAAAAAAACTTCCTTAACGGGTCGATGGAGAATCAGACTCCTTCAGACCGCAAATAGGAGATGAAACTGTAGATGGAGGCGATTGAATTCGGTTGGGGCTGTCCGGGCACAACTCCATAATGGTCGAAAATCGCTATAACTTCAAGTGGTTGCAGAATCCTGAAGCCATTTTCGAAGTGGTCGATGGGTACGGCGATTTGGGTAGGAGAAGAGGAGTTAATCCGCTCATCGCGTAGCGGAAGCCGCGCGAGCAGATGACTTCCGGCCATATGTCTTTTAATGAAGTCGTCTAACTCGGCCAGAGTCAAGAGGCATTCTTTATGATCAGCAGAGTGGAAGGCAGAAGCCACATCAGTCCGGACGGCTTGAACTTTGTCAGACCGCTTCGACTTGCTCTTAGCCCGCGCCATTTGGAAATTGATGAATGAATCTCCGGAGTGGCTACTACTTATAGAGCCAATAATCTGCATAAAGTAAAACCATATTGCGGCCATATACTCTAGCCGCGCGGTCAGCAACCTACATTGTTAGTTTTACAGAGGAATGCCACGAACTATATACAAAAGTCGCACGGCGTGCAGATATCAAAAATATTCTAAGTATCACACAACAGGAATCAATGGTTTGCATATAGCCAAGTCAAGCCGCGACTGAGCTCACTTAACCGCACAGCCTTCTGTTAGCAGAACAAACATAACAGAAAACAAATTCGCTAAAGCCGTGCGACCAGATCGCGCGGTCAGCAACCTGCATCATCATAACTGACAACAAGAAAAACCACAAGCATACATCACAAGTCGAGCGACCTGCAAAATAACTCAGACAATATTCAAGGGATTCAAAGGCAGAGACTGCAAGCAATCAATACCAAGCCGCACGAATTATATGAATATCAGAAGACATCAAAAAATAGAATATTATCAAACAAAAATCCAACAACCAGTATGTACAAAGGACCGAATAAATAATTATTACAACATTGTCCTAAAATTAAAGTCGTTGACGACTAGCGATGCCCAGAGGAAGAATCATCCTGGTTAAGGCGCGCGACCTGATCACTAGTCTGAAGAAGGAGTGAGTACGTCTGACTGACACTAACATGAAGTTGGTGAAGGGTACTATGAATCCGCGCGGCATCTCGCTCTACCCGCTCTACAGGAATGTACGAGCGAGAGGTACCGCGGCAGCCTCTTCAATCATAGGGTCGGCCGCTCTGGCCGGAGGGGGATTTGAGGTCGCCCCAGCAGTTGGGCGGCTTGACATTCGCAGCCTTTCTTCACCAACATTGGCAGGTCGCCAGCTTCTGCCGACTTCCCTAGTCAGACGTAGATACTTCTCTTGATAGTATTTACAGTCCTCTTCGATCTTCGAAGCCGCCTTCTTCTCCTTGTGAAGCCGCGCGATTAGGACATCATTCTCCTCCGTCAACATCTTCTCCTTTTCCAGTCGCGCCTTCTTCTCAGCCTCCAGTGTAATCTGAGCGGCCTCCTCCCGGTCTTCAAGCTCCTTCGCCCTCTCTTTCAAGGTGTCAAGAAGACTCTTGAAGTCGTTCAGCTCTTCCTGAGCGGATTTCAAGTTCAGTGCGAAGCTTGGTGCTGGAGGAAAAAGCGGAGGAAGGCTGGCCGTCAAGTCGCCCGGTTTCATAGCTAGATTCGGGTTATCTGCAAATGAAAGCGCGGTCGGCACAGTTGAAAGCAAATAACACAACACAAAATACTGCGAGATTAAATGCCTGAATGTACAGGCCATTGCGACTGCTCAGGATCCATTCTTCGACGTTGCTCCCTCCAAAATCGCTCATTCTGCCTTCTCCTAATGGCAGAAGTTTGAATCGCGGATGGAAAGTAACCCGGAAGCGGGTTCAACATCAGGACATTCTTCCGGGGCCGCGACCTGAAGAAGCAGACAGGATGGTAATCTGCATCATGCTTACCTTGGGCCAAGGGGTTCGATGGTTGCGGTTTGTCTAGAGACCGCCTCAGCTTCTCGACCTTAATTTTCATCAGCTTCATTCCGCTTTCCTCGAAAGCGGTCTTCTTCGGCACGACCTCATCAGGAATGATCACGTCTTCACCAAGATGGCTGGCTTGGTTGGTAACCACGGGGGTTTCCAGTAGCTTGTCCTGCTTCTCTAAGGTATACATGTCCTTCAGGAGATCACTGACTGTGATGTTGTTCGTAGAGTCAGGAGCCAAGCCGTCCAGCTTATTCGAAAGAGTAATCTCCCCCTCAGAGATTTCCTTCTCGCGCGGTTTAATCTGGAGGTCGTCCACGACCGTTTTCTTAGAAGTCGCCTGGTACTTGGCTTTCAGCTGCCCCGTTTTCCTCATAATTCTCTCAGCCACCGATTCGGCCCTTTTCCTATTTTTAGTAGAAGTTGGATTGGCTTGTTGAGGTGAGTTGGAACTGTCTTCAATAATTACCACTGCAGAGGGAGTCTGTTCGCCCGGCTTAGGCGAATTAACTACCCCCTCCTCTCCATCGTTTGCCTGCAAGTGGAGAACCCCAGATGGGGAAAATTCCACATTGAAGGGTTTGTCGTTGGCGGTTTTCGAAGGAGGCGGGTTGATCAGGGGATCAGAACGACCCACGTAAGGCTCAGTCCCCTTCTTTTCTGCGACCTTCTCCTCAGCGGCCTTCTCCACAGCCTTCTCATCAGCGACACTCTTTCCAGGAGCGGCAGATTCCTCCTTTGCGACTTTGGGGGGAAGGATCTCTGAGACAATCCGCCCGGGCTTATCAGGCCGGCGACTCTTCTTCTTCTTTTTTCGGTCATCTTCCTTCTTGCGGTCATCACCCTTCTCCTCGCGATCTGCAATCCTTGACATTAGATCCATTCTAATTGAGGGGCTAGCGGCTTGAAAAATCATGACCGCGAGTGGCGAGTAGCACCCCATGTTCTCAAAAGAGTTTTGCAGAGTGGAGAGCTTTCCGAGCTTCTTATAGACTCCGGAACAAACCGGGCGCGATCTCCGGCTAGAACTTATATTTTCGAAATTTCCTCGAGATTTGAAAATATGCGGGGATTATGTTTACCTAGAAGACCGCTACTAGTATGGTGAACAATTCAGACCGGGCGGTCTGCAATATTGACCGCATGGCTCTTCCTCAGCAATGTCTCTCGGCTCACCAGATCAAGTCGAGCGGTCTGATTGACGTCAGGCCATCATCAAGAGAGCTGCAATCAAGACCAAGTCCAGAAGGCGAGCCGCGGTCTCAGGGCAGAGGCCGCCCTAGTTGCTTCCTTGCCTTGATCGCATCACATTTCAACCCCGACCAATGCAGATCGGGAGCTCAAGCCGCCAAAGCCGCGCGGCTTCTTTCTTTTTCCTTCTATATCCCATCACCCCTTACCCGATTCTCCTGTATCCGGGCAGAAGGTTATTTTATCCCAGCCCGTTTGGGCAGGACACCGAGTCTATAAATAGGTTGTCTCTCCACAGGCACCATCAGTCAAAAAGAAAGAAAAAACTTTACCTCAAAAGCCTATTCCTAAAGTAAAATCATTGACTGTGCAACCAACTCCAAGATCAATGCACAGTCACATGATTAGTAGAAATGCTTGCTGTAAACCAGCCTGCTCTTCCAGTCATCTGCCCTCCATTCAGAAGGTGACTCAGAAAAGGAGGTATAATAGATTTGAGTGTTGGTGATGTGGCAAGGTTGGGCACTTTGCTATAGACTGTTCGTTCAACCCAATAATAACTAGAGCAAGGCATGAGAAGCCAGTCAGTGGTTTAATTGCTAGAATTCTAGTAGTTAGGCTAACAAGAACCTAGGACCCAAACTCATTTGGGTTCCTAAGGAATATTAATCCTTGCCTTGCAGGTTTGTCCAATGGCCAACCAAAATTAAATGTGGCTATTGGACAATAAGGGATCCAGGAATAATTCTAGATTAAGAAGTATTTCATCAAAAATACATATATAATACACTCAACAAATATATTGTATCTCACAATCTCAACCGTTGATTTTAAATCAATGCAATCAGTCCACCAACCCAGGTATGCGCCGCTTCACATTCTTAAATGAGACATATATATAAATAGGTCACATGCTTAGAAATAGAGTGCGACCTACATTTGCTCTAAGCCATCATGATGAATTATCGAGCTCTCGCAATGCCGAACCTCCGCAATCTCGACAATTCAAGGAAATGGCACCCATTAAGAATGATGACACCTGCAATACTGGATATGAGCTGGTGCGCGGCAGGTTCATCAACGCCAATGAGGAAATAAGATTAGCAATCGGGCAAATTGAAGTTGCAGGTTTGGAATACATGCTCTTAGAGCCAACTGCTATCATGCATAGAGAACTTCTGGATTTCTATGCCGAGCCTAGGATGAGCACATTTAGAAATGCCATCAAGACTAGGGTTGGAAATACCCCATTGAGTGTGACCGTAAAAGGTATCTCCAAGGCGCTCCGTCTACCTAAATTCTCAGAAGAAGAGATAGATGAAGAAATTTTAGAGGAAGACCTCTTGACTGCAAGGAAGTGGTGCAACCATACAGGACAACTATATGGTACCCTGGAAAAGTCTGACTTCAATACAAGAGGAAGACATTAGTCAGACATTGTTGGCAAAAAATTAATATGCATACCCAGATCTCACGACAAAATATCCAAGGAGATGTTTGAAATAATGACAAGAATAATACTATGCAAGAAAATTGGCTGGGCTCAGTTACTTTTCAAAAAGATTCAATGAAGTCTTCAAGCACCAAATCTTGGAAGAATCATTTCTCTTTACCTCATCAACTCTCTTCAGCTGAATGAAAAGATGGGATCACCCATCTATCACATGAAGAAGATTGACTTGAAGATCCTGGAGAGGTGGGAGAAAGTCATTCCTAAATGTTCAAAGAAAGGGAAGAAGGTCACTGAAAGTGAGGACAACTCATATGCAGAATGAAATAGCATGTCAAATCCAAAACCACATGCACAGACTCTGGTTGCTGCCATTCAAACACCTGAAGACTCGTCTACAAGAAAGAATTGTGCAACAGTTGAGGGGGAGACTCTTGCTGAGCTCTCAGCCCAAGAGATTGTATTGTCTATCAGGAATGTGGTTGCTATTGAGGGGGAGTATCAAAATGAACCCCCTGCTCCAGAGGTTGAGGAGACATCTCACAATGAGGGTGTTGTGCAAGAAGATTTAAGAAGCACAAGGATGGATGCTGAAGACATTATCCTTAGAAAGGGAAATTATGAACTAGAGAATCTGTGTACAAAGTTCATCTTGATTCTAGATGAAGAGACTGCCAAAAATACTGAAAATGTTCATCAAGGACAAAATTCTCCTAATAATCCTCTTGATGATGAGATCATGCCTGGTATGGGTGAAGACCTGGAAGGGAGAGCAACTGAGAAGAAGCAGGGTCTTACAGGAACATCTACACCACCATCTCATGAGCAAGCTTTAAACTCCATGATTAAACAAATAAAGGATTTACTAACCGAGGAAATAAAAAGCTATCAAGATTATGTGGACAGGGCAATCAGAGGAATCATAGATGACATGTCAGCTCAGATGAATGAGATAAGAGCAGACATTGATCACATCAACACTCAGATCACCAGCTTGTTCACAAGTGCAGGAACAGCTATTGACAGCAATATGAATGCACTGCAATCCCTTGGTGAACACTACAACAAACTGCACCTGTTGTAAGGACTGGAATGTAACTGAAACACAGTTTGTTACTAATAGTTATATTTAGTAACAAATTTTTTTTGTTGTTACAAAAAAGTATTTTTTTGTAACGAATATTTTAAATTTTGTTACAATAATAATTAATTCGTTACTATAACTGTAAGTATTTGTAACAACACTAATGTTACGTTACAAATAGAAAACTTTTCTCACAATAAGTATCAATTGTAACTACATCATGAAACTTTTTTGTGACAAAGATATTGTCCTTACTAATAGTAATATTTTATTATTAAAGTTTTGTTACAAAAAATATATCATATTTTATTTTCTATTTTTGTACAATTTTTTTATCAAAGTTTTGAATTAATTTTTTTTTTTGAAAAAAATAAAAAAAAATATTGTATGCGCGCGACAGTACCCCACCTCGATAGTGCTCTAACGCGACGACAGTACTCCTACAACTCGCAAACATCCGTGCGTGGCTGTCGCAGATATTTGGTACTATTGCGACATGTATTTTTGCGCGTACGGGGGGTTTTATAAATCTTTAACTTTTTATAAAAGTTTTTCTGCCTCTCTCTCATTCAGTTCTCTCTCTCTCACATGAATGAATGAAATATACGGATAAAAATTTCCCTCCATAAAATTTTGAATAAAACAAAACTAAAAATTAAAATATATTAAATGTAAAAATGAATGCAAATTAATATGACATTAATTTTTTAATATAATTTTGGAATTAAAATAAAATCACGCATGAAACCGCGTGCATGCAAATGCACTCTAGCGCGCACGCAAATGCACTCTCGCGCGCACGCAAATGCACTCTCGCGCGCACGCAAATGCACTCTCGCGTGCACCCAAATGCACTCGCACGCACCCAAAAGCACTCTTGTGCGTGTAGTTTTCCTTTTTTGCTTGAGAGCTAGCGCGTATTGCATGTGTCGGGGCTCAAACACAGACACATGCACACACACAAACACGGACAACCAAAAACACAAACATCCATTTGCGAGCTGTAGCAATGTCTTTCACGTACGGCCGTCGCCATTGTCTCCCCTCTCTTCGACGGCCGCCGCCGCCGTCACCTCTCTCTTCCACGGCCGCCACCATCGTCGTTCTCTTTCTCAGCCGTCGTCGCGCGCCGTTCTCTTCCTCTAGTTTATTAAGTTTTGTTTATTTTCTTCCCTCTCAGACTCACATTAACGAAATATATGGAGAGAAATTTCTCTCCATAAAATTTTGCACAAAACAAATCAAAAAATTTAAAACATATTAATATAATTTTTGAATAAAAATAACGATCGCGCACTGGCCCCGCATGTACACATATTTTTTTATTGTGCGCAGGAGTGAAATAATTGTACCCTTCGAGCGCCCATTTTTCGCTCGAGCACGTGCTTTTCACTCGGATGCGCGTTTTATTTCCCGAGCACACGTTTTTTTTTCAGTCGCGCGCATTACACTAGCTCTATCTTTTTTGCTCGGGAGCATAAATAAATTTGTCAGCGCACACGTTTTTTGCTCGGGAGCTAGCATTTTAATGAAAATATATGTCATATATATATTGATTGATGGATGACACGTGCTTTAATGAAAATAAAAGTGTAATGAAATTCATAAATACATGTCAAATTAATTCATAAATACAATGCGTTGTTCAATAAAATTTACTTTTTACATAAGATTTATGTTTTTTGTAAAATTACAATTACCCCCGTTCAATTTTGTCCGCTCTCAGGAGCTCGATCAACTAGCAGTGCACATGAGGCACATGTTTCCCGCTCGACAATACCTCCGCCTCGACATTACCCGACAGTGCACATGAGCTTTAAATAAAATTTATGTATTTTTATGTATTTTTTAAAAGTAAGAATTACCCCGCTCAATATCATCCGCTCTCAGGCGCTCGACCAACTGAATAAAAAATAATTAAATATTAATTTAATTTTCTCACCGGACACAAACACACACACACACACAAACACGTACAAACACAGACACGCAAACACAAACACAGACACATACATAGATACAGACTGACATAGACACGGACACACGTTTTTTCCGCTCACTTTCCAATTTTCCCACCAAAAATTTTCAGATCCCGCCTAATTTCCCAAACCCCTCCTAATTTCTTCACGCCAGTAGACGTCGCAAGCGCAAGCGAGCCCTAATCCGTGAATCGCAATGCTCTGGATTTCTCCGACGCGATGACGGTGAGCGGCATTACGGTAGTTGTGAAAAACGCCGCCGCAGATTTCCCCCTAAAATTTTGGGAAAATTTCGTTTCCCGCTTCACCCGCCTAGCCATTTTAGGGATATTTTGTTAGCTCTTCATCTTCTCTTGCTTCGCCGTTAGAGGGAATCAAATTTCTCTCCCCGTCGTCTGGTAAGCTCGATCTTTCTTCCCTCATTTTTTCTTCCTTCATTGACACTCTTATCCTTCTAGCCCTGATGTCAACATCCAAGATCAGCCACGATGGCGAATCAAGCTTTTGTTCCTGTCGACGGGTAAGTCTGATATTTCTTCTGTGATTTCTTCTTCCACCTCTAATGGCCATCTCCTACTAATCCTGATGTTCACAACATCCAAGATCAGCCCAAATATTTTTTCTACTTGTTCCAATAATTTTGTTTAAATTAAATAAATGCTCTCTTGCAGAAAATCATTTGCTGAGCGTGATCTTCGATCTCTCGGGGTTGCTTCAAAGGTTTTTCCCATAGGTCCCTTCAATATTTTGATGTTCTTTTCTGGTTTCGAGTCTATTTCCCTTGATATTTTCCAGGATGTTCCTGAGATAAATAATCTTGAATGTGCATCTGCGGATTAGCGAATCGGCGGATCGGTGGATCGGCGAATCAGGGAACTGTTGCATATTTTGATATCCTTTATGTTTAGCTCCACGTGATGAGAAAATGATGTAAGACATTTACCAAGTTCCCTGAAAGCTCACTACTGAAGACATTTTTTTTTCTACTTTCTATGTTGGAAACATTTTTTTTCATGAAGAAATATTTTTTCTACTTTCAATATATCTTCAAGTTTATATTCCTTAAATACTTTTTGCCACATGCTCACGAGCTGTTTGATGAAATGCTCAAGGGACATGCCTTAGCTATAGTATATTTTTTGATTAATCTGCAAATTTTTTAATTTAGTCTTTGTTGATCGTCTACAATGCAACAAAGAAAGAAATTAGCACAGACCACTCTTTGTATAAGATTTTTCGAGCATATCGTTGCTTTGAATGTAGATTGAAAATTAGTTTTTATTGGTTCAATTCACATGAACTCTGCTAATTTATTCACTATTTAAACATTTACTCAATTTAAACAAACAGTATTAACAATTGGATTGAATCAAATATTGTATTTTGTTTTTATTAAAATGGATTAGAGTCTCGTTGGATCTCATAGATCAGTTAGTGAAGAATGGTTTTTATATATTTTTTTAAAACGCCGCGACCTTTGGCGGCGTTTTTGTAAAAGCGCCGCTAATGACTCCGAGTTTTCGCGGCGGTCTCTACCGCGGCGCTTTTGCGGCGTTTTTTCAAGCGTCGCGAAAGCTTCCGCGGCGCTTGAAAAGCGTCGCGAAAGCTTCCGCGGCGCTTGAAAGCGTCGCGAAAGCTTCCGCGGCGCTTGAAAAGCGCCGCGAAAGATATAAAAAAACGTCGCGGTAGACCTGTTTTGTTGTAGTGAGGCAGGGGTCTAGAGGACAATATAAGCAGAGATAAGATGATGATTGAGGTTCCAACTATAATTCTGCAGTTCACCTCTTTCGATGATGCCTCTCCTCCTAAACTTAAATACCTTGAGCTATTGATTTAAGGGTCATCTCTTGATTCTTAGAACTTGAATTGTGGATCTCTTCATTAGCCCTTAGTAAGTTTGAACTCTATAGACATTAAAAGAGGCATGGAGGGTGTGATTTTTATTTGTAATATTTGTTACCTGCTCTAAACTAGAGGACCTACGTTTCATATTTTCCGGTGTTGCTGATAGGTGGAAATATATCCGTGGAATGCTTCCTCAAACAATGTCATGTTTTCCTCTAAGACTTAATATAATATATTATTCTTCCCAAAACAAAAAAAAACTTAGGTTCCCCACCACCTTCAAGAGTTCAAGGTAGTATGATAAATTCCCTCAAATAATTCCATAAAATCTAGCAAGGTAAATTCGTGTTTTAGCTAGGCCACAATTTATATCTACTTTATGTCATTGCAGGTTCAACTTAGTAATGGTTAAGGAAATATTATTGTTCATCATTCATGAGTACCTAACATCTGATGTGTTTGTTTTTATAGGGTGTGTGTATGGATTGTGTATGTATGAATGTGAGTGTGTACTTCATCTCTTTCATCTTTAGCCCTTTTTCCTCTGATTTAGCTTCACAATAACTCTGCTAAGGTGTTCCCTTCATGTAGGGCAATGGAAATTACATGGCAATGGTAGATATTCACCTTTGATTTTTCCAAGCATTGCTCCAAGTGAAGGTAATTTATGACTTCAGATCTCATCTATATGCCAATGTAGGCTCAATTTTTGCTACAAAATTCTCAAAAAATTTCATTGCTCAACTCATAGTACAATTTTCTATGATTTACTACATTTGTCCATAGACTAAATTTCCTTAATGCTCAGATCTCATCTATAGACTAGATTTGTCAAACAAATTTATCTTCAGACATAGGTTTAATTTATGATTACTTTCATCTCTATAAATAGGAATTATTGATGTTACCTTAATTGAGATTGCACATGCTCCAGTTACTCGGTTATTGTTGTGTTTATTTATGTTATTCATATTTTTTCAGTGTGCATGTAGTTTTCAAATCAATTAGAGCATGTATATATTTACTACGACAAATACCAATTTATCATATCCATGTTAAATTACTACTCAATGATAACAGAAATAGTTGGACAGAAGATCTCACTACTTCATTTGACCTGAAGTGGGGTGGGTTTGGAGGGAGGAATTTCGATTTAATATTTCCAACTATGAATCCATAAATAATTCTCATTTGTTGATGATTTTGATTATATTTAACGCCTAGGCTGATTGGCGGCAAAGAGAAGCATTAGAAATAATGGCAGCTGGAACAATTTCCAAGCTTCAAATATTCCTGCAGGCCAATAAATAATATAGCAAGCTTTATTAAGTTTAAATATCTACAAGGTATGAGATCAAATAACAACTATTTATTTACCTATTTTCATAGTGATTTGGTGTCATATATGTGTTTCCTCGTTGTAGTTGAAAGGTTAAACATCATATTCAGCCTTATTTTTTAAGAATGTTTTTTTGGAGTCAATGATGGAAATTTGGGCATCCAATTCATTTTGATCTTTATTAGACTTATTCATTCTATTCATTCTATAAATGAGAGCCAACTTACAAGCTAGTTATTTGCGATGTTCCCTCTAATTTTTTTAACTCAAAAGCACTCACATTATTGTTAAGCATTTTAGGCATAAGTGTTTAATGAATAAATGTGATTATAATTTTGATAATTACAAGTCTGTATAACTAAATTATTATCCTAATATCCCTCTAATATGATTATTTCTGCTGATTATTATTCTCATTAATTCAAAAATAGTTCAGTACAATTAATCTTCTATATTTTTACACTCCCAAACTGTGGTCTGATGTGTTTTGTATTGTTTCCGTCTCTGGTGAATACGTTTGTAGGTAAACCTAGCTTTTCTGCTTCTGTCGATACCGAAGGGGCAAACAGAAGTGCTGGAAGGTGGTACAGGCAGATCCAGTCATCTAGTGGTAGTGGGGATTTGATTGCTGTTGGCCCCGATGGGAGAGGAGGAATGATTAAAGTGCTGAAATCTCATGAACAAATCTTTGTGGGTTCCAGGTTTCAGGTCGAATTAGTCATTTTGTTTTTCAGGATTCTTAACTTGTCTATTATTATTAGAAGATATTTAATTTGGAATACTACATCTTCAGCAAAACCTCCAGGGCGGTTCGAAGATGCTAAAACATGTTGCCAAGCCAGGGAATCAGTTTAATATAGAGCATTTCTTTGAGAAGGCGAACACCACCCACTGAGAAGGTCAAGCCTCAATCAAATATAAGTATTTCTTTTGCTGTCTGGAGGCATGTAAGTACAACTCCCTTTCTCAACTTCTTCAATGGCTATTTGTGCTTGGCTCTGCACTGACTTTTAAATCGATGTACAATTAGTAATCGCAGAATATTACTGCAATCTTTTATTATGGTGTTAGAGTATCTTGAATAATCCATGGTCATATAAGATAGTGATCAACCAAATATAACTATAATAATATGTTCTGCCATTTGAGGTCATTTTTAGTAACTCATTATTTTTCTATGCTTATGGTTATCTTTTTGTTTACATTTACCTATTAAAGAAATCATTAGCAATCAAATTGAGTAGGCAGTGCAAGTACAAATATCAAAATAAATTGCTCTCTTTTATTTGTAAGGTGATCTTAATTGCTCTCTTTTATTTGTAGGGTGCTCGAGCATTGACCGACAAATGACGAAAGTTTCATTAGTCAGAAAGTGATGGACGATTCATTTTTCGAAAAATGACGGAAGATTTATTAGAAATATGTTGATCTTGTAATGTAATATTGTATTATTTTAGAAGAGATGATAATAACTTGTACTCTATGTAATACTTTTTGGTGTGAATAAATACATGTTGATCTTGTTACGAATTATTAAATATATGTGTGTTTTCAAGATTATTATTTGTAATAAATCTTCAGGTACACAAAAAATAGAAATGAAATATTTTTGATATTTAAATGAATTGGTTGTAGTAAGAAGAATGGAAAACAAATGTAACGATTTTTTTGTTACTATTGTTTAATCTATTGTAACGAAATAATGTTTATTATACTTTATTGTAACGAAGTTAGTTTATTTTTAGTGAGGAAAAAATAAAACATTTGTAACGAAATAGTTTTAATCGTAACTGTTTTTTTGTGAGGAAAAAAAACATTCGTAACGAAATAATATTTATTGTGACCAATTTATTGTGAGGAAGAATCTCTTTTTGGTGAGAAAATATTGTTTGTTACAATTAATTTATTTGTAACGACATGCATACATTCGTTACAAGAACCTTTAGCGTCGAGCTTTAGAGGAGGACCGTTACTTAAAGTTTTTTTCGTTACCAAAGAGTTTTTGTAACGATTTTTGGCACTTATTGTAACGATTTAGGTCCTTACTATAAGTGCAGTTTGTTGTAGTGGAAAGAGTGGACACCTCACTACAAAAGCCAACAGGCAGGTGAAAATCTGGAAAGAGGAGTTAGATGGCTAACCACAAAAATTGCTGATAGTCAAAATCTGATCATAACTAGATGCATTAACTCAAATGAATTCACCCATGATGCTCTAAACACCAAATTAGAGCAAAGTACTAAGTAAATCATATAGTGGATTGGTGAGTCAAGTCAGAAAAGGAAGACCGTAATTGTGGATGAAGAACTGCCTCTCAAGAGAAAAATAGATGAAGAAGGTCCCTGTGATCCAAGCCTTAACTTCTTGAGCCCAATGTCAAGAGATATAGTATGGACTACATGGAGAAACTATGGGGAAAGTGGCAAGGACATATCCAGTCACTACCCCTCAAGTGAGTGGGACAAGCACAGGAAGACAGAAGCCATGAGAACACTGTACAGACAACATCAACAAGAAAGAACACTGCCAAAGAATGCTCCTTCTATTCCTGATAGATACATTCAAAATCCATTCTCCTATTTTGAAAGACAAGAGCAGAAGCTTCAAAGGATGGAGAAAGATGCAGAGAAATGAAGGAACTGTTAAAGTAGAACTGGCATATGTGATAGCTAGAAGCAAATGTTGTTGTAACTCTATTTTGAAAACATTTGGCTTATCTATAAAATCTTAATGAAATCTATGACATACTTGTTCTTGTAATTACTTACTTATACATGTTGAACTTGTGCTAACATAAAATTAATAATTAACTTATTTATCAGCTAATGATAAGTTAATACAGTTCAGATAAAAAGGCACTAAGCACCATAACTAATGTATAATATTATGTCACTAAATTAACAAAGCATCCTTAAGAAAGCATACAAGAATGATGTTGCGGCTGACACACAACACACTGATTATGCAAAACAGTAATCCAAGACAATATCGTTTTGTCTACAAAATGATATCGTCGTAATAACAGAATGTATCATCAAAATGACTCTACGACTTCTTCATAAAGACACGACGATACCTAACTATCTGTTCGAAAATTCAGAAATCTAAAATAAATCGATCACAATCATTCAGTTAGATATAATCAAACACTTAACACACTACCCTTCACCTCCCACATTAGAAATTATAAATAGAGTCAAATGTCTTGAAATTAAAAGCACACGCTACATTTGCCCTAAATAGCCATCGTGTACTCTCCATCTTGTGCGAGTAAACAAGATGATACTGCTCATGCCTCCTTCAAAGATCTAAAAAATGGCCCCAAAGAAGGAAGGATATCTGTATGAAGGAAGTGAGATCGTGAGGAATGGATTCCTAAAGGCACCAGAAGAAATTCAAGGCACTATCAGAATGCTCGACTCCGTCAACCTGGAGTTCATGCTATCATAATCGATTGTGATATTGAAAAGAGAAGTCCTCGAAATCTATTTGAATGTCATGGTTGGCTCTAAAGGGACGACAATCAAAAGTAAGATCAATGGGATAAAAGTAAAAGTAACTCCAAAGAGGTTGACTAAGGTTCTTCAGCTGCCCACCTTTGCCAATGAAGAGGAGAATGAAGAGGTCACCCAAAAGGACCTAGATGATGCCCTAACATGGTGTGGGAACTCCAAGAAGACCTATGGGTCTCTGGAAAGGAAGAGTTTCAATCAACAGGGAAAGATGCTAGCTGATATAGTGGAAAAAACTCTTCTCTGCAAGGTAGGGTCACATGACAGGATATCCAAACCAATGTTTGACATAATGGCAAGGATTATCTTAAGCAAGAAAATAGATTTGGCTCAAATCATCTTTAAGAGAATACAAGAAAGCTTTCAAGTGCCCAATCTTGGCGGGATACTATCTCTTTATCTGCAACTATCATATCATGAAAACTTCAACAAGAAACTAAGGGTAAATATCAATCACATGAGAAGGATGGATATAAAGATACTTGAAAGGTGGGAGAAGGTTTTGACAAAGTCTCCCATGGGGATAAAGACTGCAAAGGATGTGGAAAGTGAGGAAGAAAGCTCTTCTGCAGAGAGTGAGCCTATACACATTCTAGATCTATCAAGCTCTGAGGAGAATGTAGAGTAGAGGAATGTCTCTCTTCAGACTTCAGCACTAAGCACGGGGTCCAGGACCACTGCATGTACAGATCAAGGGAATGTTGAAACTGAGGGGGAGCATGACACTGAGCTCCATGCTTATGTGGAAGATGTGATCAACAAGATCACTGTAGCTGAGGATGTTGTCCATCCTAGATTAGCAGTCCAAGAGGACCTGAGTGGAGCTCAACGGGAAGAAAATTAAGAAGATCCTGCTGATAAGACAAGCAGAGATCTACTAAATGTTGAGGAATCAACTATGCCGGAGGATGAAGTGAGAAAATCTTCCTTCAGAAGATCTCCTTCTCCTATGTTTGATGAGGCTGAAGGAACGGATGACTACCTCTCCATAATAATGAAGAATAAGGCTGAGAGAGAACCTGAAAAGCCCAGCTCTTACCTAGAGCAAAGGATAGAGGACTCCTCATTGCTGCTCCAGATAAGGATTCTCTTGGAAGAGCAAAGAGCCAAACTTGAAAACAATGTTGACACAGTTGTCAATGACATAAGAAGAGATCTGTCAAGTGAAACTGCCAGTCTGAAATTGATATGAAGAATCTGCAAGAGAACACTGCCACACAGCTAGAACTCACTCATAAGGGTCTAGCTGATGTCATTGAAAATCATGTTGTAACCTTTGACAATCTGGAAAAGGCCTACATAACTACCACCAGGCAAATGGTTGAGCACAAAGTAATCATTCAGGAAAATCTAGACCTTTGCAATCAAGAGTTGGACAATCATCTACTCCAAACCAAGAATCATTTGGAAAAAGGAATTCACATGCTAAAAGACAAGATTCGGAATCTTCAGGGGAGCCTACAAAGGGACATCTCAGAAGAAGTCATAAAGGGGAGAGATCTATGATAAAGGCTAGTGATGAGCATGTTGATACAATCAGGGAAGCAATAAATCTCCCTCCTATCTTCTATGATGAGCTTGTTGATCCACTGGTTGATACATCTGCTACTGTTGTTGATCAAAGTAAAGGAAGGGAGATAATATAGGAAGATGAGGTAAAGCTAAGGAAGAAAATATATAGAGAAGAAATGGAGAAGAAGGATGATTATGAGAAATGGAGCCCCAAATCCAGAGAAATTATATTAAATTCATGGGTGCACATTAAAATAAACAAAGCTGAAAGATACAAATTGTATAGCTGCCAAGAATGGACCAAATATGAAAATCAAGAAAAACTAAGAAGAAGCCACAAAAGAGACAAGCAAGCAGGAAGAATCCCAGCAGATGCTAAAGAGCCACTCAAATATCATCTCAAGCCAAATGAATACTTTACTAGGCAATCTGAAAAGAAACCGGAGGCAACTGTCAAGAAAGCAAGGAGTGAAGTAGTTCTAAGGGAACCAGAAACATAGATGGCTAGTTCACTTTGGGCAAATGTAGAACTGCTGAAAATTTCAAAAATGTATTTCACTATTTATAAATTCTAGATGAAATGATGTTTCTTACTCTGTCTCTTATACTGTGATCATCTTATATTATATAAACTAAACTAAAATAATCTTACAATATTTTGATTTTCATTAGATGTACTTTATTATTGAATGAGTTATGTCATCTTCAAATAGGGGGAGATTATTTGGAACAGTGCCCATCAATGTTCCTGATTTGAAGAAATGTTCAGGTCAATGATAAGTACAAATTGTATTTGATGTGCACTTGATATGACATGAGCAGGTTAGAATAACATACACACTAAGCATAATGTATAAGGATCAAGCAAAAATATCTAAGGCAAATATCATCGTGTCAACAAGATGCACACGACAATATCATTGTAACAACGAGTATCATCGTTGAGAAGACTCATGAAGGATCAAGGCTTATTGTAGAGTATAGACTGTATGTCCAGTACTTCTCTAATCTCTCTAAGTCCAAAATCGTTGAGAAGGACTGGACTTATCGTCGAATAAATATATATATATTTATATATATAAATATATATATATATATATCGTTGAGACTACTTGTAGAGGTCAGCAGAAAGGTTGTCATTAATCATCGTGACAATATGGACAACACAACGATATCATTGTGTCAACAAAGTACACACAATGATATCATTGTGAGAACAAGAAGAATCAACCAAGTCACAGTATCGTCGTATCAACAAGTATCACATGATGATATCGTTGTGAAGTCTGGCATGATGAAGCTCTTCAAAAGACTTGAGCAAAGTATCCGGCTAAGAAGATTTATCGTCGAGAAAGAAAGGTTGTTGTTGGACGGACTGCCTTACATAAGTTCTTCAGGAATCCTAAGAGAAATGTCTAGCTAAGTTGACGACATCGTCGTAAAGGAGCATTGTCGTCGAGAAGACTAAGTCAGAATTCATAGAGACAGTTTGCAGCTGAAGTGTTCCTTATCGTCAAGATGATCCCAACGATATCGATGATAAGTCAGGATGATCTCGACGATATCGACGAGAAGACCTCAAGTCGGCAAGATATTCACGACGACATCGTTGAGATGACTTCATGTCGCCGTGAGTGCAAGTGTAGCTGTGATATCTCATATCGTCAAGATATCCTTCTCAGAAGAAGATTTATGAAGACTTGAAGAATTGTCTAAGTCCAAGATGGATCGGCGTGAAGGTAAGGTCTGTCGTCGAGATGTTGCTAATATCATCGAGGCACACCAAGATAATTTGAAACGCGCTGTCTATATTTAATATCGCCGCCTGATGGTCCAATCAACACGCACCGTTAAGGAATGAGTCTCTGACACTTAAAAGACATCTCAGTAGACCGTTAGACGGGCCCTCAGTCATATAAAAAAGATAAGTGTCTGCCCTAATAACAATTCAGATAATACAAGAATCAATCGAACAGTAAAGTCGACGGAGAAAAAGAAGGAACAAACTCTCGAGAACAAAAACGCTCTTGCTCTCTATTCTCTAAGTATCAGTCAAGCAACATCGGCTATCAAGCTAAGTTTCTGGTTTAAGAAAGGATTGAAGAGAAGCCTATGTTCTGCAAGATACGATCTTTATCATTTTCTCTTCAAGTCCAGAGGTCGTCAACCTCTGGGCCTCCGAAGAACTCTCCAGTATTTTCTTTACTGTGTTAAGTGTTCTTCATTTTTGTATCTTATACCTTCTCTTTAGGGCTTGAGGGCCTGAGTTGTAGGGCTTGAGGGCCTGAGTTGTAGGGCTTGAGGGCCTGAGTTGTAGGGTTCCTGGAACCCGAGGTAGGATGTCCCAACCCGCATTTTCCCAACATTTAAAATGCTATCAGAGTAGGGAAAGCTATGCGTTGTGATGCCACGTCATGTAGGGGACGCCTACTGATGTTAAGGCAACTCATACTTCTTCGCAGTTCAAGCAATTTTTATTATCAACTCAAAGCGATTCAAATATAATTTATGCAGAAAATTAACAAGTCGCGTCCCTCGGCTAGGTGGATCAACTAGTCCACGTTTTTAAAATATAATTTTACGCAGCGAAAAAATACTTGATTTAATTACTTAGTGGTCTAAGTGTACATGAAGACCAAGTGAGGTGCACCATGCATAATCGAATGTGTGGATTTACTATATATATAAAAGTAGATTTATCACGCGTAGAAAGTAGTGAGATTAACATTTCAAATCATGATATGCAATGCTACAATTACCTTAGCATATCTAAGCAAGGGGCTATAAAGCCAACCGACATCTAACCATTCCAGAACAAGTGTTCAAAAGTAAACAACAAGTAACACCAGCAGGGTAGCAAAAGTCTAACCAAACGGCACCATGGGCGTCAACACCTGACACGAACCCATGGGCCGACAAGATCATAGAGAATCCTACCTCAAAAGGGTCAGAAGATGGCGACCAACGCAACTCCGCACTAACACCTGCTACTGCCCCGAACCTGAGGCATTCAAAGAAAGAACACCTTAGAAGCAAGTTACAAGTGGTGTAGAAAGCAAGAAAGTAAGCAAACCTCCGCAAGACTGGAGGGAGACAGTAGCTGCAAAGATCAGTGATGGCAAGCTAGCAGCAAATAATCAACAGGAAAAGAAACAGCAGAAGAATCTAATAATCAGCAGAAAATCACTCCCCAAACAAAGGTGTGAAAACAGGCAAGGTCAAAACTCGCCATCAGCAAATAACCATCAACATACACATTATTAATCATGTTACTCTTGTTCAGAATTATAGGGACTGATCAGCTCATCAGAAAAAGGAGAAGCGGTGCGGGGATAATACCATCTCACATCGTCACGACCCTCAGAGCACCGCACCGGTGGCACCGCCAACATCGTGTACGACCTCCAACAGAATTATTATTTTAAAAGAGCATCGCACCGGTGGCACCGCCAACATCGTGTACAACCTCCAACTGAATATTCACATTTTCATGATTCTTTCAAAGGAAAAAAAGGGGCGGTGCCCAACAGAACATATTCTACCATATTGCAAGTAGAAATAGAGAAAATCAAGGAGATATAGTACTAACAAAAACCATTTTATTATCTGGCAAAGTGCTAAGTTATTAGCAGCATCAATTAGAGAGTAATATGGAGATATGCCACAGTTAGATCAAGAGCACCAGCTTGGAGCTGTTATATGGCAAAGAGAAAGAGCAAGAGCAAGAACACCACTTGCCTTAGGTTTTGCTGGAAAAACTTTCTGAATCGCTACATGTTGTAGATCGGGGTAAGGGAAGGCGAGGGGAGTCAAGATCTACAAGAGATCGGGCTAAAAGAGGTTAGGGCACGAAAAACCTAACGAAAAAGTTTCACGAAACGGAAGGAAATTACCACGAGATCGAAGCTCTCGTCGAGAGCTTTCCGGATCTATGCTCGGTTCGCGATTTCGACCACCGGAGCTCCGTCGGCGGCGACCGAAAGATTCAAGAAATCGCGGTCTCCGTCGCTCAATTTTCTCTTTGGTTCGGTCAAAATGAAGAAGAAAGAGGGCTGGGTTCGTTTTCTTTTATGCAACATAACATATTTTAACAATAATAATATTATTATTAATAATAATAAAATGGTAATGAGGCTCAGAAAGGAGAACCGCTGAGAAGGAGGGGGCTAAAGTCGGACGGGTAAATTTTTGTCGAACGGCAGATTTGTCGAGCAGCAGATTTGTCGAGCGGAGGGGAGAAGCTGGTTCGTCGAACGGCATAAAGGGGAGAAGCTGGTGATGGACTAATGCATGCTGAAGGGGGTTCATCGAATGCTGAAGGGGGATCGACGAATGCTGAAGGGGGATCGACGAACGCATGTATATGAATATATATATATATAAGATTTTTATAATAATAATAATATTAATATTATATTATCACTAAAAAATTAAACGAACGCCGAACCCAACGAAAATTTCGCCTAAGGTGAACGGCGGCGCTACGAATCCAACGGTGAAGTCGGAATCAAAATCCGACGTGCCGTTCTCGAGATATAAATGGCCGAAGTTTACGACGAACTTTAAATACATACAAAACATCCAAAATGCGCTGAGGCTCCAAAATGGCTCGGATCGCAACGAAACTTGACAGGCAAGTCTAAAATTAAATAATCTAATTTCCTAACGTAAAAATTTCCAATTCCGGGTCGTCTCAAAATTTGGTCGACTTGACCCAAACGGACGCGAAAATGCGCAAACGGCGATGCGCCGCTAACTCGACGTTAAAAGTAACGCCCAGACGTCATAAACACGCCATCACCGAATTTAATAATTGCCGGAAAATCAGGAGCGTTACAACCACTCCCCCTAAAAGAAAGTTTCGTCCTGAAACTTGACGTAAGAGCAGAAAACAACATTAAGATAGATAAATGGTGTAGGAACGAAGATCTACCTGAGCTAATTAAATGAAAAGATAAATGGTGCAGGAAAGAAGATCTACCTGAGCTAACTAAATGAAAAGATAATTGGTGCAGGAAAGAAGATTTACCTGAGCTAATTAATTGAAAAGGTGAGGATGAGATTCCCGCATAGCAGACTCCAGCTCCCATGTTGCGCCCTCTACGTCATGATTCCGCCAAAGAACTTTTACCATGGGAATAGATTTCCTCCGCAACACCCGCTCTTGGGTCTCTAAAATACGAATAGGCTCCTCAACATAAGACAAATTGGGTTGAATCTGAGGCACCGAATCGAGAACTTGGCGATTGTTGCGGACACACTTCCTTAACTGACTCACATGAAACACATCATGGACGCCATGGAAGGTGGCAGGTAACTCCAATCTATAAGCCGACACCCCGATGCGCTCAACAACCTGAAATGGCCCAACATATCTGGGATCCAACTTGTGGTTCTTCCCAAATCTTTTAACGCCCGGCATCGGAGAGACCTCAGAAAAACACTGTCCCCAACCTCAAACTCCAGATCCGCCCTTTTTTGATTGGCATACTTTTCATACCGCTCCTGAGCAACGCGGAGCTTTTCCCGAATGCTAGTCACCGCCTCTTCCATTTCCATCAAAGCTTCCGGACCTAGCAACGGCCTCTCACCGACTTTGGCCCAAAACAAGGGAGTCTTGCAGCGCCTCCCATACAACACTTCAAAAGGGGCCATCTGCAGACTTTCTTGAAAACTATTATTGTATGCAAACTCCATAAGTCTGAGGCGCTCGTCCCAAGCTCCACCATGCTCTAATATGTAACAGCTGATCATGTCTTCCACAATCTGATTAACTCGCTCCGTTTGACCATTGGTCTGCGGATGGTATGCGATCGAAAACCTGAGGTCGGTGCCAAAAGCTCCCTGTAAGCTCTGCCAGAATCGCGACGTAAACCTGGAGTCTCGATCTGACACGATATTCACTGGCACTCCATGCAAACGGATGACCTCATCCAAATATAACTCGGCTATCTTCTTCATAGAATAGCCGATTTTGAAGGGGACGAAATGAGCACACTTCGTCAATCGATCAACTATAACCCAGACTGAATCATGTCCACGAGGGGACCTTGGTAATCCTGTAATAAAGTCCATCGATATACCTTCCCATTTCCACCTGGGAATTTCCAAAGGGGTCAATTTTCCTCCAGGCCTGCCATGATCGGCCTTCACCCGCTTGCATGTGAAGCACTCCGATACAAATTTGGCGATGTCGTTCTTCATGCCCGACAACCACACGATTTGCTTCAGGTCTCTATACATCTTGGTGGAACCCGGGTGGTAGGCCACACTAGATCCGTGAGCTTCTCTGCAAATCATCACTCGAATATCTCCCACCGCCGGGATACAGAATCTACCTCTATACAAGAGGGTGCCAAGCTCATCAATGGAGAAATCAGATAGTTCTCCTCTCTCGGTCCTTCCCCGGAAATGCTGAAGATCCGGGTCTTCTTTCTGATGTAACCTTGTGAGAGTGATCCACGAAGGCTCTTCTGCCTCCAAACGAGAGGGCTCGCCACGACTCACCGCCGAAATATCCATCAAAAGAAACTCCTCAACCAAGGATTGAACAGATAAATTGAAGATCTGAGCCGTCTTCCTACTCAATGCATCGGCCACCACATTGGCCTTACCAGGATGATAAAGGATGTCCACTTCATAATCAGCAACATACTCCAACCACCGGCGTTGGCGCAAATTCAGCTCCTTTTGTGTGAATACATACTTCAAGCTTTTATGATCGGTATAAATCTTGCACACAGCGCCATATAGTAAGTGTCTCCACAGCTTCAGGGCATAGATCACCGCCGCAAACTCCAAATCATGAGTAGGGTAATTCTTCTCATGAACCTTCAATTGCCTAGATCCATAGGCGATCACCTTCCCCTCTTGCATCAGAACGCAACCAAGACCAATGTGGGAAGTATCAACATACACCGCAAACTCCACTCCCTCAATAGGCATAATGAGAATTGGGGCAGTACACAACCTTCTCTTCAACTCTTGGAAAGCCTCCTCACACTTATCACTCCAAATGAAGGGCGGCATTCTTTTACGTAAGCTGGGTCATCGGAGCGGACAACGTGGAGAAACCCTCCACAAATCTTCTATAGTATCCGGCCAAGACCAAGAAACTTCTGATCTCCTTTGGAGTAGAAGGTCTCTTCCAATCCATCATCGCTGAAATCTTGGCGGGATCAACAGAGATTCCATCCTTGCTCACCACATGTCCTAAAAAGGACACCTGAGGCAGCCAAAACTCGCACTTGCTCAGCTTAGCATACAACTTATGCTCTCTCAAGACAGACAGAACTAGACGCAAGTGATAGGCATGCTCCTCATCACTGCGAGAATAGACGAGAACGTCATCGACGAAGACGACCACAAAACGGTCAAGAAATTCCTTGAATACACTGTTCATCAGATCCATGAACGCAGAAGGCGCGTTAGTCAAACCAAAGGACAACACGAGGAACTCAAAGTGCCCGTACCGGGATCTAAAAGCCGTCAGAGGGATGCCTGACTCACGAACCCTCATCTGGTGGTAGCCTGAACGAAGATCAATCTTTGAGAATTTGGTACACCCACGCAGCTGATCGAACAAATCATCAATCCGCGGCAACAGATATCTATTCTTGACCGTCACCTTGTTCAACTCTCGATAATCGATACACAGCCTCATGGAACCGTCCTTCTTCTTCACAAAGAGAACAGGAGCGGCCCATGGAGAAGTACTCGGTCTGATGAAGCCACACTCCAGAAGTTCATCCAACTGAACACGTAATTCTTCTAACTCGCGAGGCGCCATGCGGTACGGTGCCTTGGCAATAGGTCGGGTGCCTGGCTCGAGGTCTATGGCAAACTCCACCTCTCTTTCGGGAGGGAGATCAGAAAGCTTGTCAGGAAAAACATCGGAAAACTCTCGCACCACCGGGATACCCTCCACAGTTGGCTCCACGCGAGAAGTATCCACAGCACAGATAGAAACCAGAAAACCCTCGCAACCAGAAGCTAAAGCTCGGCGGGCACGTACCGCAGAAATAATCGGAGAACCCTTCCGAGGTAAACCATAAACGCTCAATGGACGTCCGTCGCCCAACTTGAAATCTATCCGCTTCTCCTTGCACTTGATCACGACATCATACCTGGACAACCAGTCCATTCCAAGAATCACATCGAAATCTGCCAAATCTAGCATCTTCAAATCCGCCAGAACCTGGACACCACCCAAAGAAATGGGGCACTCCCGGATACCCCGATCTGACGTAACCTGATCTCCAGATGGAAACTTAACGGACAAGGCATCATCCAACCGATCAATAGACCATCGGTGCCTATCAACAAAACTCCTAGCAACAAAAGAGTGAGACGCTCCTGAATCAAACAGGACACGCGCCCACTTATTCTTCACCTTGAATTCACCTAAATAAGCATGCATCACTAGACAACTAGCAAGCTAAATCTAGAAGAAAGGGAACAAGTTAGGAGGAAAGGAACTAACCAGATATCACGTGCGCTGAGGCTTGAGTTTCCTCTCTAGTCAGCACATTAAGCTTGCCTCTCCCCTTGCCCCCGAACTGTGAGGGCGGTGGCAAGGTCTGCAGAGGAACCGCTGAAGTCACGGTCTGAGAGTTTGGGCAGTCGTCCCTACGATGTTATTATTGTCCACACAGGAAACAACACCCAGCCTTCTTGTAACACCGGGCCGCCTCATGCCCGGGCTTAGAGCAGAAAGAGCACACTGGGACCGCTTTGGGTGCGTCTTGAATTGCACTAACCTTTAACGGCTCCTGTGCCTCGAGTCTCTTGAAACATCTCTCGAACGAATGGCCCCGCTTGCCACAAAAGCTACAGTGCACCACACCCCTCTTCTTTGAGTCCGAGTGAGATGCCTTGGAACTCTCCCGATCATCCAATTTTCTCTTATCACTCTTTGCCTGCTGCCCACGAGTCTTCATCTTTTCAATCGACTCGGCCTTCAATGCGGCCTCCACCGCTTCAGCATAAGTCTTTGACCCATAGGCGCTAGCCCACTGCTGGACGTCGCCAGTGAGACCACCCAAAAACCGCTTCACCCTTCCTTCCTCCGAGGCCACCAACTCAGGAGCGAATCTGCTCAACTTGCTGAACTCGATCTCGTATTCACTGAAGGTGAGCTGTCTCTGTTTCAGATGCAAAAAATTGTTCATCAATCGGTCGCGCTCAACCGAAGGGAGGAACTTCTTAAGCAACAACCCCTTAAACGTCTCCCAAGAGCATCCCGCTGCGAGACCTTCCTTCTCCCTAATCCACCAACCTTTCGCCAAACCCTTCAGCTGATATGCAGCCATCATCACCTTCGAAGCTTCCGAGATACCTGAATAGGAGAATCTCCTCCATGCTGATCACCCAATCATCCAGGGCCATGAAGTCTGCCCTACCATCATAGGTAGGAGGTCTCAAACGCTAAAAGTGCGAAATGAAGTTCATCTCCGGTGGCAATGCCACTGGAGGCACCAGGGAAGCAGGAACGGCTGGACTCACCACCGGTTCTTGCACAACAGGCTGCTGCACCGAGGCAGCAGACACCAAGGACTGAATCTGAGTCTGCATCGCAACTAACTGTCTGGTCAAAGCCTCATTGCTCTGTCGCAGACTTTCGATCACGGAATCACTCTGACCACCAGAAGACTCTCCCTCAGGCAGGGGAGTCGATCGTGTCACTCTCCTACGAGACATGTCTACAAGAAAGATGGACATTCAATCAGAAACAGGCTTAAGACGCTTAAGCCAAACAGACTCGGAAATATCACGGATCAATTCGGAACAGGAAAGAAAACAACATGCTATTACTGTTAACTTGTTCTGGAATTTCATGAAATGATGCAATGATTAAACTTAGGATGATGCACCATCATCCTATTGACTCTTGTGCTATGACATGAGTGCATGAACATTTAAATTTCTTTTTCAAAACATGTGTGTACATATGTCATTGGGTATGTCTTTAACTTGGCACGCGTGCTTATGCGATGATATGAATGTATGCAGTGCAATGCATTCTAGAAAGAGGTCTTAATGCATGTCATGAGCAGCGTACACATGTAATGTTATGCATCTCATACTACATAACATTACATGTAATGAAAAAAGAAAACGTGCTAATGGGCACCCATGTAATGGTGGTTATGCATCTCATACTACATAACCGTCACATGTTGCCACCTATGGTGGATCCATATACGAACACATATTATGCATCTCATACTACATAATATGCCCAGTATACTTCTTATCATGCTATGAGTGTAGTGACCATGCTTCAGTAAAGACATACTGATGACATATCGGTGTGTGTATACAATGAAATGATCTAATGAGGTTCTACTTAGGATAGCGGTCGTTTGGCTCACACGCCAAACCACCCAACTACCTTTTTCACAGAACCTCGCTTTTGATACCAACTCTCACAACCCGCATTTTCCCAACATTTAAAATGCTATCAGAGTAGGGAAAACTACGCGTTGTGATGTCACGTCACGTAGGGGACGCCTACTGACGTTAAGGCAACTCATCCTTCTTCGCAGTTCAAGCAATTTTTATTATCAACTCAAAGCGATTCAAATATAATTTATGCAGAAAATTAACAAATCGCGTCCCTCGGCTAGGTGGATCAACTAGTCCACGTTTTTAAAATATAGTTTTACGCAGCGAAAAAATACTTGATTTAATTACTTAGTGGCCTAAGTGTACATGAAGACCAAGTGAGGTGCACCATGCATAATCGAATGTGTGGATTTTATATATATATAAAAGTAGATTTATCACGCGCAGAAAGTAGTGAGATTAACATTTCAAATCATGATATGCAATGCTACAATTACCTTAGCATATCTAAGCAAGGGGCTATAAAGCCAACCCACATCTAACCATTCCAGAACAAGTGTTCAAAAGTAAACAACAAGTAACAGCAGCAGGGTAGCAAAAGTCTAACCAAACGGCACCATGGGCGTCAACACCTGACACGAACCCATGGGCCGACAAGATCACAGAGAATCTTACCTCAAAAGGGTCAGAAGATGGCGACCAACGCAACTCCGCACTAACACCTGCTACTGCCCCGAACCTGAGACATTCAAAGAAAGAACACCTCAGAAGCAAGTTACAAGTGGTGTAGAAAGCAAGAAAGTACGCAAACCTCCGCAAGACTAGAGGGAGACAGTAGCTGCAAGGATCAATGATGGCAAGCTAGCAGCAAATAATCAACAGGAAAAGAAACAACAGAAGAATTTAATAATCAGCAGAAAATCACTCCCCAAACAAAGGTGTGAAAACAGGCAAGGTCAAAACTCGTTATCAGCAAATAACCTTCAGCATACACATTATTAATCATGTTACTCTTGTTCAGAATTATAGAGACTGATCAGCTCATCAGAAAAAGGAGAAGCAGTGCGGGGATAATACCATCTCACATCGTCACTACCCTCAGAGCACCGCACCGGTGGCATCGCCAACATCGTGTACGACCTCAAACAAAATTATTATTTTAAAAGAGCATCGCACCGGTGGCACCGCCAACATCGTGTACGACCTCCAACTGAATATTCACATTTTCATGATTCTTTCAAAGGAAAAAAAGGGGCGGGGCCCAACAGAACATATCATACCATATTGCAAGTAGAAATAGAGAAAATCAAAGAGATATAGTACTAACAAAAACCCTTTTATTATCTGGCAAAGTGCCAAGTTATTAGCAGCATTAATTAGAGAGTAATATGGAGATATGACACAGTTAGATCAAGAGCACCAGCATGGAGCTGTTATATGGCAAAGAGAAAGAGCAAGAGCAAGAACACCACTTGCCTTAGGTTTTGCTGGAAAAACTTTCTGAATCGCTCCACGTTGTAGATCGGGGTAAGGGAAGGCGAGGGGAGTCAAGATCTACAAGAAATCGGGCTAAAAGAGGTTAGGGCACGAAAAACCTAACGAAAAAGTTTCACGAAACGGAAGAAAATTACCACGAGAACGAAGCTCTCGTCGAGAGCTTTCCGGATCTATGCTCGGTTCGCGATTTCGACCACCAGAGCTCCGTCGGTGGCGACCGAAAGATTCAAGAAATCGTCGTCCCCGTCGCTCGATTTTCTCTCTGGTTCGGTCAGAATGAAGAAGAAAGAGGGCTGGGTTTGTTTTCTTTTATGCAACATAACATATTTTAACAATAATAATAATAATAATAATAATAATAATATTAATAAAATGGTAATAAGGTTCAGAAAGGAGAACCGCTGAGAAGGAGGGGGCTAAAGTCGGACGGGTAAATTTTTGTCGAACGGCAGATTTGTCGAGCAGCAAATTTGTCGAGCGGAGGGGAGAAGTTGGTTCGTCGAACGGCATAAAGGGGAGAAGCTGGTGATTGACTAATGCATGCTGAAGGGGGTTCATCGAATGCTGAAGGGGGATCGACGAACGCATGTATATGAATATATATATATAAGATTTTTATAATAATATTAATATTAATATTATATTATCACTAAAAAATTAAACGAACGCCAAACCCAACGAAAATTTTGCCTAAGGTGAACGGCGCCGCTACGAATCCAACGGTGAAGTCGGAATCAAAATCCGACGTGCCGTTCTCGAGATATAAATGGCCGAAGTTTACGGCGTACTTTAAATACATACAAAACTTCTAAAATGCGCTGAGGCTCCAAAATGGCTCGGATCGCAACGAAACTTGACAGGCAAGTCTAAAATTAAATAATCTAATTTCCTAACGTAAAAATTTCCAATTCCGGGTCTGAAAGTGGAGGTCAGATCTTAAATTACTCTAGAGGGGGGGTGAATAGAGTATTAAAACTTTTTGCTTAGTTTTATAGCGGAATTTAAAATACTGAGTAAATATATATATGTAATCAGTGAGAGTGAAAGATAGAGACAGAAGTAATGAAAAGCACACAGAAAATAAACACGCACAGAAGACACAAGGAGCTATAGTAGTTCCCCAATAAATCTGGGTACGTCTACTCTTCTACCACCCTTGGTAGGAATCCACTAGGAGGGTTGATAAGGTGCCCAGGCACCAAGGGGTTTTTGATAAGGTGTCCACACACCAATAAGCTTTTGATAAGGTGCTTAAAAACCACACAGGGATTTTTTGATAAGGTGTCTTGCCACCACTGGGTAAACTTTTTAAGGGAGTATTAACCATGTACAGGATGAGATAAAAGGTATAGAGTGTTCTTCTCTGTCAATGATCTGAGAGAAGACAAAAGATGTTGAAGCAGAAAGCTCCCCCTGTCTAATGAGAGTTGATGACAGCCTTTAGGACAGAGCTTTCACAAACAGAAATCTTTGTAGCTGATTATCTGGAAGAGGTTAATCTTCAGATTGTTGTTGCTCTTGAAAGACTTTGTTTTATAGCAGATCTGAGGGATTGAATGTTGTTCTCAGAATAAAGAGGATGCTGCTTTTCTGAGGAAGAATGCTTCACAAAAATATATTTTTTTTTCTTCTTCTAAAACTGCTTCTGTTCTCTCTGTTTCTATGAGAATACTTGATCTCTATATCTTTTTCAACAGTTTGTCCTTTTGAAATTCAAAATCTTTTGTCTATTTTAGGAATATATTTTTCTGACTTAAATCCATCTTGGAACTAGGTAGCCACCCAAAAATGACTTTGGCAGGTCCTTTTAATTCCTTTTGTCGAGAAAGATGCCTTTGGCATTAAATGTCAACGGCTATTCTTCTTCTTGGAATAGAGGGAATATAAGGATATAATAAATAAGAAAGATATTCTTACTTGGCTGCCTGAATACGTCCAAGGAGAAATAAATATATCCGTTATTTTGCTGATTTGAGTTCAGAGAACTGACATCCACTGAGAATATAAGTCTGAACGTCAGAAAGCAATTTGTCGAGCGCTGGCTAGAATTTGTCGACCGCCGCTAGTCATTTGTCGAGCGCTGGCTTAGAATTTGTCGATCGCTGCTAGTCATTTGTCAAATTTGTCGACCGCTGCTAGTCATTTGTCGAGCGCTGGCTTAGAATTTGTCGACCGCTGGAACTGTGAGATTCTTCAGTCTGCTGGAAGCAATTTGTCGAACGAATCTGGTCATTCGTCGAACACCACTTGCCATGTGTTGAGCTTGAATTTTCCTAAGTTCTGCTAATCTAATCAGCCTAAAACTTGACCCTAAGGCTATACATTGGGGTCAATACAGATCCTAATACACATATAGTGATCCTAGCCCAAATTAGTAATAGGGTTGTTCCAACAATCTCCCCCTATTTGGGTTAGGATACTATTTGACAAGAAAAATTAAATAGATACAGCAGAAAGTATAATCAACGGAGCAACAATGAAATGAAATATATCTGATAGATTAAAATAGATCATCAGATAAGATAAAAATAAATGCTCTGAGTTTAGAAACTTTACATTCATAACCAAGAAATTTATTTAAGGCTTTTTGTCCTGAGAAGGTGGCTTGAATATGATTTTCCTGTTGGGGTCTTCTGATTTCTTTTTGCTGATAAAAAAATCTTGAGCACCAATGATTTTTTGTTCTTTGACATGAGGGATAAATGCTTCTGGGTGCATATCAATATATTCCTCAGTATTGAATGCTTTAACTGTTTTGTATTTTTCAAGTTCTTTTCTTCTGTATTCTGACATGGTTGAGAAACTTGAGAAGTCTTGCCTTCTGCTTTAGCCTTTTTAATCTGTGCATATGCAATTGTTTCTCTCAGTCTTGCCATCTGACAGATTTTCTCTTCTTCTGGATCTGGAAAGTAATAAATATCTTCTGAATCATTTTTGTCTTGAGTGACCTTTTGAGGTACTCTATCTCTGTGAAGAGATCCATCAGAAATGTGAAGTTTATATTCTGAAGATATTTGAGAAGAAGAAAAGGTTTGACTTTCTTGAAAGATAGGAGCTGATTTCTTAGAGGAAGGAGCACTGGCTGATCCAGAGGCTTGAGAACCACTAGAACTACCAGGTCTCCCTGAATGTTGAGAGCTTGGCTTCTGAGAGGAAGATGATACACCTGCTGATCATGTTGCACCAGCTGCTGGAGGAGGAGGAGGAGGAGGAGGATGATTGTGCTTGACTGGTTTGTCAGGGATGTAGTCAGTCTTCTTGAATTTCTTCCTCCTATTGTTCTCATTTCTGGAGAGCTTCATCCAGTGAGGAGTTTTCTCATCAAGAGGAACATTATACAAAATGTACAGAGGAATGTCATTATTTGGATTTGGGGGCTTGGGAGCAGCCTTTGACTTAGCTGTTCTTTTCTTTCTTTTCTTTGAAAGTGTATCATCAGAATCACTGTTGTCATCATCATCATCAGAGTCAGAAGATGAGATTGGCTTATTGTATAGATCATCAATTCTCTTGATTGCTTCACGACCCTTTAATCTTTCTTCTTCAGCTTTGTCAAACTCTGCATCTGCTTCTCTCCAGATTTCATCAAAGCTTGGCATTGGTTCTTCATTCCATACAGGAATTGGAGGTGAAGAAGTAATTTGTGGGGTTGTTGTATCATCAAGGAATTCTGCAAGATCATCTTCATATTCTGCAGAATGATCCTTTATTTGAATGTCTTGAACAGTGGATGAAGGAATAGAGGATATGTAATTTTGTATGATATCAGAATGAGTTTTCTGAGGAAGGCAAATCAGAGCCTTTGATAGATCCTCTATGTATACCTTTGGTGATACCCTTGAAGTATATGTGACATCAAATTTTGATAATAAGCTATATAGATCACAGGATGGATGAATGCATATATTATTTATTTCTTCTATAACTTGTGTATCTGAATCAATTATATCTGAATCAAAAATTGTAACTTCTGTATCTTCTTCTGGAGTTTCTTCTATTTCTGGAGCTTCTTCATAGGACATCTCCCCCTGCCTAGCTTCAGGACAGCCTGAATCTAGGCCCCTAGTAGAAGGGACAGCAGTGGAGGAGGGAAGAGAAGTTATCTTAGCAGATAAAGTAGAAAGTGCCTGAAGAACTGGAGCAAGTTTTGCATCCAGGAGCTGGCTCATTTTAGGAAGGATAAGATCAAAAACTTGATCAGCAATGGAGGAGAGGTTGAGGGATGGATAATCTGGTGGATGGCTAGTGGATGGTTGTGAAGTGGATGGAGATGCTATTGGAGGAATGATATTGCTGATGTTGGTGGTATGTGTGGGAATGTCTAGATGGATTGGACTAGGAGAATGAATAGGTGAATGATATTCATTGTGTATTGGAGAGGGAGGTGTGGTAGGTAGTGGTTCTGAAGATAGGGGTGGAGGTGGAGCATCACTGATGTGGGCAGTTGAGAGTGGAATATCATTGATGGGTGATATTGCAGTTGAAGGAGGGGATGAAGAATGAGAATGTGCAGGAGATTGTTGAGCAGGTGGAGAGAGGATATGAGAGGAAGGAGGAACTGGGGAAGGATCTTCTAGAAGGGTAGAGGGAGTGACTTGATCAGTCCTTGTGTCCTCAGAAGCTTTCCTTTTTCTGGAGGCCTCAGCTCCTGTATTCTTCTTGGGAATTACTCTATCCCATTTAGCAAAGAGTGCTGAGGTCAGCCTCTTGCTGGCGTTTATTGTTACTTTTGGTGACACCAGAAGCTCTGGATGCCTTTCCTGCAGAAAAATCCCTAAAATTCTTCCAAAGCATGCATTGTCTGTAAAGTTTTTCTTTTTAATTAGGTCAAAAAGAATTGATCCTCAGTTGACTTTCTTCTTCTCCATTAAGGCCACCATTAACAGAAATTGGTGCCTACTGATATAGGCATGCCCAGAAGTCTTGCTCAGCAAGACTTTTCCAACAATATCGGCTAAGAACTTATAGTCCTGAGACAGATTCTTTTTCAGAAGGTGGCTAGGGTTTCCAGTCAAATGGCCCATTTTGACTAAAGCTTCATCAAATTCATTTGAGCTTATGTCTAATTCATCTTCACCATTTTCAAGACCAAAGATTTCAGAAAGGATGGTGGGAGAGAGAGAGACATGATGACCTGAGATTGTTCCCGACAAGCTTTCATCGACTGGTTTTGCAGTGAAAACCCATTCTTTTATCTCTGCAACAGCTATCTTCTGCCTGGTGCTTAGAAGCTTCCTTAGTTGTTGTTCATCCAGCGTTTGAAGAATATCCTTGAAGATTTGGTCTGACTGTGCAAACGAGTCCATGTCAATGTCAAAACTTGCGTCAAACTTCATTAGGTGCAGAGAGGCCTGAGGAATCGCCATTGTTCCTGCAAAGAAAGTTGAAGATCAAGTGCAGAGGGGAACTGGAGGGAAAGACGATTTCTGTAGGCGCAAAGCTTAGAATAAGATAAAATAAGGCTTATATAGAAGGGTCGAAGAATGAGAGCGCATTCGTAAACCACTGTTCGACAAAACCTAATAAAGTTAGAAGTCGAGAAGGCTTTTATTTCTTTGTCTGAAAGCGTTCGACGAGAACATCTTTTTCGTCGACCGTCGTTCGACAAATGAAATTTGCCTTAACTAACTCTGCGTTTAAGAGGTTTCAGAGACCACCGTTCAACAAATGATTCAAATTTGTCGTTCTTCGTTCGACGAATTTGTGAGATAAATAGAAATACTTGATTTTTAGCAGATTGAATCTCCATCTATCATTCCTAGTTGATTTATAAAGAAGATGTGCTTCTTTTCATCCAGGGGCTTGGTGAAAATATCAGCTCTTTGCAAATCAGTAGAAATGAATTGTAGGCAAATTTTGATTTTATCCACATTGTCCCTGAAGAAGTGGTGCCTAATTTCTATGTGTTTAGTCCTACTATGGAGAACTGGATTTTGTGATATAGATATTGCACTAGTGTTGTCACAAAATATAACTGAATTATTTAAATTGACACCATAGTCTAGGAGCTGATTTTGTATCCACAATATCTGTGAGCAGCAACTGCCAGCAGCTAAGTATTCAGCTTCAGCAGTTGATGTAGACACAGATGTTTGTTTCTTACAAAACCAAGACACAAGCCTATCACCAAGAAACTGACAAGTTCCTGATGTGCTTTTCCTATCTACCCTGCATCCAGCATAATCTGAGTCTGAGAATCCAGTTAATTCAAATTCAGATGTTGTTGGATACCAAAGTCCTAGATTAGGGCAACCCTTTAGATATCTTAAAATTCTTTTTAGAAAAGTAAGATGAGATTCTTTAGGATTAACTTGAAACCTAGCAAACATTATGTCTGGCCTACTGGCTGTTAAATAGAGTAGAGAGCCAACGATTGCCCTATACAGTTTCTGATCAACAGGTTTCCCTGATTCATCAGTATTAATAACAGCATTAGAGGCCATGGGTGTCTTCATAGTAGAAGAATCAGACATTCCAAATCTCTTCACTAATTCCTTAGCATACTTAGATTGAGAGATGAAGATTCCTGATGGGGTTTGCTTCACTTGAAGACCAAGGAAGTATGATAATTCACCCATGCTACTCATTTCAAATCTTAATTGCATTAGATTGGAAAATCTTTTGCACAAATTTGAATCAGTAGATCCAAATATAATGTCATCTACATATATTTGAACTAGTAGAGTTTGATCTTTATGTACTTTGTAAAATAATGTTTTGTCTACCATGCCTCTACAGAAATTGTTTTCCAAGTGAAAGTTAGCTAAGGTCTCATACCATGCTCTGAGAGCTTGTTTGAGACCATAGAGGGCTTTATTAAGTTTAAATACATAGGAGGAATGAGTTGGAGAGATGAAACCTGGTGGTTGTTCCACATAGACTTCTTCTTTGATGTCTCCATTGAGAAAAGCACTTTTCACATCCATTTGATATACCTTAAACTTCTTGAATGCAGCAAAGGCCAAGAAAATCCTTATAGCTTCAAGCCTTGCAACAGGGGCAAATGTCTGATCATAATCTATGCCTTCTTCCTGTGAATATCCTTGAGCTACCAATCTTGCTTTATTTCTCACAATATTTCCTTGATCATCAAACTTGTTCCTAAAGACCCACTTGGTGCCAATAACTGGATGGCCTTTTGGTCTTGGAACCAAATCCCAAACCTTGTTTCTTTCAAACTGGTTGAGTTCCTCTTGCATTGCAAGGATCCAATTTGGATCTTGTTCCGCATCTTTTATGATTTGAGGTTCAACTTGTGATAGAAAGCAAGTATGCATCTGATTTTGGTGTAGTTGATGCCTTGTTTGAACACCTGCTGTGATATCACCAATCACTTGTGAAATTGGATGATCTCTGACTGTGATGTGATCAGCAGTTGGAGTTGGTTCAGCAGTAGTATTCTCATTGGGAATTTGTTCAGCTATTGCATCCTGTGGAGGATGTTCTGTTGTTGCTTGATTCAGGTAATCAACAAGATCTGGATGATCTTCTTCTTCACTATCTTCAAGAGTTTGAGATGATGGATGCAGTGAATCTCCTGTCTGTAGATTTAACCCTTTAAGCTCTTCACATAGAGCTGGTACCTGCAAAGTGTTCTTGGTAGAAGAGCTCTTCTCCTTGTAAAACATGTTAGTTTCATCAAAGGAAACATGCATAGACTCTTCTATTTTAAGAGAGGATTTGTTAAATACCCTATATGCTTTGCTAGCTATTGAATATCCTAAGAAGATTCCTTCTTCAGATTTTGGTTCAAATTTTCTAAGATATTTCTTATCATTGTTATGAACAAAACATCTACATCCAAAAGTTCTAAAATAATCAGCTTTGGGTTTCTTCCCTTTAAGCAATTCATAGGGAGTTTTACCCTTAAGTTTGTGTATCAAACTTCTATTCAGAACATAATTTGTTGTGCTGGCAGCCTCAGACCAAAAGGATAGGGGCAAGTTAGCATCTGCAAGCAATGTTCTTGCTGATTCAATTAGAGTTCTATTCTTCCTTTCAACTACCCCATTTTGTAGAGGAGTTCTAGGAGCTGAGAAGCAATGTCTGATACCTTCCATCTCACGGAATTCTTGCATAAGAAGAGACTCAAACTCAGTGCCATGATCACTTCTGATCAATGCAACTACAGTAGAGTACTCAATTTGTATGCTCTTAAGAAAGTCTGTAAGAACTTTAAAGTTATCTGACTTTTCTCTCAAAAAGAACACCCAAGTGAATCTAGAGAAGTCATCCACAATAACTAGAGTGTAAGACTTCCCCCCTAAGCTCTTTATTGCAATGGGTCCAAAAAGGTCCATATGTAGCAAGTATAAGATTCTAGGTGAATCACTTTTAGATAATGATTTAAAGCTGTTTTTGGTTTGCTTACCTAATTGACATGCTCTACAAAGACCTTCTTTCTTATATGATCCTGATGGTAAGCCTCTAACAAGATTATCCTTAGCTAATTTAGCAATGGTCCTAAGGTTTACATGTCCTAATCTTTTATGCCATAATTCACTAGATTTGCTTAACTCATTAAATAAACAAATTTCTGATTTAGATGAGTTGAAATTTACTAAATATATGTTTCCTTGTCTAATTCCTGATAGAACAATAACATTATCAGATGATTTAATGATGCATTCTGATTTATTAAATGTTACCTGATAACCTTCATCACATAACTGACTTATGTTGATGAGGTTGTGCTTTAGACCCTTGACATAGGTTACTTCCTTGAATGTCATTGTTCCAACTTTAATTTGACCATAGCCTTTGGTTTGTCCATAGTTGGAGTCTCCAAAGATCACCTTGGGTCCAAGTTTTGCCTTGTAGTTGTTCAGGTTGGCCTTGTTCCCTGTCATATGCTTTGAGCATCCACTATCCAAGTACCATTTTTTATTTAATCTTGGATAGCTGTGTACCTGCAAAGACAAAAACATAAACTAGTTGTTTTTGACCCAGACTACCTTGGGTCTTTTTATGTTACCACAAAATTCAGAGATAAATGTCATTTCAGGCTGATCCTTGTAGCCTTGTGGATGATATCTCCTTGGAGGTATAGTCCACTCAGTAAAAGGATTTTTAGTATATTTAGGATTAGAATTCTTAGAATTTTCTGCATAGTGCATGTTCGAGGAATTTGTATAAATTCGTCGACTACTGTTCATTTTATTACTATACTGAAAATCTGTTCTCAGTTTTTGTCGAGCCTCGTTCGACAGATTTGAATCCTTTTGTCGAGCTTCGTTCGACGAATTCTTCTGAATTCTTTTATCCTTATCAAACTTGCTTGAAATGTCTTTATTTCTTTCTGCAGCCTCTTTGCTTTTAGCAGAAATGAATTTTATGGGTGTGGAGAGGATGTTTCTCTTAATCAGAGATGGCTCACTTAATGAAGCACCCAAGCCCAGTTTGCTATTATTAAATCTAGCATTGACAGTGCTTGTGATGTCCATCAAGCTTGATACTTCTCCCATTGAGGGATTCTTCAAACTTTTTGGCTTCAGATAACTCATTCTCAAGAGTAGTAATGTGTTCTCTGGAGGCAGCCAAATCTTTCTTAAGATTTGCATTCTCTTCACTTATATTGTTCATTTCAACTAACTTAGTTCTGAGAGAGATTATTTCTTTCTCAGATTTTATTAAGTCTTGGCAAAGAGTTTTGAAATCATTTTTGAATTCAATAGAAGTGAAATCAAAGTCAGATAGTACCTGATCAATATCATCTTCTGTTTCTGATTCTGATTTCTCTTCATCAGAATTGTTAGTTGAGGCATTGATTGTCATCATGCAAAAAAAAAAAATTCTTCTTCATCATCACTGGAGCTGGATGATGATGCTGATTGTGACTCATTGTCTGAGTCATAAATAGCCATTAAGCATTGGCTGTTTTCTTTTGTTTCTTCTTCATCAGAAGAACCAGATGAAGATTCTGATTCAGATTCTGTTTCACTCCAGGATGTTGCTACAAATCCTCTTCCCTTCTTCTTGTGAGAGTGGGAGGAAGATTTGCTGGAGCCCTTCTTTTCTTCCTTTTCTTTCCTTCTTTCCTTATTGTCCTTCTTGTGTTTAATCTCTGGACATTCAGGAGCAATGTGTCCTGGTTTCCTGCAGCCAAAGCATATGATTTCATTAGAATGATTTTTGTCATACCTTGGCTTGTCATGACTTCTGGATAGCTGTTTTCTGATGTCTTTCTTAGCCATCTTATAGAATCTTTTGGCTAACAGACTCATAAACTCCTCTTTGTCAGGAGCTTTTCCTTTATCTTCTGCAGCCTTGAAGGCTGTGCTTCTTTCCTTCTTGGGTGCTGGGGATGAAGTGGATTCTTCAGTTTCCCTAGTTTTGATGAGCTGCTCATAAGACTTGAGCTTGCCCAACAGAGCTTCAGTGGTGATCTCATTGAGACTTCTGGCTTCTTTGATTGGCCAGATTCTGGAGTCCCATGTGCTGGGAAAGCACATAAGAATTTTGTCATTAATCTCTGTGAGTGAGATCACTTTGTCCAGAGACTTCAGCTCATTTATTATGAGGCTGAGCCTATTGTACATGTCAGCAACATTTTATGATTCTCCCTTCTTGAAGTTCTCATATTGAGAGATTAAGTGAGATCTTCTATCTTTTCTTTCATCTGCTGAGCCTGCCACCATGTTGTTGAGAGATTCCCAGATTTCTTTTGTTGAGGTGCACTCAACTACTTTCTGGAATATGTCATCTGACATAGTTAGAGCCAGAATGTTCATGGCCTTTGTATCTGCATTTCTCTGCTTCTTCTGAGCCTCAGTCCACTCAGGAGGTGGAACAACAGTGTTGTTTGTTGTTGCAGCAGTACTAGCTGATGATGTGGGTGCTGGAGGTCCTGTAAGAATAACATTAAAAATCTCCTCATCAATGGAGTTCATATAAAGCCTAATCCTTGCTTTCCATAGTGAAAATTATTGAGATTGCACATAGGAGGTCTTGTGCTGGAATACTCCTTGTTTTGTGCCATGAGTTTTAAATAAGATAAAATTCTAGAGAAGGAAACTCTTAGAAAAATTAAGATCTGGTTGATCTTTGTGATTCAGGTGTTAGCCTGTAAAGAATCAACACCCCTCTGATACCAATTGAAAGTGGAGGTCAGATCTTAAATTACTCTAGAGGGGGGGTGAATAGAGTATTAAAACTTTTTGCTTAGTTTTATAGCCGAATTTAAAATACTTAGTAAATATATATATGTAATCAGTGAGAGTGAAAGATAGAGACAGAAGTAATGAAAAGCACACAGCAAAAGCACACAGAAAATAAACACGCACAGAAGACACAAGGAGCTATAGTAGTTCCCCAATAAATCTGGGTACGTCTACTCTTCTACCACCCTTGGTAGGAATCCACTAGGAGGGTTGATAAGGTGCCCAGGCACCAAGGGGTTTTTGATAAGGTGTCCACACACCAATAAGCTTTTGATAAGGTGCTTAAAAACCACACAGGGATTTTTTGATAAGGTGTCTTGCCACCACTGGGTAAACTTTTTAAGGGAGTATTAACCATGTACAGGATGAGATAAAAGATATAGAGTGTTCTTCTTTGTCAATGATCTGAGAGAAGACAAAAGATGTTGAAGCAGAAAGCTCTCCCTGTCTAATGAGAGTTGATGACAGCCTTTAGGACAGAGCTTTCACAAATAGAAATCTTTGTAGCTGATTATCTGGAAGAGGTTAATCTTCAGATTGTTGTTGCTCTTGAAAGACTTTGTTTTACAGCAGATCTGAGGGATTGAATGTTGTTCTCAGAATAAAGAGGATGCTGCTTTTCTGAGGAAGAATGCTTCACAAAAATATTTTTTTTTCTTCTTCTAAAACTGCTTCTGTTCTCTCTGTTTCTATGAGAATACTTGATCTCTATATCTTTTTCGACAGTTTGTCCTTTTGAAATTCAAAATCTTCTGTCTATTTAAGGAATATATTTTTCTGACTTAAATCCGTCTTGGAACTAGGTAGCCACCCAAAAACGACTTTGGCAGGTCCTTTTAATTCCTTTTGTCGAGAAAGATGTCTTTGGCATTAAATGTCAACGACTATTCTTCTTCTTGGAATAGAGGGAATATAAGGATATAATAAATAAGAAAGATATTCTTACTTGGCTGCCTGAATACGTCCAAGGAGAAATAAATATATCCATTATTTTGCTGATTTGAGTTCAGAGAACTGACATCCACTGAGAATATAAGTCTGAACGTCAGAAAGCAATTTGTCGAGCGCTGGCTAGAATTTGTCGACCGCCGCTAGTCATTTGTCGAGCGCTGGCTTAGAATTTGTCCGCTGGCTTAGAATTTGTCGACCGCTGCTAGTCATTTTTCGAGCGCTGGCTTAGAATTTGTCGACCGCTGGAACTGTGAGATTCTTCAGTCTGCTGGAAGCAATTTGTCGAACGAATCTGGTCATTCGTCGAACGCCACTTGCCATGTGTTGAGCTTGAATTTTCCTAAGTTCTGCTAATCTAATCAGCCTAAAACTTGACCATAAGGCTATACATTAGGGTCAATACAGATCCTAATCAACATATAGTGATCCTAGCCCAAATTAGTAATAGGGTTGTTCCAACAGGGTCGTCTCAAAATTTGGTCGACTTGACCCAAACGGACGTGAAAACACGCAAACGGCGACGCGCCGCTAACTCGACGTTAAAAGTAACGCCCTGACGTCATAAACACACAATCATCAAATTAAATAATTACCGAAAAAACAGGGGCGTTACATAGGATCCTAGAAGGATCTACATTGTAGGGCTTGAGGGCCTGAGTTGTAGGGCATGTGTGCATGAGTTGTAAGATCTGTGAAGTAGATCTGAGTTTTGGTGGAGTTTGCTGACTCTAGCATACTGCTGGATAGGTGTAGAGGGACAGTGGAGTACTCTAGATACATTTTCTAGGGGAACCACTATAAATCACTCTGTGTTTTCTGGGGTGTGCTTCAAGTATATTTATATCCTTAAGAAAGAACAGTCACTAAGCAAAAGAATACTAAAATCTTTGAAACACCTATTCCCCCCCCCCCCCCCCCCCCCCCCCCCCCCCCCCCTTAGCTGATTAGACAAATCCTAAACTAACATCTTCCTTCCACCATGGATGAAATGGAACTGAATAATCTTGAGCCATCTTTGATTCTTGCTTGTTGCCATCTAAATAGTTTTATAGATTAAAATAGAAGAAATGTGTAGTAAAATAGTAAACAGTGCTAAATTTAAAAGTCTTGCCGAGCTTGGGGGATCCAATATTGCCAAAGATTTAGCAGATAAAGGAGAGCAGGGTGATCTTGTCACTCTGAATATTAGAATATTCAAACAATCTTATAGTAATAATCCAAGCAATCTTACATTTCGAGAAGCTGCAACCAAATTAGAATTCAAGTCTATTTCACCAAAAAAACAGAATAATTTTCTGCAATATCCCCTTTCTATTACCTCAAAGTACTTCGACTAAATTCAACAAACATACTCAATAATTTTAAAGTTCAACAAAATTTGATATAAAAAATTCTGAAACTATTATACAATAGATTCTATAAATCACCTAAATAACATGATTCATGAAGTTCAAGAACAAAATCTGCAAAAATTTGAAAGCCATGCTTCATCCCCAACAACATTTTCAACATCGGTCATTTTCACAAACACCTTATGCTCATGCCATCACAGTTAGTGAAGTAATAGTGAAAATTTTATAGTGAGATTATTAGTAATTGAAAACTTTATAGTGGATTAACCTGCACAACCACATCAGAAAACTACAAAATGTCCCCTTCAGCCCTTCATCATCCCCTTCTTCATCCTGGTTGAGCAAGTACACCTAAAATGTCCCCTTTAAAAGAAAAACCTTAAAATCTGTAGATGGAAAACGCTCATTGAAACTACAGAACCATTCAACTTAAAAGTGACAGGGCAGCAGTTCCTCACCACTGTTGACAGAATTAATGGATGAAGACAAAGCACAGGCGATGACATTTAAGTGAGCATGTCTATAACAGATCACCAAATGATGGGGATGAGGGCAGAGAACATGCGATCACAGTTAACCGGGCTCTCGGGAGATGATCGCTGGAGGATCTATATTACAGACATGTGAACACTGAATCAAAGGAGCGCAAAGAGGAAGAATATGAGAAACCACCAGAAAATTGATCCAAGGGAGCCCCACTTGTAGAGCGACGGGAGACGCAAGATGGAGGATCGTTGGAGAACGGTCGATCGAGAGCACCTTCTTTGATCGATCATATTTCTGCTGGAGAAAGGATGGTTTTAGAAGGATCCGCGGGAGACGCGGAGGCGCGAGACGTAAAGGTGCGACAAGGCATGGCGAAGTTCTAGCGGTGTTGGCGGGGCTACAACGAGGGATCGGGATTTTGTCTTGCAGAGAGAAGATGCAGTGGACCATAGAGGATTAGGGCAAAATTAGAAGCGTATGCGGCGCTTTTGAAATGACGAAAATAAACCAACTTTTTTGAAATATTTTGAAATCATATGGTGATTTGTATTTTAGTAGGATGGTATTATGGGATGTTGAACGTTACACCGTTCACTTTTTAAAATTATGAATTTAAAAGCTATCAAATAAATTCTGTCCATTTGATCTAAAGATTTAATTATGATGTTGGACTGCAAATAACAATTCAAGGAAAATTCTTTTCACTCTCTCACACTAAAATCCCAATGCCCTAATGGCTAAAACTAGAGAGAGAGAGTGAGAGAGAGGAGAGGGGAGAGAGGAGAGAGGAGAGAGAGAGAGACAAAGAAAGAGAGGTGAGAGGGGGGAGAGAGTGCGGCGAGAGAGAGAGAGAGAGAGAGAGAGAGAGAGAGAGAGGAAGAGAGAGAGATAATATATTTTTTTAATTATATACTTATATTTTTTTACAACATAAATATTGTAATATTGAAGTATATTTTTTTACGGTCATTTCGAGTACTCATATGTATATGTTGCGGGCGCAGCCCGAAAACGCATCGAGTACGGGCGAAGCCCGTGCGGAGGCGGGCGAAGCTCGCCTGGATGCGGACGAAGCCCGTCTGGGTGCGGACGAAGCCCGCCCGACAGCATCGCGGCGGGGGCGGGCGAAGCCCGCCGTTGCCAGACAGGTAAATAAGGTAAAGGGTAAAATGCGAAATGAAGACTTAAATCATATCATAATCCTTAATCTTGAAATTAAAATTCGTGTTAAGAATATACAAAATAAAATGAGTAATCTTATAAATTCATAGGCTAAAGTGAATATAATTAGAATATAAAGATTTTTTGCACAATTAATATAAAATTAATTGAGGGCGAGGCAGGTGTAGGCTCGCCGCTTTGGGGTGCTTTTAGCAATGGCGAGGTGAGTGAGGGCTCGTCGCCTCGCATAAGCGGCCCAGGCTGGTATTTGTATCGCCAGGGAACAAGCGAGTGGTGCCCTCACGGGCCGCTCACATAGGGAGACTTCGCGAGGCCAGCTCGCGAGAGTGCTGGCGAGTGGCGCCTTCACTGGCCATTCGCCCAGTAAGGGTCCATGGGTGAATTTACTCAAATACTCATTGTGGGCTGCCAATAGCCCTTCAGAACAACGGAGTTTCGCTATTAGCAGACCAGTTTGAGGTGCAATTAGTAAGATCAAAAGGCGGGATCTCGCTATTAGCAGCTCAGAAGAGAAAAACTATATATAGACCCTGAATGACACCTTTGGAGAGGATCCCACTTCTTTGGCTTTTCCTCCTTAGGACATCTTTGGTTAGCTCCTCAGGCTCTCCAAGGTGACCGACTTCAACTTTGGCTTAGAAGGGGAAGCGCTCTAAGATCTTCCGGGTGTGTGGTGGGACCTCGACGCTACAGCCAAGAGTCAGTATTTAGTTCTAAGTCTTCGGTCAGGTTCCCCTACGGGATCGGTGGTGATAGTTGCCCCCTTTCAGAGGTCTGAACTCCTCATTGTGCCGAATCCCGATTCCAACATTTTTTGGTGCGGTGAACTAAATAATGAAATTTAAAGAGAAATAGAAACTTAGAACTTCTTTAAACAAATCAGAATAATGAAAATTTATTAAATCAAATTATTTAAAAATTAAATTAAGTAAATTATGATGATGAAATAGCCCTGCACAAAAGGCCCGATTGGGCCGGCCCTGACCGGGCCTGATCGGGCCCGGGCTTTTGTAAACCGGGTCGAGCCCGGGCCCACTGAAAATTGGGCTCGGGCCGTTACCCAGGTAGGGGGCCTCATCCGGCCCTCAGGGCCGGGCCGGGCCGATTTTTTTGAAAAAAACAAATTAAAAAAAAAATTTAAATACTTATAAGTTATAATATTTTACAAAATTAAAAATAAAAAATCTACAAAATTACAAAATCATGACATATTACAAAATTAAAAATTAATAATTTACAAAATTAAAAATTTACAAAATAAAAAATTTACAAAATTACAAATTACAAAATTACAAATTAAAAAATTGAAATATATTATTAATTTTAAATAAACTAAATTACAAAATTTATTAACTTATTACATATGAGGCGTTTATCCAATCGCCGTGACTTGTAACGCGCTTATCCAACTCTGATATTCATCGCGTTCATCTCGTCTTCTAGCTCCTCCGAGCTCGCCTCCAACGCTGAAACGTGTCGCTTTCTCCTCGTAGCATCCAAATAATCCTTATAGCAGATGCATAGTTCCAGTGATTCTTCATTTTGCCGACTCCTTCGCTCGTTCAAAACCATGCCACTAAGAGAAAAAACGGACTCTGAAGCTACCGTGCTATCTTGGATTGTTAGTAAATCTCAGGCCATATAGGCCAAAATTGGATGTGTATTAACATTACCTTTCCACCATTTTAAGAGATCGAAGTTTTCGATCTCCTCGGTACTCATAAAATCGCGGAATTGTGTTTTGGTATACAATCCTAATTCGTTTAAGCTACTAGTTGTGCGTGCTTTTTTCCTAGAGGCTAATTCCAACATTTTATTTTTAAAAGAATCTTTTGTTCTTGTTTGCGATACTTCTTCTCGGGGTCGCGAGCCATATAAGTTATCGTAATAATTAAAAAATTCGGTAAATACAGAATGAAATTTTAAAGTACTAACGTCGTCACTATCATCGAAACTTAGATTTATGTTTAAGTTATTATTAATTTCATCTATCAAATTTTCTGCGCCGTCTACGCCGAATAACGGATTTAAAGCGGCGGCGCATGAAAACGCGGGAGGCATTTCTCTGTAATATTTTAAATATTTTTCTTCCATTATTTCAATTAAAGAAAGCCACCCTTCGTGTTGCTTATAATAATTAAATTTTTGTGCGATATTTACAAAATTTTCAATTACTAGTGAGCTAGTCGGATAATACATGCCAGATAAAGAAACAGTCGTCCTATGAAAACATTTTAGTAAATCTACATAATATAATAGTACGTCTCAATCGTTATCAGTTAAATCATGATTATTAATTAAGGTGTAATATTTCATAAGAAGTGTTTTTTGTTGAAACGCTCTTTTCAACATTTTATATGTTGAATTCCATCTCACGGGCATATCAAATTGAGGTTTCAAATATTTATGTCCTTGTGCTGTTACAAATTTTCTAAAATCTTGACTTCGTTGTTTTGTACAATAAATAAATTTAAGCATTGTCCGAATTTTTGAAATATACGGTTCCATAGCTGCTAGACTATCTTGCACTACTAAATTTAAAACGTGACAGGCACATCGAGTGTGAAAAAACGCACCGTTTAACATTGGTTTTAAATCGCGTTTTAACCACTCTATTGCGAGGTTATTATTACTAGCGTTATCAAAAGATATACTCATTATTTTATCTTTTAATTTAAATTCGCGCACGCATTTAATAATAACCTGATATATAGCTTTACATTTGTGCGGAAATTCAAAACCTTCAAAACATATAACGCGCTTATTTAGCTTCCAAGAAATGGGATCGATCCAATGACACGTGATACATATATACGATAATTCTACTTTTATGGAACTACTCCAGACGTCGCTTGTTAAACTCACACGTCCCTCAAAAGTTTCAAAATAATTTATTAAAGATTGTTTTGCCTCAAAATATAATTTAAGTGCGTCGCGTCTAATAGTGGATCTACTTACTTGTTGATATTTCGGCTGAAGTCCTTCGTGTATGTACTCTGCCGCCTCATCGTTGTCATAGTGGCTAAACGGCAACCCACGTCTGATGACGTCTTTCACCTGCAATTCACGTTGTCGAAGTTGATCGTACGTCCATATTTGCCCCGATGCGGATAGTTGTGCCTGGCTGGACTCCGGAGCTTGTTTCGCAATACAAGACTTTATGTGTCTTGCTAGTGTCGAGTTGCCGGTAAGGGTTAGCAATTTTGAATATAATTTGCATCGCGCCTTGAATTCGTCGCCGATTTTGACTTTGTCAAAATGATCCCAAACTGGCGCTTTCCGGTTATGCTCCACCACTTCGTCCGTACTTTGAGTCGACAACGCCGGCGTTGATGAGGAGGATGCCATAAATATTAGAGAGCGAGAGAGTAGGAGAGTGAGAGAGTGAGAGAGAATGCGAGAAAGAGAGAGATGGTGAGAGAGAGTGAGATGGTGAGAGAGAATGAGAGAATGAGATGGCGGATTTTTTTTAAACGTATATTTATAACTTTGTTTTTTAATTTTTTATTATAATTATTTAAAATAAAATATTTTTTTTTTTTAAAAAATAATAAAAAAAGGACAGCCTAGGGGCTAGGCTGGACAGCCTAGCCCCTAGGCTGTCCCGCTGCCAGCTGACATTAATGTCAGCTGACAGCAACCTTAAAGGCTCTTAAAAAGAGCCTTTAACGGCTCTTAATAATAGCCGTTAACAGCTCTTATTAAGAGACGTTAAAGGCTCTTAATAAGAGCCTTTAACGGCTAGAGCCGTTTAAGGCATCTCGGGCCGGCCAGCCCTGGGTCGGGCTGCGCCTGGGCCCGGGCTCAGGCCGGCCCGAAAATCGGGCCTTGCCCGGCCCGGCCCGGGTCGGGCAACGGGTCGGGCAGAAGCTCCAGATTGGAGCCCTGCCACGGCCCCAAGCCCAGGTTAGGCCCGGGCCGGGCTTTTCCCGGGCCGGGCCTCAAAGGGCTTTTCCCGGGCCGGGCTCGGGCCGGCCCAGTGGGCCCGGGCCTTTTGTGCAGGGCTATGATGAAATATAATAAAACAAAAGTTGCTTAAAAAGAAACCTTTCAAAATGCCTATAAATAAAACTCATATTTTAAAATACTTAAACTAAAAAAAAGGAGTAATTCAATAATATAAAATTATATAAATTATTTCTAATAACTATTTTTTTGTAAGAAATTTTTATAAGTTTTTCATTCTTTTTATTTTTATATTTATAATTTTTGTGATTTTTTATATATAAGTCATAAAAAAAAGTTAAATAAATAATTTATAAATTTCATATATATGTTTATAATTAATTCCTAGACTTCCGAAGGAATACCCAGTAACGGGTTCTCAATGGTACTAGGCAATTTTGTGAGACTAATGCCTAACATGGTCCCTTCGTAAGAAATTATAATTTTTTATTTTATTTTTGCATATAAAAGAAAAACAAAACAAATTAGAAAGCAAAGAAATAGAAAAAAAATAAAATTTTGTTTTAAATTTCATAATGTTATATATATATATATATATTTTATTTGTGTATATAAAATAAGAAGTGTTGTAGATGTCGGCTGACATAAAGATTTGAGACCTAAAATGCCACGTTTCCGTTTTTAATTTGGGGCATAACGTTCTGAAACAAAAGGGCCGATATATCACCAAAAAATGGGAGATATATCGGCACAATTTATTTAAAAAAAATTAACTTAACTTTTTCTTATTCCAGCCTATTAGGTCCATGACTCTCCCGGTTCATTCTAGTACGAGCTCTTACTCTCATTTTCCTGCCATAGTTGTCCCTCGACTCGCTCACGCTCTTTGTTGGTGCTCTCCCTCGATTCTCTCACGCTTGCTGGTTGTCCTCGCTGGTTGTTCTCTCTGGGGCTCTCGACTCTCTCGATGGTTCTCTCACTCTCTCGGCTGGCTTTTTCCTCTGATAGCTTCGTCCTCACTGGTTTTCTCTCTGGTTCTCTCGAGTCTCTCGCTGGTGCTCTCACACTCTCGACTGGCTCTTTTTTCTAAAATCTGCATCTTCATTGGTTCTTCTCTCTCAGGCTCTCGACTCTCTCGTTAATGCTTTTGGCTCTCTCGACGGGTGCGTTCTTCTCCCTGTATATCCCGCTCATTCTCTCACTTTGCAATCTTCTATTTGTCGTGGTTTGCTGGTTTCCTTACTGGTGGTTATAACATGGTGGTCGTGGTTGCTGGTTGCTTTGCTGCTCTGTTTCCTTGTTGTCTTTCTGCCTTTCTGGTGACTGTAGCATGGTGGTCGTGGTTTGCTTGTTGCTTTGCTGCCCTGCTGCCTTACTGGTGGATGTAGCTTCGTGGCAGTGGATTGTTGTTTGCCTTGCTTGGTGGCTGTTTATAATTGCTATTTTTATGATTGCCTTGCTGATTTGTGCCTAGCTGCTACTTGTGCGATATATCTTCCCATTTTGATGCCTTATTTTATCCATTTGTTTTTACAACAAATGATTTGAAATACCTCAATTTTTACTTATTTATCTAACTTCATTTTGCAATCGATGAATTATGTCCATAGAGAATGTTGAATGCATGTCTATCCAACTTTATTTTTGTAAGACCCCATTTTCGCATTCGTTCCCGGGTCTTACCGCTCAGAACCACTGTCTTGCGGTGACACCAACTCACATGGGATGGTCGCCATCACAATACGCTGATTCTGCCGTCTAATCATCATCATCCAGGACAACCACATATCACATTAATAGAAGCGTTAATTAAACAAGTTCACGAAATCACATTATTTACAAATATCTTAATACAAAATTCCACGATGAGAAAGTACTAAAATGAATAGGGTCTTATGCCCAGTACATCAACATCCTCAATGCAAATGTCACTCATCTCTATAGCCACTGTTGTAACGATGGTGTTAGTTATTGGGTGTTCACTTATCACCTAGAGGGGGGGGGGGGGGGGGGTGAATAGGTATTTCAAATTTTTTTATTCCCCTTTGGTGTTCTTGATTTCTGGTTAATAGATCTAGAGATTAAAAGCACTGCACTGAAAAACACACAAGAATTTATAGAGGTTCCTCAAGACCGGGTGTCTTGAGTAGTCCTCTGTCCCTCTGTGCCTACCTAGCAGTGTGTTAGGCTTGGCAAACTCCGCCAATGTCTCTGGCCCGCAAGCCTTACAACTCGGACCCACAAGTCCCTACAGCCTAGGCCCGCAAGCCCCTTCACTGCACCCGGGCCCGCAAGCTCGACACTCAGGCCCTCAAGCCCTACACAGCACAGACCCATAAGTCTTACCTCTTGCACCCGCAAGTCCCTGCAGCCTAGGTCTGTAAGCCCCTTCACTGCACCCGAGCCCGCAAGTTCGACACGTTTGAACCCGCAAGTCCTTGCAGCCTAGGCCCGCAAGCCCATTCACTGCACCCGAGCCCGCAAGCTCGACACGTTTCGACCCGCAAGTCCTTGCAGCCTAGGCTCGCAAGCCCCTTCACTGCACCCGAGCCCGCAAGCTCGACACGTTTTGTCACAACCCGCATTTTCACACCATATAATATTAGATCAGAGTAAGGGAAACTGCGCGCTGCGATGCCACATCAGGTAGGGGTCAACTCCTGACGCTCGGGCTAACCGCTCAAACGACATTTAAAAGTATATTAAGTTACTTAAATGAAGAAAATCATGAGTTTAGGTTATGACCGTGTCCCTCGGTCAGTGGATCATATAGTCCACTAGTAAATAAAAATAATTTCGCAGCGGAAAAATACATTTGTTTTCTCATTAAGCATGGCCTCTAGGTTATAAGGATATAAATATAAATATCAAATCATTTGCTACGCATTCGAAAATAGGTGCCTTTTTCATAAACATGCCATGAAATATAAGGTGCACATTTAGTATATAAAAAATATCTACCATGCACCCTATCATAAAACAGTTCCCAGAGAGCATCATGTATATAAGCAGAGTGGTGATCAAGCAAAGTACACAAAAAGAAGGACAAACACCATGGGCGCCAAACAACTGACACGAACCCATGACGTCAAAAAAAAGTTTGCTTTTAAACCAAGGTAAGGCAAGAAAAAGAGCACTCCTCACCAAAGGAAGACAGGAATGTCAGCACATCAACAGGCTGGATCAACTCAGCAGCAAACTCTGGAGCAGCGCAGCTAAACACCTGAACCTGAGACATTCAAAACAAACGAATGCCTCAGCCCACATAGGGTGCAAGTAGACCACAAAGAAAGAATATCAGCCGCAGAATGTAATATCACGACGATGTGCATCTATTCCACAAATTTCCCTAAATGTTGCCATATGATGAGGTAAAAATGTGATGGCGAACATGACGATGTCACTACCATCTCGCATTCAATAGCCCTGTGGAGGAGGACCATACTGGTCACCGTCCACCCAACAGACAAGCCAAACAAGGACTCGTGGTGGTGGACCGCCCGCGTCACTAACCATCCAACGACCCAAAATAATAAACATCCCCCATCATATGGTAACATAACCCCCACTATCGGGTATCACCAACTCAAATTACAAAATTCTCAACACGACCTTTCGAATGGCATCCAAAGCATCCACAAGTCGAAATAAAAAGACTTACGTAGAAGTCTCAATAGATCTCGAAGAAACCTTGCCACCGCCCAAAGAGGAAAGACACAAGCTAAAGGAATCAGAAGGAAAACAAATTCGGCTGAACGATTAGGCGATTTCGGCGGATCCATCGGACGAATTCTACCTAGATCTACCGGACGGCCTTTACGATTATTCGACTAATTTTCCTCGCGTTCCCGACCCTCCGATTAATTAGTCGGAACCATCCGACTAATTTTTCTTCTTTTCCTGGACGCATTTTAACGAGCGTTTTTCGAAATTCCTAAGTCCTAAGCGATACGATTTTGACCTATTAATGCTGCAGCACCCTAATCATATTTAAAAAAACTAAAATTTCTAGCAAAGACTAGCTGCTAAGGTACTACTAAGCTTAAAAAGGGGAAAAATCCAAGAACTGTAGATATTCACTATTAAAAGCTAGGAAGAGAGATCTACTTGCCTCGACGCGCCGCCGGAACTTTGCCTCGCCCGGCGTAAAACACCTCGGAAGCAAGCCCTCGCCGAGGGCTTTCGTTTCCTTTGCTCTGGCGAGAAAACCGGCCGCCGACGGTGGAGAAATCCCCTTCCAAGGCTCTCTTCTCCTCCTTCTCTCACTAGAACCCTCCCTCTCTCTTACTAAAAAAACTAAACTCAGATTTTTATGACTTGCTCGGGAAAATGAAGATTAAAAGAAGAGGAAAGTGGAATTTGCCTTCCCATGGCCACATATGGCTTAATTAATTATATCTATACATATATATACATATTTATATACACATTTGACTTTATAAATATTAAAATTATTTATATTTTAAATTTAATTTTCTTATTTCAAAATTATATATAAATGAAACTCTACAGCGGCAGCAGAGCTACCGCCCCGCGCCAGCGACAGAGCTCGTTTTTTTTTTCACTTACTAGGCTCCTTCTACCGCGCCGTGCTCACACTACCGCGCTGCGGTCACACTACCGCGCCGCGCTAACAGCTCGACTAAAACTTTCCCGCTCGGCGCTCGTCGATCCCCCTACCGCCGGCGGTAGGACTACCGCCGGGCGTTAGCTCGCAAAACAGAAAACTGGGGTGTTACAGCCACCCAACCTACAAAAAGTTTCGCCCCGAAACTTTCGACACAACACACGAACGAAAAAGAATGCACGAAAGGTAGCAAATACTTGGAAACAGAAACGCTTACCGAGCCGTCTATACGAACAAATGAGGGTGAGACTCCCGCATTGCCGACTCTAGCTCCCAAGTCGCGTTCCGGATATCTTGATTGTTCCAGAGAACCTTCACCATGGGAATGACCTTTCTTCGCAGCACACGATCTTGCTTATCCAAAATACGGACTGGTTCTTCGACAAACGAAAGATTGGGTTGCAACGTAGGCACTGAATCCAAGACCTGACGATCATTCCGAACACATTTCCGCAACTGGCTTACGTGAAACACATCGTAGACACCAGGGAAAGAATCGGGCAACAACAATCTATAAGCAGCAACTCCAATGCGCTCCACGATCTGAAAAGGTCCGACATACCTCAGATCCAACTTGTGGTTCTTCCCAAACCGCTTTACACCTACCATCGGAGATACCTTCAGAAAAACCAAGTCATTCACAGCAAATTCCAACTCGATCCTCCGCCGATTGGCGTACTTCTCACACCGTTCTTGAGCTACGCGAAGCTTTTCTCGAATATGCGATACCGAGATGCTCATATCTTCCAAAGCTTCTGGTCCCAATACCGGCTTCTCACCGACCTCCGCCCAAAATAAAGGCGTACGACACCGCCTTCCATACAGAGCTTCGAATGGGGCCATCTGCAAACTTTCCTGATAGCTGTTATTGTACGCAAATTCCATCAGTCCAAGTCTTTCATCCCAGGCTCCTCCGTATTCCAAGATATAACATCTGATCATATCCTCGATAATTTGATTCACCCTTTCAGTCTGACCATTTGTTTGCGGGTGATAAGCCGTGGAATAACGCAGATCAGTACCTAAAGCTCCTTGTAAACTCTGCCAGAAGCGAGACGTAAACCTCGAATCACGATCTGAGACTATGCTCACCGGCACTCCGTGCAATCTGATCACTTCTTGCAGATACAACGATGCGATTTTCTCCATCGAATAGCCGATCTTATACGGGATGAAATGCGCACACTTGGTCAAGCGATCTACCACCACCCACACCGCATCATGTCCACGAGGGGACTTCAGTAAACCAGTGATAACATCCATGGAGATACTTTCCCACTTCCACGTCGGGATATCTAACGGAACTAACTTTCCTCCGAGCCTCTGATGACTTGCTTTCACGCGCTGGCAACTATAACATTTAGACACAAACATCACAATGTCTTTCTTCATTCCAGGCCACCAAGCAATCTGCTTCAGATCATGGTACATTTTTGTCGAACCTGGATGATACGCGAGGCTAGACTCATGAGCCTCCTCACAAATCTTCTCTCGAATTTCATTTACAGCAGGGATACAGAATCTGCCACGATACTTCAAAGTGCCTTCTTGATCAATGGAGAAGTCTGGCAACTCACCCTTTTCAGCCCTACCTCGAAGGTGTTGCAATTCCAGATCTTCCTTCTGACGTAACCTCGTAAGAGTAATCCATGAAGGCTCAATAACTTCCACAGAAGACATCCCATCCTTGGGTTTCACCGCAATATTCATTAGGTAGAATTCTTCCACCAAGGACTGCACTGACAAGACAAACACAACAGACTTCCTACTCAAGGCATCAGCTACTACATTCGCCTTACCCGGATGGTATAAGATATCTACATTGTAATCGGCAACATACTCCATCCACCTTCGCTGTCGCAAGTTCAACTCCTTCTGAGAGAACACATAAATCAAACTCTTATGATCCGAGTAAATCTTGCACGACACGCCGTATAACAAATGTCTCCACAACTTCAGGGCATAGATCACAGTAGCGAACTCCAAGCATGCGTAGGGTAATTCTTTTCGTGGATCTTCAATTGCCTAGACCCATACGCAATCACTTTGCCATCTTGCATGAGCACACAACCAAGCCCAACGTACGACGCATCCACGTAGACTTGGAATTCCAATCCTTCCACTGGAAGAGCTAACACTAGAGCAGAACACAGTCTCCTTTTCAACTCCTGGAACACCTCTTCACAATTATCGCTCCAGACAAAGGCAACGCCTTTCCGAGTCAATTGGGTTAAAGGTGCAGATAACCTTGAAAACCCTTCTACAAACCGCCGATAATATCCTGCAATCCTAAGAAACTCCTTATTTCCTTTGGCGATCGCGGCCTTTTCCATTCTAACACCGCTGCAACCTTCAATGGGTCCACCGACACACCATCTCGGTTCACCACATGACCCAGGAACGACACCTCTGACAGCCAAAATTCACATTTGCTTAGCTTAGCATACAATCTATGCTTTCTCAGGGTTGCCAAAACCAAATGCAAATGCTTAGCATGCTCTTCTTCACTAGGCGAATACACCAACACATCGTCGATGAACACCACCATGAACTTGTCCAAATATTCTTTAAAGACTCTGTTCATCATGTCCATAAAAGCTGAGGGCGCATTCGTCAGCCCAAACGACATAACCAAAAACTCAAAATGTCCGTACCGTGTACGTAAAGCAGTTCGAGGCACATCCGACTCTCGGATCCTTAATTGATTATAGCCGGAACGAAGGTCAATCTTTGAAAATACACCACTACCACGCAACTGATCAAACAGGTCATCGATTCGCGGAAATGGATATCTGTTCTTCATGGTTACCTTGTTCAACTCACGATAGTCTATGCAGAGCCGCATAGAACCATCCTTCTTCTTCACAAACAGCACGGGAGCACCCCACGGAGACAAACTTGGGCTAATAAATCCGCACTGTAATAGCTCATCCAATTGAGTACACAATTCTTCTAACTCACGCGGCGCCATACGATACAGGGCTTTAACTATCAGACGAGCATTCGGCTCAAGATCAATATCAAACTCTGTCTCTCTCTCCGGAGGGAGACCAAGAAGATTATCAGGAAATACATCTGGGTACTCTCGCACCACTGCAATATTTTCGATCGAGGACGATGCACAGGCTGCATTCAACAGGGCTACCATACAAATAGAACCACCGAGTTCAAGGAAAGCCCGAGCACAGGCGACAGAAGCAAAAGAAGACGTTTGACGCGGCAACCCAAACACACTCATGGGCTGACCATCGTCCATGAGAAAATCTAGACGCTTATCCTTACACTGGATAACGGCGTCAGAACGGGTTAACCAATCCATGCCGAGGATCACGTCAAAATCTTCCAAATCAATGAATTTCAGATCCGCAAAAGCCACGAAGTTATCTATCAGAATTGGACACTGCACAGCACACTGGGTCGACAGAACTGATTCTCCAGACGGAAAACTAACAGACCACGGGTCGACAAGAAACTCTGGAGTCCAACGATGACGATTCCCAAATCTACTGGCCACAAAGGAATGGGTAGCACCCGAATCAAAGAGGACGCGAGCCCAACAGTATCGAACCTTAAATCTTCCTATAAAAGAAAATCACGCAATAGAATTGCTATCACAACTACATGCGCAAAACAAAAAGCTACAAGAAGCAACTAACCTGATATGACTTGAGTCGAACACTCTGCTTCCTCTTTAGTGACAGCGTTCAACTTGGCCTTCCCATGACCTAACGTCTGCCGTTGATGTGGCGGCGGGGGCATTAAGGTAGGCACAACAGGCGGTTGACTAGCAGGCTGAAGCTGCGGGCACTGGGCTTGCAAATGGCCCTTCAGTCCACACTGGTAACACGACCTCTCCTTTAGACAGCACCGAGCCGCATCATGTCCTCTCTGTCCACACTGCTCACAGGCTCTGACCTTGGACCAGCACTGGGCAACCTCATGGCCCCTCCATTTACAATGAGAACAAACTACATCCTTCTTGGGCTCTCCTTGCAGCGCCATCACTTGGGGCTGCTTCTGCGCGTCGAGTCTTTTGAAGCACTTCTCAAACGGATGGCCCGCACGGCCACAGAAGCTACACATCACCTTATTCCTCTTTCCTTGCGCCGGACCGGGTCCTTGTTCACTACCTCTCTTATCTTTCCGCAACTCCTTTCCTCGGTTTTTGGCATTCTCAATTGCCTCTACCTTCAGAGCGGCTTCCACTGCGTCGGTGTACGTATCAGAGCGGTACGCACAAGCCAACTGCTGGACTTCACTCCTTAGCCCTCCAAGAAATCTTTTCACTCTTCCTTCTTCCGAAGCCACTAGCTCTGGAGCGAACCTGCTCAACTTTGCAAACTCAATCTCATATGCTCCGACTGAAAGCTGCCTCTGCTTCAAGTACATGAATTCATTCCTTAAGCGGTCCTGCACGACAGCCGGTAAAAACTTCCGCAATAAGATCTTCTTGAATTCGTCCCAGGAGCAACCATCCGTAAGACCTTCCTTCACACGAATCCACCAACCCTTGGCAAGACCTTTCAGTTGAAAAGCAACAACCATAACCTTCTGGCCAGCCGTAACACCGGAATACGAGAACATCTCTTCCACTAACACGATCCAATCATCTAGCGCCAAGAAGTCGGCTCTCCCATCATAGGTCGGGGGTCCTAATCGATGGAAGTGAGAGATGAAGTTCATCTCGGGCGGTATCGCAACTGGGGGTACCAAAGGAGCAGGACGGGCAAGAGTATCCTGACCCGCTGCAACATCTGGATCAACAGTCCGCGATCTCTCTGAAGCAGCTATAAACGCTTGCATTTGCTCTTGCATTGCAACCATCTTCCTGACAACGGCCAAATTGCTCTGACGCAGTTCTTCAATGACTGCCTCATTCTGGGCACCAGAAAACTCTCCCTCTGACTGGGGGGCAGGTTTCACCGGGGGACGCCTGCGAGCCATTCCTACAGATCGAAATAAAACACTCACTAACACACCCCATAACCCACGAACAAAGAAAATGAAAACAAATACCAACTTCTGCTATCATATTGCTCTGGGAACAAGATCAAATGCACGTTATTTTCACTTAGTCCTTAACTCTTGTGCCTATCTTATGCTTGAATGCATGCTTCACATTATTTTTCTTAAATCATGCGTGTACAGGTGTCATCCTGTCGATCTTTAACTTGGCACGTGTGCTTGTGCAATGCAATGCTATGCTTATGCCGTGCTATGCATTATAATGAAGCCTAAATGCATGTTATGAGCGGCGTACACATGTGATCTTATGCATCCCATACTACATATTATCGCATGTAACGAAAAGAGAAAATCTAGAAAAACATCCATGAGGCTGGTGTTATGCATCACATACTACATAACGGCCACATGTTGTTACCTATGGTGGATCCATATACAAACATATATTATGCAGCCCATACTACATAATATGACCCGTATACTTCTCTATTATGCATGCGTGTTGTGTTCATGCTTCAGTCAAGATCGATGGATGGCCCTCGGTGTGTGTATGCAATGATTATCACGCCTTACCAGGGGTTAACCGGGTCAACCAGAACATCACAGCAACCCGGCTAACCTAGCTCTGATACCAACTGTCACAACCCGCATTTTCCCACCATATAATATTAGATCAGAGTAAGGGAAACTGCGCGCTGCGATGCCACGTCAGGTAGGGGACAACTCCCGACGCTCAGGCTAACCGCTCAAACGACATTTAAAAGTATATTAAGTTACTTAAATGAAGAAAATCATGAGTTTAGGTTATGACCGTGTCCCTCGGTCAGTGGATCATATAGTCCACTAGCAAATAAAAATAATTTCACAGCGGAAAAATACATTTGTTTTCTCATTAAGCATGGCCTTTAGGTTATAAGGATATAAATATAAATATCAAATCATTTGCTACGCATTCGAAAATAGGTGCCTTTTTCATAAACATGCCATGAAATATAAGGTGCACATTTAGTATAGAAAAATATCTACCATGCACCCTATCATAAAACAGTTCCCAGAGAGCATCATGTATATAAGAAGAGCGGTGATCAAGCAAAGTACACAAAAAGAAGGACAAACACCATGGGCACCAAACAACTGACACGAACCCATGGCGTCAAAAAAAGTTTGCTTTTAAACCAAGGTATGGCAAGAAAAAGAGTACTCCTCACCAAAGGAAGACAGGAATGTCAGCACATCAACAGGCTGGATCAACTCAGCAGCAAACTCTGGAGCAGCGCAGCTAAACACCTAAACCTGAGGCATTCAAAACAAACGAATGCCTCAGCCCACATAGGGTGCAAGTAGACCACAAAGAAATAATATCAGCCGCAGAATGTAATATCACGACGATGTGCATCTATTGCACAGATTTCCCTAAATGTTGCCATATGATGAGGTAAAAATGTGATGGCGAACATGACGATGTCACTACCATCTCGCATTCAATAGCCCTGTGGAGGAGGACCATACTGGTCACCGTCCACCCAACAGACAAGCCAAACAAGGACTCGTGGTGGTGGACCGCCCGCGTCACTAGCCATCCAACGACCCAAAATAATAAACATCCCCCATCATATGGTAACATAACCCCCACTATCGGGTATCACCAACTCAAATTACAAAATTCTCAACACGACCTTTCGAATGGCATCCAAAACATCCACAAGTCGAAATAAAAAGACTTACGTAGAAGTCTCAATAGATCTCGAAGAAACCTTGCCACCGCCCAAAGAGAAAAGACACAAGCTAAAGGAATCAGAAGGAAAACAAATTCGGCTGAACGATTAGGCGATTTCGGCGGATCCATCCGACGAATTCTACCTAGATCTACCGGACGACCATTACGATTATTCGACTGATTTTCCTCGCGTTCACGACCCTCCGATTAATTAGTCGGAACCATCAGACTAATTTTTCTTCTTTTCCTGGACGCATTTTAACGAGCGTTTTTCAAAATTCCTAAGTCCTAAGCGATACGATTTTGACCTATTAATGCTGCAGCACCCTAATCATATTTTAAAAAAAACTAAAATTTCTTGCAAAGACTAGCTGCTAAGGTACTACTAAGCTTAAAAAGGGGAAAAATCCAAGAACTGTAGATATTCACCATTAAAAGCTAGGAAGAGAGATCTACTTGCCTCGACGCGCCGCCGGAACTTCGCCTTGCCCGGCGAAAAACACCTCGGAAGCAAGCCCTCGCTGAGGGCTTTCGTTTCCTTTGCTCCGGCGAGAAAACCGGCCGCCGACGGTGGAGAAATCCCCTTCCAAGGCTCTCTTCTCCTCCTTCTCTCACTAGAACCCTCCCTCTCTCTTACTAAAAAACTGAACTCAGATTTTTATGACTTGCTCGGGAAGATGAAGATTAAAAGAAGAGGAAAGTGGAATTTGCCTTCCCATGGCCACATGTGGCTTAATTAATTATATCTATACATATATATATACATATTTATATACACATTTGACTTTATAAATATTAAAATTATTTATATTTTAAATTTAATTTTCTGATTTCAAAATTATATATAAATGAAACTCGACAGCGGCGGTAGAGCTACCGCCCCGCGCCAGCGAAAGAGCTCATTTTTTTCACTTACTAGGCTCCTTCTACTGCGCCACGCTCACACTACCGCGCCGCGCTAACAGCTCGACAAAAACATTCCCGCTCGGCGCTCGTCGATCCCCCTACCGCCGGCGGTAGGACTACCGTCGGGCGTTAGCTCGCAAAACAGAAAACTGGGGTGTTACACGTTTGGACCCGCAAGTCCTCTGCCCTAGCCCTCAATCCTCACAGATCTCAAGCCCTCAAGCTCGACACTTAGATCTGAAACCAGATCTTACAGATTTGGCCCACAAGCCTTACAATGAAAGATATACAATATAAATTTTTCTGCCTGATGGAGATCGGCTTCTTGTCTTGAAGAGGATGCTTCAGATGTAGGCATTGGTAGCACAGATCTTCTTCAATCCTTCTTCTTTAGCCTGATGTTGACTGGCTTCTGGACTTGAACGATACTTAATAGTCGATGTGGCTTGACTGCAATCTTGGAGAACACTGGATGAGCGTTTTTGTTCTCCTCTTCTTATTCTTGATTCACTACTAGAAAAATGATTTTTAGCTACACAATTTTTTATCAGGGTTCAAAAACCGTGGCTAATACATTAGTTTTAGCCAGGGTTACAAAACTGTGGCTAATACTTAGGTATTAGCCACGACAAGCAAAAAAAAACATGACTAATACTTAAGTATTAGCCACGATAAGTAAAAATCATGGTTAATACAATAGTATTTATTAGTATTAACCACGATGTTTGCTTGCCGTAGCTAATATGAAGTATTAGCCACGACAAGCCATCTAATACTATTCGCGATTTATTTGGATTTGGATTTTCTTCTGCTTCTTCTCGTGCCCTGCCCTAGATCACTTCATCGCTCCGCCCGCCTTCCCCTCGCTGTTCAACTCCTCTCCCGCGAGCAACTTCTCCTTTAATGTATCGCAGCTCTAGGGTTCCATTCTCCTCTTAAGATGGCGGATGTGGAATATCATCTATTCGTCGGAGGTCTCGCCTAGGCCACCGATGATAGGTACCTCTAGGACGCCTTCAGATCTTACGGCGATGTCATCGAGTCAAAGGTATGATTGATATTAGATCGAAACCCTAATCTGCTTCCGGATCTAGGGGATTTATCTCAGATCTGATGTTGGTTTTTCAGGTTATCAATGATCGGGAGACTGGAAGGTCGAGGGGCTATGGATTCGTTACGTTCGGCTCAGAACAGTCCATGAAGGCCGCCATCGAGGGGATGAACCGACAGAACCTGTACGGGAGGAGTATCACCGTCAACCAAGCACAATCCCGCTCTGGTGGAGGCGGCGGCTGAAGTCAAGTTTTCTTCTTATATAAATGACGGTAATTGATTGTTCAAACATTCTCCTTTAATGTATCGCAGCTGAAGTCTTATCCAGAAGCATGGGAGTGGGAAAGAATTACAAGAAGGTATGCACCTGCTATGGTATTCCTCTAAATTCCTCCCTCTCATGGTTTTTGTGCACATATATATGAGAATAATGCAAGAAAATCTTCTTTTAATAAGGGTGAAAGCATTACAGTACTATTCTTAGGTACCTCGGCACTACATGCAATCAAAATTAACTTGGAAGTTCAGAGCTAGGCTTTATGATTTATATTTATAGGTATTTAAGTAGCTTTTGGAGGGTGGTAAACTTGAATGTTAAATAATAATTGTACTGCTTGTTGGTAATTTTAGAAAATACAATATGAAAATATGGTGCAGTAAACTAATGGGGTTAGATGTGAATTCAGTTTCATAAAACAAAAATTATACCCTAACTTCAAACAAATATTATGAATATAGTCAATCACCAGGTTTGGGATACCATTTCCATGGACTTCATTGACGGACTGCCCAAGTCCCAAGGCAAGACCGTCATCTTGGTGGTGGTCGACAAACTCTCCAAGTATGGCCAGATCGTGGATTGATCCCATTAGTTTACAGCCATATTGTATTGACCCCATTAGGTCGGGGGTCCTAATCGCTGGAAGTGAGAGCTGAAGTTCATCTCGGGGGGTATCGCAACTGGGGGTACCAAAGGAGCAGGACGGGCAAGAGTATCTTGACCCGCTGCAACATCTAGATCAACAGTCCGCGATCTCTCCGAAGCAGCTATAAACGCTTGCATCTGCTCTTGCATTGCAACATCTTCCTGACAACGGCCAAATTGCTCTGACGCAGTTTTTCAATGACTGCCTCATTCTGGGCACCAAAAAACTCTCCTTCTGACAGGGGGGCAGGTTTCACCGGGGGACGCCTGCGAGCCATTCCTACAGATCGAAATAAAACACTCACTAACACACCCCATAACCCACGAACAAAGAAAATGAAAACAAATACCAACTTCTGCTATCATATTGCTCTGGGAACAAGATCAAATGCACGTTATTTTCACTTAGTCCTTAACTCTTGTGCCTATCTTATGCTTGAATGCATGCTTCACATTATTTTTCTTAAATCATGTGTGTACAGGTGTCATCCTGTCGATCTTTAACTTGGCACATGTTCTTGTGCAATGCAATGCTATGCTTATGCCGTGATATGCATTCTAATGAAGCCTTAATGCATGTTATGAGCGGCTTACACATGCGATCTTATGCATCCCATACTACATATTATCGCATGTAACGAAAAGAGAAAATCTAGAAAAACATCCATGAGGCTGGTGTTATGCATCCCATATTACATAACGACCACATGTTGTTACCTATGGTGGATCCATATACAAACACATATTATGCATCCCATACTACATAATATGCCCCGTATACTTCTCTATTATGCATGCGTGTTGTGTTCATGCTTCAGTCAAGATCGATGGATGACCCTCAGTGTGTGTATGCAATGATTATCACGCCTTACCAGGGGTTAACCGGGCCAACCAGAACATCACAGCAACCCGGCTAACCTAGCTCTGATACCAACTGTCACAACCCGCATTTTCCCACCATATAATATTAGATCAGAGTAAGGGAAACTGCGCGCTGCGATGCCACGTCAGGTAGGGGACAACTCCCGACGCTCAGGCTAACCGCTCAAACGACATTTAAAAGTATATTAAATTACTTAAATGAAGAAAATCACGAGTTTAGGTTATGACCGTGTCCCTCGGTCAGTGGATCATATAGTCCACTAGTAAATAAAAATAATTTCGCAACGGAAAAATACATTTGTTTTCTCATTAAGCATGGCCTTTAGGTTATAAGGATATAAATATAAATATCAAATCATTTGCTACGCATTCGAAAATAGGTGCCTTTTTCATAAACATGCCATGAAATATAAGGTGCACATTTAGTATAGAAAAATATCTACCATGCACCCTATCATAAAACAGTTCCCAGAGAGCATCATGTATATAAGCAGAGTGGTGATCAAGCAAAGTACACAAAAAGAAGGACAAACACCATGGGCACCAAACAACTGACATGAACCCATGGCGTCAAAAAAAAGTTTGCTTTTAAACCAAGGTATGGCAAGAAAGAGAGTACTCCTCACCAAAGGAAGACAGGAATGTCAGCACATCAACAGGCTGGATCAACTCAGCAGCAAACTCTGGAGCAGCGCAGCTAAACACCTGAACCCGAGGCATTCAAAACAAACGAATGCCTCAGCCCACATAGGGTGCAAGTAGACCACAAAGAAAGAATATCAGCCGCAGAATGTAATATCACGACGATGTGCATCTATTGCACAGATTTCCCTAAATATTGCCATATGATGAGGTAAAAATGTGATGGCGAACATGACGATGTCACTACCATCTCGAATTCAATAGCCATGTGGAGGAGGACCATACTGGTCACCGTCCACCCAACAGACAAGCCAAACAAGGACTCGTTGTAACGCCCCTGATTTTCGTTAATTATTTTACGTACCCTCTGTGACGTAATTTTGGCGTAAGGGCATTATGTCAGCTCGTCTGGTAGTGTTTCGAGTTTTAGCTTAGTTAAAGCTTGTGATTTAGGTCAAGCGTGCGAGATTTCGCGTCGTTTCGAGTTAAAGTGAAGATTTTGAGTGGATATCAAGATTTTAGCTTCGGAAGGCTTTATCCGGAGTTTGGCTCGTCGGAATGGAATTCTGACTTCGCCGTTGGATTCGTAGCGCCGTTTTTCAGCTGGAGTGCGAATTTCATAGAAATCCGAGGTGTTTTGGTCGCCCTCGCAGTTTAAGTAAATTGGGGAATTAATTAATTATTTAAATAATAAATTTAGGTTTATATATAAGCCTAAAGCCTTCCCCTTTCCCTATTCATCCTCTTCCTCGATCAAAAGCAGCCGCCGAGGGTTAGGGCGAGAGCGGAGCTTCGTGGAGCCTTCAACCGGCGATTTCTAGAGCTGTAGTGGTCGGATTCGAGTTTGGTTTGAAGATTCGGAAAGCTCTCGGCGAGATCTTCGTCTTAGTGGTAAGCTTGTTCTTCTTCATGGAAGTTTTGGAGTTATGGAAATGACCTAACTCTTCCTTTCGGTCCTTAGCGCTCCAGGTCTTCGTGCTCGGGAGTTACCTTGGCATTCGGAGCGGAGTTAGGCGAGTTTTGCAAGGTTAAGGCAAGTGGTTTCTTCCTCTTTCTCTCTTGATCCTTTTGACGGTTGGTTTGCCCGTTTTGAGCTCTTGGCATGCTAATTAGCAAGAGTTTTGTGTGTTTGGTGTAGTAACTTATGATCTAGAACCTCCCCTTGATTTCCTCCTCCTCAATCTTACCCTAGTATCTAGTTTTTCCCTGGAGAACACCGTGGTCGATACAATTCCCTTGTTCTTGCTGTAGCTCGAGAGCAGCTTTGGATGTCTCGAGACATGACTGATGTCTCGAGACATGCCTGTCTCTGCCCTTTGGATGTCTCGAGACATGACTGATGTCTCGAGACATGACTGTCTCTGCCCTTTGGATGTCTCGAGACATGACTGATGTCTCGAGACATGACTGTCTCTGCCCTTTGGATGTCTCGAGACATGACTGTCTCTGCCCTTAAGACCCCGCCAGGGGCGCGGCCCCTTGGAACCCCGCCCGGAACGCTTGTGTTTTCGTTGAGTTTTTGTGTTTGAATCTCGTGTCCCCTCGGGTGTACTTAGATGATTGTCAGTGACCCTTCGGTGCTCCTGATCTCGAATCCCTCTCGTTTGAACCTTTTTTTACTCGTTGTGGTCTGTTAACATTTTAGTTACTCTTATGATTCATATTGATCGATGTGTACTTCGTCTTGACCCTATTTCTTAGGGCCTTCCAGTGTTTATCCTTTCGGGTAGCGTCCCGTGTTTAATTAAAATTTAAGTAATAAGAACTACTGTCTTTAGCCCTTCACAGTAGTTGTGTTTGGGGGACAGTGGGGGGGGGGGGGGGGGAATGTTATAGCCTTGCACGGTAGTCGTGTTTGGGTGGTTGGGTCTAGTGGTACCCCCACCTGCTTTTGGGCTTTGGGTAGCGGAGGTAGTTAACCGCTCCCGTATAATTTGAGCTGATCAGTCTCTTTAATTGATGAAACTAAATAAATGAACATGTTTGTTCCTCTTTTGGTATTTAGTGCACTTGATGCTTGTTGGTTCTTTGTTTGGAGCTCTCTTTCGGTCAATTTTGGCTTGGGTTGGTACCCCTTATGCCTTGCTTGTTTTTCTGCTAGTTTTCTGCCACTTGTAATTCCTTGCTGAGGCGTTCTTTGTTTTATTGAATGCCTCAGGTTCAGAGTCGTAACGGCTAGTGGTGTAGCCTGAAGTTCAGAGTTTTGGTAGCTGTTCACCCCGCTGCTGCGAGGTAGTTGTTGTAGTCAGTTTTCTTCTTGTTCAGACATACTAGTTTAGTCCAATGGGTTAGTGTCAATTTGTTGGCGCCCATTGTGCCTCCTTTGGTACTTTATAGTTTATTTGCCAGTTTCATGCCACTACTTTATGATCTGATACATCTTAATCTCTGGGGATGATTTATGTCTAGGTGCATTATAGTTATAAAATAACTTTCTTCATCTCCATATCACATCATTTTAACTGCAAAACCCTTATATTTAAAGTGACCTAATGGTATTTTCTACACTTATACTACGCCTAGACATGAGCATATCATTTGCCTTATGTCCTTTCATCACGTGCATATAGGACCTTAAAATGAGTCAAATCAAGTACTTTCCGCTGCAAATATAATATTTTTTTTTTCTTGGTGGACTAGTTGATCCACGAGCTGAGAGACACAGTTCTTCCCCTAAAACTCTAATAAATGGTTCCCAAATGATAAATTTCCATGTGATCATGTTTTGAATTAATAAGTAAGAGGTTTCCGCCTGAGCGTCTGCAGTTGTCTCCTGCATGACGTGGCATCATGACGCGTATTTTCTCTTACTCTGATATTCTTAAATTCTGAGAAAATGCGGGTTGTGACACTCGTGGTGGTGGACCGCCCGCGTCACTAACCATCCAACGACCCAAAGTAATAAACATCCCCCATCATATGGTAACATAACCCCCACTATCGGGTATCACCAACTCAAATTACAAAATTCTCAACACGACCTTTCAAATGGCATCCAAAACATCCACAAGTCGAAATAAAAAGTCTTACGTAGAAGTCTCAATAGATCTCAAAGAAAACTTGCCACCGCCCAAAGAGGAAAGACACAAGCTAAAGGAATCAGAAGGAAAACAAATTCGGCTGAACGATTAGGCGATTTCGGCAGATCCATCCGACGAATTCTACCTAGATCTACCGGACGACCATTACGATTATTCGACTAATTTTCCTCGCGTTCACGACCCTCCGATTAATTAGTCGGAACCATCAGACTAATTTTTCTTCTTTTCCTGGACGCATTTTAACTAGCATTTTTCGAAATTCCTAAGTCCTAAGCGATACGATTTTGACCTATTAATGCTGCAGCACCCTAATCATATTTAAAAAAAAACTAAAATTTCTAGCAAAGACTAGCTGCTAAGGTACTACTAAGCTTAAAAAGGGGAAAAATCCAGGAACTGCAGATATTCACCATTAAAAGCTAGAAAGAGAGATCTACTTGCCTCGACGCGCCGCCGAAACTTCGCCTCGCCCTGCGAAAAACACCTCAGAAGCAAGCCCTCGCCGATGGCTTTCGTTTCCTTTGCTCCGACGAGAAAACCGGCCGTCGACGGTGGAGAAATCCCCTTCCAAGGCTCTCTTCTCCTCCTCTCACTAGAACCCTCCCTCTCTCTTACTAAAAAACTGAACTCAGATTTTTATGACTTGCTCGGGAAGATGAAGATTAAAAGAAGAGGAAAGTGGAATTTGCCTTCCCATGGCCACATATGGCTTAATTAATTATATCTATACATATATATATACATATTTATATACACATTTGACTTTATAAATATTAAAATTATTTATATTTAAATTTAAATTTCTTATTTCAAAATTATATATAAATGAAACTCGACAGCGGCGGTAGAGCTACCGCCCCGCGCCAGCGACAGAGCTCATTTTTTTTCACTTACTAGGCTCCTTCTACTGCGCCACGCTCACACTACAGCGCCGCACTAACAGCTCGACAAAAACTTTCCCGCTCGGCGCTCGTCGATCCCCCTACGTCCGGCGGTAGGACTACCGCCGGGCGTTAGCTCGCAAAACAGAAAACTGGGGTGTTACATGTTTGGACCCGCAAGTCCTCTGCCCTAGCCCTCAATCCTCACAGATCTCAAGCCCTCAAGATCGACACTTAGATCAGAAACCAGATCTTACAGATTTGGCACGCAAGCCTTACAATGAAAGATATACAATATAAACTTTTCTGCCTGATGGAGATCGGCTTCTTGTCTTCACCGGGGATGAATCAAAGTTCTCTTCTTTGGCACCTTACTCAGGTAACGATGCAATCATTACGGCTGATAATTCTGTTCATTCAGTAGAACAAGAAGGTGTTGTCTCTCTGAGCAGTGATAAGGGTCCACTCACATTGAGGAGTGTTTATCACGTGCCGGGTATGAAGAAGAATCTCTTCTCTGTGACCAATGCGGTCGATGCCGGTTATCACGTTCTGTTTGGCCCAACAGAAGTGAAGTTTCTTAAAACTCAACCGGAGATAAAGGAAGATGTAATTCATGTTGGAAAGCGGATAAAGGACTGTTGGAGTTTCTGAGGTGATCTCAAGGCAATCAATAGTTAGTCTTGCTGCCAACGCAATATGAGCCTATAGGGTCGCACATAAAAGCGTTTGGAGAAATTGGAGAAACGATTGTGTTGGCCTTACTCATATTGGATATGAGTGAAGGACCAATCCTGTGATTGCTTGGAATCAAGTTGAGAATGTCTCAAAAGGGAAATCGTTTAAAGTGTTTAAACGAACGGATTTACACTAGATAATTCGGCTAAAGGCATTAACCGAATTCGACTAAAGGGTTTAGACGAATTCGGCTAATGGCAAATTCGACTAAAGGGTTTCGCCGAATTTATATATAGTCGAATTCGTCGAAATTGTTTCGCCGAATTCGGTTATAGTGAATGGCCGAATTTATATATAGTCGAATTCGTCGAAATGGTTTCGCCGAATTCGGTTATAGTGATTAGTCGAATTCGGTTAATGTGATTAGTCGAATTCGGCGAATGTAAATCTGGACAGATTTTCTATTTTTCCCTCTGGTCTGCGGATAGCCGTTTTTATGCCTTGCTTATAAAAGGAACGTGGTTAGGGCTTCGAAATAGACGGTTTTTCAGATCGAGCCCTTTTGCGAGAGAACAGACGACGGAAGTGTTCCGGCTGTTCTCGTTCCGTCCGTCGATCGTCGTTCCGCCGTCGCTAGTCGCCGCCGCCGGTCGCCGCCTCCTCTGGATCGGACCTAGCAGTCCGTGAGGACGTTGGGAGCTTTTTTCTCTGACCTACTTCTTGTACGACAAGAAGCTAGGGTTCTTCATCGCTTGTGTGGACTTCTGTAGAGGGATCGATCTATTTCGATCCTTGAAGAACTCAAAGCAGATTTCGGATTTCTTTTTGGAGCACCTAGGTTGAGTATTGACTCAATCCCGCGAAGGTATATTTTGTATTTGCTTTCTTATTCTCTTGAATCATGAAAACCGCAAGATCCGTTGATCTCCTTTTTGGGTTGTTCTTGTTCATTTCCGCTGCGCATATTCGATATGTCATCCCTTATGAAGGGGTAAAGAAAACCCAACAAGGACTTGTTCATTTTATCGACAAGTACCTATGTTGACAAGATGAGGACCAATGATAGCGCGACTATCTGGCATGAAAGGTTGGGGCATGTTGGCATGGACAAATTGAAGGCTATGGCGGTAAGGGGCCTTGTCAAGAGTTTTCCTAGCTTGTTCTCCTATGGAGACGGTCATGTTTGTGCGGGATGTCAGTTTGGTAAGTCTCATCGACTTTTTGATAAATCGCAAACAAGATGCAAAGCGCCGTTGGAGTGCATTCACGGTGATTTGATGGGACCGACTGCCACCCCAAGTCTTGGAGGCAACATATATATGTTAGTGTTGATCGACGATTACACCAGATATGTCTGAGTGTATTTTCTAAAAGAGAAGTCAGAAGCTTTTGCGAAGTTCATGGAATTCAAGGAGCTGGTGGAAGGTCGGTTAGGCCTGCGGGTGAAAAAATTGAGAACTGACAATGGTGGGGAGTTCACCTCTGGTGATTTCTCATGTTTTTGCAGGAAGCACGACGTCCGGAGAGAGCTCACTTGTGCCCATACTCCACAGCAAAATGGCATTGTAGAGCGGAAGATCCGTCATCTGACGGAAACCTGCAAATGCTGGCTTCATGCCAAGAGTATCCCAAGGTCCTTCTGGGCGGAGGGAATGTCTTGTGCTGCCTGATGAGTCCTGATCATATACACTTTTATGGACTCATCTGGGCCATTTATTCAGTCATTTCACCGCACTTTAGCCCTGTTATAGTTCATATTGATCAGTCTATGCTAAGTGCACTTCTAGGCCCATTTTGGTGTGATTTCATTGCTTTTCTTCATTAGTAGTTTTCTTGCGTGTTAGGTGCCACTTTCAGTGGCTGGATTCGTGGTTGTGCTAGAATTGGAGTCGTGCAGGTGTTCCCGGTGCAATTCTGCACAGGAACACTGCGCACGATCACCGGTTCTATGGCGCACGACCACTGGTCGTGCGCCACTGATCGTGTGCACTTAACCCCTTTTTCATGAGTTCTGTTTGGTGCAGTGCGCACGACCATCTACGATAGTGCGCACGACCACCGGTCGTGCGCCACTGTTCGTGCGCACTTAGCATCAATTTTATGAGTTCTGTTTCGGCTAGTGCGCACGACCACCTACGATAGTGCGCACGACCACCGGTCGTGCGCCACTGGTCGTGCGAACATTTTATTTTATAATTTCTGTCTTTGCAGGCTCCGTCCAGGCAGAGCGCACGATCACAGGATTCTAGTGCGCACGACCACTGGTCGTGCGCCAATGACCGTGCGCACTGTTTAATTCCAGCGCCTATAAATTCCGCTGCTCGCGATTTAGGTCAGATCCATCGTCTTCTTCCGCCGTTTCCTGCTCCAGAGCGCCCAGTTTCGCCCCTCCATCGCCGCCCACCATCTAAAGGTGCTCCGGGCTTGTTCTTCATGCCAATCTTGAGCCGGAGTTTCCTCTCGGCCTCCTCCTTCATCCAAGAGCCTCAAAGAGAGATCTAGCCGCCATCTCCATCGAGCAAGAGGAAGTTTGCAACCTCTACCGGATCGTGACACGAAGAAGACGGGTCCATTGGAGAGTCGTGACAGCTCTCTCTACCCCGGACGTAGTTGCGGACCGAGCTTGGACGCGGATTGACAACCCGGCGATTCCAACCGTGAATCTACAACGAGACTTCGGATTCGGTCGATTTCTTGCCTTGTTCTCCTCTTATTGATTGTTGTAATAGTTAGATCTTTTGTATTTTGATGAAGAACACTATAGACCTTGCTATTTAAAGTTATTTCATGTCTATGTGAAATACCCTTTTTTTGTTTATTTGTGTGCTTGAGGTGCGCCCCATTCCATCCTCCATCCCGCTGTCACGTACGGTGCCGCACTAGCAATTGCTAGTGGCGTGCTTGTCGAAGAGGTGCTTGCGACCCTCATTCCATTAGCCTACTCGCCCATCCGCCTACCGAAGCGTGGCATTGCGGCCCGTGTATTCCATCCCGCCTAACGAAGCAGCGCGCTCAAGGCCTGCATAGTTCGATTCCGTTTGCCTACTCGTCCATCCGCCCTTTCGACACAGCGCGCTCAAGGCCTGCCTAGTCTCCATCCCGCCAAGCGAAGCATTGCATAGCGGCATTGCATAGGAGTAGTTGATAGCTTTTATTTTATTTTCCCAAAGCCAACCCAACTCCCCCGCATTCCATCCGATTTAAGGACTTCAATCTCAAGTCCTTCCTCGAAACCTAACTCCACCTTACTGTGTTCCTCAAGAGACCGACACTCGGGGATTTTCCCCATTATTATTACTTGCGCGACCGGTGCACTTGCCGAATCATCGCATCAAGTTTTTGGCGCCGTTGCCGGGGAACACAGTCGTGTGAGTTTTCTGGAGAGGGAGAATCTGAGAGAGAAGCCCTTCCATTTGTTTATCGCATCTTTTATTTTATTTCTGTTCTCTTTATTCCATTTTCTTGTTTTATAGTAGGTTGCTTTAGTAAATTTTTGTTAGGTGTAGTATTTCGCACAATAGTGTTCTTCTTTTTGAATCGTTTTATCTTCGCACTATGTGGGCACATCTTAATTTCCGTTGCCGTTGGTGTGGAGCTACTTCCCACTCTAGTGTTGAATGCCCTACGGAGAATAGTTGGCATAATTCTTATAGCCCAGCATATGGAGCACCGACTTCGTCTGGTACTCCATATGGTGCGCGTAAGTCTTATGGCTACTCTGCTGAGCCTTTACCGTCATACTTCTTTTCGGCTTCAGCACCCGCTGTGCCAAAGAAGCCTGCTAGGCAGTGCCGGTTTTGTCAGAGCACTGATCATGTCTTGAAGGACTGTGCCGAGTATTTTCGCCAATTGGACGAGGATGACGAGCCGGACATCCGGATCGTCCCAACTCCTAACTCTGGCGGCACACCTTCAACATCCGGTTATGTGTCTTTGTCACCTTCACATCTTGAAGGGTATGGCATGGATACGGTCACTGGATGTGTGGCTGATCTGGGCACCGACATTGCTGAGCCCATTCTCCCAGTGCATCCACCACCTCTAGTGGATTCGATTCTTTGTGAGGAATCGGTGCTCAACTTTTATCCGAGCACTATTCCTCTCCCTGTTGTGCATACTACACTCATCCCTGACGACATTGTTGATGATGTGTCGCAAGAGGAGGCGGTTGATCTTAGTATTGTGCCTACTCCTATGGAGGAGGACAACCTTCTAGGTGAAGAGGAGTTTTCCTCAGCACCGGTGGAGGAAGTCCAAATCCTAAGCTTGGCCACCGTTGATCCCGCCGAATCTTGTAGCATTGATGACAATGCAAACATTATTTTACTTCCCCAACCTAATGGGAGTGAGACCGGGACCACTCCCCCGATTTTTGATTATTTATGTCATTCTTCTCTTTTATTTCCTGACCCCCCTTCTTCATCTGAGCCTGTGCAGGTTGAGTCTTCACAGGTACATCAGGAGGACTTGGAGCATGATGCTCAAGTCAATGATGAGAGCATCCTCTCATGTGAAGAGGTTGATCCCCCCTCCATTGAGGAAGCTCCACTAATTGCCTTTTCCTCCTGCCGCCCCCTGTTGACGATACCTTGCTAGGCAAGGATGTGTTTTGTGAGATGAGTGAGGACCAGGCCTCCTCCTTTTCTTACATTCTCTACCCTCTACCTGTGAGGAGCAGGTATCTATATTTAGGTAGAGGGGTGACTGTTCTATCACCGTATCGGTACCCGCAACCGACACGGATATTAGGCCAGTTACCTGTCCACTTCTCCTTCCATAGGCCCATTAGCTAGAACTCTTAAAGTTTGAATACGTCGTGCTGGGAGGACAATAACCCCAGTAGTTATCTTTCTTTTCTGCATTTTTATTTCCTCTAATCATGTTTAGTTAGTAGTATTTTCTTTTCAGTTTTCTTTTGTCTTTTGTTTTTGCGGAGCTGACCACTGCAGGTACTTATTCTGGATGGCGGATGCTGCAGCTTCATTTTAGCTTACACGCCAATCTTCTGGTATGCTCATTTCTGAGCATTGGGTACTCTCTTTCCCTAGCTCTTTTCTGAATTTCATAGATATATATTGTGTGTATTGTCTAGTTTAAGTCTGGGGGAGAGTAGTTTTGTTTACCCGCTCACGTGCACTATTGCACTGCATGCTAGAAGATTTCATTTAAATTGTTGTTCATTTTCATTGCACACCACCGCACCCACTTGAGCACGTACCCGCCTGTATGCATGCTCTGTAGTGAATTTAATTCTTCTGCTTATGTGGGAAAGTCTAGGTGATGGTTTAGGACTATGTAGCAGAGTAAAATGTTGACTCCCGTAGTGCTCCTAGTCGAGTGCTCGGTTGCATAGAAATTTGTGTAGAGTAGACTTCTTTTTATACTATGGTTTTATATTTTTCTCTATTAGTGTAAATGTTGTTTACTCTACTCAAATGGTGAATCTGGTGTGAATCAAACGGTAGCGTAGGGATGTGTGTAAACGATCGCTAGACTCGTATTGCTTGAGCCGGGAGAAAGGAGAATCTTTCTCGGTGGCTAGAACTTGCCCCAAGCGATTCTTGAAGCATGGGTATACGGTTAGTCAATTGCGTGAATGTGATATATGCCATCATTTTGGCCCGGTTGAGCCTTTGTGCCTATCCCTACCGCTATATCCTCGCTAGCCCAGTTGTGCCTACCCGTTCTTTGATTCAGCCCCACTTTTATTTCACCAAAGCCCAAAAGCCAATCCTAGTCGCACACCAAAATCTGAGCTTTAGCTGTTTATTATTTTCATGAGTTGGGTTGTTGATGTGGTAATATGTTTGTGAAGATGTGGATGTGTCCTTTTGTTTATTTGCTGAAAATGATAAGAAAAGAAAAAAAAAAGAAAAAAAAAAGAAAAGAAGTTAAAAAGAAAGGAAAGAGAAGGAGTGTTTAATTGAAAATCTTTATGTATAGATTTATGTTTGGGAGTAGGTGGTGCACGCACCCATGCTGTTAAGTCCAAGTCTGGGGGTGTTGTGTACCCGCGTGTTTGTGTGGTGAATGAGGATAGTTTCCTGCATTAGCTCATTTGGGTTTAGTATTTGAACCATCGTCTTTATCATTGTATACCTCACCTAAACCCAAGCCCCATTTAAAACCTAAAGTCCTATTGATTCACGCATTTGAGTCAACCCAGTGCCGTGGAGAGAATGTGACCGGGCGAGCCTATGGTCACCGACACCGATGGATTTCGGTGGAGTTTGTTTGGCATCCCAATCTTGAGCAATGCTCATCTCAGCGTTTAGTTTACTTTCTCCGTATGCAGGACCGAACGATTCACCGTAGTTCACCATTTTGAGTAGTTGTAATATGCTTTTACTCTTTTAGAAATACATAGACTGTTTATATAATCAGAAATCTTCTCTACTATTCTTCTTATGCACGCGAGCATGCGACTTCGCATGGTACTATGTATTGTAGTTTTAAGCCATCTACTGTTCTTTCCTAGTTCGCTTAGAATTTGTTTGCTCGGGACGCGCAAATAGTTAAGTCTGGGGGTGTGATGAGTCCTGATCATATACACTTTTATGGACTCATCTGGGCCATTTATTCAGTCATTTCACCGCACTTTAGCCCTGTTATAGTTCATATTGATCAGTCTATGCTAGGTGCACTTCTAGGCCCATTTTGGTGTGATTTCATTGCTTTTCTTCATTAGTAGTTTTCTTGCGTGTTAGGTGCCACTTTCAGTGGCTGGATTCGTGGTTGTGCTGGAATTGGAGTCGTGCAGGTGTTCCCGGTGCAATTCTGCACAGGAACACTGCGCACGATCACCGGTTCTATGGCGCACGACCACTGGTCGTGCGCCACTGATCGTGTGCACTTAACCCCTTTTTCATGAGTTCTGTTTGGTGCAGTGCGCACGACCATCTACGATAGTGCGCACGACCACCGGTCGTGCGCCACTGTTCGTGCGCACTTAGCATCAATTTTATGAGTTCTGTTTCGGCTATGCGCACGACCACCTACGATAGTGCGCACGACCACCGGTCGTGCGCCACTGGTCGTGCGAACATTTTATTTTATAATTTCTGTCTTTGCAGGCTCCGTCCAGGCAGAGCGCACGATCACAGGATTCTAGTGCGCACGACCACTGGTCGTGCGCCAATGACCGTGCGCACTGTTTAATTCCAGCGCCTATAAATTCCGCTGCTCGCGATTTAGGTCAGATCCATCGTCTTCTTCCGCCGTTTCCTGCTCCAGAGCGCCCAGTTTCGCCCCTCCATCGCCGCCCACCATCTAGAGGTGCTCCGTGCTTGTTCTTCATGCCAATCTTGAGCCGGAGTTTCCTCTCGGCCTCCTCCTTCATCCAAGAGCTTCAAAGAGAGATCTAGCTGCCATCTCCATCGAGCAAGATGAAGTTTGCAACCTCTACCGGATCGTGACACGAAGAAGACGGGTCCATTGGAGAGTCGTGACAGCTCTCTCTACCCCGGACGTAGTTGCGGACCGAGCTTGGACGCGGATTGACAACCCGGCGATTCCAACCGTGAATCTACAACGAGACTTCGGATTCGGTCGATTCTTGCCTTGTTCTCCTCTTATTGATTGTTGTAATAGTTAGATCTTTTGTATTTTGATGAAGAACACTATAGACCTTGCTATTTAAAGTTATTTCATGTCTATGTGAAATACCCTTTTTTTGTTTATTTGTGTGCTTGAGGTGCGCCCCATTCCATCCTCCATCTCGCCGTCACGTACGGTGCCGCACTAGCAATTGCTAGTGGCGTGCTTGTCGAAGAGGTGCTTGCGACCCTCATTCCGTTAGCCTACTCGCCCATCCGCCTACCGAAGCGTGGCATTGCGGCCCGTGTATTCCATCCCGCCTAACGAAGCAGCGCGCTCAAGGTCTGCATAGTTCGATTCCGTTTGCCTACTCGTCCATCCGCCCTTTCGACACAGCGCGCTCAAGGCCTGCCTAGTCTCCATCCCGCCAAGCGAAGCATTGCATAGCGGCATTGCATAGGAGTAGTTGATAGCTTTTATTTTATTTTCCAAAAGCCAACCCAACTCCCCCGCATTCCATCCGATTTAAGGACTTCAATCTCAAGTCCTTCCTCGAAACCTAACTCCACCTTACTGTGTTCCTCAAGAGACCGACACTCGGGGATTTTCCCCATTATTATTACTTGCGCGACCGGTGCACTTGCCGAATCATCGCATCACTGCCTACGTCATCAACAGAATGCCTCTAAGTCCTATCAACATAAAGACCCCTCATGAACTGATGTTCAAGGAGAAGCCGAGTGTTGAACACCTTTGGGTGTTCAGGCAACCTGTTTTGTGCATATCCCTGATGCTCTTCGGGCAAAGCTAGATGTGAAAGCAAGGAAGTTAGTCTTTGTTGGATATGATGAGCGGAAGAAGGGGTGGAGATGCATGGATCCTGAGACACGAAGATCAGTGGTATCTCGGGATGTGGTGTTCGATGAGGTGACTTCCTACAAGGGGAGTTCAGGAGTTGAACTACCGGAGAGCAGGGTTGATGAAAAAGGGAAGGCTGCGGAAAATCTTCAAGTGGAGTTGCCTATTTCACTAGGAGCTCCAGCTGTGTCTAGCTCAGAGATGGAGGCTTCAGGTTCTGGAAGCAGGGGGAGTGATGCTCCAAGTTCGCCTGGAAGAGGAGCTAGTACAGAAGAAGCAGCTGAGGAGGTGGTTAGTCAGGTGCAACCTCTTAGGAGGTCGAAGAGGATTATCAAGCCACCGGATCGATACCCAGGTGGAAACATGGTGAGTTTTATCTCATGTTTCTTTGCTGGTCCCTCGGATGAGCGGGAGTCGTCGAGCTTTGAGAAGGCCAAAGGCATGGAACAGTGGGACATTGCTATGCAGGAGGAGATGGATGCTCTCAAGAAGAATGAGACTTGGTCTCTAGTGCCCAGGCCCAAGGGCATTACCCCTGTGACATGCAAGTGGGTCTATAAGCTCAAGAAGAAAGCTGACGGCACGATCGAGCGATACAAGGCTCTCCTTATGGCTTGCGGGTTCTCACAGCAGTACGAATAGGATTATGATGAGACGTTCAGTCCAGTGGCAAAGATGACTTTGGTTCGATTTGTTATTTCTTTGGCGGCATCGTGTGATTGGGAGATTTGGCAGCTCGACGTGAAGAATGCTTTCTTATACAGCGAGATTGACAAGGATATCTTCATGATCCAACCGCCAGGCTTCATCTCGGAGGATTATCCGGACTATGTCCGCAAGCTGAAGAAAGCCCTTTATGGGTTGAAGCAAGCGCCTCGGGCGTGGTATGGAAAGATCGCGGAGTATCTTCTATTCTGCGGATTCCTTGCTTCAGACTCTGACTCCAATTTGTTCGTCAAGAAGGAGGGGGTGCTTCGATTGATTGTTCTGCTGTATATGGATGACATGATTGTCACTGGGAACTCGAAGGAGGCAGTAGCAAGGCTGAGAGCTGAGCTTGCTATCAGATTTGAGATGAAGGACCTGGGTGAGATTCACCATTTCCTTGGACTCGAGGTGCAGAAGCGGGAGAGCGGAGTGCTCATTTCTCAGGCTGGATATGCAGAGCGGATCGTTCAACGATTCGGCATGGAGGAAGGGAAGAGCAGCTCTATACCTCTAGAACAACATCATAAACTTCGGAAGGATGAGGGGAGAGTTCTATCTGAACCGTTGGTGTTCCGAGCTCTGGTTGGGAGCTTGATCTACTTGACGATCACAAGGCCTGATATTGCTTATGCAGTTGGCAAGGTGAGTCGGTACATGGCGGAACCACAGAAGCCTCATCTTCTGGCTGCAAAAGGAATTTTGAAGTATGTGAAGTCGACCTCTGATCTGGGTCTCCTATATAGGAAAGGGTCAAGCTTGGAGTTGCATGGGTACATGGATGCTGATTATGGGGGAGACGTGGATGATCGGAGATCAACGTCTGGTTATGTCTTTATGGCGGGCCCCACAGCTATTTCTTGGTGCAGCAAAAAGTAGGACTCAGTGTCTGTATCTACCACAAAAGCGGAATACAAGGCTTCGGCCTTAGCAGCTCAGGAAGCCGTTTGGCTCAGGAGGTTGGTGGAGGACGTTCATGAGGAGGTTCGAGGTCCCACTATGCTACGCGGGGACAATGAGAGTGCTCTCAAGCTGGTCAATAATCCAGTCTGTCACGCGAGGACCAAGCACATTGAGATTGAGCACCATTTCATTCGTGAGAAGGTGTTGGGAGGATCTCTTATGGTCGAGCATGTTCGAAGTGTGGACAATGTTGCAGACATCTTCACAAAGCCGCTGGCGAAGGGACCGTTTACTCGGTTGTGGAGTTTACTTGGGCTAGATTCCACTTCCCACTTCAAGGGGGAGTGTTAAAATTATTGAAGTGGAGTGGAAGGTGGCTGGCGGTCTGTATATTGGTGACCGCAGAGACCGCGCGGTCTCTGTGCTGGTGCTCTGCCGGTCTGGTTCTGGCGGTCTATTTTTTGCCGGTCTGGCTCTGGCGGTCTGCTGTGATTGGCCAGTTTGTTCAAATCGGGCGGTCTGTTCTTGTGTAGCCGTTGCGACCGGGCGGCTTATGCAGGTTGATATGGCGACTTGTCTGAAGTCAGCCAGATGTTCTTGGTTTGCTCTAGGCGGTCTAAGGAAGGAGTGATCCGTGTCCGTGCGGCTTGTGCGCGGTCTGCTGCTGATGTGCGGTCTTGGACAGAATGTTGTCCAAGTGGTGTGATCACGCGGTCTGCTCTGTGAGACCGCTGGCAATCTGATGGGTGGTTACTGTACCTCTCTTGCGGTGGTGATGACATCCATCCCCTCGCCTATAAATAGGGGTGCAGGGCCCGTCATTAACAATGAGAACTGTAAGAACTAGAGCCTGAGTTGTTTTGTGCGGTCTCAACTTTGAGGTCGGGCGGTCTCAGAAGCGAGTTGACTGTTTGTTGTGTTCGCAGGTTTGCGGTCAGCAGGTTGCGGTCTCCTTCATTGGTGATTTCCCAGTGGCTTGAATAAACAGTTCGACAGTGGCTTATCTACGGACTGGTTTATGTTGTTCTTGTGCTGTTCGCAGTGAGCTCGGTGATCAGGCGACCTTCTGTGGTTAGGCGATCTGAGTTGCGGTCTGGCGACAGCTTCTGTTCTTTGTTCAGTTCAATAAGCTCCAGTTTGTGCGGTCTGAGGTGGCGATCTTGCAGTGCAGGTCATCTTGCCTGTATTCTGTTCGTGCGTTCTCAGGACAAGCTGCGTGGTCTCTGGAGTGCAGCGGTCTGTACGGTCTCTGCTTTGTCAGGTCGCCAGATTTGTGTTTTTGGTGTGTTTTGTTCTTATCTCCTTCGTGATTCTTATGAATCATGTCTCGCCATGTATGTCTCGAAATGTAATGAAGTTTTGTGATTCAATAAAGACTATTGTGTTGCTGTTTGGCATTGTGGTTGTTTGGCTATAACTCAGTTGATGCAACTCCTGCTTACTCCTAAACGGTTCATCAAAGAATTTTAACTAATACTATTCGCGATTTATTTGGATTTCGGTTTTCTTCTGCTTCTTCTCGTGCCCTGCCCTAGATCACTTCGTCGCTCTGCCCGCCTTCCCCTCGCTGTTCAACTCCTCTCCCGCGAGCAACTTCTCCTTTAATGTATCGCAGCTCTAGGGTTCCATTCTCCTCTTAAGATGGCGGATGTGGAATATCATCTATTCGTCGGAGGTCTCGCCCAGGCCATCGATGACAGGTCCCTCCAGGACGCCTTCAGATCTTACGACGATGTCATCGAGTCAAAGGTATGATTGATATTAGATCGAAACCCTAATCTGCTTCCGAATCTAGGGGATTTATCTCAGATCTGATGTTGGTTTTTCAGGTTATCAATGATCGGGAGACTGCAAGGTCGAGGGGCTTTGGATTCGTTACGTTCGGCTCAGAACAGTCCATAATGGACGCCATCGAGGTGATGAACCGGCAGAACCTGTACGGGAGGAGTATCACCGTCAACCAAGCACAATCCCGCTCTGGTGGAGGCGGCAGATGAAGTCAAGTTTTCTTCTTATATAAATGATGGCAATTGATTGTTCAAACATTCTCCTTTAATGTATCGCAGCTGAAGTCTTATCCAGAAGCATGGGAGTGGGAAAGAATTACAAGAAGGTATGCACCTGCTATGGTATTCCTCTAAATGCCTCCCTCTCATGGTTTTTGTGCACATATATATGAGAATAATGCTAGAAAATTCTCTTTTAATAAGGGTGGAAGCATTACAGTACTATTCTTAGGTAACTCAGCACTACATGCAATCAAAATTAACTTGGAAGTTCAGAGCTAGGCTTTATGATTTATATTTATAGGTATTTAAGTAGCTTTTGGAGGGTGGTAAACTTGAATGTTAAATAATAATTGTACTGCTTGTTGGTAAATTTAGAAAATACAATATGAAAATATGGTGCAGTAAACTAATGGGGTTAGATGTGAATTCAGTTTCATAAAGCAAAAATTATACCCTAACTTCAAACAAATATTATGAATATAGTCAATCACTCATGTTCATATTTGATGAAAGATTCAAAATTTAATTGGACAAATGTTGACTCCCGCGTTCTCACATTTGAATTTTTCAAATCCTTCTGCTAAGAATGAATTGCTGTTTAATTTTTTGATTGAAATAAGGTAGTTGATCCAAAACCAAAATCTGGATGAAATGCAAATTAGTTTCTTTTTAATATCCTCAAACTTGATTAGATTTGAATGATGTTAATAAAATGTTAAGTTCTTTTTTATGCGTGTGTGGATGTTTATATTAGTTGCTCACATTTTTTCTCCATGATAAATGCTTTCAATAACACACATGCAGATTGAGGCAACCAAATGTAGGATAAAATGAAGATGAAATAAGAAGTGGCGTGGGAAACAGATAATGCTATCAATAACTCACATTTTTTCTCCATGATAAATGCTTTCAATAACACATGCAGATTTCATTTGTTATACATACACATTTTGTGGTGATATACTATACACAGACACGGGTAATGCAGGGTTATGATATGAGCTAGTTTATCTCAAAATGTATGTATGATACAGTAAATAACATAACCCCAAATTGATTGATGTACTAAGTATTCTAGTTGAAATAACACTATGCATGTTCATGCACAAACTAGTGTCTCTTTGAAATTTTGTACTTTTTGTGGGGAAATATTCTTTGTTTATGCTATGGACATTTAATTTTTCCAAAATTTCTTTTTACTAGGTATCGTAAGAGGTATTGATGTCAAAAAAGACATGCTTTATGTGCTTACACAAATATCTGTAAGCAAGTTAGAGAAGGTTGATATTCTCTTGCAAGGCTTCATTCAAATACCGATCGTTCTATTGCAGGTACTCTCTGCCTAATATTTTTTATATTTATATTCATTGTCTAATGGTAGTTTATGGAATCAATTGCTGATTGGGGATTAGTTTCATGCTAGAAACTCAGGCTCAGCAAAAGTGTTTTTTGCTTTTAGCCACTTGTATAGTTGAACATGTCTCTACTCTTTTGGCCCCTCAAATGGATAGAGATACACATAAGCCCCATTTGTTCTCCAACAATCATTGAATGAATGGTAAAAGCCTTTGTTCTCTTTAGTAAAGGGGGTAGATGGGGACCAAAATAGGAGAATTAGGCAGATATATACAAAGAAGGGATACAGGGATCGCCTTTTTGCCACTTCCTGCTATTATTCATAAAGAATAAATGAATCCTATCATAAGCTCATCAATATCATGTTATGTCTCTTTCTCCCTCATGTTTCCACAAAACTTTTAAGTTAGGGTCCAACAAAATAATCCCAAGTGACAACTTTTAAGTTATGTCGAAGAAGATCAAACCTGACAACACAATGACCACCCACAAAAACCCAAATAAATGAAAGAGATTCATCAGTTCCTTAGTCGAGTTGCCATGAGTCCCTTCGAGACAGCTATTGGTCAGATCATGTGTCAGCATCATGACGATGCCAAACACGACTCAATGTCTAGGAAGTTCTTATGGTAACATGTGATCATATTTCTAGTTGCGAGAGATAAATTTTGATCTTGCAGGATCTCTTTGATCTAGCATAAATGAGGGTGCTGGCCACAACTTTGCGTCCGGAGCCCTAGCACAAATTTCCCCATGCATCCTGCCTTAGAGGTAAGAGGCTATATTTTACAATCATATGATGTTCAAATCGAAATGGATGTCTTTATTTTATTATCACAGGGAGTTTCATTTAATTTTATTATAAATATTTTTGGGTGAAACTGTTTGTCATATATCATTGTAGTTTTGATAGTTAGTTTTAGTTTTGGGATTTGTTTATTGAATACTTGTTTGTTCTTGTTTAGAATACATATTTTGGGTATTAAATAAATATCATTTAAGTGAGATTTATGCTACAACAGTACATCATGTATCTGATAAACTGTAATTACATCATGTATATACATCGTATTATAAAAATGATAGAATTCTAATTAAACTGCAAGTACTTGGCTGCATTTAAAATTTATATGCATTATTATGGGAATGTTTTATGTAAATGTAATAAAGGGTTCGTTTGGCGTGGCGTTTTTCCTCTGTTGAGTTTGGACAAAAACATCATCATCATAAAACATTTATTTGGCATGAGGTCATGGACGCCACCAAGAAAAAAAGACTAATTTTGAACATGAAAGTGGATGAAGTTACTTAGGTGAGATCGGGTGTTCACGAAGGACAATTCATAACTACCACGTTCATGACCGCCACCGCTGCGACAAACAGACCCAAAGAGTCTTACCTATCATGTTAGAAGGAATATGTAAGAGGGATGTGGAGGATATTTCCAGTATAATATTTGTTAGATGTGGATATAACAAATGGTCTTCATTTCATCCAGGACCATCCTCATGCAATCTGGAAGTTCACTTTTCATTTAGCAAGAGAATTCAAGCACATTCAAGCAACATCAGCGGGCCACAAAGATTCATGAATTTTTGAAGGTAAACTTATCAGCATAGATCATCCAGTCCAAGGCCACAAAGATTGATGAATTTTTGAAGGTAAACTTATCAGCATAGCTTTTGAAGGTAAACTTATCAGCATAGATCATCCAATCCAAGATTTATAAAATGGATCAAATTTTGAAGGTAAACATGTACAGGAGTTTAATTCTTCTTAATAAAATGGATCTTCATGGATGGCTTCAAGTGTTATTTGTTTAATTCTATACATGGAATTCTCCAAAGCAATTTCAAATGGATATTATGATATATTAGCTGCATGTGTAACACCTCCCCTGTAATGACTATATAATATAGGTCCGGCCGGGACCCCACAACATATAACCGCCACAGTTTCAGTATTAAAAGATGATATAACTACCCAACTCAAAACTCAGATAACACAACGGAAACAAAACTAAGAAACTCAGAGATTGTCCACAACTACATAGGAGTAAAACCGGCCTTAAGGCCTTACAAAACCAGTGTCCAAGTCATCAACCATACAACACAAATATGAAATCCCCAAAAGAGGGGAAAACTAGTTTTCCCTAAACTACCTCAGCATGCAAGCCGGAATATCAAAATAATAGTACAGAAATGCAGGAAAACAAAAGTAAACACTTCATGAGGCTTAGGACTTTTTGGCCGGCGAGCTAGGTCCAGTCTGTGATCCTTGCCCTGCATCCAAATCACAAAGAGCGGTAAACGAGGGTCAGCTATGGCTGACCACAAACGGTGTAACAACATCCCTCCTCCCGGCCGTCCCAGCGGACCCCGGGGAACTACTTCACCCTGCAAGTCAGCACTTCGTATGCAAATGTACATAAAGAAAAGCAACATAAACAACAGACATGAGTGTCACAAGCATCATCCATGTTTCTATGTTGAGCAAGTAATAAAAAGGGGCCTACAAATGCAAATATGAATGCAACCCGGGTTTCACCCAAGGCACCCTAATGCGTATGAATCTAACACATCATCATACATCATCCATCACATCACAACCATAGGGTACTCATCATTTCCCCCAAAGGGCATCGTAGCCCAAGGCCAAGAACTCATGCCGTGATCCCACCTCGCCTGGCCCACCATGCCATCGGGCTCATCCATCAGCTCACATGTTCTTGCCTCCATCATCGCATCAAGCATCAACGATGCTAGGCACTCGTGCCTGGACCCCACCCGCACATGGCTCACAGCGCCATCGGGCTTGTCCTCATTCCAAGACGTTCTCAATCTCATACAATCTCATCAATTTCACTACAATCAACAAAGAAGGGGGACTTGTCTTGACGGGACACCCTCCACACATGACTTGCAATATCACGGGTGGGCCAGCCGACCACAAGGCAATTCTGCACCTTCACAATAAAAACATGCATCACAAGCCATAACTCACGCACAATATTTCCCCGCCCACAAACCAATATTCGTTCTCATACGAAAATTACAAGGGCATCACAACGACGTTTTCGCCGTAATCAGATTTCTAGTAATATCCCTAAAATGCGCGTCAAACAACATCACCGAATCGGACCAACGGTCGCGATTCCGGCTTCAACCACAATGCCTAATCCGCTACGGAGCGGATCTCTAATGCAAAATCATGTCGGGGACGGACTCAATCGACCCGATGGTTCCTCTTGAACCAAGGCGATCCGGGATCCCTCTCACTCGACGGATCCGGTGCCAAAATGCAGAAAATAAAGAGGAAAAAGGGATGCCATGCACGCATCCTAAAGACTGGGAGGAGAAATGTCATTACCTTATGAGATTTCCTCCTAGCCATGAGAATCTTGAAAAAGAATGGAGGAGAAGAAGCGCCTCAACGTCCCCTACGTGCTGCCGGTCTCGGATCGGCGAACGGAGCTCCGAAGCTCCAACAATGGCGGGAACTAGATCTCTTCCTCCTCCAAACCCTTCCTCTCTCTCAAACCCTCAAGAACCCAACTGAAAAGAAAATGAGGAGGGAGAGCTTCTCAACCCTACTTAGGGTTCTCCCATGAACCCCTCACAGCCGTCCGATTAAAATTTAACCAAACGGACGCCAAGATTTTGCTATTTGCGGATCTGGTGCCGAACGCACGGTCGAACGCACGACCGTGCGTAAAAACGCACGATTAAACTCGGAACGCTAATTTTCCAGCCGAAGAGAACGCACGGGCGGATCGATCGTGCTTCAAGAAAATCACACGATCGTGCGTTTAAGAAAAAGTGCCAAAACTGGGGTGTTACAACTCCTCCCCCCTTAAAAGAATTTTGTACTCGAAATTTCAAAACTGAAACAGAAAACTGCGATGCATACCTGATACAAAAAGTTTTGGGAAGTACTTCCGCATCTCTTGCTCGCGCTCCCAAGAGAATTCGTCTCGCCCGCAATTTTCCCATCACACCTTTACAAGCCTGACTTCCTTGCTACACAAATGCCGGACTTCCAAGTCCTCCACGCAGATCGGACGAACCCTCATCCTCAGATCCTCCATCACCGGCACCGCCGCCGCTTCGACCACAACGCTTAGCTCTACCAAAGCTTTCCTCAGCACAGAGACATGGAAAACATCATGTAATCCACTCAGCTCAGCGGACAGAGCCTAACGATAGGCTGCTTCGCCTATACGCTCCGTAACCTTGAACGGACCCAAAAATCTCGGACTCAACTTCTTGAGTCGTCGCACACGCGAAACGCCCTTGAACGGCTTAATCTTCAAGTAAACCATGTCGCCCATTGCAAACTCCACATTTCTGTGGCGCGCGTTAAAATACTTCGCTTGGCGATCCTGAGCAACCTTCATGCGCTCCTGAATCGTCCGCACGATCTCGCAAGCATCTACCACGACTTGCTTTCCCAAAAGCTTAGTGTCTCCCGCCTCTGCCCAAGACATCGGCATTCGACACTTCCTTCCATACAATGCTTCGTATGGCGCCATCTTGATACTCGCCTGGAAGCTATTATTATAAGCGAACTCCACCATGAAAAGGTGGTCTTCCCAACTCCTACCAAAGTCAAGAGCGCACATCCTCAACATATCCTCCAAAGTACGGTTCGTTTGCTCTGTCTGACCATCGGTCTGCGGATGGAACGCGGTACTAAATTTGAGTTTAGTGCCTAAACTTTTCTGCACTAACCTCCAGTCCTTCGACGAGAACCGCCCATCGCGATCAGTAACAATGCTCTTAGGAATCCCGTGCAACCGCACAATATTTCGAACATACAGCTCCACGAGCTTCTCCACGCCATCGCCCTTCTGATTCGGAAAGAAGTGAGCCACCTTGGTCAGGCGATCCACTATCACCCAAATCGCATCGTTACCCTGCTGCGATCGAGGCAAACCATGCAAAAAAATCCATGGAGATATCGTCGAATTTCCATTCGGGGATAGGAAGAGGCTTCAAGAACCTGCCGGGCCTTTGGCACTCAACCTTCATTAAGGCACAAGTCTGACATCGGCCTAAATACTCAGCTACATCCCGCTTCATCCCAGACCACCAAAAGGATTTCTTCATATCCGAGTACATCTTCGTACTACCTGGATGAATGGAGTACTTCGTAAAGTGAGCCTCAAACATCAACTCCTCGCGGAGCTTGCCCAAGCACGAAACACAAACCCTTCCGTCTCTCTTCAAAATCCCACCGACCATATCCAAAGCACTACCTTCGCTTTGCTGAGCGTCCAACACCAACTATTGGCACTCTTCGTCTGCACTAGTCGCCTATCGGATTCGGTCTGTTATATCACATTGCATTTCAATCCAGTTCAACCGAGCCACACTAGACTCACCTCTAGCCACACAAGCAATGTCAAGAGACTCCAAGTCTCGCACCAATCGCTCGTCATGCTCTTCAATCCAATTACCTTGCCCAGAGTACTTCCTACTCAAGACATCCGCCACCACGTTGGCTTTGTCTGGCGTATACTGAATCTCCATGCCGTAGTCTCCAAGGAACTCGACCCACCTACGCTGTCGCATATTCAGATCCTTTTGGTCTAGGAGATACCTCAGGCTTTTGTGATCCGTGAAGATCTTCACATTTGCACCATACACGCAGTGCCGCCATAATTTTACCACAAAGATTACCGCCTCCAACTCCAGTTGGTCATGGACGGGGTAATTCCTCTCATGAGTCTTTAACTGCCTTGACCCATAAGCTATCGCATTGCCGTGCTGCACCAGCACACACCCAAACCGCAACCTGACGCATTACTGAAAATCTGAAATCCTTCCATCCCACTAGGAAGACTAAGGATCGGAGCAGACATCAACCTTCCTTTCAAATTCTCAAATGCACGGGCACACTCCGACGTCCACACAAACTTTTGGTCCTTGCGAGTAAGAGTGGTGAGGGGCAAGGCCAGCCGCGAGAAGTTCTCCACGAACCTTCTGCAATAACCGGCTAGTCCAAGGAAACTCCGGACTTCCGCCACAGTTCTCAATACAGGCCAAACTCTAATGGCTTCAATCTTTGCCGGATCTACCGCCACCCCATCTCCACTGATCATGTGACCCAAAAAAATGCCACCTTATCGATCCAAAACTCGCACTATGAGAACTTGGCATAAAGCTAGTTCTCCCTTAGAGTCTGCAATACTAGCCTCAAGTGAGACTCATGCTCCGCTTCCGACTTCGAATATACCAAAATATCATCTATGAACACCACCACGAACGAATCCAAAAACAGCCGAAAAACCCTGTTCATCAAATCCATGAACACAGATGGCGCGTTCATCAGTCCGAACGACATCACCGAAAACTCTTAGTGGCCATACCGAGTCCCAAATGCTGTCTTGACAATGTCCTCTTCTCGAATCTTCAACTGGTAGTACCCCGACTTGAGGTCCAACTTGGAGTACACCATCGACCCCACTAACTGGTCGAACAAATCATCGATTCGGGGAATCAGATATTTATTCTTGATGGTCAACTTATTCAGCTCGCGGTAGTCAAGGCACAACCGCATACTTCCGTCCTTTTTCTTTACAAACAATACTGGCGCGCTCCACGGCGAAGAGCTGGGCCTAATGTACCCTTGCTCTAACAATTCTTGCAACTGAACCTTAAGCTCGGCCAGTTCCTTCGGTGCCATCCTAAACGGAGGACGCGACACCGGCCTCGCATCCGGTACCAACTCTATCAAAAAACAATCGACATCACGCTGAGGAGGTGCTCCCGGAAGCTCCTCGGGGAATACATCCCCAAACTCTTCCACCCCCGGGACCTCTCCAAAAGCCAACCTTGTGGAGTGAGTCTCCAACAAAGCTATAAACACCTCGCCTCCTTGGTTTACCGCACGCCTCACTTGCACGGCGGAAATCAGGGAGTAAGCCACTCCGCTTAGGCCTTCAAACTTGACCTCTGCTCTACCTTGCCTCTCAGGGTTACCAACTTCAACTGGCAGTACATACTAGCTCGCTGCTCTGCAAGCCAGTCCATGTAAGACCCCCCCCCCCCCCCCCCCCCCCCCCCGGAACACAAAACACGGCCGAGGGAAGTCTTATGCCCAGGACCGCCGCCTTGCCGAAGCGCCAGCTCACGGGCTAGCCTCCTCCACAAGATGCCTATCCTGCCGGCTAACAAATATCATCAATGCCAACCCATCATATAAAATAAAACAAGAAGCCACCAGATATATATATCCGCATAAGTACAGTCCAAATACACACCAAACGAGTGTATAATATCAGAGTAACAAAAGAAAAGGCCCCAAGGGCTACAACAAAACTCGCTCACATCTGTCACTGACGGCTGCGATGGTATCGTGGTATCCTGCCCTGTCGTCCTGGCCGGACTATCCGTCTCCAGCGCCGTGCGCTGCTGCTCCAGGGTGCGCCGCTGCTCCAGGTTGCGCTGCCGCTCCAGGGTGCGCTCCTAAAAAGGGGACGTAGCAACCGTTAGTCATAAAGACTAAGTGGCTTCACATCCGCTCCCACGACGACTCCAAGGCACCGGGCGGAAAGGAAGAAAAGGAGCTGCAATATTAGCAATAATAAACAAGTAGGTGACAGGTAATAGTTGTTCATATGTGTCGGTTGTTTAAGTGCCCACGCACTTTCAGTAGCATTATCCAATATGTTCGTAAGCATAAGAGTAGCAGTGGTTATATATGTGCAGGTATAAGTAGCAACAGACATAAGCAGAGTAATAGAGAGAACTGAATTGAACTTAACTTATAAGGATGCCCATACAAGCTTATAAGTTAAAGGTCTGCGTATAAAGGTAACTCATCATATAAAGGTGCCCATACAAGTTTATATGATGAGGTTCGCTGCGGTGCAATGCAATGTTTATGATATGAATGCGGTGCAATGATTATGATATGAATGCGGTGCAATGATTATGATATGATGACTGACTCATGCACAATTGCTATGTCGACATAGACATTCAATTCCCACTTTTCGAGGGTAGCTAACCACTCAGGCGCCCCCCGTCGTGGCCAGACGGTGGCAGTGGCACGGGCTTCGCCACTACTAGGAGGGTATGAACACTACCGGTCCTAGGCCTATGTACGCCTCGACGCTCTTGTTCATAGCGGAGACCCTGCGTACTACTCGCATTCATGCGGGGTCTTCAAGATGCGGAGGGGATCTATTGGGTAGATGGACACCAAGACATTCCAACCCAACCGGTCTGAGTCTAACTGCCGGCTTCTGTCGGTGTCACGACTAGCGAGCCCGTAGACCCGCCACAACCTATCCTCCCACGAGGATCTATACCACCATGCCCAATTATGTTTACCTACGTAGTTTGAACACACCAAGCGTGCTATCGAGCACCAAGGACTCGCTCCATGAGCCTTACCACCTTCCGCCACGCGCGGCAACAATCGATGCTAATTAGCATCCAAGGCCCCCAACAACTGGGTCCTTTTGTTTTTACCACCGGCTATAACTATAACTTGTGACCCGCACTAAGTTAACCATGCCGCCCGTTCCGAGGGGATTACTCGTGTGCAGTGGTGTGCCTATAACATGGACACTATTAAACCAATTCATAGGACTATGGACTACTTGCGCACATGATGGCATAACATATTATTTAACTATGGAATCTATTCAAGCCAAGCTACTGGACTTCCACCATCGGTCATAATTAATCAACAATCCTATAACAGAGGATTATTTACCATCTCCCCCAAATGGAGATTAGATCATTTCAAGCATCAATGATCACATATATAATTAAAATCCCCTAACAGGGATCTATTTCTCATTCCAAGCATTAATGATCATATATATACAAGTATATGTATATTGAATTCCCCTGACAGGGAACTAATAAAGGAAATCCCATATGAAATTTAGGCAGCCACCACCTCTCCTCCCATGCACCCTCATAAGGCCACCATGTCTCACGAAACCAACGTCCCACGTTCGAATTGAAGCGGGGAGTCGATTGGGGGCATTTTCGCGGCGAACGACGCCCTACGGCGAAAACCCTAACGCGGCCTCAACCTACAGAACTTCATTTCGCTCCCAAATCGACTCAATTGAGTTTGATATCTCGCCTAGGGGGTCTAAGAGACTAGCACCAAGGGAGAGGGGTCGGAAGTCACCTGAATCCGGGTCGACGATCGCGGCGGCATGACGGCGCTTGGACGAACTCAACTCTTTCCAAGCTAGCTCTTCTTCCAACGGACGTACGAGCTTCTCCACGAATTTTCTTGGCCAAAACCCTAAGTGGGGTGGGGGAGAGGTGGAGACAGAGAATGAGAAAGAGAGGGAGGAAGATGGAGTTCTGGGAAGAAGATGATGAAGAAGAAGAAGTGAAAATGAGATGGCTCGGCCCTTTCTTTTTGGTTTGCATTAATAGGCCTTGGGACTCCAAACATAGGTGTCATCTCCTTATTGGACTTTATTCCACTGGCTCCCCAAAGATAACATAAACAAAGAGCAGCCAGGCTTTCTTTTTTTTTTCTTTCTCGGGAATGTGTTAAGCCTTCCCATTCGACGTTCGTCGAACGGGAGCAGCTCCCCGTTCGTCGATCGTTGAATGGGAGCTTTTCTAGCTTAGCGCTCCCCGTTCGACATTCGTCGAACGGGAGCAGCTCCCCGTTCGTCGATCGACGAACGGGAGCTTCTCTAGCTGAGCGCTCCCCGTTCGACATTCGTCGAACGGGAGCAGCTCCCCGTTCGTCGATCGACGAACGGGAGCTTATCTAGCTGAGCGCTCCCCGTTCGACATTCGTCGAACGAGAGCAGCTCCCCGTTCGACATTCGTCAAACGGGAGCAGCTCCCCGTTCGTCGAACGACGAACGGGATAATTCTCTTAGCGGAGCGCTCCCCGTTCGACATTCGTCGAACGGGAGCTGCTAACCGAGAATTTTTTCCAAAACTTAATCAGCAACAGCAATATCTGCTCCTCCAGGATTGGGATGTTACAAATCCTATAAACAAAAAAAAACAATTTCGCCCCTGAAATTTAGGTTGGGGTCACGAGGGTCACATAAACCATAGCAGCAGCACAGTAGAGAACCACCCATAAACCATAACAACAGATCTATTCTTAACACAAACAGAATTGTTAATGGTAAGAACCATAGCAGCAGGTCTATTCTAAACAACAAACAGAATTTGTTAATGGTGAGGGGTAGCAGGAAAATCAATAAGAGAGAGAGCCCAGGTAATAAGACTTCGCATATATATGTGTATATGTACACATGTATATGCTCCAAACCCCTCCATCCAACCCAGCATAACAAATCTCTGCCAACAGCAACCTTAGCAGCAGTAACTGATAAATCAAGACAAGAACTCCAAAAATAAGAACAGCAAGAGGAACAACAACAACCAGACACTATAGTAGCTGCTAACAATAAGGAATCCTATGATTCGAAGCTAGTACTAAGTAACGAGGTTGTCGCTCTCGAGGGAAAAGAAGAAAATTTTCTGAATTGACCCTCCTACAGCCACCATAAATTTATATACGCCGTCCGATGTATCGACACATGTGTCTCCCGGACCACGTGTTGGATGAGATGGATAGCCAACAAGGCTTCTACATGGGTTTAGTGCATATTTGTATGATACTAAGTTTAGGCTATGGTATTAAAACAAGAGATGACAGACTAGTTTAGGCCATACCTAGGGAAAACAATCCCGGGTAATGCTGCCGCATAAGGTCCATCGGCTCCCAAGTGTATTCCTCCCGTCCATGGTTGGACCACAACACTTTCACCAACGGAACCCTCTTTCTCCGCAACACTCTGGTCTCGGTGTCTACTATCCGCAAAGGCTCCAGTCGGACAGACCTGTCGGGCTCCACAGGACCAGACGTAACTACCACATGCTGATCAGGGCGAAGCAAGGCCCTCCGAAGGGAGGACACATGGAAGACGTCGTGTAAATTCTCCAATTCTGGCGGTAACATCAAACGATAAGCTAAGGGGCCAATCCGCTCCAGGATGGTATAAGGCCCCATATAACGAGGGCTGAGCTTTTTCCTTCCCCGAACCCGAGACACACCGTGCATCGGCCTGATCTTCAAGAACACTTTGTCCCCAACATGGAACTCCATGGCCCTGTGCTTTTTGTCATAATATTTTGCCTGCCGGCTCTGCGCTTCAAGCATACGGTCTCGTATCAGTCTGACCATCTCATCGGTATCATCGATAAATTTCACCCCTAGCGCCTTCGGGTCCTCATCTTGGACCCAAGACAAAGGTTTCCTACACCTTCTTCCATACAATGCCGCATAAGGAGCCATGCCAATGCTCTCCTGGTGACTGTTATTATACGAGAACTCCACCAAGGGCAGGAGTCTCTCCCATGGCTCTCCTCGATCTAAAACACAAAGGCGCAACAAATCTTCAAGGGTCCTGATCGTCCGCTCAGACTGACCATCCGTCTGAGGGTGGAAGGCCGTGCTAAAGGTCAAACGGGAACCCAAATAAGCTTGCACTGCTTTCCACTCCCTGGGGGTAAAGCGACCGTCACGGTCCAAAACGATCATTTTGGGCACTCCATGATAGCGAACAAACTGCTCGACGAAGAGTCTTACCAACACATCAACATGCGAATCCTTCCTCATCGGTATAAACCTTGCGACCTTCGTCAGACGGTCCACGATCACCCAAACAGAGTCACTCCCGGAGCGGGAACGAGGCAGCCCGTGAACGAAATCCATGGATATGTCTTCAAACTTCCACTCGGGAATGGACAACGGCTGCAGCAACCCCGCCGGACTCCTACACTCCGCCTTTACCTTCTGGCACGCCTCGCAGTGAATGACGAAATAAGTGACATCCTTCTTCATCCCAAGCCAAAACATCATCCTTCGCAGATCAGTGTACATCTTGACAATCCCGGGGTGCACCGAGTATTTTGTGCAGTGAGCTTCCTTCATAATGTCCTCTCGAATTCCTCCACCTGCGGGTATGTATAACCTGCCACGGAAGTGAACCAGATCCTCTTGCATGGTGTATTCCTCCGCAGAACCAGCCTCCACTGCTCGAAGAATAGGTTCCAGGGCAACATCTTTCCTCTGTTCTGCTCGAATGCGATCTCGGATATCACAAACTATGCTCATCGCGGACAGGTACTCGGTGAAAACCTCTGGATCGGCTTTAGACACGAGCGTGATCTGCATTTCCTCGAGCATCCTTACCAACTCTATGGCCATCAGCCGTGACTCCGGACTGGATGTCCTCCTGCTCAAAGCATCGGCCACCGAATTTGCCTTCCCTGGGTGATAGTTTAGCGTGCAATCATAGTCACACAGGAACTCGATCCACCGTCGCTGCCTCAAATTCAGATCCTTCTGGGTGTGTATGTACTTCAAATTCTTGTGGTCGGTGAATATCTCGCAGTGGACCCCATATAGATAGTGTTTCCAAATCTTCAAAGCAAATATCACTGCACCCAGCTCCAAATCATGCACCGGATAGTTTACCTCGTGCTTCTTAAGCTGCCTCGACGCATAAGCAATCACGTGGTCGTACTGCATCAGTACGGCACCCATCCCCTGCAAGGACGCATCCGTGTAAATTTGAAATCCTTCTCTACCAGACGGAAGAGTAAGGACCGGGGCTGAGGTGAGGCGATCCTTCAGCTCCTGAAATGCGGCCTCACACTCAGGCGACAACACAAACGGCACCTCCTTTCTGGTCAGCTTAGTGAGCGGGAGAGCAATCTTCGAGAACCCCTCGACAAATTTGCGGTAGTACCCGGCAAGCCCCAAAAAGCTGCGCACATCTGCGGCTGACTTCAACGGCTGCCATTCCTTCACAGCACGAACCTTAGCAGGATCTACGGCCAATCCCGCACCGCTGATAACATGACCCAAGAAAGCCACCTTGCGGAGCCAGAACTCGCACTTACCAAATTTTGCGAACAACTGATGTACAACCCGTATTTACCGAGTGGGCCCCTCAAGCCAAGTGGCGAGACCTGGGTCAGCCCGATCATTCGCCCCGGCTAGGAGGTGGAAGTACCCACGGTTTGGTGGGGGTAAGGTGCAGAAGAGAAGGAGCTAGGCGAGTGGTGCTCTCAAGGACCATTCGCCCGGGAGCGTGGGCACTCGCCCAGCTAGGCGGGTGCCCAGCGAGTGGTGCCCTCACGGACCACTCGCCCAGGATGATTTGAGGGGGAAATGACCCTAATACCCCTGGTGGGCTGCAAATAGCCCTTCGGAACAGCAGAGTTAGGCTGTTAGCAGACCAATTTGGGGTGCTGTTAGTAAAACCAAAAGGCGGATTCATGTTATTTGCAGACCAGCCTAGAAAAATCTATAAATAGACCCTTAAGGGCACCTTGGAGGAGATCCGATTTTAGAGAATCCTCTCCTCCAGGCTAGTTTTTGGTCGGCTGCTAGTGCCCTCCAAGGTGCCCGGTTGAGCTCTGGTTTGGGAGGGCAAGCTCTCTAAGATCTTCCGGGTGTGTGGCGGGACCTCCTCGCTTCAGCCTTGAGTCTATTCATATTCTCACATCCACCGTCAAGAGAGTCTAGTGAGGGAGAAGTAAGCATCGGCTACACCCCCCAGTGGGTCCGAACTCAAGAGACTTATTGCAGGTTTCAACAACTGATGCTCCCTCAGTTTTGCCAACACCAGCTCTAGATGCTTCCAATGGTCCAGTAATGACTTCGAATAAACCAAGATGTCGTCGATGAATATGATCACGAAGTCGTCCAAATAAGGCGCAAACACCCTGTTCATCAGGCTCATGAACGCAGAGGGTGCATTAGTGAGCCCAAAGGGCATAACCGTAAATTCATACAACCCGTACCTCGAGCTGAAAGCAGTCTTCTGGATATCCTCCTCCTGAATCCTCAACTGATAATAGCCACAGCGCAAGTCGAGCTTGGAGAACCATTGCGCTCCTTCCAACTGATCAAAGAGTTCGTCGATTCGCGGCAGAGGATAAGTGTTCCGGACCGTCAGTCGGTTGAGCTCCCGATAATCTATGCACAAGCGGAGCGAACAGTCCTTCTTCTTCACGAACAGAACCGGGGCTCCCCAGGGTGACAAGCTAGGACGAACGAACCCTGAGTCCACCAATTCTTGCAGTTGTACACGGAACTCTGCTAGCTCCTTGGGCGCCATTCTGTACTGGGCCCGTGAAACAGGCTTAGCTCCCGGTACCAGCTTAATTTGGAAGTCTACCTCCCTAGGTGGGGGTAATCCGGGTAGTTTTTCAGTGAAAACATCCAGAAAATCCCGGACTACCGGTACATCCTTCATTTCAGGCCCTATCTCCTTCATCTCAAAACAGATCACGAACACCTCATCGCCTTGCTCGTGAGCCTTCACAACCTGTATAGAAGACAACAAGTTTCGTGATACGGATCTTATACCTTGAATTACCACCTCTGAGTCATCATGCCTCAGCGTGATCCACTTCGCCACACAGTCGATCTTCGCGTGATTCCAGTGCAACCACGTCATGCCCAATATTAGATCAAGGTCGGGCATCCGCAACACTGTTGCCGGTGTCTCAAATTGCTTCCCACCGATGGATATTACCAAGCTGCACCTGGAGGTAGATCGTATCTCCGAGCCATCCGGAAGGCGCACCCTCCTGGGGGCTCCCCTGAAGCACTGTACTGCATCCAGTTCATTCACAAATTCTTCTGATACGAACGAATGAGTGGCACCCATGTCAAAAAGAGTAAGAGCGGGTTTACCGCAAACGAGCACGGTACCTGGGTTTAAAATCATGCGAACTTAAGCACCTTAGTTATGAAACGAGGAAAATACAAACATAATTACCTGTGATGACCTCCTGTGGGTCTCGCTCCTGAGCTAGATCCAAAGCATATACCTGCTCCCGAGCAGGTCTGGGGTTCCTACCCTGCTGACCCTGGCCTTGACCTCGGCCTCTTCTTCGCTGCGCTGCCGGAGGAGCCATGGGGCGATTCGGAGCGTTTCCTTGCAGCTGCGGGCAGTATCTCCGAATATGGACGGGCTGGTTGCAATGATAACACACCGCTCGAAGGTGCTCTCTCGACGGCTGAAGCGCCTGACCTTGATGTGGTGGGGGCAATGGTAGCAGTCGCGCTGGCTGCTCCAACCTGAAGTTTGGGCGAAGACGCCCGCCATCTCTCCGCTGGCCTCTGTCTCTGCCCCTGGTGTTCTGCCTCCTCCCGAAGCTGGGCCCCGCCTCCATCACTTCCTCTGCGGGCCTCTTATTCCTGGCCTGGACCCCCAAGTGGTCCGCCTCCAACTTCTGTGCCGTCTCTATAATCTGCGCGAGGCTCGAATCGGCGACGAAGAGGAGAGCCTGCCTTAGAGGATCTCGCAGGCCCTTGTAGAACCGCTTCGCGTACCCGCGATCATCTAAATCATAAGAGTCTGCGAATCTGGCTAAGTGCTGAAATTCCCGCTGGTACTCGACCACCGATCTCGACCCCTGCTTCAGCTGCAGAAATCTCTCCTCAAGCTCGTCCCTGGCCGTAGAAGAGACAAAGTGCTCCAGGAACGCGTCCGCAAACTTGACCCAGCTTATGTCCAGGTGGTTGCATCCTTCGAAGGTGGAGCCCATCAAGGACTTCCACCACCTCTTCGCATGTAGATCCAAGGCCGTGACTGCCAATGTGACTGCCATATTGCTCGGGCAACGGATCCCTGCCAGTAACTCCTACACTGTATCCATCCACTCCTCCGTCTGAACTGCGGACTCCGTCCCATGGTAGGTGGGAGGGGAGAGAGCACGGAAGGTGCTCAACCAATTGGTGCTTGGGGCCTGCGGCTGCACCGGCATCTGCTGAGACCTGAAGGCATCCAAGATTGCCGTCAGAGTCTGGCCTAGCTCTGATTGTTGAAAAGGAGTAGGTACTGGAGGCACGGGAGTGGCCGTCGCCGGTTCTGAATGTACCGGAATCTACATGCAAGATAGATGTTGGGGTTAGGTTGGCTATTCGAAAGAAGGTAATAGACATACTTAATGCGAATTACACATGGGCACACCACTGCTTCCGCTCATTCAGTTTGTCCTCAAACTGAAGAGGTGAGAGGGGTGCACCATGCGGAAGTGGACTTCTTGACCTCAGGATCGTTGCAAGCTGATACCATTTGTAAGACCCCCCCCCCCCCCCCCCCCCCCCGGAACACAAAACACGGCCGAGGGAAATCTTATGCCCAGGACAGCCGCCTTGCCGAAGCGCCAGCTCACGGGCTAGCCTCCTCGACAAGACGCCTATCCTGCCGGCTAACAAATATCATCAATGCCAACCCATCATATAAAATAAAACAAGAAGCCACCAGATATATATATATATATCCGCATAAGTACAGTCCAAATACACACCAAACGAGTGTATAATATCAGAGTAACAAAAGAAAAGGCCCCAAGGGCTACAACAAAACTCGCTCACATCTGTCACTGACGGCTGCGATGGTATCGTGGTATCCTGCCCTGTCGTCCCGGCCGGACTATCCGTCTCCAGCGCCGTGCGCTGCTGCTCCAGGGTGCGCCGCTGCTCCAGGTTGCGCTGCCGCTCCAGGGTGCGCTCCTAAAAAGGGGACGTAGCAACCGTTAGTCATAAAGACTAAGTGGCTTCACATCTGCTCCCCCGGCGACTCCAAGGCACCGGGCGGAAAGGAAGAAAAGGAGCTGCAATATTAGCAATAATAAACAAGCAGGTGACATGTAATAGTTGTTCATATGCGTCGGTTGTTTAAGTGCCCACGCACTTTCAGTAGCATTATCCAATATGTTCGTAAGCATAAGAGTAGCAGTGGTTATATATGTGCAGGTATAAGTAGCAACAGACATAAGCAGAGTAATAGAGAGAACTGAATTGAACTTAACTTATAAGGATGCCCATACAAGCTTATAAGTTAAGGGTCTGCGTATAAAGGTAACTCATCATATAAAGGTGCCCATACAAGTTTATATGATGAGGTTCGCTGTGGTGCAATGCAATGTTTATGATATGAATGCGGTGCAATGATTATGATATGAATGCGGTGCAATGATTATGATATGATGACTGACTCATGCACAATTGTTATGTCGACATAGACATTCAGTTCCCACTTTTCGAGGGTAGCTAACCACTTAGGCGCCCCCCGTCGTGGCCAGACGGTGGCAGTGGCACGGGCTTCGCCACTACTAGGAGGGTATGAACACTACCGGTCCTAGGCCTATGTATGCCTCGACACTCTTGTTCATAGTGGAGACCCTGCGTACTACCCGCATTCATGCGGGGTCTTCAAGACGCGGAGGGGATCTATTGTGTAGATGGACACCAAGACATTCCAACCCAACCGGTCTGAGTCTAACTGCCGGCTTCTGTCGGTGTCACGACTAGCGAGCCCGTAGACCCGCCACAACCTATCCTCCCATGAGGATCTATACCACCATGCACAATTATGTTTACCTACGTAGTTTGAACACACCAAGCGTGCTATCGAGCACCAAGGACTCGCTCCATGAGCCTTACCACCTTCCGCCTCGCGCGGCAACAATCGATGCTAATTAGCATCCAAGGCCCCCAACAACTGGGTCCTTTTGTTTTTACCACCGGCTATAACTATAACTTGTGACCCGCACTAAGTTAACCGTGCCGCCCATTCCGAGGGGATTACTCGTGTGCAGTGGTGTGCGTATAACATGGACACTATTAAACCAATTCATAGGACTATGGACTACTTGCGCACATGATGGCATAACATATTATTTAACTATGGAATCTATTCAAGCCAAGCTACTGGACTTCCACCATCGGTCATAATTAATCAACAATCCTATAACAGAGGATTATTTACCATCTCCCCCAAATGGAGATTAGATCATTTCAAGCATCAATGATCACATATATAATTAAAATCCCCTAACAGGGATCTATTTCTCATTCCAAGCATTAATGATCATATATATATATAAGTATATGTATATTGAATTCCCCTGACAGGGAACTAATAAAGGAAATCCCATATGAAATTTAGGCAGCCACCACCTCTCCTCCCATGCACCCTCACAAGGCCACCACGTCTCACGAAACCAACGTCCCACATTCGTATTGAAGCGGGGAGTCGATTGGGGGCATTTTCGCGGCGAACGACGCCCTACGGCGAAAACCCCAACGCGACCTCAACCTACAGAACTTCATTTCGCTCCCAAATCGACTCAATTGAGTTCGATATCTCGCCTAGGGGGTCTAAGAGACTATCACCAAGGGAGAGGGGTCGGAAGTCACCTGAATCCGGGCCGACGATCGCGGCGGCATGACGGCGCTTGGACGAACTCAACTCTTTCCAAGCTATCTCTTCTTCCAACGGACGTACGAGCTTATCCACAAATTTTCTTGGCCAAAACCCTAAGTGGGGTGGGGGAGAGGTGGAGACAGAGAATGAGAAAGAGAGGGAGGAAGATGGAGTTCTGGGAAGAAGATGATGAAGAAGAAGAAGTGAAAATGAGATGGCTCGGCCCTTTCTTTTTGGTTTGCATTAATAGGCCTTGGGACTCCAAACATAGGTGTCATCTCCTTATTGGACTTTATTCCACTGGCTCCCCAAAGATAACATAAACAAAGAGCAGCCAGGCTTTTTTTTTTCTCGGGAATGTGTTAAGCCTTCCCGTTCGACGTTCGTCGAATGGGAGCAGCTCCCCGTTCGTCGATCGTTGAACGGGAGCTTTTCTAGCTTAGCGCTCCCCGTTCGACATTCGTCGAACGGGAGCAGCTCCCCATTCGTCGATCGACGAACGGGAGCTTCTCTAGCTGAGCGCTCCCCGTTCGACATTCGTCGAACGGGAGCAGCTCCCCGTTCGTCGATCGACGAACGGGAGTTTCTCTAGCTGAGCGCTCCCCGTTCGACATTCGTCGAACGGGAGCAGCTCCCCGTTCGACATTCGTCAAACGGGAGCAGCTCCCCGTTCGTCGAACGACGAACGAGATAATTCTCTTAGCGGAGCGCTCCCCGTTCGACATTCGTCGAACGGGAGCTGCTAACCGAGAATTTTTTCCAAAACTTAATCAGCAACAACAGTATCTGCTCCTCCAGGATTGGGATGTTACAGTCCATCCCTAAGATAATATCAAATTCGGCTAGTGGCAGAATCGTTGCTACCAACTCGAAATCACAATCGCAAATTTGTAACACGATGCGTCCTTCCCACACGGTGGTCATGAAAGACCCATTCGGCATGCACACGCTCAGTACCACCTCTACCTTGATAGACTCGATACTGATCCCCCGGGTAAAGCTTCCCGCAAGAAACAAGTGTGACGCTCCCGTGTCGAACAACACTCAAGAGGGGTAACCAAAGACTAGCACGAAACCTAGATACGCGCACAACAAATATGAAAGGTCGCAAATGGCTTTAAGATAACAAACGATAATCTAAACTTTTTGTACCTGCCGTCACATCAGGTTGACGAAACGTCTCTTGCTGCCCAAGGGCAGAATCATTAGGCTGCACCGGAGGAAAGCGTGAAGCGCTCGACTCCACTGATTTTCCCTTTTCCGCATAACTAAGACCGGAATGCACCGACTGTTCCAGCCCCTGCTGTGACTCAGCTCTACCCTCAGAACAGAACCGAGCGATGTGGCCCACCTTGCCACACTTAAAGCACTACATGGGTCCTTTGGAGCGGATCTCCCCAGAAGCTGCACCGCTTCTCTCACTAGGCTTAAAGGAATGAAATCTTTTCCTTCCTCGGCTTCCCTCCGACTTCCACTGCGATTTGGAAGGTTTCCCTTCACCTCGCTCTTCTCCAACGTCCTTTAGACTCTGGGCTTGGTCAGAATATCTCTCCAACACTCTAGGAACTGCCAACTCACAAGCTCCATCTGGTGTGATAGGCGTCGCAACTGACGACACTCTCACCGCTAGAGCTGACACCAAAGCTTCTGCTAGCATACGACAGAAACCAGTCGGGGACATGCCCACGATCATGAGGACCGGAGCAGTAGCACTGCTCCCCGGAGGCTCCTCCTGCCTCCTCGATGTCCCCGCATTGTCACCAACATCCTAGCATAAGCAAGGAAAAGACTCATCAAGATCTACTCGCGAGACTCGAACACAGGGATACTCATGATCCCGCACAATACTCCTATGTGGACAATCTCTTTATGCGATCCGAAAACACTAGACCTCGCAAGAATACTCAACCTAGCCTCTGATACCAAATTGTAACACCTCCCCTGTAATGACTATATAATATAGGTCCGGCCGGGACCCCACAGCATATAACCGCCACAGTTTCAGTATTAAAAGATGATATAACTGTTGGAGCTTGCTTTCCGCATCTCTTGGTTTGAGAATAACAAATACCGTGTTGTATTTGATCTAGTATTTTGTGTGTTTATAGTGGCCAGGTTGTACAGGTTCAATGAGGAGACAAGTCCTCATTCATGGGCATGATCCGAGAATGACAAGTCTCAGGTTGGATAAGTTTTGTGTGCTGATCTTAAAATGGCCATAACTTTCAATCCAGGAAGAGTTACAGAACGTGCCACCCCATTTCGAATATGAGAATGACTCAATCTACAGTCTGGAGTAGTTTCGGACGGCAAAAATGAAGAGGAGCTGTGCCCGGGCGACAGCGGATGTCGCCCAGGCGACAGCTGATGTCGCCCAGGCGACAGCGGATGTCGCCCGGGCGACAGCAGAGAAGTTACAACTACTTCCCCCACGGCAGCACGACGAAATGCAGTTTTGAGCTGTCGGAAATCCGACATCGATGTCGCCTAGGCGACAGCTCGGAGGTTACAACAACTGCCCACGACAGCACCACGACCGGCAGTTTTGCGCTGTCGGAAATTTCCGACAGCTGATGTCGCCCAGGCGACAGCGAAATTCTATAAATTGGCTCCTTTTGTTCGTGCATTAAGAGTTTTGAAGATTCTAAGTCCCTTCCTGAGTGCATTCCATCCAGAGAGCTCCAGAACCTCATGAACTCCCATTTATGCTGAGAAGGTTTGAAATTGAAGACGAGATCGGACGCGCTTCTACATCAACGATCATCTCGAGGCTTCAACCTTCCTTTCAGAGATCTGAATTTCTAGGGAGTTCTTATTTTATCTTGTATTTTCATTTATATACATTTTACTTTGTATTGGTAGGGAAAATCGCTTCCTTGTGCGGAGCGTCTAAGTCCTTGCGTGGCTTAGGGGAAAATCGCTTCCTTGTGCGGAGCGTCCAAGTCCTTGCGTGGCTTGGTGGGAAATCATGGCCTTGTGTGCTACGTCTAGATCTTGGGAAGATCTAGAGGATAGGCTTGGGCTTGGTCTAGGGAGAGACAAGTGATAGCCTTCCGATCCTTGGGAGAAGGATTGGTAAACACAAATTGTAAAAGTTTTATTATCATATTTGTGCCTTGATCTTAAGCATTGTTAAGATCATTTTATTTGTATGTGAATTTCATGATTATAAAATTATGACTTTTTCTTTAATTGCAAATATGGTTGCTTAATCTTTAACTTAGAAATTTGTGTTTGAATTAATTTAAAAATTACATTGGTTGAAATTTATATAAGTAATTTTTTAGAAAAGTAAAATTTGTTTTAAAAATTCTTAAGTAAAAATCGTAATTTAAAAAGGCCCTTATTCACCCCCCCTCTAAGGGCGCCACAAGATCCAACAATTGGTATCAGAGCCAGGTTATTCCAAATAGGCTTAACAACCGGGAATAATGGCGTCTCTTGATCATGATCTCGCTTCTACTAGTGGGGAAAATTTTAATATAAATGAAAAAATATTATCACCACCTTTATTTATGGGCAAAAATTTTAAAGGGTGGAAAATATTAATGAAAAATTTTCTTAAGACCTTAGATGAAAAAGTTTGGAATATTACTATTAAAAAGCCATCTAGCGTACTAACTAGAAACGAAATTATTTTAAATGCAAAATCTATGAATAGTATATTTTGTGCGTTAGACCAAAATATTTTCAAACTTATTTATACTTTACCTACCGCATATGAAATTTGGAGTTTTCTTGAAAGAACTTATGATTCTCCTTCTACAGGTACGGAACATTCACAAGAATCGGAGAATATGCAAGCCTATGCAAATATTCAAGAAAGCTACACAAAGGATGGATCCATAGAATGCGCATCAAGCGGAAAAGATGATGGACACTCTTGTTTGGAAGAGAAAGATGAAGAAGACAACGTCACAATATTGGACTCAGTTGATGGCAAAACACCAAGCAAAAGAGAAGACGGAAACTATAGCAAGTTAAGAAAATCTAAATCTTCTCTTTTAGTAACTAATTCTATTTCTACATTTCGTGTGCTTAAATTTGCTAAACGTAAAATTTCAAAGTTGAAACATGCTATTTCCAAATTACGTTTAGAAAATAAAACTTTAAAAGCAAACACTAAAGTAGAATCTTATATTGATGTTTCAAATTCTTGTCCATGCTCTTTAATTGAAAATGCTGAACCTTGTTTTGATTATAATTCTTTTAAAGAAGAACTCACGGTTTTAGAAAAAGGACTTTTAATTTCAAAAGAACATAATGAAAAATTGATAAAAGAAAATGATAATTTAAAGGATAAACTAGAATCATTAAAAATGTTTATTCAAAAAATTTCATATAATGAAAAATCTCTTTTTTCTAGTTTATCAAATTTTCAAAAGTCTAAAAGCTTAACTTCATATTATAAGAGTAGGTCTATAAGAAAGAGTGGAAATGAAAATCATCTAAATAAGGACCAATCATTTAAAACATTTTGTAACTCACTCTTTCAACATTCAATTCTAAAGAAAGACAATCACTCTTATAAATTTTCAAAGAATCCATATAATAAAATTCATTATGATTATCAACATCAATCTATTTTGAAAAATAATTTGAATAAGCATAAATCTCAAATGAATTATTTTTCAAACAAATACAATCATATAAAGATGTCACATAATCATAATATGAATTTTAAAGATAAACAACCAAGGTATGAATGGAGACCCTTAAAGAAAAATGACACATCAACTTTAATAGAAAGGGCTCATTTATCCTTGTCTCCTAAAAAATCATCATGTCGTATTTGGGTACCCAAAGGAACCATCCCTCATGGTCCCTTTTGGATACCTAAATCTCTTATTCATTAGTATCCTATCATTTGCATGAAGTAGAAACAATTAAAAATGAAATATCAATTCTCTACTTCATGATATGCTTAATTGTTTTTTCTTTTGTTTGTTTTCTTATTTTTGAGCCAACACGCTAAGGTCACTTAGATATATTATGAAATATGACTTTTACATTTTAATCCTCATGTTTATCAAATCAAAATTGAATTAAATTAAACATAAAGTCATAATTTTTAAGTGATCTATCTTTTCTTTCTGTTTTATCCTTTTTAAATCCTTTGTCTATAAATGTCTTATATTATCATTATAAATTGAATGCTAAATTTTCTAAATGATATTATCAAGACTAATGAAATTACTTTCAAAATTGGATTTAAATGGATTTTTAGGGGTCTTAGGCTAAAATATTAAATGCGCAACTAATTGCATATTTGTCTATTTTTCATTGCTGCATATAATAGCCCCTATATTGAAAATCATAATCGAGAAAAATTAGAATCAAATAATATAAAAAACAATGTGTTTTAAATCAAATATAGTAACTTTGTTGCTAACGCCAGGCGTTATCACTAACGCTGGCGGTAACATATTTTCCTAAAAAAAAAATTCTGATTTCTCTGAAAAATTATTTTTACTATCATTATTGTCAAATACCTTGTATTTGTTTAGTCTAATTTCTAAAAATTAAAATCAAAAGGAAATTTTCAAAAATGATAAATATGATTTCACAATCACCACCATGATCTATTAATATCCTATGCTAAAATTCACTATAATCATATATCATAATTCATGATCCATCAAGACCTATCTTAAATCAACTAATTCTATCAACCTTAGGAATTATGAAATATATGATTGCAATTGGTATTATAGTTTCATATCTTGTTTTGTGTGTGTGATGTGCATCTTTATTGTGTGCATGTATATCATTATCTTTAGACCTATGAATTAACTTGGTATCAACAAGATGAAATCAAATTGAATTGTCACTTCATTCTAGGTCTATAAATTTTCAAAACTCTAAAATTGATTATATGCAAACCAATTATATAAATTTAGCATATTTTGCATAACATCCAAATTCATTATCCTAGCCGCACCTCTTTGTATATGCTCAATTTAGTGTTTATGTTAGGATTATCAATATAGTGACATGCTAAAGGTAGAGAAATTTGAACTTTAAAATTCATGAGTACATTGTGATTTCAAAATCTACTGTATGTTCTAAAACTAAAACAAACTCATGTTTTATGAATCAATCCTTAGACTAAAACGCTTAGTATATCCATAATCATTAACCTATGACATGTGTCTCACAATAGCGAGGGCGTAGGATTGTGTGCATTAGAGACCTAACCTCTAAGTCATGTCTTGTCCTTAACCGGGGAGGGTTCCAGTGGGGCCTTGAGAGGCACTGGGGGGGAAAGAGTGCTAGGTTGAGCGTCGTCTTTTGTATGCATATGGGATTAACACCCCAACCTACGGCATGTGGGCAGCTCCTCATGCTCATCCGTCACTTAGTACGGGGCTAGAGTGTAGTCATGTAGTTAAGGTATCTTGATCTTAGATATACTTATATTATATTCATTGCATGAACATTATCTCACTCTTTATACATAAATCATGCATATTTTTTTTTATTCTAACATTGCATCATGTGTTTGCATATTTTAATATTTCGAGCTTTAATGAGTTTACCAAACACAAGTATTTGAAAAATCACCAAATACATGCTAAAAGAGCCTTCAAATCTAATCAATATACTCTGAAATTTCAACTGAAGGAAGGTCTCTTTATAATACAAATGAATTGAGAAAAATATTTTTCAAAACATCAAGAAATGCAGTTCTGTTTTGGCGTTAAGAAGTTAATGCCTAGCGTTAGCTCATTTGCTCCAAAATATATTTTTTTTGTTTTGAATTATTTCTGGTATTATTTTAATATTTTGTGTGTTTGTACAAAGTTTTCTATCTTCTTATTCCTTTTAAAACAAAATTTTATTTCTTTTAAAAAATATATATGTATTTTCTCATACATTATTTTTGTTTATTTCTCTGGCATATAATATCATTTACTGAAAGGGCTATTAAAGACTTCTATGATTTCCAGAGAATATATATATATAAAAAAACAAATACAAAATTACAAAATAATTTCAAAGAACAAAAATATGTTTTTCTTTATGCGTGTTTATTGTTTTGTGCATATATACAAAAAAATTCAAAAATTTATATATAAAAAAAACTTATTGTTATTCATTGCCATTGTCAAGGATGGATGATTAATTATATCAATTAAAGATTAAATACAATGTTTAATTTAACTTTCAAGATTCTTAAAAACATTGTTTTGTATTTGTCATGCCTTGAAAATTATCGTGTTATGTGCAATGAAATTGATTGTAGATAAACATGTGTAGAAATATTTTAGCATGCCTCTAAGTATGAGTAATGTATTATGTTTGATAATGACTCATTCACTCACTTATTTTTGTTAACCTACATGTGTTTACAATCTTATTCTTACATGATTGTGTAGTGTAATGACATAAATAATTAAAATGCCTAAATAGATTACCTACACAACATTGAATTGGTTATTACAATTCTTTGTCTTTCATGCACTTATTCTTTAGAGAAATGTGGTTTAAAATGCTATGTTTGCAAAATAAGTGAATTCGGAGTCCTTAGTCACTAAACTAAAAAGCAAATAATAAATGACAAGGAAAACTCCACCAAGCACTACTCACCCTCCTGATAAGTATTATTGAGCATTGTGAGGTTGAGCACCTTGGCTAAGAATTGTAAAGTGTCTTGTAGCAAACAATTTATACACCACTTCTCTTTAGTACACCGGATCACAAATTTTTTTTGAAAATAAAGCTAATAAGTATAAAAGTGATCCCCCAAGCACTACTTTGCACCCTGATAAGTCTTAATAAGCATTGTGTGTGCAAAGCACCTTAGTAGTTGTACTATTTATTCATGTGCATTGAAATAGTGTGGAAGTAATATTATTTGTGTATTTTAATGTTGTGTTATTTCATTATATATGTCATGTGTTTTTGATTGATTCACTTGTATACTTTATCAAAACACTACTTTGTACACATCATTATCTTTCATAAAACTTCTACTCATGAGAATTGGATCCTAATGCTCATCTACTCAAATCTCTACAAACTTAAGTAAATGCACTAGATAACAAAGCATGACCGCTATAATGTTTATGTTTACTTGAAATGAAAATTTTATTACATTGTAGTTTGTGTATCTTTTCTTGATATTATGAAATCATGCTTGCAATTTTTTTTTATCTTAATGGAATAGAATCTCTTCAATCTTTAACTCAAACATCAACTTTTCAAATTTAAAACTCATTATCCTTTATATGGTTTTATCGTCTAAAATGATGTTTATGTTTAAGAGTGCTTATTATTTTTAACACTGTGTTTTCCTTTAAGCAAGTGGTATCTTAAAATAGAATGCTTACTTTATCATGTTAGCTATGTTGCTTACTACTTTATGTTACATCATGCCTATATTTTTCTCAACAAGTAGTATTTAATAAGCTTTTGATTGCATCCTATTTTTCTTCTCGACATAAAAGCTATTACTCTTATATACTCCCATATTTATTATTTCTTCATAATTATTCATTCTTTATTTCAAAATAACTTTTGATAATATCAAAAAATGGGAGAAATATAAATTCAAGAAATCTCTTACTAATCTCAATTTTTCAGAATGCACCATTGCAATTAATTATAACATTTAGGGGGAGCATACATTTAGGGGAAGAATACAATTTAGGGGGAGTATATTAAAAATTTTTCATGGAAAGCGTCTATGTAGAGGGAGTGATATTGCTCGATCATGACAACCCACTTTTGGTAATAACAAAAGGGGGAGAATAAAATGAGAAATCTAGTGACATATATATTTAGGGGGAGTAAAATCTATCACGCAGTAAACCTTTTATTCATGCATATCTTTTATCGCACTTGTCTATAAACTCACTAATTTCTCATATGGGTATTTGTTATTATCAAAAGGGGGAGATTGTTGGAGCTTGCTTTCCGCATCTCTTGGTTCGAGAATAACAAATACCGTGTTGTATTTGATCTAGTCTTTTGTGTGTTTATAGTGGCCAGGTTGTACAGGTTCAATGAGGAGACAAGTCCTCGTTCATGGGCATGATCCGAGAACGACAAGTCACAGGTTGGATGAGTTTTGTGTGCTGATCTTAAAATGGCCATAACTTTCAATCCAGGAAGAGTTACAGAACGTGACACCCTATTTTGGAGATGAGAACGACTCAGTCCACAGTCTGGAGTAGTTTCGGACGGCAAAAATGAAGAGGAGCTGTCGCCCAGGCGACAGCGGATGTCGCCCAGGCGACAGCGGATGTCGCCCAGGCGACAGCTGATGTCGCCCAGGCGACAGAGGATGTCGCCCAGGCGACAGCAGAGAAGTTACAACTACTTCCCCCACGGCAGCACGACGAAATGCAGTTTTGAGCTGTCGGAAATCCGACATCGATGTCGCCCAGGCGACAGCTCGGAGGTTACAACAACTGCCCACGACAGCACCACGACCGACAGTTTTGCGCTGTCGGAAATTTCTGACAGCTGATGTCGCCCAGGCGACAGCGAAATTCTATAAATTGGCTCCTTTTGTTCGTGCATTAAGAGTTTTGAAGATTCTAAGTCCCTTCCTGAGTGCATTCCATCCAGAGAGCTCCAGAACCTCATGAACTCCCATTTATGCTGAGAAGGTTTGAAATTGAAGACGAGATCGGACGCGCTTCTACATCAACGATCATCTCGAGGCTTCAACCTTCCTTTCAGAGATCTGAATTTCTAGGGAGTTCTTATTTTATCTTGTATTTTCATTTATATACTTTTTACTTTGTATTGGTAGGGAAAATCGCTTCCTTGTGCGGAGCGTCTAAGTCCTTGCGTGGCTTAGGGGAAAATCGCTTCCTTGTGCGGAGCGTCCAAGTCCTTGCGTGGCTTGGTGGGAAATCGTGGCCTTGTGTGCTACGTCTAGATCTTGGGAAAATCTAGAGGATAGGCTTGGGCTTGGTCTAGGGAGAGACAAGTGATAGCCTTCCGATCCTTGGGAGAAGGATTGATAAACACAAATTGTAAAAGTTTTATTATCATATTTGTGTCTTGATCTTAAGCATTGTTAAGATCATTTTATTTGTATGTGAATTTCATGATTATAAAATTATGACTTTTTCTTTAATTGCAAATATGGTTGCTTAATCTTTAACTTAGAAATTTGTGTTTGAATTAATTTAAAAATTACATTGGTTGAAATTTATATAAGTAATTTTTTAGAAAAGTAAAATTTGTTTTAAAAATTCTTAAGTAAAAATCGTAATTTAAAAAGGCCCTTATTCACCCCCCCCCCCCCCCCTCAAAGGGCGCCACAAGATCCAACAATAACTACCCAACTCAAAACTCAGATAACACAGCGGAAACAAAACTAAGAAACACAGAGATTGTCCACAACAACATAGGAGTAAAACCGGCCTTAAGGCCATACAAAACCAGTGTCCAAGTCATCAACCATACAACACAACTATGAAATCCCCAAAAGAGGGGAAAACTAGTTTTCCCTAAACTACCTCGGCATGCAAGCCGGAACATCAAAATAAAAGTACAGAAATGCAGGAAAACAAAAGTAAACACTTCATGAGGCTTAGGCCTTTTTGGCCGGCGAGCTAGGTCCAGCCTGTGATCCTTGCCCTGCATCCAAATCACAAAGAGCGGTAAACGAGGGTCAGCTATGGCTGACCACGAATGGTGTAACAACATCCCTCCTCCCGGCCGTCCTAGCGGACCCCGGGAAACTACTTCACCCTGCAAGCCAGCACTTCGTATGCAAATGTACATAAAGAAAAGCAACATAAACAACAGGCATGAGTGTCACAAGCATCATCCACGTTTCTATGTTGAGCAAGTAATAAAAAGGGGCCTACAAATGCAAATATGAATGCAACCCGGGTTTCACCCAAGGCACCCTAATGCGTATGAATCTAACACATCATCATACATCATCCATCACATCACAACCATAGGGTACTCATCATTTCCCCCAAAGGGCATCGTAGCCCAAGGATAAGAACTCATGTCGTGATCCCACCTCGCCTGGCCCGCCATGCCATCGGGCTCATCCATCATCTCACATGTTCTTGCCTCCATCATCGCATCAAGCATAAATGATGCTAGACACTCGTGCCTGGACCCCACCCGCACATGGCTCACAGCGCCATCGGGCTTGTCCTCATTCAAAGACGTTCTCAATCTCATACAATTTCATCAATTTCACTACAATCAACAAAGAAGGGGGGACTTGTCTTGCCGGGACACCCTCCATACATGACTTGTAATATCACGGGCGGGCCTGCCGACCACAAGGCAATTACGCGCCTTCACAATACAAACATGCATCACAAGCCATAACTCACGCACAATATTTCCCCGCCCACAAACTAACATTCGTTCTCATACGAAAATTACAAGGGCATCACAATGACGTTTTTGCCATAATCGGATTTCTAGTAAAATCGCTAAAATGCGCGTCAAACAACATCACTGAATCGGACCAACCGTCGCGATTCTGGCTTCAACCACAATGCCTAATCCGCTACGGAGCGGATCTCTAATACAAAATCAAGTCGGGGACGGACTCAATCGACCCGATGGTTCCTCTTCAACCAAGGCGACCCGAATCCCTCTCACTCGACGGATTCGGTGCCAAATTACAGAAAATAAAGAGGAAAAAGGGATGCCATGCACGCATCCTAAAGACCGGGAGGAGAAATGTCGTTACCATACGAGATTTCCTCCTAGCCATGAGAATCTTGAAAAAGAAAGGAGGAGAAGAAGCGCCTCGACGTCCCCTACGCGCTGTCGGTCTCGGATCGGCGAACGGAGCTCTAAAGCTCCAACAATGGCGGGAACTAGATCTCTTCCTCCTCCAAACCGTTCCTCCCTCTCAAACCCTCAAGAACCCAACTGAAAAGAAAATGTGGAGGGAGAGCTTCTCAGCCCTACTTAGGGTTCTCCCACGAACCCCTCACAGCCGTCCGATCAAAATTTAACCAAACGGACGCCCAGATTTCGCTATTTGCGGATCTGGTGCCGAACGCACGGTCGAACGCACGACCGTGCGTAAAAATGCACGATTAAACTCAGAATGCCAATTTGCCAGCCGAAGAGAACGCACGGGCGGATTGATTGTGCGTCAAGAAAATCACACGATCGTGCGTTTAAGAAAAACTGCCAAAACTGGGGTGTTACAGCATGACTAGTTCTTCATTTATTTGATTCTTATATAATATATTAAAATTGTTTCGAAACTTACCTTCTTATGTAGATGCACTTCTTGTGATTCATTTCCTGATATCATTGGCTTGCCATTTTGTTTATTTGTGTTGATTATATTTCACATAATTATTCTACGGTCAAATTAAGTTTCAGGTTTTAATTTATTGGATTTTTCTCAGCAATGTTCACAGTATAGTATAGCAGGGCCAGTCTTCATGTTTTACTCCACTATTTCGATTGTACTTCAGGCGCCATTTTTATTGTTCTCACTCCTTGTTCCACTGCATCTATAATGTCATAAACTTTGTTTTAGCTTCTTTCAGCAACATGCAAAGTATTAGCATCTGAGCTTCCTATTAACATCAGATTTTCTTTCAGCAACATGCATTATGGTTTGTTAGATTGATTTTTTATTGTTTATTTTAGGTGTGAATAAAATTATTAACGATAGTCCTTGTCGAGGGTTCTAATTAGTGTTGGATCTTGTGGCGCCCTTAGAGGGGGTGGGGGTGAATAAGGGCCTTTTTAAATTATGATTTTTACTTAAGAATTTTTCACCAACTTTCACTTTTCTTAAAAATAATTAATCGAAATTTTCCAAACACAAATTTTATATTAATAAATACTCAATTAATTTTCAATAAAGTAACATTCATAATTTTATTAAATAAGACAAAGACATACATGAACATAATGATCTTAATAAAGCTTAAGATCAAGGCAATAATGGTAAAATAAAACTTTTACAATTTTATCGGTCCTTCTACTAAGGACCGGAAGGCTTTGACTTATCTTTCCCTAGACCAAGCCCAAGCCTATCCTCTAGATCTTCCCAAGATCTAGATGTAGCACGCAAGACCACGATTTCCCACCAAGCCACGCAAGGACTTGGACGCTCTGCACAAGGAAGCGATTTTCCCCTAAGCTACGCAAGGACTTAGACGCTCCGCACAAGGAAGCGATTTTCCCTACCAATACAAAGTAAAATGTATATAAATGAAAATACAAGATAAAATAAGAACTCCCTAGAAATTCAGATCTCTGAAAGGAAGGTTGAAGCCTCGAGATGATCGTTGATGTAGAAGCGCGTCCGATCTCGTCTTCAATTTCAAACCTTCTCAGCATAAATGGGAGTTCTTGAGGTTCTGGAGCTCTCTGGTTCGTATGCACTCAGGAAGGAACTTAGAATCTTCAAAGCTTGAAATCCACGAAGTTCTGAACCCTTTTAATAAAAGAGAGCTGTCGGATTTCCGTTAGCTAGGTATCGCCAAAATCCGATATCTCCAAAGGCTGCCACGTGTCCCACTAATTCAAAGTTTCTGCGCGAAGTGGAGGCCGTGGTTGAGACGTGGGCTGTCGGATATCCGATAGCTCAATCGGATATCCGTTAGCTTGCGTTACTGCTGCACGTCGTAGAGTTACGGGAAGATCGTGCACTATCGGAAATCCATTAGCTCGCTATCGGAAATCCGTTAGCTAGCTGTTGGAAATCCGTTAGCTAGCTATCGAAAATCCGATAGCTCTAAACCGTTGAGTAGAGTTCGGAGAACGGAAGAAATCGTGCGCTGTCGGAAATCCGGTACTGCTGTCGGAAATCTGATAGCTCCTCTTCATTTTTGCCGTCCGAAAATTCTCCATACTGTAGATTGAGTCGTTCTCATCTCCGAAATGGGGTGGCACGTACCGTAACTCTTCTTGGGTTGAAATTTATTGCCGTTTGAAGTTTAACATACAAAACTCGTCATTTTGTCTTTTTGATCCATGAACGAGGACCTGTTTCTTTATTTAACATGTATCACCTGTACACTATAAACACACAAAAGAGTAGATCAAATACATCATGGTATTTGTTATTCTCAAACCAAGAGATGTGGAAAGCAAGCTCCAACAATCTCCCCCTTTCGATAATAACAAATACCCATATGAGAAATTAGTGAGTTTATAGATAAGTGCGATAAAAGATATGCATGAATAAAAGGTTTACTGCATGATATATTTTACTCCCCCTAAATATCTATGTCACTAGATTTCTCATTTTATTCTCCCCCTTTTGTTATTACCAAAAGTGGGTTGTCATGATCGAGCAATATCACTCCCTCTACATAGACGCTTTCCATGAAAACTTTTTAATATACTCCCCCTAAATTGTATTCTCCCCCTAAATGTATGCTCCCCCTAAATGTTATAATTAATTGCAATGGTGCATTCTGAAAAATTGAGATTAGTAAGAGATTTCTTGAATTTATAGTTCTCCCCTTTTTGATATTATCAAAAGTTATTTTGAAAGAAAGAATGAATAATTATGAAGAAATAATAAATATGGGAGTATATAAGAGTAATAGATTTTATGTCGAGAAGAAATATAGGATGCAATCAAAAGCTTGTTAAATACTACTTGTTGAGAAAAATATAAGCATGATGTAACATAAAGTAGTAAGCAACATAGCTAACATGATAAAGTAAGCATTCAATTTTAAGATACCACTTGCTTAAAGGAAAACACGGTGTTAAAAATAATAAGCACTCTTAAACATAAACATCATTTTAGAAGATAAAACCATATAAAGGATAATGAGTTTTAAATTTGAAAAGTTGATGTTTGAGTTAAAGATTGAAGAGATGCTATTCCATTAAGATAAAAAAAATTGCAAGCATGATTTCATAATATCAAGAAAAGATACACAAACTATAATGTAATAAAATTTGCATTTCAAGTAAACATAAACATTGTAGCGGTCATGCTTTGTTATCTAGTGCATTTACTTAAGTTTGTAGAGATTTGAGTAGATAAGCTTTAGGATCCAATTCTCATGAGTAGAAGTTTTATGAAAGATAATGATGTGTACAAAGTAGTGTTTTGATAAAGTATACAAGTGAATCAATCAAAAACACATGACATATATAATGAAATAACACAACATTAAAATACACAAATAATATTACTTCCACACTATTTCAATGCACATGAATAAATAGTACAACTACCAAGGTGCTCTGCACACACAATGCTTATTAAGACTTATCAGGGTGCAAAGTAGTGCTTGGGGGATCACTTTTATACTTTTTAGCTTTATTTTCAAAAAACATTTGTGATCCGGTGTACTAAAGAGAAGTGGTGTATAAATTATTTGCTACAAGACACTTTACAATTCTTAGCCAAGGTGCTAACCTCACAATGCTCATTAAGACTTATCAGGAGGGTGAGTAGTGCTTGGTGGAGTTTTCCTTGTCATTTATGATTTGCTTTTTAGTTTAGTGACTAAGGACTCCGAATTCACTTGTTTTGCAAACATAGCATTTTAAACCACATTTCTCTAAAGAATAAGTGCATGAAAGACAAAGAATTGTAATAACCAATTCAATGTTGTGTAGGTAATCTATTTAGGTATTTTAATTATTTATGTTATTACACTACACAATCATGTAAGAATAAGATTGTAAACACATGTAGGTTATCAAAAATAAGTGAGTGAATGAATCATTATCAAACATAATACATTACTCATACTTAGAGGCATGCTAAACATTTCTACACATGTTTATCTACAATCAATTTCATTGCACATAACAAGATAATTTTCAAGGCATGACAAATACAAAACAATGTTTTTAAGAAACTTGAAAGCTAAATTAAACATTGTATTTAATCTTTAATTGATATAATTAATCATCCATCCTTGACAATGCCAATGAATAACAATCAGTTTTGTTTTTATAAATTTTTTATTTTTTTTATATATGCACAAAACAATAAACACACATAAAGAAAAACATATTTTTGTTCTTTGAAATTGTTTTGTAATTTTGTATTTGTTTTTTTTATATATATTCTCTGGAAATCATAGAAGTCTTTAATAGCCCTTTCAGTAAATGATATTCTATGCCAGAGAAATAAATAAAAATAACGTATGAGAAAATACATATATATTTTGTTTAAAAGAAATAAAATTTTGTTTTAAGAGGAATAAAAAGATAGAAAACTTTTTACAAACACACAAAATATTAAAATAATACCAGAAATAATTTAAAAAATATATATATTTTGGAGCAAAGGAGCTAACGCCAGGCATTAACTTCTTAACGCCAAAACAGAACTGCATTTCTTGATGTTTTGAAACATATTTTTCTCAATTCATTTGTATTATAAAGAGACCTTCCTTCAGTTGAAATTTCAGAGTATATTGATTAGATTTGAAGGCTCTTTTAGCATGTATTTGGTGATTTTTCAAATACTTGTGTTTGGTAAAATCATTAAAGCTCGAAATATTAAAATATGCAAACACATGATGCAATGTTAGAATAAAAAAATATGCATGATTTATGTATAAAGAGTGAGATAATGTTCATGCATTGAATATAATATAAGTATATCTAAGATCAAGATACCTTAACTACATGACTACACTCTAGCCCCGTACTAAGTGATGGATGGGCATGAGGAGCTGCACACATGCCGTAGGTTGGGGTGTTAATCCCATATGCATACAAAAGATGACGCTCAACCTAACACTCTTCCCCCTAGTGCCTCTCAAGGCCCCACTGGAACCCTCCCCGGTTAAGGACAAGACATGACTTAGAGGTTAGGTCTCTAATGCACACAATCCTACGCCCTCGCTATTGTGAGACACATGTCATAGGTTTATTGATTATGGACATACTAAGCGTGTAAGCCTTAAATATATTAACTGTGTTATAATTTCATGATTAGTTTTGGATTTATAATTTTATCGAAGATTGTTGATTTTAAATCCATTTAGTAAAGTTTTATTCATGCAAATAACTACAAAGGAAAATAAGATTTTCATATTTTAATGATATAATTTACTTTAGCATTGCAAGATATAACTATCATGAGCATTGATTTCTATCTATGGTACGTGATAATGCTAGTGTGATGAATTAGGACAACATGGTGCAAAGCTAAGTAAAGATGGATAAATATAAGATTGAGTTGCATGTATTCAAACATAGAGTTTTGAATTTTCATAGACCTAGAAAGAAGTGACAATTCTATTTGATTTCATCTTGTTGATATCAAGTTAATTCATAGGTCTAAAGATAATGAGATTCATGCAAACAATAAAGATGCACATCTCACACACAAAACAAGATATGAAACTATAATACCAATTGCAATCATATATTTCATAATTCCTAAGGTTGATAGAATTAGTTGATTTAAGATAGGTCTTGATGGATCATGAATTATGATATATGATTATAGTGAATTTTAGCATAAGATATTAATAGATCATGGTGGTGATTGTGAAATCATATTCATCATTTTTGTAAATTTTCTTTTTGATTTTTATTTTTAGAAATTAGACAAAACAAATACAAGGTATTTGACAACAAAATAATTTTTCAGAGAAAATCAGAATTTTTAGGAAAATATGCTACCGCCAGCGTTAGTGATAACGCCTGGCGTTAGCAACAGAGTTACTATATTTGATTTAAAACACATTGTTTTTTATATTATTTGATTCTAATTTTTCTCGATTATGATTTTCAATATTGGGGCTATTATATGCAGTAATGAAAAATAGACAAATATGCAATTAGTTGCGCATTTAATATTTTAGCCTAAGACCCCTAAAAATCCATTTAAATCCAATTTTGAAAGTAATTTCACTAGTCTTGATAATATCATTTAGAAAATTTAGCATTCAATTTATAATGATAATATAAGACATTTATAGGCAAAGGATTTAAAAAGGATAAAACAAAAAGAAAAGATAGATCACTTAATAATTATGACTTTATGTTCAATTTAATTCAATTTTGATTTGATAAACATTAGGCTTAAAATGTAAAAGTCATATTTCATAATATATCTAAGTGACCTTAGCGTGTTGGCTCAAAAATAAGAAAACAAACAAAAGAAAAAGCAATTAAGCATATCATGAAGTAGAGTACTGATATTTCATTTTTAATTAATTTCTACTTCATGCAATATAATGATTCATAGTGAATGAGAGACTTAGGTATCCAAAGGGGACCAAGTGTGATGGTTCCTTTGGGTACCCAAATACATCGTGTAGGCTTTTGGAGAGATAGTGATGAATGGGCCTTTACAAGTGGAGTTAGTGTTTCATTTTTAATTTTGGGCCTCCATTCGTACTTTGGTTGTTTATCTTTTAAATTCATATTATGATTATTTGACATCTTTTTGGAATGATAGTTGTTTGAAAAATAATTCATTTGGGATTTATATTTATTCAAATTATTTTTCAAAATACATTGATGTTGATAATCATAATGAATTTTATTATATTGATTCTTTGAGAGTTTATAAGAGTGATGGTCTTTCTTAAGAATTGAATGTTGAAAAAGTGGGTTACAATATGTTTTAAATGATTGGTTCTTATTTTGATGATTTTCATTTTCACTCTTTCTTATAGACGTACTCTTATAATATGAAGTTAAGATTTTAGACTTTTGATAATTTGATAAAGTAGAAATAAAAGATGTTTTATTATATGAAAAGTTTTGAATAAACATTTTTAATGATTCTAATTTATCCTTTAAATTATCATTTTCTTTTAACAATTTTTCATTATGCTCTTTTGAAGTTAAAAGACCTTTTTCCAAAACCTTGAGTTCTTCTTTAAATGTATTATAATCAAAACAAGGTTTAGCATTTTCAATTAAAGAGCATGAACAAGAATTTGAAACATCAATATAAGATTCTACTTTAGCGTTTGCTTTTAAAGTTTTATTTTCTAAACGTAATTTGGAACTAGCATGTTTCAACTTTGAAATTTTACATTTAGCAAATTTAAGCACACGAAATGTAGAAATAGAATTAGTTACTAAAAGAGAAGATTTAGATTTTCTTACCTTGCTATAGTTTCCGTCTTCTCTTTTGCTTGATGTTTTGCCATCAACTGAGTCCAATATTGTGACGTTGTCTTCTTCATCTTCCTCTTCCAAACAAGAGTGTCCATCATCCTTTTCGCTTGATGAGCATTCTATGGATCCATCCTTTGTGTAGCTTTCTTGAATATTTGCATAGGCTTGCATATTCTCCGGTTCTTGTGAATGTTCCGTACCTGTAGAAGGAGAATCATAAGTTCTTTCAAGAAAACTCCAAATTTCATATGTGGTAGGTAAAGTATAAATAAGTTTGAAAATATTTTGGTCTAACGCACAAAATATACTATTCATAGATTTTGCATTTAAAATAATTTCGTTTCTAGTTAGTACGCTAGATGGCTTTTTAATAGTAATATTCCAAACTTTTTCATCTAAGGCCTTAAGAAAATTTTTCATTAATATTTTCCACCCTTTAAAATTTTTGCCCATAAATAAAGGTGGTGATAATACTTTTTCATTTATATTAAAATTTTCCCCACTAGTAGAAGCGAGATCATGATCAAGAGAGGCCATTATTCCAGATTGTTAAGCCGATTTGGAATAACCTCCCTCTGATACCACATGTTGGATCTTGTGGCGCCCTTAGAGGGGGAGGGGGTGAATAAGGGCCTTTTTAAATTATGATTTTTACTTAAGAATTTTTCACCAACTTTCACTTTTCTTAAAAATAATTAATCAAAATTTTCCAAACACAAATTTTATATTAATAAATACTCAATTAATTTTCAATAAAGTAACATTCATAATTTTATTAAATATGACAAAGACATACATGAACATAACGATCTTTATAAAGCTTAAGATCAAGGCAATAATGGTAAAATAAAACTTTTACAATTTTATCAGTCCTTCTACTAAGGACCGGAAGGCTATGACTTATCTTTCCCTAGACCAAGCCCAAGCCTATCCTCTAGATCTTCCCAAGATCTAGACGTAGCATGCAAGGCCACGATTTCCCACCAAGCCACGTAAGGACTTGGACGCTCCGCACAAGGAAGCGATTTTCCCCTAAGCCACGCAAGGACTTAGACGCTCTGCACAAGGAAGCGATTTTCCCTACCAATACAAAGTAAAATGTATATAAATGAAAATACAAGATAAAATAAGAACTCCCTAGAAATTCTCATCTCCGAAATGGGGTGGCACATTCCGTAACTCTTTCTGGGTTGAAAGTTATTGCCGTTTGAAGTTTAACATACAAAACTCGTCATTTTGTCTTTTTGATCCATGAACGAGGACGTGTTTCTTTATTTAACATGTATCACCTGTACACTATAAACACACAAAAGAGTAGATCAAATACATCATGGTATTTGTTATTCTCAAACCAAGAGATGCGGAAAGCAAGCTCCAACAATCAGAACTGCAGCTGTAGTTTAGCTGCAGTTAAAGGCCAATTATAACTGCTGCTAAAGGCCAATTATAACTGCAGCTGCAATTCAATTAGAACTGTAATTGTATCTCCACTAGAACTACAGCCATCGACTCAATTAGAACTGCAGCTACAGCTCGATTAGAACTGCAACTACAAATCAATTAGAACTGCAGCTACAACTCAATTAGAACTACATCATAGTTCAGTGCAGCTGCATCTTTATTTTTGTTTACCCTTGTAGATGAGTGGGGCTAGAATGAAGATAGTTGCAAGTAGAATCAAGCCTTGCATTTACATGGGTTTGGATTTCAATCTGGGTAAGATTTTAATTAGGTTCCTGGATTCTAGAGAATTTGACAGATCAGTTATTCTAAGTTTATCAACGTATATATAGCAAATTGCATATTTTGCATTGCTCTAACTGTTATCCTATGGTTGATTGCAAGAGTAAATTCTTTGTTTTGCATTTCATTTTGGTTACTCATAATTTAGGTGGAAAATATATACCATTCAAATCACTCTTTTCTTTGTTTTGCAAATTTTTTGCCTCTTCTATAGCGGCAACTATATGACCAAATTTAGGAGTTAAACTCCTTAATATTTTGAAGACTTTTCCCTTTCTTCAATATCATCTCCCAAGCTTCTTATTTGATTCAGAATTGTTGTGGTATGTCCAAAAAAAGTCTTGTATATTCTCTCCTTCCCTCATTAATGTGCATGAATTAAACTCCATAATTTTTTTGCAGATCTATTGGTTTTCAAACTACAGCGATAGCTGATTCAGGTTCTGAATGGGATTTGTTTAATGATTTATGTGCAAGTATTAAGTATGAATCTCCTCCCGATAACCAAGTAGTTATTTTTTGTCCACTTTCTTAGTTTCTTGCTTTCATATTGTGTAATATTGTAAGGTTGGTATACAAGAAAGCTGATGTTTATGTTTTGCTGTTTGATTGTTGTGAAGCTCATGTATTATTGTTTTCCTGAAATTCCTTCCATGTTACAAGGGTGCAATATATGTTCATTTGTGATAAATGCCAAAAATGGGATATCGTCCACATAAATAATAGAAGATATGGGGTTTTGTTTTTTCTATTTCCAAATAGGATATCGTCCACATGATGCGCTAAGAGTTAAATGGGGATCACAGCTGGGCTTAAGTGAAAATGGGGTCCACATGTTGTGAAATTTTTGTTTAGCCGACCCCACTATAGTGGGATAATGGCTTGAGTGTTATTGTTATGTTAAAATTAGTTGAATTAAATTATCATTCTTTGTTTACTGATCTGGATAAGAAGAAGGAGAAGGCCTGAAGAAAATTGGAGAGGCAAATCTAGTTATTCTTAGTGTCTGTTTTGGCACAACTTTTTTGCTCCAGTAACCACTTTCTTGTGTTATTGATTTTGTTGTAGATCCGCACGAAGGTTTCCACTTTTTTGGAGGGGAATCAAGTGATTTTCTAATTATTCTATTCCTTATTCAGAGGATTTGAATTTCAAATCAGATTTATATACTCTAAAAGAAAAAGAAGTAAGATAGAAAGGATCTCCAGTAATACCAAAAAGAAAGTAATAGAGTAACAATCGAGAGAGATATACAAAAAGCCAAAAGGAAAGAAAGATCTTCATCCTCAACAGCAACACTCTCACTCTATGAGAACATCAAAGATCTTCTCTCAGTTTTCAGCTGCTAGTTCTAAATCTTCAAAGAGCAACAACAATCTGAAAAACTTTATCTCTCAGATTCATCTGCTATCAAGTAAGATTTTCATTCTAGTGAAAGCTCCATCCATTAACTTTCAACCATTTCTATCAGACAGGGGGAGATTTACATCAACAATCCACTAGTCTTCTCTCAACTTGTTGACAGAGAAGAATTTCATAACTCTTTTTGTTTACTTTTACCCCATCTTGTACATGGTTCTAACTCCCTTCAAAAGTTAAACCTTTGGTGGCAGAGCACCTGATCAAAAACCTATGATTTGGTTTGAGCACCTGATCAAAAGCTCAGTGGTGTTTGGGCACCTGATCAAAACTCCATTGGTGATAGGGCACCTGATAAAAAACCTAGTGGATTCCTACCAAGGGTGGTAGAAGAGTAGATGTACCCATGTTGATTGGGGAACTACTATAGATCCTTGTGTCTTCTCTGTTTGTGTTTATTTTCTATACTATGTTGTGCTGTGATTTGTATTTTGCTTTTACACTCACTCTGTTACACATATAAATATCAGTATTTTAATTCCGCTATAAAAATAAGTTAAAAACTTTTAATACTCTATTCACCCCCCCCCCCCCCCCATCTAGAGTAAATCTAAGATGTAAACCTCACTTTCACAGAGGTTGCATTGAAGGAGTTCACATCAACATCAAAACCTGAGTTGATCTTAGGATGATCCATTGACTCTGTGGTGAAGTACCTACAAAGTAGAAATGAGAGAGAGAGAAATGAGAAAGAGATGCTAGAGAGCTGGAGGGAGGAAGAGCACGAGAGCAAAAAAGAGAGAATTCGAAAGCGTAATGAATTCGATGCCTATGTTGCTTAAATGAAGACGATTCCTCGCAACTCAGGGTTTTACTCGAAGCACCATCGACAGAGACTAATAGACAGCACACCAAAATGTGTCAAAGCAGGTTCCAGAAGTGAAACTGTGTGCGCTTGTCATGTCGACATTACGTCGATCAGAACTTGACACACCTTCGAATTTGACGAGCAACTATTAAATCGACGGATGCGTCGATATGAAGTCAACGATGCATCGAATTCTATTCGAATTATCTATTGCAGATTGATCTTGAAGCAGGCATCGAGTAGAATTTGATGGATGGTACGTCGAATTCTATTCGACGCAACTCTGAATAAATAGCTTTATTATCTTAGAAAGTTCTTGCTGTTTTTCCCAGCAATGATTTTTATTGAAAATAACATTTATACTATTATTTTCATGAACTAAAGAAGATGAATAAGGGGATTCAAAGAAGAAATCACTCCCTTGTTGGATTTAGTTCTTTATTAAGGCCCTAGATCTTCCTCCCCCCTCCATTATCTCTTATGAGGGATCCTACCTAATCCTGCACAAGTAGATCAAATATTAGAAGGAACCCAGGTTACCTTGGGCCCTTTGCTTTTACCATTATAAGGTTCTATGAAAGAGAAGAAGGATCTTTCATGATATACTTTAGGATGGCAGAAAATGAGTCTATCAAACCTAGATTTATTATTTTGGTACTTGAAATGTGTATAAAATGTTTCCAAATATAATAGATCAGCAGAGTGTCTAATTATTCTACTTTTGACTTTAGCCTATTGATTGTTGTTGGTTAATTTCTCTTAATTACTCTTGCCTAGAGAATTCTTTTCCTTGTTTGAATTTTTTCTATTAAATATAGTTATTTTATCTGGATAATTAATATCCTGATCCTTAGTTATTGCACTCCTCTCACTTGGTTGATAATCACTAGGTCTAATAAATCTAACTGGATTTTTCCAGGCTGGTCTACTAGTGACTTCTGTGCTAGTGCATGGGTTTGCTCCTATACATAGATGCTTAAATCTCATGGAGAGATTTTGTGTAATATCTTTGAGCTTTTGACTCCTCCCATTGAGAGAGTCCTCAAAGACATTTGCCTTTGTTAGCTCTTCTTTTAATTTTTTAATTTTTTTTTCTTATCTCAATCAATTCTATTTCCTTATCCTGAATTTCATTTCTCAAATCATTATTTATATAATATAATTCATCTTTCTTGAAGTTTTCTAATTCTTCCCTATCTGTTTCTAATTCTTTTTGTATTTTGAGGTAATCATTGCAAAATTCTTTAAAGCAATTTTTAAAGTCTTCTGAGTCAAACTCAAAATTATCAAACAGTGATACCTATTCTTCTTCATCAACATAGGAGATCCATAATGCCATCATGCAAGTAGCTTCAGCAGCTTCTTCATCACTTTCTGATGAAGAGGAGTTTAACTCTGCTTCAGAGTCACTCCAGGTTTCAACAATGAAACCATTAGCTTTCTTCTTGTCTTTCCTCCTGAAAGACTTTTCTGCTGCTCAACTTTATTGTTGCTCCTGTCCCTTTGTTCTTGTGGGCACTCAGGGGCTATGTGCCCTGGCTTGTTGGAGGAGAAGAAAATCACTTCCTTCTTTGGAGTCTTATCAAATATGGGCTTTGAGCTCCTCTCTCTTATTCATGAGTCTTCTGTCTTGACCCACTTTCTGAATCTCCTTGCTAAGAGACTGAACATCTCATCTTCAGGAGTGGAGGGCTCTCCTTCAGAAACCTTCAAAGATAGGCACCTTTAGATGGGAGTTGAGGTTGTCTCCTTTGCCTCTGTTTCAACCCTACTTTTTAGTAGCATTTCATAAGATTTGAGCTTTTCTAGCAAAGCATCATCAGAGATCTCTCTACGGTATTTGGACTCTCTGATGGCCCAGATCCTTGAGTCCCATGAGCTTGGGAAGAACATGAGGATCTTATCATTGATCTCTGTCAAGGATATCTCCTTGTCCAAACTCTTTAGCTCATTGATAATGAAACTGAATCCGTCATACATTTCAGCAACACTTTCCTCAGCTTTCTTTTGAAAGTTCTCATATTGGGATATGAAAAGTGACTTCTTATCCTTTCTTTCATCAGAGCTCCCTTCTATAATTTTGGAAAGGGATTCCCAGATCTCTTTGGCTGATTGGCAGTCAGCTACTTTCTGGAAATTGTCATCTGAAAGTGAGGTTAGATCTTAAATTAACTCTAGAGGGGGGGGGGGTGAATAGAGTATTAAAACTTTTTATTAGTTTTATTGCGGAATTGAAAATACTGATATATATATATATGTAGCCAAGTGATTTAAAAGAAACTGAAAATAAAACACAGCACAAGCACAGAAAAGTAATGCAATCACAAAGGACACAAGGAGCTATAGTAGTTCCCCAATAAACCTGGTAAGTCTACTCTTCTACCACCCTTGGTAGGAATCCACTAGGATTTTTTATCAGGTGTCCTAACACCAATGAGCTTTTGATAAGGTGCCCAAAAACCAAGCAGGATTTTTTGATCAGGTGTCTTGCCACCAAGAGGTAAACTTTTGAAGGGAGTTTTAACCCTGTACAAGAGGGGATAGAAAGGTTAGTATGTTCTTCTCTGTCAACAATCTGAGAGAAGACTCTAGTGGATGTTGATGTAGAAAATCTCCTCTGTCTGATATGAATTTGTTTGACAGTAGATTGGCCGGAAGCTTTCTTTTGAATGAATGATCTTCCTGTGTAGCTGATAAAACTGAGAGAACAAGTTCTTCAGTTTGTTGTTGCTCTTTTGAAGATCTAAACTTGCAGCAGATGACTGAGAGAGTATTGTTGAAAATGTTCTCAGTAAGTAAGAGCTGCTAGAGGAAGAAGAAGATCTGTGTGCTTTTTGTTCTTCTGTTTCTTCCTGTCTTTCTTCCTTTCTGTTCCTGAACAGAAAAATCTGTATTGTGTTCTGTCTATAGCTGTCATGAAAGCTGTAAGAAATAATCTATATATGTTCTTCCCTTTTTTCCTTTGATAATATTTTGAAATCAAATCCCTTGAATTAAGGAATAAAAAATATCTGGGAACCATAAATCTGACACGCCGTATATCTCTTTCCTTTTCCATGAAATGTCCTTTTCCGAGAAATGTCAACGGCTATAATCTTTAAATAATAAAAGGAAATATATTATCCTTACTTATCTGATAGAAAGAGCCGTTGATGTTGTCGATCTGAGTTCAGAGAATGGAAAAATATGTTCTTCTGAAATGAATCTGCTTTAGAGATATTTTCGTCGATCTGAATAAATTTCGCCGACCTCAGAGCTGTGTTCGTCGATCTGAAGATATTCGTCGAACGCAGATTCGTCGACCGCTGAACCAGGTAGTTTCATCGACCGCTGAGACACTGAGACACTGAGCCGCTAAGACTGAAGATTGTCGACCACTGAGACGAGCTTGAAGCAAGTCATTCGTCGAACGCATAATGTAAGTCGTTCGTCGAACGCAGAGAGCAGTTCGTCGAACGCAGTATTGAGTTCGTCGAACGTAGAAACTGAATCTTTTCCTTAGTTCTATCAGCCTAAAACCTTGACCCATAAACTATACATTTGGGTCAACTTGATCCTAGTCAGCAGATAGTGATCCTAGCCCAAATCAGTAATAGGGTTGTTCCAACAATCTCCCCCTATTTGGGTTAGGACACTATTTGACAAAAATTTAAAACAAACAAAAACAACAGAGCATATTATATATCTGATATATTTTAAATATTTCATCAGATATAAAATAAATAATACTCTGAGTTCTGAAACATAACATTGAAAATAAAATGATAAAGACAAATAAATGGAACCTTTGACTTTCTCTGAAATATGCTTTCTGAATTCTGAAATCTGACATTGTCTGAACTGATTTTTCTGAGTTCTGAATTCTAAACTGTATCTGTTATATTTCAGCTTTCTGAAATTGTTGATCTGAACATCTGTTTATAATCTGAATATGCTATCTGTCATAACTGAAATCTGCAGCATCTTCCACTAAATCTGCAAACTGTTGTTATGTATTTCAAGAACTGAAAAATATGTTTCTTCATACAGCATTTCCTTTTTGAAACAAACTGTTGTGGGCTTTTTCAGCAACTCCCCCTGCAGCAACTCCCCCTGCCTAGTTCATAGAACATCTCCCCCTGAGCAAAAACTGCATAAAATGGAGTTCTTCATAGAACTGAAAGCATGCTTCTTCATCAGCTTTTCCTCTTGAAGCTTGAGCATCTTCAGAAAATAACTCCCCCTGTCAAAAAGGAGAGTATCTCCCCCTGCCAACAAGGAGCTTCTTCAATACATCTCCCCCTGCCTAGTTTCAGGAAGACCTGGAGCTAGGCTCCTAGAAGAAGGGACCTTTGAGGAGGTTGGGAAGGATGCCATCTTTATATTGCTATTGTTCCTGCAAAATGAAATAGAGATCAAGTACAAAAGGAACTAGAAAGAGAAGCAATTCTGTAGGCATTCAGCTAAAATGAAAAAGTTTTTGATTATAATGACAGATCAGAAATAAAAGCTTCATCAAAACTGGTTCGACGAAAAATGAGTTTTCGTCGATCTCGGTTCGACGAATTTGATGACTTCGTCGATCTCCGTTCGACGAAAAACTGAATTTCGTCGATCTCAGTTAGATGAAGAGATGGGATAAGTAGAAAACTTAATTTTTATCAGATTGAATCTCCATCTATCATTCCTAGCTGATTTATAAAGAAAATATGTTTCTTTTCATCCAAGGGCTTGGTGAAAATATCAGCTCTTTGCAAATCAGTAGAGATGAATTTTAGTCAAATTTTATTTTTATCCACATTATCCCTAAGGAAGTGGTGCCTAATTTCTATGTGTTTAGTCCTACTATGGAGAACTGGATTTTCTGATATAGATATTGCACTAGTATTGTCACAAAATATAATTGAATTATTTAAGTTGACACCATAGTCTAGGAGCTAATTTTGTATCCACAATATCTGTGAGCAGCAACTGCCTGCAGCTATGTATTCAGCTTCAGCTGTTGATGTGGACACAGATGTTTATTTCTTACAAAACCAGGACACAGGCCTATCACCAAGAAACTGACAAGTTCCTGATGTGCTTTTCCTGTCTACTCTGCATCCAGCATAATCTGAATATGAGAATCCAGTTAATTCAAATTCATATGTTGTTGGATACCAAAGTCCTAGATTTGGACAACCCTTTACATATCTCAAAATTCTTTTTAATAAAATTAGGTGAGATTCTTTGGGGTTAACTTGGAACCTAGCACAAATACAGGTAGCAAACATTATATCAGGCCTACTTGATGTTAAATAAAGTAATGAGCCAACAATTGCTCTATATACCTTTTGATCAACATGTTTCCCCAATTCATCATTATCAACAACAGCATTAGAGGGCATGGGTGTTTTCATGGTTGAAGAATCAGACATACCAAATCTTTTCAGTAATTCCTTAGCATGCTAGATTGGGATAGGAAGATTCTATTTGGAGTTTAGTTCACTTGAAGACAAGGAAGTATGCTAGTTCACCCATGCTACTCATTTCAAATTTAGATTGCATTAGATTGGAAAATCTTTTGCATAAATTTGAATCAGTAGAGCCAAAGATAATATCATCTACACATATTTGAACTAGCAATGTTTGATTTTTATGTATCCTGAAAAATAGGTTTTATCTACTATGCCTCTACAAAATTTATTCTCTAAAAGAAAACTAGCTAAGGTCTCATACCATGCTCTGGGAGCTTGTTTAAGACCATAGTGAGCTTTATTAAGCTTAAATACAAAATAGGAGTGAGTTGGAGAGATGAAACCTGGTGGTTGTTCCGCATAGACTTCTTCTTTGATTTCTCCATTCAAAAAATGCACTCTTTGTTGGAGTTTCTGAGGTGATCTCAAAGCAATCAATAATTAGTCTTGCTGCCAAAGCAATATGAGCCTATAGGGTTGCACATAAAAGAGTTTGGAGAAATTGGAGAAAGGAATGTGTTGGCCTTACTCATATTGGATATGATTGAAGGACCAATCCTGTGATTGCTTGGAATCAAGTTGAGAATGTCTCAAAAGGGAAATTCTTTTAAAGTGTTTAAACGAACGGATTTACACTAGATAATTCGGCTAAAGGCATTAACCGAATTCGGCTAAAGGGTTTAGACGAATTCGGCTAATGGCAAATTCGGCTAATGGCAAATTCGGCTAAAGGGTTTTGCCGAATTTATATAGCCGAATTTATATATAGTCGAATTCGTCGAAATGGTTTCGCCGAATTCGGTTATAGTGAATAGCTGAATTTATATATAGTCGAATTTGTCGAAATGGTTTCGCCGAATTCGGTCATAGTGATTAGTCAAATTCGGTTAATGTGATTAGTCGAATTCGGCGAATGTAAATCTGGACGGATTTTCTTTTGGTCTGCGGATAGCCTTTCCTATACCTTGCGTATATAAAGGCATGCGATTAGGTCTTCGACGTATATAAAGGCATGCGATTAGGTCTTCAACCGGATAATTTCATAGACCATTGAGCCGCTTAGACGCTGAGCCGCTGAGACTGAAGAACGTCGACCGCTGAGACGAGCTTGAAGCAAGTCGTTTGTCGAACGCAGAATGTAAGCCGTTCATCGAATGCAGAGAGCAGTTCGTCGAACGCAGTATTGAGTTCATCGAATGCAGAAACTGAATCTTTTCCTTAGTTCTATCAGCCTAAAACCTTGACCCATAGACTATACATTGGGGTCATCTTGATCCTAGTCAGCAGATAGTGATCCTAGCCCAAATCAGTAATAGGGTTGTTCCAACATCATCTGACATTGTGGAAACAAGAATGTTCATTACCTTGGCATCACATGCCTTCTGCTTCTTCTCATCCGCTGTCCACTCATTCCTTGGAACAGCTTCTAGTGTTGAAGATCCACTGGCATCTTGTCTGACTAGAGCTGGTGGACCTGAAATTATAACATCAAAGATGTCTTCATCAATAGAGATCATGTAAAGCTTTATTCTGGCCTTCCAGAGTGTAAACTTATTTAGGTTACACAATGGGGGTCTTGTTGATGTATAATCCTTAGAACTCATTTTCTTTAGAAAATGGTTTTAATTAATTTATAATAAAGAAATGAGAGCGATGAGATCTTTTTATCAAGGAGTTAACCTTTTAATTATCAACCTCCCTCTAATACCAATTGAAAGTGCACAGTGTGCCTCTAAGTATTCTCTAGAGAGGGGGGGTGAATAGAGTTTTAAATATTTTCTACCCTAAATGCACACACACAATAAAACTATTCAGTAGTATGCAATCAACACATCCAAAATAGAATAAAGTAAATGCAGGAAATGTAAATATAGAATACAGTATAGAGGGACAACACGGAAAATTCTATCCAGAAAATACGGGATTTTTATAGTGGTTCTCCAAAATATGGGTAGTCCACTCTTCTACCTCCCTGGTAGGATTGCACTAACTGTGCACGAGTCTTTTGATAAAGAGACTCTCAGAACCACTAAGTCTTTTGATAAGGAGACTCTTAGAACCACTGAGTCTTTTGATATGGAGACTCTCAGAACCACTGAATCCTTTGAAAGAGGGATTAATAAAACTCTTTTACAGATGATGAATAATGAAGAAGAAAGAGAGAAAGAGGAGAATAGAATTCTGCTTTCAGAATTCTTCAGAAGCTATTTCTCTTAAACAGCTGCTTCTGTTTATCACTGGATCTAAATATAATGAACCCTTGCTTATGATTGTGATGATTGCAAGGGTTATTGTCTTGATCCATATTCTCTGAGCACTTCTTGTAAACTTGTTGTTGTGTGATGAAGAAGAAGAAGCAGCTATGATGTTTTCCTGTGCATAGAGATAACTTCTTTTTTGTCTTAGGGTTTAAAGAGGAAGAATAGAAAGCCATATTCGACAGACGGAAAAATATGTGATCCATACTTCTATATTCTTCTCCTCTCAACATACTTATTCTCCATGATTATTGGAATTTGAATTTCTTTCTTCTTTTGGGCTGTCCTGAAAAGTAATTTTTATTAGACAGTTGATTTACCTTTCTTCTTTTGTTCCTGACCCGTCCATCAAATTTGAATACATTCCAAGATTGTTTTTGCTGTCTCCTGGAATACTCCATCCCATTCTTGGCAATAAACGAGCCGTTGGAGAACTGTCTTCAGCATAGTGGGCCTTCTAAGAAGGTATCAAAAGGATAGCTGAAAAAGCTTCTATTTTAAACTGTATTCGACGATGCGCCGACATATTGACGCACCTCTGAGTTCTTATAGGAGTAGCTTCGAATTCCTTCTTAGCTCTGGCAGAACTCAGATGTCAACATTGAGTCGATTACTTATCGACGTATCTGTCGAGTTGAAGTCTTGGACTTGAAATTCATCTTCTGCGCCGAATTGAAGTTAAAGTTGCGTCGACTTCTAAGATGGCTTCGACAGGCTCTTCCTTCTGCGTCGAGTTCCTTTTGTCTCTAAGTCGACTTTACTTATACTTTGACAGGCTGATTGAGTTGCTTCGACTTTTAGTCAAAGTTACGTCAACATCTAGTGAAAGTTGCATCGACTTCTATTCGACGCAAGTTTTAACTCAACTGAATTTGTGCTTATCTTGACATGTTCTTGACATTCTAAGGTGAGTGTGACATCCTAAGACATCTAATGACCAATTTACCCTTTTTATACAATGTGGGTAATATAACCTAAATGATGAAATCAGTTTAAGTAACTTGTTAGATAAATCACAAGGGTTTTTCCCAAAATATTGTCTCGACGAATTCGTCGAATGGTCTCTGAAAGTACACAGTGTGCCTCTGAGAATCCTCTAGAGGGGGGGGGGGTGAATAGTGTATTAAAAAATATTCCTATTCTAACTGTGAATACAATAAAATAATCTAAGGATTTATGCTCAATCAAGATCTCAGCCAGAATAAAATAGTGCTGAAATATAAAGCAGAAAACAGTAATGTAAACTAGCTATGAGGGACAACACGGAAAATTAGCAAACCAGTAGAGACACAGATTTTTTAGAGGTTCCCCAAAATGTGGGTACTCCCCTCTTCTACCACGTGGTAGGGATGCACCACTGTGCCAGAGTCTTTTGGTAAGGAGACTCTTTGAACCATTGATCTTTTGACAAGGAGATCATGAACCACCAGATCTTTTGATAAGGAGATCTTGAACCACTAGATCTTCTGATAAGGAGATCTTGAACCACTAAATCCTTTGAAGATGGATTAATAAAACTCTTTTACAGAAGGGAATTAGAAGGAGAAAAAAAGAAGAGAAATGGTGTGGGAATTCTGTTCGCAGAATTCTTATGAAGGATGTATGATACACAACTTCTTGTATCAATCACTGGATCTGCTCTTGATGAACTCCTGCTTATAATAGTGATGTTTTGCAGGAGCTTTGATTATCAGATCCTTTGTGATTCTGCTGATTGAGATCTGGCTGTTATGAGATGGTGATGAAGAACAACTTTCAGATCCTTTGTACTTTGCTTCTGATTAAGATCAGCCTGCTATGTGATTGTGATGATGAGCAGCTATTCTTATCTTCTCTATTTCTTCACAGTTAGGGTTCCTGAGGGAGGAAGAAGAAGAGAAAAGCCTGGTAAGCCAATCTCGGCCGATTGTTATGGATGCTATATTGTATTTCTCTTTATTTTCTTGCCTTTTATTGTCCCTAAGTTCAATTTGAATTTGTTTCCCTTTCAGGTAAGCCCTGAAAGGGTATATTTGTCTGAATAGTAAATCTTTCTTTCCTTCTTTACTTCTCGACCCGTTCACCAACATTTGAGCTTGTTTCCAAGAAAGCTTTTCTCTCACCTCTGTTAATTCTTCATTCCATTTGAGGCAATTATGGAGCCGTTGGGGAACGACCTTGAAAGAGGTGGGCGATGAGAGAGGGTCAAAAATGACAGCTGAAAAGGTTTCCCTTTTTAGACTGTATTCAACGTAGCATCGAGTTCTCCTCCTCTCTTATCGACGCACCTTCGAGTTTTTGTAGGAGCAACATCGAATTCATCCTTGCTCTGACTGAAATCTGCTAGTCGACATTGCGTCGATACCTTATCGACTTAATCGTCGAGTTGAAGGTATGGTTCTGAGCTTCATTATCTGCGTCGAGATGAAGTCGATGTTGTGTCGACGTTAGATTACTTCGACAGATACTTCCTTCTGCGCCGAGTTGAAGTAGAAGCTGCGTCGACTTCTTCAAGTACTTCGACAAGTCCATGGCCTATGCGTTGATATCTATTTGACGTAACATTCACTTGGATTACTTCGACAGAGGGGTGAACTACTTGAACATCTAGTCAGAGTAGCATCGACAATAACTTGACGTTGCGTCGAATTCTAGTCGACGCAATTGTTAACTTCATCCAAATTTTGCTTATCTTGTATTGGTCTTGATCCCCTAGTTTAAGTGGGATATCCTAAGACATCTAATGACTATATTACCCTCACTATACACTAGGTAATTCAATCCTAAGAGATAAACTCACTTTTAGTGAATTTGTTAAGTTAAATCAAAGTGGTTTTTCCCAACAATCTCCCCCTATTTATCTTAACAAATTTTACAGTTTGTTCAAAGTGATTTTACACATTTTTCTTATATACTCAAGAATAATACATACAATATAATAAGACATAGAATAATTGACTAGATTGAACCTGTAAGCAGAAGTGTATCTGATTAATTGCCACAAGAGTTTAATAGAGATTACCCAAGAATACATCTACTTTCTTCCTTTCAGAAAATTAGATATGTCCTCATAGATCCTTCTAAACTTCTTTCCACATGCTTGAAATTTACAGGGGTTGCCTTCTCTGGATTACTTTGTATTTTCTCATGGCCTTTGAACAGCTTTGCTAGGTCACTTTCTGTTTCAGGAGAAACATCTTTTAAGGTGAAGCCCAGATCAAGAACCTTTGTTGTCAACAGGTTTATGGTTTCTAATTCTAGATCATCTGACTCTGAATCCCCATCAGGATTTGGTACAACAAAGGTTGATTAGGATTTACCAATGTCTGAGGCAGACTTAAACAGTATCTTTTTCTTTTTCACGGGAAGTTGTTTTCCTTTCTTTTTCTTCTGTGGAGGCTCCTCTAGATCCTCTGGAACACATCCAATGCCCCTTTTGTGAAGTTGGACTATTTCCTCCAACATCTTAGCTTTAGGATTCCTTATAATATACTCAGTGGAATCAAACAGTGAGGATTTGATGGGGATTGTTTTTGGTAGTTCTTCTTGTTCAACCACCTGTTTTCCTCTTTGCAGAATATCAATAAATCTCTTTTTCTTCTTTTCAATCTACGTTTAAGCTGTCTCGTATTCATATCTTTCTCTGTCTGCAATCTCTTCTAAAGCTTTATCCTTCTCTAGATTGGTGTAGATTTTCATTGTGTTCTCAGGAATTTCAATCCTTGCATACTCTTTGTGCTATGATTTATCATTTCTATGTTCCTTCATTTGTTCTTGTGTATACATCTCCCAGATAGGTACTCTTCCTCTTTCTCTACTTCCACCTCTATATGGAGGTCTCCCTCTGAAGACTGGTGTTGGAAGAAGTGGCTTAGTCATGGGAGCAGGTGGAGGAGGAAGCTGAACTGGAGGTACTGGTTGAGCTGGTGCTGGATCAGGTGAGACAGAGTCTTGATCAGCTATCTTGACTGGAGAGGGTGTTGTGGATGAATCTTCAGAGGGCATCCTGAATGAGAGAGGATCAGGGATGGATGGTTCAGTGTGTTCATGAAATTCTTATAGAGACTTGAGGTACATCTGATCATCTGAGATTGAGGGGATCTCCCCCTGAGTTGATGGCTCCCCCTGAGCAAAGGGCAGGGTCCTTGGAGGAATTGCTTCCCCCTGATTTATTGCATCTGAAAGCTGAAGTTTGGATAATACAGCCGGCTCTCCTTCAGTGGTGAGGGAGAGAGGGATTGCTGTCGTGTAGACAGAATCTTAAAGAGGTTGCTGATCTTTAAGAGGTTGTTGCCTGCTGGTACAAGTCTCCCCCTGCTTTATATCAATGAAAAAATATATAAATCCTTCAGCCGGCACGGCTGTCGATCGTACTTCCTTATCAAAAGCCATGAGTTTGGTTGTAAGATCCTGCAATGTTTTCTGCTGGCGACGGAGTTTGCGATAGCAATCCATTGAGAAGTCAAGATATAGGGAGCCAAACTTGGATAACACCGTCTCGAGGGCAAGATTGATGGCCTCAATAATATCTTGTTGATTTGATGAGGATGCCATTGTAAAGCTATGAGAACCTTCAATGAAACAACAAAAAGAGATGAAGAAAGGGAAGAAGGAAGAGAGTAGGAGGGAGAGAATTCAAATAGTACAGTGGAACTAAACGCAAAAGTTGCTTTGAGTAGATGAATCGTCACAACTTAGGGTTTTATTCAAAGCAACGTCGAGAAGAGCGACATTCAGCGCACCAAACTTTGTTAATGCGCACGATCTATCAAGTCGACCGAGCATCAAGTAGATGTCGACGTGGCTTCGAAAGATAGTCATCAATGATGCTGTCGACGTAAGCATCGATAAGTATTCGACGTTACATCGAATGGTATTTGAAGGATCCATCCTAGAGAGCTCTAGAAGCTGACGTCGAGTAGAAGTCGACGGTACGTCGATTTTAATTCGACGCAACTTTGATTAAATAGTTATGAGTTTCTTTAAGTTTTTTGCTATTTTTCCCAGCAATAATTTTCTGCAGAAAATAGATCTTTATACATAATAAAAGGGGACCTGCAAAGCTCCATCAAGCATCCCCAGTGTATTGATGAAGAACTTGTGCTTACTTTTATCAAGGGGATTAGTGAAGATGTCAGCCCTTTGATTGTTAGTAGATATTTATTGAAGGTTGATCTTACCCTTCTCTACATTGTCTCTGAGAAAGTGGTGCCTTATCTCTATGTGCTTAGTTCTGCTGTGGAGAACAGGATTGGAAGCAATTGAAATTGCACTAGAGCTATCACAATAGATTGTGGAATTGGCAAGGGAAAAGTTGAAGTCTAACAACTGATTTTGCATCCACAAAATTTGTGAACAGCAGCTTCCTGCAGCTATATTCTCAGCTTCAGCTGTAGAAGTGGAGACTGTGGTTTCCGTCTTGCTAAACCATGATATCAGTCTAGCACCTAGACACTGACATGTTCCTGAAGTGCTTTTTCTATCAAGCCTGCATCCAGCATAGTCTGCATCTAAATATCCAACCAAATTCAAATCCATATTCAGCTGGATACCATAAGCCAAGCTCAGGAGTACCCTTCAGATATCTGAGAATTCTTTTGACAGAACTCATGTGTGATTCCCTTGGGTCAACCTGAAATCTTACACAAATATAGGTAGCAAACATTATATCAGGTCTGCTAGCTGTTAGGTAGAGAAGAGAGCCAATGACTGCTCTGTAAGTCTTCTGATCAAATGACTTACCTCTTTCATCTCTATCTAGAACAGCATTAGTAGCCATGGGGTTTGCATAACAGATGCATTCTCCATCCCAAACCTTTTAATGAGTTCTCTGGTATATTTGGATTGGGATATGAAAATGCCATCTGGATTTTGTCTAACCTGGAGACCAAGGAAATAGGATAATTCCCACATGCTACTCATCTCAAATCTTGACTCCATCAGGTAAACAAACCTTTTGCATAAAGATTGATCTGTGGATCCAAATATAATATCATCTACATAAATTTGCACAAGTAGTTGCTGATTCTTATGTGTTCTTGTGAAAAATATTTTTATCCACCTTTCCTCTTTCAAAGTTGTGTTCTAGGAGAAAGGTGGATAAGGTCTCATACCAAAATCTTGGAGCTTGCTTTAGACCATATTGTGCTTTATCTAATTTATATACAAAAGAGGGAAAAGTTGGATTGACAAAACCTGGTGGCTGCTCCACATACACCTCTTCTTGTAGTTTCCCATTGAGAAATGCACTCTTGACATCCATCTGGTATATCTTGATCTTCATGTGGGCAACATATGCTAAGAACATTCTGATTGCCTCCAGTCTTGCTACTGAGGCAAATGTCTGGTTGAAGTCAATGCCTTCCTATTGCCTGCATCCTTGGGCCATAAGTCTAGCTTTATTTCTGATTATGACCCTAGTTGAGTCCATTTTATTCTTGAACACCCACTTGGTGTTAATCACTGGGTAATTCTTTGGTCTCTCAACCAAAGTCCAGACCTTGTTCTTTTCAAACTGGGTCAGTTCCTCTTGCATAGCAGATATCCAGTGAGGGTCACTATCTGCTTCTTCAAATTTCTTTGGTTCATATTGTGACAGGAAACACTGCAGCATTGTCTCATTTGTGAGTTGGTTCCTTGTTTTGACCCCTGCTGTCAAGTTTCCTATTACTTGAGTTGGAGGATGATCTTTTTGAGTCATCCTGGATCTTGCTTAGTGATCTAGGATTTGCTCTTCTTCCTGAGCTATCACTTGCTCAGTGACAGTCGAATCTTCATCCTCATGTGTTGGAATAATGTATGTGGCTGGTAAACTAGGTGTTGTTGTTTCCTCTTCATCTGCTACATAATCCTCACAAGAGTCAGTGTCAATATCCTATTGTCCTTTTACCTGACACACAATTGGATGATCCACTGTGCTCATCCTTTCAACTTGCTCTGCTAGTTGATCATCTTCCTGCAGGATAGAACTGGTGGAAGTTTCCTTCTCCTTCTAAACCATGTTAGTTTCATCAAAGACCACATGCATATACTCCTCAATTTTGAGACAGCTTTTATTGAAGCGCCTATAGGCCTTGCTTGATGAGGAATATCCTAAGAATATCCCATCATCGGCCTTCTTGTCAAATTTGGCAAGATGGCTTTTCCCATTGTTAAGGATAAAGCAAGTACACCCAAAGATTCTAAAATAAGTGACTATAGGTGCATTTCCCTTCAACAACTCATAGGGAGTCTTTAATTTAGTCTTGTGAATGAGACTCTTATTCAGAACATAATTTGCAGTATTTACTGCCTCAGCCCAGAAGGACTTTGGCAAGTTAGATTCATCTAATAATGTCCTTCCTGATTCAATTAGGGTTCTATTTTTCCTTTCAGCCACCCCCATTCTGTTGGGAGGTTCTAGGAGCTGAAAAGCTTTGCATGATACCTTCATCCTCACAGAATCTACACATTAACTGATTTTCAAACTCAGTGCCATGATCACTTCTGATTACAGTAACCTGTGTGTTGAGTTCAGATTGAATCTTTCTAATAAATCTTGAGAGGATCTTGAAGGTGTCTGACTTAGCTTTTAGAAAGAACACCCAGCTGAACCTAGAGAAATCATCAACAATGACTAATGTGTAGGACTTTCCTGCTAAGCTTTGAGTGGAGATATGGCCAAACAGGTCCATGTGCAACAGGAAAAGGATTCTAGGAGAATCATTCTTACCAATTGGTTTGAATGAAGCTTTGATCCGCTTACCTAGTTGGCAGGATCTACAAGGGTGTTCTTTATTGAATTTACCAGTTGGTAAACCCCTGAATAGGTTGAGTTTGGAGAGTTTAGCTATGATCTTAAGATTGAGATGACAAAGTCTCCTATGCCACATCTCACGATTTTCTAACTGGGAGTTAAATAAGCAGATTTCAAACTTTGTGTACTCAAAGTCTACAACATATACCTTACCCTTTCTGAGACCAGTCAAAACTGTTTGATCAGTCTTAGAGCTAACTATATGACACAAGGACTTGGTGAACACAACTTTGTATTCACCATCACACAACTGACTAATGCTAATCAGATTATGTTGAAGTCCTTCAACATAAGATACTTTAGAAAAGGAGATTTCTCCAACCCTGAGCAAACCATATCATTTGGTTTGGCCAGAGTGGGAGTTCCTAAAAATTACCATGGGCCATTCCTTGGCCTTGAAATTTTCCAGCAAATCTTTTACTCCAGTCATATGCATGGAGCATCCACTGTCCAGATACCACTGCTGGTTTATGGTTGAACAGCCTTCCCTCTGCACATGTAAATTAAACATTAATAAAGACCCTCTCATGTTGGAGTCTCTTCCTTCTATCATCATATGGAGATATGAGAGAGTGAGACGGTCTTCCATTTTTCTCCCTTAGGTGAAAAGTGTTGCATTGTTATGCTAGCAATATTTGGCAGTATGTCCTTGTTTGGAGCAGCAAAAACATCATGGGATAGAAGCAAAAGAAGGTTTTGATGTTTGGTGATTTTGTGCAGGAAATAATCGTCGAGAAGAAATCGACATAGTTTTAGAGTTGCGTCGAGTGCAATTCGACATACCTGCATAGTCCCGTCGATAATCATTCGAAGTATGATATTGGTTAAGTCCAGGGTAGTTTGAGCACCCACAGAGTTGCTTCGAGATGATGTCAATGCATATGTTAGAGTCCGTCGAGATGCATTCGACGCATTCCTAAAATTGCGTCAAGTTCTATTCGACGTATGATTCATATCATTCAGTGTTTTTGAATTTGAATTTACAATTTTCTTAAGCAAGTTGATTTCTGACCTTAATTTATCATTCTTGATCATTAAATCATGTCTAGCTTTATTGTAGGCATTTGTGATGTTCTTAAGAGTGGAAATGGCAGAGTCAATATGAGCTTGATAATCATTTCTATACTCCTCAAAAGTTTCATCCATCTCTTCTATTTCAATTTTATAACTTCTGCATGTAGCACACTCATTCTTCAAATCTAAATTTTCCAAGGGTTGTTTGCCTAGGATTCCTGGTTCATCACTAGTGTCTACCCTATTAAATGTGGTGAGTTTATTAGGGTTATCATTCTCATGTTCTTCAAATAATTCTGATAAATTATTAGGCCTAGACCTAGAAGATGTTACTGGTCTATCACAAGCAAGTTTGCTAGTGAGTGATTGTGATTCTTGATTAAGATGATTAAATCTTTTGGAGAGATTTTGTGAGATCTCTTTGATCTTTTGTCTCCTTCCATTGAGGGAGTCTTCAAAGGGTTTTACCTTTGAGAGTTCTTTCCTTAGATCTGAATTTTCATTATCTAAATTATCAATTTCTTTTTCTTTCTTAAGTAGTTCACCTTTCAGATCATTGTTAACTGAGAATTAAGGATCCTTACTAAGAGCTTTTATTTCAGATTTGATTGTTTCAAGTTCCTTTTGATTGTTGATGTAATCTTGGTAAAATTCTTTAAAACATCTTTTAAAATCTTTGGAAGAGAAATCAAGGTCTTCAAAGATGCTTACTTCAATTTCATTAGTGGGGTCTTCAAAAGCCATTAAGCAGGCTTCTTCTGGTCCACCATCTTCATCATCATCAGATGAGGAGGACCTTGATTCTGAATCTGAATCACTCCAGGTCTCAGCTAAGAGACCTCTCTCTCCTTTCTTCTCCTTCCTCATGAAGGATTTCTTCATGTGCTCCTTCATCTGCTTATTTTTCTTGTTCTTATCTTCCTTAGGACATTCAGTAGAAATATGTCCTGGCTTTTTGCAAGAAAAACTGATTATCTCCTGTTTAGGAGTTTTGTCATAACTTGGCTTGCTTGAGCTCTTCTCTCCTTCTGGAATCTTCTGTCCTGGCCCACTTCTTGAATCTCTTAGCCAAAAGATTAAACATTTCTTCTTAGGTTGTGGAGGACTCTACTTCTGCACTTTTTAATGCAAGAGTCCTCTCTTTAGAAGTAGGTGCCCTTTCTTGGGCTTCCGACTCAGCTCTGCTTTTCAGTAGGAGCTCATAGGATTTGAGTTTTCCTAGGATAGCATCAGTTGATATCTCCCTGAGGCATCTAGAATCTCTGATAGCCCATATTCTAGAGTCCCATGTGCTAGAGAAGAACATGAGGAGCTTGTCATTAATCTCTGTCAAAGAGATTTCCTTGTCAAGCCCTCTCAACTCATTTATGATAAGGCAGAATCTATCATACATTTCTGTAATGCTTTCATCAGCCTTTTTCTTGAAATTCTCATATTGAGATATGAGAAGAGCCTTTTTGTCTTTCCTCTCATAATAGCTTCCTTCAACTAGTCTGGAGAGAGATTCCCAGATCTCTTTTGCAGAGTTGCAATCAGCAACTTTTTGGAATATGTCATCAGACATGGTTGAGACCAGTATGTTCATGGCCTTGGCATCACATGCCTTGACCTTCTTCTCATCCTAAGTCCATTCTGCTCTGGGAACAGAGGTTTGTATGACCTTCCCAGTGGAGTCTTTCCTTATTAGGGCTGGAGGACCTGTGAGGATAACATTGAAAATTTCCTCATCAATAGAGTTCATATATAGTTTTATTCTGGCCTTCCAGAGTGTTAACTTATTAAGATTACACACTGGAGGTCTTGTAGAGGCATAATCCATAGAGCTCATTTTCCTTTTAAAATATATTTGAAATATTGAAAAAGTATAGGAGGTCTTTTTGATCAAGGTGTTAATCTTTTATTGATCAACCTCGCTTTGATACCAATTGAAAGTGTACAGTGTGCCTCTGAAAATCCTATAGAGGGGGGTGAATAGAGATTTAAAAAATATTCCTATTCTAACTGTGAATATAATAAAATAATCTAAGAATTTATGCTCAATCAAGATCTCAAGCAGAATAAAATAGTGCTGAAATATAAAGCAGAAAATAGTAATGTAAACAAGCTATGAGGGACATCACAGAAAATTAGCAAACCAGGAGACACAGATTTTTTATAGAGGTTCCCCAAAATGTGGGTACTCCCCTGTTCTACTACCTGTTAGGGATGCACCAGTGTGCCTGAGTCTTTTGGTAAGGAGACTCTTAGAACCACTGATCTTTTGACAAGGAGATCATGAGCCACCAGATCTTTTGATAAGGAGATCTTAAACCACCAGATCTTTTGATAAGGAGATCTTGAACCGCTGAATCCTTTGAAGAGGGATTAATAAAACTTTTTTACAGAAGGGAATTAGAAGGAGAAAGAAGGAAGAGAAATGGTGTAGGAATTCTGTTCTTAGAATTCTTATGAAGGTTGTATGATACACAGCTTCTTGTATCAATCACTAGATCTGCTGTTGATGAACTCCTGCTTATAATAGTGATGTTTTGCAAGAGCTTTGATTGTCAGATCCTTTGTGATTCTGCCGATTGAGATCTGGCTGTTATGAGATGGTGATGAAGATTAGCTTTCAGATCCTTTGTACTTTGCTTTTGATTAAGATAAACCTGCTATGTGATTGTGATGATGAGCAGCTATTCTTATCTTCTCTGTTTCTTCTCAGTTAGGGTTCCTGAGGGAGGAAGAAGAAGAGAAAAGCCTGGTAAGCCAATCTCGGCCGATTATTAGGGATGCTATATTATATTTATCTTTCTTCTCTTGCCTTTTATTGTCCCTCTGTTCAATTTGAATTTGTTTCCCTTTCAGGTAAGTCCTGAAAGGGTATATTTGTCTGAACAGTAAATCTTTCTTTCCTTCTTTACTTCTCGACCAGTTCACCAACATTTGAGCTTGTTTCCAAGAAAGCTTTTCTCTGTCCTCTGTTAATTCTTCATTCCATTTGAGGCAATTAAGGAGTCGTTGGGGAACGGCCTTGAAAGAGGTGGGCCATGAGAGAGGGTCAAAAATGATAGCTGAAAAGGTTTCACTTTTCAGACTGTATTCGACGTAGCGTCGAGTAGCGTCGAGTTCTCTTCCGCTCTTATCGACGCACCTTCGAGTTCTTGTGGGTGCAGCTTCGAATTCATCCATGCTCTGACTGAACTTTGCTAGTCGACGTTGCATCGATACCCTATCGACGTAACCGTCGAGTTGAAGGTATGTTTCTGAGCTTCATTATCTGCGTCGAGATGAAGTCGACGTTGCGTCAACTTTAGATTACTTCGGCAGATACTTCCTTCTGCGTCGAGTTGAAGTAGAAGCTGTGTCGACTTCTTCAAGTAATCTGACAAGTCCATGGCCTCTACGTCGATATCTATTTGACGTAACGTCAACTTAGATTACTTTGACAGAGGGGTGAACTACTTGAACATTTAGTCAGAGTAGCGTCGACAATAACTTGACGTTGCGTCGAATTCTAGTCGACGCAATTGTTAACTTCACCCAAATTTTTCTTCTCTTGACTTGGTCCTGATCCCCTAGTTTGAGTGTGATATCCTAAGACATCTAATGACCAGATTACCCTCACTATACACTGGGTAATTCAATCCTAAGAGGTAAAATCACTTTTAGTGTATTTTTTAAGTTAAATCAAAGGGTTTTTCCCAACAGTCTCGACGAATCAGGTATACTCGACGAATTCTGTGTTTACTCCAATATTAGTCTCGGGTCTGCGAATATCTTCTTTTACACCTGGAGTATAAATAGGATGCGATTTATGCCCTACCTGGTCGATCTCTTTTGCGACTTTTAGAAGAGCAACAAAAGTGTTCCGAAGAACCGACAGAAGTCTTCCAACAGGCCTCGATTCTCCATCCCATCGTCGATGCCACTGCCTTTCTCCTTGACGGACCTAACAGTCAGTGGGAAACATAGATGTCTCTTCTTCTCCGACCTAGTTCTTGTGCGATAAGAAGCTAGGGTTCTTCTTCACTTGTGTGGACTTACATAGAGGCGTCGATCGATTTATGTGCTTGGAACTCATAGTTTGTCTTCAGGATCAGATCTTGGAGCATCTTGGTTGAGTATTGACTCAATCCTTTTTCAGGTATATTGCAATGTGCTGCTTCTCCTATTTTTAGATTCATGAAATTTCAAGGTCCTTTAATTGTTTTGGGTTGTTTTTGTTTGTATTATTTTGCTGCGCGCATCTGATGTGCTGATCAGAGAAAACCCAACACTGACTCCATCTCTAATTTCTTAATAAGCTCTCTAGTTTTCTTAGTCTGAGAGATAAAAATCGCTTCATCGGACTATTTCACTTGGAGGCCAAAAAAGTACTTTTATCTCTCCCATACTGCTCATCTCAAACTCCGCATGCATAAGGTTGGCAAACCATTTGCAAAGGTTGTCATCAGTAGACCCAAAAATTATGTCATCTACGTAAATTTGGACTAGGATACTCGTGCCTTGTGTTTCCCTAAGAAACAATATACTATCTACCTTTCCCCTCAAGAATTTATTCTTGATGAGAAAGCTAGACAAGGTCCCATACCAGGCCCTAAGGGCTTGCTTTAGAACATATAAGGCTTTCTTAAGTAAACAAACATGGGAAGCTAGAGTTGGATGAATAAAACCTGAGGGTTGCTCCACATATGCCTCTTCCTTCAGATTTCCATTCAGGGAAGCAGACTTTACATCCATTTGGTAGACCTTGAACCCCTTATTGTCAGCATAGAAAAGGAATAACCTTATGGCCTCTAACCTTGCAACAGGGGCAAAGGTTTGGCAAAGTCCATACCTTCTTCTTTCCTATACCCTTTGGCTACCAATCTTGCCTTGTTATTGATGATGACACCATTCTCATCTAACTTGTTCCTGTAAATCCACTTGGTGCCAATTTTGTTGTGTCCTTATGGTTTTGGCACCAACTTCCATACCTTCCACCTTTTAAATTGATTTAATTCCACATGCATAGCTTGAATCCAGAAGGTGTCTTGGTTGGCTTCCTCAAACTTCTTGGGCTCAACTTGAGATAGGAAGATCATGAATAGAGCTTCATAGTGAGCCCTACTTCTGGTGATCTCACCTTGATTCTCATCTCCAATGATCAGGTTCCTTGGATGATCCCTCAGATGCCTGGTTGTTGCAGGCAATCTGTCAGCATCCTAATCTAATTCTTCTGCAACATCAACATCTTCAGCAGTTTGATCATCTTCATCTTGAATAGTGTCAATCTCTGAAATGATTCTGCTGGAGCTGGGTTTGGCTTGTATAGATTGCTCTTGCATCTTCTGATCATTTTCTATTAAGGCAGGAGAACTGGACCAGCCCTTGTAAAGTAGGCTAGTCTCATCAAAAATAACATGCATAAATTCATAAACTACATGAGTCTTCTTGTTGAATACTTTATAAGCTCTACTATGCGAGCTATATCTAACAAGAATACCAACATTGCATTTTTCAGCAAACTTTGTAAGCTGGGATTTTCCATTATTTAAAATGTAGCATTTGCACCCAAAGATTCTAAAATATGAAATTATTGGTTGTTTGCTATTCAGAATTTCATAGGGGTTTTTTCCTTTGGGCCTTATTAATGGATGCTCTATTCAGAACATAACAAGCTGTATTGACTACCTCAGCCCAAAAATATTCTGGGAGTGAAGAGTCACAAAGCAATATTCTACCAGACTCCTTTAAGGTCCTATTCCTCCTCTCAGCCACTCCATTTTGTTGTGGAGTTCTGGGAGAGAAATTCTTGGGTGATACCAAGTTCTTAGCAAAACTTTGTCATTGCACCAAATTGAAACTCTGTGCCATGGTCAGTTCTAGTTTTGACCACAGTACATTGTAGGTCATTATGAATTGCTTTGACATAGTTTATAAGGATATCTAAAGTATCAGATTTTTTCTTAAGGAAGAATACCGATGTGTACTTTGAGTGATTATCAACAATCACTAGAGTATACAACTTCCCATCTAGGCTCTGAATGGGCAAAGGACCAAACAAATCCATATGCAACAAATATAGACATCTTTCAGTGTCTTTGGAGACTATAGCTTTAAAGGTGGCCCTAGTTTGCTTACACATTTGGCAAGCATGACATGGATCACTTTTATCACATTTTAAATCTAGACTATTTCTAACTAAGTTCTTAAAAAATAATCTATACATTGTCTTATAATTAATGTGGGCAAGTCTCATATGCCATTGAACACAAAGTGACTCACTCTCATTATCTACAAGACACACATGAGATAAAGAACTAATGAAAATGAAATCTAAGCAATAAACATTCTCACTCCTAGTACCTGAAAGAATGACCTCTAAGTTGGTTAACTTTTTGTTCAAGCACTTCTCATTGTGGAATTCAATGACATAGTCCAAGTCACATTGTTGACTTATGCTTATCAGGTTGTGTTGCAACCCTTCAACATAAGCTACCCTTGTTATTGAAACTATTTCATTGGTAATCATACCATAGCCTCTTAAGACACCTTTGTGAGATCCACCAAAGATCACCTTTGATCCATTCTTTGTTGGTATGTATTCCTTGAGTAAGCTTCTTGTTCCAGTCATATGTCTGGAACAACCACTGTCCAAGTACCATATCTGATTTAGATGGGTACTTGAACTAACCTGCAAGATAGATTTTACTTAGTCTTAGGTGCCTAATTAATTTTGGCCCTGGGTCCTTGTTAGCATGGTAAGAAACATTTCTACCTACTACAGCTTTTCAGGAAAGCTCTTCTTTGCATTAAAGATATTAGGGTTGTGCCAACAATCAATGGCAAAGTATATCACTTTACCACAGCACCAATATTCATGGATTTTGTACCTCCTTTTCTGAACATTTCTTGAACTGAAAGGGGCATCAACATGCTTATATTCAGTGAAGACGGTAGCAGCATTCTTCCTATCTCTTTCAGCTAAGGGATGACTGGATGCTCTAATATAATTGGTCCTTCTTGATTTAATCTGTTTGACAGCAACAGATGTCAGCTTGGTAACTAACATGGAGTTGATGGCATCAAATATTATCAGGTGAGGATTGATTATAGTATTGCTACCAGCCTGCCTTCTTGTTGGAAAGATTCGAAAGAAGTAGCTTCCTTACCCTTGAATGTGGGGGCTGGAGCACCAACCACAAATGTTCCATGATGGGCCATTTGGATTTCCTCATCGGGAGCTTTCAAAGCACTCATCCTCATGCCCTTTCTACCACCATAGTTAGGAGCATTCCCCTTACTATAGGAGCTTCAATTTTTCCAGTGACCATATATACTATCCTGGTCATACCTGTTGGAAGGAAGCAAAACCTTTTGAAAGGTGGTTTGAGGCTTGGATTTAGCCTTGCTCTTTCCTCCATTCCCAGTTCCTACTGCCCATTCATTGAAACTCAATCTCCTCCTATTTGTTTGAGAGGAGAAGGTGTCAATGATTGGCAGTACTGATTTTGGCTTAGATAATTGAGCCACCAAACCTTTCTCCTTGATAATCTTGTCTTCAAGATCCTTGATGATCTTGTTCTTCTGACTTATGGTACTCAATTGGATAATTTTGATTCCCTTCAACAGACTAATTTCTCTACTCATCTGATCTAGCTGGGTAGCAGACTCAGAACATTCATGTTTTGCCTGCTGAAGGGAAGCAATTTTCATATATTGCCTCTTGGATAGATTCATGCTCTTTTTCAGAGCTTCCAAGAGGACAACATAATTGTCAATCAATTGATTGGCATCATTCTCTGATTCTGAACCACTTCCATCACTGGATGTGCATGTTTCAGAATCAGGACCTATCACATATTCATTTGAAGAAATAGAAAGAGTTGATACCTATTTAGGATCTGAATTATCCCGACTGTCTTCACTATCAGATATGGCTATTAGGCCACACCATCCACTTACATCGTCATCTTCCTCGGTGTCACTATTTGACTATGATTGAGGGGCCCTTATGCTTATCCTTGCAGCTGGGTAGTCCTCATCCTCTGCACCTGCAAATAGCCCTATGTAGGCTTCTTCATCTTTATCAGAATCTGAGGATGAAGATTTAAATTCACTCCAGCTTCTTTCCTTCTTGGCCAGGAAGGCTTTTCACCTTTCCTGCCTTTTTGGTGATGCTTCTTATGACATTTTTCCTTTCATTTGACTGGGCAGCCAGCTATAACATGTCCAGGTTATCTGCAACAATAACAAACAATATTACTTGAATTATATTTAACAGGTTTAAATTCATACTTGTCACCCTTGGAGTGCAGCCTCCCAGATCTTCTATGCTCCTTTTTGGGTTATGAAGATGAGGAAGGTTTGTTCTTCCATTGCTTTCTCATCATCATCTTCTTGACGTGTCATGAGAAGTCAGCAAACTATTCATCTGAAGAGGTGTTGTCAGATGAAATGGCCTCTGAACTTTCTGATTTAGTGGGCCTTCTTGGAGGAGATGAAATTCTTTCCTTGCTCTTCATAGAGCTCTCAGCTTTGAGAGCCACTGATCTCTCCTTGGCATGAGTTCTTATGGTGATTTCCTCCTCCTTCCTTGCAGATAGCTGCATTTCATATGATAACAATTTTCCAAAGAGGGTATGGGTAGGAGTCTCAGCCAGTCTGGCCCCTTCTCTGATGGCACAGATCTATGTGTCCCAGTCTCTTGTTAGAGACCTTAGGAACTTATCATTCAGCTCATAATTACTGAAGACCCCCCCCCCATATGTCTTCAGCTTGTTGACCACCCTAAACAACTTTTCATAGCAAAGATATATGCTTTCCAAGTTGTGTTGCCTGAAGACTTCATACTCTTGGTTGAGGAGGGATTTACTATCATCCCTCACTTCTGTAGTGCCCTCAATGTACACAATGAGTGTGTCCCACATTTCCTTGGTTGTCTCACAGTGCACCGAGTTTTGGAAAGTGGAATCATCAATTGCACTTACTATGATATTCCGAGCTCTTTTATCCATAATAGCATGTGCAATTTCATCCATTGTCATTTCAGCATAGGTCTTGGCCACTTGTAGAGTTGGATCTATGGTCGAGGCCTTTTGGATGACAAAAAGGACCATCCTTCACAGTGATGTAGATCCTAGGGTCCGAGGCTTCCATAAATAGCCTCACCCTTTGCTTCCATATGCCAAAGGATTCCTTCCTGCATATGGGCAACTTCATGGAGCCCATCTCCTTATGCTCCAGGGGCAGCCATGAAGCAGTAGTAGACTACTCCTAGTAGGATCTGGTCAGACTATTAAGACCTTTTTGACCAACCTGCCTCTGATACCACTTGATGGTTTACCTTGGTAGTATTCTAACTCACCTAGAGGGTAGGGGGTGAATAGGTTTCTTGGTCTCTTCTTTATTTATTAGCTATTTAGATGATTGTACTTAAATAGAAGCAAACACACAGAAAGCACACAATGATTTATAGTGGTTCCCCAAGGTCTGGGTACTCCACTTTCCCTCTACACCTTTCTAACAGTTTGTTAGACAAGGCAATCTCCTCCAACCACTCAGCTCAAAGAGCTTACAACTCAAATCCCTCGGGATTTCTCAGGTTTACCCCACAACCTTAGCTCAGGCCAACTGCCCTACCACAAAGTTCTTCAACCCCTACAACTCAGTGACTCTCCTAGTCACCTACCTCAGGCCTATCAAGAAGCCCTGCCTCAGGCTGGGAGAACATCCCTACACTCAGGCACACAGCCCTACGAACTCAGGCTTACAGCCATACCTCAGGCTGGGAGCACAGCCCTACACTCAGGCACACAACCCTACAAACTCAGGCTTACAACCCTACACACTCAGAACACTATATTCTTATAGAGATGAGTGATATTATGTTTCTACAACAGAAGATAATATATATAGACCTTCAGCTTTTGGTCTTCTGATGTAGTATGACATCAGATGTTGTCTTGTGCAGAGATAGCTAAAACTTAAGTACTGCTCCACTTGATCTTCCTCTTCAACTGAAGGAAAAGATCCACTTGTTCTTATGATCTTTAACTAGCAAGAACAACAGGTTGAGCTTGCTCTTTTTTGTCGTCAATCCCTTTCTTTATCAGATATGTAAGCTTTTTGTTTTATTGACCAAACATACCCTTTTATACCTCCTGCAATCTGCAACGACTCTAAGCCATGACTAGTCACAGTATGGACAAGAATAAAAAAGATTATCTTGCTTTATTGCCACTTGCGCCAAAATAAATCCCACCTGATAACATTCATATTTGAATCTGTCTCAGCGGATGGGCTGAGACGGGCTTCACTCTCAGCGGAAATGCTAAGACAGTTATTCTTCTCAGCGATTTCCACTATATGCAGCTCAACTGGGATAGACTTCTTCTTAGCGGCTATACAACTGCGTCTTAGCGGTTTAGCTGAGGCCAGACTGTTATCTCAGCTGATCCTTGCAGTGTATTAGTCAACACTTAATCTGAAGTTAGGCATGTATAATCATGAAACAAAATGGCTTATCAAATACATTATGCACTTAGCATTGTATGTGGTGCATCTTTAAATCTAGGGAACATTGAAGGGAAATATTCCCAATATATTACATCAGATATATATTTCATATGAAAACCAAAAGTAGAACTCTATGTTGGATCGTTAGGTGCCCTTAGAGGGGGTGAATAAGGGTATTATAAAAATTTGTATTAATTAATAAGCTCTTATAATAATATTATGTTAATCCATTTCAAAATTCAAAAATCATAACTTGATAAACAAAACAAACATACATGATTTTATTTCATTAATACCAATTACAAGGTTGTGATTTCTATAGCGCTAGAAATCGATGCGGCAAGTAAAAATCAACTTTTAATTTTCTATACCAACTCTCCCCAAGAGTCGATTGGTCGTATCTAATCTCTCCCTAGATAGCCAAGGGCCTCCCCTAGACCTACTCCCTAGATCTAGACGCCTAATTCACAAGGTGAATTCCTCCATAAGTTATACATCTACTTAGTCTCCAACAAACACGTGAATTTCTCCACCGTACACAACCATAGCCTATCTCTCCATAAATAGGCCTCGAGCTGCCCCTACACATACTACCTAGATCTAGTCTCCTAACATATGAGTTGAATTACTCCCTAAGCCTCAAACAGACATAGTCGCCAACCACGGGTGAATTCCCCCTAAGTCGCGCACGGACCTAGTAGCCAACCACCAGACGAATTTCTCCACTCAACAAAAGAGTAACAAAAAGAAAATACAAGATGAAAAAGATATTAACAAAATAATGACTCCCTATATCATATCTGAAAGCGGTGACGAAGACATGCAAGAGATTTTCATTGGCATTGCATTCGTGCTTTGCATTGATTATGCGTTGTAGAAAAGCGCCTTCAAAATCGTTCCCTTCGAAATTCATTCTCAGTTGTGACTGAAAGTGGCAATCCAATCCCCAAGAGAAACTTCTAGTGGATCAGGTCAAAGAGGAAGAATAAGAGAGTGAAAAAGAGCCGCTATGAATTTGGTTCAGAGTCTTCCTTCATCATCGATAATGAAAAGAGAGTGAAATAACACTATTAATAACTCTGCGAGCTACCATCGGCGGTAAGACTTGTCGTGTCGCGTTACCCGGTAAGGAATGAGTTTCTCGCCTCTTTTGGTCCAAGAAAGGAGGCAAATCTCTCATTTTTGCCAACTGATACTGCTCCATGGTATGACTAACGAGCCGCATTAGCGCCGAATTTGATTCCGCAAAATTAGATCTCTTGCACCTTTCGTCGTTTAAATCAGTTGTTGATTGTCAGAGTTACTATATAACTAACCACCTGGTGTCAGTGTTATCACATCACAAAAACACTTGCTAAATATAGACTTTGTTCCCATCAATCCTTGAATTCAAATGCAATTTTGCCAGTTGTCCTTCAGTGATCACCCCTATCACCAGTGGTAGCCTTTACCTCCCTGCGGTAGTGCTTAATTCAGAGCCTGACATCCTTCTTTTATCTTCTTTCAATGTGTGCTTGTACCTGTATGTCCTTCACACTATAAACACACAAAAGCTAGATCAAATACATAATTGTATTTGTTATTCTCAAACTAAGAGATGCGGAATGCATATTTTAACAAACTCCCCCTTTTGATAATAACAAATACCAGAATGAGAAATCAGTCAATTTAAGAGTGTAGTTGTGTTTATAGATAAGTACGTTAAAGGATATGCATGAAAAATAAGTTTTTGGAGTGTAGTTGAGTACATAACGATGTTAGCACTCTAGAAATGAGTACTCCCCCTATATGAATGCTTTTTCTTTATATGTGTCGTCCCCTACATATGAGTTCCCTTATACAATTTACTCCCCATAGATATCAACTCCACTAGATTTCTCAATTTATTCTCCCCTTTTGTTATTATCGAAAGATTGTAGAGGTGAGTATAGTCATGAGATTAATTCTTCCTCTTTTAAGAAATAAAGGACCACTAGTTTTAAATATTGTCATAAATGAACAAAGGGAGTGTATGTAGTGGAAAGTAATCATGATGATAATGCAAGATAGGGAAATACACATGCAGAATAGGCATGAAATCATCAATACCACAACTTAATCTCCCGCTTTGAGAAATATTCATGTTGAGCCATAGAATTAAGCATGAGTGATAATGAAAAATGTGATTCATGAATGTAGATACAATACAAGGGAAAGGACATATGATCATGTAAATATAGGAGCGCTATGTCATAAATGATATGTGTGATGTTCAAGTAGATTATTGGACAACATGAAGGAAATGATAAGCATGAAAAGTCTAATGAGTAATCTTGAAGATTTTAATGTAAGGATATCCATACGGTCAAATATCACAAGTGATTTAAACATTAAGGCCTGCAGTTTGAGATGATCATACAAGATTAGAATTATAGTTCATAGATTAAAAATATCTTTCATGATAAGCCAAATCCATAAAATAAGGATGTAAAGACCAAAAGATATTATTATTTTTAAATAATAATTATAGTTAATATTGAGTATGACAAGCATGTAAAATATAACCATAGAAAGATTTAACAATTCAATGTTATGTGATTTGAAATTCAAGCTTTAAATACATTATAAAGTTCATGCTTATATATCTACGACATTTACTCAAATATGTAGAAATATGTGATTTCAAGCTTAAAGTCCAATTCTCATGAGTGGAAGGTTAATGAAAGGCAATGATGTGTACAATTTGTGAATTGATAGAGTATACATAAATAATAATCAAGTCATATGTATCATGTAATGTAGTATACACAACATCATTAAAATGCAAAGTAAAATCACTTCCACATACATCAATGCATAATATAAAAAAGTACAACTACCAAGGTGCTTCACACACACAATGTTCATTAAGACTTATCAGGGATCAAAGTAGTGCTTGGTGAATCACTTGTATTATTTTAACTTATATATATATATTGATTTGGTGTACTAAAGAGAAGTATAATTTCGTGGTGTTTTAATTGGTTTGCGTAAGACACTTTATAATCCTTTACAAGGTTATCAACCTCACAATGCTTATGAAGACTTATTAAGAGTAGGAGTAGTGCTTGGTTGAGTTATCCTTATCATTTATTTATTTAATTTTTATTTTGATGACAAAGTGTTCCTCAAATTCACTTGTATGCAAACATATATCTTTATTTCTCAACCGCACTTCTCTAACAATAGGTGCACGATAATGATGTGTAGTTAATTTATTCATGCATATCAATTTGTTACATTATTACACTACACATACATACATAAACAAATTAAATACAACTATATGAATCAAAGAATGTGATCGTGTGTATCGATGTCTAACATAAAACATCATTCATACTTAGAGGCATACTTAAGCTTTTTGACACAAGTTTCCTACATAGGTTTTTCATTGTACATTTCTGATAATTTGCATAGTATGAGAAAATATTGCAATGTTCAATAAGGATTAAAGCAACAAATCACATATTATAGTCAATCCTTACATGTTAAAATATTCATGCTAGACATTTTCAATATAGTTTCTATCGTTTTTGTTTTTATATTAAATAAGCAACAAAAGGAAAACAAAAACTCTGAAAATATCAAGAAAAGCCTATTTTGTGTTTTATTATTGTTTTGTAATTTTCTATTTGATTTTTGAAATTGGTAAGAAATAAGGAAAAAATTGTTGAAACATAGAAGTCATTTTCAGCCAAATCATAATCAAGATATTCTATGGAAGCAACATAAAATTAATTCTAGAAAAAAAATAAGAAAATCAGAATAATCGGATATCGTCTACGGTAGCACCTATAGCCCGGCAAAATCACACAAGAGTTACAATTTTGCTAGGAAAAATATGTTTTTTGAAATTTTTCGCTTCCAATTTTTATGTACTTTAGGTGTCCAATTAAGGAGCATTAAATGCACGAATGAAAATAAGAATATATTTAAACGTTGCGTAGTTTAAATTTTGGGTTAAGGTGTTCAAAAAGTTATGTGCTTTCCTTGATCATGAAGGTTCATTAATATGAATCAGTGCAAATGATAAAATCAATCATGATAAGAGATTTAAAATAACACTAAAGAATCATGTTCCAACAAATCAAACATGCATAAAATGTATAATCATAATGAGTGGAAAATAAACTGCATGCAATGCGTATGATATATGTAGGCTCAAGACCAAGATTCCCCCAAAACATGTCAACACACTAGCCCCATACTAAGTGACAGATGGGCATAAAAAGCTGCACACATGCCATAGGTTGGGATGTGAGTCCCATATGCATACACAAGAGGTCGCTCAACCACTCACTTTTCCCCCGCAGTGCCTCCTAAGACCCAATATAACCTTCACCGATCAAGGGCAAGACATGAATTACATGTTATCACCCATAATGTGCACAACCCTATGCCTCAGCTATTGTGAGACACTTAACATGAGGAGATGATCACAAACATACTAATCATTAATCCCTACTTAAGACATAAAGTTTGTCTTTGTTGTAAGATGAATTATGAAATATCATGATACTAGAGATAGTTAGTTGTAAAGATATTTTAAAGAGGCAATTCATACGTACTTTTTATAACATAGACATGAATAATTTTAAAAAGTATAAATTACTCAAATCATAATATGACATAGCATGATATCATGAATGAAAACTAGTATAGGCAATGCATGCATAGATACTACATGGTAGTGCTTAGAGTTATAATTCGTGATCTCAACATAATGATAGGATATTTTTGATCAAAATTAATTTTAATACAAGATATTAAAGAGTTCATATTGCATGTTTTGAGTATGCTTTTCATGAAGCTAGGAGAGATTGAAATGGTTAGTTTTAGATTATCACACTAGATTCTCAATAATTCAACAATCATGATGAGAAACATGCAATCCTAAGACACAAAACATTCATAACATGTGATTGATCTTGCTGCACGCTCGGGAAGTGATGCGAGTAGTCGGAGCGTGGGGTGGAGGAACTCAACACCTTCCAAGGAGCCGAGCTCAACTGGATGCGGAAACAACCTAACACCTTCCAGGGAGCCGAGTTCACCTGGAAGTGGAAATAACTTAACACCTTCTAGGGAGCCGAGCTCACCTGGAAGTGGAAATAACTTAACACCTTCCAGGGAGCCGAGCTCACCTGGAAGTGGAAATAACTTAACATCTTCCAGGGAGCCGAGCTCACCTGGAAGTGGAAATAAATCAACACCCTCCAGGGAGCCGAGCTTAGCTGGAGGTGGATGCAAATCAACACCTTCCAGGGAGCCGAGCTCAGCTGGAGGTGGAAACAAATCAACACCTTCCAGGGAGCCGAGCTCAGCTGGAGGTGGATACAAATCAACACCTTCCAGGGAGTCGAGCTCAGCTGGAGGTGGAGGCCTTAACCGTCTTTCCGACTTTTCGACTTTTCGACTTTATGCCTCTCCGGGTGAATTCTCCTTCCCTGCCGGCATCAACTAGCTCGGTCAGCGGAACCATCCAGGGGCAGAAATTACCTAGCCTCGCCGAGTGAGTTCTCCTGCCCTGCCGGCTTCAACTAGCCCGGTCAGCGGTCTCTTCTCGGGGCCTTAACCGAAATTTCTTTCCTGCCTCTCCGAGTGAGTTCTCCTGCCCTGCCGGCATCAACAAGCCCGGTCAGCGGTCTCTTCTCGGGGCCTTAACCAACATGAATCTACCTGACGAGCCTCCCAGCGACCGGCATCAACAAGCCCGGGCGAGTGGTCTCCAGTCAAGGTCTTAGCCAACTGTCCTTGCCTCTCCGAGTGAGTTCTCCTGCCCTGCCGGCATCAACAAGCCCGGTCAGCGGTCTTTTCTCGGGGCCTTAACCAACATGAATCTACCTGACGAGCCTCCCAGCGACCGGCATCAACAAGCCCGGGCGAGTGGTCTCCAGTCAAGGTCTTAGCCAACTTTCCTTGCCTCTCCGAGTGAGTTCTCCTGCCCTGCCGGCATCAACAAGCCCGGTCAGCGGTCTCTTCTCGGGGCCTTAACCAACATGAATCTACCTGACGAGCCTCCCAGCGACCGGCATCAACAAGCCCGGGCGAGTGGTCTCCAGTCAAGGTCTTAGCCAACTTTCCTTGCCTCTCCGAGTGAGTTCTCCTGCCCTGCCGGCATCAACAAGCCCGGTAAGCGGTCTCTTCTCGGGGCCTTAACCAACATGAATCTACCTGACGAGCCTCCCAGCGACCGGCATCAACAAGCCCGGGCGAGTGGTCTCCAGTCAAGGTCTTAGCCAACTTTCCTTGCCTCTCCGAGTGAGTTCTCCTGCCCTGCCGGCATCAACAAGCCCGGTCAGCGGTCTCTTCTCGGGGCCTTAACCAACATGAATCTACCTGACGAGCCTCCCAGCGACCGGCATCAACAAGCCCGGGCGAGTGGTCTCCAGTCAAGGTCTTAGCCAACTTTCCTTGCCTCTCCGAGTGAGTTCTCCTGCCCTGCCGGCATCAACAAGCCCGGTCAGCGGTCTCTTCTCGGGGCTTTAACCAACATGAATCTACCTAACGAGCCTCCCAGCGACTGGCATCAACAAGCCCGGGCGAGTGGTCTCCAGTCAAGGTCTTAGCCAACTTTCCTTGCCTCTCCGAGTGAGTTCTCCTGCCCTGCCGGCATCAACAAGCCCGGTCAGCGGTCTCTTCTCGGGGCTTTAACCAACATGAATCTACCTGACGAGCCTCCCAGCGACCGGCATCAACAAGCCCGGGCGAGTGGTCTCCAGTCAAGGTCTTAGCCAACTTTCCTTGCCTCTCCGAGTGAGTTCTCCTGCCCTGCCGGCATCAACAAGCCCGGTCAGCGGTCTCTTCTCGGGGCTTTAACCAACATGAATCTACCTGACGAGCCTCCCAGCGACCGGCATCAACAAGCCCGGGCGAGTGGTCTCCGGTCGGGAACTTAGCCTAAAAGCTATATTTAACTAAATTCGATACATTATAGATAGATTACATTACAATGCGCTTCCTCGCGCTTGCTCGGCCACATGCGTCTTGGCCATCTCCTCCCTCACTCCCCCCATCTCTTCAGCTCCCTCTTGCTCCTCCCAGGTGAAGTTGTCTTCCCTCTGCAAGGCCTCTTATTCCTTCCCTTACCTCCAGAAACTCTGGGCAGATAGCTGTCGCGTGACCCTCCTGCTGATGAAAGTCACAGTATGGCAGTGCCAACGTTCTTGCCTCCTTCCCTCCGCGACCCCTCTTCTTATTCCCTCTTTTTCGGCCAATCGCCATGGCATGTAGGGGTCGGTGTTGCAAAGGCCATGGGTCCGGTTGCCACCCTGCTGGGTTGAACTGTCCCTTCTCCCCCTGAAAGTTCCCTCTCCCTTGGAAATGGCCTCTTCCTTGGCCTTGAGGGGGTCCTCCTGGCGGCCTCCACGTCGGTTCGTTGACCGGTGGCTAGGGTCTCCACCCTGACCCCTGCCCCCCAGGAGGTCCTTGCGGACCTTGCCTTCTCGGCTCCTCCTTCTTCTTCAGCTCTGACTGTCGGGCCTCTCCTGACTTCTCTCCGCCTTCCGTCCACTTGGCCATCTTGGCCGCGAACTCCGGGTTTGTTGCCTCCACTTCGATCTCCCATCCTGCCCGCTCCATTAACTCCTCGTAAGACAGAGGAGGGTCCGGGACAAGCCCATGCGAAACAACCCCTGCCGCAACCCGAGGGTAAGCGCAAGTTGCAAAGTGTGTCCAGGGACCTCATTGACGAGAAGGACCTCTTCTTAGAACCGATCCACGTAGCTTCCTAGTGACTCTTCCGACCTCTTCTTGATCAGGAAGAGGGCCTCCGCCCCCTTCCTCCTCTTTTTGGACGTAGAGAACCTTAACAGGAAACTCCGTTTCAAGTCCTCGAAACTATAGATGGATCCGGGAGGAAGTTGATGGAACCAATCTCTAGCTTTCTCCTGAAAGGAGATGGCGAACAACCTACACTTGAAGGCGTCGGTCACCTGCCTGATGGACATGGCATCCTCAAACCACTGGAGGTGCTCCTGAGGGTCATCTTTGCCTGCGTAGTGGGACATGACCGGCTTCCTAAACCCTTCCGGAACCGGGGCGGTCAGGATCAACTCGCAGAAAGGGCTTCCCCTTCCCACCTGGCGGATGGGCATCACTCGCCGTGCCTCCTCCCCTAGGTGCAGAGCACTCGTCGGGCTAGGAAACAACACCCTCGCCTGAAGAGTTCTATCCTCCTCCACCCGCGCTTCCTTATCAAGTCGCCCTGCTGGTGCTGTCTCACCTAGAGTAGGTGAGGTAAGGACAGGTACCGGCGGAATCGAGCACTCGCCTGTGGGGGTGAGTGCAGAGCGCAAGGTCTCCATGATCGCCTTCTTGAACTTATCGAAGTCGCTTTTACTTACGTAGTCGCCGGGAGGGGGTGGGTTCTCTAGCTCTTCACTTCCAGCCATTCGACCTACTTGGGGTTTTTCCGAACAAGCTGCGTTCCACGCTCACCGCACCAGAATGTTGAAACCAATTTCCCGGCTTCAGCGTTCGAAAATAGGGGTAGGCAGCGTACCCTTACTTATCTCAGGTAAAGTCGGACGGCTAGTCACTTAGAGCCTAAGAACCTTTCTGCTGGTGGATTCAGGTGAAAATAGACCCCGCGAGCTGCAGCGAGGAGGTCCCGCCACTAACCCGAAAGACCCGAAGATCTTCCCCTCCCAAGCCAATGCTGAGCCTGGGCACCTCAGAGAGCACTCGCAACACCTGACCGTTGGCCTGAAAGACTTGGCGAACGGAAGGCAGGGTCACTAGCTAACCGAACACACTAAGGGGGGTGGGGGTAAGGAGATGTCAACCCTCCCCAAGGTGCCCATGGGGGTCTATTTATAGATTTCCTGAAAATGGGCTGCGTATAACGTAAAAGGTCTGTCAATAGCCAGGTTCCGCTGTCTGAAAACACTACCTGCAACCCTGCGACCCTGCAACCTGCGACCCTGTGACCCTGCGACCCTGCGATCACTACCAAGGCAGGTGAGGGGGCGGGCGAGTGGGAGTCTCCCCCCACCCGCCCCCAAAGGGGCGAGTGGGAGTCTCCCCCACTCTCCCCCAAGGGGGCGGGCGAGTGGGGAGGGGGGTCTCCCCCCACCCGCCCCCAAAGGGGCGAGTGGGAGTCTCCCCCACTCGCCCCCAAGGGGGCGGGCGAGTGGGGAGGGGGGTCTCCACCCACCCGCCCCCAAAGGGGCGAGTGGGAGTCTCCCCCACTCGCCCCCAAGGGGGCGGGCGAGTGGGGAGGGGGGTCTCCTCCCACCCGCCCCCAAAGGGGCGAGTGGGAGTCTCCCCCACTCGCCCCCAAGGGGGCGGGCGAGTGGGGAGGGGGGTCTCCCCCCACCCGCCCCCAAACGGGCGAGTGGGGGTCTCCCCCACTCGCCCCCAAGGTGGCGGGTGAGTGGGGAGGGAGGCCTCCCCCCACTCGCCTCCAAGGGGGCGGGCGAGTGGGGGTCCGAGTGGGGGTTTCTGCTTTGTCTGATCATGGTCATTTTCGACTGTGTTCAAGCGGCCATCTTACCCCGTTACGGTCATTTTATCATCGCGACCATGTACACGCTGCGCCATATGCGCTCAGCAAATATGGGGGTTGTACAATCATGATATGTTGTTATTTCAAGTAATTAATCTTATTGAAATAACCTGCCTCTGATACCACTTGTTGGATTGTCAGGAGCCCTTAGAGGGGGGTGAATAAGGGATTTTTAAAATTTCTATTCAACTATTAGGTCCAAATATTAAAAATAAACATTTGGAAAAACTTGAAATAAAATCTTTAAAGAAGTGAAATAAAAAACATGATTTTATTTCAACAATCTTTAGAATACAAAATATGATTTCAGTAATGCTATAAATCAAAGACAATGAATTTTACTCTTGGGTTTTCTATACCGACCCTTCTCCCTAAGGACCGGTTGGTCATAGCATATCTCTCCCTAGATAGGCCTCGAGCTACCCCTATGCCTATTCATTAGAACTAGTCACTTAACACATGAGACGAATTACTCTCTAAATCTCACACAGACCTAATCGCTAACCACGGGAGAATTCCCCCTATGTTGCTCACGGACCTAGTCGCCAACTACCGGGCGAATTTCTCCACTCAACAAAAGAGTAACTAAAAGATAATACAATATGGAAAAGATATTAAGAAAATAACATCTCCCTACATCAGATCTGAAGGCGATGATGAATACACGCAAGAGATTGTTGTTGTCGTTACGTTCATACTTTGCGTAGAATATGCATTGTAGATAAATGCCTTCAAAATCTTTTATGATTCTACAATATAACATTAGGAAAGCCTTAGAATGTCTGGAAAGAGAGTGCACAAGAGCCTTTGTGAATTTGGTTCGGAGTCATCCTTCATGGTTGATAATGAAAAGAGAGTGAAACGGCTCTATTTATAGCTCTGCTAGCTATCGTCGGCGGTAGGACTCACCATGCCATGATACCCGATAACAAATGAGTTTCTCGCCTCTTCTAGTCTAGGAAAGGAAGCATATCTCTAATTTTGTGCAACTGCAACCGTGACATGGTATGACAAACGAGCCGCATTAGCATCAAATTCGATTCCTCCAAAATGAGATCTCTTGCTCCTTTCTTCGCTTAAATCAGTTGCTGATTGTCGGGGTTACTATATAGTTACCACCTGACATTTGTGTTATCATGTTGCGATAACACTTGCTAAAGATAGACTTTGTTCCCACAAATCCCTGCATTCAAATGCAATTTACCATCCGTCCTTCAGTGAACATCCATACCGCCAGTGGTAGCAGTTGCCGCCCCGCGGTAGTGCTCAATTCAGAGCATGACATCCTTCTTTTATCTTCTTTCAATGTGTTCTTTTATATGTATGTCCTGAACACTATAAACACAAAAAGCTAGATCAAATACATAACAGTATTTGTTATTCTCAAACCAAGAGATATGAAATGCATATTCCAACATGATGATATTTGCTAAACTGACAAGAATCATAGTCGAGAGAAAAAACATCCTTCTTAAGAAATGGCAGGAACTTATGTAGCAAGTGTATGGGAGGATGAACAAGGCGAAGATTCCACTGATGGAGAGAATCAAAGATGGTAGAGGCGGAGACACCAGAAATAGTGTCGAGGAAGTAGAGGCTCACTACATTCAGCCCTAGTAGCAATTGTCTTTTTGGAGCAAAGATCCTGAAAATAATAAGTAGCAGAGGTAATTGAAATAGAGCAATGTAGTTCCCACGAAAGAGCAGGAACTGATAACAAGTTGCATTAAAATTAGAAATATAGAGAGTGTCATCAAGTTTGAGAGTGGGGATGGCATAGAGCACACTAGTTCCACAAATAGGAGAGGGAGATATATACACAACCAAAACTAGGGGTAACCGACCATGTTTCTCCAAGTGAGAAAAGTCAAGCGAGTTTCTAGTCATATGATTGGTGTCACCAGAGTTTATGAGCTACTTAACTTGAGTGGAAACCTATGTACTACCAGAAGAGGTTGTAATGGACGCAGAAGATTTGGAGGCATGGAGAAGGGCCTCAACATTGTTGAAGAGAACTAGCGGTTGAACTCAGGCTGTGTAAGAGAGGAAGTTGGAGGAATAGAAAACTCCAATGTGCTAATGTGACCTTGGGGCCAAATATAGGGATGCATGGAAAAACAGTGTTCAAGTGTGTGGCCACATTTCCCACTATGGGAGCAAAGATGTCTGCTAGTTCCATGTCCTATATAATGACCACCACGACCGCGAGAGAGGCCACGATCGGAGGAATGAGCAAAACTGACAGGGTGGCAGGGACACAAATGTAGGCCACTGAAGAAGGGCAGTAGCTGCAGAGATGTGAGTTGTAGTGGCATCTAATGTTGTAGAGTCAGTTTCACCTAAAATTTGTTGATGAATCATATCATATGAGTCTTGTAAGTGAATGAGGTAACAAATGACCAGGAGTTCCTGAAAATGTCTATGCTGAGTTGCAAGGACAATTGAGAATGACCAATGTCGGAGAAGTTTGGTGCCAAGAGTTTGAACTTTCTGATAGGCAACATTTGGACAGATAGTGGAACAGGCAAAGAGATTAACATATAGGGTGTAGATGCGAGAGGTTTTGGAACCTTTGGAGTACAAGGATTCAAGATGGTCCCAAGCATCTTTCACTGTATCATCTTAGAGAATGATATGAAAACACTCATCAGAAAGCACTACTAGAAAATTGATTTTTAGTGAAGAAATTTTTCGTCACTAAATATTGAATTTTGGTCACTAAAGATATTTAGTGACCAAATTTTGTCTGTCATGAAGTGGTCACAGTAGCCCCGCCACTAAATATCTTTTGTGATCAAAAAAAATCTGTCACTAAAGTTGCACATTTAGTGATCAAATTAATTTGGTCAACAAAAGAGATTTTAGTGACCAAATTAATTCAGCCACCAAATGCAATTTCAGTGACCAAATTAATTCAATCACTAAAAGTTATAGTGACCAAACTAGTTCGATCACTAATAAATGAATTTTAAGTGACAAAAATTTTGGTCATTAAAGAGACGACTCAATAGTGATAATTTTTGTCACTAAATTTGTTCATTTTCTCACAAAATATTTAAAATTATTTAATTTGTTATTCACTAGAATACAATTTTAAACATTCAGACACAATAATAAATAAGACACTCAATTGTAACAAAAAGAATGTCCAACATAATTTATTTTATTAATAGTGAAAAAGAGGGTGGGAGATAGCCCAAACCCCTCAATACAAAGTAGTAGTGTTTCATCTCTAATTAAAATGAAATACATGGAAAAATCTACAAACGCGCATTCTTTAGCACATCTGTGATAGCCAACTGATGTCTTCGCATATTCTTTAGTTACATGCGAAGAAGTCTAGATATAATTTGTGGATTCTAAAGAATTTGACACTGACAGCTGAAGTACCAGCCGAGGAATCCTGATTAACACCATGGTTTGATGCAGTTAAAGCTTGAGTTTGCGCAACGCCTAATCCGACAATCATATATAGTTGTGTGACAGTCGGTACCAACAACGCTGCCAGGATAAAGTATTCCTCCATTGTTCAAAAGAACACAAGCGAGGTACTCTAGATTCACCTAAAAATGTATCGAAGATTATTAGAAACATCTAGTACATCAAACTAAGAGATCTAACAAAAAATAGGGATCTATGTAACTCTATCCTCAAATAAAAGACAAGATGATGAACCTATTACCTGGTGAACAATGCCAGACCCTGGCGGAACAACAAGCATGTTATTGAATGCATTTGATTCCCATTTCAAAAATGCAAATCTTTCCTTATTGCGCTGAAACTTGAGTTCCATATTAGCTTGCACTGCATATTCTGACCTTGCAACATCAACCTGAACGGAGTGATCTATAACAATATCCACAGGTACCTGCAAAAGCAAATATTGTGCTTGATGTTGAAAATGGGAAAGAAATGAAACACAAAGAGACTCATATCAAATCAGTAGCAATCCATTTTCAGTCCGTGGAAAGTCTAAATGAAAAGAAGAACAAACAATAAATACGAAATTACACAAGATAACTTGCACTTCAATTCCGTTCCAACCTACCACTAGTGTCAATGTTAATTGAAGATTTAAATGGATAACTTAGTCATCCCTTTTCGGCATGCACCAAATGTTATTAGTGATGGAATTGCAAAATATTGTGATCATAATGATTTTTTTATTTTAGAGATTACAAAAAAATAAAACTTGGCATCATGTTCCACTAAGGCATGTTTAATGAAAAGGGGTATACACAAACATATAGCATAGATTATCAAGAGACATTTCTGTAGCAAAAATAAACATTCTTTAACTTGTGAAGTGGGTAACGTTAGCATATGAAAGAGAGAATATAGCGAGGGTGTTAAAGTTTTAGATTGAAGTGAAGTGGGTATGAAAATATAAAAACATGAATTAGGAAAACATTTTGTGGAGCCAACAGTTTTATTGAACTAGCAATATGAATAAAAAGATGAAACTTGTGCAAATTGTAAACCTTCATTGATTCATCTCTTCTTTCAGGATCAACACCAGGAACTCCATTAATCATCCTCTTAGCAGAAATGTCCATTTCCATGGTGACTTCTTGAAAACCAGTAAAAACAACATCTCTCCTCCACTGAAAACAACTAAAGGTCAATCAAGGTTTGCATAAATCACAATAAATAGGTATCCAGAAACCTTTAGTAACCTATTCATTACATACAACAAACTTCAAGTTTGAGGAACGAATTAAAATGCTCTGCAACAAATTAAAGTACTCTACATCGAAGCAATAGAGAGACATACCATGTGGCACCCACAAGTTCATGTCCAAAACATGTCTAACACTGATAGCCAATAACATTTAAAGTGCTCAGTTTCATAGTAGCTCTTCTATGTTGGATTAGTCAATGTATCTAACGAGTATTTCAGGAGGTCACAATTACTTATTAAGACACCGAGTCTGACTCCCAAAGAAGGAAAATATGCACAAAGAAAACAACCAAATGATGCCAATTTAGTGCAATGAGATAACTTCTTTTATGTATTCTAATCTCAACCTACCACACTGTGTAGCTTTTATGATAGTTTTTGTAAGAAATGGAACAGTAGAAAACATAGTTGTTGCTACCTGCATAATTAACACATCAAATATTAGATGTAGAATATAATGCTCGTTTCTATTTACTAGACTGAAGGAGTGATAATATATTTGGAAGAAATCTTTCGCAAACACCTGTGAAGCACATCAAATAGTTCACAAGCACATTTAGTAAGACCAAAATAATAAAGTGCTTAGTGCGATGAGGAGCTTCAGGAAAAATAATAATAATAATAATAATAATAATAATAATAAAACTAAATGATAAAACATATCTCAACTGTCAGAGCTGACTATATTTAAAGGGGAGACAAATAGGTTATTCTCCAGAACAAGTGGAAGGATACATGATAAACTGTCAATAGATGGAACTAAATCTGTTGCACCTTAAACTAAGAAGCTTTCCTCTTTTGAAGAGAACCAATAAAAGCATCTAGATAAACAAGTTCTAGCATATCAAAATAAGCAATCAGACAAGATTCCTTCCAATAACTATCTACAGAATACAAACTGCATTTCAGAGAGCATGTCGCTGCTATTGAAACATCTTCAACCTTTTATGTCATTTCATCGAACAACTTGTGGGCATCAAATTGTTCTTTGTTCATTATCAGAGCATGAATCCAGGAATAAAAAAAAAGACGCATGAAAACTAAGATCACCTGAAACTTGAATAAAGAAAATAAAAAATGACATGAATAAAAAATGGAATTTTGGCACTTAACACCCTTCAAATAGGGGTTCTTGGCACTTTGCACCCTATAATTCAAAGTTTGGCACTTTCCACCCTCTAAAGCTTTTAATAAAGCACTTTGAGTTAAGCAGAAGGTTCATCTCAGCTATCATCGAGATAACATGGACAATTCGACGATATCATTGTGACATCAAAGTACACAAGACGATATTGCTGTAAGAATAAGAAGAATCGAACAAAGTCCAGTATCGTCTTGTCAATCGATATCATTGTCGACGACATCGTCGTGAAGAAGCCTAGTCGTCGAGAAGGCTAAGGGAGTTCTCGTGAAGACAGCTTATGGAAGAAAAATCACCTGTCGTCAAGATGATCAAGTCAATATCGTCGAGAAGATAGAATGGTATCAACGACATTGTCAAGAAGATAGAATGGTTTCAACGACACCGTCGAGAAGATCGCAAGTTGACAACAAGATTACGACGACATCTTAATATCTTCATAAGTGCAAGTGCATCTGTGATATTTTGCATCGTCGAGATATCATTATCTGAAGGAGATTGAAGAAGACTTGAAGATTTGTCCAAGTCCAAGATGGATCGGCGTAACGACAAGTTCTGTCATCGAGACTTTGCAATTATCATCGAGACAGATCAAGACATTTCAAATCGCGCTGTCTGCATTTAATGTCACCGTCTGGTGGTCCAATCAGCGTGTGTCATTAAGGAATGGGCCCCTGACACTTATAGGACATCCTAGGAGACCGTTAGTCGGCTCCTCAGTCTTATAAAAGAGATAAGTGTCTGCCCTAATTCAAACAAGTAAGAAATGCAAAAAAAATGCACAAATCAATAGAACAGTAACAACCTACGAAAAGAAGGAAAAAGAACCTGAGAACTGAAATTCTTCATCAAGTGTTCTCCAAGTTTCAGTCCAGCAACATCAGTTGATAAGAAGTGTTCCAGATTGAAGAAGGGATTGAAGGAGAATCTGTGATATTCAAGAAATCATCCAAATCATTCTCTTCAATTCTAAGAAGCCAATCTTCATCCGACTAAGAAGTTTTTCTCAAATCTTTCTCTATAGGGCTCGAGGGCCTGAATTTGGGGCTTGCGGGCTTGAGCTTATTGCATCTATTTCAGATCTGAGTTGTAGGGCTTGAGGGCCTGAGTATTATAGGGCTTGAGTGCCTGAGCTGTAGGGCTTGAGTGCCTGAGCTGTAGGGTTTGAGGGTCTAAGTTTGTAGGGCTTGAGGGATTGAGTTTTGTAGGGCATGAGAGCCTGAGTTTTAGGGCTTGAGGGCCTGAGATTCTAGGGCTTGCGGGCCTGAGTTCTTGGCAGAGTTTGCCCACCCTAGCACACTACTAGAAAGGCGCAGAGGGACAGTGGACTACTCAAGACACATTGTCTTGAGGAATCACTATATATCTGGTGTTCTTGTGTGTTGTGTTTCTGTGGATTGTCGTTGTGCTGTAATATAGTTATCTAGTTCTTGTGCTTAAATTTCAAAAATAGCCATATCACTTATCCCCCCTCCCCCCTAAGTGATAGTTCCATAACTAACAAGTGGTATCAGAGGTAGGTTGATCAAAAAGTGACTTAACAGTGAGAGCTAGATTAAGGAACTACTTATTATGGATGGAGGTGATCAACACAGAGAAATTAGATCCATGAAGCTTCCAATCTACACCAAAGAGAACTTCCCTATCTGGAAAGAAAGGGAAAGACTTTTCATGGAAGTTGCTGATCCCAGGGTGTTTTTAGATGTTCAAGGGGGCCCCTTCATCCCCATGACTGCATCTACAATTGATCCAACTCAAAGAGTGCCAAAGAAATATGTTGGTATGAGTAAGGATGAACTTACACTGGTAAGCCTAGATAAGAGAGCACAGAACATCATTGTGAGTTTAATTGATGACTTAACTCTTCAAAACCTTATTCACTACAAAACTGCCAAGGAGATGTAGGACTCCCTGGCTGTTTACATGGAGGGGACTGAGGAAGTAAGGGATGACAGGAAATCCCTTCTGAATCAGGAGTGTGGGGTCTTTAAACAAGGCAAGAATGAAAATATCTCTAGCTGTTATAAGAGATTTTTCAAGATAGTCAATGGGCTGAAGAATTTTGGAAGAGAATTCACAAATTCATATCTGAATGATAAATTCCTTAGATCCCTCACTAAGGAATGGGACATCAAAATTTGTGCAATTAGAGAAATGGGTCAATTGGGCACCATGGAGCCAAAGAACCTATATGGGAAGTTGCTCTCCCATGAGCTTCAGCTTAACACCAGAAAAGCTGAAGAAGAAAGCTTAACACCAGAGAGAAATCAGTAGCTCTCAAGGCTGAGAGCATGAGGAGGTCCATGGACAAGACTTCTGCACACCAGAACATATTTGAATGCAGTGGAGCTTCTGATGTCAGGACATCAGAATCTAACAACACTGATAAAAAGATGTCCTTCCTATCTAAGCAGTTCAAAAAACTGATCTATAGAAGGAGAAGAGACAACCACAGACCATCTTCATCAAGCTCCAGAAGATCTGGTCAACATGACAGATCTAAATCCTCAAGGGAGGACATGTACAAATCAAAACCTAGTAAATTTGATTTAACTAACACTGTTTGCTATTCTTGCAATAAAGCAGGTCACATGATTGCTGATTTCCCTTCCATGTAGAGGGAATCAAAAAACCATGAAGACAAAAAAAGGTCAAGGGAAAAGAAGAAAGCTGACAAAGGGTTTATAGCAAAGAAGATCAGAACCCTGAGTGATTCTGATTCAAGCTCTTCAGAAACTGAAGAGGAAGCACTTATTGACCTTATGGCCATAAACGAAGAAATCCAGGATGACAATGTCTCTCCTGGGAAGGTACTAATTAGAGCCCCCCTATCTGCTTCTGATTCTAAATCAGTGGCAGATTCTTTGCATGATGATGAGGGCGAGTCTGTTGCCAACAACATATTCTCAATATCCTCCTATGAGGTTGAATCTGAACTAAAATAGCAATATGAAACTTTGTGGAAAGCTTTCAAGAAAAGCAAGAAACTCCTCAAAGTTCAGACTAAAGAGTTGGATTCCCTGAGATCTCCCCACTCTGAGCTCCAGGAGACAGCTGAGAAGCTGGCTGCTATGAGCAAGGAAGTGGACAGATTCAAGGAAGCCACAAAGCTCAAAAATGCTGAACTGGCTCAGAAGAACAAAGTCATTAAGGACAACTTTTCTGTACCATTCAGAGCTGGTGTAGGATTCAATAGTGAGACAGACAAGGGTAAAGCCTCTGAAGAGCAACCCTCTTGTAAGAAGGTGCTTCTGGCATCAAACCCCTTTGACCAGGAATCTTCATATGGTCATCTGACCAATTCCTGCTCAGCAAGTGGCAGTAAGCCCTTTATTCCAACTAGAAGAGCAGGCTTTGGGCTAAGTGCTTTTAAAGCACCCCATGAGGAGATTCAGATGATGAATCCGGGTGTCTTTGTACATGGACCTGGAGCCACAACACTCAAAGGCAAGGGAAAGGCTGCTCCTACCAAGTCTGTTCCCAAGAAGGTGAACCAAAAGGTGGTGAGACCAGCTCCACTTCATACTCACACCTATGAGGTTCACCCAAGACCTGTTAGGCAAGGTATCTTCACTCCTGCCCACCAACATTATCATCCTACTCAGATGGTGAGGCAAAAGAGAAGATACAACTGGTATGAGTGTTAGAGTTGTGGGAAAGTGGATCACTTTGCCATGGACTGATAGTTCAACCCAACAGCACCTAGTGCAAAGAGAATGTAGACCACTCAGGGGTGTGGTGTCCCAGTTTATCCCCCTAACAGAAACAAAAGACCCAAATCAAATTAGGTGCCTAAGGGTAAGTAATTTTTCTTGCAGGTATGTCCAAATGCCAACAAATCTCCCATTTGGTATTTGGACAGTGGTTCCTCCAAGCACATGGCTGGAGTTAGGAGCTACCTAAGAAACTTCACCCCTGTGGAGAATGGACCAACAGTCATTTTTGGAGGTACAGAAAAAGGGGTCACCAAAGACTATGGTAACATCTCTAATGGCTTATTCATCATCACAAAGGTTGCTTATGTGGAGGGATTGAATCACAATCTCGTAAGCATAAGTCAGATTTGTGATCTAGGTTATGTTAATGTTTTCCACAAGGATAAGTGCTTAATTAAGAAGTCCTTAGACTCTGAGGCTACCTTAACTTAAACTAGGAGTGGAAATGTATATTGCTTAAATTTCTTTCACTTAAATTCTTCCATGCCCGTGTGTTTTGTGGCTAATGAGAAAGAGGTTCTATGTGTTCAATGACACAAGAGATTTGCATACATTAATTACAAAACCATAAGTAATCTTTTCTCTCTAGACCTAGTTAGAAATGGACCCAGCATTAAGTGCATTAAGGAAGGTCCTTGTCAGTCATGCCAACATAGCAAGCAAACTAGCACCAGCTTTAAGAGCATCTCTAACAAAGATTCCTCTAGGTGCCTATTTCTGTTGCACATGGATTTGTTTGGTCCTATGTCAGTTCTCAGCTTAGGAGGGAAGGCTTATACCCTTGTTGTAGTTGATGACTATTTAAGGTTCACTTGGGTATTCTTCCTTAAAAGAAGTCAGATAACTTAGATATCTTGAAGAATATAGTCTGGCAAATCCAGAGTGAGATGAGCTACGCTGTGGTCAAGTTTAGAAGTGACCATGGTATAGAATTTCAGTCAGGGGCCATGATTGAATTCTGCCAAGAGCTAGGTATCTCCCAAGAATTTTCCTCACCTGGAACTCCTCAACAGAATGGAGTTGCAGAGAGGAAAAATAGAACCTTAATAGAGGTTAGTAGGACAATGCTGAGTGACTCCTCTTTACTAGAATACTTCTGGGCAGAGGCTGTCAATACAACCTGTCATGTGATAAATAGGGCCTCCATCATCAAAGACCACAAGAAAACTCCCTATGAGCTGATGAAAGGCAGAAAACCTACATTATCCTACTTCAGAATCTTTGGGAGCAAATGCTATGTGCTTAACAATGGGAAATCCAAACTGACTAAGTTTGCTTATAAAAGCAGTGAAGGTATTTTTGTTGGCTACAATTCGTACAGTAAAGCATATAGGGTGTACAACATCATTACCCAAGCAGTAGAAGAATCTGTATATGTTATATTTGATGAGACTAGCCTCATTCATAGAGGTTGGCCTAGTTCTTTATTGGATGCAGGCACAGTAGATAGATTGGAAAAGCTATCCATTGAAGACAAGGCTGAAACATCAAGAAGAGACAAAGACCATTCAATAAAAGTTGAACTGGAAGAAGATGTTATAGAAGGATTAGAAACAGCTGAAGAAGTACAACCTGAAGAACCTGTCATAGAAGAGATCCCTAGAAGACTACCTGCTGCACTTAGACAAGTCAGACATCATCCTCAAGAACAAATCATAGGAGATGTCAGTCAAGGAGTGCTGACAAGGAGCAGGGCTTTAAATGAAGCATTATGCCTGAGTTTTCTCTCTCAAATTGAACCCAAGAAATTTGAGGAAGCAAATTAGGATCCTTTTTGGATTGCTGCAATGCAAGAGGAACTAAACTAATTACAGAGATGCAAAGTATGGAAATTAGTTCCCGAACCCCAAGGACATAACATTATTGGAACCAAGTGGGTCTATAGAAACAAATTGGACGAGAATGTGGTCATTACAAAGAATAAGGCAAGGCTAGCAAAGGGCTATAGACAGGAAAAGGGCATTGATTTTGATCAGACCTTTGCCCCTGTTGCAAGATTTGAAGCAATCAAATTATTCCAGGCCCATGCAGACTATAAAGAATTCAAAGTTTACCAGATGGATGTGAAGTCAGCCTTTCTGAATGGTGACCTCAAGGAAGAAGTATATGTAGAACAACTTTCAGGTTTTGTTGATTCTACTAGCCCTGACTTTGTTTACTTTCTTAAAAAAGACCTAGATGGCTTGAAGCAGGCTCTTAGAGCTTGGTATGAGACTCTGTCAAGCTTTCTCATTGAGAATAAGTTTTCAAGGGGAATGATTGACAAGACATTGTTCCTAAGGGAAGTGAAGAGCAAGTTCTTGCTAGTGCGGATCTATGTGGATGACATTATCTTTGGCTCTATAGATGACAATCTCTGCAAGAAATTTGCTAATTTAATGCAGGGAAAGTTTGAAATGAGCAGTATAGGAGAGCTCAAATACTTCCTAGGTCTTCAAGTGAAACAATCTGAAGATGGTATATTCATCTCACAGACCAAATTCACTAAAGAGCTAGTCAAGAAATTTGAATTCGAGAGTGCTTCTTCTATGATGACTCCCATGTGATCCAATGTGACTCTGGACAAGGATGAAAAGAGAATACCCTTTGATGAAACCAAGTAAAGATGCATGGATGGGTATTTTCTTTACCTAACTGCAAGTAGGCCTGACATAATATTTGCCACATGTGTTTGTGCTAGATATCACGTGAACCCCAAGGAATCTCATCACACCTCTGTCAAGAGGATCTTAAGATACCTGAAGGGTAAACCTAATCTTGGCCTATGGTACCCTAGGAACAATGAGTGTGAACTAACTGAATATTCAGAAGCAGACTATGCTGGGTGCAACGAAGATAGGAAGAGCACTTCAGGGACTTGTCAATTCCTTGGAGGAAGACTGATCTCATGGAGCAGCAAGAAGCAAACAAGTGTAGCAATCTCCATAACAGAATCAGAATATATATCTGCAGGGAGTTGTTGTGCTCAGCTGCTATGGATCCACACCAGCTTGAAATTTATAATTTAAAGATGACCAAAACACCTTGTTTTGTGATTCTTCAAGCTCTATCTCAATTGCTAAGAACTCTGTATCACACAGTAGGACTAAACATATTGAGATCAGGTATCACTTCATTACGGAGCATGCGGAGAATGAAGATATCACTCTTGAGTTTGTCCCCACAGACAAATAAGTGGCTCATATATTCACAAAACCGCTAGATGAAGCTAAGTTTAACTTCTTCAAATTCCAATTGGGGATGTTAAACTTTGAGTAATTTCAACTCACTTTAATTGTTATCACTAATCATGTGTTGCTTTGGAGAAGGTTAGGATAAATGCTGAAGGAGCATCTCAAGACGAGCTGAACATTTTCTAAAGCTAAACAAGTTGTCTCGATGACACAATCAGTTGTGTCGACGACACAACCAATTATCTCGACAACACGCAGTGCATCTCGATGAAAAATGAACCGAGTTGGAAAGGAGCATAACGATGACATATTTTGATGACATACCGGAGTATTGTCGAAACAGGATATGGCTACTAAACAAGATACTGGATCGACAAATCAGAGTCGTCCGATGAAATATTAAGATATCAGATTGAGGGGGAGATGTCTCAACATTAAGATGTCCCAGAGAAGGAAGTTGAACCTGCTAACACAGTGGTTGCTGAAGAGAGGAGAAGTCCAATTTTGGACAGTGATCCAGTTGAGGAGTTCCAACCTGGGAGCTCAGCCCAAGATACTGCAATGGTTGAGGGGGAGACCCATCTGGGGTGTTCTACCCTAGAAGCTCAGGAAAATTTTCTTCAGTTGGAAGTCATCACAGAAGAATGAAATGGAAGGCTGATCTCAATGCAAGAAACCCTGGATGATCATTTAATTGAAGAGGTCCTAAAGGGGGAGAAGGCTATTATAAATGCAAGCTCACATAAAGCTATGAGGACTGTCAGTCAAGTCAAGCAAGCCTTGCAGAAGCCACCCTCAGGATATGAATTAGTTGGAAGTCATCACAGACTCAGAGGAATATGGTGCTGAATTTGGAGAGTCAACAACCTCAAGGAAAATGAAGAAACTTAAAAGCAGGAAGTACAGGCAAAAGAGACTGAGTGAGATTGAGCAGGATCCACAAGCAGGCAAGTGGAGTCCTACCTCCAGGGAGATTATCTCAGAAAGCTTGATTGAATTTGGATACCCTCAAGAAATCTCTGAGAGGGTATACTTCTCAGCTATGATCTATATAATGTTTAGTAGTTTAATTAATTTGAATTTCCTAAATTTTGATTCTTTCTATGTGTGAGTTAGAACTTCTTCAAATAGGGGGAGATTGTTGGGAATCGTGTCCAGCAATGTTCCTGATTTGAAGAAGTACTCAGGTCTATAATAAAAGCACTATGTATTTGAAGGTCTACTTAGTTTACATTTGCAGAGATTAAATCATATGTCCAGTTCTTCTCCAATATCATTAAGTTCAAAATCATCGAGAAGGACAGGACATATCGTCGAATAAACACTCATACATCGTCGAGATGATACTCAAGGTTAAGCAAAAGGTTCATCTCAGCTATCATCGAGATAACATGGAAATTCGATGATATTGTTGTGACATCAAAGTACACACGATGATATTATTGTAGGAATAAGAAGAATCAAACAAAGTCCAGTATCTTCATGTCAATCAGAATCACGCGACGACATCGCTGTAAAGTCTAAGAAGAGTTAAGTCAATGTACTCGGGAATGTCGACGACATCGTTGTGAAGAGATCTTGTCGTCGAGACAAGAAAGGAAGCTCTAGGAAGACCTAAGTAAAAGTGCTCGGGAGTGTCAATGACATCATCGTGAAGAAGCCTAGTCGTCAAGAAGGCTAAGGGAGTTATCGTGAAGACATCTTATGGAAGAAGAATCACTTTTTGTCAAGATAATCAAGTCAGTATCGTCAATAAGACAGAATGGTCTCAACGACATCGTCAAGAAGACAGAATGGTCTCAACGACATCATTGACAAGACATAATGGTTTCAACGACACCGTCGAGAAGATCGCAAGTTGACAACAAGATTACGACGACATCTTTATATCTTCGTAAGTGCAAGTGCAGCTGTGATATCTTGTATCGTTGAGATGTCATTCTCTGAAGAAGATGGAAGAAGACTTGAAGATATGTCCAAGTTGGATCGGCGTAACGACAAGTTTTGTCGTTGAGAGGTTGCAAATATCGTCGATACAGATCAAGACATTTCAAATCGCGTTGTCTGCATTTAATATCGTCGTCTGGTGGGCCAATCAGCGCGTGTCATTAAGGAATGGGCCCCTGACACTTATAGGATATCCTAGGAGACCGTTAGTCGGCTCCTCGGTCTTATAAAAGAGATAAGTGTCTACCCTAATTCAAACAAGTAAGAAACGCATAAAAAACGCACAATTCAATAGAACAGTAACAACCTACGAAAAGAAGGAAGAAGAACCTGAGAACTAAAATTCTTCATCAAGTGTTCTCCAAGTTTCAGTCTAGCTACATCGGCTGATAAGAAGTATTCCATATTGAAGAAGGGATTGAAGGAGAATCTGTGTTATTCAAGAAATCATCCAAAACATTCTTTTTAAGTCCAAGAAGCCAATCTTCATCCGGCTAAGAAGTTTTTCTCAAATCCTTTTCTGTAGGACTTGAGGGACTGAGTTTATAGGGCTTGTGGGCCTAAGCTTGTAGGATCTATTTTAGATTTGATTTTTTGGGCTTGAGGGCCTGATTATTGTAGGGCTTGGGGGCCTGAGCTGTAGGGCTTGAGGGCTTAAGGGCCTGAGTTTTATAGGGCTTGAGGGCCTGAGTTGTAGGTCTTGAGGGCTTGGTATTGTAGGGCTTGCGGGCCTGAGTTGTAGTGAAAGTGAGCCAAAGGAGAGATTTAGCTCTAGGTGAAAGAATTTCAAAATGAAATAATTTTTGATGCGGGTTGTAGTGAAAGTGAGAGATTTAGCTCCAAATAACACTCAAACATTAAACAGCAATAACTTTCGATGTTATTGTCTGATTTTACCCCACAACACCTTTTAGGAATGAGCTCGGAGCCCTACATTTATTGAAGCACAAGTTTTACACATTGCAATTCATTTAGTTGTCGAAGTATAGCGAGTTGCAGCGGTAATGCAAAAATTTGCTCCAAATGACACCTAACATTCAAACAGCCATAACTTTTGATCAGGTTGTCTGATTTATGCCCACAACACCTCTTCGAAAAGAGTTCTGAGCCCTACACTCAATGGAGAGCAAGTTTTACCCAATCTAGTTCATTTAGTGATCGATATACATTGAGTTACAGTGGTTTTGTGGGATTTAGCTCCAACTGACACCTAAACTTCAAACAGCTATAACGTTTGATCTGGTTGTTCAGATTTTGCCCAAAACACCTCTTCGGAATGAGCTCAGAGGCATACATCCTATGGAGAATAGGATTTACCTGATCGAGTCCATTTAGTGGTCGATGGATAGTGGATTGTAGTGCAAATGAGGGATTTTGCTCCAATTGACACCTAAACGTCAAACATCCATAACTTTTGATCCGATTGTCTGTTTTTTGCCCACAATCCCTTTTTGGAATGAGATCAGAGCCCTACATCCAATGGAGAACACATTTTACCCACCCCACCCCTCTAGGTGATAGCTCCATAACTAACAAATAGTGGAGTGCACTAATGAATAAGTGTGGCGCAGTAGGTAGAGTAAAGTAAAGAAAGTTAAAGAACAAACTACACTACCATCACCCATACATGCTTAATTAAATTTTTGTCGAACAATAGAAAAATGTTCCCCAAAAATACTGATTTTTGGATGGGAACTCTATCTACCTCATGCATGGCCAAAATTTCAGCCCCATGCAATGAGTATACAATTAGGAATTTACAAAATAAGGTCCAAATCACCTTTAGAACACATCCCAGCAAAATGGAGATTCTTGGGGCTGCATGGCACCAATCCAAGTGATTTAAAATTCCCTGGAAAGTTAAGACCATAGGCTACAACTTTTATGTTCAACACTTAACCTATATCTGCCTGTAAGGTCCTTAATTTTAGCCTAGAAGTCATTGTGTTTAAGTGTGACAGAATTCACTGATTGATTTAAATCATTTAAGGCTACAGATAGTGGATCTCGCATGAATCTTAAAGCATTTGGATGTGGTCTGTTCATCCCCTACCTCCATCCAAAGGCTGGGATTGCCCAAACGTGGGCTGACTTCAAACCACTTTTCCCGCCCATCCATTGGCCTCCACGCCCGCCCACCACCACCTTCATTGAGTTGGTGGCCTTTGAAAGGCGGTGACATCGTGGCCGGAAGCCGCCTCTCTGACAATCTCGAGCAGGAAGTAAAGCTCAAAAAAATCCCACAAAACTCACATGGAATCGGGCTCAATTGAGCCCGATTTCTCTCCTATTTGATCTAGGATACTAGCACAAAGGGAGGGGAGGAGAAACGAATTGGTATTGGGGCTTTTCGTTGGCTATTTCTCTGGTTGGCCATGGAAGTTATCACCTCCGACGAGCTTGCCCAAAGCTCTAATTTAATGCCAATTTCTCCAAAGTAAAATGCTGGCTCGACTGCTCTAGGGGTGGGAAAGATGATGAAAGGTTGGAATTTGGTTGACGTGGGCTTGATATGGATGTGCCATGAGGAGGTGGACGGCTAATCTTGGTTGCTCCTCCTTGATGCCAATTGTCACCTCTCCAGCTCCAAAATGATAGGGAATTAACTGAGAAGCTCAGTTAGGGGCTTGGGAATAGGAGAGGAGTGACAAGTGGAGCTCAACCCATGATTTCCTCCTTTGTTATATTCCAAATTTGGGGAATTTCCAAAATTTCCCTCATGCATGTCTCCCCTTTTCAAATTCAGAGGGCAAGGGCAGTAATTAGGTCATGGGGTGCAAAATGGGTAGACCTTGAGGGACTTAGCCCATTGGAATTGGCTTGGGCTCTCATTTCCCCTCTTTGGGCTTAAGTTTGACCATGGTTGACTTTAGGGTTGACTTGGTCAATTTGATGAGTTGACTAGCCCTATAACTTGGTGATGAGTCATATGACACCAACCAATGTTGTTTGTGCCATTGTGGGGCCTTGATTGGGCTAATTTAACAATTTAAGTGTGATTTGACCAAAAATTGACCTAAGTTTGACTTTGGTCAAATGCGGTCAATTGGTTGACCCAATGTTGGGGCTTCTGGTCAATTGAACATTTATTAGGATTTGGAATGTAGTGGTGGGGTCAATTTGACCATGTGATGTCTAATTGAGCCAATTTGGGTTGAATTGGGCTATGTTGACCTAGAGTTGACTTTGTTCAACTCCATGAAAGTGGTTGAGCCCAAAGGGATATTTCTGCTCTAATGGTCTACCTTAGTGGTTAGGAAGATATAGGTGGGGTCAATTGGGCCAATTGAAGCTCAATTGAGCCAAACTAGGGTATGTTGACATTTGTTGACTTTGGTCAATTTGGCTAGCTTGGTTGACCAATTCATGGAGTGAATGGTCATTTGCCTGCCCCTTAGGGTTAGTGTTGGAACAACCCTATTTGTGATTTGGGCTAGGATCACTATATGTTGACTAAGGACAAGTTGACCCCAATGTATAGTTTATGGGTCAAGAGTTTAGGAAAATATTTGGCTGTTAGAACTAGAAATTTCACTAAGTCTCAGCATTCGTCGAACGACGCTCAGCATTCGTCGAACGACGCTCAGCATTCATCGAACGACGCTCAGCATTCGTCGGACGGCGATCGACGAAATATCAAGGAAGCGGTCGACGAAATCCAGCCATCTCTGCGCTCGACAAATGGCTGCCAGCGCTCGACAGATTCCAGCCAGCGCTCGACAGATTCCTGCCAGCGCTCGACAAATTCATGCCAGCGCTAGACAGATTTCAGCCAGAGCTCGACAAATTCTTTATTGAAGCTCAGTTCGACAAATACAGTCCCCAGAGTATTTAATTCTTAAAGATCAGTTATTTGTCAGTTCTCTGAACACAGATCGACGACTCTAACGGATATATTCAATATATTTGGACGTATTTAAGTCAGTTAAGTAAGGATATTATATTCTTTGAATATATTCCCTTCTTTCCTTTATTCCAAGGCAAAGATAGTCGTTGACAATTAATGCAAAGGAGTATTTCACGGCTAAGGAATTAAAGGACCTGTCAAAGTTGTTTTGTCTCTGTTACAGTTCCAAGAAAGAATTAAATCCTGACTATTCTATTCCAAAGATAGAATATATCAAGACAGAGTTTACTCTCTCACATTTTTCGACAGAATTCAAATATACTCTTACAAAATACAGAGAGAGAAGAACAACAAGTATAGAGAAAGAAAAGGAAGAACACTCAAAAAATTATTCTCAGTCTTCTTCTTCCTCAAGCAGCAATCATCATTTCTCTGAGAACATCTTCTTCAAAGATCCATCTCTCAAATATCTGCTGCAAGTTCAAGTCTTCTAAAAGAGCAACAAAGAATCTGAAGAACTATTTTCTTCCAGATCAATCTGCTACAGAAGATTTGTGTTTTCAAGAGAAAGCTTCTCCACCATCTGTCAAATACTTCTATCATACAGGGGGAGCTTTACAACAAATCCACTAGAGCCTTCTCTCAGCATCTTGACAGAGAAGAACATTATAAACTCTTTCTCACCTCTCTTATACAGGGTTAATACTCCCTTCAAAAGTGTAACTTACTGGTGGCAAGACACTTTATCAAAAAATCCTTGTTTGGTTTTTAAGCACCTTATCAAAAGCTTATCGGTGAATTGGGCACCTGATCAAACTCACATTGGTGTGTGGACACCTTATCAATAATCCCTTGGTGTGAGGGCACCTTATCAAAAATTCCTATTAGATTCCTACCAAGGGTGGTAGAAGAGTAGACGTACCCATATTTATTGGGGAACTACTATATTTCCTTGTGTCCTCTGTGTTTGTTTATTTCTCTGTGTTGTGCTGTGTGTGTTTTTACTTATTTAGTTTTCTGCTTATATTTTTATCTCACACTGCTTACACATATATATAACACTATTTTAATTCCGCTATAAAAACTAAGGAAAAGTTTTTAATACTCTATTCACCCCCCCCCCTCCCTCTAGAGTAACTTAAGATCTAACCTCCACTTTCAGTTAGGGATGTGGTGGTGGGGGTCAATTTGAGTTTGTGAGTTCAGGTGGAGGTTTTTTGACCTAGGTTGACTTGTGCTCCTTTGTGTGCACTAGGTGAGATTACCTTGTCTTGTTGAGACCTAGGATCACCTACTTGTCCTAACTCACAATTCATGACCTAACACTATCAAGGGGTCTAGTAGGAATATGGATGTTACAAATCCCAAAAAATAAAAAAAATAATTTCGCCCATGAAATTCAAGTCACTACAACAAAACTGGATTACGGCGGCGCTTTTTTGGGCTTTTAGCGGCGCTTTTTAAGCGCTGCGAAAGTTTTAGCGGCGCTTTTTAAGCGCTGCGAAAGTTTTAGCGACGCTTTTTAAGCGCCGCGAAAGTTTTTGCGGCGCTTTATAAAATGCCGCTAATTCACCGCTGAAGCGATCGCCGCCGTAGAACTCCGCGGTGTTTTCCAAAAAAAATGCCGCTAATAAATGTTGGCTTTATTGGCATTTTGAAAAATAAAACGCCCCCAATATCTGCGGCGTTTTAATATAAAAACGCCACAGATTTAGCAACGTTTCTTTTGTACAAAAAGCCGCTAATGTTGCGGCGTTTTTAAAAAAAAATAATTTTTTTCTTCTCTTATTGGTGTTGGATATCTTCTGATCTCTTTTTGTGGGGGCTAATCCTTGAATAACAGTTAGCTACTTGGCAACAATCATTTTAATAAGGAACTGCAAACATCAACAAACCCACTGCTTCTAAAAGAACGTGCCTCCATCTTGGTAATGCAATTCCAGTGAGTGCTGAATTTGCAGGAAAATAGGATTACAAATCTGTAAACACTATTAATAAGTAAAATCACAGAACAAAATAGGTAGATATTGAGAATCGAATTCAATCCGCTAAAATTTCTTTAAAAACTCAAGAGAAATCTTGGATAGAGAAATCTTCAAGTAAAGCTTAAGCATTTTATTGTTCTCTGTTTAATAGTATATAAATACATGTTAACCAATCATGTTTAAATTGAAGATATCAGTGAATGAAGAAAACATCTCCAAGGAAAATTGAGGTTACAAATCAGCGAAAAATTGGTAATATTGCTTTTTAATAATAATCTGATAGAGAATATGAACCTAATAATGGTGATGGAGAAATATAAACTTAATAATGGGAAGCCCTGTTGGACATTACATCAAATATTTACAATGCATGATTTGTCCATGAACTCTCGAGCAAACACTTTATACTAAGAAGTAGCCAGCGCTGTAGCAAATTAGAGAATAGGAAGCAAGAAATTGATGCGAGAGAGATCCTCAATCCATCTGCAAAAAATAAGAAATTGATGGGATTGAAGATCTCTCTCTCATCGGTCTCATACCCAGTCCCTTGCTAACCTTACACTCTAGCGCTGCAGCGGCGGACGGTTCGCAACTCAGTGACAGAAAAATCATTAAAATAGGGTCATCGTCACGCCACTACCTGCTGGAGAACATAGTCTATATAAGAAAATAAGATCGTGGGCGCTGCTAGGTTGGCATCACCAATGGAAGAGACGTCCGCAGTCAGTGGGAACTCAGGAAGAGATAGAGCGAGTGGCTGCCATAGATCCCTAAAACGAACAAACAACTAGATATCCGGAAAGCAATATTTCACACAGGAGAGAGAGTTTGGAGAGAGCCAACTTACCCTAGAAGAGAGAGATGTAGAGAGAGAGAGAGAGGAAAGGGAGAGGGTGCAAGAGGATCGAGCTTACCGTGAAGTGGGGAGAGATGTTGCAAGCGGCGGATCTAGGACCAGCGTTGGAAAACTTTTAAGGGGGAAGGCGGAACACCTAAAAGCAAACTTAAAAAATAAAGGCAGAAGGCGGCGAAGTAAATTTCCCAATATTTTAGGGAGGAAACTTTTAGCGGCGTTTGTTTATTTAAAAAACGTCGCGGAAAGTTTATGTTTTGGCGGCGTCCTTACATACTATATTAGCGGCGCTTTTAAGTAAAAGCGGCTAAAGCAAAAAAATATTACAGCGTTTTAACAAACGTCGCTATATCCTTATTTTGTTGTAGTGAGTTCGGGTCTTTGGGGTTCTACACACAATGAAAATAGGAAAATTTTCACTTTGGTTTAGGTTATACCTGAAATGAAGAGTCCTGGGTATTGTTGTTGCATGAGATCCAATGGCTCCAACGTGTGCTCCTCTTATCCATGATTGGACCATAATACCATGACCAATGGGACCTTCTTCCTCTGCAGCACTCGGACGGCTGTATCATCGATCTGGAATAGCTCCAGATGGACAGATCGATCAGATGCTATCGGGCCTGAAGTGGAAGTGATATGCTGCTCTGGGCGTAGTAAAGCTCTCCGGAGAGAGGAAACATGAAGAACGTCATGCAGGTTCGCCAACTCTGGTGGCAGCTCTAGCCTGTAAGTCAAGGGGCTGATCTGCTCCAGGATCGTATAGGGCCCCATAAATCGAGGGTTGAGCTTCTTATGTCCCCGCACCAGAGAGACACTATGCACATGACGTATCTTCAAGGAAACCCTGTCCCCTACCTGAAACTCCACCTTCCGATGCTTGACATCATAATACTTAGTATGTCTGCTCTGAGCCTCCAGCATCCGATCATGAATCATCCGAACGAGCGCATCCGTATCCTCAGTGTAAAATGATCCCAGTACATTCGAGTCCTCATCCTGGACCCAAGAAAATGGTGTACAACACTTCCTCCCATATAAAGCCTTTTAAGGTGCATGTCAATGCTTGCCTGGTGACTGTTGTTATATGAAAACTCAATCAATGACAACATCCTCTCCCAGGGCTTTCCTGTATTCGGTATACACAAGCGTAGCAAATCCTCCATGGTTTTATTGGTACGCTTCGTCTATCTGTCGGTCTGTGGATGGAAGGCGGTGCTGAATGAGCTGAACCCAAGTATGCCTACACCGCTCTCCATTCCCTCAAAGTGAACCGACCATCCTGATCTGAAACGGTCGTCCTGGGTACACCGTAGTACCTAACAAACTATTCTACGAACAACCTCAGCAATACACCAACCAGAGCGTCCTTTCTGACTGGAATGAATCTAGCTACCCTGGTCAGTCAGTCCTCTTTCACCTAGATTGAATCGTCCCTGGAGTGGGAGGAAAACTGTGCACAAAATCCATAGCAATATCCTCGAACTTCCACTCCGGCACCGGCAGTGGCTGCAATAGTCCTCCACGACTCTTGCACTCGGCCTTCACCTGCTGGCATGTCTCGTAGTGTGTCACATAATGGATGATATCCCTCTTCACTTCGGGCCAAGACATAGCCTTCCGTAGTTCCGCCATCATCTTGGTGATCCCGGGGTGCACTGAATATCTGGTACAATGTGCCTCTCTAAGTATGTCCTCCCGGATCCCACCTCTTGTAGGTATATAAACGCGACCCCAGCAATGAACAAGGTCTTCACGCTGTTGGAGTTTCTGAGGTGATCTCAAAGCAATCAATAGTTAGTCTTGCTGCCAACGCAATATGAGCTTATAGGGTCGCACATAAAAGTGTTTGGAGAAATTGGAGAAAAGATTGTGTTGCCCTTACTCATATTGGATATGAGTGAAGGACCAATCCTGTGACTTCTTGGAATCAAGTTGAGAATGTCTCAAAAGGGGAAATCGTTTAAAGTGTTTAAATGAACGGATTTACACTAGATAATTCGGCTAAAGACATTAACCGAATTCGGCTAAAGGGTTTAGACGAATTTGACTAATGGCATTAACCGAATTCGGCTAAAGGGTTTCGCCGAATTTATATAGCCAAATTTACATATAGTCGAATTCGTCGAAATGATTTCGCCGAATTCGGTTATAGTGATTAGCCGAATTCGGTTAATTTGATTAGTCGAATTCGGCGAATGTAAATCTGGACAGATTTTCTGCTTTTTCCTCTGGTCCGCAGATAGTCGATTTTATGCCTTGCGTATAAAAGGACGTGATTAGGGCTTCGATATAGACAGTTTTTTAGATCGAGCCTTTTCGCGAGAGAGAAACGACGGAAGTGTTCCGGCTGTTCTCGTTCCGTCCGCCGATCGACGTTCCGCCGCCGCTAGTCACCGCCGCCGGTCGCCGCCTCCTCTGGATCGGACCTAGCAGTCCGTGAGGACGTTGGGAGCTTCCTTCTCTGACCTAGTTCTTGTGCGACAAGAAGCTAGGGTTCTTCATCGCTTGTGTGGACTTCTGTAGAGGGATCGATCTATTTCGATCCTTGAAGAACTCAAAGCAGATTTCGGATTTCTCTTGGAGCACCTAGGTTGGATTTGATCCAACTCCACTAAGGTAATTTATGCCTAGTATTTTTTATTACTTCTTGATTCATTTTCATGGCCCGATCCGAAACTCTTTTGGGTTATTCTTGTTCATTTCCGCTGCGCATATTCGATATGTCATCTCTTATGAAGGGGTATAGAAAACCCAACAGTGGTATCATAGGGAGGTTCCGGTCATGAATGTTGTTTCAGAAGTTAGGTTATTCCAGTACGTGCAAATCTAGGTATTTGGAAGCGTTCTAAATGTCAAGATTTCTTCCTGGAACATCAAAAGTTGATGATTTTTCCAAGAGAATTCGGTGGTGATTTTGGAAAAATTTGGACGGGGCGCTGCCCCTTGGACCCCGTTAGGGGCTTTGCCCCTAAGACCCCGCCAGGGGCGCGGCCCCTTGGAACCCCGCCAGGAACGTCTGGGATTTCGTGGTAATTTCTAATTGTTAGAAATTGTTGTATCCTTAGCAGTAACCGTCCCTCAAGTGGTTAATGAACCCTTGTATTGTTTTGGATTTTGAATCCAACAATGAGAGACGAGCTTGTCTACTGCATTAAGTCGAGTTGTCTTTGCCTTTGTCCAATGCTTGTAAATTTGAAGATTTGGAAGAGTTCTAAATGTCCAGATTTAGCCCTTTCGTCTATCAAAGGTTGATAGTCTTAAGTTGTGCACATAAGGGATGCATGTGGATTTTTAGAAAGCTTGTTTTTCTGTGGATGTGCACATTGATCAAATGTTGATCATGGTTAAGTGTTAACCTATTATTAAAAATCCCTTCATCAAATATTAAGTGTTCAGATGCCTTCCGATGGATGACACTCTTCCTGCCTCGATCGATGAAGTGTGGGCTTGCCAAAGCAAGGTGCATTAATCTATCTTGGTAAGGGTGCGAGCGGATAATTGTGATATCCCACTGTCGACATCGGGTCAAACTTAACTAGGTGACCTCAAAGGTTGAGTGCCTAGAGGCATAGGGTTGGCATGCTCCATATGATGGATGCGAATAAAGAGTTATTCACCAACCATACAAGAGTTACATAGTGATGCAATTGACAAATGTTGTCTACCTAAATAACCGCATTATGAGAGGAACGCCAAAGCGGACTCGTGGTGTTGGTGAAATACGGATCTTGTCCACTAAGAGAGTAACTCGCATAAACTCTCCGAATCGATATCAAGGGTTATTGATTTGATTAAAATAGTGGGAGCTCTTTAATAAAAGTCCTTATTAAAATATATAAAATGTATTTTGAAATATAGTACTAAAATTTTACTTTGCAAAATTCCTTGTAGAATATCCATGGCTAGTGGATCTCACTCCGCCTTGTCCCTGAGAGCGATCCTTGAGAAGGATAAGCTAAATGGAACAAATTTCCTTGACTGGTATAGAAACCTGAGAATTGTTCTCAGGCAAAAGCGCAAGTTCTATGTCTTGGAAGAAGATCCCCCTGAAGAGTCAGCCTCTAATGCACCACGTGCAGATAAAGATACTTATAAGAAGTATGGAGATGACTCCTTGGATGTTGAATGCCTTATGCTCGCGACTATGAACTCTGAGCTTCAGAAGCAACATGAGAACATGAGTTGTTATGAGATGGTTGAGCACCTGAAGAAAATGTTTCAAGGGCAAGCTCGCCAAGAGAGGTTCGATATATCCAGGTCGTTATTTCAGTGTAAGATGGGAGCTCGAGACCCAGTAGGAACTCACGTACTCAAAATGATTGGGTATATAGAGAGCCTTGAAAGACTGGGGTTTCCTTTGAGCCAAGAGTTGGCCACTGATCTGATCCTGCAATCGTTGCCGGACAGTTACGAGCAGTTTGTCTTAAATTACAATATGAATGAAATTGACAAGACACTGCCCGAGCTCCTAGGCATGTTAAGAACTGCCGAGATCAACATGAAGAAGACCAAGCCTGCTAGCCCCATACTGATGGTGCATAAAGGCAAGGGCAAGGTCAAGGGAACCAAGAAGACTAAGGTAGGACCTAAGTCACATCTGATCCCAAGTCTTCAGCACTGAAAAAGAAAGGATTGGCTAAGGAAGGGAAGTCCCACCATTGTGGTAAGGCAGGGCACTGGAGGAGGAACTGTCCTCAGAATCTAGAAGATCTGCAGAAGAAGAAGGGAAGTATGACTTCCACTTCAGGTATTTTCGTTATAGAAATAAACCTTTCTGCTCCTTCATCCTGGGTATTGGATACCGGATGTGGTTCTCACATTTGTATAAATGTGCAGGAACTGAGAAGGAGAAAAATGCTGGGTAAAGGGGAGGTAGACCTGCGCGTCGGGAATGGAGCAAGAGTTGCTGTCGTCGTCGTTGGTGTTTACTGTCTTTCTTTGCCCACAGGGCTTGTAATAGAACTTGATAATTGTTATTATGTTCCGGCCATAACTAGAAACATTATTTCTATTTCATGTTTGGACATGATTGGTTTTTCTTTCTTAATTTAGAACAATTGTTGTTCTATTTATAAGAATGATGTTTGTTATGGCGTAGCCCAAATGTTTAATGGTTTATATGTTTTGAACTTAGATCATCCGATCTATAACATAGAAAATACTAAAAGACTAAAAACAAATGATTTGAATCCTACGTACCTTTGGCATTGTCGTTTAGGCCATATAAACGAGAAACGCATATCCAAGCTCCATAAAGATGGACTACTGGACTCATTTGATTATAAATCATTTGAGAGATGCGAGTCATGTTTATTAGGCAAGATGACGAAAGCTCCTTTCACTAGTTGTAATGAGAGGGCTAATGATCTCTTGGGTATAATACATAGTGATGTATGCGGACCCATGAGTTCTATGGCTAGGGGTGGGTTCTACTACTTCGTTACATTTACTGATGAATTCAGTAGATAAGGATACGTGTTTCTTATGAAGAACAAATCTGAGACCTTTGAAAAGTTCAAAGTGTTTAAAAATGAAGTGGAGAACCAACTGGGAAAAAGGATAAAAGCACTCTGATCTGATCGAGGTGGCGAATATCTGAGTCATGAGTTTCGTGATCATCTGAAAGAGTGTGGTATTGTATCACAGCTCACTCCGCCTGGAACACCTCAACATAATGGTGTTTTTGAGAGGAGGAATCGTACCTTGTTAGACATAGTGCGATCGATGATGAGTCATGCAGATTTGCCCGTTTCCTTTTGGAGATTTGCTTTAGAGACTGCTGCTTTCACACTAAATCGAGTTCCAACGAAAAAGGTTCTAAAGACACCATGTGAGATATGGACTGAGAAGCGTCATAGTATGTCGTTCATCAAGATTTGGGGTTGTGAGGCATACGTGCGACGTCAAATGCCTGACAAGCTGGAACCCAAATCGGATAAATGTTATCTAGTGGGGTATCCTAGGGAAACCAAAGGATACTACTTCTACTTACCGTCTGAGGGCAAAGTGTTTGTCACAAGGACTGGCGTCTTTTTGGAGAAAGAGTTCTTATCCATAAAGACTGCAAAGGTAGAACTTGAAGAAGTTCAAGAACCACAAACAATGAACGAACCGGAAGTGGAACCAGAGCAAGGACTACAAGAAGTTGTAGCTGGAGAGCCTGCTCAAGAAACACAAGTCCTACGTAGATCTGGTAGACCAAGATTTGAGCCTGAGAGATATGGATTTCTCATGACTCAAATAGGTAATGTGTTGCTAATGGATCATGATGATGAGCCTGCAACCTACCAAGAGGCTGTGAATGGACCTGACTCCGAGAAGTGGCTTGAGGCCATGAAATCTGAAATGGACTCCATGTACACAAACCAAGTTTGGACCTTGGTGGAACCACCTGAAGGGGTACGACCCATAGGGTGCAAGTGCATCTTCAAGAAGAAGACCGACATGGATGGGAATGTACAGACATTCAAAGGTCGGCTGGTGGCTAAAGGTTTCAGGCAAATTCATGGTGTTGACTATGATGAAACCTTTTCCCCTGTAGCCATGGTCAAGTCCATCAGAATTCTACTTGCTATTGCTGCGTATTATGACTACGAGATCTGGCAAATGGACGTCAAAACGGCTTTCCTTAATGGAAACCTCCTTGAGGAAGTGTATATGACACAACCCGAGGGTTTTGTATCTCCAAGTGAAGCCACTAAAATATGCAAGTTGAATCGATCCATTTATGGATTGAAACAAGCTTCTCGAAGTTGGAATCTGTGTTTTGATGAGAAGATCAAAGAGTTTGGTTTCATCAAGAACGAAGATGAGCCTTGTGTTTACAAGAAGATTAGTGGGAGCATTGTTATCTTCCTGATATTGTATGTAGATGACATACTGCTGATCGAGAATGACATTCCGACCCTGCAAGTTGTTAAGAACAACCTAGGGAAGTGCTTTTCTATGAAAGACTTGGGCGAAGCGACTTACATACTTGGTATTAAGATCTATAGAGATAGATCGAAGAAGTTGCTGGGTTTGACCCAGAGTACATACATTGACAAGGTGTTGAAACGGTTCAACATGCTTGAGTCCAAGAAAGGTTTCTTACCCATGTCACATGGTGTGAGTCTCTCTAAGGACCAGTGTACAAAATCTTTGGAAGATAAGGACCGCATGAAGTTGATTCCATATGCTTCGGCAATTGGATCAATCATGTACGCAATGTTATGTACTCGACCCGATGTCTCATATGCTTTAAGCATGACTAGCAGGTATCAGTCTGATCCGGGTGATGGTCACTAGATCGCAGTCAAGAATATCCTAAAGTACTTGAGAAGGACTAAGGATATATTCTTGGTGTTTGGTGGAGAGGAAGAGCTCGTTGTAAAGGGTTACACGGATGCAAGATTCCAGACTGACAGAGATGACTCAAAGTCACAGTCAGGTTTTGTGTTTTGCCTTAATGGAGGAGCTGTAAGCTGGAAGAGTTCTAAGCAGGAGACAGTTGCCGATTCTACGACTGAGGCCAAGTATATCGCTGCAGCAAATTCGGCGAAGGAGGCTGTATGGATTAGGAAATTCATCAGCGAGCTTGATGTAGTTCCTAGCATTGTTGATCCCGTAGTTCTCTACTGTGGCAACAACGGTGCAATTGCACAAGCTAAAGAACCTAGATCTCATCAGCGCTCCAAGCACATACTTCAGTGCTTCCATCTTATTCGAGAGATTGTCGATCGAGGAGATGTGAGCATATGCAGAGTACCGACTGAAGAAAATATAGCGGATCCACTAACAAAGCCTCTTGCGCAAAAGAAGCATGATGGTCATGTTAGATCAATGGGTATTAGATACCTGAATGATTATCTTTAGTGGGAGCCTTGTGGATTGCATATTTGTTGGTTGTTTGTTCATTGGATGAATTGTAAAAAGTACTATGTATTTCATTTTATATTTATGGCAAGTTCTTTTATTATGTCATTTATATCTGTCTGATAAGATTAATTAGCATAATAAATGCCCTTAGAGTGTTTGCTTCCATAGGAATTCAAGTACGTGACTTGAATGTGAGAGCCTATGTTTATAAGAAGCTTCATTCTTAAATGGTCCCTGGTCAGAGTATCATCTTAGAAGCTAAGGGCGATGATGATACATTGAGACTAGCATGTGTGTTGACTGATGACCGGTTCTCATAGGTCATGATATTGTGATATCAAGTCATCACATGGGTACTTGTTATGAACAAGTTGTACTGGACAGACCCACCATGAGACTACTTTGTGGATTGTTATATGAACGTGTCACAAGTAGGTCTCAAGTGACAATGGTGTTTGTAGTTCTTTGACCTGAAGTCACAACATTCATCGAGTGAGGAAGAGCGTACTTTGATGCCATCTAAAGTCTTCTCTTGAGAAAGGTTGACGATAAGGGTGGTTGTTGGGTATGTTACGAATCATTTGGATGTTTGTGTGTGAGCAGATATGGGATTTGTCCTCCTGTGTGACAGGAGTTACATCCATGGGCCCCTTGATGGAATAAGGCTGAGAAATGCATGGCCATGCTTGGTTGAGTCAATATATGATATTGAGCTCACCAATTTCAGAAAGTCTATTCTAGATTAGGAAACTAGGATTGAACGATTATGAGGGTGACACGGTCCATGCCTCTAGTTCTATCCGGATGTAAAGGACAAAGGGACATGACAACACTGATACATTGGTCATGACAGGCTTATATGAGTTATGAACTCTTATTGCTTGGGTAGCAATGATGTATTGCTAGATGCCGCTCATTGTTTGTGAGACTTTTGTTGATACTTTGTGATCAAGTGGGAGACTGTTGGAGTTTCTGAGGTGATCTCAAAGCAATCAATAGTTAGTCTTGCTGCCAACGCAATATGAGCCTATAGGGTCGCACATAAAAGCATTTGGAGAAATTGGAGAAAGAATTGTGTTGGCCTTACTCATATTGGATATGAGTGAAGGACCAATCCTGTGACTGCTTGGAATCAAGTTGAGAATGTCTCAAAAGGGGAAATCATTTAAAGTGTTTAAACGAACGGATTTACACTAGATAATTCGGCTAAAGGCATTAACCGAATTCGGCTAAAGGGTTTAGACGAATTCGACTAATGACATTAACCGAATTCGGCTAAAGGGTTTAGGCGAATTCGGATAATGGCAAATTCGGCTAAAGGGTTTCGCCGAATTTATATAGCCAAATTTACATATAGTCGAATTCGTCGAAATGGTTTCGCCGAATTCGGTCATAATGATTAGCCGAATTCGGTTAATTTGATTAGTCGAATTCGGCGAATGTAAATCTGGACAGATTTTCTGCTTTTTCCTCTGGTCTGCGGATAGTCGATTTTATGCCTTGCGTATAAAAGGACGTGATTAGGGCTTCGATATAGACGGTTTTTTAGATCGAGCCTTTTCGCGAGAGAGAAACGACGGAAGTGTTCCGGCTGTTCTCGTTCCGTCCGCCGATCGACGTTCCGCCGCCGCTAGTCGCCGATCGACGTTCCACCACCGCCGGTCGCCGCCTCCTCTGGATCGGACCTAGCAGTCCGTGAGGACGTTGGGAGCTTCCTTCTCCGACCTAGTTCTTGTGCGACAAGAAGCTAGGGTTCTTCATCGCTTGTGTGGACTTCTGTAGAGGGATCGATCTATTTCGATCCTTGAAGAACTCAAAGCAGATTTCGGATTTCTCTTGGAGCACCTAGGTTGGCTTTGATCCAACTCCACTAAGGTAATTTATGCCTAGTATTTTTGATTACTTCTTGATTCATTTTCGTGGCCCGATCCGAAACTCTTTTGGATTATTCTTGTTCATTTCCGCTGCGCATATTCGATATGTCATCCCTTATGAAGGGGTATAGAAAACCCAACACACGCATCATGTACTCCTCTAAAGTGCCCCCTTCCAGGGCTCTGAACACTGGATCTAGAACTGCATCTTACCTTTTCTCTATCCTGATGCAGTCTCTGATGTCACAAAGGATGCTCAAGGAAGCCAAGTACTCTGCATAAATCTCAGGCTCGACACTTGATACCAATGTGATCTTCATGTCTTCCAGCATCTTGATCAGCTCCATGTCCATCAGTCGGGGATCCGAACCAGAAGTGTCTTCTCTCCTGCTCAAAGCATCGACCGCGATGTTTGCCTTCCCCGGATGGTAGTGCATGGTGTAATCGTAATCACACAGGAACTCTAACAATCGTCGCTGCCTCAGGTTTAAGTCCTTCTGTGTGTCAATATATTTGAGGTTCTTGTGATCCGAGAAGATCTCACAATGAACCTCATACAAGTAATGTCTCCAAATCTGTAAAGCAAAGATCAAAGCCCCGAGCTCAAGATTATGCATTGGTTAGTTCTGCTTGTGCTTCTTCAACTGTCTAGACACAAACACTATGAAATGTCCATGCTCCATCAACACAGTGCCCATACTATAGTAGAATGCGTTAGTGTAAATTTGAAATCCTTCCTTCCCAGATGGAAGGGAAATGATGGGAGCTGAGGTAATCCTATCCTTCAACTCATAGAGTACCGCCTCACACTTTGGAGTCCAAGTTAATGGGGGCATCCTTCTTCGTCAGATAGGTGAGAGAGAGCGCTATCTTCGAGAATCTTTACATGAAATTACGGTAGTAGCCCGCTGATTCGAGGGAACTATGAACATTTGATGCCATCTTTAACAGAGACCACTCCAGGACTACCTGCACCTTGCCCGGGTGTAACACCCCAGAATTTTTGGCTATTATTTGAAATATATTGATGACGTCATAATGACGAAGAGCGTTACGTTAGCGCGGAGTTAGCGGTGTGCCATCATTTGCGCATTTTCGCGTCCGTTCGGTTAAGTCCGCCAAAATTTGAAACAACCAGGAATTGGAAAATTTTACGTTAGGAAATTAGATTATTTAATTTTAGAAAGGCCCTTAAAATTTTGTGGCGTTCCAAGCAATATTAGAGCATCGGTAATTTTTAAAAGATTTGTATGTATAACGTTCGCCGTAAACTTCAGAAATTTATATTTTGAGAACGGTACGTCGGATTTTGGTTTTGAAATTAGTTGGTTATCAGCGAGAGGTATTCAAGAGCTTTAGGTGAATCATTTAATCCTTATCAAAGCATTTCGTGGAATGCTTGATTTGACGAACGTTTAATCCTTATCAAAGCATTTCGTGGAATGCTTGATTGGACGAATCCGCAAGTCTCATTTTTTAGTCTTATTTCTAAATCTTTTATTATTATTATTATTACTTTAATTTATGAGTACATGTATAAATAGCTTCTTCCTTCGTGAAAACAAAAAAAAAACTTCATCCTTACTCGACCGAACCAGAGAGCGAGGCCGAGAGGAGAACCACCCGTCCGTGACCCTTGCGATCGCCGCCGACGGAGCTCCGGTGGGCAAAATCTCAAACCGAGGATAGATTCGGAAAGCTCTCGCTGAGAGCTGCGCGATCGTGGTGAGTATTTCTCATTTCGTGGAAGTTTAGCGTTAGGGATTTTTGGCCCTAACCTTTGTTTTGGTTTTTTTCTCGTAGATTCCATTTTCCCGCACCTTTGCTTGGTTCGATCTATGACCTGGAGCTTTTCGGAGGACATTTTCGGGCAAGATTGAGGCAAGTTGTATTATGCTTGCTTTCCTCCACTTTTATCATCTCCGATCGTTATTTATGCTAGTAGAAATTGTGTAGGGATCTACCTATTCGGTTTTGTCTCGTTTTCCCAAGGATTTCGTGTGTTGATTCATGAAAGGGTATGTTTGTCGAGGTGATGCTCGTCGGAAACCTTGTCGTTTTTATTTCGACAGAGTTTCGTAGTCGGAAGACTCATCGTCTCCTATCATGTCATTTGTGCGTGTACCTCTTGCTAGTTGTGTTGGTTGGATTGACCCATCAGTTGCCAAAGTAAATCGTTGTTTCGTCATAAGCATTGATAAATGTTTTAGTGCATTCTGTGGCCTTGGAAAGGCATCGTTGAGTAGGTCTCAGATTTTTGCCTGGCCGACTGAATCGCCGTATCGCTTCGACCAAGTAAATGACCTAATTTATGTAAGCATCGTATTGATCGTCGAAGTTCAGTTTGACGAAACCCATGTTGCTTTCCGTTGGCTTTATTTTGTCGAAAGCCTTGTTGTCTCCTGCCGCCTCGCTGATTTGTTGTGTCGTTTGGATCGCCATGTCAATGGGAGCAAGCCTTCCGCTATAATAGTGGGTTGTTTTCTTTGTCGTTAGCATTGTCGTATCATTCGTGTATGTCCTTGGACTTGGAAAACATCGTGGTTAAGGCCTTGGAGTTTTGTCAGGCTAGTTTGTGTCATTGTGTCGATCGTATGCTACGATCTGGTTTTAATCCTTCGTTAGTTATTTTAGAGTCTTCATGATATGATGCATATAAGAATGTATATATAATATGTTGGGCTATGCGCGTCGTGGTTAATACCCCGACACAATACCATTTATGGTACAATATTGCACTGTGGGCTGTGTGCGTCGTGGCAAGATCCCCGACACAGTGTCTTGTTGCTTGTGGATCATACACCCAGGCTTTTCCCGGTGTTTTGATGCCTGCTGGAGCTGATCAGTCTCTCTTGAATTTGAACTTGAAATTAATTATGAAAAATGTGACAGGATATATATATACATATGCACCTCTTTGCTCCCGGTTGTGAGTTCTTTACCTGGTACTGCATAGCTAGTTACCCTATGTTTTTTCCTGTTATTTATACTGACTTTTGTTGCTAGCTTGTTCGTCTGTTTCCCTTCTACTCGAAGGTTTGTCGTTGCTCTTTGTTTTCTATAACATCGCTTGTAGCCATTTTTTTCTGAGGTGTTCTTTTTCTGAATGCCTCGGGTGCAGAGCAGTAGCAGGTTGGACAGATAGAGTTTTGTCTTCAGTACTGCGAGTCATAGTAGCTCTTTTGTTTCTTCGTCTCTTACTTTGAGGTAGTCTCTGTCTCAGTACAGCTTAGACTGGTTTTCCTATGGGTTTGTGTCAGTCTGTTGACACCCATAGTGTTTCTCCTAGTGTTTGTGTACTTGCTAAATTGCTGCTGTTATTTTCTGATTTTTTTATACCCTTGCTCTTTGGGAAAGATTTATGTTAGGGAGCATATTAGATATTTTAAATATAAAAGATGCATATTTAGCATGGAAACATATCATCTCTTTTAAACCAATAATCTCACTATTTTGAGCGTTATGGAACTATCATTTTACCTATATTAAATGTGGAAGTCACATATTCTCTCCATGACTTGTAGAGTCTTCTTTCTCAAATAGGCTAATAAATTATTCAAATATTTTTTTGCTGCGTAAATCTATATTTTCTTACCCGCGAACTAGTTGATCCGCTAGTCTGAGGGACACGGTCAATAAAACTTAAAATGTAAACTATGTTTTTAAAATATAATTCATATGTCACTTTATAAATAAAAACAAAAGGACGGGTTTGGCTTAACTTCTGCAGTTGTCCCCTGCACGACGTGGCATCACAGCGTGTATTTTCTCTTACTCTGACGTATTTCTTAATACGGAGAAAATGCAGGTTGTGATAGTTTAAAAGTGCACAGTGTGCCTCTAAGAATCCTCTAGAGGGGGGTGGGGCGGGGGGGGGGGGGGGGGGGGGGGGGTGAATAGAGATTTAAATTTATTTCTATCCTAACTGTGAAAACAATAAACTTAACTAATGATTTATGCTTAACAAGATCACATGCAGAATAAATATGGTGCAGGAAATAAAGTGCAACCAGAGGACACATAGAATTGTTTATAGAGGTTCCCCAAAATTTGGGTACTCCCCTCTTCTACCACCTGGTAGGGATGCACCACAATGCCTGAGTCTTTTAGTAAGGAGACTCTTAGAACCACTGATCTTTTGACAAGGAGATCATGAACCACCAAATCTTTTGATAAGGAGATCTTGAACCACCAGATATTTTGGTAAGGAGATCATGAACCACTGAATCCTTTGAAGAGGGATTAACAAAACTCTTTTAGAGAAGGGGAGGAGAAAGAAAAGGAGGAAGGCTGCAGGAATTCTGTTTTTAGAATTCTTATGATGGTTGTATGAAAAACAACTTCTTGTCTTTTCATTGGATCTGCTCTTGATAAACTTATGCTTATGATGGTGATGATTTGCAGATGTTATGATTGTCAGATCCTTCTATCTTCTTTCTAATTGAACTCTGGCTGCTATGAGATTGTGATGTAAAGCAGCCATGTTCTATTCTGTTCTTGGAGAGAAGAAGAGCAGCATAAATTCCTTCTCTTTATTTTCTTCTTGTTAGGGTTCCTGTGAGAGAGGGAGGAAGAAGGAGACCCCATGGAATCGTATAGCCGATTATGATGAGTGCCTTTTATTTTCTCTTTCTTCTATTGCCTTTTATTGTCCCACCATTGAATTTGAATTTTATTCCCTTTTTTTGTAAGTCCTGAAGGGTATATTTGTCTGGACAATAAATCCTTCCTTCTTTGTCCACCAACATTTAGACTTGGTTCCAAGAAAGCTTTTCTCTAACCTCAGTTAATTCTTTATTCCATTTAAGGTAATTAAGGAGCCGTTGGGGAACGGTCTTGAGAGAGGTGGGCCATGAGAGAGGGTCAAAAATGACAGCTGAAAAGGTTTCCCTTTTCAGACTGTATTTGACGTAGCATCGAGTTAACTTCCTCTCTTATCGACGCAACTTCGAGTTCTTGTAGGAGCAACTTCGATTTCATCTTTGCTCTGATTGAACTCTGTTAGTCGACGTTGCGTCGATATCTTATCGAAGTAACCATCGAGTTGATCTACAGGGCTCTGAGCTTCATCATCTGCATCGAGATGAAGTCGACGTTGCATCGACTTTAGTTGGCTTTGACAGATATCCCCTTCTGCGTCGAGTTGAAGTAGAAGCTGCGTCGACTTCTCAAGTTACTTCGACAAACCCATGACCTCTACGTTGACTTCTACTCGACGTAACGTCTACTTGAGTTACTTCGACAAAAAAGTAGAACCACTTAGACTTCTAGTCAGAGTAGCGTCGATATGGACTCGATGTTGCATTGAATTCTATTCGACGCAAATGTTAACTTTGCCCATTTTTTCTTCCCTTGATCTGGACTTGACACCCTAAGTTGAGTGTGACATCCTAAGACATCTAATGACCATATTACCCTCACTATTCAATGGGTAATTCAAACCTAGTAGTTAAAATCACTTTTACATAATTTGTTAAGTTAAATCACAGGGTTTTCCTAACAATCTCCCCCTATTTATCTTAACTAATTTTACAGTTTGTTCAAAGTGATTTTACACATTTCATAACATAAAATAAAACTCTATACATAAGATATCACAAACATCAAATGAGTAAACTAGATGAGCTGACAACAGACAGAGTATCAGATTAAAGATAATCAGAAGTTTATCATAGTTTAACCAAAGTGAGTATCACTTCTTTTCTTTGAGAAAAAGGAACAAGTCTTCATGTACTCTCCTGTACTTTTTCTCCGCATATTTGAAATTTGCAGGAATGGATTTTTCAGGATTCTTCTGAATCTTTCCATGGCCTTTGAAGAGCTTCTCCAGGTCCATTTCTGTGTTAGGATGAACATCATTGAGTGTAAAGCCCAGCCCAAAAACCTTGTCTGTCATCAGATTTATAACTTATAAATTCAGATCAGCTGATTTAGGATCTTTCTGTAATATGGATTCAGCAGCCAGTACTTGTGACTCACTGACTGTTGCTTGTTCCTTTCCAGAAGTTGAAGCTTTTGTGAACATGATCTTCTTTTTCTCGTTCTCCTCTTTAGGTGACTTATTACCTTTCTTTCTTTTCTGTGTGAGCTGTACTACATCTTTAGGATTGCAACCAATACCTCCTCTGTGGAGTTGCCCTACTCCTTCTAGCATTTTAGCTTGAGGTTTCTTTGTAATGTACTTTGTATGATCAAACCAAGTTGATTTAATGAGAATTGTCTTGGCCAATTTCTCCTGTTCAACTACCTCTTTTCCTCTATTTAGAATGTCAATAAATTTATTTTTCTTTTCTTGAAGCTCCTTTTGAGCTGCCTCATATTCATGCATTTCCCTTTCACCAATATCTTCTAACACTTTATCAAGTTCTGTGTTCAACCCTCATATTTTCCGAGCTGGTGTGACCCGACGCGGGCGAGATCGCAATAGTGAAGGTAGTCGTGGCGCGACGAGTCGACCTGTTGAAAGGGTCCGAAGCCACCTAAGGAAAAAGTAGGGGGGTTGATGTTTCGGTCTACTCCCCCGTGTTCCGCCAGGGCCTAGGGGCCGAGTGGAGAGTGGACCTTCGGTCCACTCGCCCGGCCTTGTGGGCAAGTGGACCTTCGGTCCACTCGCCCCGGCCTTGTGGGCGTGTGGACCTTTGGTCCACTCGCCCGGCCTAGTGGGCAAGTGGACCTTCGGTCCACTCGCCCCGGCCTAGTGGGCGAGTGGACCTTCGGTCCTGATGGCGATGATGTCCCGCCATTTGCTCGTGTTTCTCGAGCCCGTTCGATTGATGGTGATGCGGTCCCGCCACTTGTTCGTGATGACGTTGTTGATGATGCGGAAGCTATCCGCCACTTGGAGTTTGATGATTGTGATGGGCGCTGCCGCCAACTTGAGGATTCGGACGTTGCCGCGACAACTACCGTCGACGTCGCGCTGACATCTCCACTTCTTGGGATACATGCAAATATATGATTATAAATTATTTTCCAACTCTTGGGATAATATTTATAATTATTTATTTTTATTTACGCATTCTAGTTTCAGCATTGCTTTTAATTTGGGACTTTGAATTTCAGCCTTTTGTTTTATTTTGATGGACTGCATTTAGCCATCTTAATTTTGGGTTGGATGAATGGTGGTGATGGAGTGGTGTAGCTTATAAGAGGCATTCATGTAATAATTTTAAGTTTTTAATTTTGGAATGAAGAGAATTTGTTAAGCCCTAAAACTCTCCCTCTCATTCTTTCTCTTCCCTAGCAGCTGCCCCTCTCCCGGTCCCACTCTTGGAGTTCGGCCACCACCCAAAACCGCCGCCCCCTCTGATTCTTCGACGACCCCCCCCCCCCCCTCTCTTCTAAAGACTCGGCCCCCTCCTCTCTCTCACTTCCCCCTCTTCCCACCTTCGGCCGGGAAGCCGCCCTCCCCTCTCCTCCTCCCTTTCACCTAGGCCGCCCCCTGTTCTCTACTCTTTCCCCGTTCAATAATCCGGCCTCCTCCATCCTCTAAAGTAAAGAGTGTTCGTGGTAACCGTTGGTGGCGTGAAACGATGAAGGCGAACGTGTTTGCCTTCTTTGGTTCATCTCCGGTGGGATTTCAAGGAGAAGGCGTTCAGATTTCAACGAGGGATTGAGACACTCACAACGAGTGTGGGTAACGATTTCTTTCCACTCAAAGAGATTTCTTTTCTTAGATTAGTTCTTGTGGTGGAAGATTTTGCGTGATTTCTCGAATCATTTGATTTCTTGAGTTCTTCTTAGAATCTTGAGTCTATCTTTATTTGTTTTCGATCCGTGAGGTTTGGCGAACCTTTGTTTGTTCTCATTGGGGGAATCAACCTTTTCCGAATCGATTTATTTCGGTGGGTTTCCCTTAGCATAACGCATCGCTCGGTCGGATCGTGTGGGTCCCTTTAGCTTGAGCAAATAGTGGCCTATAGCCACTATTCAATCTCTAGCGGGTTAGCTATCCGTCGCTGGCGTAATGAAATTAATAAAATTGCTGGTAGTTTGCTGCGTTTCCCTTTTACGTGTAGGGTATTCGTGGCTCGTTGGGTGGACTAGCTATTTTAGCCGTAGCGATCGCGATCGTGGGTTGTAGCCTACATCAATTTGGTATCAGAGCTAGGTAGTGTCAATTCCTCAATTGACACCATCCTTTCCTTCTCTTGTCGTAGGATATCGACCCCCACTGGTTTGTGCAAGTTCCATAGTCTAAAACCTGAAATTTCTTAAAAAAATGGTCTGCGAATAGCGGCCTAAAATCTGTAGTTTTTATCAAGAACTAAAATAAAAATTTCTGCAATATCTTGACATTATTTCCAGCAAGAGTTTATAAAAAATTTACTATCTTCATATGTTAGATTCAGCAGGAAATAAATTGGTTATTATAAATTACCTGGTCAGAATTGTTTTTCCTAGCACATGAGCACTAGGTTGGGCACGGGGTATACCCCTGGCTTGTCTTACGTAGTTGCAGCACGGCCCAAGGGTCCTGATTTGACTTCCATTTATGACTTCCGCCAGGAGTTCAAAGATCAGTTGCACGAGATTAAGAATACGCTCCACGCCTTTAGGGACCATCAACTGGCCCACTGAAATCCTACCCCCCTTATGCGTGGAGGAGCGCATGCTCGTACTGCTACCTTTTATTCTGAACAAAGAAAGCTTAGTACTAAACAGAATGACGTTGTAAGGGTGTTAAAGCATAATCGAGACCTAACGAATAAGTTTTTGTTAAATTTTAAACACGGTGAGAAATGGTGTAAGCTAGTTGTCGATAGCACCCACCTCATAAATGCTATTTCTGAGAACGCAGTGACTAGGATGATGGTGACCACCGAGCCTCATCCTCACCCATTTCAGCTTGAATAGCCTAATAAGACTACACTCATGGTGTCTAGGCGTTGTTTGGTACCCCTCACCGTCAAGGCCTATTCTGAACAAATCTGGTGCGACGTCATTCCTATGAATGACTATCATGTTTTGTTAGGACACCCATGGATTGCTGACCACGAGGCCACCCACCTAGAGCGGGATAACTTGTACGAAATTAAATATAAGGGCCAAATTATTATCCTTAAGCCTTCTCTGCCTAAAAGGCCCACGGTCCTCACTATGGACACTGTTATCCCTACTGAACCAGAAACACTAACGGACATAGCTGTGATGCCTACGATCCCTCCCAAGGACACAACTAGTCCTGCGGAGCAGACGACTTTAAGTATAGCAGATAAATCGGAGGTTGTCCCAGTTAGTCTAGGCCTTCCTAAGCAAATGTCATTAGCCACGCAACATTACTCTTATCATTGATATGCTAACAATCCTAAAAGGGCTATCCATTTAAATAATGTCGATTTGGCTTTGGTGCGTTTCACCCCTACAGGGTTGCCTTTGGGCACTTTAGAGAACTTAACGAATCGGAGAGTAGGACCTTCGCGGATTTTAGAACATTTAGGAGAAAATGCATGTTCCTTGGAGTTACTCAATGATTGGGGTAAGTCCCCTACGTCTTATGTTTTGGATTTCACGCATTTTATCTCACCACCACTTGAACTGTCTTCCTTCCGTTTCATTCCACAAAGTTTTCTAACGGGTCTGGGGGTGAGTTTGAATCTGGATAAGTTTCTCCCTTGGTCTTTACTGGAGGTATGTTGCCTATGAAAGTTATTACATGTTTTCCTTCTTTGTCTAACGCTTCTCCGAGGTTCCCCAAGAAACCCCTTTTGCATGACAGGTTTATCCAGGTTGGCGTGTCCCGTCCTCTACTTGGCGTCATGCCTCGGGTCTTGATTCGATGGCGTGATCACCCCCCTTCAGAGGACTCTTGGCTCTCTGCCCCGGGGTGTCTCTTCAAGTTGCTGCTATTGTTATGCCTGACAGGTTTTCCTTGATGAGTGTTGCCCGCACGACTATCAATGGGATGCTCGGGCCATATTTGGATCATGTGGGTTTTGCCTTCGACTACTTTCCCCTTCCGGCCACTCATCGGTGATGAGTGATTTTGAGTGGGGGAGGATTGATGGTGATGATTTCCCGCCATTTGCTCGTGTTGCTCGAGCCCGTTCGATTGATGGTGATGCGGTCCCGCCACTTGTTCGTGATGACGTTGCTGATGATGCGGAAGCTGTCCGCCACTTGGAGTTTGATGATTGTGATGGGCGCTGCCGCCAACTTGAGGATTCGGACGTTGCCGCGACAACCACCGTCGACGTCGCGTCGTCATCTCCACTTCTTGGGATACATGCAAATATATGATTATAAATTATTTTCCAAATCTTGGGATAATATTTATAATTATATATTTTTATTTACGCATTCTATTTTCAGCATTGCTTTTAATTTGGGACTTTGAAATTCAGCTTTATGTTTTATTTTGATGGATTGCATTTAGCCATCTTAATTTTGGGTTGGATGAATGGTGGTGATGGAGTGGTGTAGCTTATAAGAGGCCTTCATGTAATAATTTTAAGTTTTTAATTTTGGAATGAAGAGAATTTGTTAAGCCCTACAACTCTCCCTCTCGTTCTTTCTCTTCCCTAGCAGCCGCCCCTCTCCCGCTCCCCCTCTTGGAGTTCGGCCACCACCCAAAATCGCCGCCCCCTCTGATTCTCCTCCCTCTCTAGTCGACGGCACCCCCTCTCTTCTAAAGACTCGACCCCCTCCTCTCTCTCACTTCCCCCTCTTCCCAGGTTCGGCCGGGAAGCCGCCCTCCCCTCTCCTCCTCTCTCTCACCTAGACCGCCCCCTGTCCTATACTCTTTCCCTGTTCAAGAATCCGACCTCCTCCATCCTCTAAAGTAAAGTGTGTTCGTGGTAACCATTGGTGGCATGAAACGACGATGGTAAACGTGTTTGGCTTCTTTGGTTCATCTCCGGTGGGATTTCAAGGAGAAGGCGTTCAGATTTCAATGAGGGATTGAGGCACTCACAACGAGTGTGGGTAATGATTTCTTTCCACTCAAAGAGATTTCTTTTCTTAGATTAGTTCTTGTGGTGGAAGATTCTGCGTGATTTCTCGAATCGTTTGATTTCTTGAGTTCATCTTAGAATCTTGCATCTATCTTTATTTGTTTTCGATTCGTGAGGTTTGGCGAACCTTTGTTTGTTCTCGTTGGGGGAAATCAACCTTTTCCGAATCGATTTATTTCAGTGGGTTTCCCTTAGCACAACGCATCGCTTGGTCGGATCGTGTGGGTCCCTTTAGCTTGAGCGAATAGTGGCCTATAGCCCCTATTCAATCTCTAGCGGGTTAGCTATTTGTCGCTGGCGTAATAAAATTAATAAAATTGCCGGTAGTTTGCTACGTTTCCCTTTTACGTGTATGGTATTCGTGGCTCATTGGGTGGACTAGCTATTTTAGCCGTGGCGAGCGCGATCGTGGGTTGTAGCCTACATCAGGTCCACTCGCCTGGCTCTAGGGGGCGAGTGGACCAAAGGTCCACTCGCCCAGACCTAGGGGCAAGTGGACCTTTGGTCCACTCGCCCATCCCTAGGGGATGGGTGGACCGAAGATCCACTCGCCCAGGCCTAAGGGGAGAGGCAGGCTGTCCCGGCAAGTGGGGAAGTGGACGTCTCATCTCCACTCGCATCCCCCCTTGCGCTGGTAGTTCAGGTTCTTGGTTGAGCCGCGGATAGTAGGTTTTTGGCTATCCGCAGCCCAATTTTGGGAAGTCTATAAATAGATCTCCATGGGCACCTTGGGAAAGGATGTTGGTACCCCCCCCCCCCTCCCTCGCGTGTGTGTTGTGAACAAGCACAACCCCTCCACTCCCGCTGTCATTGAAGGTGGACGGTGAGGTGATCCTTAGTGCCCTCCAAGGTGCCCAGGCTCAGCATTGGCTTGGGAGGGGAAGTTCCTTGTGAGCTTCCGCGTATGTGGTGGGACCTCCACGCTGCAGCTTAAGGGGTCAGTTCATGGACTTAGGTGTTCTTTGAGGGTAAGGTTCTTCGGTTCTTAGTGACTGGTCAAGGGTCCAGCTCGGGTCAGGTAAGGGTTAGCTGCATCTCCCTTTCGAACGTCGAGACCAATTCTCTGGTTTCAACATTTTGGTGCGGTGAGCGTGGACGCAGCTAGTTCAGAAAGCTCTGAGCAAGTCCCATGGCTGGAAGCGAACTGCCAAGGAACTCACCTCCTCCCAACATGTCGCGGCCGTCGACAGGGGAAGATGAGGCAGGGAAGGCAGATCAGGTGTCAGATGATCAGACCAAGTTGGAGGTGGCAGAGGAAGTGAAAGAGAAGGAGGTCGTAAGCGGCAGTGGTAGGCTGGAGAAGATACGAATCAGCGGAAGTCTGAGCGAGCAGGATCAAGAGAGGATCCGAAGATGTGTCCAACAGAATGTGGACATCTTCGCGTGGAGTGCTACAGAGATGCCAGGTGTCGATGCGAATGTGGCATGTCATTGTCTCAACCTCGACTCAAGCGTCCGCCCTATTCGTCGGAAGAAGAGGAATGTGTCGTCTACCCTCGTCGGGCCGATCAGAGAGGAGGTAGGAAAGCTGCTAGAGGCAGGGTTCATGGAAGAGATCCAATACCCAGGATGGGTTTCTAACGTGGTAATGGTAAAGAAGGGAGACGGGAAGTGGAGAATGTGTGTGGACTTCTCCCTATTGAACAAGGCTTGTCATAATGATTGTTATCCTCTGTCTAAGATTGACGCGCTGGTGGATTCAGCTGCCAGCTTCCTAGTGATGAGTTTCTTGGATGCGTTCTACGGCTACCATCAAATCTGAATGCATCCACCCGATGTTAAGGACGTTTCTTTCATCACAGATGATGGGTATTACTATTATAAGATGATGCCTTTCGGGCTGAGGAATGCAGCAGCAACTTACCAAAGGATGATGGACCGAGTCTTCAAGGAACAGAAGGGGCGCAACCTGGAAGTCTATGTGGATGACTTGATGGTTAAAAGTAGGAACGTAGCATCTCATCTGCAAGACATGGAGGAGACCTTTGCCACCCTTCGGAGGTTCAAGATGAGGCTCAACCCTTCTAAGTGTGTCTTCGGAGCAAGTCGAGGAAAGTTCCTAGGTCATCTACTCACCCCGTTGGGGGTCGAGCCCAACCCAGACAAGGTGAAAGCCATCCTGGAATTGGAGTCGCCGAGGAGTGCGAAAGAGATCCAGAAATTGACAGGGAAGTTAGCAGGGTTGAGCCGGTTACTCTCCAGAGCAGGGGAGAAGTGCTCTCCCTTCTTCAGAGCCCTGCGCCAGGGTCAGAAGTTTGAGTGGATGCTGGAATGCGAGAAGGCCTTTCAGGAATTGAAGGAACAGCTAACGCAGGCTCCCTTGCTCCAGGGACCGAGAGAGGGAGAGGACCTTTTTCTTTACCTGGGGGTAGGAGTCGAGGCAGTAAGCTCAGTCCTGGTCTGGGAGGAGGGGAAGAAGCAGCTGCCGATCTACTACGTCAGCCGGGTCTTGAAAAAGGCAGAGCTTAAGTATCCTATCCTGGAGAAGCTGGCATTCGCTTTGATCATCTCAGCACAAAATCTTCGTCTCTATTTTCAAGCTCATTTGATCAGAGTGGTGACCGATCACCCCCTTCGCAACATTATGGAAGGAGTGGAGCACTCTGGGAGATTGACAAAGTGGTCGGTTGAGCTTAGCGAGTTCGATGTCACTTTCATCCCTCGGCTGTCAATGAAAGCGCAGGCAGTGGAGGATTTTCTGGCACAGTATGTGACCGAGGTGGATGGTTTGGAAACCACCGGGTTGATGGCATGGGAGCTGTTCGCAGATGGGGCACCGAGGAAAAATTCCCTCGGTGGAGGGGTAGTCCTGGTCAGTCCGCAGGGGATGAGGATTGAGCAGGCGATCGACATCCTTTTCCCCGTAACCAACAATAGGCCGAGTATGAAGCAGTGGTGGCTGGGCTTCGACTGGCAAAGGAACTAGGAATCCGGGATGTGAAGGTTTTCACGGATTCGATGGTGGTGGCCTCCCAGGTCCAGGGAGAGTTCGAAGCGAAGGAGACGACCCTCCAGAGGTATCTGACAAAGGTTAAAGACCTCATCGGGGGGTTCCACACTTTCTCCATCCAGCATATTCCAAGGGAGGAAAATGCCCAGGCAGATCAGTTGGCAAAGTACGGACCTCGAGCGGGGGGAATGGTGACCGAGTTGTTTTGCCCGTCCATCGAGGAAGGGGAGCTTATGGAGATCGATCAAGTGGCCTCGTGGGTGGACCCGATCCTTACTTTCTGACATCAGGTAAGTTCCCGGAAGGGGTATAAGATAAGAGATGGTTTAGGTACAAGTCAGCATTCTACCTGATCCGAGAGGGGAGTTTGTATAGGAAGACCCTAACCGGGCTCCTAGCAAGGTGCGTGGTCGAAGATGAAGTCCCAAAGGTCTTGGAAGAAATCCACTCTAGAGAATGCGGAAGCCACTCCGGAAGTCAAACCTTGGAGAAAAGGGTGTTGAGGCAGGGGTACTTCTGGCCGACCCTTCGCAAGGACACCGCGGAGTTTGCAAAGAAGTGTAAGAAGCGTCATCTCTTCGCGCCGCTCCAGCTCCAACCTGCGCAAAGGCTCAGGACAATCACAACACCCTGACCCTTCGCCATCTGGGGGATGGACTTGGTCGGCCCATTCCCTCAGGCCAGCGTCAAAGGAGGTTCCTGCTGGTCATGATAGACTACTTCTCCAAATGGGTGGAGGTCAAAGCTTTGGCAAAACAACCTCGCAGGTAATAAGAAAGTTTATTTGGGGAGAAATAATTTGCAGGCACGGACTTCCCCTCGCCATAGTGACGGATAACGGACCACAGTTCACGAGTGAAAAGCTCATTAGCTTCTGCGGCCAATTGGGCTTCAATCTTCGCTTCGCCTCTGTTCATCATCCTCGGAGCAATGGGCAGGTAGAGGCGACAAACAAAGTCATAGTTAACCTGCTGAAGAGAAAAGTGGAGAACTTGAAGGGGAACTGGGTGGAGCAACTTCCCTCGGTCTTATGGGCCTTGAGAATGACACCCAACACGGCGACGGGGGAAACACCATTCAAGCTCTCTCATGGGTCCGAGGCAGTACTCCCTGTGGAATTCGAGGTCAGATCCCCCCCGGGTCGTGGCCACCCAGGAGGGTAACGAAGACTGGAGGAGGGACAACGATGAGGAACAATGGCTCTCGCTAGACGTGGTTGAAGAGCTCCTGAATCCTCACGTCAATTCGGCAGGAGGAGGTGAAGTGTCGGATGGCCAGGTATTTTGATAAAAACATTAGAATCAAGCAGTTCATCCTAGGAGATCTAGTCCTCAAGAAGGTCGACGCCGCAGGAAGATCGGCGAACGTAGGAAAGCTCCAACCCAATTGGGAAGGACCCTATGTAATCATGGAAGCCCTGAAGTCAGGAGGGTATCGCCTTCAGAATGTTGAAAGAATCCCCCTCGACAACACTTGGAGTGGCGACGATCTAAAACACTTTTATCCTTAATAAATATTGATTTTATCCTTGGAAAAACTTCTTACTTCAGCTCATAATAGTTACTCTAGCCCATGATGGCAGAAGTTGGTAAGCATTCAAGGGTTGGGACCATATCTTGGGAGGGTGTTGAGTTCCTCTGCCTCCAGGTGAAGGTAAGCACCTAGGACATGGATGGGTACTCCGCCCCCATTTGGTAAGATCCCCGACTAGAGACCATTCCCCGGGCTCAGTCATGCCGGCAGATGGGAGACTCATCGGGTCGACTCGCTACTTGACTAAATGGCTTGGGAAGGTGTTGAGTTCCTCTGCCTCCAGGTGAAGGTAAGAACCTAGGACGTAGATGGGTACTCCAGTCCTATTTGGTAAGATCCCCGACTAGAGACCATTCTCCGGGCTCAGTCATGCCGACAGATGGGAGACTCATCGGGTCGACTCGCTGCTTGACTAAGTGGCTTGGGAAGGTGTTGAGTTCCTCTGCCTCCAAGTGAAGGTAAGCATCTAGGACGTGGATAGGTACTCCGCCCCCATTTGGTAAGATCCCTGACGAGAGACCATTCTCCAGGCTCAGTCATGCCGGCAGATGGGAGACTCATCGGGTCGACTCGCTGCTTGAGTAAGTGACTTGGAGAGATGATGAGCTCCTCCGCCTCTAGGTAAGCTAGGCCCCTAGGACGTGGACGGGTACTCCGCCCCCAATTGGTTCGGAAAAGTGTTGAGTTCCTCTGCCTCCAGGTAAGCTAGGCCCCTAGGACGTGGATGGGTACTCCGCCCCCAACTGGTTTGGGAAGGTGCTGGGTTCCTCTGCCTCCAGGCAAGCTAGGCCCCTAGGACGTGGACGGGTACTCCGCCACCAACTGGTTTGGAAAGGTGCTGGGTTCCTCTGCTTCTAGGAAAGCTAAGCCCCTAGGACGTGGACGGGTACTCCGCCCCCAATTGGTTCGGAAAGGTGTTGAATTCCTCTACCTCCAGGTAAGCTAAGCACCTAGGATGTGGATTGGATCTCTGCCTCAGTTGCTTTGATAAGATGGTTGAGTTCCTTTGCCTCTAGGTGAAGGTAAGCATCTAAGACGTAGATTGGATCTCTGCCTCAGTTGCTTTGATAAGATGGTGGAGTTCCTCTGCCTCTAGGTGACGGTAAGCACCTAAGACTTGGATTGGATCTCTGTCTCAGTTGCTTTGATAAGATGGTTGAGTTCCTTTACCTCAAGGTGAAGGTAAGCACCTGGGATATGGACTCATCCTCCTCCCCCAGTGGGTGTGGGAAGATGTTGGTTTTTCTCCACCTCAGGTCAAGTTCAATTCGACCTAAGGTGTTGAGTTTTCTCCACCTCCAGTTGAGCTCAGCTCATATGAGGGTTGTTAAGTGGAGAAAGGTTTGCCTCCCACCTCAGGTCGAGTTCGGCTCGAATAGAGGTGTTGAGTTCTTCTCCACCTAAGGTCAAGTTCAATTCGACCTAAGGTGTTGAGCTTTCTCCACCTCCAGTTGAGCTCGGCTCATAGGAGGGTTGTTAAGTGGAGAAAGGTTTGCCTCCCACCTCAGGTCGAGCTCGGCTCGACTAGAGGTGTTGAGTTTTTCTCCATCTAACGTCAAGTTCAATTCGACCTAAGGTGTTGAGCTTTCTCCACCTCCATTTGAGCTCGGCTCATAGGAGGGTTGTTAAGTGGAGAAAGGTTTGCCTCCCACCTCAGGTCGAGCTCGGCTCGACTAGAGGTGTTGAGTTTTTCTCCACCTAAGGTCATGATCAATTCGACCTAAGGTGTTGAGCTTTCTCTACCTCCAGTTGAGCTCGGATCATAGGAGAGTTGTTAAGTGGAGAAAGGTTTGCCTCCCACCTCAGGTCGATCTCGGGTCGACTTGAGGTGTTGAGTTTTTCTCCACCTAAGGTCAAGTTCAATTCGACCTAAGGTGTTGAGCTTTCTCCACCTCTAGTTGAGCTCGGCTCATAGGAGGGTTGTTAAGTGGAGAAAGGTTTGCCTCCCATATCAGGTCGAGCTCGGCTCGACTAGAGGTGTTGATTTTTCTCCACCTCAGGTCAAGTTCAATTCGACCGAAGGTGTTGAGCTTTCTCCACCTCTAGTTGAGCTCGGCTCATAGGAGGGTTGTTAAGTGGAGAAAGGTTTGCCTCCCACCTCAGGTCGAGCTCGGCTCGACTAGAGGTGTTGAGTTCTTCTCCACCTAAGGTCAAGTTCAATTCGACCGAAGGTGTTGAGCTGTCTCCACCTCCATTTGAGCTCGGCTCATAGAAGGGTTGTTAAGTGGAGGAAGGTTTGCCTCCCACCTCAGGTCGAGCTCGGATCGACTAGAGGTGTTGAGTTTTTGTCCACCTAAGGTCAAGATCAATTTGACATATGGTGTTGAGCTTTCTTCACCTCCAGTTGAGCTCGGCTCATAGGAGAGTTGTTAAGTGGAGAAAGGTTCGCGTTCCGCCCCAAGTTAGGTTTAGTTGAAAAACTCGGCAGGATCATCCCGTTGGCAGGGCCCTTCGTAGGCCACTCTAGGGTCTCACCTACTCGTCAAATAGGTGGGTTGGACTTTCTTTCCGAGCTTGAGAAAAGCTCGAAAAAAGCTGGGATTGTGTATAACCCTCATATTTTCCGAGCTGGTGTGACCCGACGCGGGCGAGATCGCAATAGTGAAGGTAGCCGTGGCACGACGAGTCGACCTGTTGAAAGGGTCCGAAGCCACCTAAGGAAAAAGGAGGGGGGTTGATGTTTCGGTCTACTCCCCCGTTTTCCACAAGGGCCTAGGGGCGAGTGGACCTCTGGTCCACTCGCCCGGCCTAGTGGGCGAGTGGACCTTCGGTCCACTCCCCCGGCCTTATGGGCGATTGGGCCTTCGGTCCACTCGCCCCGGCCTAGTGGGCGAGTGGACCTTCGGTCCACTCGCCTCGGCCTAGTGGGCTGGCTCTAGGGGGCGAGTAGACCGAAGGTCCACTCCCCCCGGCCTAGTGGGCGAGTGGACCTTCGATCCACTCGCCTGGCTCTAGGGGGCGAGTGGACCAAAGGTCCACTCGCCCAGACCTAGGGGCAAGTGGACCTTCGGTCCACCCGCCCGGCCCTAGGGGGATGGGTGGACTGAATGTCCACTCGCCCAAGCCTAGGGGGAGAGGCGGGCTGTCCCGGCAAGTGGGGAAGTGGACGTCTCATCTCCACTCTCCTCCCCCTTGCGCTGGTCGTTCAGGTTCTTGGTTGAGCTGCGGATAGTAGCTTTTTGGCTATCCGCATCCCAATTTTGGGAAGTCTATAAATAGACCCCCATGGGCACCTTGGGAAAGGATGTTGGTACCCCCCCTTCCTCGCATGTGTGTTGTGAGCAAGCACTACCCCTCCCTTTCCCCTGTCATTGAAGGTGGACGGTGAGGTGATCCTTAGTGCCCTCCAAGGTGCCCAGGCTCAACATTGGCTTGGGAGGGGAAGTTCCTTGTGAGCTTCCGAGTATGTGGTGGGACCTCCACGCTACAACTTAAGGTGTCAGTTCATGGACTTAGGTGTTCTTTGAGGGTAAGGTTCTTCGGTTCTTAGTGACTGGTCAAGGGTCCAGCTTGGGTCAAGTAAGGGTTAGCTGCATCTCCCTTTCGAACGTCAAGACCAGTTCTCTGGTTTCAACATTCTGGATTAGAGTAGGTTTACATTGTGTTTTCTGGGAACTGAACCTTTTCAAACTTCTTGTAATAAGATTTATTTTTACTGTGTTCCTTCCTCTGCTCTTTTGTGTACCTTTCCCAAATAGGTACATTTACCTTGCCCCTTCTTCCTCTTCCCCTACCTTGATAAGAAGGTCTTCCTGTAAAGACAGGTGTTGGAATGATAGGAGCAGTTGCTTGTCTTGGAGCAGATGTTGGAAGACTGGGCTTGGATGTTTGTTTTTGAGCAAGTGGGGGAGAAAGAGGCTGAGCTGGAGTTGAGAGCTGGTCTGTGGTAGGGTAAACTGGGATAGGTTCAACTAAATCAAATTCGTGATCACCAGCTACCTTGGGAGGAGAAGGTGCTGTGGTAGAATCTCCAGAGGACACTCTGAATGAGAGAGGATCAGGGATGGATGGTTCATTGTCTTCCAGAAATTCTTGTAGAGATTTGAGGTACATCTGATCATCTGAGATCAAAGGAACCTCCCCCTGAGTTGATGGCTCCCCCTGAGCAAAGGACATAGTTCTTGGAGAGATTGCCTCCCCATGATTCACTGCATCTGAAAACTATAGTTTGGATGATACAGCAGGCTCTCCTTCAGAAATGAAGGAGAGAGGGATTGCAGTTGTGTAAACCGAATCTTGAGGAACCTGCTGTTGATCGGTTTGCTGTCGCTGGTACTGCTCTCCCCCTGCTTAATATTATTAAAGAATGATATAAAGTCATCAACAGGCACAACTGCAGATCTTACCTCCCTGTCAAAGACCTTTAGGTCAGAGGTAAGATCTCGCAATCTTCTATGTTGATGGCGTAATTTGCGATAACAGTCAATGGAGAAGTCCAGATATAATGAGCCAAACTTGGATAGTACTGTTTCAAGGGCTAGATTGTCTACCTCCATAATATCTTCATGACTGGACGGAGAAGCCATTGAAACACTGCGAGAACCTGTACGAAAACAAGGAAAATAGACGAAGAGAGGGAAGAAGGAAGAGAGCAGGAAGGATGGAACTCGAATATCACGATAGAATGAAACGCAAAAGTTGCTTTGAGTATATGAATCATCGCAACTTAGGGTTTTATTCGAAGCAACGTTGAGAGAAGAGCAGAATTCAGCGCGCCAAAATATGTTAATGCGCACGATCTGTTAAGTCGACGGAGTGTCGAGTTGATGTCGACGTGGCTTCGAAATATAGTTATCAATGATGTCGACGTAGGCGTCGATAAATATTTGATGTTATGTCGAGTGGTATTCGAAGGATCCTACCCTTAGAGCTCTCAAAGCTGCCGTCGAGTAGACGTCGATGGTACATTGAATTGAATTCGACGCAGCTTTGATTAAATAGTTATGATTTTCCTTAAGATTTTTGCTGTTTTTCCCAGCAATGACTTTCTACGGAAAATAGATCTTTATTCATAATAATAGGGGACCTACAAAGCTCCATCAGACATCCCCAGTGCATTGATGAACAACTTGTGCTTACTTTCATCAAGGGGTTTAGTGAAGATGTCAGCCCTTTGATTTTCAGTAGATATGTATTGAAGGTTGATCTTACCCTTCACTACATTGTCTCTGAGAAAGTGGTGTCTTATCTCTATGTGCTTAGTTCTGCTGTGAAGAACAGGATTGGAAGTAATTGAAATTGCACTAGAGCTGTCACAATAGATTGTGGAATTGGCAAGAGAGAAGTTATAGCCTAGCAACTGATTTTGCATCCACAAAATTTGTGAACAGCAGCTTCCTGTAGCTAAGTACTCAGCTTCAGCTGTAGAAGTGGAGACTGTGGTTTGCTTCTTGCTAAACCATGATATCAGTCTAGCACCCAGAAACTGACATATTCCTGAAGTGCTTTTTCTATCAAGCCTGCATCCAGCATAGTCTGCATCTGAATATCCAACCTATTCAAATCCAGATTCAGCTGGATACCATAAGCCAAGCTCAGGAGTACCCTTTAGATATCTGAGGATTCTTTTGACAGAACTCATGTGGGATTCCTTTGGGTCAACCTGAAATCTTGCACAAATACATGTAATAAACATTATATCAGGTCTGCTAGCTGTTAGGTAGAGAAGAGAGCCAATGGCTGCTCTGTAAGTCTTCTGATCAAATGACTTACCTTGTTCATCTCTATCGAGAACAACATTAGTAGCCATGGGGGTTTTCATAACAGATGCATTCTCCATACCAAACCTTAATGAGTTCTCTGGTATACTTGGATTGGGATATGAAAATGCCATCTGGATTTTGTCTAACCTGGAGACCAAGGAAATAGGATAATTCCCCCATGCTACTCATCTCAAATCTTGACTACATCAGGTAAGCACCCTTATGCATAAAGATTGATCTGTGGATCCAAATATAATATCATCTACATATATTTGCACTAATAGTAGTTGATTCTTATGTGCTCTTGTGAAAATGGTTTTATCCACCTTTCCTCTTTAAAATTTGTGTTCCAGGAGAAAGGTGGATAAGTTCTCATACCTTGGAGCTTGCTTTAGACCATATAGTGTTTTATTCAATCTATATACAGAAGAGGGAAAAGTTGGATTGATAAAACCTGGTGGCTGCTCCACATACACCTCTACTTGTAGTTTCCCATTGAGAAAAACACTCTTGACATCCATCTGGTACACCTTGATCTTCATGTGGGCAGCATATGCTAGGAACATTCTGATTGCCTCCAGTCTTACTACTGGTGCAAATGTCTGGTTGAAGTCAATGCCTTCCTCTTGCCTGTACCCTTGGGCCACAAGTCTAGCCTTATTTCTGATTATGACCCCAGTTGAATCCATTTTATTTTTGAATACCCACTTGGTGCCAATTACTGGGTAATTCTTTGGTCTCTCAACCAAAGTCCATACCTTGTTCCTTTCAAACTGGGTCAATTCCTCTTGCATAGCAGATATCCAGTGAGGGTCACTGTCTGCTTCTTCAAATTGTTTTGGTTCATATTATGACAGGAAACATTGTAGCATTGTCTCACTTGTGAGTTGGTTCCTTGTTTTGACTCCTGCTGTCAAGTTTCCTATTACTTGAGTTGGAGGATGATCTTTTTGAGTCATCCTGGATCTTGTAGAGTGATCTTGGATTTGCTCTTCTTCTTAAGCTATCACTTGCTCAGTGACAGTGGGATCTTCATCCTCATGTGTTGGAATAATGTTTGTGGCTGGTAAACCAGGTGCTGCTATTTCCTCTTCATCTGCTCCATAATCCTCACCAGAGCCAGTGTCAATGTCCTGTTGTCCTTTTTCCTGACACACAGTTGGATGATTCACTATGCTCATCCTTTCAACTTGCTCTGCTAGTTGTGTAACATCCCGACTTTTATTGGGCCACTAGACCCTAGTGAGCCCAATAAAAGTAGGCCCGAGCAGTAGAAAACGACCATTTCGGGTATCGTAGCGCGCCACTACCTCATTATTATGAATAGTGACCGTACGAACCCCGAATTGACTTCCGTCAGTTCCGTTGAACTCGTATGGACAATACGAGCGCAACGGAATTCGTTGCACTTTGATCCGAGGTCGTTTGGAGAAAATGACCATTTCGGGTATCGTAGCGCGCCACTACCTCATTATTATGAATAGTGACCGTACGAACCCCGAATTGACTTCCGTCAGTTCCGTTGAACTCATCTGGACAATACAAGCGCAACGGAATTCGTTGCACTTCGATCCGGGGTCGTTTGGAGAAAACGACCATTTCGGGTATCGTAGCGCGCCACTACCCCATTATTATGAATAGTGACCGTACGAACCCCGAATTGACTTCCGTCAGTTCCGTTGGGCTCGTATGAACAATACGAGCACAACGGAATTCGTTGCACTTCGATCCGAGGTCGTTTGGAGAAAACGACCATTTCGGGTATCGTAGCGCGCCACCACCTCATTATTATGAATAGTGGTCGTACGAACCCCGAATTAACTTCCGTCAGTTCCGTTGGACTCGTATGGACAATACAAGCGCAACGGAATTCGTTGGGCCTCGATTCAAGGTCGTATGGAGAGTATGCCATTTTAGTCCTATGCAGATCACCTCAGTGCAACACACGAGATATAAAGCACACGAACCCGGCATCGGCCCCGGCAACTCTTATCGTGCCCCGGGAGCTAAGGAGGACCCCGCCCTAAGTTGACTTGTTCAACCCCCCCGGTCTGAAATTAGTTGGAAGAAAGACGAAAAGAAAAGGGGGGGGGGGGGGGGAGAGAGAGAGAAGCCCCTTCCCCAAAAGGAGGGGCTGCCCATGAATGGGCAGCCCCCCTATTTGGGCAAGGGGGGCAAGAGAGAGAGAAGGGAGGAGAGGGGGAGAAAAATATCTCCCCCTCCCTTATCCCCACGTGGGGGATAAGGAGGGGAGCTCCCCCTTCCTATAAAAGGAAGGGGCAGCCCCCCTCAAACCCACCCCACTCCCTCTCAGCTCCCCTCTGCCGGCAGCCCCCCAGCCAACCCTCCTACTCCTCCACCTTGCCGGAGCAAGCCCACCCCAAGCCGCCACCTCCTCCTTCCTCATGGCCGGCCACCACGCCCCCACCACTCGAGCCCCACCTCACCTCTAGGTAGAAGGACCTTCCCCTCCTCCTTCCTACTCCCCTGTACCAGGCCGACCCCCTCCCCGTCGCCGGAGCGCCGCCAGCCGCCGCCCCGAGCCTTGCAAGGCTCGGGGAGGAGGCTCGACCGTGGAAGCCCCTCCCCCAGCGCCGGTGGTGGCGCTGGGGGGGGGGGGGAGTAGGTCCCCTCTCGGGGACCTCGGCGCCGGCGCAAAGGAGGCGGCCGAGCCGCCGGAGGAAGCAGCCCCGGCGGCGCCCATGGTCCAGCCCCCCCCCCCCCTCTGCTCTCGTTTCCTGTACAGGAAATAAGCCCTCCCCCGGCGGCGGCCGGCGGCGCCAGGCTGCCGGGCCACCGCCGGAGTAGGCGCCGACCCCCGGCGCTCCGACCGGTGGCGGCACCAGTGGCCCCTCGGCAGGAGGGCGGCGGCGCAGCGGGCCTGCATGGCCCATGCTGGCCACGCCCCCGTTTCCCGCCCTCTGTTTCACCTCCCCCGGCGGTGGCCGGCGGCTCCAGGCCGCCGGACCACCCTTGGAGGAGTCGCCGGCCCCCGGCGCACCAACCGGGTGCACTCCCCGCACCCCTCCTGGCAGAGGCGGCGGCGGCTAGCATGCACACTGCATGCAGGCCGCCACCGCCCCCGTGCTGCTTTCAGCACTAACCCCGGCGGTGGCCGGCGGCGACCAGCCCGCCGGACCACCACCGGAGTGGTCGCCGGCCCCCGGCGCACCGACCGGGGGCGGCGCCGGCCCCAGCCGGCCGCTGCCCGGCGGTGGCAGCGGCTGCCACCCGCGCGCGAGCAGGGGGCCGCACGATCTCCCCCAGGAGATCGAGCGGCCCCCATTACCTGGTTTCCCGCCCCCGCCTCCAAATGTGCGCCCCCCGCAGCGGATCTCCTACGGATCCGCTGTGGGGGCCGCGGGAGGGCGCAGGGTGCAAGACCCCTGCGCCTCTTCCCTTTCCCTAATCGCACCCCAGCCGCCCCCTTTCCTTTTTCCTAACCGCACCCCAATACCCTTTCCCCTTCCCCATTTTTTTGAAAAAAAAATGGGGCAATTTCAGAAAGAGTTTCCTAAATAGAAAATGTGCCCCACCCTAAGGGGCACCCACTGTATTTTTTTGGGATTTTCGGGAAGAGTTTTACTATTTTTAAAACCCATTATAAAGTTTATTTTATGAAATAAAATGCCCAAATGAGTTTCTAAAATTCCCCAAAAATTAGGGGCTCTAAGTATAGGTATTTTGCAAATACTATCAAAGTTGGGAGGGGTGAACTTTTGATTTGATCCCCTAAAAGCTTTTACGAGCAAAATTAGACGCCCGGAAAAGAGCGAAATTCATCGGAGTGAATCGGCGCCCCCTCGACGCATATGTTAAAATGCTTATGAAATTTTGCGTATCAATCTAAAAGAATCGACTAAGCTCGGAAAAGCAACTCAAAAATCGAAGCGACATCGCGGCGCGGCGCCGAAAATTTAACCCCGCCGCGACGATAATAAAAGAACGAGTGGACCACTAACCATTTCCTTATGCTGTATTTACTTACTGTAATTTCCTTTAAATCCAGTCTCGCACTGGTCCCCCGTATTTACCTCCTGTACTTCCCTTTAAAATCCAGTCTCGCACTGGTCCCCCGCATTTACTTTTTGTATTTCTCTTTAGATCAAGTTCCGCACTGGTCCCCCGCATTTACTTTCTGTACTTCCATTTAAATCCAGTCTCGCACTGGTCCTGTTATCATGGCCTCTGCTTTCGGCCTACTTTCCTGTTATCATGGCCTCTGCTTTCGGCCTACTTTCCTGTTATCATGGCTTCTGCTTTCGGCCTACTTTCCTGTTATCATGGCCTCTGCTTTCGGCCTACCTTCCCGTTTATTACCATGGCCTCTGCTTTCGGCCTACTTTCCTGCTTAGTATTATGGCCCCTGCTTTCGGCCCATTTTAATTGCTAATGCAGAGCTGTCATGGCAACCATGCGGTGCTTATCCTCCCTTCGGCGAGGCCTTAGTTGGGGGAAACCCGGAGTTGAGTCCCTCCTCCCAGGTTAGTCCCAAGCAAGGAGCCCTCATACCGCTAATCCTCCCGGGCAGAGGTTGTGCAACCGGTCGAGTAGAATTGCCACGACACTTACGTGTTTGTTTATATAAAACGGGTGAAGATTGATTGGAAGTGGCGGGTTGGTCACGCTCGCAGACCGTTCGTACCGGTGCGGGTGGGTTGACGACTCATGGCGACAGGGAGATGTGTGCAGCGGGTTATCACCCTCCGAACCTGCAGTTTTGCCTCCGCTGGTCGGCCTACAAATCGGCTCGCCGGATGTCGCTCACATCCAGTTGGTACACCAAGTTGTACAGGAGGGCCTGAATGATACGGTACGACTACATTCAGAAGTGGCAAGACTGGCCACTGTCACCGACGGCCACATCGGTGAGGCCCGCGGGGTTAGCTCCCCTGCTGGAACATAAGCGGTCTAAACTGTGTCGACACAGGGTCTTTTGTGTGCATACAGGTTTGAATACCTGTGTGTGTGTGTGTGTCTGCGCGTTATAGTGTTGTATACTTACTATACGGCGCGATTACAAGCTTAGGGCGGGAAGCCCTATATATATACATATACGGGGATATATAGATGTTTACCTGTGGCTAACCCTCTACCTTGCTTCGGCTATTTCATTTCTGTTCTTTAGCCGCCCCCTGGATATGGATCCGGGGAGGGGATGTATTTTCTACTTAGCTCTGTGACTAACGGTTATTTCTTATAACCAATCACAGGAGACGGGACAGCAAGGAGCCCCCACACCGCAGGATGAGTTACGAGCCTTGGAGATGACCCGTTCGATTACCCCAGCCTCTTCTCCTATCTTCAGAGACGTGAGTACGAGAGAATAAAGACTAGCCTAGGGACCCTTGTTGTTTGGGCTATGTAGCCTTCGGGCAATATTTTGTAAAACGATAGGCTCAGGCCATAGTTAATTGTATAATATAAGCAGTGTGCTTGTTTTGTTATATTATCTGCTTCCGTTGTACGATCTGATGTGATATAATGATTCTTGTGCCTGACAAAGAGACCGCTCAGTGCTTGAGTGGGTGGGACGTCGCCACCCGGAAAGAGCTGGGTGGTCTTCTTTGGGCAGTAAGATCCCCACCTCCCGAAACCCGGTTCAGTCTGGGGAGGGGGGGGGGGCCTTACAAATGGATCAGAGCTACCACGATCCGACCACATGGGGCAGTCTTTCGATCCTCCCTTCCCCGGTTCCGTTTCTTGGTTCGGGACGAACCGCGCAGCGGAAGCCTGGTGGACCCTTTAGGTTTAAGATTAAGGACTCGAGACTGCACGATAGTACACCCACACGTTTTCCGCTTCCTTTTCTTTCAGTTCTGCAAAATTCCCTTATTTTTGCAAGTTCTGACACTCGTTTGTTACTTCTCCAGATACCGGAGTCAAGTAACGGAAGTTCCTCCTCCCGAGACCAGTACCACCCTACCACCCCACCACCAGCTCAGACCGCTCCAGCCACAGTTCCATTCGGAGAGACAGAGCTCGGGCAGACCCTGGTAGCCCTGTTGGCCGCCTTCCAGACAGCCACCTTACGACCACCCCAGCAGGCCACCGTACCCACCGATCTGCTGACGACATTCCGAGGGCTAAGGCCCCCCACCTTTCGGGGTACAGAGTCAGCCATCCAGGCCGAGGAGTGGGTGGAGAGGGTAGAGGAGCTTCTTGTAGGGATGATGTGCCCAGCAGTAGCCGCAGTGTCCCTAGTGGTGACCATGTTGGAGGGCTATGCCCGGGACTGGTGGAGGGCAGCTAGCCGCTCCACTTTTAGAGGGCGACCCCTCAGCACCATTCTCTGGGGGGAGTTCTCTGAGGCCTTCTTAGAGCATTTCATTTCGGATGCAGACCGGATGGCACTCCAGGAGCGGTTCCTACAGATCAGGCAGGGAGATAGGACGGTTCCAGACTACCAGAGAGAGTTTATCCACCTGGCCCGCTTCGCTGGGACCTTAGCAGGTACGGATAGGGACAGGGCGGCCAGATTTTATCGGGGATTACGAGACGACCTCCGTCAGGCCCTGATCATGATTTCCCAGGCATCCTTCCACACGATCGCCTCACATGCCACTGCTCTAGAGATGGATCAGCGGATGGTAGCCCAGCAGCGGAGGGGACACGTAGGTGTTCCCCGGACTCAGGGCCGAGAGAGAGCAGTAGGTCCTCGCAGGCAGGGCCGAGACGGGAGACAGCATCAGCGGCACCAGCCATATAGACAGGAACCCCAGCCCCGACCAGCACCCCAGCCCCGACCAGCACCCCCAGCCCCAGCACCTCAGGTCGTCCCAGCCGCACGACGAGATGTTCCCTTCGCAGGGAACTGCTACCTATGCCAGCAGCCTGGGCATATACGAGCCTTCTGCCCACAGGCTACTGGGAGACCCGGTTTAGGAGCAGTACAGAGAGCGGCAGAGAGAGGACGAGGTGGACGCAGAGGACGTCCCGCAGGCAGGAGGGAGCCGGCTAGGCAGGGCAGAGCAACCCCGCTCGAGGCATACGCGTTGGATCTTCAGCACGGTCCTGCTCCTGACGTAGTGATAGGTATCTACTTCCGATAGTACGATATCCTAGGAGATGTTATAGCTTTATATATTGGGACTTTTGTATATGTCATCCCTACTCCTGTATATGTGTGAAAAGCTTATGATTATGATATATATACATATATGTTATCAGGTTTACTCTTGGTAGAAGGTCGTCCCGCTAAAACACTGTTCGATACCGGCGCCACACACTCTTTCGTTGCACAAAACTTCATCGCTGACAAAGGGAACACAGTGAGATCATCCGGGATGTCGATCCGAATACGACTCCCGGATGGGTCAGACATGACTTCCACCGAGAAATGTTCCTTCCAAGCAATGCTGGGAGGCATAGAGTTCGAAGTCAACGCCACCATCTTAGCAATAACCGGATTCGACATCATTCTGGGGATGGATTGGTTGGCAGAGCACAGCGCCCAAATCAATTGTTCGACTCGAGAAATTCGCCTCCAGAATCCGAATGGGCAATTTATCACACTAGCAGGTATACCCTCCGTCACCCGCATTATCTGCACAAACCGTCAAGGCAGTTCGACGGAAGGACGAGATATACCTAATCTACTTTGAAATGGAGAACACGACGCAAGTACTCTCTAAGGTACCTGTGATCAGGGACTTCCCAGATATCTTCCCAGAGTCACTCCCCGGGTTGCCCCCGCAACGGGAAGTGGACTTCCAAATCGAACTTACTCAAGGAGCCCGATCAGTGTCCCGAGCACCGTACCGGATGGCCCCGAAGGAACTGGCCGAGCTCAAGATTCAGCTACAAGAGTTAGTCGACGCAGGATTCGTACGTCCTAGTACCTTTCCCTGGGGAGCCCCAGTACTGTTCGTTAAAAAGAAGGATGGATCGCTGCGTCTCTGCATCGACTACAGAGGTTTGAATAAACTCACTGTCCGGAATACCTATCCCCTACCCCGGATAGATGAACTGTTCGATCAACTGCAAGGCGCGTCCGTCTTTTCCAAGATGGACTTAAGGTCCGGCTACTATCAACTTAGAGCGCGAGAAGAGGACATTCCCAAGACCGCCTTCAGCTCTCGCTACGGACTATATGAGTTCATGGTAATGCCATTTGGGTTAACCAATGCCCCGTCCGCCTTCATGGCTTTGATGAATACGGTATTCAAACCCTACCTGGACCATTTTGTAATAGTCTTCATAGATGATATTCTCATCTACTCAAAGAACAAAACCGATCACTCCAGGCACCTCCAAATGGTACTACTTAAGCTAAGAGAACACTCGCTCTTCGCCAAGTTTAGCAAATGCGAGTTCTGGATGGAAGAAGTCGGTTTTCTGGGACACACCGTCAACAAGAACGGAGTAGCGGTGGACCAAGCCAAGGTGCAAGCGGTACGAGATTGGCCGCCTCTGAAGACAGCAGCAGACATCCGAAGTTTCCTTGGCCTCGCCGGCTACTACCGTAAGTTCGTCGAAGGTTTCTCCAAAATCGCGTTACCACTTACCTCTCTCACCAAGAAGGATGTGACTTTCCAATGGTCTCCCGAATGCGAGGCGGCGTTCATCGAACTGAAGAACCGGCTGATATCAGCCCCGATCCTAACCCTCCCCTCCGGTACCGAGGGATTCCAAATCTATGCTGATGCCTCTTTGAAAGGATTGGGGGCCGTGCTTATGCAACATGGCAAGGTGATTGCCTACGCCTCACGTCAGCTCAAGCCGCATGAACTAAACTACGCCACCCACGATCTGGAGATGGGGGCGGTAGTTTTCGCATTAAAAGTCTGGAGACACTACCTCTACGGGGTACGATGTGAAATCTTCTCCGATCATAAAAGCCTCAAATACGTCTTCACCCAGAAAGAGCTGAACCTCCGACAACGCCGGTGGTTAGAATTTCTCTGTGATTATGACTTCGCCCTCCAGTACCACCCCGGCAAGGCTAATAAGGTTGCAGACGCCTTGAGTCGGCAGCCTCCGAGGACCGGGAGCTGGTTAGAAATGGTGCCAGAGGAGTTAGTCAAATCATTGGCAGAAATGGATATTATCCTCATGACCCGCAGAAATCCGATGGAATACCAGGCCCAGCTCTACTGGATGGAAATACAGTGCGACATCCGGAATAGGATAAGAGAAGCTCAAAAGATTGACGTAGAAGCAGCCCCGATCATTCAAGCCCTGCAACATGGTGCGCAGGAGGATTACAACTTGTACGATGGCATCCTGCAGTTCAGACACCGCATATTCATCCCCGCTACAGAAGGAATTCGGGAAGAAATCCTCCGCGAAGCGCACCAGACCAGGTACTCGATACACACGGGAGTAGTAAAAATGTATACGGACCTGCGAAGGACCTTGTACTGGCCAGGAATGAAGAAGGATGTCACCAACTATGTTGCGCACTGCCAGACCTGTCAAATGGTCAAGGCAGAATGTCGAAGCCCAGGAGGCCTACTGCAACCCCTGCCCATCCCGGAATGGAAGTTCGAGGATATTTCCATGGATTTTGTCCATGGCTTACCCCGATCCCGTGCAGGTAACGACTCCATATGGGTAGTAGTGGATCGCCTCACCAAGGTAGCCCGATTCATCCCGAACCGGCAAGGCGACGGTGTCGACATTCTAGCCCGACTATTTATCGAGCAGGTAGTCCGATTTCATGGAATACCCAAATCAATCGTCTCGGACCGCGACGGGCGCTTTACATCGAAGGAAGGGAGAAGAGTGCAAGCTTATCTGGGAACCAGATTAGCCTTTAGCACCGCCTTCCACCCACAGACCGATGGGCAGACGGAAAGAACGAATCGGACGATGGAAGATCTTCTCCGATTATGCATAGTGGAACACAACGAGCCATGGGAGCAGTTACTACCGCTGGTAGAGTTTTCATATAACAACAGCTTCCAGGCAAGCATCAAGATGGCACCTTACGAAGCCCTCTACGGAAGACGCTGTCGAACCCCGCTATCTTGGGCACAGGATGAGGACCCCGAAGCCTTGGGAGTCACCTACATCGACGATACCACCGCCGCGATAAGATTAATCCGGGAACGCATGCTGGAAGCGCAGAGCCGGCAGGCCAAATATTACGACGCACGTCATCGGCAAGTGGAATTCCAAGTGGGAGATATGGTTTTCTTGAAGATTAAGCCTATGCATGGGATATCACGAATCAAGAGGCAGAAAAAGCTGGAGCCCCGCTGTCTAGGCCCGTATCCAGTCATCGAAAGAGTTGGCCCGGTAGCCTATAGATTAGCCCTGCCAGCTGAACTAGGAAACCTCCACGACGTGTTTCACGTCTCTTCGCTGAGACGCGTTTCACGTCTCTTCGCTGAGACGCGTACTTCGCCAACCCGAACAGCACCTTCCCACACCACCAACGTCAGTACAATCCGACCGATCTGTCCGACTTGAACCTGTGAAGATAGTGGACTCCAAGATCAAAGAGCTGCGGAACAAAACCGTCACAATGGTCAAGATATTATGGTCAAACGGAGGACGCGAAGAGTTCACCTGGGAACCAGAAGCCCTCGTCCGGGAGAGATACCCGGTACTGTTTCCCCAGGTATGTCATCCTTTAAACCCCTACTTTAGCCAATTTTCGGGGACGAAAATCTCTTTATTTTTATTGGATTGTAACATCCCGACTTTTATTGGGCCACTAGACCCTAGTGAGCCCAATAAAAGTAGGCCCGAGCAGTAGAAAACGACCATTTCGGGTATCGTAGCGCGCCACTACCTCATTATTATGAATAGTGACCGTACGAACCCCGAATTGACTTCCGTCAGTTCCGTTGAACTCGTATGGACAATACGAGCGCAACGGAATTCGTTGCACTTCGATCCGAGGTCGTTTGGAGAAAACGACCATTTCGGGTATCGTAGCGCGCCACTACCTCATTATTATGAATAGTGACCGTACGAACCCCGAATTGACTTCGTCAGTTCCGTTGAACTCGTATGGACAATACAAGCGCAACGGAATTCGTTGCACTTCGATCCGGGGTCGTTTGGAGAAAACGACCATTTCGGGTATCGTAGCGCGCCACTACCCCATTATTATGAATAGTGACCGTACGAACCCCGAATTGACTTCCATCAGTTCTGTTGGGCTCGTATGAACAATACGAGCACAACGGAATTCGTTGCACTTCGATCCGAGGTCGTTTGGAGAAAACGACCATTTCGGGTATCGTAGCGCGCCACCACCTCATTATTATGAATAGTGGTCGTACGAACCCCGAATTAACTTCCGTCAGTTCCGTTGGACTCGTATGGACAATACAAGCGCAACGGAATTCGTTGGGCCTCGATTCAAGGTCGTATGGAGAGTATGCCATTTTAGTCCTATGCAGATCACCTCAGTGCAACACACGAGATATAAAGCACACGAACCCGGCATCGGCCCCGGCAACTCTTATCGTGCCCCGGGAGCTAAGGAGGACCCCGCCCTAAGTTGACTTGTTCAACCACCCCCCGGTCTGAAATTAGTTGGAAGAAAGACGAAAAGAAAAGGGGGGGAGAGAGAGAGAGAAGCCCCTTCCCCAAAAGGAGGGGCTGCCCATGAATGGGCAGCCCCCCTATTTGGGCAAGGGGGGCAAGAGAGAGAGAAGGGAGGAGAGGGGGAGAAAAATATCTCCCCCTCCCTTATCCCCACGTGGGGGATAAGGAGGGGAGCTCCCCCTTCCTATAAAAGGAAGGGGCAGCCCCCCTCAAACCCACCCCACTCCCTCTCAGCTCCCCTCTGCCGGCAGCCCCCCAGCCAACCCTCCTCCTCCTCCACCTTGCCGGAGCAAGCCCACCCCAAGCCGCCACCTCCTCCTTCCTCATGGCCGGCCACCACGCCCCCACCACTCGAGCCCCACCTCACCTCCAGGTAGAAGGACCTTCCCCTCCTCCTTACTACTCCCCTGTACCAGGCCGACCCCCTCCCCGTCGCCGGAGCGCCGCCAGCCGCCGCCCCGAGCCTTGCAAGGCTCGGGGAGGAGGCTCGACCGTGGAAGCCCCTCCCCCAGCGCCGGTGGTGGCGCTGGGGGGGGGGGGGGGGAGTAGGTCCCCTCTCGGGGACCTCGGCGTTGGCGCAAAGGAGGCGGCCGGGCCGCCGGAGGAAGCAGCCCCGGCGGCACCCATGGTCCAGCCCCCCCCCCCCCTGCTCTCGTTTCCTGTACAGGAAATAAGCCCTCCCCCGGCGGCGGTCGGCGGCGCCAGGCTGCCGGGCCACCGCCGGAGTAGGCGCCGACCCCCGGCGCTCCGACCGAGGGCGGCACCAGTGGCCCCTCGGCAGGAGGGCGGCGGCGCAACGGGCCTGCATGGCCCATGCAGGCCACGCCCCCGTCTCCCGCCCTCTGTTTCACCTCCCCCGGCGGTGGCCGGCGGCTCCAGGCCGCCGGACCACCCCCGGAGGAGTCTCCGGCCCCCGGCGCACCAACCGGGGGCACTACCCGCACCCCTCCTGGCAGAGGCGGCGGCGGCTAGCATGCACACTGCATGCAGGCCGCCACCGCCCCCGTGCTGCTTTCAGCACTAACCCCGGCGGTGGCCGGCGGCGACCAGCCCACCGGACCACCACCGGAGTGGTCGCCGGCCCCCGGCACACCGACCGGGGGCGGCGCCGGCCCCAGCCGGACGCTGCCCGGCGGTGGCAGCGGCTGCCACCCGCGCGCGAGCGGGGGGCCACACGATCTCCCCCAGGAGATCGAGAGGCCCCCATTACCTGGTTTCCCGCCCCTGCCTCCAAATGTGCGCCCCCCGCAGCGGATCTGCTATGGATCCGCTGTGGGGGCCGCGGGAGGGCGCAGGGTGCAAGACCCCTGCGCCTCTTCCCTTTCCCTAATCGCACCCCAGCCGCCCCCTTTCCTTTTTCCTAACCGCACCCCAATACCCTTTCCCCTTCCCCATTTTTTTGAAAAAAAAAATGGGGCAATTTCAGAAAGAGTTTCCTAAATAGAAAATGTGCCCCACCCTAAGGGGCACCCACTGTATTTTTTTGGGATTTTTGGGAAGAGTTTTACTATTTTTAAAACCCATTATAAAGTTTATTTTATGAAATAAAATGCCCAAATGAGTTTCTAAAATTCCCCAAAAATTAGGGGCTCTAAGTATAGGTATTTTGCAAATACTATCAAAGTTGGGAGGGGTGAACTTTTGATTTGATCCCCTAAAAGCTTTTACGAGCAAAATTAGACGCCCGGAAAAGAGCGATATTCATCGGAGTGAATCGGCGCCCCCTCGACGCATATGTTAAAATGCTTATGAAATTTTGCGTATCAATCTAAAAGAATCGACTAAGCTCGGAAAAGCAACTCAAAAATCGAAGCGACATCGCGGCGTGCCGCCGAAAATTTAACCCCGCCGCGACGATAATAAAAGAACGAGTGGACCACTAACCATTTCCTTATGCTGTATTTACTTACTGTAATTTCCTTTAAATCCAGTCTCGCACTGGTCCCCCGTATTTACCTCCTGTACTTCCCTTTAAAATCCAGTCTCGCACTGGTCCCCCGCATATACTTTCTGTATTTCTCTTTAGATCCAGTTCCGTACTGGTCCCCCGCATTTACTTTCTGTACTTCCATTTAAATCCAGTCTCGCACCGGTCCTGTTATCATGGCCTCTGCTTTCGGCCTACTTTCCTGTTATCATGGCCTCTGCTTTCGGCCTACTTTCCTGTTATCATGGCCTCTGCTTTCGGCCTACTTTCCTGTTATCATGGCCTCTGCTTTCGGCCTACCTTCCCGTTTATTACCATGGCCTCTGCTTTCGGCCTACTTTCCTGCTTAGTATTATGGCCCCTGCTTTCGGCCCATTTTAATTGCTAATGCAGAGCTGTCATGGCAACCATGCGGTGCTTATCCTCCCTTCGGCGAGGCCTTAGTTGGGGGAAACCCGGAGTTGAGTCCCTCCTCCCAGGTTAGTCCCAAGCAAGGAGCCCTCATACCGCTAATCCTCCCGGGCAGAGGTTGTGCAACCGGTCGAGTAGAATTGCCACGACACTTACGTGTTTGTTTATATAAAACGGGTGAAGATTGATTGGAAGTGTCGGGTTGGTCACGCTCGCAGACCGTTCGTACCGGTGCGGGTGGGTTGACGACTCATGGCGACAGGGAGATGTGTGCAGCGGGTTATCACCCTCCGAACCTGCAGTTTTGCCTCCGCTGGTCGGCCTACAAATCGGCTCGCCGGATGTCGCTCACATCCAGTTGGTACACCAAGTTGTACAGGAGGGCCTGAATGATACGGTACGACTACATTCAGAAGTGGCAAGACTGGCCACTGTCACCGACGGCCACATCGGTGAGGCCCGCGGGGTTAGCTCCCCTGCTGGAACATAAGCGGTCTAAACTGTGTCGACACAGGGTCTTTTGTGTGCATACAGGTTTGAATACCTGTGTGTGTGTGTCTGCGCGTTATAGTGTTGTATACTTACTATACGGCGCGATTACAAGCTTAGGGCGGGAAGCCCTATATATATACATATACGGGGATATATAGATGTTTACCTGTGGCTAACCCTCTACCTTGCTTCGGCTATTTCATTTCTGTTCTTTAGCCGCCCCCTGGATATGGATCCGGGGAGGGGATGTATTTTCTACTTAGCTCTGTGACTAACGGTTATTTCTTATAACCAATCACAGGAGACGGGACAGCAAGGAGCCCCCACACCGCAGGATGAGTTACGAGCCTTGGAGATGACCCGTTCGATTACCCCAGCCTCTTCTCCTATCTTCAGAGACGTGGTACGAGAGAATAAAGACTAGCCTAGGGACCCTTGTTGTTTGGGCTATGTAGCCTTCGGGCAATATTTTGTAAAACGATAGGCTCCGGCCATAGTTAATTGTATAATATAAGCAGTGTGCTTGTTTTGTTATATTATCTGCTTCCGCTGTGCGATCTGATGTGATATAATGATTCTTGTGCCTGACAAAGAGACCGCTCAGTGCTTGAGTGGGTGGGACGTCGCCACCCGGAAAGCGCTGGGTGGTCTTCTTTGGGCAGTAAGATCCCCCCCTCCCGGAACCCGGTTCAGTCTGGGGAGGGGGGGGCTTACAAGTTGATCTTCTTTTTGCAGGATAGAACTAGTGGAAGTTTCCTTCCCCTTGTAAACCATGTTAGTTTCATCAAAAACCACATGCATAGACTCCTCAATTTTGAGAGAGCTTTTATTGAAGCACCTATAGGCCTTGCTTGATGAGGAATATCCTAAAAATATCTCATCATCAGCCTTCTTGTCAAATTTTGCAAGATGGCTTTTCCCATTGTTGAGGATAAAGAAAGTACACCCAAAAATTCTAAAATAAGTGACTATATGTGCCTTTCCCTTCAATAACTCATAAGGAGTCTTCAATTTAGTCTTGTGAATGAGACTCCTATTCAGAACATAATTAGCAGTATTTACTGCCTCAGCCCAGAAGGACTTTGGCAGGTTAGATTCAGCTAACAATGTCCTTCCTGATTCAATTAGGGTTCTATTTTTCCTTTCAGCTACCCCATTCAGTTGGGGGGTTCTAGGAGCTGAAAAGCTTTGTCTGATACTTTCATCCTCACAGAATCTACACATTAACTTATTCTCAAACTCAGTGCCATGATCACTTCTGATCACAGCAACCTGTGTGTTGAGTTCAGATTGAATCTGTCTAATGAATCTTGAGAGGATCTTGAAAGTATCTGACTTAGCTTTTAGAAAGAACACCCAGCTGAACCTAGAGAAATCATCAACAATGACTAATGTGTAAGACTTTCCTGCTAAGCTTTGAGTGGAGATAGGGCCAAACAGGTCCATGTGCAACAGGAAAAGGATTCTAGGAGAATCATTCTTACCAATTGGTTTGAATGAAGCTTTGATCTGCTTACCTAGTTGGCAGGATCTACAGGGGTGGTCTTTATTGAATTTACCAGTTGGTAAACCCCTGAGTAGGTTGAGTTTGGAGAGTTTAGCAATGATCTTAAGATTAAGATGACTAAGTCTCCTATGCCACAACTCACTATTTTCTAATTGGGAGTTAAACAAGCATATCTCAGACTTTGTGTACTCAAAGTCTACAACATACACCTTACCTTTTCTGAGACCCATCAAAACGGTTTGGTCAGTCTTAGAACTAACTATATGACACAAGTACTTGGTGAATACAACTTTGTATTCACCATCACACAGCTGGATAATGCTGATCAGATTATGTTGAAGACCTTCATCATAAGCTACATTAGCAAATGAGATTTCTTCAATCATGAGCAAACCATATCCTTTGGTTTGACCAGAGTGGGAGTTTCCAAAAATTACCTTGGGCCCTTCCTTTGCCTTGAAATTTTCCAGCAAATCTCTTGCTCCAGTCATATGCATGGAGCATCCACTATCCAAATACCACTACTGGTTTGTGATTGAACAACCTTCCCTCTGCACATGTAAATTAAACATTAATAAAGAACCTCTCATGCTGGGGTCTCTTCCTTCTATCATCATATGGAGATATGAAAGAATGAGATGGTATTCCATTGTTCTCCCTTAGCTGAAGAAGTGCTGCATTATTATGCCAGCAATATTTGGCAGTATGTCCTTGTCTAGAGTAGCAAAGACATCTTGGGATAGAAAATGAAGGTTTTGATGTTTGGTGATTTTGTGCAGGAAATATGCGTTGAGAAGAAATCGACGTAATTTTGGAGTTGCGTCGATTGCAATTCGACGTATCTGCATAGTCCCATTGATAATCATTCGAAGTAAGATATTGGTTACGTCGAGTGTAGTTCGACGCACCCACATAGTTGCTTCGAGATGATGTCGACGCATATGCTGGAGTCCGTCGAGATTCATTTGACGCATTCCTAAAATTGCATCGAGTTCTATTTGACATATTATTCATATCATTCAGTATTTGTGAATTTGAATTTACAATTCTCTTAAGCAAGTTGATTTCTGACCTTAATTTATCATTTTTGATCATTAATTCTTGTCTAGCTTTATTGTAGGCATTTGTGCTATTTTTAAGAGTAGAGATGACATAGTCAATATGAGCTTGGTAATCATTTCTATATTCCTCAAAAGTTTCATCCATCTATTCTATTTCAATTTTATAACTTATACATATAGCACACTCATTCTTTAAATCTAAATTTTCAAAGGGTTGTGTGCCTAGGGTTTCTGGTTCATCACTAGTGTCTACCCTATTAAATGTGGTGAGTTTATTTGGGTTATCTTTCTCATGTTCTTTATATGATTCTGATAAGTTATTTGGTCTAGACCAAGAGGATGTTACTGATCTATCAAAGGCAAGTTTGCTAGAGAGTGATTGTTATTCTTAATTAAGATGATTAAATCTCTTGGAGAGATTTTGTGAAATCTCTTTGATCTTTTGGCTCCTTCCATTGAGGGAGTCTTCAAAGGCTTTTGCCTTTGAGAGTTCTTTCCTTAGATTTGAATTTTAATTATCTAAGATATCTATTTCTTTTTCTTTCTCAAGCAGTTCACATTTCAGATCATTGTTAATTAAAGATGAGGGATCTTTACTAAGAACTTTTATTTCAGATTTGATTGTTTCAAGTTCCTTTTGATTGTTGATGTAATCTTGGCAAAATTCATTAAAGCATCCTATAAAATCTTTTGAAGAGAAATCAAGGTCTTCAAATATGCTTACCTCAATTTCATTATTGAGATCTTCAAAAGCCATTAAGCAGGCTTCTTCTGGTCCACCATCTTCATCATCATCAGATGATGAGGAGCTTGATTCTGCATCTGAATCACTCCAGGTCTCAGCTAAGAGACCTCTCTCTCCTTTCTTCTCCTTTTTCATGAAGGATTTCTTCCTGTGCTCCTTCATCTGCTTGTTTTTCTTGTTCTTGTTTTCCTCAGGACATTCAGTAGAAATGTGTCCTGGCTTTCTTCAAGAAAATTAGATTATCTCATGTTTAGGAGTTTTATCATACCTTGGCTTGGTTGAGCTCCTTTCTCTCCTTCTGGAATCTTCTATCCTGGCCCATTTCTTGAATCTTTTAGCCAAGAGATTAAACATTTCTTCTTCTGTAGTGGAGGACTCTGCTTCTGCACTTTTTAATGCAAAAGTCCTCTCTTTGGAAGTAGTTGTCCTTTCTTGGGCTTCTGACTCAGCCCTGCTCTTAAGTAGGAGCTCATAGGATTTGAGCTTTCCTAGGAGAGCATCTGTTGATATCTCCCTGAGGCATCTAGAATCCCTGATAGCCCAGATTCTAGAGTCCCATGTGCTAGGGAAGCATAAGAGGAGCTTGTCATTAATCTCTGTCAGAGAGATTTCCTTGTCAAGCCCTCTCAGCTCATTTATGATGAGGCTGAATCTGTCATACATTTCTGTAATGCTTTCATCATCCTTTTTCTTAAAATTCTCATATTGAGATGTGAGTTGAGCCTTTTTGTCTTTCCTCTCATCAGAGCTTCCTTCAACTAGTCTGGAGAGAGATTTCTAGATCTCTTTTGCAGAGTTGCAATCAGCAACTTTCTGAAATATGTCATCAGATATGGTTGAGACCAGTATGTTTATGGCCTTGGCATCACATATCTTCTTCTCATCCTAAGTCCATTCAGCTTTGGGAACTAAGGTTTGTATGACCTTCCCAATGGAGTCTTTCCTTATTGGGGCTGGAGGACCTGTGAGGATGACATTGAAAATTTGCTTATCAATAGAGTTCATATATAATTTTATTCTGGCCTTCCAGAGTGTAAAATTATTCAGATTACACACTGGAGGTTTTGTAGAAGCATAATCCTTAGAACTCATTTTCCCTTTAAAATATATTTGAAATAAAGGAAAAGTATAGAAGGTCTTTTTGATCAAGGTGTTAACCATTCAATGATCAACCTCTCTTTGATACCAATTGAAAGTGCACAGTGTGCCTCTGAGAATCCTATAGAGGGGGGTGAATAGAGATTTATATTTATTTCTATCCTAACTGTGAAAACAATAAACTTAACTAAGGATTTATGCTCAACAAGATCACAGGCAAAATAAATATGGTGTAGGAAATAAAGTGCAGAATAGAAAGAACTTGGGACAACACGAAAAATTAGCAACCAGAGGATACACATAATTTTTTATAGAGGTTCCCCAAAATGTGGGTACTCCCCTCTTCTACCACATGGTAGGGATGCACCACAGTGCATGAGTCTTTTGGTAAGGAGACTCTTAGAACCACTGATCTTTTGACAAGGAGATCATGAACCACCAGATCTTTTGATAAGGAGATCTTGAACCACCAGATCTTTTGGTAAGGAGATCTTGAACCACTGAATCATTTGAAGAGGGATTAACAAAACTCTTTTACAGAAGGGGAGGAGAAAGAAAAGGAGGAAGGTTGCAGGAATTCTATTTTCAGAATTCTTATGATGGCTGTATGAAAAATAGCTTCTTGTCTTTTCACTGGATCTGCTCTTGATAAACTTTTGCTTATGATGGTGATGATTTGCAGAGGTTATGATTGTCAGATCCTTCTATCTTCTTTCTGATTGAACTCTGGCTGCTATGAGATTGTGATGTTAAGCAGCCTTGTTCTATTCTGTTCTTGGAGAGAAGAAGAGCAGCAAAAATTCCTTCTCTTTATTTTCTTCTTGTTAGGGTTCCTGTGACAGAGGGAGGAAGAAGGAGATCCCATGGAACCGTATGGCCGATTGTGATGAGTGCCTTTTATTTTCTCTTTCTTCTGTTGCCGTTTATTGTCCCACCATTGAATTTGAATTTATTCCCTTTTTGGTAAGTCCTAAAGGGTATATTTGTCTGGACAATAAATCCTTCCTTCTTTCATTAATTCCCGACCCGTCCACCAACATTTAGGCTTGTTTCCAAGAAAGCTTTTCACTGACCTCAGTTAATTCATTATTCCATTTAAGGTAATTAAGGAGCCGCTGGGGAACGGTCTTGAGAGAGGTGGGCCATGAGAGAGGGTGGAAAATGACAGCTAAAAAGGTTTCCCTTTTCAGACTGTATTCGACTTAGAGTCGAGTTAGCTTCCTCTCTTATCGACGCAACTTCGAGTTCTTGTAGGAGCAGCTTCGATTTCATCTTTTCTTTGATTGAACTCTTCTAGTCAACGTTGCATTGATATCTTATCAATGTAACTGTCGAGTTGATCTGCATGGCTCTGAGCTTCATCATCTGCGTCGAGATGAAGTCAACGTTGCATCGACTTTAGTTGGCTTCGAGAGATATCCCCTTCTGCGTCGAGTTGAAGTAGAAGTTGCGTCGACTTCTAAAGTTACTTCGACAAACCCATGACCTCTACGTCGACTTTTATTCGATGTAACGTCGACTTGAGTTACTTCGACAGAAAAGTTGAACCACTTGGACTTCTAGTCAGAGCAGTGTCAATATGGACTCGATGTTGAGTCAAATTCTATTCGACGAAAATGTTAACTTTGCCCAATTTTGCTTCCCTTGATCTGGTCTTGACACCCTAGGTTGAGTGTGACATCCTAAGACATCTAATGACCAGATTACCCTCACAATATAATGGGTAATTCAAACCTAGTAGTTAAAATCACTTTTATATAATTTGTTAAGTTAAATCACATGGTTTTCCCAACACAGTTGGTATCAGAGGTAGGTTTTGCAAGAGGGTTGGTTGGTTTGGCAAGTAAGTCGGACGACCACCTCCCGTAGGCAAAAAATTTTATTATGTCATTTCATTGCATACACACACCAAAGTGTCATCGGTATATCTTGGCAGAAGCATGAACACGACACTCATAAGCATGGCAAGAAGTATACAGGGCATATTATGTAGTATGGGATGCATAATATGTGCTTGTATATGGATCCACCATAGGTGGCAACATGTGACGGTTATGTAGTATGTGATGCATAACCATCATCACATAGATGCCCATTAGCACATTTTTTTCTTTTTTCATTACATGCAATATTATGTACTATGTGATGCATAATATTTTATGTGTACGCCGTTCATAACATACATTAATGCCCTCTTTTTAGAATGCATAGCACTGTATACATAGCGTAACATAGCATTATCACACGTGCCAAGTTAAGATCTACATGATGACACTCGTACACACATGATTTAAAATGAAGATTAAAGCATTCATACATTCATGGTACCTGCACATGAGTCAATCAGATGGTGGTGTAATCATCCTAAGCTTAAGCATAACATCATTTCATGAGTTCCTAGAGCAAGGTAACAACAAGGGCAAGTATCTTTTTCATTTCTGATCTAGGTGTCTTAAGCTAGGTCTTGATGAGTCGCTGTTTGTATTTGTAGAAGATGACCCCGAAGAATTTTGCAATGGGGGCGATTTCCCAGTTTGAGGGTGAGTCTTCGAATTCTCATATCGAAGTGATGCTAGATGAACTACGTCAGAGCATTGAAACTATGTCAAGCCAGGTGTTTGTAATGCAAACGCAGTTGCATGCATTGCTTACTGCCACCATGACGCAGCAGCCTAGTGTGCAGTTTCCTGTGTTGGTTGAATACCAGAGTGAGATCGGTAAATCGAATAGATTCGCTCCTAAGTTGATAGCTGCTGAGGAGTGCAAGGTCAAAAATTTCTTGGGTGATCTTCAGAGTAACATCCAGCAGTTTGCTAACGCCTACCAATCTGATACTAATGTGAAAGCAGTTGAAGCTGCCTTGAAGTTTGAGGCTATTGGAAATGCTAAAGATCGCGGTATGTCCTCATTGCAGAAAAAGAGAAAGGTTGGGGATGGTGAAAGCCTATGGGAATCTGGCCCCACCCCAAAGAAAGGATGGGAGGAAGCGTGTAGTTTTTGTGGCCAGTCAGGCTATTCCCTCGAAAAATGTTTCAAGAAACTAAGAGCTTGGAAGCAGCAGCGGCTGATCGTGATTCAAGACACACCTAAAAGTGATTTAGTTTGCACTGCGTGTAATAAAGAGGGGCACGTTGTGAGCCGGTGTTGGATGAAGGAAAGGGTCTGCTACCAGTGTGGGCAGAAAGGGCATATGAAGACTATTTGCCCGCAATTCCATCCCTCGGTGCAGTCGATTCCTCCTCAGGCTATGCCACCGCCGCAGTTGTAGACTTTGGTTAAAGGAAAGGATAAACTGATCGTGGTGAGCGAGGGAGAAGCTCAGTCTTCGACCCCGGTGATCTCAGGTTAGATTCTGATTCAGCTAATAGCTTTCTCGCTATTTCGATTTCTGTTCAGCTGGCTATGCGTGCGATTTTTAGGGAAGTTAAGATAATGAACCGATGAGCACGCATTCTTTTGATTTTGATGCTATCCACTTGTTCGTGGCCAAGATCTTTGTAATTGTCATTTCTTGACTCTCGATCAAGTTAGTGATTTATTTCGTGCTAAGTTTTCCCTCGGGTGATTCGGTGGTGTTGAACCATTCCTTGGATTTGAATTTTATAGTATGTCGATTGAAAGTGCCAGATTTGGGAGATGTTAGTATGATTTCTTGGGCATGGATTGGAGATCTAGTTTGGCGTTGTAGACCGATGCGAGGATAAGCGCCTGGACTTCTCGTTGGATATTGACCAACCCTTGAGTGTGTTTAGATTCCTGTATCAGGATTCTTTGGTTATTTCTGTGGTTCGTGCTCGTCAATCCTTAGAGTCTGGCAGCGAGACTTTTCTCATTTCTATTTTTGTTTTGGAAACTGCTCTCGTTGTGCCACGTGTTCTGTTGCGTGAGAGTTTTCACATGTTTCTCCGGCTAGTCTCCCCGGTTTCCCCTTGAGAAAGAGGCGGAGTCTGTTTTAGGTCTTGAGCTAGATACTTGACTTTTTGCGAGGGCACCTTGTCGCATGGCCCTACGTGAGCTAGAAGAATGTTTCTGGAAGATTGTGAACAAATTGTACAGAGTTGAATGAGGTGACTATCAAGGTAAATGTTCATCACCTCGAATAGATGATTTGCTTGATCAGTTGCGAGATAAATCCAAGTTCTCGGAGAATGGCCTTCGTTTAGACTTTTATCTGTGAAGGATTCGTGAGTCGGATGTTCCACGGAGTGCCTGTTCGTTCCCGTTATGGGCTTTATTTTGAGATCTTAGTGACAACCTTTGATTTAGCTAATGTCTCTGCTGCCTTCATGAATTCGTTTAGACTTTTACTGTGGCCGTCCTTAGAAATGGTGTTTGATACACTCTAAGAGTGCATAGGAACATGTTGAGCATTTGTGATTGGGTGCGGTCTATGTTGTGAGAGCGCAAGTTTGTTTGCCAAGATGATCAAGTACAAGTTCGGATGTCTTTAGTTACCTATTTGGGTCACGTTATTAATGATGATGAGTTTTCGACGGACCCAGTATAGATCGCTGAGTGATTGGTTTGGAAGAGATTTACAACATCTAAGGAAATAGGGAATTTTTGTACGATTGGCAGGATGATATAGAAGGCTTGTGTAATGATTCTTGTGATTATTCGCGTCTCGGGTTTGGTTTATGTAGGAGAATTCAACTTTTGTTTGGGGTGACTAGTGCGAAGGAGTCTTTTAAGAAATCGAAGAGAAGATTGAGAACTGCTCCAGTTTTGATCTTACCTACCGAAGGAGTGGTGTATTGTCTATGTAGATGAGTTGTACGTTGAGACTAGGTATGTCTCGATAAAAAAATGTGATCGCATATGGTTTGAGGCAATTGAAGATTCATGAAGAGAATTATCATGCGCATGATTTGGAATTTGCCCCAGTAATCTAGGCATTGAACCTTGGAGATTATTTTGGTATGACGTGTTGTGAAAGGTTTACGGACCATAAAAATTGAAGCATATCTTCGCTCGGAAGGAGTTGATTCTGCGCCAGAGAAAATGAATAAAATATATTGCGAATTCTTGCATTGGCATTCGTTACCACCCAGATTCTACTAGGATGTATAGAGATTTGAAACAAATTGTTTGCTAGTATTAGGTTTGTTATCGGTTTGATGAGATCTTCCTGAGACACAAAATTTGTGTGAGCTATCGTGAATGGATGGATAAAATATGCCTTTAAGTTTTGAGTCTGATTGAAACCCCAGGATTTGTTTTTTTTGTCGCGTATCTGACCGAGTTTGCTAGAAGCTTCAGGATCTGAAAGTTAATCAGGCTTTGGAAGAAATGAATTTTTTGTAGCGGCGTCTGGGGTGCGCCCCGTTGGGTTGGCCCAGGTCGTTACATAAATTAGTGCATCAAGGTTCCTGTTTTTAGGCTGAAATTGCCTGCTTCATTCCTTGGTGTTTAAGATGTATTCGCGTGAGCCAGTTGCGATAGTATGTTTGTAGTTCTCGTAAAGTCCATGACTCGGTGCCCCAGTTGTAGCCAAATCCTTCATGTGTCAAGTAGTTTGTCCGTATTTGGAGATGCAAAGCTAAGTGCTGAGAAGAAATCTTATCCTTAGTTATTCCCCTAATCTCCTTCGGTGAGTGTTTTCATCTTTTGTGTTCGAGTTATTTGTTAAAGTTTCGGGACAAAACTTCTTTTTAGGGGGAGTGACTGTAACGCCCCGGAATTTTCGACTATTATTTGAAATATATTGATGATGTCATAATGATGAAGGGCGTTACGTTAGCGCGGAGTTAGCGGTGCGCCGTCGTTTCCGCGTTTTCGCGCCCGTTCGGTCAAGTCGGCCAAATTTTGAAACAACCCGGAATTGGAAAATTTTACGTTAGGAAATTAGATTATTTAATTTTAGAAAGGCCCTTAAAGTTTCGTGGCGTTCCAAGCAATATTAGAGTCTCGGTATTAGAAGATTTTTATGTATTTAACATTCGCCGTAAACTTTGGAAATTTATATTTTGAGAACGGTACGTCGGATTTTGGTTTTGACTTCGCCGTTGGATTCGTAGCGCCGGTATTCGCCTTCGGTGTGATTTTCATCGCTTTCGGCATTCGTTTAGTTTTGATAATAATATAATATTATTATAATTATTTTTATCGAGAGGAATTCAAGAGCTTTAGGCGAATCGTTTAATCCTTATCAAAGCATTTCGTGGAATGCTTGATTCGACGAATCCGCAAGTCTCATTTTTTTGTCTTATTTCTAAATCTTTTATTATTATTATTATTATTATTATTATTATTAAGGAATTGTTAAAAGCACCGCAGTTTTGACTATGTGCCCCGCATTTTAACGCGCCTTTTGGAAATACTTCTTGCACATGCATTTTTAGGAAAAGTGTTCAACACGAAAGTTGTAGATCTCGTCGAGATCTACAACTTTCGTGTTGAACACTTTTTCTAAAAATGAACGCACAAGGCGTATTTCCAAAAATTCGCTATAGTTACGCCCATGTTACAATCAGGGCGGCAATACGCCTTGTGCGTACGTTTTTAGGTAAAGTGTTCAACAAAAAGTTGTAGATCTCGACGAGATCTACAACTTTCGTGTTGAACGCTTTTCCTAAAAATGCATGTACAAAGTGTATTTCCAAAAGGTGCGTAATAACTCGTACAAATTGCGGTGCACATAGCCAAAACTGCGTTGCTTTTAACAATTCCCTATTATTATTATTATTACTTTATGAGTACATGTATAAATAGCTTCTTCCTCCATGAAAAAAAAACCTTCATCCTTACCCGACCGAACCAGAGAGCGAGGCCGAGAGGAGAGCTTTCCGTCCGTGACCCTTGCGATCACCGCCGACGGAGCTCCGGTGGGCGAAATCTCAAACCGAGCATAGATTCAGAAAGCTCTCTGATGAGCGAAACTATATCCGCAAACGATAACGACAAGTGTACTGTATCGAATGTAGTATATGTTATAAAACCAAGATCGTATAAAAATCCGGGCGTGTTGATTACTCTTACTCAAGAAGATCTCTATTGTTCTATCAAAAAGTAACTTGATTGAGTTGCAACAAGAAAAGTAACTTAACTTGAAAATTATAACTATTGAAGAGAGGGTGGACAAACTTTAGAAAAATGGATGAATAAAACAACACTAAATTTTATTAATTCAAAAGAGGAATTACAACTATTGAAAGGGAAAATACAAGTGCAAGAAAAAGTAAAGCTAGATTACTCAAAACAGGAGAAATAATGTAGAAAATGGAGGCTTGGACTCCAAAAACCAGGTCCTTGAACATTTGGAGAAGGTCCCCTTAAATAGCTGAAATTTTGGTGTTACACGCCCTTGGTCACGCCCGTGACCAAGGGGCGTGTAGGGGGCGTGATCAGTGCTGGCGAGGAGGGTGCGTTCTGGCTTCAATGCAGGCGTTTCAGACGCGTCACGCCCTAGGTCACGCCCATGACCTAGGGCGTGTAATCTTTAAAACTTGTTGCTAGCGGGAAGCTTCGGCGGGAAATTGGCACGGGAAGAGTCACGCCCGTGTACTGGATGTCACGCCCGTATACTGGATGTCACGCCTCAAATGTCACGCCCGTGACAGTAGGCATGTAATTTTAATTGACATGGCAGCTGATTCTGGATGCTTGCGGCGGGTCGCGGCCGTGATATTGGGTCACGCCCGTGACCTGGGGCGTGTACTAGGCGATTTTTTCACGGAACGACTCCGGAGTGGCGGAAACAGGTTTGGAACACTTCGTAGGTTACACGCCCATGGGTCACGCCCGTGACCTGGGGCGTGTAATTTAACTTTTTGCTCGAAACAGCCCAGAAAACCTGAAAACACAAAATAGACTCAAGTTAGCTTATGAAATAATAAATGGAAGGATTTATATTATAAAATTCCTATAAATAACATAATTTTATATTAAAAACAATATAAACCTAAACTAAAAGATGAGTAAATAAATTACTCATCAAACACCCTCATACTTGCTCATTGCTCGTCCCGAGCAAACCATTCTTCATAAGGGTAGGAAAAATTAATGCAAGAGAGAAATATGAAAGCTAGAGAGTAAAATGCGAAGTTCTATGCTGACATGCGTAGATGTATTAGTAAAAAGACGTTCTTGGCATAAATACTAATTTATGAAATATTCAAACTGCGTTATAATTATTTATTATCACTTTTAAAATGAGTCGACGGTCAATCAAAAAGTCATGTAAAGGGAGAAAATAGCGTGATTGCTGAGATTTAAATTACTAGACTTGAACGCTCGGGGTGGCATCCAAAGAGATTCATCAATGTCGACGACCATAGGCTTGCCCGTTTGCACCTTCTCCACTACACTTCATACTAAATCAACTCTATGGATATTTAGGACTTAAATAGGGTATATTTTAAGGCTTGGGTTTAAGGGAGAGGTAAACAATGATAAACATGAAGGCGCATTCCACTTAAATAAAAAGTTTTGAGCTAAAATAATGACTACCACAAAATAAAGAAGCTTTACCCCCATACTCATATTTTTCTATGGGAAACACTCTCATTCTTTTTTTTTCTTTATATCACGAATCTTCATAATTGGGATCATTCTAGGTATGCATGTGCATACCTAGGCCGCATATCATTATGAGATTATTGCATTTTGATATAACCTTCATTTCTTTTGGATTGATACCCATAATTTTTTTCTTCATTCAATCATACCCAAATAATTTTTTTTTCAAAAATTTAGCTCAAAATTTCAAGTGTTCATTTGGGTTTTGGGCTTTTTAGCTTTGGTGCCGAAATGATGAGGGTGGTTCAAATAAAGGTGTAAAGCTCAAATTTGTGTGAACAATGGTAGTAAATCTAGGTTGGGTGCAAAGGCTCAAACTATCCAAAGAAAGGCCTAAATCATTTCCGTAAAGTTAATTTTGACTAAAGTGCACATGTTTCGAAAATAGCTTGGGGCAAGTTCTAGACATCGAGAAAGGACATCCTTTTGTTTAAATCGAGTAAGAGCTTTCTAACAATCTTCTACACACTCACCTAAACTACTTTTAGATAAGATCGGATTCGATTTTTAAAAGTGAAATAAATTATCACTACGCAATTTAATAAAACATAATTTTAGATTTATGCCAAGAAATTAATTTTACACAAACCCTACTCAAATACAAGCATAAGACTAGGAGCACTACATGAGTCAATAATTTTACTCAAGAGTTTCAAAAAAAACTATTCTTTTACAAACAATTCTTAGTCCAAATGAAAAATGAGTCTACTTTAGAACTACAAATTAGCAAGTTGGGATGTTTTGACAAGCTAATCAAAAAAGACATTTCCTAAAATATATATAGTATTTTTTTATAAATTTTTTTTTATTCTTGGACTTCCCAAGATCTACCCGGTGAAGGGGTTTCAAGGTACTAGAGGCTGTGATGGGAATTCAAGCCCAAAGCGTCCTTTCCAAGAAATTTAATTTCGATTTTCTAATTTTTTTTTTCTGTTTAAAAAAAAAAAAAAAAAAAAACTAAGCTATATTAAATCCGGAAAACCGCACCCCCATACTTAAAGTTAAACATTGTCCCCAATGTTTAAAACTAAGTAAGAAGATAAAAACAGGAATTACACTTTTTATTTTATTTTTATTTTTATTTTTGTAAGAAAATAAGATAAATTAAACAACAAAAAGAAAGAAAAATAAATAAATGACTAAAGGGTGAAGAGGGCCTCCCTGATCGGTAGACGAGGTTGCCGGACAGAGAATAAACCTACAAAATTAAGTTAAACAAAACAAAAAAAATAAAGTTGGGTAGCCTCCCAAAAGCGCTTTGTTTAACGTCGCGTAGCCTGACTAAGTAGCGTTCTACAAGTTTGTGAGGTTAAGCGTTTCAATTTTGTCGGGCGCTGGGTCGCCGGAATGATATAATTTCAATCGGTGTCCGTTAACTTTCAAAAGGCCTTGATCCGGGTGTTCTATTAACACGGTCCCATATGACCAAACCTCTTTTACAACAAAAGGGCCGGACCATCGGGATTTAATTTGCCCGGAAAAAGTTTTAATCTAGAATTATATAAGAGGACTAAGTCTCCCGGTGAAAAAGATTTTGGAAATTTTATTTTTTTGTCATGGTAAAACTTAGTGCGCTCTTTGTAAAATTTATTATTTTCATAGACGTTTGCACGCCATTCGTCTAATTCATTAATTTGAAACGTTCGTTGATCGGAGGCTAAGTTCAAATCTAAGTTTAAAAATTTTAGCGCCCAGAATGCGCGATGTTCTAATTCTACCGGTAAATGACACGCTTTTCCATAAACTAATCGGTACGGTGTACATCCGATGGCGGTTTTGTAGGCTGTCTGATAGGCCCATAGTGCGTCGTCTAATTTTAGCGACCAATCCTTCCAATTAACAGACACAGTTTTTTCTAAAATTCTTTTTAGTTCGCGATTCACCATCTCCACTTGGCCATTTGCTTGTGGGTGGTAGGCTGTAACGCCCCTAATTTTTTCGTTAATTATTTTTACGTGCCCGCTGTGACGTAATTTTGGCTTAAGGGCATTATGTCAGCTCGTCTGGTAGTGCTTCGAGCTTTAGCTTGGTTAAGGCTTGTGATTTAGGTCAAGCGTGCGAGATTTCGCGTCGTTTCGAGTTAAAGTGAAGATTTTGAGTGGATATCAAGATTTTAGCTTCGAAAGGCTTTATCCGGAGTTTGGCTCGTCGGAATTGAATTCTGACTCCGCCGTTGGATTCGTAGCGCCGTGTTTTAGTTAATGTGCGAATTTCGTAGAAATCCGAGGTGTTTTGATCGCCCTCGCAGTTTTAAGTAGATTGGAGGATTAATTAATTATTTAAATAATAAATTAGGTTTATATATAAGCCTAAAATCCTTCCCTTCCCTATTTATCTCCTTCCTCGATCAAAATCAGCCGCCGGAGGTTAGGGCGAGAGCGGAGCTTCGTGGAGCCTTCAACCGGCGACTCCTAGGGCTGTAGTGGTCGGAATCGAGTTTGGTTTGAAGATTTGGAAAGCTCTCGGCGAGATCTTCGTTCTAGCGGTAAGATTTTCTCGTTTCGTGGAGTTTTGAGAGATTCGGTAGTGACCTAACTCCTTCCTTTGATCCGAAAGGTTTCAGGTTTTGTGCTCGGGTGAGTTCTTGGCCGGATCCTTAGCTTTCGGAGCGGAGATCTTCGAGTTTGCAAGGTTTAAGGCAAGTGGTTTCTTCCTCTTTCTCTCTTGATTCTTTTGACGGTTGGTTTGCTCGTTTTGAGCTCTTGTCATGCTGTTTAGCAAGAGTTTGTGTGTTTGGTGTAGTAACTTATGATCTAGAACCTTCCCTTGATTTTTCTCCACCTCAACCTTACCCTAATATCAAGTTTTTCCCCTTGTTCTTGCGGTGGCTTGAGAGACAGATTTGGATGTCTCGAGACATAGCTGATGTCTCGAGACATAACTGTCTCTGTCTTTGGGGATGTCTCGAGACATAGCTGATGTCTCGAGACATACCTGTCTCTGTCTTTGGGGATGTCTCGAGACATAGCTGATGTCTCGAGACATACCTGTCTCTGTCTTTGGGGATGTCTCGAGACATAGCTGATGTCTCGAGACATACCTGTCTCTGCAGCTTTGGATGTCTCGAGACATAAGGGATGTCTCGAGACATAGCTGTCTCTGGCCCTTTCATGTCTCGAGAGATTTCTCTTCTCGCGCTGCCCCTTGGACCCCGTTAGGGGCTCTGCCCCTAAGACCCCGCCAGGGGCGCGGCCCCTTGGAACCCCGCCAGGTGCGCATGTGATTTCGTTGCGATTTCCATGTTTTAAATTGTGTGTCCTCTCTAGTGCACCAGGATGATTGCCAGTGTCCCTTCGGTGCTCCTGATCTTTGAACCCTCTTGCTTGTATTCTTTTACTGGTTGTGGTCTGATAACATTCGAGTTTACCCTTAAATCGTTGTGATCGGTGTACCTTGCCTTGACCCTAATTCTTAGGGCCTTCCAGTGATTAGCCTTTCGGGTAGCGTCCCGTGTTTAATTAAAAATTTAAGTAATAAGAACTACTGTCTTTAGCCTTACACCGTAGTGGTGTTTGGGGGACAGTGGGGGAAAATGTTATAGCCTTGCACGGTAGTCGTGTTTGGATGGTTGGGTCTAGTAGCACCCCCCACCTGGTTTTGGGCTTTGGGTAGCGGAGTTAGTTAACCGCTCCCGTTTAATTTGAGCTGATCAGTCTCTTTATTCAATGAAACTAAATAAATGAATGTGTTTGTTCCTCTTTTGGTATTTAGTGCACTTAATGCTGGTTGGTTCATTGTTTAGAGCTTCTCTTCCAGTAAATTTGGCTTGGGTTGGTACCCCTTATGCCTTGTTTGTTTTTCTGCTAATCTTCTGCCACTTGTAATTCCTTGCTGAGGCGTTCTTTGTTTTATTGAATGCCTCAGGTTCAGAGCCGTAGCGGCTAGTGGTGTTGCCTGGAGTTCAGAGTTTGTAGCTGCTCACCCCGCTGTTGCGAGGTAGTTGTGTTTAGTTGCTTCTTGTGCTCAGACATACTAGTTGGTGCCAATGGGTTAGTGTCAGGTTGTTGACGCCCATTGTGCCCCTTTTTATACCTTATAGTTTACTTGTCAGTTTATGTCACTACTTATAGATCTTGTGTATCTTACTCTCTGGGAATGATTTATGCTAGGTGCACTATAGTTATAAAATGGTTTTTCTTCATCCTCATTGCATTCTTTCTAACTAAAACCCTTAACTTTAAAGCCGTCTAAAGGTATTTTCTACTCTTACAGTACGCCTAGTTATGTGCATATCATTTACTTCATGCCCCGTCGTTTGCATACATATAGGTCTTTCAGTAAACTAAATCAAGTACTTTCCGCTGCAATTACATATACTTTCTCGGTGGACTAGTTGATCCACGAACTGAGAGACACAGTTCTTATCTCAAAACCCCTAATAAATGATTTCAATGATGACTTATCATATAATCATGTTTGTTTAGTTAATTAATAGGTTCCCGCCTGAGCGTCTACAGTTGTCTCCTGTATGACGTGGCATCATGACGTGTATTTTCTCGTACTCTGATATTCTTAAATTCGGAGAAAATGCGGGTTGTGACATAGGCGGTAGATAGCTTGTGGGTAACTCCATACTTTGCTAAAACTTTAGCAAGTTGGTTGTTACAGAAATGTGTGCCTCGATCACTATTTAGTGCTCGGTGTGTGCCAAATCGCGAAAATAATTTTTTTAAAAAATTAACGACGACTCTTGCGTCGTTAGTGGGGAAAGATTGTGCTTCTGCCCACCTTGACACGTAATCGACCGCAACAAGAATATATTTATTGTTTAAAGAAGAGGTTAAAGGACCTACAAAATCTATTCCCCAAAGATCAAAAATCTCGCATTCTATAAAAATATTTTGGGGGCATTTCGTCTCGGTTAGAAATGTTACCTGACTGTTGGCACCGATCACAATTACTCACAAAATTATGAGCATCTTTAAATAAGGTGGGCCAATAGAAGCCCGCCTCTAGTGCTTTTCTTGCGGTCCGGTTTGCTTGGTAGTGTCCACCGGCCGGTCCTTCGTGGCAGTGCCGCAATATTTGGACGCCTCCTCGCCCGAAATACACCTTCTTACCACTTGGTCCACGCAGACACGAAATAAAAAGGGGTCCTCCCAAAAATAATTTTTCAAGTCCGAAAAGAATTTCTTCTTTTGCTGACTTGAAAAATCTTTTGGTAGGACCCGGGCCACTAAATAGTTGGCCAAATCCGCGTACCAAGGGGTGGAAGAAGTCGTTACCTTTTCGATGGCGAGGAGGCGCTCTTCAGGGAATTTATCATCTATCTCGGCCTCCACTAATGCTCCTGCTGCCGGGTTCTCCAGTCTTGAGAGGTGGTCCGCTGCCAAGTTCTCCGCTCCTTTCTTGTCTCGGATCTCCAAATCGAATTCTTGCAAGAGTAGGATCCATCTCAAAAGTTAGGGTTTGGCGTCCCCTTTATCTAGCAAGTACCGGAGTGCGGAGTGATCTGTAAAAACAATAATTTTTGATAGCGTTATGTACGAACGAAATTTATCAAAAGCAAAAACGATCGCTAGAAGTTCTTTTTCCGTCGTTGTATAATTAGCTTGGGCGGATGTAAGCGTTTTGCTTGCGTAATAAATTGGGTGAAAGTATTTATTCACCCTTTGGCCCAAGACCGCACCTACGGCAAAATCGCTTGCATCGCACATGATTTCGAACAGAAGAGACTAATCTGGTGAAATTAAAATAGGTGATTTGATAAGTTCGTTTTTAATTTTTATGAACGCCTTAGAACATTCTTCATCAAAAATAAACGTGGTTTCTTTTTCTAAAAGATGCGTTGACGGTTTTGTAATCATTGAAAAATCTTTAATAAACCGTCTATAGAAACCCGCATGTCCTAAAAAACTCTTAATAGATTTAATATTAGTAGGCGGAGGGAGTTTTTCTATAACTTTGATCTTGGCCCTATCGACCTCGATCCCTTTACTAGAAACCTTATGTCCGAGGACTAATCCCTCACGGACCATAAAATGACACTTCTCCCAATTGAGTGCCAGATTCGAGTCTTCGCAGCGTTGAAGAACACGATCAAGATTTTTTAGACAATTTTTAAAGGAATCGCCATAAACTGAAAAATCGTCCATGAAAACTTCCAAGACGTCCTCAACTAATTCATTAAAAATTGCCAGCATACATCTTTGAAATGTAGTTGGCGCGTTGCAAAGCCCAAATGGCATTCTTCGATATGCGAAGGTGCCGAACGGACAAGTGAAGGTGGTTTTCTCTTGGTCTTCGGGTGCAATTGGGATTTGGAAATACCCCGAAAGACCATCAAGAAAACAATAGTGCGAGTGACCGGATAAACGTTCTAAAATTTGGTCAATGAAGGGCAACGGAAAATAATCCTTGCAGGTAGCATCATTTAATTTCCTATAATCGATGCATACCCGCCAACCCGTAACAGTACGGGTTGTGATTAACTCGTTATTTTTGTTTTCAACTACTGTGATTCCGCCCTTCTTAGGCACGACTTGCACCGGGCTAACCCAAGTGCTATCAGAAATTGGGTAAATAATTCCCGCGTCTAATAATTTTATAATTTCGGCCTTAATGACGTTCTTCATATTAGGATTTAAGCGTCGTTGAGGCTGAATAGTGTCGCGAGAATTATTTTCAAGATTTATTTTATGTCTGCAGAATGAGGGATTTATACCCTTTATATCAGAAATTTGCCACGCAATTGCGTGACGGTGGTTATTTAAAATTTTAATTAATTCAGAAATTTCTGAATCATTAAGCGCAGAAGAAATAATTACGGGTAATTTCAATTTTCTTCTAAAAATACATATTTTAGATGATCCGGTAGTTGTTTTAATTCTAGACTCGGCGGCTCTTCATAAAATGTTTTGATTTTAAAAATATTTAAATTTGTTTGTTCAAAATCTTCCTGCCGAGTTGTTTCTTCAAGACATAATAAAGTTTGTGACTCCGGATTTTCATAAAAAGGGGAATTTATTTCTGCAAAAGTTGATAAGTTTTCTTCAAAATTTGATTCTAAAATAAAACAAGAATCATCGTTAGTAATTGCATTTCTCATTGATTGATTAATATTGAAAATAACTTCCTCTTCTCCAACTCGCAGGAGAATGTTTCCGTTACTTACATCTATTATAGCCCGAGCGGTGGCTAGGAAAGGTCAGTCAAGTATTAGGGGTACTTCGGCGTCTTCTTCAATATCGAGGATGACAAAATCTACCGGGAAGATAAACTTATCAACCTTTACTAGCACATCTTCAATGACCCCTATTGGGTATTTAACTGACCGATCCGCTAGTTGGATGCTTATATTAATTGGGCTTGGGTTGCCCAAACCAAGTTTTTGAAATAACGCAAAAGGCATTATATTTATACTAGCCCCTAGATCGGTCAAAGCGTGCTTGATTGATAAATTACCAAACATACACGGGATGGAGAACCGTCCCGGGTCGTTCAATTTTTGTGGTAATTTATTTAATAAAGCCGCCGAACACTCTGCGTTTAAAGAAATACGCGAAAAATTTTCAAGTTTCTTTTTATTTGAAAGTAATTCTTTTAAAAATTTAGCGTACTTTGGCATTTGAGCAATTGCTTCGCAGAATGGTACATTTATTTGAATTTGTTTTAAAATTTCAATAAATTTTTTATATTGCTCCTCATTGCGCTCATCTTTTAATTTCGAAGGATAAGGAATATAAGGATTTTTAAATATGCGCGGAGCTAAAGCAGCAGACGGTAAAGCAGGTGAAGAAATAACTTGCGGGGGAGAAGATGAAACATTTACCTCGGGCTCGACCAATTTTAAAAAAGTTACCTCCTTTCCGTTGCGGAGTGTGATTGCGTTAGCGCACTCCCGCAGATTGGGCTCAGTGTTGCCCGGAAGTGCTCCTTGCTGGCGTTCAGAGAACATTTTTGCGAGCTGTCCAATTTGATTTTCCAAATTTTTGACCGATCCGGTGAGATTCCGGATATTGGACTCATTGGAGGCAATGTACTTAGTGAAGACCTCTTCAAGCGGAGAGGGCTTGTGTGGTGGTGGTGGTGGAGCAAATCCGGAGGGATTCACTTGTAGGGGGCGTTGAGCATTATTGGGGTTGCTCCATGAAAAATTTGGGTGGTTCCTTAATCCCAGATTATAACTATTGTTAAACGGAAGATTATTATTCGGGTTATAAGGAGGGTGATAAGAGTTCCCCATATAATCAACTTGCTCATGAACGAAATTATTATTAAAATTATTAAAATTATTATTATTAGCCCAATATGTGGCAGAGGAAACAGTCATCTCCGCCACATAATGTTTTGTGAGCATTTCTACCTGTTGCGCTAAGTTAGGGGTGGCCTCGACTTCAAAAAGTCCGGTCGACTTATTAGGGCGCGACCGTGGTGCATTCCATTGATAGGCATTCATGGCCATCTCCTCAAAAAGCTCTTGAGCAGCTTCGGGGTTTTTATTATTAAGAGTTCCCTCTGTGGCCGCATCAATCATCTGCCTCGTTTGGAGATTTAAACCATTGTAGAAAGTTTGAATTTGTTGCCACAAAGGAAGGGCATGATGAGGACATCTCCGCAAAAGTTCCTTGAAGCGCTCCCATGTGTCGTAGAGAGACTCCTGTTCAATTTGCATGAACGAGAGAATGTCCGTACGTAATTTAGCGAACTTTGTCGGAGGAAAATATTTCGTTAAGAATTTCTCCGTCATCTCGGCCCACATAGTGATGGAACCTCTAGGAAGAGATCCCAACCATTGTTTGGCCTTAGTCCGCAAAGAAAAAGGAAATAAGCGTAAACGGATGGCATCATCGGTGACACCATTTATCTTAAATGTATCGCAAATTTCCAAAAAATTAAGTAAATGTAAATTAGGATCTTCATCCGGTAAACCATAACGAAAACGACGGTTTGTTGTACCATCTGAATGATGCTCGTTTTAATTTCAAAATTATCATTCGCCATAGCCGGGCGAATAATACTAGATTGTGTAACCTCCCAATTTGGTCTCGCATAATAGGACATGGTCCGTAGCAGGGCCTCATTATGGATGGGATCACCCATTATTTCCTCGTTAGTTTCTCCGACCGACTCTTCGCGAATTATAGGCAGATCACTAAATCGGAGACACCGCCGCAATGTGCGCTCGATTTCCGGATCAAATCCAAATTCAAAATTAGCTGGAAAGTTGTGTCGGGTCATAAACCAAGAAGAACAGAAAAGAGAGAAAGAGGTGAGAGAGAAAAACAAAGCAAAAAATTAGATAAAAATATTTATTATATAATTTTTTTTATTTTTTATTTGGTGATTTTAAAATTAGTCCTGGACTTCTCAAGATCTACCCGGTGAAGGGTTTGCAAGGTACTAGAGGCTATGATGGGAATTCAAGCCCAAAGCGTCCTTTCCAGAAATTTAGTTACACCTAGAATGATAAATAAAAAATAAGAGAAGAAACGATAAAACCAATAGATATTCTCTTTCGAAATATCAACTCAAATCCCCGGCAACGGCGCCAAAAACTTGATGAGCGAAACTATATCCGCAAACGATAACGGCAAGTGTACCGTATCGAATGTAGTATATGTTATAAATACAAGGTCGTATAAAAATCAGGGCGTGTTGATTACTCTTACTGAAGAAGATCTCTATTGTTCTATCAAAAAGTAACTTGATTGAGTTGCAACAAGAAAAGTAACTTAACTTGAAAATTATAACTATTGAAGAGAGGGTGGACAAACTTTAGAAAAATGGATGAATAAAACAACACTAAATTTTATTAATTCAAAAGAGGAATTACAACTATTGAAAGGGAAAATACAAGTGCAACAAAAAGTAAAGCTAGATTACTCAAAACAGGAGAAATAATGTAGAAAATGGAGGCTTGGACTCCAAAAACCAGGTCCTTGAACATTTGGAGAAGGTCCCCTTAAATAGCTGAAATTTTGGTGTTACACGCCCTTGGTCACGCCCGTGACCAAGGGGCGTGTAGGGGGCGTGATCAGTGCTGGCGAAGAGGGTGCGTTCTGGCTTCAATGCAGGCATTTCAGATGCGTCACGCCCTAGGTCACGCCCGTGACCTAGGGCGTGTAATCTTTAAAACTTGCTGCTAGCGGGAAGCTTCGGCGGGAATTTGGCGCGGGAAGAGTCACGACCGTGTACTGGATGTCACGCCCGTGTACTGGATGTCACGCCTCAAATGTCACGCCCGTGGCAGTAGGCATGTAATTTTAATTGACATGGCAGCTGATTCTGGATGCTTGCGGCGGGTCTCGGCCGTGATATTGGGTCACGCCCGTGACCTGGGGCGTGTACTAGGCGATTTCTTCACGGAACGACTCCGGAGTGGCGGAAAGAGGTTTGGAACACTTCGTAGGTTACACGCCCATGGGTCACGCCCGTGACCTGGGGCGTCTAATTTAACTTTTTGCTCGAAACAGCCCAGAAAACCTGAAAACACAAAATAGACTCAAGTTAGCCTATGAAATAATAAATGGAAGGATTTATATAATAAAATTCCTATAAATAACATAATTTTATATTAAAAACAATATAAACCTAAACTAAAAGATGAGTAAATAAATTACTCATCACTCTCGCTGAGAGATACACGATCGTGGTGAGTATTTCGCATTTCGTGGAAGTTTAGCGTTGGGGATTTTTGTCCTTAACCTCAGTTTTGTTTTTTTTCTCGTAGATTTCGTTTTCCCGCATCTTCGCTTGGTTCGATCTACGACGTGGAGCTTTTCGGAGTACGTTTTCGGGCAAGATTGAGGCAAGTGGTATTCCGCTTGCTTTCCTCCCCTTTTATCATCTCCGATCGTTATTTATGCTAGTAGAAATTGTGTTGGGATCTACCTATCCGGTTTTGTCTCGTTTGCCCAATGATTTTGTATGTTGATTCATGAAAGGGTATGTTTATCGAGGTGATGCTCGTCAGAAACCTTGTCGCTTTTTTTTCGATGGAGCTCCGTAGTCGGAAGCCTCATCGTCTCCTATCATGTCATTTGTGTGTCGTACCTCTTGCTAGTTGTGTTGGTTGGATTGACCCGTCGGTTGCCGAAGTAAATCATTGTTTCGTTATAAGCATTGTTAAATGTTTTAGTGCATTTTGTGGCCTTGGAAGGCATCGTTAAGTAGGTCTCAGAGTTTTGCCGGGCCGACTGAATCGTCGTGTCGCTTCGACCAAGTAAATGACCTCATTTTTGTAAGCATCGTATTGATCATCGAAGTTCAGTTTGACGAAACCCTTGTCGCTTTTCGTTGGCTTTAGTTTGTCGAAAGCCTTGTTGTCTCCCGCCGCCTCGCTGGTTTGTTATGTCGTTCGGATCGTCGTGTCAATGGGACCAAGCCTTCCGCTATAATAGTGGGTTGTTTTTCTTTGTCGTTAGCATTGTCAGATCATTAGTGTATGTCCTTGGACTTGGAAAACATCGTGGTTATGGCCTTGGAGTATTGTCAGGCTAGTTTGTGTCAGTGTGTCGATCGTATGCTACGATCTGGTTTTAATTCTTCATTAGCCATCGTTTAGAGTCTTCATGATATGATGCATATAAGAATGTATATATATATATATATATATATCTATACTATTCTAAAAAGAAGTATCAATGGCTTTTTAAAGCCATGAATTAAAATACCATTGGAGAAATCCTAGCCCTTCATTCATAACTCCTCCTATGATTTACGCTCTCTATTAAATAGCCAGAGCTCACAGAATTCTAATTCCACGAAACCCTACTTCTTCGCAACATTCTCCTCCCCGACCTCTCCAAAGAAGCGGCTCGTCCTCATGCGGCAGTTCCACGACAATCATCCCAGACGACCTCCCGCTCCAACGGAACCCCTCCTCTTCGATCAAGCAAGCATCTAAAGCGCGCCTCCTCCAACCACCACTCAGGCTTCCAACATCCCCGGCGACCTCCCTCCGCCCACCGTTCATCGCAAAACAGAGGTAATCCTTCTCCTCTCCATTTTACTTGCTTTCCTTTCTCCCATGACCCATATGACCTACTCGACGTCGATCTCCTCTCCTCCGGTGAGTCACCGTCGTCTGCTTTCTTCGACAACCATGATGAGCCTCCATTATTGGGTTAAGTTTCCTTGCGTTTTAGTATTGCAGGCATAGGTCAACTCCAGCAATTTCATTTCCCGACTGGCGGTACACTTCTCCGTGGATTCTAGATTCTAGGTTAGTCTTCTGAAAGTTTAATTATTTATGGGCTACATCAAATAATTGTATGCTTCCTCACTATGTCTTTAAGCATTTCGATTTACTCGCTCCTCTAAATTCATCAATTTCAGGCACTTATTATTTAGACAGAAAAATTCATTACGGGATCTACTTCCAGAACTGTCATAGACAACAGGTAATTTTCATCATCTCTTTTCCTATTTTCATTTTCCATTGCTCTCACATTTTACTCCTCAACAATCAGCATTCTGTGAGGTTTTTGGATCTTGCTGCTGTTGGTGGTTTGGGTGTGCTGTTTTGATAGTCACCAATGCTGATTTCTCCATCTCCCTATCTCTCAGTAAACCCCTTTCTTTTTCTCTTCTTTATTTTGTGGTAATGATACGTAGAGGCCTAATATTGCCATGGAAAAAAGTTTAAAGGTTTACTTCATCTTAGAAAAGTTGGCTGGAGGCTTCTCTCCTTCCAATAATCATTTGACAAAGAACATGCTAATATTAGAGTTGTCTGGAGAAATTTTACAGGTTTTAGCTGAGACTTCCATTTTTATTTATAGTTTTGGAGTTAGTTCTGTAGTTCTGTTGGTGGTTCTGGAGTTCCATACTTATTGAGAATGATAATTCTTTATAGTTATACTTACGAATTGGGTTGATGGTGAGACTTCCATTTTATTTAGAAACCCTGTAATGAGGTGTGCTTTTATGTTTGATATGATCTTTCGAAGTTAAATGTATATCAAATCATTTTGTTTGCGCATAATTTGACCTTCCCATTTGTGATCATGGTATTATTCCAGAGCACAATTTGGTTGTTAAGCTCTACTTGAATTTCAAGCTTTATAATGCAAATGATTGGATAGTCCCTTATCTCTTGAAGGGAACTATTCTTTTATTTCCAGGAAACATATTCAGTACTTTTAGCTCACCTCAGATTACTCATTATTTTCATAATACATATTCTTCAATTACCAATGTTCATTATTTTTCAGATTCTGATATGAGTTGATTTTAATTTCTAGCACGATAGCGAACTTAAACTGTGTATTTAGTGGTCTCCAAGAGACAAATAAGCTTCATTTCAAGGTATGAACCGCTCTAAGATTACCATTTTGTTCTGCCATTTCTTGATGAAGTTATTGCTAAATTCTTCAAGATAATTTTTCAATGCTCCAATGAGGATTTCTAATAATTACTCAAATCCTCATTTGTATTGCCATTAATTTTTCAAATCCTCATTTCTATTAGTATTTGGATGTTAATCCTCATTTTGTCGATCCTCATTTGTTTTGCCATTTCAAATCTCCAATGAGGATTTCTATTATGGCGATTCTTTAATTGCTATTTAAGAGAAAGGTAAATGCCTTCTATTTTGTTCAAATCTCCAATGAGGATTTCTATGGTTAATTGAAATTATACATGTATATATATAATCCTCATTTTGTTCAAATCCCCATTTTGTCACCACGACAAATGTCTCCCACCACGACAAATGTCGCCCCCACGACAAATGTCGCCCCCACGATAAATGTTGTCACCCACAACAAATATCGCCCCCACGACAAATGTCGCCTTGCATAGGGTCGGAGGCTCGTGCCTGTCACTCGTATATATATATATATCTTTACCATATATAAAGAAATATAGAAGGCTAAGAGATTGCCTAGGTAAATAAGACATTAGGAAGATCATGGCCGTCGAATCTGACATGATATTTCATCAGCCGTCGGATCAATCCGCTCCCTCCCTCTCCACTTTTTTGAAGGCCTCCTAAACCTACTAGGGGGCGACCTAAAAAAGGTCTCCTAAACCTACTAGGGAGTGATCTAAAAGAGCTGAATCGGGCGGTCAGTTTAATAGGCAAAATAAAGAGGCGCTGGGTTTCGAACTCAGGTAAGTTATCACTGTTGAAACCGGCAACCGGTCTCCTTGAGTTCGGGCCCACTGGGGGGTGTAGCCGTCGCTTACTTCTCTCTCACCAAACTCTCCTGGCGGTGGATGAGAAAACTAGAACAGACCCAAGGCCGCAGCGAGGAGGTCCCGCCACACACCCGGAAGTTCTTAGAGAGCTTCCCCTCCCAAACCAAAGCTCAGCCGGGCACCTTGGAGGGCACTAGAAGCCAACCAAAACCTGCCTGGAGGAGAGGATTCTCTCTGGATCGGTCTCCTCCAAGGTGCCCTTAAGGGTCTATTTATAGATTCTCTAGACTGGTCTGCAAATAGCATGAACCCGCCTTTTGGTTTTATTAATCGCACCCCCGATTGGTCTGCTAACAACCTAACTCCGTTGTTCTGAAGGGCTATTAGCAGCCCACCAGGGGTATTTAGGTCATTTCCACCTAAAAGCCTTTGGGGGCGAGTGATCTGTGAGAGCACCACTCGCCAGACTCCTCTCTCGCCCCGTTTGGCCGGGCGAGTGCCTGAACGCGAGATGCTCAACCTGCCCACACTCATCGGGCGCTCCCCCGCATACGTCGGACGCTCCTGAGCTCTGGGCGGGTGGTCCGCGAAGGTGCCACTCGCAAGTCTTCTCGCCTATTGATGCTCTTCATTCGCCAACATCCCTACCGTCGCGCGGGTGCTCTGGGGTAGGGACCACATTCGCCATGTGGTCCGCCCCTTCCCTCGACTTGGGCGATTGGTCCGTGGGGCTTGTCTCTTGTCCCTTGGTCCAAAAGCCATTTCTCCAAAAGCCTTCTTTCCTGCTGCAGTGTTTCCTCCCGAGCTCCAAATTTTTGCTATTTCGAAGGGTTCCCATGGAACCATCATCTAAACCGGTCTCGTCGTCAAAGGTAGATTCGCTCGCGACAGCCCCGGGAAAGGATCCCCCCAAGGCTGCCCGGTTCGCCCCCTGGCTTTCCTCGAGAAGGGACCCCAACGCTCCCTTTCGCTCCAGGAGGGCCCTGGCCGTTCGTCGGGGTCGGGAGGAGGGAGATTCCGCTTCGAAGTCTCCCCATCCGGCCGTCCTCTCTCCCCCCGACCTCCGAATGCAGGTACTTTCATTTCACGTTGCCTCTTCGCTATTCCCTGAGATGACATTTCCCGATGGCTTGAGGACACTCGCAGGAAGCGCTGGATACCGAGGAGAGCCGTGGGGCCGCCATGCTGAAAACTGTGCCACCTCCGCCTGCCGATACGAGAACCTTGTCGGCCCTCAATCTCTCTCCTTCAATCCCTCCCGGCGGGACCCGACCTCAAACAGGTAGCATCTCGCGAACTGTGAATGTTCTTACCGTTCCTTGGTTCTAATCGCCGCTTTTCGCAGCCCTCGTCCCGGGTACTGCGGGATTGACCCTTACTCCTCTCCGCTCTCCCTTTTGCCGGGAACCCCTACTTCTGCGAACGGGCGCGGGGGTTCGCCGGTGATGGACCACGATGGCGCTCCGCCTGCCTCGGATCAGGCTGTCATTCCAACCAGGGAAAGGTAAGTCTCTTCATCCCACGGCCAGCATCTTTGAGGTGAATCCCTCAACTTCTCGCCCCCCTAGGCAGCACGAGCCTGTACCAGGTAGGTAGCCCTCTTGGCCTTGCCCCGATTTTATCCTCATTTTTGAAGCGAAAGATCTTCGTTCTCGCAGGTCACCGGAGGGCCTCCCCCATGGGGTTCTACGACGGTGGAGAAGGAATGGTTTCGCCGCCCCCTCCCCCGGAGAGCTTTAGGATTTTCTTGGCGACCCCACCGATGTTCATACCACGAAGGAGCGGATGAAGGAAGTGCTGGGGAAGCTCATCTTCATGCAGCGGGAATTCGCTGGTCAGCTGGATGCTCAGCAGATGGAGACTGCCCGCGAGCTCAAGGTCCTTCGACGGGATTACGCTCGCCTTCTTGCTGAGCTGGAACGCTTGGGCGCCGAAGGCGGGGAGCTTTCTCCCGGGAGGCATGCCGCGCGAGCCAGGGACCAGCTGCACCTAGCCAACCAGGAGATTACCGCGATGACTGCGTACTATCACCCGAGGGCGCCTCCGGTCATTGATACTCGAGGTCAGGGTCGATGGCATTGGCTAGAGCATTAGTCTACCGGCCCCCTCCCCTTCTCGCTTTTCCTTTTGACGCTTTCGGGAAACTCTGCAAGACTTTGGTTCTGTAATAATTTTCTATGTTCTGCGAATGATAGCTTAACTCCTGATTTCACCTTTTACTTTCCTATATTTCTTTCGTTTTTGTTGTGGGTTACCACCTTGCCTTGCTTTCCGCCTAACTGAGTTAACTTCCAGCCATGCGGTATTCTGGGAAAACATCATTCGCCGAGCCCTCAAAAATGTCTGGGCGAAAACAGGCCGGCTCGCATTTCGAGGCGTCGGGGGAGTGCCGTCGCCATCGGCTCACCCGCCGCCCGAGGAAATGATTACTTTTTTGTACTTTCCTATAAATAGGCTCTTACCAACTTTATTTAATACACTTTAACCCGTCGTCTTCCTCTTCATTCGCTGACCGCTTTCGCACCTCTCACCTTTGCGCGAGCTCGTCTACTCCAAACCCTTGTGAGATGGGTGGCGAACCGGATGGAAGGGGCAAGTGCGCCAGTGCTTTTGCGGACCACGAATTCGACTCCTGCGAACTCACCGAAGAGACCTTCTTGACAACTATTGTGAACCACATCCCGGGGGAGTTCACCGCGACCCGTCCGAAACCCGGAGATCGCATCAATTCCTTCTCTCTAGGGACCCTCTCCATCCCGCTAGATCACTTTGAGGTGGGGTTCCGCCTCCCTATCTAGCCGGAGGTCCGCCAGACACTCCGGTACTTCGGAGTCGTCCCCGCCCAGCTCAACCCGAACTCCATCGCCATGCTGGTGGGGTTCGCCTGCTATCTGCGGGAAGAGGGGATCGAGTTCAGCCTCCCCGTCTTCCGCAAGCTCTTTACTTTTCGCGCGAAGCACGGAACCTCCTTCTTCTCGGGTCAAAACCCTCTGAAGGTGGCCGGTCTCGCCAATAAGAACCACGACTGGCTTCGCCGGTTCGTGTTTGTTAGGGGGAACTTTGGAAATGTCCTCTTCGCGCCGGTGCAGGAGGAGGAGTCGACCTTCCGCCCCCCATCGCTGGGCGGTCATGAGTCAAAGCTCCACCAGTTTATCTTGGAGCAGTGCATGGATGTTATCCACCTCCGGAGGAATGTGGATTCGCTCCCGCCCATTCCACCGGGCGAAGGTATGTTTGGGCCGTCTTCGCGCTACTTTCCTCTCCCTCCTTCTAGATCTACTTATCGAGCGTTCTTCTCCGACTACAGGCGTCCGCGACTTCCCGCTGAACCCTCCGCGCCCTGCCGGAGCGGCTCTGGGTCATTCGCTATCCACCGCGCGAGCTGCCGCCGAAGCCTGTCGGGAGGACCTGGCCTCGTCCAAGGCTAGCGGTCATAAGCGAAAGTCGGACTCGACCGTGCTTCCCTCCTCGAAGAAGGGGAAGGGCCCCCCATCGTCAAAGGAAAAGGCCACCCCGGCCTCAAAAGGGAAGGAAGCTCCGAGCGAGGTTCCGGGGGCGAATGTTCCAGCGGGGACCTCTTCGGGGACTCTGCCGAGAGATCACCGTAATTTTGCCAACGGCGAAAAACTCGTGGACCCAGCGGGAGCTCCCCTTGTGAAGTGGGACTGAAATAACAACCGGGTCTCCCTCTCGACCCTCCATCTGTCGTGGATCGAGACCAACTTCGCCAGCGGCGAGGCCTTTGCTTTCGCCTACGCCCTATATGTTGGGTTTTCTATACCCCTTCATAAGGGATGACATATCGAATATGCACAGCGGAAATGAACAAGAACAACCCAAAAAGAGATCAACGGATCTTGCGGTTTTCATGATTCAAGAGAATAAGCAAATCGAAATACAAGGTACCTTTGCGGGATTGAGTCAACATTCAGCCAAGGTGCTCCCAAGTGAAATCCGAATTTCTGTCTTTGAGTTCTTCAAGAATCGAAATGGATCGATCCCTCTACAGAAGTCCACACGAACGATGGAGAACCCTAGCTTCTTGTCGCACAAGAACTAGGTCGGAGAAGGATGCTCTCAACGTCCCCACGGACTGTTAGATCCGATCCAGGGGAGGCGGCGACCGACGACGGCGACTAGCGGCGGCGGGAAAACGATCGGCGGACGGGAAGAACATGCCCTCGCGCGGAACGGTTCCGGTCGGCAGTTCTCATTTTCGCGGAAAGATGAAGTCCTACCGAAGACCTAGTCGCATTCCCTTTTATAGGCAAGGTATAAAATTGGCTATCCGCAGACCAGAGGAAAAACTGTCCAGATTTACATTCGACGAATTCGACTAATCAAATTAACCGAATTCGACTAATCACTATAAACAAATTCGGCGAAACCATTTCGACGAATTCGACTATATAAATAAATTCGGCTATATAAATTCGGCGAAACCCTTTAGCCGAATTTGCCATTAGCCGAATTCGTCTAAACCCTTTAGCTGAATTCGGTTAATGCCTTTAGCCGAATTATCTAGTGTAAATCCATTCGTTTAAACACTTTAAACGATTTCCCTTTTGAGACATTCTCAACTTGATTCCAAGCAATCACATGATTGGTCCTTCAATCATATCCAATATGAGTAAGGCCAACACAATCCTTTCTCCAATTTCTCCAAACGCTTTTATGTGCGACCCTATAGGCTCATATTTCGTTGGCAGCAAGACTCACTGTTGGAGTTTCTGAGATCATCTCAGAAACTCCAACAGTCTCCCACTTGATCACAAAGTATCAACAAAAGTCTCACAAACAATGTGCGGCATCTAGCAATACATCATTGCTACCCAAGCAATAAGAGTTCATAACTCATCAATCATGTCATGACCAATGTATCAGTGTTGTCATGTCCCTTTGTCCTTTACACCCAGATAGAACTAGAGGCATGGACCGTGTCACCCTCATAATTGTTCAATCCTAGTTTCCTGATCTAGAATAGACTATCTGAAATTGGTGAGCTCAATATCATATATTGACTCAACCAAGCATGGTCATGCATTTCTCAGTCTCATTCCATCAAGGGGACCATGGATGTAACTCCTGTCATACAGGAGGACAAATCCCATTTCTGCTCATACACAAACATCCAAATGATTCGTAACATACCCAACAACCACCCTTATCGTCAACCTTTCTCAAGAGAAGAATTTAGATGGCATCAAAGTACGCTTTTTCTCACCTGATGAATGCTATGACTTCAGGTCAAAGGACCACAAACACCATTGTCACTTGAGACCTACTTGTGACACGTTCATATAACAATCAACAAAGTAGTCTCACAGGGCGTCTGTCCAGTACAACATGTTCTTAACAAGTACCCATGTGATGACTTGATATCACAATATCATGACCTGTGAGAACCGGTCATCAGTCAACGCACATGCTAGTCTTATGGTCTCATCCTCGCCCTAAATTTCTAGGATGATACCTCGACCAGGGACCATTTAAGAATGAAGCTTCTTATAAACATAAGCTCTCACATTCAAGTCACGTACTTGAATTCCTATGGAAGCAAACACTCTAAGGGCATTTATTATGCTAATTAATCTTATCAGACAGATATAAATGACATAATAAAAGAATTTGCCATAAATATAAAATGAAATACATAGTACATATTACAATTCATCCAATGAATAAACAACCAACAAATATGCAATCCACAAGGCTCCCACTAAAGATAATCATTCAGGTATCTAATACTCATTGATCTAACATGACCATCATGCTTCTTTTGCGCAAGAGGCTTTGTCAGTGGATCCGCTATATTTTCTTCAGTTGGTACTCTGCATATGCTCACATCTCCTCGATCGACAATCTCTCGAATAAGATGGAAGCGCCGAAGTATGTGCTTGGAGCGCTGATGAGATCTAGGTTCCTTAGCTTGTGCAATTGCACCGTTGTTGTCACAGTAGAGAACTACGTGATCAGCAATGCTAGGAACTACATCAAGCTCGCAGATGAATTTCCTAATCCATACAGCCTCCTTCGCCGCATTCGCTGCAGCGATATACTCGGCCTCAGTCGTAGAATCGGCAACTATCTCCTGCTTGGAACTCTTCCATCTTATAGCTCCTCCATTAAGGCAAAACACAAAACCTGACTGTGACTTTGAGTCATCTCTGTCAGTCTGTAAGCTTGCATCCGTGTAACCCTTTACAACGAGCTCTTCCTCTCCACCAAACACCAAGAATGTATCCTTAGTCCTTCTCAAGTACTTTAGGATATTCTTGACTGCGATCCAGTGACCATCACCCGGATCAGACTGATACCTGCTAGTCATGCTTAAAGCATATGAGACATCGGATCGAGTACATAACATTGCGTACATGATTGATCCAATTGCCGAAGCATATGGAATCATCTTCATGCGATCCTTATCTTACAAAGATTTCGGACACTGGTCCTTGGAGAGACTCACACCATGTGACATGGGTAAGAATCCTTTCTTGGATTCAAGCATGTTGAACCGTTTCAACACCTTGTCAATGTATGTACTCTGGGTCAAACCCAGCATCTTCTTCGATCTATCTCTATAGATCTTAATACCAAGTATGTAAGTCGCTTCGCCCAAGTCTTTCATAGAAAAGCACTTCCCTAGGTTGTTCTTAACAACTTGCAGGGTTAGAATGTCATTACCGATCAACAGTATGTCATCTACATACAATATCAGGAAGACAACAATGCTCTCACTAATCTTCTTGTAAACACAAGGCTCATCTTCGTTCTTGATGAAACCAAACTCTTTGATTTTCTCATCAAAACGTAGATTCCAACTTCGAGAAACTTGTTTCAATCCATAAATGGATCGATTCAACTTGCATATTTTAGTGGCTTCACTTGGAGATACAAAACCCTCGGGTTGTGCCATATACACTTCCTCAAGGATGTTTTCATTAAGGAAAGCCATTTTGACGTCCATTTGCCATATCTCGTAGTCATAATACGCAGCAATAGCAAGTAGAATTCTGATGGACTTGACCATTGCTACAGGGGAAAAGGTTTCATCATAGTCAACACCATGAATTTGCCTGAAACCTTTAGCCACCAGCCGGCCTTTGAATGTCTGTACATTCCCATCCATGTCAGTCTTCTTCTTGAAGACCCACATGCACCCTATGGGTCATACCCCTTCAGGTGGTTCCACCAAGGTCCAAACTTGGTTTGCATACATGGAGTCCATTTCAGATTTCATGGCTTCAAGCCACTTCTCGGAGTCAGGTCCATTCATAGCCTCTTGGTAGGTTGCAGGCTCATCATCATGATCCATAAGCAACACATTACCTTTTTGAGTCATGAGGAATCCATATCTCTCAGGCTCAAATCTTGGTCTACCAGATCTACGTAGGACTTGTGTTTCTTGAGCAGGCTCTCCAGCTACAACTTCTTGTAGTCCTTGCTCAGGTTCCAATTCTGGTTCGTTCATTGTTTGTGGCTCTTGAACTTCTTCAAGTTCTACCTTTGCAGTCTTTCTGGATAAGAACTCTTTCTCCAAAAAGACACCAGTCCTTGCGACAAACACTTTGCCCTCAGACGGTAAGTAGAAGTAGTATCCTTTGGTTTTCCTAGGATACCCCACGAGATAACATTTATCCGATTTGGGTTTCAGCTTGTCAGGCATTTGACATCGCACGTATGCCTCACAGCCCCAAATCTTGATGAACGACATACTAGGACGCTTCCCAGTCCATATCTCATATGGTGTCTTTAGAACCGTTTTCGTTGGAACTCGATTTAGTGTGAAAGCAGCAGTCTCTAAAGCAAAACCCCAAAAGGAAACGGGAAAATCTGCATGACTCATCATCGATCGCACCATGTCTAACAAGGTACGATTCCTCCTTTCCGAAACACCATTATGCTAAGGTGTTCCGAGTGGAGTGAGCTGTGATACAATAACACACTCTTTCAGATGATCACGAAACTCATGACTCAGATATTCGCCACCTCGATCAGATCAGAGTGCTTTTATCCTTTTTCCCAATTGGTTCTCCACTTCATTTTAAAACACTTTGAACTTTTCAAAGGTCTCGGATTTGTTCTTCATAAGAAACACGTATCCGTATCTACTAAAATCATCAGTAAATGTAACGAAGTAGTAGAACCCACCTCTAGCCATAGAACTCATGGGTCCGCATACATCACTATGTATTATACCCAAGAGATCATCAGCCCTTTCATTACAACTAGTGAAAGGTGCTTTCGTCATCTTGCCTAATAAACATGAATCGCATCTCTCAAATGATTCATAATCAAATGAGTCCAGTAGTCCATCTTTATGGAGCTTGGATATGCGTTTCTCATTTATATGGCCTAAACGACAATGCCAAAGGTACGTAGGATTCGAATCATTTATTTTTAGTCTTTTAGTATTTTCTATGTTATAGATCAGATGGTCTAAGTTCAAAACATATAAACCATTAAACATTTGGGCTACGCCATAACAAACATCATTCTTATAAATAGAGCAACAATTGTTCTTAATTACGAAAGAAAAACCAATCATGTCCAAACATGAAATAGAAATAATGTTTCTAGTTATGGTCGGAACATAATAACAATTATCAAGTTCTATTACAAGCCCTGTGGGCAAAGAAAGACAGTAAACACCAACGGCGACGGCAGTAACTCTTGCTCCATTCCCGACGCGCAGGTCTACCTCCCCTTTACCCAACATTCTTCTCCTTCTCAGTTCCTGCACATTTATACAAATGTGAGAACCACATCCGGTATCCAATACCCAGGATGAAGGAGCAGAAAGGTTTATTTCTATAACGAAAATACCTGAAGTGGAAGTCATACTTCCCTTCTTCTTCTGCAGATCTTCTAGATACTGAGGACAGTTCCTCCTCCAGTGCCCTGCCTTACCACAATGGTGGCACTTCCCTTCCTTAGCCAATCCTTTTTTTAGTGCTGAAGACTTGGGATCAAGATGTGACTTAGGTCCTACCTTAGTCTTCTTAGTTCCCTTGATCTTGCCCTTGCCTTTATGCACCATCAGTATGGGGCTAGCAGGCTTGGTCTTCTTCATGTTGATCTCGGTAGTTCTTAACATGCATAGGAGCTCGGGCAGTGTCTTGTCAATTTCATTCAAATTGTAATTTAAGACAAACTGCTCGTAACTGTCCGGCAACGATTGCATGATCAGATCAGTGGCCAACTCTTGGCTCAAAGGAAACCCCAGTCTTTCAAGGCTCTCTATATACCCAATCATCTTGAGTACGTGAGTTCCTACTGGGTCTCGAGCTCCCATCTTGCACTGAAATAACGCCCTGGATATATCGAACCTCTCTTGGCGAGCTTGCCATTGAAACATTTTCTTCAGGTGCTCAACCATCTCATAACAACTCATGTTCTCATGTTGCTTCTGAAGCTCAGAGTTCATAGTCGCGAGCATAAGGCATTCAACATCCAAGGAGTCATCTCCATACTTCTTATAAGTATCTTTATCTGCACGTGGTGCATTAGAGGCTGGCTCTTCAGGGGGATCTTCTTCCAGGACATAGAGCTTGCGCTCTTGCCTGAGAACAATTCTCAGGTTTCTATACCAGTCAAGGAAATTTGTCCCATTTAGCTTATCCTTCTCAAGGATCGCTCTCAGGGACAAGGCGGAGTGAGATCCACTTGCCATGGATATTCTACAAGGAATTTTGCAAAGTAAAATTTTAGTACTATATTTCAAAATACATTTTATATATTTTAATAAGGACTTTTATTAAAGAGCTCCCACTATTTTAATCAAATCAATAACCCTTGATATCGATTCGGAGAGTTTATGCGAGCTACTCTCTTAGTGGACAAGATCCGTATTTCACCAACACCACGAGTCCGCTTTGGCGTTCCTCTCATAATGCGGTTATTTAGGTAGACAACACTTGTCAATTGCATCACTATGCAACTCTTGTATGGTTGGTGAATAACTCTTTATTCACATCCATCATATGGAGCATGCCAACCCTATGCCTCTAGGCACTCAACCTTTGAGGTCACCTAGTTAAGTTTGACCCGATGTCGACAGTGGGATATCACAATTATCCGCTCGCACCCTTACCAAGATAGATTAATGCACCTTGCTTTGGCAAGCCCACACTTCATCGATCGAGGCAGGAAGAGTGTCATCCATCGGAAGGCATCCGAATTCTTAATATTAGATAAGGGATTTTATCTCTCAATTGATGAACATTTCATGGTGATTAACATTTAATCATAATTAACATTTAATCACAGTGCACAATCAGAAAAATAAAATTACAACATTCACATTCCAGATACATCCCAGATGTGCAAAAAAACAGGCTATCAACACTTTGACAAAACAGGGCTAAATCTGAGCATTTAGAACACTTATAAATCTCCATATTTACATGCATTGGACATATGAACAACAACTCCACAAGTGTAGTAGACAAGCTCGTCACTCATGTCAGATTCAATAATCTAAACATTTGGTTTCACAAACCATTTTGAGGGACGGTTACTGCAGAGGAGAAACAACCTCTGAAACATGAAAATCGCAACGCAATCACATGCGTTCCTGGCGGGGTTCCAAGGGGCCGCGCCCCTGGTGGGGTCTTAGGGGCAGAGCCCCTAACGGGGTGCGGGGCAGAGCCCCGACCAAAATTTTGAAATCCCACCACCAGAAACCACACAAAATCACATCAAATGTGATATTCCAAGAAGAAATTAGGGCTTTTAGAACGCTTCTAAATATCCCAATTTACACGCACTTGACCGCAACCTCCCTCTGATACCACTGTTGGGTTTTCTATACCCCTTCATAAGGGATGACATATCGAATATGCGCAGCGGAAATGAACAAGAACAACCCAAAAAGAGATCAACGGATCTTGCAGTTTTCATGATTCAAGAGAATAAGCAAATCGAAATACAATGTACCTTTGCGGGATTGAGTCAACACTCAACCAAGGTGCTCCCAAGTGAAATCTGAATTTCTGTCTTTGAATTCTTCAAGAATCAAAATGGATCGATCCCTCTACAGAAGTCCACACGAACGATGGAGAACCCTAGCTTCTTGTCGCACAAGAACTAGGTCCGAGAAGGATGCTCTCAACGTCCCCACGGACTGCTAGATCCGATCCAGGGGAGGCGGCGACCGACGGCGGCTACTAGCGGCGGTGGGAAAACGATCGGCAGATGGGAAGAATGTGCCCTCGCGCGGAACGGTTCTGGTCGGCAATTCTCGTCTTCGCGGAAAGATGAAGTCCTACCGAAGACCTAATCGCATTCCCTTTTATAGGCAAGGTATAAAATAGGCTATCCGCAGACCAGAGGAAAAAATGTCTAGATTTACATTCGCCGAATTCGACTAATCAAATTAACCGAATTCGACTAATCACTATAACCGAATTCGGCGAAACCATTTCGACGAATTCGACTATATATATATATATAAATTCAGCTGTTCACTATAACCGAATTCGGCGAAACCATTTCGACGAATTCGACTATATAAATAAATTCGGCTATATAAATTCGGCGAAACCCTTTAGCCGAATTTGCCATTAGCCGAATTCGTCTAAACCCTTTAGCCGAATTCGGTTAATGCCTTTAGCCGAATTATCTAGTGTAAATCCGTTCGTTTAAACACTTTAAACGATTTCCCTTTTGAGACATTCTCAACTTGATTCCAAGCAATCACAGGATTGGTCCTTCACTCATATCCAATATGAGTAAGGCCAACACAATCCTTTCTCCAATTTCTCGAAACGCTTTTATGTGCGACCCTATAGGCTCATATTGCGTTGGCAGCAAGACTAACTGTTGATTGCTTTGAGATCATCTCAGAAACTCCAACACTATATGGTCGTGACGACGCTGAGGTGTTCGATGCCGAGAACACTCAGGTGCTAGCCCACGAGACGGCGCGAGCTCTCCTTCGAGCGCTTGAATTCGCACACATGTCCTCTCGCCGGAGCATCAACCTCGCGCGAAGCCTCAGCGAGGTGGACGCGAACCGGGCGAGTGCCTCAGCGGAGGCCCGAGTGTTGAGGGAAAAGCTGGATGCCGCCGAGGCCCTACTCGCTAGTCGCCCCATCCGGGAGGTATGATCTCTTCCTTGGACTTGCTAACCACTGCACTCTCCCACCTTTCTGACTACTCTTCTCCCCGCAGGACACCACTAGTGCCGAGATGATGCGCGTTCGAGTGGCTGGCTTGGACGAGGAGAATCGGGGGTTGAAGGAAGACATTCGGCGCTTGCAGGCGGATTCCGCTCAGGCCCTTGGCGAAGGAAGCAAAAGACACTCCTATTCGAACTTCGAGTTCGAGGAGCTGATGCAGGAGAGTGCCCAGGCTGTTGCGGAGCATACACTGCGGGCCCTCCTCGACGGCGGGTACCTAAAGGAGGGGGCCGAGACGCTGTTGGTGCACCAGGTCGTGCCGGACATTTTCCTCCCAGTACCTTTCCCGGACGGCGAGGACTTTCCTCCGAATGACGAGGTCATCTCCCTGGGTTCAGATGAGAGCAGCAACCCTTCTCGCAAATGAGGGCGAGAGCTTGCTAACCGTTTTGATGACAACAATTATTCTTGTGATAATTTTTGCGAGGGCTTTTGTTGGCACACCCAGTGGATATATTCGGGGCCATTTGACCCATTTTGTCTATGTGATAGTTTTATTTGATCATTGCGCAATCGTTTTACTTCTGTTTCCCGCTAGGCTCGCTAGGACAGTATAACGTTGTGTGGCCGCATCGGGCACTCGCCGAGTATCGAAGGAAGCATAGACTATCTTGCCCCTGCCATCCATTCGCTTAGATCGGGGGGCTTTCGTATGAATCTGCGCTTCGCGACTCCGGCCTCGGCGCTCTCGCTAAGGGGCTCTTCGCGCTCTTGCTAAGAGACTTAGGTGATTCCGCTGACTCTTGTCGGGGTCGTTACCGCGCTCGTGTGTTTGCCGAGTTCGAATAGCCTCCCGCGACCCCTCGAACGGAAGCGTGTTCGCTGCGCAACCGCTGGCCCAGTGCTGCCCTTGGTTTGTATCATTCGCCCTTCCGGGGTTTGATTTTGCCTTACTTCAATTCCTCATTTTTAAGTCTTTCCCTCCCTACCTCATCAGCTAGGTGTGAGCCTGGTCTGTGGTTTCGCTCGGGGCTGATCTCTGAAACATAGAACCTGCCACCGAGTGAGCCTTCGGCCCTGCCAGCTTGGTGAGAGCCTGGTCAGCGGGTCTGCTCGGAGCCAACTGCTTTTGGAACCTGCCACCGAGTGAGCCTTCGGCCCTGCCAGCTAGATGAGAGCCTGGTAAGCGGGTCTGCTCGGGGCCAACTGCTTTTGGAACCTGCCACCGAGTGAGCCTTCGGCCCTGCCAGCTAGATGAGAGCCTGGTCAGCAGGTCTGCTCGGGGCCAACTGTTGGGTTTTCTATACCCCTCGAAAGGTATGACATATCACATATGCGCAGCGGAAATAACAAGAACAACCCAAAAGAAGCTAACGGATCTTGCGCTTTTCATGATTCAAGATAATAAGCAAATCGAAATACAAGGTACCTTTGCGGGATTGAGTCAATACTCAACCAAGGTGCTCCAAGATGAAATCCGAAATCTGAGTTCCAAGAACCGAAATATGTCGACTCCTCTACAACGATCCACTCGAACGATAGAGAACCCTAGCTTCTTGTCGCACAAGAACTAGGTCGGAGAAGGAAGCTCTCAATGTCCTCACGGACTGCTAGGTCCGATCCAGAGGAGGCGGCGACCGGCGGCGGCGACTAGGGGCGGCGGAAGGCGATCGGCGGACGGAACGAGAACGATCGGAACACTTCCGTCTTCGACTATCCATAAATCGCGTAAAGGCTCGATCTGAAAATCGTCTCCACTTGAAGACCTAATCGCGTGCCCTTTTATATTAAAACGCATAAATCAGGCTATCCGCAGACCAGAAGAAAATCCGTCCAGATTTACATTCGCCGAATTCGACTAATCTATATAACCGAATTCGGCTCAGATTCGGCGAAACCCTTTCGACGAATTCATCTATATATAAATTCGGCTATATAATTTCGGCGAAACCCTTTAGCCGAATTTGCCATTAGCCGAATTCGTCTAAACCCTTTAGCCGAATTTGTTTAATGTCTTTAGTCGAATTCGGTTAATCACATTAGCCGAATCGATATAGACGAATTCCATTAGTCGAATCAACATAATTCGGTTAAACCCTTTAGCTGAATTTGACACAGTTCGGTTAAACCCTTTACCCGAATTTGTCCAGCATAAACCCATTCGTTTAAACCCTTTAAACGATTTCCCCTTGAGACATTCTCAAGTTAATGCCAAGCAGTCACAGGATTGGTCCTCCACTCATATCCAATATGAGTAAGGCCAACACAATCCTTTCTCCAATTTCTCCAAACGCTTTTATGTGCGACCCTATATGTTCATATTGCGTTGGCAGCAAGACTAACTATTGATTGCTTTGAGATCACCTCGGAAACTCCAACACCAACTGCTTTTGGAACCTGCCACCGAGTGAGCCTTCGGCCCTGCCAGCTAGATGAGAGCCTGGTCAGCGGGTCTGCTCGGGGCCAACTGCTTTTGGAACCTGCCACCGAGTGAGCCTTCGGCCCTGCCAGCTAGATGAGAGCCTGGTCAGCGGGTCTGCTTGGGGCCAACTGCTTTTGGAACCTGCCACCGAGTGAGCCTTCGGCCCTGCCAGCTAGATGAGAGCGTGGTCAGCGGGTCTGCTCGGGGCCAACTGCTTTTGGAACCTGCCACCGAGTGAGCCTTCAGCCCTGCCAGCTAGATGAGAGCCTGGTCAGCGGGTCTGCTCGGGGCCAACTGCTTTTGGAACCTGCCACCGAGTGAGCCTTCGGCCCTGCCAACTAGATGAGAGCCTGGTCAGCGGGTCTGCTCGGGGCCAACTGCTTTTGGAACCTGCCACTGAGTGAGCCTTCGGCCCTGCCAGCTAGATGAGAGCCTGGTCAGCGGGTCTGCTCGGGGCCAACTGCTTTTGGAACCTGCCACCGAGTGAGCCTTCGGCCCTGCCATCTAGATGAGAGCCTGGTCAGCGGGTCTGCTCGGGGCCAACTGCTTTTGGAACCTGCCACCGAGTGAGCCTTCGGCCCTGCCAGCTAGATGAGAGCCTGGTCAGCGGGTCTGCTCGGGGCCAACTGCTTTTGGAACCTGCCACCGAGTGAGCCTTCGGCCCTGCCAGCTAGATGAGAGCCTGGTCAGCGGGTCTGTGATGCGTGTCGGCAAGTGCACCGGTCGCTGTCAAGTAATAAATGTGGAGAGTGGCCTCCACGAATGTCGGTCTCTTGAGGAATGCAGGTTGGGTGAACGAGATGCGTAGCGTGACTCTTGTTACACGAACGAAACACACATGAAAAAGGGGTTTTTTGGTTGGTTTGTCCTAATCTTAACAACAGTAAAAGAGATGCGGGTCGAAAGCACCGCTTCGCAAGGTGAGATGGATGCAACGGCCGCGATGCCGTGCTTCGTGAGGCGGATGGAGTGTGTTCTAGCGCGAAAGGGTGAGGGTCGTAAACACCTCTTCACAACCGTCGTTAGCTCTTGCTAACACGAAACAAACACCTTGCGTGCGTGTGCGAGTGAGTGAGTGAGAACGGAGTGAATCACTAGCAAACCATGAAGAACAACAAGGAAACATTCATTTCAACAAACATCATCATAATATTCGAGTTTACACGGTTCAACGAGTACAATGGAGGAAAGAGGAAAGAAATAACCGATGGTGAAGACTAGCGGCCGTTCACGGCCGGAATGGTAGGTTGTCGGGCTACCTCCGGACTCGGGCGGACTATGCTTCCGGCGTAGAGAGCTGTCACGATCTCCCTACGTAGCTCCGTCGTCTTCGACTTCAGGTTCCTTCTTCTTCTCACCGGGCGGAATGAGAGAATGGTTGCTTGGAGACTTGCGGACGATGGAGAACACTCACGGACAATGGAGGAAGTCTTGGAATGGGTGGAGGAGGCTTCCCCTTGCGTAGGAGATGAAGTGGAGGCATCCCACGGTGGAGGTCGACGGCGTACGGAACAGGAATCCCGCTCCCGGCGGCTGATAATGCCCTAAAAATCGCAACAGGCGTTTAAATAGGCGCTGGAATAAATACTGCGCACGGTCATTGGCGCACGACCAGTGGTCGTGCGCACTGGAATTCTGCGATCGTGCGCACTGCCTGGGAGGAACCTGCAAGACACGAAATTATAAAATAAAATGTTCGCACGACCAGTGGCGCACGACCGGTGGTCGTGCGCACTAGCGTTGATGGTCGTGCGCAATACAGCAAACAGAACTCAGAATTTTAATGGTAAGTGCGCACGAGCAGTGGCGCACGACCGGTGGTCGTGCGCACTGGCGTTGGTGGTCGTGCGCACTGGCGTTGGTGGTCGTGCGCACTGCACCAAACAGAACTCGTGAAAAAGGGTTAAATGCACACGATCAGTGGCGCACGACCAGTGGTCGTGCGCAATAGAACCGGCGATCGTGCGCAGTGTTCCTGTGCAGAATTGCACCGGGAACACTTGCACGACTCCTATTCCAGCACAACCACAGATCTAGCCACTGAAAGTGGCACTTGACAGCACATGAATACTACTAATGACAATAAGCACGAAAATCGCACCAAAGTGGGCCTAGATGTGCACCTAGCATGGATTATCGAATATAAGCTATAACAAGGCTAAAGTGCGGAGAAATGACTAAATAACGGCCCGGATGAGTCCATAAATGTGTATATGATCAGGACTCATCACACCCCCAGACTTGCACGACTCCTATTCCAGCACAACCACAGATCTAGCCACTGAAAGTGGCACTTGACAGCACATGAATACTACTAATGACAATAAGCACGAAAATCGCACCAAAGTGGGCCTAGATGTGCACCTAGCATGGATTATCGAATATAAGCTATAACAAGGCTAAAGTGCGGAGAAATGACTAAATAACGGCCCGGATGAGTCCATAAATGTGTATATGATCAGGACTCATCACACCCCCAGACTTAACTGTTTGCGCGTCCCGAGCAAACGAATCCGGCAGAGTATGAAAACGATAATTAACATAGAGAATTACACAAGGGAGTACGGTGCGAAGTAACATACGCATGCGAGTAGAGATTCTAGCAGAAGAAGATTCTAACTGTGCTAACTAATTTACATGAGTATTAAAGTGTAAGTAAAGATTCAGTTATACTCAGTTGGAGAATTATGAAGAATTTGACGATCATGCCCGGTGTGAAAGTGACGAGACACTGAGGCGGGTGTTGCAAAAGATCGGGGCTTAGGAATAACTCCGCTGAAATCCATCAACGTCGTGAACCATACGCTTGCCCGGTCACACTCTCTCCACGGCGCTAGCACTCTCGCAAGTCAAATCAGTAGGGCTTTTAGGATTAAAATGGGGCTTAGGTTACGGTATGATATTTCAAAGTTAAACACGGCGGCTACGCAACCCAAGTGAGCTAACGGAACGCTGCACCACGCAAGACCAACAACTATGCTCGTGTGACACACCCCCAGACTTATCATGAAAACCAGGTGTGCACACGGCCTACTTCACAAATACCAACAGATTGTCTTTTTAGCTCGGAAGGATTTTTTTCCAAAATACTCTTTTTTTTTCTTTTAACATCTTTTACTTCTTTTATATATCCTCCGGTTGGTTCAAAATCAGCAGATAGACTTTATTTTCCTTTCATGACACAATGATTCCACACACCACACAAGTTGATACTTACAAGCGCAGTCAAAAACAATTTGGTTGCGGGTGTAGGATAGGCTTCAGGCTTTGGTGGATGAAGAGGAGCTGAACAAAGGATTGGTAGGCACAAATTTGGCTTGCAACGGTGAACGAAATGGACATGGAATAACAAAGCTCAAACTAGCCAAAGGGTGGCCTACATCATGTTTAACTCGACGAGTCGCTCTCACCCATGCTTCGAGAGTCGCTTGGGGCAAGTTCTTAGCCCACGAGAAAGGTAAACCTTCCTCCCGACTCGAGCAACACACGACTAGCACTCGTACACACACAACACCGGGTTATCGTCAATTTCATACAAATTCACCACTTGAGTATATTAAATCTAAATTTATGCAAAAATACTAAACATAAATTAGATGCATAAAGAAAATCTAATTCTACTCAAATTCTACCATAACATGTAAAGTGACTAGAACACTACATGAGTCAACATCGCACTCCAAATAATAATTCCTACGTTAACAACCTATTTCATACTCCAACCAAGATAGTTTACAACGGAACAACAACAAAAAGATAAGCGCGCACTCAAGTGGGTGAAATGGTGTGTGAAACATGGAAAACAACGATAATGATAAGATAAATAAGAATCAACCTTCTAGTATGCAGTGCAACTCGTGCACAGTGGATAACAACAACCGCTCCCCCAGACTTAGTCTAAACAATATATCTAGCAATTGGAAGCAAAAAGAGGGGAGGAAGTGTTACCCAATGCTCAGAATTGAGCAAACCAGATGATCGGCGTTTATGATCAAGAATAGTCCGCAGCATCCGCACCATCGAACACAAAACCTGCAAGCACAACTCAAAACAACAAAAGCAAAAGCAAAAGCTGAACTAAAAGAAGTTAGATAAGGAGAAATACGAAATCAGGAAATCTGGGTTGTCTCCCAGTAGCGCTTTCATTTAACGTCCTTAAGCTGGACCAAATACCTGTATTAGCATTGTTTATAAAGTGCAGGAATTAAAAGAGAAGTTCTCAAAAATAGAGTTTCGCAAAAATAAGAAACAAGAAGGGAAAATCAGCTGCCGGTGCTTGTATGATGTCCATCTCCCAATGTCAGCAACTAACACTCCTTGTTTATAGTGGCGCCATCGTATAACTTCAGCCGATGTCCATTGACCTTAAACTTGTCCCCCTTATCTCCAAATATTTCTATGGCACCGAAGGGGGAGACATCGGTCACGGAGAAAGGACCACTCCACCTCGATTTTAACTTCCCTGGGAAGAGGCGGAGACGAGAGTTGTAGAGTAGCACTTGGTCCCCAATTTTGAACTCCTTAGGAATGATATGCCGATCGTGCCATTTCTTTGTTTTCTCCTTGTAGATACGAGCGTTTTCATAAGCAAAATGACGGAGCTCCTCTAACTCGTTGAGTTGGGAACGACGCACCTCGGCCGCGGCTCCAATGTCCATGTTCAACAGTTTGGTTGCCCATAATGCTTTATGCTCCAGCTCCACAGGGAGGTGGCATGCCTTGCCATAGACCAATTGAAATGGAGTCATGCCGATGGGTGTTTTGAACGCAGTCCGATAAGCCCATAATGCATCGTCGACCTTTTTAGCCCACTCCTTCCTATTTGAATGTATTGATTTCTCAATTATTCGCTTGAGCTCGCGGTTGGAAACATCGACTTGCCCGCATGTTTGGGGGTGGTATGCCAAAGAAATCTTATGATGGACCCCAAACTTTTTCATTAGCTGCACAAACTGCTTATTGCAAAAATAACTACCGCCGTCGCTGATGATAGTTCTCGGCGTCCCAAACCTGGAGAAGATATTCTTGTGGATAAAATGTAGCACTGTGTTGGCATCATTCGTGGCAACCGCCTCAGCTTCCACCCATTTTGAGACATAATCAACTGCCACAATAATGTAATGCTTACCATGAGACATCGGGAAGGGACCCATGAAGTCTATTCCCCAGACATCAAAGGGTTCGCAGACCAGCATGTTATTAAGGGGCATCTCGTCACGCCGGGAAATATTTCCGGTCCTCTGGCATTCGTCGCACTTGGTAACATAGGTATGGGCGTCCCGGAAGAGGGTCGGCCAAAACAATCCACATTGCAGGATTTTTCGTGCTGTTCGAACGGCCCCGAAGTGCCCGCCAGCTTCTCTGTCATGGCAGTGCTGTAATATGGAATGAAACTCAGCTTCCGGAATGCAACGCCTAATAATCCCATCGCTGCACGTGTGGAATAAGAGCGGATCTTCCCAAAAATAGTATTTTGAGTCAGAGGCAAGCTTCCATCTTTGCTGAGGAGACAGACTCGGGGAGAACGTTTTGCAAGCCAAGTAATTAGCAATATCTGCGTACCAAGGTGCGGTTGGGGGGGACGTAGTAATTGCGAATAACTTTTCATCCGGGAAATAGTCGTCCGTTTCCTCCACAACGCTGTTGGGAGTGTCGTACTCCAAACGCGAGAGATGATCAGCAATCACATTCTCCACCCCTTCTTGTCTTTGATTTCCAGATTGTATTCCTGCAAAAGTAAAATCCAACGAATCAGACGCGATTTGGATTCTTTCTTACTGAAAAGATACCTGAGAGCGGTGTGGTCCGTGTACACGATCACTTCGGAAAGTACCAAATATGAGTGAAACTTTTCAAAGGCGAAGACCACGGCTAGCATTTCTTTCTCCGTGGTGGTATAATTTGCTTGTGCGCTGTTGAGAGTTCGACTGGCATACGCAATAGTGTGAAAGGTCTTATCTTTCTTTTGACCGAGCACAGCACCCACGGCCACATCACTTGCGTCGCACATGATCATAAAAGGTAAAGTCCAGTCGGGTGCCACCAAAATTGGGGCTGAGATGAGTTGTCCCCGTAAAGTTTCGAAGGCTTGCATGCATGCTTCGTCGAAGTGGAAGGGGACGTCCTTAACCAGCAGGCGAGATAAGGGCTTTGAGATGGAGGAAAAGTCCTTGATGAACCTTCGATAGAAGCCCACATGACCAAGAAAACTTCGAATGCCTTTCACTGACATGGGTGGAGGGAGGTTTCTGATGACACTTACCTTCGCTTGATCTACTTCGAGCCCTTTGCGGGAAACTTTATGCCCCAACACAATTCCTTCGCGCACCATAAAGTGGCATTTCTCCCAGTTCAAGACAAGATTGGTGTCTTCACACCGCTTCAAGGTCTTGGCCAAATTCGCCAGGCAAATGTCGAAGCTACTGCCAAATAGAGTAAAATCATCCATGAAGACTTCGAGGAAGTCCCCCACCATGTCAGCAAAAATAGCGAGCATACAACGTTGGAAGGTTGCGGGGGCATTACACAGTCCGAATGGCATTCTTTTGAACGCGAAGGTACCGGAGGGACATGTGAATGTCGTCTTGTCTTGATCAGATGGGTCAATTAAAATCTGATTGTACCCAGAGTACCCATCCAAAAAACAGTAGTAATCCTGCCCCGCTAACTTTTCTAGCATCTGATCAATAAAGGGGAGCGGAAAATGGTCCTTGCGCGTCGCATCGTTCAGCTTGTGATAGTCGATGCAGACTCTCCACCCGGTGATCATTCGGGTCGGTAGCAGCTCGTTCTTTTCATTGGCAACGACAGTAATCCCTCCCTTCTTCGGTACCACCTGGACTGGACTGACCCATTTGCTATCGCTGATTGGGTAAATGATGCCAGCGTCTAAAAGCTTTATCACTTCAGCCTTTACTACCTCTTGCATTTTCGGGTTCAGCCGCCTTTGGGGCTGTGCTGTCGGTTTGTACTGATCTTCAAGGAGGATCTTATGCATGCAGACCGTGGGGCTGATTCCCTTAATGTCAGCAAGAGAACGTCCGAAGACCTTGTGGTACCTTCTCAGCACGCCCACTAATGCAATTTCGTTGGCGGCGGACAGGGCTGCGGAAATAATCACCGGATGTGTGTTTTTTTTCCAAGAAACACGTACTTTAGAGAATCCGGAAGTTGTTTGAGAGCCGGACATGGGTTTGGATTAGCCGAATCGTTGGAGGGCTCTCCGCTTGAATGTGACAAATCAGGGTGATTTGAGTGTGCACCCCCTTCTTCCTCGTCTTCGTGCTGCCAGCACACCTCGCGGTCATCCAACTCCACATCGTTCTGACCATCGAATTCTTCAAGCGCCTCTGCTGGTTCACACTCTGTAATTTCAAAGAGTTGCGACGGGCTGTGGACGTTGAAAGATATAGCATCCTCCCCCAGTCTTAGTGTGAGCTCCCCCTGCTCCACATTAATAATAGCACGAGCAGTAGCGAGAAAGGGCCGCCCCAAGATAATGGGAACATTTGTATCGACCTTCATGTCGAGAATGATAAAATCAGCTGGAAAGGTGAGACCGTTCACAACTATTGTGAGGTCCTCGACGATTCCCGACGGCTTCTTGATCGACCGATCAGCAAGCTGCAGCATTACCTGCGTTGGCTTCAAGATCCCAGCACCAAGTTCACGAAAGATAGAGAGCGGCATCAAGTTGATTGATGCCCCCAAATCACAGAGTGCCTGGCTGAAACGGTGATGGCCGATCCTGCAGGGAATCGTAAAACTGCCCGGATCCTTGCACTTAGTGGGCATATTGGAAATGATGGCGGAGCACTCCTCGGTGAGGTCGATAGTTTTGAGACCCTCCAACTGCTTCCGCTTTGAGATCAAATCTTTCAAAAATTTGGAGTAGCCCGGCATTTGAGAGATAGCTTCAATCAGTGGTATGCTCACTTGCACTCCTTTCATTATTTCCAAAAATCTGCGGAATTGCTTCTCGGATTTCTCGTTTCGCAGCCTGTGGGGGAATGGGGGGTGAACAGCACTTTTCGAGGTTTGTGCCTCGCTCACGGGATGCGGCTCAATATGAATCTGAGTCAGCTTCTCGGGAGTGTCTTCATTATGCTTGTCAGTGGAACACGCAAGAGGTTCCTGTCGATGAGGATTGTCTACACTTCTCCCACTTCTCAATCGCATGGTGTTCACTGACTCCGGATGCTGACTTGCAAGCCCAGAAACGACATCGGACAGAGTCCCTATAGTAGAGCGAAGCTGTTGGATTACGGCCGATTGGTCATTCATTTTGTTCAATACCCCGACCACCAAAGTTGCTAACTGTTCTGGTTGCTCTGGCGGCGAAAAATCCGCTGCTCCTTTGAATGTCACGGCATTAACTGCAGCAGTACTTGGGGGGCGAATGATATGACTCCAGTGCTGACTGGTGTGAGCAACATTCACGACCACTTCCCACGCGTCTTTCCCCGATTTATTAAACAGGGCCCCTCCAGCTGCCATATCAAATAGAAGACGGAAATTATCCCGCACTCCGAAATAAAAAATCTGAATTAAGAAAGCTTCTGAAAGATCTTCACGGTAGCATCCCCTATGCAAGGATTGGAAACGCTCCCAAGCATCAACTAACGTCTCCTCCTTCCCCTGTCCAAAGGTTACAAGTTCCCTGTACTTGTCCAAGGCTTGGGTACGATGTTGAAACTCTTGCAAAAATCTCCCTTCGAATTGTTTCCATGTGATCACCTCTCTTTTCCGGATATCCCAATACCAGCTTTTGGCTTTTTTATGCAAGGAGAATGAAAATGCCAGAATCTTTTGCAGGTCGTTTTCAACTCCGCTGAATACACATGTGTAATAGATTGCTAAAAAGTCCTGCATGTGTTGCACCGCGTCTTCGTGCTCATCCCCGCTGAACTTGCAGTTCCCAGACATGTACTCAATGACGTCGGGGGAGATCCCGAAGTCATGATTGTTTCTTTCTGCTTGATCCCTTAAATCATTTAAGCTTCCCTGATAGATGCATTCCTGAATGGAGGTCATGCTGCGACTACTTGCAAACAAAACGATTAGCGAACGATGGAAAAGGCAAAAGTAATCAGAAGCGCGAATCGAAAAGAAACGGAGAGACCAGGGGTGAACAAGAGAGGTGAAAGAAAAGAAAATTCTCGTGCAACAAATCTTCACGCAGACGAATTCATCACGTCTGCATTCCCCGGCAACGGCGCCAAAAACTTGATGCGTGTCGGCAAGTGCACCGGTCGCTGTCAAGTAATAAATGTGGAGAGTGGCCTCCCTGAATGTCGGTCTCTTGAGGAATGCAGGTTGGGTGAACGAGATGCGTAGCGTGACTCTTGTTACACGAACGAAACACACATGAAAAAGGGGTTTTTTGGTTGGTTTGTCCTAATCTTAACAACAGTAAAAGAGATGCGGGTCGAAAGCACCGCTTCGCAAGGTGAGATGGATGCAACGGCCGCGATGCCGTGCTTCGTGAGGCGGATGGAGTGTGTTCTAGCGCGAAAGGGTGAGGGTCGTAAACACCTCTTCACAACCGTCGTTAGCTCTTGCTAACACGAAACAAACACCTTGCGTGCGTGTGCGAGTGAGTGAGTGAGAACGGAGTGAATCACTAGCAAACCATGAAGAACAACAAGGAAACATTCATTTCAACAAACATCATCATAATATTCGAGTTACACGGTTCAACGAGTACAATGGAGGAAAGAGGAAAGAAATAACCGATGGTGAAGACTAGCGGCCGTTCACGGCCGGAATGGTAGGTTGTCGGGCTACCTCCGGACTCGGGCGGACTATGCTTCCGGCGTAGAGAGCTGTCACGATCTCCCTACGTAGCTCCGTCGTCTTCGACTTCAGGTTCCTTCTTCTTCTCACCGGGCGGAATGAGAGAATGGTTGCTTGGAGGCTTGCGGACGATGGAGAACACTCACGGACAATGGAGGAAGTCTTGGAATGGGTGGAGGAGGCTTCCCCTTGCGTAGGAGATGAAGTGGAGGCGTCCCACGGTGGAGGTCGACGGCGTACGGAACAGGAATCCCGCTCCCGTCGGCTGATAATGCCCTAAAAATCGCAACAGGCGTTTAAATAGGCGCTGGAATAAATACTGCGCACGGTCATTGGCGCACGACCAGTGGTCGTGCGCACTGGAATTCTGCGATCGTGCGCACTGCCTGGGAGGAACCTGCAAGACACGAAATTATAAAATAAAATGTTCGCACGACCAGTGGCGCACGACCGGTGGTCGTGCGCACTAGCGTTGATGGTCGTGCGCAATACAACAAACAGAACTCAGAATTTTAATGGTAAGTGCGCACGAGCAGTGGCGCACGACCGGTGGTCGTGCGCACTGGCGTTGGTGGTCGTGCGCACTGCACCAAACAGAACTCGTGAAAAAGGGTTAAATGCACACGATCAGTGGCGCACGACCAGTGGTCGTGCGCAATAGAACCGGCGATCGTGCGCAGTGTTCCTGTGCAGAATTGCACCGGGAACACTTGCACGACTCCTATTCCGGCACAACCACAGATCTAGCCACTGAAAGTGGCACTTGACAGCACATGAATACTACTAATGACAATAAGCACGAAAATCGCACCAAAGTGGGCCTAGATGTGCACCTAGCATGGATTATCGAATATAAGCTATAACAAGGCTAAAGTGCGGAGAAATGACTAAATAACGGCCCGGATGAGTCCATAAATGTGTATATGATCAGGACTCATCACACCCCCAGACTTGCACGACTCCTATTCCAGCACAACCACAGATTTAGCCACTGAAAGTGGCACTTGACAGCACATGAATACTACTAATGACAATAAGCACGAAAATCGCACCAAAGTGGGCCTAGATGTGCACCTAGCATGGATTATCGAATATAAGCTATAACAAGGCTAAAGTGCGGAGAAATGACTAAATAACGGCCCGGATGAGTCCATAAATGTGTATATGATCAGGACTCATCAGTCTGCTCGGGGCCAACTGCTTTTGGAACCTGCCACCGAGTGAGTCTTCGGCCCTGCCAGCTAGATGAGAGCCTGGTCAACGGGTCTGCTCGGGGCCAACCTTTGAAGTTTTTGGAATCATCACGCAAACCATTACACCATGCACATGTATAAGAAGAATCAAGCTTAAAGCAAGGCATCATTACTATTACATGAACTTAGGGATATAAACACTTTAAATCATCGTTGCCGCATGTATGACCGATGGGCTCACCCTCCACATTCCGGAGGCGATACCCCCTGATTTTAAAGCTTCTTCTACAATATAAGGACCATCCCAGTTGGGATTAAGTTTTCCTACCGCGGCTGACCTCCCGGCCGCGTCGACCTTTTTTAACACGAGGTCACCCTTTTCGAACTGCTTGATTCGGACGTGCTTGTCGAAGTATTTGGCCATCCGCCGCTTAATTTCTTCTTGTTCAATGGTGGCGAGGTCTCGGACCTCTTCGACCAGGTCCAAGGAGAGCCTTAGCTCCTCCTCGTTCCCGACACTCCACCCTTCACCACTGTTTGAGGCGGCTTTTACCCTTGGCGTCTCGACTTCAAGGTCTACTGGGATGACGGCCTCAGAACCGTGAGAGAGTTTGAATGGGGTCTCCCCTGTGGCGGTGTTGGGGGTAGTCCTTAGCGCCCAGAGAACCGAGGGGAGTTGCTCCACCCAATTTCCCTTCAAATTTTCTACCTTCTTTTTTAGTAGGTTTATTATAATTTTGTTAGCAGCCTCCACCTGCCCGTTGCTCCTGGGGTGATGGACGGATGCGAACCTGAGGTCTATGCCCAACTGGCTGCAGAAGCGGGTGAACTCCTTGCTGGCGAATTGTGGTCCATTATCGGTCACTATGGCTTGCGGGAGTCCGTGTCGGCAGATGATCTCCCCCCATACGAAGTTGCGGATTACCTGGGAGGTGACCTTGGCAAGTGCCTTGACCTCCAACCATTTCGTGAAATAGTCGATCATAACCAGGAGAAACTTCCTCTGGCCGCTGGCCTGAGGGAAGGGTCCTACCAGGTCCATCCCCCATATGGCGAAGGGCCAGGGTGCTGTGATGCTCCTTAGCCTCTGAGCGGGCAAGAGTTGAAGTGGGGCAAACAGTTGGCACTTTCGGCATTTCCTGGCGAACTCTGCCGCATCCTTGCTCAGGGTCGGCCAGAAATATCCTTGCCTCATTATTCTTGCTTCCAACGTCCTGCTCCCCGAATGGCTGCCGCATTCGCCGGAGTGGATCTCCTCCAGGATCCTCGGGACTTCTTCTTCTGAGACGCATCGTGCCAGGAATCCCGAGAGGGTCTTCCGATACAAGTCCCCTTCATGGAGTGCGTAGTAGGCGGACTTGTATCGAAAGCGCCTTTGATCCGGAATCTCTTCTGGAAATTTTCCTGTCGACAGGAAGGTCACGAAAGGATCTTTCCATGAGGGCCGCTGCTCGATATCCATGAGCTCCCACTCCTCTATCGAAGGGCGGAACAAATATGTCAAAGTTCCCCCAACCCGAGGACCAGACTTGGCTAGTCGATCGGCCAAGGCACTCTCCTCCCTTGGGACGTGCCGGATGGAGAAAGTTGTGAACGCTCCGATGAGACCCCTTACTTTGGCGAGATACCAGACAAGCGTGGGCTCCCTTGCCTCAAATTCACCCTTGACCTGCAAAGCTATCACCATCGAATCTGTGAGAACTTCCACATCATGAACTCCTAGCTTTTGGGCCAGACGCAGGCCGGCGATCACCGCTTCATACTCCGCCTGGTTGTTGGTCACGGGAAAATGTATCACCAGCGCTTGCTCGATTTTCACCCCATGAGGGCTTTCCAACACTACCCCTCCTCCTAGGGAGTTCTTGCCTGAGGCTCCGTCGACCAGCAGCTTCCAGGGGGCATGGTGCAGGACTTGCTCCTCTTCCGTCTCGACCACGAAGTCCGCCATGAAATCCGCTACTGCTTGGGCCTTTACCTTGTCCGGGTTAGGTTCTACCCCCGAGGGGGTGATAAGGTGACCCAGGAACTTTCCCTTGCTGGCCCCGAATACGCACTTCAGGGGGTTTAACCGCATCTTGTACTTGCGCAGGGTGCAAAAGTCTCCTCGAGGTCTTGGAGGTGAGAACTCATGCTCTTGCTTTTAACCATGAGGTCGTCCACGTAGACTTCCAAGTTCCTTCCTCTTTACTCCCTGAAAACCCGGTCTATCATTCTCTGATAGGTTGCTCCTGCATTTTTGAGCCCGAAGGGCATCATCTTATAGCAGTAGCACCCCTCCCTGGTGATGAACGAGACATCTTTGACATCCGGGGGGGGGGGGGGGGGGGTGCATCCTGATCTGGTGATAACCAGAAAAAGCATCCAAAAAACTCATCACAGAAAAACCGATGGCTGAGTCAACCAACGCGTCGATCCGAGGCAGGGGGTAACAATCCTTAGGGCAGGCTTTGTTTAACAAAGAAAAGTCAATACACATACGTCAGCGGCCATCGCCCTTCTTTACCATGACGACATTGGAGACCCAGTCTGGGTACTGGATCTCCGATACAAAACCTGCTTCGAGGAGCTTTGCCACCTCCTCGTGGATTGGTCCTTCGATCTTGTCGGCTACGGTCCTTCTCTTCTGTTGGATGGGACGGGTCCCTGGATCGAGGTTGAGTCGGTGGCAAGCCACATCCGCATCGATGCCTGGCATGTCCGCTGCGCTCCATACGAAGACGTCCATGCTCCCTTGGATGCACTCCAGCATCCTTCTCTGGTCTTCTGGGCCGAGGCCCCCGCTGATTTTCCACTTCTCCACCCTTCCTCCTTGGGTGGTGACCTCCATCTCAATCACTTCTTCCGCTGCCTCCAGCCGGGGTGGCTCTTCCCACTTGCCCCCTGCACTTCTCCCTTCAACCGAGATTTCCTCTTCTGCTGCAGCTTCCTCCTCCATGGGCTCGACTCGCTCCTCCTGAGACATCTCCATCCCTTCTCCTCGGATCCTACTTTCTTCCTCAACTCTTCCCTCCATCCTCTCTTCTTCCGGCCCCTCCTGCCCCTTCATCTCCTCATCCATCTTCTCAGCTTCCTCCATCCAAGAGATGGTGTTGACGGCAGTAACATAACAATGTCTTGCCACCTTCGCATCCCCCCGGATCCGGACCTGGACCCCTCCGTCATGGAATTTCAAGCACTGGTGATAAGATGAGGGCACGCATCGAAAGGTGCCGATGAGTGGACGCCCAAATATTGCATTGTAGCTGCTCGGGGCGTCCACAATGACGAATCGACAATTCCTCGGGACCCCTCCCAACGACACCTGGAGGCCAACTCCTCCCTCAACCTCTTTCCTCTCCCCCGAAAAGCCGAACAACGGCCCATCAAAGGCCTGCACCCTTTTCTTTTCCACCTCCAATGCGTCGAAAGCCTTCTTGAAGATGACGTTCACGGAGCTCCCGTTGTCCACCAAGATCCGGGAGACCGTGAAGTTTTCTATTGCCGTCTGGATCACCAAGGCATCACAGAAGGGGTCCTCGTAGTCGGGCATGTATTCTGATGAAAAGGTGAGCTTCTCCGAGGGGGGTGGGGTCTGGGAAGCCGATGCGACGCCTCTCCTGCTCATCGCCTGGAAGCTCCTCTTACGAGTTGCCTCGATTCCGACCCCTCCGTGGATCACCCCGATCCCTCCCCTGGCTCCTACGTCTACCCTGTCTTCACACCTGTCCTCCTCCGCCTCTGGGAGCACTTCCTCGATCCTGGCCTGCTGCCGCCGTGGCTGACCTCTCCCTCTCATCTCCAAGAATTCCGGGCAGGTGGCTGTTGCATGACCTTCCTCCTGATGGAAGTCACAGTAAGGCAATGCCACCCTGCCCCCTCTTCCGCCTCTTCCCCTTCTTCCTCCTCTTCCTCGGCCTACCGCCATAGCTTGCTCCCGGGGAGGGTGAGGGGGCCTGGGGCCTTGCCTCCACTCTTGGTTGACCCCCTCCTGCTCCCTTCCTCGGTATCCCCCTTCTTGACCTCTCGCCGGTCCCTCCTTACATCTCCAGGTCAGCCGGTTATTGGGTTCCTGACGTCTCCAGTCCCGCTGCTGCCTTTCGAACCCCTGGCCCCTGGGTTCCTCCCTTCTTCTTCCTTCATGCTGCCTCATCTCGGGCTCACTCATCTTCGCCAGCCTCCTGTAAAACTCCGGATTGGCTGCCTCCCCTTCTATCTCCTCTGCCGCACGCTCCATCAACTCCTCAAAAGAGAGAGGAGGCCTTCTCTTCAGGTCCATTTTGAAGAACCCATCTCGCAACCCTACGATGAATGCCATCTGGAGGGTGAACCCCGGCACCTCTTGCACGAGGTGGACCTCCTACTGGAACTTGTCCATGTAATGGGCCAGTGATTCTCCTTGCCCTTGCTTGATCTTGAAGAGGGCCTCTGCGTCTTTCTTTCTCTTCTTTGACATCGAGAAGCGCAGTCGGAAGCTCCGACGCAGATCGTCGAAGGCATAGATGGAACCCACGGGGAGCTGGTGGAACCAGTCCCTAGCTTTCTCCTTCAGAGTGGTTGCAAAGAGTCTGCACTGAAAGGCGCCCGACATGGGAAGAATTGAGACCATGTCCTCAAACCATTATAGATGCACGACTGGGTCATCCTTGCCGGTATAATAGGACATCTCCGGCCCTCGGAACCCCTCTGGCACTGGGGCCGATAGAATCAACTCGCAGAAGGGGCTCCCTTCTCTTGCTCGGCGAGTGGTCCCCTCGCGCGGGGCCAACTCGCACACCTCCGCACTCGCCGGGCAGTTGAACAGCTGCCGCCCAGGGAGATCTCGCGCACTCGCCTCCGCTGGCACCTCCTTCCCGTGTCGCTGCCCCGGGGCGTTCTCGCCAATCTGCGGGGGCGGGACCATGGGAACTACTGGGGTCTCGCAATCGCTCCTCCCGGAGAGAACCGTCTGCAGGACTTCTCGTTTGAACTTCTCGAACATCTCCAGCCACTCCGTTGTCGCTGGTGGCTGCGAGTGGCCTGAGTCGGAACCATTTCCCCCATCTCCTGTCATCAAGTCCAGTTTGAGATTTTCCTTCACCGGCTACGGTCCACGCTCACCGCACCAAAAATGTTGAAACCGGCAATCGGTATCCTTGAGTTCGGACCCACTGGGGGGTGTAGCCGACGCTTACTTCTCTCTCACCAAACTCTCCTGATGGTGGATGAGAAAACTAGAACAGACCCAAGGCCGCAGCGAGGAGGTCCCGCCACACACCCGGAAGTTCTTAGAGAGCTTCCCCTCCCAAACCAAAGCTCAGCCGGGCACCTTGGAGGGCACTAGCAGCCAACCAAAACCTGCCTGGAGGAGAGGATTCTCTCTGGATCGGTCTCCTCCAAGGTGCCCTTAAGGGTCTATTTATAGATTCTCTAGACTGGTCTGCAAATAGCATGAACCCGCCTTTTGGTTTTATTAATCGCACCCCCGATTGGTCTGCTAACAGCCTAACTCCGCTGTTCTGAAGGGCTATTAGCAGCCCACCAGGGGTATTTAAGTCATTTCCACCTAAAAGACTTTGGGGGCGAGTGATCTGTGAGAGCACCACTCGCCAGACTCCTCTCTCGCCCCGTTTGGCCGGGCGAGTGCCTGCACGCGAGATGCTCAACCTGCCCACGCTCGTCGGGCGCTCCCCCGCATACGTCGGACGCTCCTGAGCTCTGGGCAGGTGGTCCGCGAAGGTGCCACTCGCAAGTCTTCTCGCCTATTGCTGCTCTTCATTCGCCAACATCCCTTACCGCCACGCGGGTGCTCTGGGGTAGGGACCACATTCGCCCTGTGGTCCGCCCCTTCCCTCGACTTGGGCGAATGGTCCGCGGGGCTTGTCTCTTGTCCCTTGGTCCCTCCTTTCAGGTCCGGGGGCCCACTCGGTAAATACGGGGTTGTACAATCACAATGACAAATGACACAACCAACTGAACCAATACAACTTGATGAAATTTTTTGTTCTATTTTTTAGTTAATCCTATCCGAAATAAAAATAAACATAGTATTTAATATTTGATATAAAAATAATATTTTTTATTTCTTAATATTATTAAAATAAATGTCATTATTATTTATATTCACCGGTGTATGTATTCCAAAGCATATCACCGTATGTACAGTTGCACTCACGTAGTGCCGGAGGTCCGCTCCCGTAGTACTGTTGCGGCGATGGTACTGTCGTGACGGGTGCAACGGCCGGCGGGCCGTGCCGTTTGACTCGTATATATCTTTATTATATAAGGGAAGAGAAAAGTAGGGTGGTGTAACATTCCCTCTTCCCAAAATGCCCTCCAAAACACTTCTTTATTTCAAATTTGATGGTTCTTTAGAGTTTAGGTATTCTGCCATTTTCGGGATTTGCTCCCGCCCAAAGGATTCACGTCTCCCGAAAATCCACTGCCACAAGCAATCTCAATGTTTATTTCTTATCATCCACGACATCACCTTGCCTCCTCAGTCGGACGAATTCTTCCCCTCTTTCACGAGTTCTTCTCGCTTCTTATTAATCTGCAGATCGGAACATGAAGGGCATGGATTTAAGGGGGAGTTTGTCCGATCTCTCCATGATCGTTAGATCCAGCAGCAGCAGCCGAATCATGAAAAACTACATGGAGGTCGAGGAGCCAAAGCTGGAAGACTTTCTCGGCGGCTACTCCTCCTCCGACGACTACCTCTTTTCCGACTACAATGACGTCGTAATCGTGACGCACGAAAACAGCTCCATCGGCCTCTCCATGATCAAAACATGGCTGCGCAACCAGCCCCTGCCTCCGCACCAAAGCGGCGGCTTTTCCGTCGCTGGAAATCTCGGCAGTCAAAGCGGAGCGCAGGGTCTCAATCTCTCCATGAGCATGGCATCGCAGTCAATCTCGGGTTTGACTTTGAAGCCTACCGGTGGAGCGGGAGGCGGGGAGAGCTCCTCCTCGCCGGAGAAGAGAGGTTGTTGTGGCCCCGACGTGGGGATCCACGCCGTGGAGGTGGCCGCCAGAAAGTCGATCAATACTTTCGGTCAAAGGACTTCGATTTACCGCGGTGCCACGAGGTTCTTCTTCTCACCCCCTGTAGTTCATTAACTTTTTTTGTTCAAAACTTAATCTTTTTCTATAAAGGTGGAATTTTTGACTAAACTCACCGGAGCAAAAACGCCGTGCCAAACGCAGCCATGGATTCTCGATGTTTATGATTTCTTCCATTTACAGGCACAAATGGACGGGAAGATATGGAATTTTTGGCACTTTGCACCCCCGAAATACTGGGGTTTGACACTTTGCACCATAAATATTTAAAATTGGCACTTTGCACCCCCCACCTCAATTTTAGATTTCTGGCACTTTGCACCCCAAGCCAAATTTTCAGGGGTTTTTAAGTTCGGGCAGCAGTAGGAATTTAACATTTTTTGTGTGCAAATATAAATTTGACAAAATTCGGTGCAGTGTGCAATAAAAATTTAGCATTTTTACTGATGCCCGAACCTAAATATCCTTGAAAATTCAACTATGAGGGTGCAAAGTGCCAGAAATCTTGAATTGGGGGTGCAAAGTGCCAATTTTATAAATTCGAGATGCAAAGTGCCAAAACCACATATTTCGAGGGTGCAAAGTGCCAAAAAAACCGAAGATATGAGGCCCATATTTGGGACAACAGTTGCAGAAGAGAGGGACAGAGCCGAAAGGGAAGACAAGGTATAATATATAATGCATTACTACTTCATAATACCCCATTCGTCTCTCCGTTTGGCATGGCGGCGGCGGTGACATTTTCATCCAAACTTCTATTCAACCTTTTTAACTTCTCCGGCAAGTTACCTGCATGTTTCTTCAGAATTCTTATCACCTGCATATTTTTTCCTCATACTCCACTTCATCTGATTTCAATTTCCCTCAACAGCTATTTCAGATTTCTTCTTATTCTTTTCTTAAAAACTATTTTTTCTCTTCTTTCCGCTCTTCTTATGCTCTCAAGCATTGCATTGTAATTTTCGCCCGCAAAGTGTTTGATAGTATTCCTTGCAGAAATGTCATAGTGTGGAGTCTCTCCAATGGAACTGTTGTTTTCTGTGTATTTACTCAGTGCTCTCTCTTCAACTTCAGTGCTAATGATATATACTAATTAGGTTTACTTGCACAATGAATAACTGAAGCTTATTTTAATGATTTATCTTCTAACTTAAATTTTTGATGAGTAGTCTATACTAATTTTTAGAAACTGATTTCTAATTCTTTATATCAAGATTCTTCTAAGCATGGACAATTGAAAATGGTAATTAATATTTTATAATCATGTGGCAAGGATCTTTACTAAGTTATTGTAGTATGCTGTATGTTTTTTTAGCATGGAATGCAGTGTCTGGTTAATGTAATTCTTTTATCTTTGCTAATCCATTTCCGCCCATCCAAGGGCTCCCGGAACTATCCTATTGGTGCAGGAAAAATCTATCGCTTGAAGCGTTTTGGAGATTTTCATAATGCCACTCGCATTGCGTTTGTTGAATTTGGAAGGGTTAGTACTTATGATTTTCAAGCATGATGCAATGGTTATGTTGCATTGATTGTGAAGATTGATAAATTGTCCAATACTTGAAACTTGCCTGAAAATCACTAGAGTTTTAATAATTAGGTAATCAAATATAATTATTACACTTTGAAATTGACTCTATATGAATGTGTGTGTCTTTGACAAATTAATTATTTTTTTCTGGATTAGTGCCTATTAAAATTTCGAATGAGATGAATATATATTGCTGCTATTATTGCAAAAATTGAAAAGCAAAATTGTGCAATAAATAAATACAAACGATGAAATCTTTTAATACGGTTTTATCAAACTATCTGCATGCACATATAAGCACACTCCACTTAGGATTCCATCACAAAACAATTGCCTTGCAACATTCCATGAAGTCATAAATACAACATTTTCTTTCTAAGAGGAAGAGAACTCTTTTCTTACAAGTAATAGGGCTTCCTCAAGCCTTCAAATAAGACATATCCTATAGATCTTTTTGCAAGAATTGAAATACAAGTAATCAGTGCACTTTATAATTGCGAGTACATGATTGATGTCAAACACTTGCATCAATTAAATGCATTTGAATATGGAAACGCTAACTAGAAGTTTCAAATTTAAATCATGATATCTAAGTTATTGTTTACTTGTTTATTTTAGATTAGAACACTTCCCATTTTTATATGATTAAAAGGTTTACTCCATTGATAACAACTAAAGGCTTACGAATGTAAATTAGAAAAAAGATAAATATCGAATGTCGCTGCTCGCCGAATGTCGCCGCCCCCCGCTGAAGGTCCCCCCCCCCCCCCCCCCCCCCCCCCCCACCAATGTCGCCTCACACAGCCAATGTCGCCTCCCACGACCAATGTTGCCCCCCCTCCCCCCCCCGCACAGGGACCCCCCAATCGCCCACGATCAATGTCGCCTTCCACGACAAATGTCACCGCCCACGACTAATATCGCTGCCCACGACCAATGTCGCCCCCTCGACCAATGTCGCCCCCAGCGACCAATGTCGCTCCCACGACCAACATCTCCCTCACCAACCAATGTCGCCTCCCCGACCAATGTTGACCAATGTCGCTCCCCACGATCAATGTCACCCCCACAACCAAGGTGGCCGCCCGCGACCAATGTCGCTCCCACGACCAAGGTCGCCGCCCAAGACCAATGTCTCCGCCGCGACCAATATTATCGCTCCGACCAATGTCGCCGCCCCGACAAATGTCGTCGCCCCGACCAATGTCGTCGCCCCCGACCAATGTCGCTCCCAACGACCATTGTCGCCCCCCACGACCAATGTAGCCGTCTCGACCAATGTCGCCATTCTGACCAATGTAGCCGCCATGACCAATGTCGTTGCCTCGCATGGGGCCCTGACGACCAATGTCGCCGCCCACAATCAATGTCGCCTCCCCGCCGAATGTCCCCTCCCCGACCATTGTATCCGCCCCGACCAATGCCCCCCTAACCAATGTCACACTGACGACAAATGTCGCCCCGAAGACCAATGTTGCCCTCCGACCAATGTCGCCCCCCGACCAATGTCACCCCGATGACCAATGTCGCCACCACGACCAATGTCGCCCCCCGACCAATGTCACCCCGATGACCAATGTCGCCACCACGACCAATGTCGCCCCCACGACCAATGTCGACCCTACGACCAATGTCGCCCCCACGACCAATGTCGCCCCCACGACCAATGTCGCCCCCTTGACCAATGTTGCCCCCCCCCCCCGCACGGGGTCCCCCATGCACGACTGCTCGTATACATATATGTATATACATATATATATATATATACATATATATATACATATATATATATATATTCACACAAACACACACACACACACACATATATATATATATATGTTGAACTCTGCGCGTCGTGGTTAATACCCCGACACAATACCATTTATGGTACAGCATTGCACCGTGGGCTGTGCGCGTCATGGCAAGATCCCCGACACAGTGCCTTGTTGCTTGTGGATCATACACCCAGGCTTTGCCCGGTATTTTGATGCCTTCTGGAGCTGATCAGTCTCTCTTGAATTTGAACTTGAAATTAATTATGAAAAATGTGACAGGATATATATATATATATACATATGCACCTCTTTGCTCCCGGTTGTGAGTTGTTTACCTGGTACTGTATACCTAGTTACCCTATGTCTTTTTTCCTGTTATTTATACTGACTTTTGTTGCGAGCTTGTTCGTCTGTTTCCCTTCTACTCGAAGGTTTGTCATTGCTCTTTGTTTTCTATAACATCGCTTGTAGCCTTTTTTTTCTGAATGCCTCAGGTGCAGAGCAGTAGCAGGTTGGACAGATATTGTTTTTGTCTTCAATACTGCGAGTCGTAGTAGCTCTTTTGTTTCTTCCTCTCTTACTTTGAGGTAGTCTCTGTCTCAGTACAACTTAGACTGGTTTTCCTATGGGTTTGTGTCAGTCTGTTGACACCCATAATGTTTCTCCTAGTGTTTGTGTAATTGCTAGATTGCTGCTGTTATTTTCTGATTTTTTTATACCCTTGCTCTCTGAGAAAGATTTATGTTAGGGCGCATATTAGATATTTAAATATAAAAGATGCATATCTAGAATGGAAATATATCATCTCATTATCTCGCTATTTTGAGCGATATGGAACTATCATTTTTACCTATATTAAATGTAGAAGTCACATCTTCACTCCATGACTTGTAGAGTCTTCTTGCTCATATGGGCTAATAAATTATTCAAATACTTTTTCGCTGCGTAAATCTATATTTTCTTACCCGCGGACTAGTTGATCCGCTAGACTTGAGGGACACGGTCAATAAAACTTAAAATGTAAACTATGTTTTTAAAACATAATTCATATGTCACTTTATAAATATAAATGAAAGGACAGGTTTGCCGTAAAGTCTGCAGTAGTCCCCTGCACGACGTGGCATCACAACGCGTATTTTCGCTTACTCTAATGTATTTTTTAATGCAGAGAAAATGCGGGTTGTGATGCCGGGTCCACTGCCAATCCAGCTCCACTAATAGTATGCCCAAGGAATGCCACCTCCTGTAGACAAAACTTGTACTTCGAGAACTTGACAATCATCTGAATTTTCCCTGAACTAACGCCAAATGTTGGATGTGAACCTCCTTGATCCTGGAGTAGATCAAAATATCGTCTATGAACACGATCATGAAGACGTCCAAATATGACTCTAAGACGCAGTTCATCATGCTCATGAATGCATAAGGGGCCTTCGTGAGCCTGAAATGCATCACCGTGAATTCGTTCAAGACATAACGTGAGCTGAACGTCGTCTTCGGGATGTCCTCCTCCTAGACCCTCAACTGATAGTACCCTGAGCTCAGGTCAAGCTTGGAGAACCAATGAGTTCCTTCCAGCTGGTCAAATAACTCATCAATCCTCATCAACGGGTAAGTGTTCTGCATTGTCAACCGGTTGAGCTCCCGACAATCGATGCACAGTCAGAGTGACCTATCCTTCTTCTTTACAAATAGCACCGGGGCTCCCCATGGCGACAAGCTCTGCCTAACAAATCCTGAATCTATTAACTTCTGGAGTTGCGTACAAATTCTACCACCTCTTTCGGTGCCATCCTATATGGTGCCTAAGATACAAGCCTAGCTCCCGACACCAATTGAATCTGGAAATCCACATCTTGGTGCGGGGGTAGTCCATACAACATCTCCGGAAAGACATCGGAAAAGTCCCAAACTACCGGGATATCTGCAATGGACGACTCCGCCTCCACCATCCCAAAGCAAACTAGGTATACCTCATCCCCCTGTTGGTGGGCCTTGATGACCTGAATAGATGATAATAAAACACGGGAAAGAAGTCTAATACCTTCGATCACCACCTCAGAATCTCCATACCTCAGTGTAATCCTCTTCGTCAGGCAGTCGATCCTGGCATGGTGCCAATGCAGCCAAGTCATGCCCAGGATCAAATCAAAGTCCGACATCTTCAGAATCATCGCCGGTGTATCAAATAACATTCCCCCGACCTCAACTTCCATGATGCACTTGGCAGAGGAGAGCATCTCTGAGCTATCTGGAAGTCGAACTCTCCTAACAATGTCGATGAGTAGATGAATGCCTTCCAAGCCCTCTACGAATTCCTCCGAGATGAACGGGTGTGAGGCATCCGTGTCAAATATGGTGTGTGTGAGCTTGCCGCTGTAAGAACTATACCTGGGGTGGTTTTGGATGTTTGGGTAATAAGTTTTTAACAAAACAAAGGGTTTTGCATGGTACAAAATATATAAAAAAAAAACTAAAGTTCATATAATAACCTCCTCGGGGTTCCTTTCTTGAGCCAAGTCCAAAGCGCACATCTTCTCTGTCCTTCGGCCTCTATCATGATGTCCTCGTCCCTGACCTCATCCTCGGCCTCGGCCCTGCAGTGCTAGAGGGGCTGTCGGAGGGGGAGGAGGTGGAAGGAATCTCTAGGGACATTGGGCCCGAATGTTCCTCGACTGGTTGCACTCAAAGCATACCACTAGAAAGCGTCCCCTTTCCTCCTTTCTATGCTGGTCATGGATGCGAAGTGGTGGTGGGGCTAGTACTATACGGGTTCACTGCTTCAACCTAACATTCGGACGAGGACGTCCTTTGCCTCTCCTATGCCCCATGATTTTGCCCCTTTGTGGGCCTCTGCTTCTCTCACTGAAAGTCATCCCATCCATCATCCTCTTCCCTCTACCTTGCACCATCAGATGGTCTGCCTCTAGTTTCTTTGCAGTCTCTATGATCTTGGCAAGACTGCCATCAACAACGAACGGTAAAGCTTGCCTGAGAGGATCTCTAAGTCCTCTGTTGAACCTCTTGACATATCCACAGTCATCCAATGAATGTATCCCCGCAAACCTGACCAGGTGGGAGAACTCTCTCTGGTACTCTAGGACTGAATGGCTCCCCTGCCTAAGGTGCATGAACCTCTCCTCTAACTCATCGCTATCAGTCGTCGATATAAAGTACTCCAAGAAAGCTGCACTAAACTCCTCCCATGTGATATCTGAATACTTCTGATCAGCATATGTGGAGTCCATAAGGGTCTTCCACCATCTATTGGCATGTGTATACAACACTGTAACTGCTAAGGAAACTGCCATGTTGGTCGGGCAACTGATACCGGCAAGCATCTCCTAGATCGTATCCCGCCACTCCTCGGTCTTGACAGCATTCTCCGTCCCAGGGTATACTGGGGGTGAAATGTTCCTTAAAGCACTCAACAAGTTCGATCCTGGATTCGGCTGAGGTGTCGGTACCTGTTGTGCCCTGAAAGCTTTGAGGATGGCCGTCAATGTCTGTCCCAGATCCGACTGCTGGAAGGGATTGGCAGTCGGCGGGGGAGAGACGGTAGTTCACAGGTCGGTGCTCCCCATGGGCTACACAAAAGGTATGGAATATATTATAAGTTGGCCTAACTCATTGATTATATGGACAACTTTGTGTGATTTCACACATGGGCACACCATTGCTTCCGCTGCTTTAGTTTGTCTGCAAACTAATGCTCGAGCGGGGTGACCATGTGTTTTTGTGGACTTCTTTCTCGTTGGATCATTTTTAAGTGATACCAATTGTAAGACCCCACCCCCAGATTTTTGGGACGAAACATTCGAGGTGGTCTTATGCCCAGAACCGCCGCATTATGGTGACACCAACACACAGGTTAATCGCCATCGCGAGATGCCAATCCTACCGGCAAGTACGATCAACCAGATCAACATGAGAAAAGAAGCAAGCTATAAAAGACAGGTCCACCATCACACATATATAAATATCAAAAGAGATATAATAGTCCATCAATAAGTACGAAATAAAAGAGTGAGGGCTTATGCCTAGTGCATGTCCAAAAGTAAAACACTTTCTCACTCTAACATAAGCGCGAGCTACTCAAAACTCACAACTGTCTGGGAATGGATGGTAGTAGTGCGCAACAAATGCTCCTCAAGTCCTGGCACCCCATTCTGCTGTCTGTGTTGCTGCTCTGGCTCCTCGTTCACCTGGTGTTACGGGCACATCCGACCGTTAGTCAAAATGTAACACCCCAAATTTCATAGTTCAGCGAATTAGGCGGAGTGGTGGTGCTGCGCTCAGATTAGGCTGGAAATTTCATAGCAGCTCTTCGCGCACGACCACTGTCCCTCTTCGCGCATGACCAGTGATCGTGCGCCAGCGATCGTGCGTTAATTCGCAAGAATTCAGAGTTCTATTGCAGTAAGTGCGCACGATCAGGGGAAGTGCTTGCGCACGACCACTGACCGTGCGCCGATGCTCGCGCGCCCTGTTTATTCTGCTCCACGAATTTGAGCGGAGAAGAAGATCGGGCCGATCAAATCTATTGGAATCCGATCCGACGGCTAGGATTAGATGCTGGAGGGTCTTAGGTCTTTGGAGAGGGGTTAATCCCTCATTAATCCAAGGCCTTTCTCTCTCCAAGGTTAGAGAAAGAAGAAGGAGGCAAGGAAGAAGAAGGAGAGATCCCGCCATTGATGGAGCTCCGGAGCTCCGTTTCGCGAGCCGTTTCCAGATCTGGAGAGTGCAGCCCGGTGCGGTCCCATCCCTCCGTGTAAAATCTCAGATCCATGGCTAAGAAGAACGCTCCTAGGGTAACGATTCTTCCTCCCGATTTTTGGACTTGTCATTTGTCCTCTCTTTCATTTCTCTATGCTTGCATGAGGAATCCCTTTCACCAAATGGGTGAAGTGTAAGATTTTCCTCAAGTTCTTCGGAACTCCGGGTCGATTGTGTCCGTCCCCGGCATATTGCATTTAGAAATCCGGTAGTCATGCGGATTTAGGCATTTTGTGTGAAGCCTATTCGTGGCCGTGAGCCCGAATCGGTGATGCTTGATTTGCAACGTTGCATTTAGGTTAAACCTAGAATGCGTGCCGGAGAATGACTCCGTGAAGTCATCTATAGTATTGCGGGATTTAAGTGTAGGCGTCTTGTGAAGATCCTAACGAAAGACCCATGCTTTGAGATTGGATGAAGGCAAACCTTCACCACGAAATTGATGTGGAGCGTATTGTACCTCCCTTGTTGAGTATTTGTGAAGCTTAGATCCTTGCGAAGGGGTTAGGTGCGTAGCTTATAAATTGTGTAGCACTTGAAAGTGCTAAACCCTTACGGGCCGAGGTGAAGCCGTACCCGCGTCGTGCGATAGATCGCCACGATTAGAGCATGGGAAAAGCTAAACCGAACCCGTTTCCATGCAGATCGGTAAGAGGTCCCTACCTCATGTAGCCGTGTGATCATGGGAGAGGTCGTGGAAGGTGATTTACCTAGACCGACCAAAAGCTCTTTTTCCCACCTAAGGCGATGGCCATTACGGTGGAGTGTTTTTTGGAATTGATGTTGTTAGCCTCATGCGGTTGTTTAGGCGGTTGTGGGGAACCTTCGGGTGAACCCAACCAACATCATGTGCATACCTAGGTTCCCTCCTTTTTGATGCTCAACCTAGAAGATTGATTGTGCTTGAAACCTCACCTTGTGTAGTTGCACTTTCTTTATATTAGTACTTGTGCTAGTATGACTTGCTTGCAGGGTAGAAGCTCCGCCACCCCGGGAAAGGGGTGGGGTTGTTATAATTTGGTCAGCTGTGCTGACCGTTTCCTTGTTTGCCACCGCTTGGTGGAATATTCTTATGCAGGTGCAGGTGAGCCTAGTGGGAAATAGCGGGTGGTGGCCCTTTTGCTGAGTTGGCCCTTGAAGGCCAACCTCCCTTTTCTGCTTTCTCATGTATTGCCGGCCTGCGTGCCGAAGTATGTTCTGAGTTTTGTACATTGGTGAATGTAAGGCCTTAAGGCCGTAACTCTATTTTATGGTTTCATTCCTATGATAGTGGACAGTTCTAAATGAAATGTTAAATCATTATGCTTCCGCTAGTGTTTAGTATACTCTGTTGTAGTTCCTTCTGTTTATCACCTTTTAACTCATAGCTAGTGTGGTTTGTATGGCGTGGGGTCCCGGCCGGACCTACTGTTATACTATTCGTACTGGCAGGGTGTTACAATTTGGTATCGGACTTAGGGCGTCGATCCGTAGTTTAGCGAATTCGGGATGAATTCCTTTAAAGGGGTGGTGTGCACGGGATGTGCATTCACCTAAAACGACAAAAACTAATAAGAATATCCACTTAGGAATGGAAAAACATACTTGTTTGCGGAACCTGAGCATTCCATGATTGTTGTTTGCTATGTTTTCAGTCACTTAATTGTGTCTTACACGATTATAGGTGACTAGGAGTGGTGCGGGGCCGTCTCAACCCCGTAACACTGCTGAAAGTAGTGGGTCGGCTGAAGTGCCAGCGACCACTCCTCCTGCTGAGATGCTCAGGTTAATCGCAGAAGCTGTCTTCGCAATGATCAATGCTCAACCGCAAAGGCTTGCACAACCTGCTACACCTATTACAGATGCGGCCCCGGTGAGCGAACCTGCAGCGGAACCTGCGGTGGAACCGAGGGTTGAGACCCCTGTGCCAGTGGCTGCAGTGGAACCTGCGGTGGTGCAAAGGGTGGAGCGTCTTGTAGAGCGTGTAGCCGTTGCGCGAGCGCGTGATCAACAACTGCAACACTTTCTAAGCTTCCACCCTCCAACTTTCTCGGGGACCGGATCCCCAACGGAGGCGGAGGACTGGTTGTCAACGGTTAGAAAAACTCTAAAGGCGACAACAACAGAAGAAGCTATGATGGTCACTTTAGCCACCTTCCTCCTTAACGGAGAGGTAGAGCGTTGGTGGGCCGAACAGGAAGTGCACAAGTTTGGAGGCAAGGAGATTACCGAGATCACGATAGCGGAGTTCTCAAAGTCATTTCTTCAAAGGTATATTCCTTCTGCCCAACGCATTGCATTGCAGAACCAGTTTCTGAAGTTAACTCAAGGCGACAACTCGGTGGATGAGTACTTGCACGAGTTCACTAAACTGGGTTGTTATGCGGGGCCTATGATGGAAGATGAAGAGACAAAGACGAACAAGTTCTATGAAGGTCTTCGGGACGAGTTGAGGCTGCTCCTTGCAGGCCCAATGACGTTAGGTTTCCATGTGATGGTCCAAACTGCCAGATCCCTAGAGTTGGACATGAAGAGGGTACAAGCAAAAGCCGTGGCAAAGAAACCTGAGTTTCATGTGCCGGCCTCTCAGTCCAAGTCAGAGTTCAGAAAGAACAAAAGGAAGTTCAAACCGGCGGAGCAAACTCGCTCAAATGTTTCGGGAGCAACGACTGTGCGGGGTCCTATCACGTGTTTCACCTGCGGGAAGATGGGACACAAAGCCGCAGTGTGTCGAAGTGGTCCCCCAAGGCAGAGAACCGAGCGTTGGACTATGCTCGTGCTGCGGAAAAGGGTAAAGCTGCGGAGTCTTCGGCTTCCCATCACACTCCGACTCAGCCGAGAGTCTATTCGCTTGGCCAGCAAGAAGCCATACCACAAACTGATGTCGTCACAGGTATGAAATAAATGTTAGCTTTACATAGCTATATGTGATTAATATTGTTGTGCGACCTTATGTTTTATTCGTGTGCAATTAGGCTTTGTCCTAATTTTCAACTATCCAGCGAGAGCTCTTTTTGATACGGGAGCATCGCACTCTTTTCTATCTGAGGGCTTTGTGGTGCGTATCGGAGTGCCGTCAACCTTGGAAAAAGATAGATTGGAGGTCGTGCTACCTAACGGGTCTCTCATGAGTGCGGATAGGAAAAGTCGTGTGAAGGTGCGGATCGGAAATCAGGATTTCGATTTGGAAGCATCGTTATTACTGTTAGCTGAATTCGATGTGATCTTCGGCATGGACAGGCTCTCAGAGCAGCGAGCATGCATAGATTGCAATTCAAAGGAGATCACTCTGGGAAAGAACACCGAAGGAGAAACCACATTTGCCGGTATGCGAGGAGCGAGCAAGACGCTGATGTCTGCTCTCCAAGTGGTTAAGGCGGTGAGAAAAGGGGCCGAGTTGTTCTTCACTTTGTTGGAGGCTTCGGAGCCAAAGCCCAGGTTGTGTGATGTCCCAGTTGTAGCGGAGTACGCCGACGTGTTTCCTAACGAACTCCCTGGGGCTCCGCCTCATCGAGAGATTGATTTCTGTATCAAGTTGGTGCCAGGTGCTAAACCTGTGGCCCGTTCACCGTACCGGATAGCGCCAAAGGAACTGGCAGAGCTGAAGGTCCAATTGCAAGAGCTGCTAGAGCAAGACTACGTACGTCCAAGTTCATCGCCTTGGAGTGCACCGGTCCTCTTTGTGAAAAGAAGGACGGGAGCTTGCGTCTATGTATTGATTATCGAGAGCTAAACAAGTTGACCGAGAAGAACCGATATCCGATTCCAAGAATCGATGATTTATTCGACCAACTGGTTGGGTCGACGGTATACTCCAAACTGGACCTAAGGTCCGGCTATTACCAACTGCGGATAAGGGAATGTGACATTCCAAAGACAGCGTTCAGTACCCGCTTTAGGCACTATGAGTTCACGGTGATGCCGTTCGGTCTGTCTAATGCACCGTCGGTATTCATGGACTTAATGAACAGGACGTTCCGAGAGTATTTGGATCAATTTGTGATCGTCTTCATCGACGACATTTTGGTATACTCTCAGTCGAAAGAGGAGCATGTAGGGCATCTGCACGCAATTCTGAGCACCTTGAGGAGGAGTCAACTATATGCCAAGTTCTCCAAGTGCGAGTTTTGGCTACCGTCAGTAGCATTCCTTGGTCATGTTGTTAGTGGAGAAGGAATTGCAGTTGATCCATCGAAGATAGAAGCGATCCGAGCGTGTGCTTTGTTGAAAAACGTAGCGGAAGTCCGAAGTTTCTTAGGACTTGCCGGCTATTATAAGCGCTTTGTGGAAAACTTCTCGAGGATTGCACTCCCTCTCACTAAACTGACTAGGAAAGATCATAAGTTCGTTTGGTCGCCCGAGTGCGCACGAGCTTTTGAAGAGCTGAAGAGCCGTCTGACCACGGCGCCCATTCTATGCTCGCCATGTGGTACGGAAGGCTACGAAATTTATAGCGACGCCTCGGGGAGTGGCTTGGGTTGTGTCCTAGTGCAGTTCGGAAAGGTAATTGCCTACGGCTCCCGGCAACTGAAGGTTCATGAGAGGAATTACCCGGTCCATGATTTGGAGCTAGCGGCCGTGGTATTTGGTCTTAAGCTTTGGAGGCATTATTTGTATGGCGTAAAGATCGACATCTTTACCGACCACAAGAGCCTCAGGCACCTGCTGGATCAAAGGGAGCTGACTATGCGTCAGAGGAGGTGGATGGAGTTCCTTGGGGACTACACCTTCGACATCAAATATACTCTTGGAAAGGGAAATGTAGTTGCGAACGCATTGAGTCGTCGGGCTCCCGCTCAAGCAAATTGGATTTTGATGCACGATGAGCATCTAATCCGCGAGCTGGAAGAAATGGAGATCATTTGCGTTGATAGAAGAGCGTCTACTTCAGCATGCTTGAACTGGACGGAGGTTCAATACAACCTTGCCGACCGAGTTCGACAGGCATTGGAGCTGGATGAGAGCATGAAACTCTATAAAGCGGAAACCGTTGATGGGTTAAACGCTGATTTCTCCTTCGAAGATGGCCTTATGTGGAAAGAGGGCAGATTGTGCATCCCAAACATTGGCACTCTACGGGCGGAGTTGATGTACGAGGCTCATCATACCAAGTACTCTATCCACCCGGGGAGCACGAAAATGTACATGGACATGAAGAAACTTTTCTGGTGGCCGGGTATGAAGAAAGACATTGCCCTCTACGTGGCCAAGTGTAATACTTGCGCATTGGTGAAGGCGGAATGTCAACGTCCCGGTGGATTTTTGAAGTCCTTGCCGATTTCGGAGTGGAAGTTTGATGATATCTCGATGGATTTCGTGCACGGATTGCCGAGATCACAACAGGGAAACGACGCCATCTAGGTGATCGTGGACCGATTGACGAAGGTATCGCATTTTATTCCGAACCGGAAGGATGATTCTGTAGAAAAGCTAGCGAAGCTCTATGTTGATAGTATTGTGCGGCTGCACGGTGTCCCTCGTAGCATCGTCAGCGATCATGACGGGCGTTTCACATCGAAAGATTGGAGGCTTATCCATGAACTGCTGTGCACTAAATTGAAGTTCAGCACGACCTTCCACCCGCAAACGGATGGACAGACCGAAAGGACCAACAGGACTATGGAGGATATGCTCCGAATGTGCGCTCTAGATTTTGGAAAGAAGTGGGAAGATCATATCTATATGATCGAGTTCGCCTACAATAATAGCTACCAAGCCAGTATATAGATGACTCCCTTCGAGGCCCTCTATGGTAAGAAGTGTCGTACGCCGTTGTCTTGGGCGGAAACGGGCGATACTAAGCTATTAAAGCGAAAGGACGTTGAGGAAGCAACTTCGACGATCCGATCTCTACGTGAAAGGCTATTGATTGCCCATGATAGGCAAGCAAAATATTACAACGCCAAGCATAGGAACCTAGAGTTCGGCGTTGGCGACCGGGTTTACTTGAAGATCAAACCGTTCAAAAGGGTATCAAGGATTCGACGCTTGAAGAAGCTCAGTCCAAGGTACTTTGGGACCGTTTGAGATTGTGGAGCGTGTTGGTGATGCGGCTTATCGGCTCGCACTATCTGCAGAGCTGAGCGGTCTACATGATGTGTTTCACATTTCAGTTTTGAGGAAGGCAGTGCAAGAGCCTACTCATATCGTTGCGGTCGGCAAAGTGCCGATTGATAGTGGGTTGTCGACGAAAGTCAAGCCTTTACGCATCGAAGATACCGAAGTAAAGCAGTTGCGGAACAAGTCCATTCGGATGGTGAAAGTCCGGTGGGACAATTGCGGCCGAGAGGAGCTCTCTTGGGAGAGAGAGCAAACGATGCTTGCAGAGTACCCCGAGCTATTTCTCTCAGGTAATTTATAACTGTAATTCCTGCTATTACTGTTTTCAAAATTTCGGGACGAAATTCTTTTAGGGGGGGGGGGGGGGGGGGGTGGAGTTGTAACACCCCAAATTTCATAGTTCAGCGAATTATGCGGAGAGGTGGTGTTGCGCTCGGATTAGGCTCGAAATTTCATAGCAGCTCTTCGCGCACGACCACTGTCCCTCTTCGCGCACGACCAGTGATCGTGCGCCAGCGATCGTGCGTTAATTCGCAAGAATTCAGAGTTCTGTTGCAGTAAGTGCGCACGATCAGGGGAAGTGCTTGCGCACGACCACTGACCGTGCGCCGATGCTCGTGCGCCCTGTTTATTCTGCTTCGCAAATTTGAGCGGAGAAGAAGATCGGGCCAATCAAATCTATTGGAATCCGATCCGACGGCTAGGATTAGATGTTGGAGGGTCTTAGGTCTTTGGAGAGGGGTTAATCCCTCATTAATCCAAGGCCTTTCTCTCTCCAAGGTTAGAGAAAGAAGGAGGCAAGGAAGAAGAAGGAGAGATCCCGCCATTGACGGAGCTCCGTTTCGCGAGCCGTTTCCAGATCTGGAGAGTGCAGCCCGGTGCGGTCCTATCCCTCTGTGTAAAATCTCAGATCCATGGCTAAGAAGAACGCTCCTAGGGTAACGATTCTTCCTCCCGATTTTTGGACTTGTCATTTGTCCTCTCTTTCATTTCTCTATGCTTGCATGAGGAATCCCTTTCACCAAATGGGTAAAGTGTAGGATTTTCCTCAAGTTTTTCAGAACTCCGGGTCGATTGTGTCCGTCCCCGGCATATTGCATTTAGAAATCCGGTAGTCGTGCGGATTTAGGCATTTTGTGTGAAGCCTATTCGTGGCCGTGAGCCCGAATCGGTGATGCTTGATTTGCAACGTTGCATTTAGGTTAAACCTAGAATGCGTGCCGGAGAATGACTCCGTTAAGTCATCTATAGTATTGCGGGATTTAAGTGTAGGCGTCTTGTGAAGATCCTAACGAAAGCCCCATGCTTTGAGATTGGATGAAGGCAAACCTTCACCACGAAATTGATGCGGAGCGTATTGTACCTCCCTTGTTGAGTATTTGTGAAGCCTAGATCCTTGCGAAGGGGTTAGGTGCGTAGCTTATAAATTGTGTAGCACTTGAAAGTGCTAAACCCTTACGGGCCGAGGTGAAGCCGTATCCGCGTCGTGCGATAGATCGCGACGATTAGAGCACGGGCAAAGCTAAACCGAACCCGTTTCCATGCAGATCAGTAATAGGTCCCTACCTCATGTAGCCGTGTGATCATGGGAGAGGTCGTGGAAGGTGATTTACCTAGACCGACCAAAAGCTCTTTTTCCCACCTAAGGCGATGGCTCTTACTGTGGAGTGTTTTGTGGAATTTATTTTGTTAGCCTCATGCGGTTGTTTAGGCGGTTGTGGGGAACCTTCGGGTGAACCCAACCAACATCATGTGCATACCTAGGTTCCCTCCTTTTTAATGCTCAACCTAGAAGATTGATTGTGCTTGAAACCTCACCTTGTGTAGTTGCACTTTCTTTATATTAGTACTTGTGCTAGTATACTTGCTTGCAGGGTAGAAGCTCCGCCACCCCGGGAAAGGGGTGGGGTCATTATAATTTGGTCAGCTGTGCTGACCGTTACCTTGTTTGCCACCGCTTGGTGGAATGTTCTTATGCAGGTGCAGGTGAGCCTAGTGGGAAATAGCGGGCGGTGACCCTTTTGCTGAGTTGGCCCTTGAAGGCCAGCCTCCCTTTTCTGCTTTCTCATGTATTGCCGGCCTGCGTGCCGAAGTATGTTCTGAGTTTTGTACATTGGTGAATGTAAGGCCTTAAGGCCGTAACTCTATTTTATGGTTTCATTCCTATGATAGTGGACAGTTTTAAATGAAATGTTAAATCATTATGCTTCCGCTAGTGTTTATTATACTCTTTTGTAGTTCCTTCTGTTTATCACCTTTTAACTCCTAGCTAGTGTGGTTTGTATGGCGTGGGGTCCCGACCGAACCTACTGTTATACTATTCGTACTGGCAGGGTGTTACACAAAAACACTTTTTTTGTCCTCGCCTCCCCCCACGACATCTAGGCACCGGGCGGGTGGACAAAAAGGAGGACAACAAAGCAGTATATCAAAAATGGTTACGTGGCTCTAACTACCAAGTATATATATATATACTATGATGGTGTATAAAAGCTAAGCTAGCAGTTTTATATCAATTAGAGATATATTAAAGAGCAGTAATGAAAAAGTGTGGCGCAGTAAGTAGAGTAAAGTAAAGAAAGGTAAAGAACAAACTACACTACCATCATAGAGTCGTACCTTAACTTATATGAATGCCCATACAAACTTATAAGTTATGATTTCCGTTAACTCATCAAATAAAAGAGCCCATACAAATTTATATGATGAGGATCTTCAAATACGTATGTTGTATGAATGTTATATTATGCAATGTACTGTATTATGTTATTATTCATGCATGTGCAACTCACCCACACGACTCTGTGAGCACAGAACTTTCATACCCATTTTTCAGAGATAGCTAGTCTCTCAGGTACTACCGTTGTGGCTGCGGAAGCATTGGATCGGGTCTCCACTCCTAGATGGTATGCATACTACCAAACCTAGACCTTACATACACCTCTGTACACATCTTAGGTGCACCTCTTCAGTTTCTGCATACTCTTGCTGGCTAACAACTAGTATTTTATGATCGTGTGTGAGTTATTAAGGATTGTCCTTTAGACGCAGTACAAAGAACCTACTGGACCTCTAAACCACAACACCTTATCAGAGTCAATGTACTTCCCTCGGTTTGCCGACTAGACTAGTACAGAAGACCCGACACTAATATGCTCATGCAAAGTATTACCTCAACCAACCGAGCCTCCAGCTCGCTGGACTAACTAGTACTTCATAACCAACTACATTCCTTAACATGGGACGAGGTTTATTAGTACATTTATTCAGCTAATTAATCTAATCTTGCTTAGTGTTTAGTTATACTTAGAGATTTGAGGTGAATCTTAGACTTCCCGAGGACTAACCAGTGAAGGGCTTGCAACGGTACTAGGAGGTATGATGGGCTGACATCCCAAACCTCCCTTTCTCAAGATATTTAATCTTATTGGTGGCTATCCTTCTCTAAAGCCCTCTCTCGATGTTACTCTTAATAATCTAGGATAGACTTATAACTCTTTATACGATTTATGCGGTGCAACCCCAAGCTATACTAATCTATATGCTCCAAGATTAAATCCCGAGGTGCACATGATCATGTTAATGTCCTGCAATCGTAGTCCTGGTTTTATCAAAACCCAAGTGTTATTGTTGATCAAATCCATAGTTCTCATTTTTTTATTAAATGAAGACGAAGTTCAAGTATTGCACAAAACATATCCCCTATGAATCAACTATCAAAAATATGAGGCCAATTGATCTCAAATTTATTCCAGAGGTTCATCATGTCATTAAAATTGATTTACCAGATTATCATATAATTATAATTTAATTTGACCATAAGATAATATTTGATAATATGCAACAACTTCCAAGTTTACACATGAAGTACTAAGTTCACATGTCCAAATGTTCCAAGCAAATTACCATAGGTTTACTATGACATTAAAATAAGCCTAACAGAGAATCATAATTTTCCAAAATAATATGACCATTAAAATCCCATAAATATATTTATGGGGAATTTGCAATATTGAACATGAACTATATTACTTACTTATCCAAAAATTCCAATTAATTTCCCAGAGATAAATATTACTCTAACAAGTAACCAACCAAAATATTGGAATTTTCCAGGTTAATCTATCTATGATTATTTCCTAAATTCACATGTGAGGTAAATCCAAATAAATGCAAAAATCAGAGAAAATGATATTTAATAATCCTCAATAAATTTCTTGAGATAAATATTACTCTAACAAGTGACTATCCAGAATATTGGAATTTTCCAAGTTAGTCGAACCATGATTATCTCCTAATTTCACATGTGAGGAAAATTCAAATAAATGCAAAAATCAGAGAAAATGATGTTTAATAATTCTCAATAAATTTCCAGAGGTGTGCTATGACTTAAAAATACATGTGACAGAGATTTGGATTTTTCCTAACTGATTTGGTCATAAATATTTCATTAGTTTAAAAATGTGACAAATGAAATATTTACTTAAACTATAGGAAATCATAATCCAAAAATCCCCATTAATTTTCCAGAGGTTCACCATGTTTTCAAAAGTGCCTAGTCAGAGTTTTAGAATTTTCTAAGTTATTTTGATCTAAAACATTTCACATATATTTAAATGTGACAAATGCTTTTAATAACATTTCACTAGAAAAATCATACTAAAAAATCTCCATTAAATTCACAGAGGTGTATTAGTACATTTATTCAGCTAATTAATCTAATTTTGCTTAGTGTTTAGTTATACTTAGAGATTTGAGTTGAATCTTAGACTTCCCGAGGACTACCCAGTGAAGGGCTTGCAACGGTACTAGGAGGTATGATGGGTTGACATCCCAAACCTCCCTTTCTCAAGATATTTAATCTTATTGGTGGTTATCCTTCTCTAAAGCCCTCTCTCGATGTTACTCTTAATAATCTAGGATAGACTTATAACTCTTTATACGATTTATGTGGTGCAACCCCAAGCTATACTAATCTATATGCTCCAAGATTAAATCCCGAGGTGCACATGATCATGTTAATGTCCTGCAATCGTAGTCCTGGTTTTATCAAAACCCAAGTGTTATTGTTGATCAAATCCATAGTTCTCATTTTTGTATTAAATGAAGACCAAGTTCAAGTATTGCACAAAACATATCCCCTATGAATCAACTATAAAAAATATGAGGCCAATTGATCTCACATTTATTCAAGAGGTTCATCATGTCATTAAAATTGATTTACCAGATTATCATACAATTATAATTTAATTTGACCATAAGATAATATTTGATAATATACAACAACTTCCAAGTTTACACATGAAGTACTAAGTGCACATGTCCAAATGTTCCAAGCAAATTACCAGAGGTTCACTATGACATTAAAATAAGCCTAACAGAGAATCATAATTTTCCAAAATAATATGACCATTAAAATCCCATAAATACATTTATGGGGAATTTGCAATATTGAACATGAACTATATTACTTACTTATCCAAAAATTCCAATTAATTTCCCAGAGATAAATATTACTCTAACAAGTAACCAACCAAAATATTGGAATTTTCTAGGTTAATCTATCTATGATTATTTCCTAAATTCACATGTGAGGTAAATCCAAATAAATGCAAAAATCAGAGAAAATGATATTTAATAATCCTCAATAAATTTCTTGAGATAAATATTACTCTAACAAGTGACTATCCAGAATATTGAAATTTTGCAAGTTAGTCGAACCATGATTATTTCCTAATTTCACATGTGAGGAAAATTGAAATAAATGCAAAAATCAGAGAAAATGATGTTTAATAATTCTCAATAAATTTCCAGAGGTGTGCTATGACTTAAAAATACATGTGACAGAGATTTGGATTTTTCCTAACTGATTTGGTCATAAATATTTCATTAGTTTAAATGTGTGACAAATGAAATATTTACTTAAACTATAGGAAATCATATTCCAAAAATCCCAATTAATTTTCCAGAGGTTCACCATGTTTTTAAAAGTGCCTAGTCAGAGTTTTAGAATTTTCGAAGTTATTTTGATCTAAAACATTTCACATATATTTAAATGTGACAAATGCTTTTAATAACATTTCACCAGAAAAATCATACTAAAAAATCTCCATAAAATTCACAGAGGTGTATTTTGACCTAACTAACCAAGTGACAGAGAATTGGTTTTTTCCTAAATGATTTAGTCATAATTATTCCATTTATTTAAAAGTGTGACATATCCATTATAAATGAAATACTGGGGAAATTTAATCCCCAAAATTCTAAATTCTCCAGGGGAGATACATTCCATCATAATACATGCATGGAAAAATCTTGTTGACAAGAAACAAGCCATTTAGGAAAAATACACAAAATATACTTTTGTGCTAAATGCACCCCATTTCCAAACATACAAAGTTCATGCAAGTGGAATTCACCCACATGCAGAAAGCCAAATGGTCCGAACTTTTTACCAGTGGGATATACTGACTTATATTACAATTTACCAAAAATTTGGGTCACTTTGTGTAAGATCTCTTTTTCCAAAACCCGTTCGGGTACTTGAAAACTCGAACCTCTCCCGTATCGCACGGTCAAGGTGGATCTTCGCCCAGAATCGCTGCCTTGCGGTGTCACCACCACTCGGGTTAATCAACACCGCTCAGCACCGACTCTGCCGGCTATACAATCATAAGTAAAGTATGCCAAAGTGAAGTACAGAAATAAGAGCATGTCCACAAGTCACAACATCATATATGAATATATAATGAAACAAAATGTCCAAAAAAAAGAAGTACAAGTAAAAAGGGCTTAAGCCCGATACATATCCAAAGTAAGTACTCTCTCTCTCTCTCTCTACAACATGCGGAAACTACAACCAAACTCTCAAATGCGGAAATCTAACTATCGAATCATCGACCTGTGGCGTCGTGGTAGTACACTGCATTCGCTGCTCAGGTCCTGCCATCTCGTCCTGCTGCGCGCGGGACAACTCCGTCTCCTCGGACACCTGCGGTCACACCGACCGTTAGTCATATAGACTAAGTCATTTTTTCCTCGCCTCCCTCCACGACTCCTAGGTACCGAGCGGGAGGAAGAAGCGGAGGACAACAAGGGGTAACCAAAGGAAGATGTGACATGACACTAATCTAGCAGGTATGTGTAAAATAGTAAAACTAGCTAGCAGTATAGTGCAGGTAAATGACAGTAAGGTAGAGCATAAAGTAAAGCAGTAATAGAAAGAAAATGCGGTGCAGTAAGTAAATCTAAACTACCATCTAAGATTCGTACCTTAACTTATATGAACGCCCATACGACATATAAGTTAAGATGCCCGGGTAACCCATCATATAAAAGAGCCCATACTAATTTATATGATGGGGGTATGCTAATGTGTGTTATGCTATGCTATGTTTATGATGTGTATTATGCAGCCATGCAATTCAACTCACCCACACGACTCCATGCGCAAAGACCTTTATAGTTCCCAATTTGTTTGAAAGGAAGCCAACCTTTCGGGTACCGACCGTCGTGGCTCACGGTGGCAGTGGATCGGGCACTCCACATCCTAGGCGGGCATGGTCACTACCAAGCCTAGACCTCATGTATGCCTCAACGCTAAGAACACAACAACGGAGCTCCTGCGTACTCTTGCTGGAATCCACCAGACTTTAAGGTCGGGGTGGGTTATTAGGGATTGTCCTCCAGACCGCGGTACTCAAACTTACCGACCCTATAAACCTCACCCTCACCTGAGTCAACGTACTACCGTCAGTGACACGACTGGCCTAGTACCGAAGACTCGCCACTATTTGCTTAAGAAACAGGTGTTAACAAGTCCACCCGAGCTTCCGGCTCAGGGACTAACACACAAGCTGATCCAACCCATCTCCTTCCCGGAGGAGGTTCATACCAGTTTGCAGACCTACTTAGGCTACTCTTGCCTATAATTTAGTTAGTGTTATATTTAGGGTGAATCTTGGACTTCCCGCGGTGTACTCCGTAAGGGGCCCCTAACGGTACTACAGATCAATGAGCTCAACCCCACTATCCTCCTCAAGACAATTACTTTAGTTGGTGATTAAAGTTTGGTTCACCCAACATCATTTCATATAGTTAATGTGACTTAGCTCATCTCCCGTCCCACCCAATCGGGTTGGACGCGCCTCCACACCTCATATACTAACCCTAACACAACCTCACAACTAACCCTAGGAATGACCTTCCATGAATCATTGTGTGATATAACTCAATTACTGATTGTATATAAATTCTAAACACTACTTAGTGGTCTGAATTGTCTAAAACTCAAAATTCTGTTTTTACTAAACGCAGACCACTAAGTTGAACTAACTATCAACCCCATAAGGGAACCCTTCTAAAAACTCATCACCAGGGTCTCTAATAATTATCCTAGGCTCCCACTGACCTTAATAAGGTATGCTCCAATTTCCATAATTTTCCATATTAATTTGGTATTTAATATAATTTAAAGTAGTTAAGGCCTTAAGTCAAATTGCACATGAACTACCCTCAAAATGATTCTTCATGCTACAGGAAAATTATCAGTAAGGTAATATCCCATATCAAGGTGGTTCACGGAGTTCCATGACCCTAGGGTGTGATTTGGCCTACTAAATCATCATAGTTTTATAATTACCAAAATGCCACTATAATTAGGAAAAATAGTAATTCACTTTTGAAAATTCTCCAAAAATTACCAAGTGTCCAAATGGGGACCTAGAGTCCTCTGTCAAAGGATTGTGTCAATACCATGTGATTTGACATTTTAAAATGATTTAATACCCAAGTGATGTAAATTCCAATTTCTACATGAAGTACATGAATTACAAATCTACAAACTTCCAAACAATGGTCATGGGCATATAATAACATAAAATTACAGATAAACAAGTATCATAACATTGCCCCATGATTTGACATTTTTCATAATTAAATTCCTCTAAGCTAGTATGCACTTTAAAATTCCTACACAAGGCATACCACTTCAATAAATCATAGCAAAATTACTATAGTTCATTCTCATCCCTATTCAGCCACTGATAAAGTTTCAAAGCCATACAAGGTCATATGACCATGTATTTTATTTATTTAAGGAAAAAGGGTGGCAATCTCATTATTTAGGAGAAAAATACTTAAATGCCTCTAAAAATTCCCATTAAATTATCTAAGACATTTTATCCCCTTACAAACATGTCTACAAAGTTCTGAGCCAAGGCATGGACATTTGGTCATATGTCCTTCACAAATCCCTACTTGCAACCTTAAGGGTTTATCTTTAGGGTTTTAGGTCACACCACCCTAATGGACGCAGTTCTAGACAATGTAATCCCTCATTGTGTAGAACAAAGTGTTGGTCCATGTGTAATCTCTCTATTGGGGTGTACTTCATATACTCATAACTGAAGGTTTTCAAGTTTGAGGAGTGGAGCAGGTTTTCAGGAGAAAAGAAATCTTTGCTAAGTCAATTCGTCGAGATGTCTCGTGAAGTTCCGATGAATCTCGACGAATCCAGACAGAAGCCAAATTTCTAGTTTAAAGAAGGAATTTCTGCGGCTAAGTCTATTCGTCGAATGTTCTCATGAACTTCCGACGAATATCGACGAATCCAGAAAGAAGCCAAATTTCTAGTTTAAAGAAGAAATTTCTGCGGCTAAGTCTATTCGTCGAATGTTCTCATGAACTCCCGACGAATATCGACGAATCCAGACAGAAGCCAAATTTCTAGTTTAAAGAAGAAATTTCTGCGGCTAAGTCTATTCGTCGAATGTTCTCATGAACTCCCGACGAATATCGACGAACGCAGACAGAAGTCAAAAAGGCAGACTTGTGAAGGAAAAAGTTCATGAGGGTGTGTCACACCACCCTAATGGCTCCAAATGAGGTTTACCTTTAGGGTTTTAGGTCACACCACCCTAATGGATCCAAATGGCCCATTAGTGTGTGTCACAAGCATTTGAATAACAATACCTACATAAGCATCAGGATGGGAGGAGGCTAACACACTCAACTCCTCAAATTGACCTAAACCCTAATTTGACCCTTAAAGGCCCTCATTAGGGTTTCCCATTTTCCATATCAAATCAACTCCAAATTGAGTGAAAATTTAGGCAGACACTACTCATGTACTACAGAGCATGCCACCAAAATTTGGTGTCATTTGGACATCATATGCTCCAAAAATCAACATAATTTAAATATCCTAATTACCACAAAAACCCTAGGTAAAATTGTCCACCAAGGGCTGTCCATTGGGCAGGGGGTGCCCCTAGGGTATACCAACCCATGGTTAAAAGCACAGCCTCAAAGCTTGAGGGTTTTGGGCTAGGTAATTAATTTAGTGGACTGACCTAGTGTAGGACCAGTCCTAGTAAAACAGCTCCGTAGGGAGCCGCGGGTCACCAAATGACTTGAACATAAGCCCTAATTAAAGTCAAGACCGAGGCCTAAAACTTTCATGTTGGACACTTTTTCTAATTCGGCCATTAGGATGCCCTAATTAATTATTGAAGTGCATTGATTATTTAGGGGCAGAAATTCAAATGTATTGAATTAATTAATATAAAGAAAATGATCTTGCACAGATCTTAAAGCAGATCGGAGGGTATCCAGATCGTCTTCCTCCTTGAGCCGACGGCTAGGATTGGCCCCGACCCGGGCCATCTTACTTTCTCCTTTCCCGGCCACCAGGTGGCCACCACGGCCGGCCACCACCTCCACCACCTTCGTGGTGGTCGGGCCTACGACTTCCCGGCGACATGGCGGCCGGAGGAGGAATTTTCCAGCGATCCTGGGCGTCTCGATTTGAGCCGAAATCCATGGATTTCGGAGGTGGATTCGGGCTCAATTGAGCCCGATCCTTCAGCGTTTTGTGATGGGAAGCTAGCATGGGGGAGGGGAGGAGAAACGAACCTGGTATGGAGCTTGGCGGTGGCGGTGGCGGCGGTTGGCCATGGTTTCTCCTTGCTCCGGCGATCCAGCTCACAGCCGCGATTCTCCACCAATCTCCCTGCTCCAGTAGCTGATTTCGACTGCTCTCAGCGCTCTGAGGCTAATGTGATGGATAGAATGGGGTGGGGAGGAGTGTATACCCAGTTTTGAACTTAGGGGCTCACGATTTGCATGGTTATCACCATGGCTGCCACCCCCTGCTACCTCCTGCTTCCCTCTGGGTCATGCCCAGATCCACAGCAATCAGGGGAGGCCCCTAGGCTGATTGGAGGTGGAGTGTAGAGGGGGGGGGGGGGGGGGGGGGGGGTGTTTGCTTTTGCTTTTAGCTTTATGCTTTTTAATCCCCTTTTTGGTCCCCCTTCATTTGATTAATCAAGCCATGCTTGGATTCAGTCCTAGGGCTGATATGGGCAAGGCCTAAGTCCATGAGTAATGGTTAATTGATTGGTGTTGGGGTTCCATTCAATTTAGGCTTGAAATTCACCTTAAAGGGCTAGGTTGACCATGGCTGACTTTGGTCAACCAAGGTGAGTGGGTTGACCCCACTTGGTGTTCTTGGGTTCCTTGACACCACCCAACCTTGGTTGGTCCATGGTGGGGCCTCAATTGGGCTAATTTAGCCTTAAGGGGTGATTTTGACCTAAATTAAGCTAGAGTTGACTTTGGTCAAATTGGTCAATTGGTTGACCAAGTGATGGGGCTTTTAGGTCCAATGAGTTCTTTAAAGTGTTTAGAGTGTGGTGGAAAGGTTAATTTGAACATTTGGAGTCAATTGAACCCTAATTGACCTAGTTTGGTTAATGTTGACTTATTGTTGACTTTGGTCAATTTCATGCAATTGGGTCTCACCCAAGTGCAATTCTCAAGGTAATGGTCTTCCTTAGTGGTTAGGGTGGTATGAGGGAGGTCAATTTGGTTAATTGAGGATCAATTGGCCTAAGGGAGTGGTATTGGGCTATGTTGATTTTGTGCCCTTGGTGTGCACTTAGCACACTCCACTTGGTCCAAGGGCCTTAGTGGCCACTCAGCACACCATCCATGCCCTAATACCAACTAGGGGTCTAGAAGGATTGGGGATGTTACACTTTGAGGTTGTCTAGACATGTACATCACCCATATATGCTTAAGTAAATTTTGCATAAACAATAGAAAACTTTCCCCAAACATTTTGATTTTTGGATGGGAACTCTATCTAGGTACCCCCTCATACATGGAAAAAATTTCAGCCCCATGCAATGAGCAGTTAGGAATTTACAAAATAAGGTCCATGACACCTTTAGAACACATCCCAGTAAAATGGAGATTCTGGGGGTTGTTGGTTACCAATCTAAGTGATTTAAATTTCCCTGGATAGTTAAGGCAATAAGATACAACTTTTATGTTCAAAAGTTAACCTAGATCTGCATCTAAGCTACTTATTTTTAGCCTAGAAGTCAATGTGTTTAAGTGTGATGGAATTCATTAATTGATCTAAATCATTTAAGGCTGTGGATAGCAGATCCCACACGAATCTTAAAGTATTTGGACGGGATCTGTTCAACCCCTACCTTCAGCCAATGGATGGGATTGCCCTGACCTGGGCCGACTTTAAACCACTTTTCCCGGCCATCCACTAACATCCATGACTGGACACCACCACCTTCGTTGAGGTGGTGGACATCGAAAGGCGGTGACATGGCGGCTGGAAGCTGCCTTTCCGGCTATCATGAGTAGGAAGTAAATCTCAGAAAAATCCCACTGAACTCACATTGAATCTGGATCAATTGAGTCTGATTTCTCTCCTATTTGATCTAGGATACTTGCACAGAGGGAGGGGAGGAGAAACGAACCGTTATTGAGGCTTGTCGTTGGACATTTCTCCGGTTGGTCATGGAAATTTGTCGTCTCCGGTGAGCTTGCCCAAAACTCCAATTCTCTGCCGATATCTCCAAAGTAAATGCTAGCTCGACTGCTCTAGGAGTGGGGAAGATGATGAAAGGGTGGAATTAGGCTGAGGTGGGCTTGATATTGATGTGCTTTGAGGGGGTGGTCGACCAAGCTTGGTTGCTCCTCTTTGATGCCAATTGTCACCTCTCCAGCTCCAAAATGACAGGGAATTAACTGAGAAGCTCAGTTAGGGGCTTGGGAAGAGGAGAGGAGTGACAAGTGGCTCTAAACCCATGATTTTCTCCTTTGTCGTATTCCAAATTTAAGGAATTTCCAAATTTCCCCTATGCATGTCTTCCCTTTTAAAATTTAGAGGGCAAGGGCTGTAATTAGGTCATGGGCTGCAGAATGGGCTGACCTTGAGGGCCTTAGCCCATTGGAATTGGCACGGGCTCTCATTTCCCCTTTTTGGGCTTAAGTTTAAAAATGGTTGACTTTAGGGTTGACTTGGTCAATTTGATGCATTGACTGGCCATATATGGTTGTGGTTAATCATATGACACCATCCAATGTTCGTTGGACCATGGTGGGGCCTTGATTGGGATAATTGAACCATTTAGGTGTGATTTTGACCTAAATTGACCTAAGTTTGACTTTGGTCAAATTAGGTCAATTGTTTGACCCAATGTGGGGCTTCTAGTCAATTGAATCGCTATTAGAGTTTGGAATGTATTGGTGGGGTCAATTTGACCATGTGAAGTCTAATTGAGCCAATTTGCGTTGAATTGGGCTATGTTGACCTAGAGTTGACTTTGGCCAATTCCATGAAAGTGGTTGATCCCAATGTAATATTTCTTCTCTAATGGTCTACCTTAGTGGTTAGGAAGACATTGGTGGGGTCAATTTGTCCAATTGAATCAAAATTGAGCCAAACTAGGGTAAGTTGACCTATGTTGACTTTGGTCAATTTGGCTAGCTTGGTTGACCCATTCATGAAGTGAATGGTCATTTGCCTCCCGCTTAGGTTTAGGGATGTGGTGGTGGAGTCAATTTGAGTTTGTGAGTTTAAGTGTAGGTGATTTAACCTAGGTTGACTTGTGCACCTTTGTGTGCACTAGGTGAGATTACCTTGTCTTGTTGAGACCTAGGATCATCTACTTGTTCTAACTCACAACTCATGCCCTAACACTATCAAGGGGTCTAACATGAAAACATATGTTACAACTGCATCATCATAGGTGTATAAATTGCCATAACTCCATATTCATTGCCTTGCACCTTCTAGTTAGGCGTGGATGATTTAAAATTTGAAAAGGCTACCATTTAAGAGGTGGAGGAGGCTAGGAAATTAATGAATTATGCTGGGGATAAAACAAGTAATATCATGATATATTTTTTCCAGAGTAATGCAAACTCTTAGCTGATATATTAGGCAAAGGTGTCAGTTCAAAGAGGTTGGTATATGACATTGTCATCCAGGATTTGCTCAAGTATATGTCTGCAGTTGTTTTAGATAAGAGGGTATACTGTGTTAGCAACATATATGCCATGATTTGAAAAGTGCATAAGGAACTAAATTTTGGGATGATTTTATCAATTTATATTTCTCTTCCTCATCTCTCCCACCTAATAATAACCTTTGGAAATCCATGAATAGTGGCAAGATTCTCTCAATCAGAATCTTGCAACTAAAGATGAAGAATATCTCAAAGCCTTCTTATTTCAAGGATATTTCCACCACTACCTTATCCCCAAACACTTCCACAAACCCCTACTGCCAGAATTGTCCTCTTGCAACCATTACCATCATTCTTACTATTTCCCCCACACCTCCATTCTCCACAACCATCCTTAGTACCACCACTACCATTACCCCCACAAAATCCACCACAACCCCCAAATATCAATCCTTCTCAGTAGCTAATACCACCATCGACCATACACCCTCTCCTCATACACTCAGGATCCTCACTCCATCTACATCTCCCACCATTCTACCATCACCCAACATTTTCACTAAAACCCAACTAGTTGCACTCCTCCTCACATCTATTGAATTCATCTCCTCCATTGCGTTCTCTACCTTCTCACATTTCCTCACCGCTAAGGAAATTACCTTGGAGCCCCATATGGTAACACTCTCCTAATATAACATGGACGTCAGGGGATATTTGAAGTATATCATAGATATACTTCAAAAGGGGGAGATGCATGATGTACAAGTCTCTCTTGCTAGGAACTCCTATACCATTGTTTCCTCTCCTTATCATACCCCCTCACCAAGTTATTTTCCATTGCCCTTTATTTATAAGGTTGTAGGTGTTGTTAGGACTTTTGTACTAGAGGAGGTGATTCCCTCCATTCCAAAGGATTTGTTCTCTAATATAGAGATTGAAAAGCTAGAAGATGAGAATTTGAATAAGGTTACTAATATTCGCATTAAAGAAATAACTATTATGTTTCCCTTTGAACTTGAGATTGATGATGAGCCTGCTTCCACAATGACTGTTAAGGATATGATGTAGTATAAATGTCAATGATGATGATGATGTTGTGATTAATGTCACCCAAGGTACTGTTGATGATGTTATAAAGACTATGTTGTCTTTTTTTAATGATATTAAGCCAACTAATGTCCTTGTTTCTGTCACCCCTATGTTGATTACTTTGTTGGAAATACAGCCTCTCTTGAATCTGACCAGTTCATGATACTATCAGTTCAAGAAGAACTCTCCCATCTAATTGCAGGAAGGATATGTGACCCTTAGAGGTAGTCACTATGGTAGCTACAAAACTACACGACACCCTTACAAAGGACAATCCATTGGTTATTCCCAGTACTAATGTTACCCCACCCTCAAATCATGTGTTATCATAATCTAGGAGGATATATTGAAAGTGCACAGTTAACCTCACTAGAATTCTCTAGAGGGGGGGGGGGGGGGTGAATAGAGATTTAAAAATATTTTGTGCAAAGTTAACAAATATGTATATATATATATAATATTCACAGTTTTAAGCTTCCCACACACCAGCAAGAATTAAGCAAATAAAGAAAGAAATAGCAAAAAGAAAATCACAGCACAACACAAAGAAATATAGTGGTTCCCCAAACTTTGGATTGTCCACTCTTCTACCCCCCTTGGTAGGAACTCACTATCTTGCACTGAGTCTTTTGATAAGGAGACTCTTAGAACCAGTCTGAGTCTTTTGATAAGGAGACTCTTAGAACCACTACAACTGAATTTTTTGAAGAGAGATTCTTAAAACTCTTTTACACTATTGAAATTGAAATAAGAATAAGAATAATAATAAGAAGAAGAATAAGAAACAATTTGTGCAAGAAGGAATCTTCTTCCTAGCAAGAAGATTAGAAGCACGAGTATAGTGAATGTAATCTCTCTTCTATAATGAGAAGGAGATTGTAGGCCTTTCTCTCTTTCAGTGAGAGCTTTCAGAAATTTGCAGCAGTATGACTTCAGAAGGAAGAAGAAGAAGAATAAGGCTTTTTCTTGCTGCATCACACTTTCACTTTTCTCTTTCTTTTCTCTAGGGAGCTTTTCCTCTTTTTCAAAATGGAGTGGATCACTTCTTCTTTTTCTTTGCCGACCTCCTTGTGTATTTATAGCTCTATTTATTCAAAAAATTTTGCTATAGGAGAATAATCAATTAGCTCACAGAGAAATGGTAAGAGAGAAATCTTCCATAATTAATATTTCTGTAGAAGGAAAGAAGTCATTCAATTTTCAAATAACATCCATAACAATCTTAATCAAATTAGCCAAGAATCAATTAGAAGGAAAGATTTAATTCTGAACGGCTATAAGAGAATAATATAATTCCATAAATTCAGATCTACAGAAAGAAAGGAAAGAGATCTGGCGCGATTTTGAATGTCATAGAAATCGACGTGCGTCGATTAGAAATCAGAGTTACGTCGATTACGATTACGTCAAATTCTGTTTAGAGTTACTTCGACTCATTCTGAGAGGTACGTCGACTACACTTCAACGTTGCGTCGATTACTATTCGACGCATATTTACTTACACTAATTTTTCACTCCGAGAACTCATTTTGTACTCATTTCTAGGTGTTAAGATAAATCATTTCCCCAACAATCTCCCCATATTTGTCTTAACCCTGATCAGAGAGAAATTTTACCAGCTTTAATCAACACATCAAAGCATATTTTTAGAAAGAGATATATTAGGAAATCAGAAGAAAAGAAAGACATGTATATTCACATACAAAATCATTTTCAGAGAATAAGAATCAGAATTGTAAACTACTTATGCTGTTTGCAAAAAGTTACTTAGGAGGAGTAGGATGAGTTTTTCTCTTCCTAGAGAATACTAAAGGGAGATCAAGTTTTCTTATAGGGGTGAGTTGCCCTTCCTCTTTATGCTCTGCAGTAGCAAGATGTTCATTCAGCTCCCCCTGATTCAAAGCAGTCTGCTCCCCCTGAGTTGAGGGCTCCTTTAGCTCTTTTTCTTTTTCAACTTCTATATTTAGCTGCCCCTGATCCTGAGCTTCCTTCTCAATTTCTTTTTCAGTTTCAGTATTAGCTTCAACCATATCAGCATCTGGCTCCCCCTGAGTTGAAGGTTCCTTCAGGTCTCTTGCTGCTTCAACAGCTTCCTTTTCAACATCTTTTTCTACTCTACTTGCCTCCCTTTGAAATACAATTACTTGTTGTTCAGCTTCTCTTGCTATAAAAAGTACATATGTTATCTGTTCATTAGTATGTAGCTCAGGTACTTTTTATTCCCAATGGTCTTAAGCAGAGCAGGACTATCAGATTTTGATGTTTGAGGGGATTTGTGTGAGTGAGATTTGTGACTGGAGAGCTGCACTTCATCTAACTTCTCCCCCTTCTTGACCTTCTTAGCTAAGGAGGTTAAGAAAGACTTAGTGACCCTAGATGAAGAGATAGAGGACTTTAGGCTTTGCACTGAGGCATTGACCCCATCTATTTGGGTTTGCATGTGCATGATGGAGGAGTGAAGTTGGGAGCAGTGCCCATCAAGCATGTCCTAAAATTTATGGGTTGCTTGTTGAATGCACTAGAGAAGGAGTGCTTGTGGGGATGAGGATGGTTCAGGTTGTGTTGGTGGAGGAGATAATGGTGAAGGAGATGAAGGTGGAGAGATGACTGTATTACTGAGATCAGTGGTTGTGGTAAGAAGATGAGGTGTGTTTGATGTAGGAGGAGGAGGAATAGAGGTGGGTTGAACAGATGAGTCCATAGGAGGAGGAGAAGCAGGTGGTGAAGAGGGTCTTTCAGGCTGGGATCCAGGCTTTGGGATCTGCCTGTCCCATTTGGAGAAGAGTGCTATGGATATTCTTTTGCCAGGGGGAATGGCAATATCTTTTGACCTACATAGGTCAGGATAGGAGTGCCTGAGTACTTGGCTCATTATCCTCATAAAGGCTTTCTCCTTATGAGAATATTTGTATCCTATTATCTTTTGCAAGCAATTGGCCCAGTCAATCTTCTTTTTCAGCACAAGGGCCCCCATAATGTTCAGTTGCTGCTTGGGCACTGCATCATGGGCAGAGATTTTGCATAGTAGTATTTTTCCTACTATGTCTGCTAGGAGCCTGTATTCATCAGAGAAATCTATTTTCTTTAAGTTGATTGCTCTATCTCTGGAGAATCTCATGGTGGTTAACAGATTTCTAGTTTCTTCAGGGGTGAGTTCCACAGGTTCACCACCTTATAAAGGAATGATGATGAAGATTTAGTTAATTTCCTTTTTCCTTTTAGGATTTGAACAAGGATGGTGTTGGTATGTACCTGATGGTAGGTCAAAGGTGTCCCTAAGATTTTCTGTAGAGATTGAAACATGTGTTTCATGGATTGTTCCTGCAATCTCTCCAATTTCAGATATTTGTGCATTATTCATCAACTCAGTAAGTTCTACTTCCAGGAGTCTGCATCTTGTTGAGATGAGTTTATTCAGACTGACTTCAGTAAAAAGAGCTATAATGCTCTTGTAGTTTTCGGCAGCGGCTTTGAAGGAATCAAGATCAATGTCAAAACCAGAATTGATCTTGGGAGCCATTTTGGTCAGTGAGATAGAGAAAGAGATGACTGGTCTGAGAGAAATGAGAGATCAGAGAGCGTGTAGATTCCTAACTGAAGAGTGTATTTAAGTCAGGTGAAGCATCGGAACGAGACATAACTCGAGGTTTATTCGGTACTACAGTAGATGGGACGGTAAATCATTACGTATTGCCGCTCATTTTCGTGAAGTCGACGTTATGTTGAATGGAACTTGACGCATGTTTCAGTATTGAGATGCTAGGGTTTCCAGTTGATGTATGCGTCGATTGTAACACTTGACGATGCGTCGATCAAGGAATCGACGTGACCTTTTTTTTTGAAAATTCTAGGTTTTTCTTGAGAGATTATTACTTCCTAATCCTATGGTTTTCTAAGTCAGCCTTGGACTAATTTTATACATGATTGGATTGATTGTACCAACATTGTTTGGCAATGTGGCCTGTTTTATTACAAATATAACACCTGTTTGTCTTTAGATTATGGTAATTTGAGTTTAAAGAGGGATAGAGGTGTTGATTAGGATAAAATTGATGTTTAGGATGGAAGTTTAGATTTGGATAGAGGTTTTGATTGGGATAGAAATTTTGATTAGGATGAATTGGTTCTAAATGAGGGTTAAGATAGAAAATTTTTGAAGGATAGATATGTCCTGAATTTAAGTTACTCTGAGAATTTATGCGTCGATAGGTATTCGACGTATGTTGAGAGTTACGTCGATTTATATTCGGTGCTTTCTCTAGATTGCGTCGATCTGGAATCGATGCATGGAAGTAGTTGCGTCGATTATAAGCCGACGCAATTTTATTCATGCGTCGATTTGAGGTCGAAGTTTCTGAGAGATCGCGTCGAGTAGAGTTCGACGTACTATCATTCATGCGTCGATATGAAGTCGACGCAAATATGTCTTCACATATTTATTTTTCCCTTTTTCTGGTGGGAGATTTATTTCTTTATGAATTGTTTCTTTTGGCCTAGTTGCCTTCTCAGAATGAGTTTGTTCATCTTCTTCTGAATGGTATGGTGATGATTCATCAAAATGGTTTATCTCCTTGAAGGTGAAGCCTTCTTTATTTTGTGCTTCTTCTAAGTTTGTTGATTTGATGGGTTTAGTAAATTTAACAGGGCTCATCCAAGCAGGTTTGGTAGATGGTATTGAACTGGTTGAAGGATCGGCCCCTAGCCCCAGATTCTTATGTCTTATTGTTTGTTTTTCAGTGATTTCTGTAAGTGTTTGGCTTCTGACTTTTATATATTCTTCAAAAGCTTTTGCCTGGGATACCTTATTCTTAAAAAGTTGATTTTCTATTTTAGCACTTTCTATTTCCTTTTCTGTTTTATAGATTTTACACCTTAGTTCATAATTTTTTGAACATGTATCCTCTATATTTCTCATATTAATTTATTCTTTTAGATCCTTAATTTCTTGTTTAGCTTTTAGTTGATATAAACAGAATCCTTTAAAATCATTTTTGAAATCATCACATAGAAAATCTATTTCATCAAAAATGCTCACCTCATCCTTATCCTCAGATTCCTCTATGAGAATAAGGCTATTTGCTTTTGTTGTTAAATTTTCTTTTTCATCTTCATAAGAGATGCTTCCTTCTGATCCTGTTTCACTCCATGATTCAGCAACACATTCTTTTTCTGATCTTCCAAGAGCCATTAACCATTGGTCTTCTTGCTTAGACTCTTCATTGTCACTTTTAGATGAGGTGCTGTCTTCAGAATCTGCTTCACTCCAAGCTTCTGCAATGAAGCCTCTTTCTTTCTTCTTCTCCTTTCTCTTGAGATATTTCTTTTTTCAGATCTTTCTTTTTCTCAGCATTTTCTGGACATTCTGGAGCAATATGTCCAGTTTTCCTGCAGGAGTAGCAAATAATTTCTTTGGTAGGAGTCTTATCATACCTTGATTTTGACTCTCTCCTTCTAGACCCATCTGTTCTGACCCATTTCTTGAATCTTCTGGCCAGGAGGCTGAATAATTCTTCTTCAGTAACATGGGTTTCTTCTTCTGTTGCTTTTAATGCAATGTTTCTATCTTGTGAGGAGATTGGAGTGTTTTCCCTTCTTTCATTCTCTTCTCTGGTTTTCAGAAGTTGCTCATAGGATTTGAGTTTTCCTAAGAGGGCATCTGTTGAGATTTCCTTTTGTCCTCTTGTATCTCTTATTGCCCATATTCTTGATTCCCATGAACTTGGGAGACTCATTAATAATTTGTCATTGATCTCGGTGAGACAGATCTCTTTATCCAAGTTCCTTAATTGATAGATGATCAGACTGAATCTATCATACATCTCAGATATGCTTTCTTCATTCTTCTTTTGAAAGTTCTCATATTGGGAGATCAATAGAGCCTTCCTATCTTTCCTTTCATCAGCACTTCCTTCTACTATCTTTGTAAGAGCCTCCCAGATTTCTTTGGCTGATTCACAGTCAACAACCTTTTGAAAGATTTCATCTGAGAGGGTTGAGACAAGAATGTTCACAGCTCTTGCATCACATGCTCTTGCCTTCTTCTCATCATCTGTCCACTCAGCCCTTGGGACAAGTGTTTGAGTCACTTTACCACTTGAGTCCTTTCTATAAGGCTTGGGAGGACCTGTCAAAATAACATTAAACAATTCTTCATCAATAGAATTCATATAGATCCTAATTCTTGTTTTCTAAACTGCAAACTTTTTAAGATTGCACATTGGTGGTCTGGTGGAAGCATAATCTTTGATTTGTGCCATAATTTTTTTTTAGAAATATATATATATATATATATATATATATGAGGTAGGATCCTTTTGATCAAGGAGTTACCCCTTTTTGATCAACCTCCCTCTGATACCAATTGAAAGTGCACAGTTATCCTCACTAGAATTCTCTAGAGGGGGGTGAATAGAGATTTAAAAATATTTTGTGCAAAGTTAACAAATATATATATATATATAATATTCACAGTTTTAAGCTTCCCACACACCAGCAAGAATTAAGCAAATAAAGAAAGAAATAGCAAAAAGAAAATCACAGCACAACACAAAGAAATATAGTGGTTCCCCAAACTTTGGGTAGTCCACTCTTCTACCCCCCTTGGTAGGAATTCACTATCTTGCACTGAGTCTTTTGATAAGTAGACTCTTAGAACCAGTCTGAGTCTTTTGATAAGGAGACTCTTAGAACCACTACAACTGAATTTTTTGAAGAGAGATTCTTAAAACTCATTTACACTATTGAAATTGAAATAAGAATAAGAATAATAAGAAGAAGAAGAATAAGAAACAATCTGTGCAAGAAGGAATCTTCTTCCTAGCAAGAAGATTAGAAGCACAAGTATAGTGAATGTAATCTCTCTTCTATAGTGAGAAGGAGATTGTAGGCCTTTCTCTCTTTCAGTGAGAGATTTCAGAAATTTGCAGCAGTATGACTTCAGAAGGAAGAAGAAGAAGAATAAGGCTTTTTCTTGCTGCAGTACTCTTTCACTTTTCTCAATTTTTTCTTTCATTTCTTTAGGGAGCTTTTCCTCTTTTTAAAAATGGAGTGGATCACTTCTTCTTTTTCTTTGTCGACCTCCTTATGTATTTATAACTCTGTTTATTCAAAAAATATTGCTATAGGAGAATAATCAATTAGCTCACAGAGAAATGGTAAGAGAGAAATCTTCCATAATTAATATTTCTGTAGAAGGAAAGAAGTCATTCAATTTTCAAATAACATCCATAATAATCTTAATCAAATTAGCCAAGAATCAATTAGAAGGAAAGATTTAATTCTGAACGGCTATAAGAGAATAATATAATTCCATAAATTCAGATCTACAGAAAGAAAGGAAAGAGATCTGGCGCGATTTTGAATGTCATAGAAATCGACGTGCGTCGATTAGAAATCAGAGTTACGTCGATTACGATTACGTCGAATTCTGTTTAGAGTTACTTCGACTCATTCTGAGAGGTACGTCGACTACACTTCAACGTTGCGTCGATTACTATTCGACGCATATTTACTGAAACTAATTTTTCACTCTGAGAACTCATTTTCTACTCATTTCTAGGGGTTAAGATAAATCATTTCCCCAACATATACATTGAGGGGGATCAAAAAGCTTCATATGCTAAGAAAGTTACCATATTCCAGAGGCTTTCTGCTATTGTGCTTCTTCCTCCTCCTCCCTTAATAAAGCATGTTGTGAAGGATAGGTAATGACTTTGCTCGGTTAGGCCAATTGACAAAATAAATAATACAAGAAGGAAAAAAGGAGAAGGGAGGCAGTTGGCATCTAGAATATGTGTGAAGAAGAGAAGCTGACAGTAGAGCAAGAGTAGAGAGACCTTTACAGAGTTTGAATCAAGAATCATGAAGGATAACAAATTAAAGGCCATACAAGTAAAGGTGGATGCTATCATCCATCTCCCAGCTTTGCTAGAGTGTTTTCTCAGAAATCCTTATTTTAGTTGATAAAGAGAAATATCTGCAAAAACACTCCACATCTCTTATCCCCCAATTCTCTTCATATGTACCCTCTTTTTCCTCCTCCAAGAAATCCATTTGCCCATTTCCCTCTGGTCCTTCTATATATCTTTTTTCCTCTTTAGCGTATTCCCCTAAGGTCATTGCTACCCTAATAGCAAACCCCCCTTATGCAATTCTACTATTCATATTCTGATAGTGAATCTATGTCTAATGAAGGTAAGCTAGAAGACATGTTTGGGATCGCTACCTTCAAAGATTCTTCTCCCTCCATCCTCTTTAAGTCTCTATCCAAAGAAGATGTGACTTTATCTCACCAATATAAACTAAAAAGAAAATCAAACAAGAATATTAAAAATTGCATTTCTATCAAGAAGAGATAAGTTGAGAAGAAATTCAAAATATATAAAGAATTTCTTCATTTGAGTACTATGCTTGCAATCTATTCTTTATTTTTTGTGTACTCAGATTTTAGCTTGAATACAATGAATTTTTTTTCCAATTGTTCCTTTTGTGTACATTACTTGTATTTATGTTTTTACATTTTACATTCTCTAGGTAATGTATTCTTTTCTATTATCTATATGATGTTTTTGATGCTCTCATAATGTAAATTGCTTAAGTGATTTTCTCTTTTTGTAAAACTTGATCTACCAAATTAGGGGGATTGTTGGAAAAAGTCATTGATGATTTGGTAGACCATATTACCTAATGCACTAAGTTAGTATAAAGCTCATTTCCTTTTTTTTCTAGATTGAAGCTCTCCTGAGGAAGATATAAAAGTAACTGAAAGATTTGGTAAGTACATAATGAATAGTTGACCAGTAGTCGACGATCACTGGCCATAATACTGAACGTCAACAAAATATTTTCTAACTGATAACTTATTCATCGACTAAGCTTAAGATCATTCACTCAACATTTTCCCATTGGACTCAACTACTAACCTTTCTTTTATAGCGATCCCAAAACTCCTTTATATTTAGCCACCAACCATGCACTCAGCGATCATCGACCGAGTCATCCCTCTATTAGTCCTCACAAACTAAAATTTTCCTTATGCATAACAGAGATATGTGAGCACCATTCACTAACTATGCACTAAACGATTGTCGACTGAGCCAACCCTTTATTAGCGTTCGCAAATTAAATATTTCCTTATGAAGAGTAGAGATTTTCGATCAATACTCACTAACCAAGCACGTTATAATCGTCGCCCGGGACTCAAATTTGTGAGGATTAAAAATAGATCCATTACTATTCAAGAAAAGAATGAAACTATTATTGTAGACATACTTCTTGGAATCGTTTATATTAAGAATATAAATGAGACACCCTCACTATAAAAGATCTTCATCTTCCTTCTCTGAGTTTATTTTTCTATGTCTTCATATACCCTAATTCATCCTTCTAAAATATGTCTCATCTCACTCTCAGAGATCCAAATATAATCATCTTCCTCATTGGTGATAGAAGATCATACTCTTAAGTCTGAATCCACATCAAGTGAATTATCAAAGAACATCATCTTTGGAGTTCTTGCATTAAGTAAAAGCCAACTTCAAAGAGTTTATGTAAAGGATTTTGGATCTCCCTTAAAAAGATTTAGTGTTGTTATTGAGTATTCGATATACAGACATGTGATTACATCCCTAAGTCTCCAAGTAGAAAAGAATATATGGCTTTGCTGTTGGTATTTCCAAGGTGATCTCAAAGCAATCAACCAGTTAGTCTTACTTCCAACGCAATATGAGACTATAGGGTCACACATAAGAGTGTTGGAGAAGTTGGATGAAGGATTGTGTTGTTCTTACTCATATTGGATATGAGTGGAGGACCAATCCTGTAACTGATTGGAGTTCCTTCGAATTATACACGACATTACGTCGAGATTGTCTCGACGCAAGACTTGTACTAAATGCTGCGTCGAGAATGTCTCGACATGGTGTACTCGATGCTACGTCGAGACTGTCTCGACTTGGTGTACTCGACGTTGCATTGAGATTGTCTCGACGCAAGTCTTAAACTCAATGTTGAGTCAAATTGTCTCGACAGACTAGTTATATTTGACACTACGTCTAGATTGTCTCAACATAGTGTACTCGACGTTGCGTCGAGATTGTCTCGACGCAATTCTTATACTCGACGTTGCGTCGAATTATTTCGACGCAATTTGTTTAACTCCGATTAAGTCTCTGGTTTGCGGATAATGTGTTTTATTCCTTGAGTATAAAATAGGAAGCGATTAGGATTCCTGTAGTGATAATTCTTTTCGTAAAAACTATCAGGACAGAAGCAGAAGGGTTCTGCATAAGTCTCGATATTCCGCGAGATCGTTGCTACCGCCTCTCCCTGTCGTCGGACCTAGCAGTTCGTGGGAGATACAGAGGGCATTCTTACTCCATCCCAGATCTTGTTGGACAAGAGTCGTGGGGTCCTCCTTCACTGTGTGCACTCCTATAGAGGTGTAATCCATTTCAGTCCATGGAACTCAGAGTTCGGTTTTTTGAAATCAGACCTTGGAGCAACTTGGTTGAGTGTTGACTCAACCCCCTTTCAGGTACATTATAATGCGTTGTTTCTCATTTCAATTTCTTGATTCATGAAGTCGCAAGATTCGAGACTCTTTTGGGTTGTTCTTGTTTATTTTCCGCTACGCACATATGATGTGTTTATTTATGAAAAAACCAACAGTGGTATTAGAGATAGGTTCGCGATCAAATGCGTGCAAATCTGAAATTTAGAAGTGTTCTAAATGTCTTAGATTTTGAACGCATGTGACTGCGTTGCGATTTTCATGTTTCAGAAATAGTTACTCCTTTGCAGTAACCATCCCTCGGAATGGTTTGTAAAACCAAATGTCTTAGATTTTAAATCTGATATTGAGAGACGAGTTTGTCTACTGCATAAGTGGAGTTGTTTTTGCTTGTGTCCAATGCATGTAAATCTGGAGGTTTAGAAGTGTTCTAAATGCTCAGAATTAGCCCCTTTTTATCAAAGTGTTGATAATTTTATTTTTTGTGCACATCTGGGATGTATTTGGTTTGTGAATGTGGTAATTCTGTGAATGTGCACATTGATTAATTGTTAATCGATTATCATAAATCCCTTATTAAATATTAAGTATACGGATGTCTTCCGATGGATGACACTCTTCCTGCCTCGATCGATGAAGTGCGGGCTTGCCAAAGCAAGGTGCATCAATCTATCTTGGTAAAGGTGCGATCGGATAATTGTGATATCCCACTGTCGACATCGGGTCCAACTTAACTAGGTGACCTCAAAGGTTGAGTGCCTAGAGGCATAGGGTTGGCATGCACCATATGATGAATGCGAATAAAGAGTTATTCGCCAACCATACAAGAATTGCATAATGATGCAATTGGCAAGTGTTGTCTACCTAAATAACCGCATAATGAGAGGAATGCCAAAACGGACTCGTTGTGTTGGTGAAATATGGATCTTGTCCACTAAGAGAGTAGCTCGCTTAACCTCTCTGGATTGATTTTAAGGGTTATCAGTTTGAATAAAATAGTGGGAATTTAATAAAAGTTTTTATTAAATAAAATGTATTTTGAAATATAATACTGAAATTAATTTTGCATAATTTTGTAGAACTTCCATGGAAAGTGGATCTCACTCCACCTTGTCCCTAAGAGCTATACTTGAGAAGGACAAGCTCAATGGGACTAACTTCTTTGACTGGTATAGAAACCTGAGAATTGTTCTCAGGCAAGATCGTAAGCTCTATATCTTGGAAGAAGCCCCCCCCGAGTGCCGATCGGGAATATGTCTCGTGCCAACAAAGATGCTTATAAGAAGTATCAAGATGTATCCCTAGATGTCGAATGCCTCATGCTCACTACCATGAACTCTGAGCTTCAGAAGCAACATGAGACCATGTGTGGCTTCGATATTATCGAGCACCTGAAGAAAATGTTCCAAGGGCCAGCTCAACAAGAGAGGTTCGACATCACTAAGGCTTTATTTCAGTGTAAAATGGGAGCTAGGGACCAAGTGGGAACACATGTACTAAAGATGAATGGGTACATTGAGAACCTTCAGAGCCTAGGGTTTCCTTTAAGCCAAGAGTTGGCTACTGATCTGATCCTGCAATCGTTGCCGGACAGTTACGAGCAGTTTGTCTTGAACTACAACATGAATGAGATAGATAAGACACTGCCCGAGCTCCTAGGCATGTTAAGAACTGTTGAGAACAAAATGAAGAAGGCCAAGCCTGCTAGCCCCATATTGATGGTTCATAAAGGCAAGGGCAAGGCCAAGGGATTAAGGAAGACTAAGGTGGGACCTAAGTCTTTCCTTGATCCCAAATCTTCTACGCTGAAAAAGAAGGGATTAGCTAAAGAAGGGAATTGCCACCATTGCGGTAAGGCAGGGCATTGGAGGAGGAACTGTCCCCTCTACATCGAGGATCTGAAGAAGAAGAGAAGTGTGACTTCCACTTCAGGTATTTTTGTTATAGAAATTAACATGTCTGCTCCTTCATCTTGGGTATTGGATACCGGATATGGTTCTCACATTAGTACAAGTGTGCAGGAACTAACAAGGAGAAGACTGATGGGTAAAGGAGAGGTGGACCTGCGTGTTGGAAATGGAGCAAAAGTTGCTGCCGTTGCCGTACGAATGTACCATCTTTCCTTGCCCATTGGGCTTATTATAGAACTTGATAATTGTTATTTTGTTCCTGCTATAACTAGAAACATCATTTCTATTTCATGTTTGGACATGATTAGTTTTTCTTTTATTATAAGGAACAATTGTTGTTCTATTTATAAAAATGATGTTTGTTATGGCTTTGCTCAGATGTTTAATGGATTATATGTTTTGAGCATAAATCATCCAATCTATAACATAGAAAATACCAAATGACTAAAAACTAATGACTATAATCCTACATATCTCTGGCATTATCGTTTAGGCCATATAAATTAGAAACGCATATCCAAGCTCCATAATGATGGACTATTGGACTCATTTGATTATGAATCATTTGAGAATTGCGAGTCATGTTTATTAGGCAAGATGACAAAGACACCTTTCAATAGTTGTAGTGAGAGGGCTGATGATCTTTTGGGTATAATACTATTTGCCCGAAAAGTCCGCGACCTCACTTCTCAGCTAGGATAAGCCTTCCCAGCGGTCTCAGATTTGTGAGACCGCCCAGATCAACTCTTTTTGCCCAGCCGACAACTCCTACCTTGGCGGTCTCAAATCTGCGAGACCGCGCCGACCGCTCCTCGCTAGTCCCGAAATCTGCTTAAGTGTCAGGCGATCAAGCTTCAGTCAGACCGCAAGACCGGGCGGTCTGACCCTCCTTTTTTGCTTTTTGTTATTGGCACTCCCTCTCTCTGCCCCGACTCTCCTGTATCCCGGGCAGCCCGTAATTTTTGGATCTGCCCGTTCGGGCAGCCTTCGTGTCTATAAATAGAGGGGTAGGGGTACCTGAAAATGGACTTTTGAACTTCGAGCCCCATCTTACAACCTGTGTAAGCGGTCTTGAAATCTGTCACTTTTCTACCTCGCGTCCTGCTCTATTTCTAGTCCCCCCTGTTTTACTCTTCAAAGGTTTATACGAGTAGATTTTCTCCTCATTTTTCCCTCTCTCTTGTCTCTCGTCTTAAGTAACCTGCACTCCACGGTTTCCCCCTGACTCCTTCAGAGTGTGAGTTTTGGAGGTACATTTTTTGGTACCAACAGAATGAACACGCGACCTTCAGATCGGTGTGTCCAGGTGAATTATGTAGACTTCGAGATGGCAGACCGCAAGATGCGAGTTTGCCGGTCTTCTAGCGGGAGACCTCCCATCGATTCTGATCCTCTGGATGCCCTCGAGCGTCGTTTCGAGTTGCGCGTTGAGCAGGCTTTACGGGAGGCCGCTCGAGCTCGACAAGAAGTTGCCCAGGCTCAGCAGGGGATCACGCGATCCCAACAGGAGATCGCGCGGTCTCAGCACAAGACCGCTCGCGATCGTCAGGAGATCGTTCGAGCCCAGCAGGAGACCGCCAAGCAGAGGGAGACCATGGGTCAAGTTCTGGCGGCGATCTCCCAAAGGATTCTACCCCAGCCCGGTCAGGCCGCCACACCTGACCGCTTGGCCAGCGATCACCCCTTCGACCAAGCAACCCCTCAGCCTGCGGCTCCTTTACGGTCTCAGTAGGAGGAGTTTGCAGCCCGCCAAGGTTCTTTCAGAGCAGCAGCTCAGGGGCCTCCAGCCCAGACCCTGAACTTCCAAGAGGATTATGCTTATCCTCAGGCCCCTGCTGCTCCTCTCTCCACTCCTTTTCCTCCCCATTTTTCTGCTCCTTTTCCTGCTTCATTTTCTGATCCAACAGGTGAAGTTGAGGCGGAGGAACCCTCACATTTCTCTGATAGAATTCGTCGGGAAGCAATTCCTCAAGGCTTCAGAGAACCCTGTCTCCCCACGTTCACTGGGGAGAGTGACCCGGTTTCGCATCTCCAGGTCTTTGAGTCAGCTGTTGCTCTTAGGACCATTTCAGATGCCGTGAGGTGCAAACTGCTAATCACCTCCTTTGATGGGCCTGCCATGGAGTGGTTTTACAAGCTTCCCTCCCAGTCCATCTCGAGTTTTGCTGTTCTGAGGCATTAACTCCTTCTGAGGTTTGCGACAGCAAAGAAAAGGAAGAGTGGTCCTTCGGCCCTCTTCAAGATCAAGCAAGACGATAATGAAGCGACGTCCCGCTTCATTGATCATTTTCAAAAGGAGATTCTAAGGGAACAGGGATGTTGAACCCGCGTTATACTTGGCTGCGTTGATCAATGGTTTGTAGGAAGGCCCGCTTAAATTCGAAGTTACTACCAGGGAACCTAACACTTACCAAGAGTTGATCAACATCGCAAATCGTTACATAGAAGGGGAAATCAACAACCCCGCCTATGTCTCTAACCTAACTAGCAGGTCTGCCCAGAAGGGTTCCGCGGGATTCTACCCTGCCCCGCTGTCATCCAAGTCAAACCAAGAGTTCCCTCCTCCCGCTCCGAAAAGGGTAAGGAACTTCCGCAACAACCATTTTAACCAGGGGAATCAACCTTTCCAGCACAAAGGGCCCCTGATGCCGACCCTTGTCGCTACAGCTCCACAAGCCACTCCCGTCCATCAGATTCAATATGTTCAGCCCCCTCTCCTAACTACCCCGCCATTCTACAATGATTCCCAAGACTCCTTCACGGACCTCGGGGTTTCTATGAATGAGGTAGTTCAAATCCTGCAGAAGCACCCTTTCTTTAAAAAGCCGGCCCCGCTCAACTCCGACCCGAAATCCCGGAATCCGGCTCTTTACTGTGATTATCACAGGGAAAGAGGCCACCTGACCGAGGACTGCAGAGCCCTTCGCATGCTAGTGGAGAAGCTTTTGAAGGAGGGGAAACTCCGCGTCCTCCTCCAGAAGAATGACCCCACCAAAGCCTCAACCTCCAAGAATAAGGAGGTAGCTGAAGTTCACTGGGAGTGTGAGGAAGTTGACGATGTTGGCCATCTCAGCAACATCAGATTCCCCAACGAGTGCATGGATGCAGATGATGAAGGTGCTCTGGGCAACCTTTTCTGCATCCACGAAGGTGCAGGGCCCGAATCTTCAAGGAAGGCAAGCTTGAAAAGAGTGTATCGTTCAGAGCTTGCTGCTACGTCCTCTGCCCCGGTCCGAGGGACGGTTACTTTCGGAGAGGAGGACCTCTCTCCGACCGCCAATCCTTTTGATGATGCAGTCGTCGTCAAAGCGGTAATAGAAAACTACACTGTGGAAAAGATTCTTATTGATACTGGGAGTTCAGTTAATATACTATTCAAGCCCGCTTTCGAAGCCTTGAAGACCGGGAAGTCTCTTCTTTCCACTGAGGGACCTCTCTATGGTTTCTCAAGGGAAAAGAAGGAGGTATAAGGAGTCGTTACCCTCTCAGTCATTCTGGCTGGCATCGTCAATCTTATGAAGTTCATAGTCGTTGACGCTCCTAGCAGCTACAATGCAATTTTTGGGAGGCCCATTTTGAACGGGTATCAGGCAGTCGTTTCTACTTACCATCAGGCGGTGAAGTTCGCTCTGAATGGCAAGCAACATCAGATTAGGAGCGATCCGAAGAAGGCTAGGGAATGCTATGTCAAGACGGTCAATATGATCGAATCTTCATCTTCCCAGATGGCTGAAGCGGCTTCAGTGCCTCGAGTGCCCGATCTAGTTCCAGTTGTGGAGGAAGCTGAAGAAGAGGATGCAAGAGATGGAGCTCGCTTGAAACCTGCCCAAGCGACTCAAGCCTTTCCCATCAGCGAGGAAGATGAGAGCAGGAGCCTCTCCATCAATGCTGAATTGTCTGAAGCTGACAAGAGTCAGCTAATCTCTTGCCTCCTGGAAAATCTGGATGTTTTCGCTTGGTCAGCGGATGACATGCCAGGAGTTGATCCTAATGTTGCCTGCCACCACCTTAATATCGATCCAAACTCCATCCCTATCAAGCAGAAGAAGAGAGCTGTTGCAACGACCCTTGCCCAGCCCATCCGAGAGGAAGTGGAAAAGCTGCTGAAGGCCAAGTTTGTTCAAGAAATCCAATACCCTGAATGGGTATCAAATGTTGTAATAGTCAAGAAATCTGGTGGGAAGTGGAGAATGTGTGTCGACTTCACGAAACTCAATAAAGCTTGCCCTAAAGATTGCTACCCCTTGCCTCAGATAGATTCTTTAGTAGATTCTGCAGTTGGCTATTCTTTCATGAGTTTTTTAGATGCATTCTCAGGTTATCATCAAATAAGAATGCACAAGCCTGATATTCCACACACTTCATTTATCACGAATGACGGTTGCTTTTGTTATCTCGTGATGCCCTTTGGGCTTAAAAATGCTGGGGCAACATATCAAAAGATGATGGATACGGTCTTTAGAAGCCAAAAAGGAAGAAATCTTGAAGTGTATGTGGATGATCTTTTAATAAAAAGTAAATCGTTCTCCTCACACGTAAATGATCTTTCGAAAACGTTTGCAACCCTCCGAACCTTTAACATGAGACTGAATCCTTTGAAGTGTGTCTTTGGGGCAAGCAAGGGTAAGTTCCTCGGTCATCTTCTCACTCCGGGAGGATTGGAGCCTAATCCAGATAAGGGTGAAAGCTATCTTAGAAATGTCACCTCTTAAGTCCCCTAAGGAAGTTCAACAGTTAGGGGGAAGGATGGCAGGTTTGAGCTGCTTTATCTCTCGTTCGGGAGATAAAAGCACTCCTTTCTTCAAGACCCTCCGCGGAGGGGCAAAGTTTGAATGGACACAAGAATGTGACAATGCATTCAACCAGCTCAAGAAGAAATTGACATCAACTCCTCTGCTCCAAAGCCCAAGGGAGGGGAAAGATCTTTTTCTATACTTGGGAGTTGGTTCCGATGCTGTCAGTTCTGTTTTAGTTTGAGAAGAGAAGAAAAAGCAATTCCCAATGTATTATGTGAGTAAAATCCTGAAGAATGCAGAGACCCGTTATCCGATCCTCGAGAAGTTAGCTTTAATGCTCGTGACTTCAGCAAGGAGGTTAAGGCCCTACTTCCAAGCTCATTCGATCCAGGTGGTCACCGATCTTCCCTTGAAGAATGTCCTAGAAAAGCCAGAGCATTCAGGATGGTAAGCTAAATGGGCAATAGAGCTCAGCGAATTTGATACATCTTATGTGCCAATGGTAGCGATCAAAGCTCAGGTTCTAGTGGACTTCATGGTATATGCAAGTGAGACCTTGTCGAAAAAGGAAGTCGGAGCACCTCTCGCTTGGACGATCTTTGTAGATGGAGCTTCAGGGAAGAATTCATCCGGGGCAGGAGTCATTTTAATCAATCCAAACGGAGTTAGGTTGGATCAAGCCTTGAAGTTTTATTTCACAACAACTAACAATCAAGCAGATTATGAGGCTTTATTGGGTGGTCTCGGATTCGCTAGAGAATTGGGAATTGAGGACGTCCAGGTTAGGACAGATTCTTTGGTGATGGCATCACAGGTTAGCGGAACTTTTGAGACCCGAGATCATATACTGAAAAAGTATCTAGTCTTGGTGAAAGGTGAGATAGGAAAGTTCAAAAGCTTTTCCATTCAGCATATCCCGAGAGAAAAGAATATGGAAGAAGATGAACTGGCAAAGTTCAGCCTTCTTTCGGGAGGAACTACCTCGGAGTTATTTCACCCAGCAATCGAGGAAGGAGAGATTATGGAGATAGATCAACGTCCATCTTGGATGTATCCGTTCGTTCTTTATCTCTCAACTAGGAAGCTTCATTCGACGGTAAAAGATAGGAAAAGGTTTAAATTAAAAGCGGCTTACTACTATCTTGTTGCATGAATACTTTACAGGAAAACTTTCCTATCACCTCTAGCCCGGTGCGTCTCGGAGGAAGAAATCCCAGTTGTTCTTCAGGAAGTTCATTCAGGAGAGTGTGGCAGCCACTCTGGAGCTCGGACATTGGAAAAAATGATTCTGAGACAAGGATATTTTTGGCCGCAAATGAGGAAGGATGCAGAGAAGTTCGCTAAAAAATGTATCCAATGCCAAAAGTTTGCTCCCCTGCAGAATCAGCCGGCTCAACAGCTTAAATCTATAACAACCCAATGGCCGTTCGCAGTTTGGGGAATGGACTTGGTTGGGCCTTTTCCTATGGCAAGTGGGCAACGCCGATATATTATAGTCATGATCGACTATTTCAGCAAGTGGATAAAAGCAAAAGCGTTGGCTAAAATCACTACTCAGGTCGTGAAAAATTTTATCTGGGGAGAAATCGTATGCAGGCATGGTATTCCGATGGCAATTATAACGGACAATGGTTCTCAATTTAATAATCCGCAACTCATAGATTTCTGTGGTCGAATCAGCACCGAGTTGCGTTTTGCTTATGTGCATCATCCGAGAAGTAACGAGCAAGTAGAGGCTGCCAATAAACTCATAATTAATCTCTTGAAGAAAAAGGTGGAAAATCTCTGGGGAAATTGGGCGGAGCAATTATCCTTAATGTTATGGGCTTTAAGAACGACTCCTACCTCAGCTACCGTAGAAAATCCTTTCAAGCTATCACATGGCTCAGAGGATCTAATTCCTGTCGAATTCGAAGTTAAAAGTCCAAGGGTGCTATTATCTCAGCAAAATCAGGATGACTGGATGGAAGAGAACGATGAAGAACTGAAATGCAGCCTTGATCTTATCGAAGAGCTAAGAGATACGGCAACAATCAGGCAGGAAGAAGTGAAAAGAAGGGTGGCGAGACTATTCGATAAAAATGTCATAATTAAGGAGTTCGCCGTCGGAGATCTGATTTTGAAGAAGGTAGATATGGCGGCAAGATCTGGCTCTGTGGGAAAGCTTAATCCAAACTGGGCAGGGCCATTCGTGGTAAATGAAGTGCTCAAGAACGGCGCATACCGTCGCCAAACTTATGAAGGAGAAGAACTACCTCATACTTGAAGCGGAGATGATCTTAAGCGTTTCTTTTCTTAAAATACTTGTAGCAAACTCCTTTTCCTTTTTAGTTCTTCCTTTAAAACATGATGGTGATGTTTTTTCTTCTTTTTATTGATATATATGATAAGAGAAAGGTACCAAGAACGAATTGTTATTAAGGCTTGAATCCTGCCATAGAGACATCAACGGGCTCTACTCCATCCTCCTTGATTTGAAGCTTGAGATGTAAATCTGCCAGGACCACAGGTAGCGGGGAGTTTTCGCATCTGTGTAGCAGTAGCTCGCCAAGTTCATGCGACGGATGGTTAGAATGCCGGGTCCTCGCTAACATCTGTCACAACTCAGAACCAGGGGAGGTCGGGTTGAATGTTCAACTCTGTTATGCGTCATGAGGGGACATTGTTACAGTCTAAATGATCTTCCAGGGAAAGCAATGTCGGCACAGCCTCCACGGCATGACCACACCTGCCCTATGGATCATTTTTTGACTATAACTCTTGAATACTCATTGGATTGTGGATAGCCGGGGATCGGTCAGAAACACCTGAGAACGCTGCTTAAATTTTAAGGGGTGCGGTCTAAGATTTGTGAGACCGCAAGTTCTACTTTCTGGTCTTTTGCGATCTCTAAATATGTTGAGACCGCCAGTTTGATCTCCTCCAGGACTTGGATGTTTGAGGTTGCTGGTTGAGTTCTCCATTTCTTCAGTGATTTTCTGCGATCTCTAAATATGTTGAGACCGCCAGTTTGATGTCCTCCAGGACTTGGATGTTTGAGGTTGCTGGTTGAGTTCTCCATTTCTTCAGTGGTTTTCTGCGATCTCTAAATATGTTGAGACCGCCAGTTTGATCTCCTCCAGGACTTGGATGTTTGAGGTTGCTAGTTGAGTTCTCCATTTCTTCAGTGGTTTTCTGCAATCTCCAAATATGTTGAGACCGCCAGTTTAATCTCCCCCAGGACTTGGATGTTTGAGATTGCTGGCTAAGTTCTCCTTTTCATTTTAGAAGATTGGTCTTTTAAGCGATCTTAAATATGATTCCGACAAGATGAAATTTTCAAGGAAAGTTCTGGACAGAGCTCTAAGACATTCGAAAAACCCAGAGATTTCATATATTGTGTGCGGTCTGGAAAGTATAAGACCGCGCGATATCTGATCAATGTTATCCCATTTTCGAAAGCAAACTGATATTATTAAGACCGCCATTTGTGATCGCTATGGAAAGGATCTCTGAAAATTCAACTTATGGGTTATCAATCAACCATTTTCTCAACCCTTATGAAGCGATCTCCTAAATTGGAAGATCGTAATTTTTATATCAACTCAGAGTTACTCGGCCTTTTTTATCATGGTCAGCAACACCTCTTTATTGTGCGGTCTGAAAAGGTAAGATCGCCTCTCTCCAAATTAACAGCCTACCATATTAAGGTCGACAAAAGTCTAAAGCATTGAGATGGAATGCCAATTCTTTTTCGTTGTAATAGATCGCAAAAATGTATTCAACATAAAAGTAAAACGCTAGAAGCAAGTAATCATTCATTTAGAAGAAGAAAGATATAACAATTCAATTTTTTGTATTCATTCAAAATGTCGTGTTACATCAGACCGATCGGTCTCAAAAACAGTAATGAAAGTTACAAAATTATCTATTCCTTCTTTGATCTCTTGGGCGACCGCTCGTCTGAAGAAGTCGAAACGGCCTCGTCAGATGACTTCTCCGATTCCCTTTCTTGAACTTTTGATCCAAAGCTCGCCGCCGCCACCGAACTCGTGTCATTACCCTCTACATATTGGCTACCGCTCTGCTAATCAGTATCAATGTTTTCAATATCTGCATCTTCCTCGGCGGTCTCGTAAGCGGTCTCCGACTGTTTAGCAATCTTTCTCGCCGCATCTGGGAAAAGATCGGCAAAGGTTGTATCTTTAAATTCATCAGTGAAACCGCCACGTTTGCGAATCTCATCGATCACTTGATCGGCGGTCTCCTTCACATGATGCATCATAACCTTCTGGAATTCTGGGTTATGTAGATCATAAGCCATTTCTCTAGCCCGCTGTTAAAAAAAAAGGGCATATTCAGACTGCGCGATCATAACAGGCAAGTACGAAGTTATATGAAAATATTGACTTACCTGCAGGTTTTTGACCTCCTTCAAAGCGCCTCGAAGAGATCGCCCCATGTGATGATTTAAGACCGTGCTCTTGACGGTTTCTTGGGTGCAGATGTCAGGTAGCATGTCGGTCTCAATATCATACACCTAAGCAGTGTTCTTCTTCCCATATAAGGCCGCAGTGACCGCAGTAGCGTGGCGAGTTAGTTGACCACTCCAAAGAGGGACATCGGTAGAGACCTTCACGATATTGCCTTAGCACCCCATCTGAGAAGGGGCTTGCCCTTTATATCTTGTTGATTCCTCATAAAGCCGTGAAGAATGAACGACTCGGCAGCGGTCTGAGAGGTGTTGCCGGTCTCAGCGGTCTGGCGGTCTTCCTCCCTTCTTAATCTTCTCTCCCTTTGGGTGAGAACTTCTTCTGGAGGGGATACCAGATCTCTTGTTGGGACCGCAAAGGAAGCTGAAAATGCAAAAGTTAAAAAAAAGGAAAAATGAAAAAGAGATAAAGAAGACCGCTGAAAGGATACTTACTATCCTCCGGACGGACTTCATCGACCTCATGCCAGATTGCCAAATAATGGACAAGATCCAGCCGCTTTCCTGCCAGAAACTCCAGAATTTTCAGTTCTTCCTTTGGGATCGTCTTGCTTTTCTGGAAAACCTTGTCAGGTCGCGCGGAGGGTCGGCTCTTGAGACCGCCGAGATTGCCCTCAAACGCGAGGAACCTTTCCGTCCAAAAAGAAACCTTGTTGGGAAGGTTCAGGATTTTAATCCCTTCAGTAGAAAAGTAAATTAGTCCTTTAAATTCTTCTTTTCTCTGACCTTCTTTTAAGACCTTTATAGTGAAGGTCGCGCGAAAAAGCGTCATGGTAAACTATACCCTTTCCGATCTCAAGTAATTAATAAAAACACTAATAAGTCCAATCGTGTTTGGCGAAAGCTGGGCGAGCACCAAACCATAATATTCCATAATCTCTAGAAGCTCCCAAGGAAGCGGGATTTTTAACCCGCAGTCGAAGTGATCAATGGGGATAATAAATTTATTCTCTGCCCCGAAGTTGAGTCCTTTGACCTCCGTTGGCGGTCTCACGACGATCTGGGTCTGGATCATATGCTTCTTAAGAAAGTCTATAAACTCATCTTTAGAAAGGCGAGAAGGCTTGTGATCGGCTCGCAAGAAAATGTTAGCGGCAGAAGATCGCGCGAACACCATAATTCGGGACCGCTGTGACCGATGTTTTGTACGCATACAAGAAATATAAAATGAAAAGTTTTGAAGACGACTATTTATAGAAAGCAAGGGATGATTTCGTCATCATTACTTTTTCTGAGACCGCCCAGTAAATTCATCCAGACCACGCACACCTGCATGAGTTAGGAAAAAGGCGCGGATCTCTTTTCGATCTCAATGAGGAGAGATTGCAGCATCTCAGGTCGGGTAATGCAAAAATAAGCGGCACATAATAGCAGAAATCATCGCAAACAGAATAAAGATCGCAGGAAGCAGAAATCAAACACATCACACAATAATTGTTCAGGTACCATATTACAAGACCGCATAAAATAAAGTGATTAATGTTTATTTTGAGGTCGCTTCCTCCCCACAAAGGCTGCAATATCTTGCATTAAATTGATGACACTAAAAACCGACGCGAGATTTTCGTTAGCAAACATTGCAGCTCTGTGGATCCTGGACATCTCTTTGTCAATAGCTTCCATAGGGATGACCATAATCTTAGACGACGGTCTTGATTCTGGGTGATCGCCAGATGGCCCCGACCTCATTGACATTTTGGAGGATCCGCCTCTCAGAGTAGCGATCTCGGAGGATAGAGCAACGACTTTTCCTTTATAATACTCAGCGTTCTTTTCGGCTTTTCGAAGTGCCTGAGTGAGTTCGCCAATTTGATGACCGCTATCTACGCGAGATGCACGAAGCTCCTGTTCGAGACCGCAAATTTGTTCATGGTAAGTTCGCTCCTGAACCAACATGGACCAAACATCCTCAAACACTGGGTTAAGGATGTTGGTAAGCTGGTCGAGAATCGTAACCTTCAACGACGGAAGCTCCCCTTCCTCGATCTCATCACCCGCGGTCAAGAAAACGTCAAGGTTAGCCCAATTATCAAAAGCTCAAAAACTCATAAGGTTTGCATGGAATGAGTACTTGGAAAGGAATCAAGACCGCAGTCATTTAAGACATTTTCGATATTAACTACGACCGCAGGTTCTGCGGTCAGCAAGAGGCGGTTTGATCCCCTTAAGCGTTCAAGGTTCATTCTTTCCAATTCCTTCTTTTGCAACCTTTCCCCTTCTTTTCTTCTTCTCTTTAATTCCGCATTACTAACAAGGATGTCATCAGTTTCAATGACGACGATCTCATGCTTTCTTTTTGGATATTCAGGTCGAACCACTGGTAAAGGAAGAAATTCTAGCGATCTGGTCGTCATCTTCGCCTTACCAGTCCGCAAGACAGAGACCGCTTCCGCTCGATCTTTCGCCGCCCGATTCAGCTCCTCCTCTTGAGCAACAGAAAGATTTGGCAGACCGCTTGAGAGGGAGGCTTTCTCCTTGGCGATCTGCCGGCTCTTCTCCTTTGCTTTTCGGTCAGCAACCTTCTTCTTTTTCTTCTTCTTCTTTTCACCGGTCAGCGAGACCGCCTCCACCTCCTTCTCCTTTTCCTTTTCTTCTCTTTCCTTTCTTTCTTTTTCCTTCTTCTGTTCGTCAGCGAACAGAGCTGCCTTTTCTCTCTCTTCCTCCTCCTTCCTTTGCTCGGCAGCAAGCAGAGCCGCCTGCTTCTCCTTCTCTTCTTTCTCCTTCTCTTCTCTTCTTTTCCTCTCCTCCTCCTTCCTTTGCTCGGCAGCAAGCAGAGCCGCCTGCTTCTCCTTCTCTTCTCTTCTTTTCCTCTCCTCCTCCTTCCTCTGCTCGGCAGCGAGCAGATCCGCTTTCTCTTCTTCTTCCCTCTTCTCTTTTTCTTCTCTTTCCCTTTCCTCCTTTTCCTCTCGTTCTATCCTTTCTTTCTCCTCTCTCAGCTTGATCTTCGCGGCTGCGATCTCTTTCTCCTTCTCCGCGATCTCTCTTTCAGTGGCAGCCACCCTGAGATTCTCAGCCTCGAAGGGATCAAGCACCTGCAATGACGAACAAGGAAAATCGTTAGAAGAATCTTCATCAAGGTAGGCATTTAATTCATAGTCTGCCTCCCTTGAAAAAGTGGAGACCGCAGAAGGGAAAAAGAGACCGGTCGCGTTATCAACCTTCGAAAAATCAACCGAAGAGTCTCGTTGTCCTCTACTCTCAGGGAGTGTGATCGCCTCCGGGACGATCACATATTTTGACCCAGCACCTTTGAACCTTTTTGCATTCTGTCCAGAAGGGTCTGAATTTTTCCTCTTACTTGTTTTCTCAGCATCTTGGACATCAACGATCTTCTGCCTAAGCTTTTCTGCCTCAGCCTTCTTTTCCCGCATCCCGACTAAGATAAATTCTGTAGAGGCGGTCTTGTCCGGCTGAATGGTGGTTTAACCAAGAGCTTCCACAGTCTGCCGATAATTGAAAGAAATGGAAAGGTCAGGAAAAATCAATTCAGGCTCTGAAGAGTCAGATGACAGATTAGCAGCAATATTTGGAAGCGAGACCGAATTTTTGGTGAGGCGGGCGTTTTCAGAGGAGAAGCTTGAGCGGTCTCCTTCGATGCGCTTGACTTCACTACAGATTTCTCAACCTTCACCGCCTTCTTCGAGGTGGCGTTCTTCTTCTTCTTGGAGGAATCCCCATTTGAGGGCGAGTTACCCTGAACGAGCAGCAAAGATGACATCGTAGAGGTCAATTCTATCTAGTTTTTATGAGACCGCTTATGAGTTAAGCTCGTTTGTCTTTCAGGAAATAATGATCTCTCAAAGCCCAGGAAGCGGTATTTATAGCCCAAGGCGCATTTATGACGGTCGCGGTCTCAGCGGTTAAAGATAACATTTTTGAAGTTCCAGCGCAACTTAAAAATTTGCGGGGATTATGTTTGCCCGGAAAGTCCGCGACCTCACTTCTCAGCCAGGATAAGCCTTCCCAGCGGTCTCAGATTTGTGAGACCACCCAGATCAGCTCTTTTTGCCCAGCCGACAGCTCCTACCTTGGCGGTCTCAAATCTGCGAGACCGCGCAGACCGCTACTCTCCAGTCCCGAAATCTGCTTAAGTGTCAGGCGATCAAGCTTCAGTCAGACCGCGAGACCGGGTGGTCTGACCCTCATTTTTTGCTTTTTGTTATTGGCACTCCCTCTCTCTGCCCCGACTCTCCTGTATCCCGGGCAGCCCGTAATTTTTGGATCTGCCCGTTCGGGCAGCCTCCGCGTCTATAAATAGAGGGGTAGGGGTACCTGAAAATGGACTTTTGGACTTCGAGCCCAAGCTTACGACCTGTGTAAGCGGTCTCGAAATCTATGACTTTTCTATCTCGCATCCTACTCTATTTCTAGTCCCCCCTGTTTTACTCTTCAGAGGTTTATACGAGTAGATTTTCTCCTCGTTTTTCCCTCTCTCCTGTCTCTCGTCTTAAGTAACCTGCACTCCACGGTTTCCCCCTGACTCCTTCAGAGTGTGAGCTTTGGAGGTACATTTTTTGGTACCAACAGAACGAACACGCGACCAACAGAACCAACACGAGACCGCATAAAATAAAGTGATTAATGTTTATTTTGAGGTCGCTTCCTCCCCACAAAGGCTGCAATATCTTCCATTTCATTGATGGCACTAAAAACCGACACGAGATTTTGGTTAGCAAACATTGCAGCTCTGTGGATCCTGGACATCTCTTTGTCAACAGCTTCCACAGGGATGACCATAATCTCAGACGACGGTCTTGATTCTGGGTGATCGCCAGATGGCCCCGACCTCATCGACATTTTGGAGGATCCACCTCTCAGAGTAGCGATCTCGGAGGATAGAGCAGCGACTTTTCCTTTATAATACTCAGCGTCCTTTTCGGCTTTTCGAAGTGCCTGAGTGAGTTCGCCAATTTGATGACCGCTATCTACGCGAGATGCACGAAGCTCCTGTTCGAGACCGCGAATTTGTTCATGGTAAGTTCGCTCCCGAACCAACATGGACCGAACATCCTCAAACACTGGGTTAAGGATGTTTGTAAGCTGGCCGGGAATCGTAACCTTCAACGACGGAAGCTCCCCTTCCTCGATTTCATCACCTGCGGTCAAGAAAACGACAAGGTTAGCCCAATTATCAAAAGCTCAAAAAATCATAAGGTTTGCATGGAATGAGTACTTGGAAAGGAATCAAGACCGCAGTCATGCAAGACATTTTCGATATTAACTACGACCGCAGGTTCTGCGGTCAGCAAGAGGCGGTCTGATCTCCTTAAGCGTTCAAGGTTCATTCTTTCCAATTCCTTCTTTTGCAACCTTTCCCCTTCTTTTCTTCTTCTCCTTAATTCCGCATTACTAGCAAGGATGTCGTCAGTTTCAATGACAACGATCTCATGCTTTCTTTTTGGAGATTCAGGTCGAACCACTGGTAAAGGAAGAATTTCTAGCGATCTGGTCGTCATCTTCGCCTTACCAGTCCGCAAGGCAGAGACCGCTTCCGCTCGATCTTTCGCCGCCCGATTCAGCTCCTCCTCTTGAGCAACAGAAAGGTTTGGCTGACCGCTTGAGAGGGCAGTTTTCTCCTTGGCGATCTGCCGACTCTTCTTCTTTGCTTTTTGGTCAGCAACCTTCTTCTTTTTCTTCTTCTTCTTTTCACCGGTCAGCGAGACCGCCTCCACCTCCTTCTACTTTTCCTCCTCCTTTTCCTTTTCTTCTCTTTCCTTTCTTTCTTTTTCCTCCTTCTGTTCGTCAGCGAACATAGCTGCTTTTTCTCTCTCCTCCTCCTCCTTCCTTTGCTCGGCAGCAAGCAAAGCCGCCTGCTTCTCCTTCTCTTCTTTCTCCTCTTCTCTTCTTTTCCTCTCCTCCTCCTTCCTTTTCTCGGCAGCAAGCAGAGCCGCCTGCTTCTCCTTCTCTTCTTTCTCCTTCTCTTCTCTTCTTTTCCTCTCCTCCTCCTTCCTCTGCTCGGCAACGAGCAGAGCCGCTTTCTCTTCTTCTTCCCTCTTCTCTTTTTCTTCTCTTTCCTTTTTCTCCTTTTCCTCTCGTTCTCTCCTTTCTTTCTCCTCTCTCAGCTTGATCTTCGTGGCTGCGTTCTCTTTCTCCTTCTCCGCGATCTCTCTTTCAGCGGCAGCCACCCTGAGGTTCTCAGCCTCGAAGGGATCAAGCACCTGCAATGACGAACAAGGAAAATCATTAGAATAATCTTCATCAAGGTAGGCATTTAATTCATAGTCTGCCTTCCTTGAAAAAGTGGAGACCGCAGAAGGGAAAAAGACACCGGTCGCTTTATCAACCTTCGAAAAATCAACCGAAGAGTCTCGTGGACCGCTACTCTCAGGGAGTGTGATCGCCTCCGGGACGATCACATCTTTTGACCCAGCACCTTTGAACCTTTTTGCATTCTGGCCAGAAGGGTCTGAATTTTTCCTCTTACTTGTTTTCTCAGCATCTTGGACATCAACGATCTCCTGCCTAAGCTTTTCTGCCTCAGCCTTCTTTTCCCGCATCCCGGCTAAGATAACTTCTGTAGAGGCGGTCTTGTCTGGCTGAACGGCGGTCTGACCAAGAGCTTCCACAGTTTGCTGATAATTGAAAGAAATGGAAAGGTCAGGAAAAATCAATTCAGGCTCTGAAGAGTCAGATGACAGATTAACATCGATATTTGGAAGCAAGACCGAATTTTTTGGTGAGGCGGGCATTTTTAGAGGAGAAGCTTGAGCGGTCTCCTTCGATGCGCTTGACTTCACTACAATTTTCTCAACCTTCACCACCTTCTTCGAGGTGGCGGTCTTCTTCTTCTTGGAGGAATCCCCTTTTGAGGGCGAGTTACCCAGAACAAGCAGCAAAGACGACATCGTAGAGGTCAATTCTATCTAGTTTATATGAGACCGCTTATGAGTTAAGCTCGTTTGTCTTTCAGGAAATAATGACCTCTCAAAGCCCAGGAAGCGGTATTTATAGCCCAAGACGCATTTATGACGATCGCGGTCTCAGCGGTCAAAGATAACATTTTCGAAGTTCCAGCACAACATAAAAATGTGCGGGGATTATGTTTGCCCGGAAAGTCCGCGACCTCACTTCTCAGCCAGGATAAGCCTTCCCATCGGTCTCAGATTTGTGAGACCGCCCATATCAGCTCTTTTTGCCCAGCCGACAGCTCCTACCTTGGCGGTCTCAAATCTGCGAGACCGCGCGGACCGCTCCTCGCCAGTCCCGAAATCTGTTTAAGTGCCAGGCGATCAAGCTTCAGTCAGACCGCGAGACCGGACGGTCTGACCCTCCTTTTTTGCTTTTTGTTATTGGCACTCCCTCTCTCTACCCCGGCTCTTCTGTATCCCGGGCAGCCCGTAATTTTTGGATCTGCCCGTTCGAGCAGCCTCTGCGTCTATAAATAGAGGGGTATGAGTACCTGAAAATGGACTTTTGGACTTCGAGCCCCAGCTTACAACCTCTGTAAGCGGTCTCGAAATCTGTGACTTTTCTACCTCGCGTCCTGCTCTATTTCTAGTCCCCCCTGTTTTACTCTTCAGAGGTTTATACGAGTATATTTTCTCCTCATTTTTCCCTCTCTCCTGTCTCTCGTCTTAAGTAACCTGCACTCCACAGTTTTCCCCTGACTCCTTCAGAGTGTGAGTTTTGGAGGTACATTTTTTGGTACCAACAAATACATAGTGATGTATGTGGACACATGAGTTCTATAACTAGAGGTGGGTACTACTACTTTGTTATATTTACTGATGATTTCAATAGATACGAATATATATATATATATATCTTATGAAGTGTAAATCTGAAACCTTTGAAAAGTTCAAAGAGCTTAAGAATGAAGTAGAGAACAACCTGGGAAAAAGGATTAAGGCATTCCGATCTGATCGAGGTGGTGAATACCTAAGTCATGAGTTTCGTGATCATCTGAGAGAGTGTGGTATTGTATCACAACTCACTCCACCTAGAACACCACAACATAATGGTGTTTCCGAGAGGAGGAACCATACCTTGTTAGACATGGTGCGATCGGTGATGAGTCATGCAGATCTGCCCATTTCCTTTTGTGGATTTACTCTAGATACTGTTGCTTTCACTTTAAATCACGCTCCAACGAAAACGGTTATAAAGAAACCATATGATATATGGACTGGGAAGCGTCCTAATATGTCTTTCATTAAAATTTGGGGTTGTGAGGCATACATACAACGTCAAATGTCTGACACGCTGGAACCTATTTATCTACTGGGGTATCCTAGGGAGACCAAAGGATACTACTTCTACCTGCCGTCTGTGGGCAAAGTGTTTGTTGCAAGGACTGACATCTTTTTGGAGAAAGAGTTCTTATCCAGAAAGACTGCAAAGGTAGAACTTGAAGAAGTTCAAGAACCATAAATTGAAAATAAACCTGAATTGGAACCTGAGCAAGGACTACAATCAGTTGTAGCTGGAGAGCTTGCTCAAGAAACACAAGTCCTATGTAGATCTGGTAAACCAAGATTTGAGCCTGAGAGATATGGATTTCTCATGTCTCAAATAGGTAATGTGTTGCTAATGGATCATGATGATGAGCTTGCAACCTACCAAGAGGCTACGAATGGACCAGAATCTGAGAAGTGGCTTAAAGCAATGAAATCTGAAATGGACTCCATTTATGCAAACCAAGTTTGGACCTTGGTGGAACCACCTGAAGGGGGTACGACCCATAGGGTGCAAGTGGGTCTTCAAGAAGAAGACCGACATGGATGGGAATGTACAGACATTCAAAGGGCGATTAGTGGATAAAGGTTTCAAGCAAATTCATGGTGTTGACTATGATGAGTCCTTTTCCCCTGTCGCTATGGTCAAGTCCATCAGAATTCTGCTTGCTATTGCTGCGTATTACGACTATGAGATCTGGAAAATGGATGTCAAAATGACTTTCCTAAATGGAAACCTCCTTGAGGAAGTGTATATGACACAACCCGAGGGTTTTGAATCTCCAAATGAATCCACTAAAATATGCAAGCTGAATTGATCCATTTATGGATTGAAATAAGCTTCTCAAAGTTGGAATCTGTGTTTTGATGAGAAAATCAAAGAGTTTGGTTTCATCAAGAATGAATATGAGCCTTGTGTTTACAAGATAATTAGTGGGAGCATAGTTGTCTTCCTGATACTGTATGTATATGACATACTGTTGATCGGGAATGACATTCCAACCCTGAAAGTTGTTAAAAACAACCTAGGGAACTGCTTTTCTATGAAAGACTTGGGCGAAGTAACTTATATACTTGATATTAAGATCTATAGAGATAGATCGAAGAAGTTGCTAGGTTTGACCCAAAGTACATACATTGAAAAGGTGCTAAAATAGTTCAGTATGCTTGAATCCAAGAAGGGATTCTTACCCATGTCTTATGGTGTGAGTCTTTCTAAGGACCAATGTCCTATATCTTTGGAAGATAAGGATTGCATGAAGATGATTCCATATGCTTCGATAATTGAATCAATCATGTATGCAATGTTGTGTACTCGACCCAATGTCTCCTATGCTTTGAGCATGACAAGCAGGTATCGGTCTGATCCCGATGATTGTCACTAGATATCTGTCAAGAATATCCTAAAGTACTTGAGAAGGACTAAGGATATGTTCTTGGTGTTTGGTGGAGATGAAGAGCTCGTTGTTAATGGTTACACAGATGCTAGCTTCCAAACTGATAGGGACGATTCGAAGTCCCAGTCAGGTTTTGTATTTTGCCTGAATGGAGGAGCTGTAAGCAGGAAGAGTTCCAAGCAAGAGACAGTTGTCGATTCTACGACAGAAGCAGAGTATATCGCTGCAACGAATACGGCGAAGGAGGCTATTGTTGGAGTTTCTGAGGTGATCTCAAAGCAATCAACAATTAGTCTTACTGCCAACGCAATATGAGCCTATAGGGTCACACATAAAAGCGTTTGGAGAAGTTGGAGAAAGGATTGTGTTGGCCTTACTCATATTGGATATGAGTGGAGGACCAACCCTGTGACTGCTTGGAATTAAGTTGAGAATGTCTCAACGGGAAATCGTTTAAAGGGTTTAAACGAATGAGTATTTACTTGACAAATTCGGCTAAAGGGTTTAACCGAACTGCGTCAAATTCGGTTAAAGGGTTTAACCGAATTAGCTTGATTCGACTAATGAAATTTGGCTAATATGATTAACCGAAATTATAACAGATTCGACTAAAGGGTTTAGCCGAATCATGTCAGTTCGACGAAAGGGTTTCGACGAAATGATATAACCGAATTTGTATAGACGAATTAGTCGAAATGCTTTCGCCAAATTTGAGTCGAATTCGGTTATATTGATTAGTCGAATTCGGCGAATGTATATCTGGACAGATATTCTGCTTTTCCCTCTGGTCTGCGGATAGCCTGATTTATGCGTTTTAGTATAAAGGGCATGCGATTTTAGGATTAACCAGACTTAATACTTTTCGCGATTTAGACTAGAACGGCCGACCGGAACAGTTCCGCGCGAGGGCATCTCATTCTTCCCGTCCGCCGATCGTCTTCCGCCGCTGCTAGTCGCCGTCGTGGTCGCCGCCTCCCCTGGATCGAATCTAGCAGTCCATGGGGACGTTGAGAGCTTCCTTCTCCGACCTAATTCTTGTATGAAAAGAAGCTAGGGTTCTCCTTTGCTTGTGTGGACTTCTGTAGAGGGATCGATCCATTTCGATTCTTGAAGAACTCAAAGGTAGATTTTTGGATCTCTCTTTGGAGCACCTTGGTTGAGTGTTGACTCAATCCCGCAAAGGTACATTGTATTTCGATTTGATTATTCTCTTGAATCATGAAAACCGCAAGATCCGTTAGTCTCTTTTGGGTTGTTCTTGTTATTATTTCCGCTGCGCATATTCGATATGTCATCCCATTAGGGGTATAGAAAACCCAACAGTGGTATCAGAGCCAGGTTGCGGTCAAGTGCATGTAAATTAGACCTCGTTAGGGGCTCTGCCCCTAAGACCCCGCTAGGGGCGCGACCCCTTGGAACCTCGCCAGGAACGCATGTGATTACGTTGCGATTTTCATGTTTCAGAGGTTGTTTCTCCTCTGCAGTAACCGTCCCTCAAAATGGTTTGTGAAACCAAATGTTTAGATTATTGAATCTGACATGAGAGACGAGCTTGTCTACTGCACATGTGGAGTTGTTGTTCATATGTCCAATGCATGTAAATCTGGAGATTTAGAAGTGTTCTAAATGCTCAGATTTAGCCCTGTTTTGTCAAAGTGTTGATAGACTGTTTTTGTGCACATCTGGGATGTATCTGGAATGTGAATGTTGTAATTTTATTTTTTGATTGTGCACTGTGATTAAATGTTAATCATGATTAAAATGTTAATCACTTGAAATAAAAATCCCTTATCTAATATTAAGTATTCGGATGCCTTCCGATGGATGACACTCTTCCTGCCTCGATCAATGAAGTGTGGGCTTGCCAAAGCAAGGTGCATTAATCTATCTTGGTAAGGGTGCGAGCGGATAATTGTGATATCCCACTGTCGACATCGGGTCAAGCTTAACTAGGTGACCTCAAAGGTTGAGTGCTTAGAGGCATAGGGTTGGCATGCTCCATATGATGGATGCGAATAAAGAGTTATTCACCAACCATACAAGAGTTGCATAGTGATGCAATTGACAAATGTTGTCTACCTATATAACCGCATTATGAGAGGAACGCCAAAGCGGACTCATTGTGTTGGTGAAATACAGATCTTGTCCACTAAGAGAGTAGCTCGCATAAACTCTCCGAATCAATATCAAGGGTTATTGATTTGATTAAAATAGTGGGAACTCTTTAATAAAAGTCCTTATTAAAATTATATAAAATGTATTTTGAAATATAGTACTAAAATTTCACTTTACAAAATTCCTTGTAGAAAATCCATGGCAAGTGGATCTCACTCCACCCTGTCCCTGAGAGCTATTCTTGAGAAGGACAAGCTCAACGGGACGAACTTCCTTGACTGGTACAGAAACCTGAGAATTGTTCTCAGGCAAGAGCGCAAGCTCTATGTCTTGGAAGGTGAAGCCCCCACAGAGCCGACCGGAAATGCTTCGAGAGCAGATAGAGATGCTTACAAGAAGTATCAGGTTGATACCTTGGATATGGAGTGACTCATGCTTGCTACCATGTCCTCTGAGCTTCAGAAGCAACACGAGAGCATGTGTGGTTATGAGATAATCGAGCACCTCAAGAAAATGTTCGAGGGGCAAGCCCGGCAAGAGAGGTTTGACATATCCAAGGCATTGTTTTAGTGCAAAATGGGAGCTCGAGACTCAATAGGGACTCACGTACTCAAGATGATTGGGTATATAGAGAACCTTGAAAAACTGGGTTTTCCCATGGGCCAAGAGTTGGCCACGGATCTGATCCTGCAATCGTTGCCGGACAATTATTAGCAGTTCGTCTTAAACTATAACATGAATGAAATAGAAAAGACACTGCCCGAGCTCCTTGGCATGTTGAGAACTGCCGAGAATAACATGAAGAAGGTCAAGCCTGCCAGCCCCATATTGATGGTGCATAAGAGCAAGGGCAAGGCCAAGGGATCTAAGAAGACTAAGATTGGATCTAAGTCTCCTCTTGATCCCAAGTCTTCTGCACTGAAAAGGAAAGGTTTGGCTAAGGAAGGGAAGTGCCACCATTGTGGTAAGGCAGGGCACTGGAGGAGGAACTGTCCTCAGTATCTAGAAGATCTGCAGAAGAAGAAGGGAAGTATGACTTCCACTTCAGGTATTTATGTTATAGAGATAAACCTTTCTGCTCCTTCATCCTGGGTATTGGATACCGGATGTGGTTCTCACATTTGTATAAATGTGCAGGAACTGACAAGGAGAAGAATGCTGGGTAAAGCAGAGGTAGACCTGCATGTTGGAAATGGAGCAAGAGTTGCTGCCATTGCCGTAGGATTGTATCGTCTTTCTTTGCCTACAGAGCTTGTAATAGAACTAGATAATTGTTATTATGTTCCGGCCATAACTAGAAACATTATTTCTATTTCATGTTTGGACATGATTGGTTTTTCTTTCGTAATTAAGAACAATTGTTGTTCTATTTATAAGAATGATGTTTGTTATGGCGTTGCCCAATTGTTTAATGGTTTATATGTTTTAGAATTAGACCATCTGATCTATAACATAGAAAATACTAAAAGACTAAAAACAAATGATTCGAATCCTACGTACCTTTGGCATTGTCGTTTAGGCCATATAAACGAGAAACGTATATCCATGCTCCATAAAGATGGACTACTGGACTCATTTGATTATGAATCATTTGAGAGATGCGAGTCATGTTTATTGGGCAAGATGACGAAAGCTCCTTTCACTAGTTGTAATGAGAGGGCTAATGATCTCTTGGGTATAATACATAGTGATGTATGCGGACCCATGCGTTCTATGGCTAGAGGTGGGTTCTACTACTTTGTTACATTTACGGATGATTTCAGTAGATACGGATACGTGTTTATTATGAAGAACAAATCCGAGACCTTTGAAAAGTTCAAAGTGTTTAAAAATGAAGTGGAGAACCAATTGGGAAAAAGGATAAAAGCACTCCGATCTGATCGAGGTGGCGAATATCTGAGCCATGAGTTTCGTGATCATCTGAAAGAGTGTGGTATTGTATCACATCTCACTCCTCCCGGAACACCTCAGCATAATGGTGTTTCTGAGAGGAGGAATCGTACCTTGTTAGACATGGTGCGATCGATGATGAGTCATGCAGATTTGCCCGTTTCCTTTTGGGGTTTTGCTTTAGAGACTGCTGCTTTCACACTAAATCGAGTTCCAACGAAAATGGTTCTAAAGACACCATATGCGATATGGACTGGGAAGCGTCCTAGTATGTCGTTCATCAAGATTTGGGGCTGTGAGGCATATGTGCGACATCAAATGCTTGACAAGATGGAACCCAAATCAGATAAATGTTATCTCATGGGGGTATCCTAGGGAAACCAAAGGATACTACTTCTACTTACCGTCTGAGGGTAAAGCGTTTGTCGCAAGGACTGACGTCTTTTTGGAGGAGTTCTTATCCAGAAAGACTGCAAAGGTAGAACTTGAAGAAGTTCAAGAGCCACAAACAATGAACGAACTGGAACTGGAACCTGAGCAAGGACTACAAGAAGTTGTAGCTAGAGAGCCTGCTCAAGAAACACAAGCCCTACGTAGATCTGGTAGACCAAGATTTGAGCCTGAGAGATATGGATTTCTCATGACTCAAATAGGTAATGTGTTGCTTATGGATCATGATGATGAGCCTGTAACCTACTAAGAGGCTATGAATGGACCTGACTCCGAGAAGTGGCTTGAGGCCATGAAATCTGAAATGGACTCCATGTACACAAACCAAGTTTGGACCTTGGTGGAACCACCTGAAGGGGTACGACCCATTGGGTGCAAGTGGGTCTTCAAAAAGAAGACCGACATGGATGGGAATGTACAGACATTCAAAGGCCGGCTGGTGGCTAAAGGTTTCAGGCAAATTCATGGTGTTGACTATGATGAGACCTTTTCCCCTGTGGCCATGGTCAAGTCCATCAGAATTCTACTTGCTATTGCTGCGTATTATGACTACGAGATCTGGCAAATGGATGTCAAAACGGCTTTCCTTAATGGAAACCTCCTTGAGGAAGTGTATATGACACAACCCGAGGGTTTTGTATCTCCAGATGAAGCCACTAAAATATGCAAGTTAAATCGATCCATTTATGGATTGAAACAGGCTTCTCGAAGTTGGAATCTATATTTTGATGAGAAAATCAAAGAGTTTGGTTTCATCAAGAACGAAGATGAGCCTTGTGTTTACAAGAAGATTAGTGGGAGCATTATTGTCTTCCTGATATTGTATGTAGATGACATACTGTTGATCAGGAATGACATTCTGACCCTGCAAGTTGTTAAGAATAACCTAGGGAAGTGCTTTTCTATGAAAGACTTGGGTGAAGCGACTTACATACTTGGTATTAAGATCTATAGAGATAGATCGAAGAAGTTGCTAGGTTTGACCCAAAGTACATACATTGAGAAGGTGTTGAAACAGTTCAACATGCTTGTGTCCAAGAAGGGATTCTTACCCATGTCTCATGGTGTGAGTCTCTCTAAGGACCAATGTCCAAAATCTTTGGAAGATAAGGACCACATGAAGTTGATTCCATATGCTTCGGCAATTGGATCAATCATGTATGCAATGTTATGTACTCGACCCGATGTCTCATATGCTTTAAGCATGACTAGCAGGTATTAGTCTGATCCGGGTGATGGTCACTGGATAGCAGTCAAGAGTATCCTAAAGTACTTGAGAAGGACTAAGGATACATTCTTGGTGTTTGGAGGAGAGGAAGAGCTCGTTGTAAAGGGTTACACGGATGCAAGCTTCCAGACTGACAGAGATGACTCAAAGTCACAGTCAGGTTTTGTGTTTTGCCTTAATGGAGGAGCTGTAAGCTGGAAGAGGTACAAGCAAGAGACAGTTGCTGATTCTACGACTGAGGCTGAGTATATCGCTGCAACGAAGGAGGCTGTATGGATTAGGAAATTCATCAGCGAGCTTGATGTAGTTCCTAGCATTATTGATCCCATAGTTCTCTACTGTGACAACAACGGTGCAATTGCACAAGCTAAGGAACCTAGATCTCATCAGCGCTCCAAGCACATACTTTAGTGCTTCCATCTTATTCGAGAGATTGTCGATCGAGGAGATGTTAGCATATGCAGAGTACCGACTGAAGAAAATATATCGGATCCACTGATAAAGCCTCTTGCGCAAAAGAAGCATGATGGTCATGTTAGATTAATGGGTATTAGATACCTGAATGATTATCTTTAGTGGGAGCCTTGTGGATTAAATATTTGTTGGTTGTTTGTTCATTGGATGAATTGTAAAATGTACTATGTATTTCATTTTATATTTATGGCAAGTTCTTTTATTATGTCATTTATATATGTCTGATAAGATTAATTAGCATAATAAATGCCCTTAGAGTGTTTGCTTCCATAGGAATTCAAGTACGTGACTTGAATGTGAGGATCTATTCTTATATGAAGCTTCATTCTTAAATAGTCCCTGGTCGAGGTATCATCCTAGAAATTCAGGGCGAGGATGAGACCATAAGACCAACATGTGCATTAAATGATGACCGGTTCTCACAGGTCATGATATTGTGATATCAAGTCATCACATGGGTACTTGTTGAGAACAAGTTGTACTGGACAGACCCCCCATGAGACTACTTTGTGGGTAGTTATATGAACGTGTCACAAGTAGTTCTCATCTGACAATGGTGTTTGTAGTTCTTTGACCTGAGGTCACAACATTCATCAAGTGAGGAAGAGCGTACTTTGATGTCATCTAAAGTCTTCCTTGAGAAAGGTTGATGATAAGGGTGGTTATTGGGTATGTTACGATTCATTTTTGTGTTTGTGTGTGGACAAATATGGGATTTATCCTCCTTTATGACAGGAGTTACATACATGGGCCCCTTGATGGAATGAGACTGAGAAATGCATGACCATGCTTGGTTGAGTCAATATATGATATTTAGCTCACCATTTTTAGACAGTCTATTCTAGATCAGGAAATTGGGATTGAACAATTATGAGGGTGACACGGTCCACGCCCATAGTTCTATCCGGATGTAAAGGACAAAGGGACATGACAACACTGATACATTGGTCATGACAGGCTTGTTGAGTTATGAACTCTTATTGCTTGGGTAGCAATGATGTATTGCTAGATGCCGCTCATTATTTATGAGACTTTTGTTGATACTTTGTGATCAAGTGGGAGACTGTTGGAGTTTCTGAGGTGATCTCAAAGCAATTAACAGTTAGTCTTACAGCCAACGCAATATGAGCCTATAGTGTCGCACATAAAAGCGTTTGGAGAAGTTGGAGAAAGGATTGTGTTTGCCTTATTCATATTGGATATGAGTGGAGGACCAACCCTGTACCTACTTGGAATTAAGTTGAGAATGTCTCAACAGGAAATCGTTTAAAGGATTTAAACGAATGAGTATTTACTTGACAAATTCGGCTAAAGGGTTTAACCGAACTGCGTCAAATTCGGTTAATGGGTTTAACCGAATTAGCTTGATTCGACTAATGAAATTCAGCTAATATGATTAACCGAAATTATAACAGATCCGACTAAAGGGTTTAGCCGAATCATGTCAGTTCGACAAAAGGGTTTCGACGAAATGATATAGCTAAATTTGTATAGACGAATTCGTCGAAATGGTTTCGCCGAATTTGAGTCGAATTCGGTTATATTGATTAGTCGAATTCGGCGAATATAAATCTTGACAGATATTCTGCTTTTCCCTCTGGTCTGCGGATAGCCTGATTTATGCGTTTTAGTATAAAAGGGCATGCAATTTTAGGTTAAACCAGACTTAATCCTTTTCGCGATTTAGACGTGAACGACCGACCGGAACAGTTCCGCGCGAGGGCATCTCATTCTTCCTGTCCGCCGATCATCTTCCGCCGCCGCTAGTCGCCGTCGTGGTCGCCGCCTCCCCTGGATCGGATCTAGCAGTCTGTGGGGACGTTGAGAGCTTCCTTCTCCGAACTAGTTCTTGTACGACAAGAAGCTATGGTTCTCCTTTGCTTGTGTGGACTTCTGTAGAGGGATCGATCCATTTCGATTCTTGAAGAACTCAAAGTTAGATTTTTGGATCTCTCTTTGGAGCACCTTGGTTGAGTGTTGACTCAATCCCGCAAAGGTACTTTAGATTTTGATTTGATTATTCTCTTGAATCATGAAAACTGCAAGATCCGTTAGCCTTTTTTGGGTTGTTCTTGTTATTATTTCCGCTGCGCATATTCGATATGTCATCCCGTTAGGGGTATAGAAAACCCAACAGCTATGTGGATTAGAAAATTCATCGGCAAACAATATGTAGTTCCTAGCATTGTTGATCCCGTACTTCTCTACCGTGACAACAGCGGTGCAATTACCCAATCTAAGGAACCTAGATCTTATCAGCGCTCCAAGCACATACTTCGGTAGTTCCATCTTATTCTAGAGATTGTCGATCGAGGAGATGTGATCATATGCAGAGTACCGACTAAAGAGAATATTGCGGATCCACTGACGAAGCCTCTTACACAGAGAAAGCATGATGTTCATACTAGATCAATGGGTATTAGATACCTGAATGATCGTCTCTAGTGGGAGTCTTGTGGATTATATTGGTGTTGGTTCTTATTCATGTGATGAATAGAGTATTTTATATTTCATTTTACATTTATGGCTCTCATTTTACCGAGAGGATCAATAGGACGATGGAAGACAGGCTCCGGATGTGCGCCATGGATTTTGGAAAGAGATGGGAGGACCATCTCTATATGATTGAGTTTGCCTACAACAACAGCTACCCGCCAAGTATTAAAATGGCTCCGTTCGAAGCCCTTTGTGGTAGGAAGTATCGTACGCCATTGTCTTGGGCTGAAATGGGCTGCACGAAGTTGTTAAAGCGCAAAGATTTGGATGAAGCGAATGCATTAATTCGGGCAATACGAGAGCGGTTGCTCATTGCCTAGGATAGGCAGGCAAAGTTCTATAATGCAAATCACCGGAACGTCGAGTTTGCTGTTGGTGATTGGGTTTATTTGAAGATCAATCCGTTCAAGGGAGTATCAAGGATCCGACGCTTGAAAAAGCTGAGTCCAAGGTACATAGAACCATTTGAGATCTTAGAACGCATTGGTGAAGCTGCCTGCCGGCTTGCTCTATCTGATGAGTTAAGCGGTCTACACGACATATTCCACATCTCCGTATTGAGAAAGGCCGTGAAAGATCCTACTCATATTGTTGCGATTGACAAAGTGCCGATTGATAGTGGGCTAGAGATGAAAGTCAAGCCCATACACATCGAAGATACTGAGGTGAAGCAATTGCGGAACAAAGCCATCTGAATGGTAAAGGTCCATTGGAACAATTGCGGGAGAGAGGAACTCTCTTGGGAGAGAGAGCAAACCATGCTTGCGGAGTACCCGATATATTTCCCTCAGGTATAAATTTAAGTTTTTGTACCTTACTATTTTCATAATTTCGAGACGAAATTCTTTTAAGAGAGGTGGAGTTGTAACACCCCACTTTTCCCAAATTGGTGCTAAAAAGGAAGAACTGCCCAGATTCGTCGAAAGGTATAGAGTGGTCTCGACGAATTGGACTTATTCGATGAATGTTACCGAGTACTCTCGACGAATCGTCGAATGATCTCGATGAATCGTCGAATGGTTTAAGCGAGTATCGACGAACACTGGTTGTGGTTTAGTTTCAACGAATCGTCGAAATGTCTCAAGTGGTCTCGATGAATTGTTAAAATGTCTCGACGAATTTGTCAAAACAACTCGACGAAAACAATTGTCTCTACGAATTATCGGAAGGACTCGACGAATGCCGACAGAGCGATGACTTTACCTGTTTCAATTTTGACGGAAGTTAATGTCGATTCTTGAGTCTGAAACTATTCTAATCTTTGTGGAATGTGAATCCGACGGCTAGGATCATTTTGAAATTCTTTAACGAAGGCTTGGGAGATAATTTTAGGTTTATTTCTATCTTCATCTTCTCTGTCCAAATGTGAGAAAGCTGAGAGCTCAAGGAAGAAGAAGAAGGAATCTTTCACCATTGACGGAGCTCTGAAGCTCTGAATCGCAAGAAATTTCCTGATCCACGGAGAGCATCCTAGTGCGGTTCTTTCCATCCGATTGAAATCTCAGATTCATGACACCGAAGAGAGTAGGATGGGTAACGATCCTTCCACCCGGTCTTAGGAAGTGTTTGGTCCTTTCATTCTTTTTCAATGCATATTGAGGTTGTCTCTTTCACTAATTAGTGAAGTGTAGGACTTCCTGCAGTTCTTCGGAACTCCGAGTAGATTGTGTCCGTCCTCAACATTTATTGCATGTAGAAATCTGGTTGACGAACGTATTTAGGCATTTTGTGTGAAGCCTACCCGAGGTCGTTAGCCCGAATTGGTGATGTTTGATTATAACGTGCATTTTGGTTAAGCCTAGAATGTGTGCCCAAGAATGACTCCGTGACATATGGCATCGTATTGCGGAACTTGAGTTTTAGGTGTCTTTCGGAGAGCCTATCGGAATCCCCATGCTTTGGTTGTGGTTGAAGCAAACCTTCACCACGAGTTTTGAAGTGGAGTGTCCATGTACATCCTTCGTTGATTGTGATAGCGAAGCCTAAGCCCACTTTTATGGATTAGGTGCACAGCTTATTATTTTGGTAGCACTTGTAGATGTTAAATGCTAACGGGCCGAGGTAATGCCGCACCCGCATTGCATTGGGTATTGCGATGATTTGAGCAACGGGCACAAGCTGAACTGAACCCGCACCATGCAGTTCAGCATGAGGTTAACCCTCAGAATGCTGACGGATCATGGGAGAGACTGGTTTTGGAGAGTTTTCTCTGATCGGTAAATGCTCAAACAAACACTAAGCTTCTTAGCTTAGCTTGGTGGTGGTTCTTGTGAAAGAGTACACTGTAAACATGCTTTGCGAGCATGGAGCATGTGGTCATGAGTACCTACGTTGTTGATGTCATGGAGTAATGTTATGTTAGTCTCATGCTGTTGCATAGGCCGTTGTGGGAATCCTCCGGGTGAACCCAACCAACATCATGTGCATACCTAGGTTCCCCTTACTTTGATGCTCAACCAATAAGATTGATTGTGCTTGAAACCTCTCCCTATGTAGTGTAGTTGCACTTTCTTTATTTGATTACATGTTGGATGTACAACTTGCTTGCAGGTTAGCAGTGACACACACCTGAGCCGGCTAGATGGCCGGGGGGGGGGGGGATCATTACACGGTTTATGGTCAGCTCATATCTGACCCTTGTTTACCTCTTATTGGATGTTGGCGCAGGTGCTGGTGAGCCAAATGGAAAATAGCGGGCTGAAGCCTTATGTTGTGTTGGCCCTTGAAGGCCAACCGCTCTTTTACTGCCTTCCTTACATTGTCGGCCTGCGTGCCAAAGTATGTTTTGAGTTAAAAGAAATTTTATGAATGTAATCACTTAAGTCCGTAACTCTTATTGGTTTCATTCCTGGGATAGTGGATAATTCTGAAAGTATTGTATTTAATGCTTCCGCTTACGCCTGTGATACTCTCTTGTAGTTTAGTTTTTGTTATCATCTTATTAACGTCTAACTAGTGTGTTCAATATTGCGTGGGTTCCCGGCCGGAACTACTGTTATATTGTTTGTACTGGCGGGATGTTACAAAGGTGCAAGTTGTACAAGAGTGAGCTTGGTTGATGATAGCCATAAATATTCATGGTTTCCTCAGGTTGACGGGCTACTGTCAAAATTCTTGAAGGATTCTCCAAGATCATCTAGTCTCTCACTTTCCCACAAAAAAATGAGAACTCTTTTGTATACTCTCCTAAGTATGAGGCATCCTTCATCAACTTGAAGGTCTAAATTTTTCTAACTCTCTAGTCACCCCCTTAGAGAGATATTCAGTTCTATTTTTGCACTTTCATATAGTCATTATCTGCATGATACTTGGCAAACCATACTCAAATTTTGTTGAAATATCTTCAAATTTTCATTCTAGTATTGACGGAGTTTAAAGTATTCATCGAGATTTTATTTTAGCTTTAATTAGAACACATGTATGATAGTTATTATAAACTTAGCTATTTGTCGATTCATACCAGGACATCAAAAAGATTTATTTAAGTCTTGATGCATTTTTGAGCATCCAAAATGAGTCAAATATTTTGTTGTAAGACCTTCCTCCAAAATTAACTTTGGGCTAGTACACATATTCGATATTTCTTATATATCATTCCATCTTTGGATTTTTATGTTCCATTATTCCCTTCAATAACTTCTTTCCACGTAGATATAAGTGTCTTATAATTGAGCTCTAATTGCCCTATATTGGATATCAAATTGGATATAAATCCAAATTAATGATGCAATACATAACTTTCCATTGAAACCATCTCCAAATTAAATTTCTCGAATTCATTCCAAAGCTTATAATATTGTTTAGCAATCCAATTCCATGTACTAATATTTTTATAACTAAATGCATTTGCTATAACATTTTCCTAATCGGGATGATAATGAATTTGGAAGTCATAATCCCTAGAAATTACATCCATCATCCTTGCATCATATTTAATTATTTCTAGATAAATAAAAATTTTAAATTTTGAACATCTGTAAAAATCTTTATTTTTACTCAATATAAATCAACTCTCCAAATCATTACAGCAAACACAATAGCTGTCATATCAAAGTTATGCACTGGATAATTATTTTCAAGAGGATTTAATTTCTTATATCTATACACAATAAGTTTTCCATACTACATTAATACACATCACAAGCCTTGAAAAGTTACAAATTATGCTTTGGATAATTATTTCTAGATATATTTGAAACCCAATATTCTTGTTGGCCATGCTAATAAGTGAGTTATCATCAAATATTTCTTCAAGTATTAAAATCTCGGTTGTATTCACCTGTCCAATTAAATTTCTGTTATTAACAAGTTAAACTTGTCAGTAGAAGATCGATTTTCAAATACATTCTTCAACAAATCTTTAATAGTATCCAACTAGGCCAAAAAGTTTCTAATAGCTGGCATTGTTTTTAATTGAGGCCAATTATGTAGAGCTTTGATTTTACCTATGTACACTATTGTAATGATCTAACCCACAATATTAAAGGTATTGTCACCTTCCATAATTGGACTGAGCACTTGTAAGGATGTCACCTATCCCATATTGCTAAGCTTTATAGATGTAGGATGTGCAAAAAATAAATTCTCCAAGTTACTAAAAAGACTATTCACCTTGTTGTAACTAACATATCTGGCTTCACAAATGCATTTATAAAGAAACTAGATCGGGGATCTACCAACCCCTTCTGATAAACTTTAGATTCTTCATTGTTAATATGCCGCACGCTAGTAGAGTTGGAAGAATTTCTAGTTTGAAGTGCCACCAATATTTTCCTATGCTTCACCCTTACTTCATACATATCATCAACTATATTTTGCCCATTTTTATCTAATCTTCCGGCATAAAAGTGAGCCTATAAATGTCCAAACTTGTGGTAATCAAGTCCACATTTCACTTCTAATGTCCACTCATTTAAGCCCAAATATTATTGTCCCTATACAAAAAAGAGTAACCACAACACTTAGAACCAGTCTTTCTCAAAATTTTCTTAACTCAAACCTTCTTATTTTGTCCTACATGAGTACAACCTCCTGTATCACACTTAAGTTTGGCCCGAGGCTTTATCCCGCAGTTAGCGAATCGGCTCTTTGAACACATAGGGGAATTATATCAACTCATTAAATTAATTCCTCTTTACTAGGTAACACTATGCTCATGATAAAATGATTCCCAACATCTATTTGTAAGGGCTTGGAAATTTTCTCAATTATTAGAGACATTTCAATTAGGGGCTTCAATCAACATAATAACAAAACCCTAACCCAATGAAAAGGGAAAACTAAGAACATTCCAAATATAATTTTATCATGAAAATTCCAGAGAAGGGTAGAGCAATTATACTAAGGAATTCTTGATCCAATTGACACTTGTAAAATTGATTATTTAGTGCACTCTAAGCATCTCTTGTGAGAATAACTAGTCGGACATAAGATTCTAGAATAGTTCCATTTAGCTGCCTACAAAACCACTTACAAACATTGCATTATCATTTTCTAGGCATTGTAAGCATCTGTTGAAGTGATTCATTGAAAGATTTAAAGGATAAAACACAAACCACAACATGATTAGTACATAAAGTATGAAGTTTAAATGATTGACAAAATTTTCCATGGTACTTACACTACTAAAACCTTCGATGCACTGATTGCATATTTTCTGAAACTACTTATAAATGCCATGTAACTAGAGACAAAAAAACAAAAAAGACTAAAAACTGAAAATGCATATCATGGCTTGATAGCTAAACAAATATTATTGAATTAGAAGTAGTAAAATTGTAACATCCCAATTTAGGATGAGGATTCTAGGAGTATTGTCACAGAACATCACCTTGAAGACAAAGTTAAAGCCCTTAAAGAAAGAAAAAGAGGAATGGTGTGCATTTAGGCAAAGTGAACCAAACTAACTCAATTAGCCCACCCCCTGACAAATTGAGCTAACCACCTTCTTCCTCATGACCTAAGTAAACCAATTCACATATTTGAACACTAATCACCTTGAAGACAAGAGTAAAACCTTAGAAAGAGGCATGGTGTGCATTTAAGAAAATTGAACCAAACCAACTCAATTAGCCTAACCCTTGACCAATTGAGCTAACCACCTTATTCCTCATGACCTATGTAAACCAATTCACCTATTTGCACACCACATCACCTTAAAGACAAGAGTAAAAGCATAGAAAGACATCATGGGGTGCATTTAGCCAAAATAGGTTAACCCACTCAAATCAACCCCTTCTTGGTCAATTGAGCTAGCCACACCATGACCCATGACCAAGAATAGCAAAATCCTCAAAATGTTGACTTTGGTCAAGAATGGTCAACCAAAAATTAAGCATGGTCAAACCATGGTTTAATTATGTCCTAAACCCACTTTTGAAAATACCTTAGCCCCACACTCACCCAAGAGCCCCCAAATTAAACCCTAAACACATTAAGATCCTAAACCCAAGGACCAAAATCAGATGGCCATTAAGTAACCTAAACACTCCCTTAAGAGGAAAATTACCCAAAATGGCAATACTTCAAAATGAAGTAACCATTCCCTCTGTTGGGAAAAACCCATGTGATTTATCTAACAAATTATTTAAAGTGATTTCATCAGTTAGGTCATATTACCCTCATTGTATAGTAAGTGTAAAGTGGTCATTAGATGTCTTAGGATGTCACACTCACATTAGAGTGTCAAGGCCAAGTCAAGACAATCAAAAAATTAGTTAAGTTAAGACTTGGGTCGAATGAAAGCCGACGCAACTTCGACTTGATGTCGACGCAACTTTGACTAGAAGTCCAAGCAACTTAACCAACTTGTCTAAGTATAAGTCAAGTCGACGCAATGTCGAAAGGGACTCAACGTAGAAGGAAGAGCCTGTCAAAGCCATCTAAGAAGTCGACGCAACTTTGACTTCAATTTGACGCAGAAGTTAAAGCTCTAGTCCAAGTCTTTAACTCGACAGATACATCGATAAGGAATCAACATAACATCAACATCTGAGTTCAGTCAGAGCTAAGAAGGGATTCAAAGCTACTCCTATAATAACTCAGAGGTGCATCGATATGAAGAATGATGAAGTCGACGCAGCTTCGAATACAGTCAGAATAAGAAGCTTTTTCTAGTGTCCTTTTAAGACCTTTTCAGAAGGACGACAAGGCTAAAGACAGTCCTCCAATGGCTCGTTTATTTTCAAGAATAGAATGGAGCATTCCAGGACACAACAAAGACACTCTTGGAATGTATTCAAATTTGATGGATGGGTCTAGATCAAAAGAAGAAAGGAAATTTATGTGTCCAAAAAGAATTCCTTTTCAGGACAGCCTAAAAGAAGAAAGTATTTCAAATTCCAATCATACAGAATAAGTATGCTGAAGGGGAGAAGAAAAGCAGGGCATTCATTACATTGTTCTCATCTGTCGAATAGGGTCTTCTTCTTCTTCCTTCCAAAACCCTAAGATAGAAAACAAGTGCTCTGAACAGAAAAGAAAATAGCTACTTCTTCTTCACCTTACATCAACAAGTTTTCAGCAAGTGCTTACAGAAAAAGGATGCAGTCAAATAAACATTGCAACCATCACAATCATAAGCAAGGGTTAATCATATACGGATCTAGTGAAAATCAAAAGCTGGAGAATTGCTTCTGAACGATTCTGAAAAATAGAATTATATTCTTCTTCCTCTTCCTTTCTTCTCACTTTTCCTTCAACTGTAAAAGAGTTTTATTCATCCCCTTTCCAAAGGATTTAGTGGTTCTAAGAGTCCCCTTATCAAAAGACTCAGTGGTTTTTTGAGTCTCCTTATCAAAACACTCAGTGGTTCTTAGAGTCTCCTTATCAAAAGACTCAGGCACAGGTTGTGCAATCCTACCAGGGAGGTAGAAGAGAGGACTACCCACATTTTGGGGAACCTCTATAAAAATTCCTGTGTCTTCTGTGTGTGCTTTTCTGTACTGTCCATATTTTTGTTTTCTGTGTTTATATTTCTAGCAATCTGCATTTACTTTATTCTGTCTTTGGATTGCTGATTGCATAATACTAGTGTTTGTATTATGTGTGCATAAATAGAATAAAAAATATTTTAAACTCTATTCACCCCCTAGAGAATACTTAGAGGCACACTGTCCAATTTCAAATTGTATCAGAGGTAGGTTGATGATTAAAAGTTTAACACCTTGATTAAAAGATCTCCTCACTCCCATTTCTTTATTTTAAATTAAACAAAACTATTTTTCAAAAAGGAAAATGAGTTCTAAGGATTATGCATCAACAAGACCACCAGTGTGTAACCTAAATAAGTTTGCACTCTGGAAGGCCAGAATAAAGCTCTACATGAACTCAATTGATGAAGACGTCTTTGATGTTATAATTTTATGTCCCCCAGCTACAGTCAGACAAAATAGAAGTGGATCTTTAACACTGGAAGCTGTCCCAAGATATGAGTGGACATAGGATGAGAAGAAGCAGAAGGCTTGTGATGCCAAGGCTATGAACATTCTGGTTTCCACAATGTCAGATGACATTTTCCAGAAAGTAGATGACTGCCAATCAGCAAAAGAGATCTGGGAATCTCTTACCAAAATGGTATAAGGGAGTTCTGATGAAAGAAAGGACAGGAAGTCCCTTCTCATATCCCAATATGAGAACTTTCAAAAGAAAGCTGATGAAAGTGTTGCTGAGATATATGCAAAATTCAACATCATTATCAATGAGCTAAAGTATCTGGACAAGGAGATATCTCTGACAAAGATTAATGATAAGATCCTCATGTGCTTCCCAAGCTCATGGGACTCAAGGAACTGGGCCATCTGAGTGTCTAGATGCCATAAAGAGATCTCTACTGATGCTTTCCTAGGAAACCTTAAATCATATGAGATGCTTCTGAAAAGCAGAGCTGAAACAGAGGCAAAGGAGACAACTCCAACTCCTATCCAAAGGAGTATTGCTTTGAAAGTTGTTGAAGGAGAGCCCTCCACTCCTGAAGATGAAATGTTCAGTCTCCTAGCTAGGAGATTCCGAAGGTGGGTCAAGACAGAAGACTCAAGGAGAAGAGAGAGGAGCTCAAAGCCAAGATTTGATAATACTCCAAAGAAGGAGGTGATTTGCTTCTCCTGCAACAAGCCAGGGCACATAGCCCCTAAGTGCCCATGGGAACAAAGGGACAAGAGCAGCAACAAAGATGAGCAGAAGAAGATGTCTTTCAGGAGGAAAGACAAGAAGAAGGGCAAAGGTTTTATTGTTGAAACCTAGAGTGACTCTAAAGCAGAGTCAAGCTCCTCTTCATCAGAGAGTGATGAAGAAAAGATGTTGAAGCAGTCTGCATGATGGCATTAGTGATATCTTCAAATGATGAAGAAGAACAGGTATCTCTGTTTGATGATTTTGATTTCAATTCTGATGATATTAAAAATTGCTTTAAAGAATTTTGCAATGATTTCCTCATAATACAAAAAGAATTAGAAACAAATAGGGAAGAATTAGAAAATTTTAAGAAAGATGAATTATATTCATTAAATAATGATTTGAAAAATAAAATTCAAGGTAAAGAAACAGAATTAATAGAAATAAAAAATGAAAATCTAAAATTAAAAGAAAGCTAACAAAGGCAAAAGCCTTTGAGGTCTCTCTCAATGGGAGGAGTCAAAAGCTCAAAGATATTACACAAATCTCTCCATGAGATTTAAACACCTAGCTCTAGGAGCAGACCCTTGCACTAGCACATAAATCACTAGTAGACTAGCATGGAAAAATCCAGTTAGATTTATTAGACCTAGTTATTTTCAAACAAGTGAGAGGAGTGCACTAACTAAGGATAAGGATATAAATAATCCAAATAAAATAATTGTGCAAAATAAAGTAAACCTAAATAATGAAAAGAAATCTCTAAGCAAGAGTAATGCAGAGAAATTAACCAACAATAATCAAAAGGTTAAAGGCAAAAGTAGAATAATTAAACACTATACTGATTTTTTATATTTAGATACATTTTATACACATATGAAGTATCAAATTAATAAATCAAGGTTTGATAAACTCACTCTCTGCCATCCAAAAGGATATCATGAAAGACCCTTCTACTCTTTCATAGAACCTTACAATGGTAAAAGCAAAGGCCCCAAGGTAACCTGGGTTCCTTCTAATGTTTGAGCTACTTGTGCAGGATTAGGTAGGATTCCTCCTAGTAGATAATGGAAGGGGAAGGAAGAATTATGGCCTAATACAAAACTATATTCAACAAGGGAGTGATGTCTTCTCTGAATCCTCTTGTTATCTTCTGTAGTTCATAAAAATGATAGTATAAATACCATTTTTCAATAAAAATCATTGCTGGGAAAAATAGCAAGAACTTTCTAAAGAAAATAGAACTATTTAGTCAGAGTTGCGTCGAATAGAATTCAACGTACCGTCTAATTCTACTCGACGCCTACTTCGAAAGAAATATACAACGGATAATTCGAGTTGCACCGGATAGAATTTGAGGTACCATCTAATTTTATTCGACGCCAGCTTCAAGAGCCGTATAAATCAGATAATTTGAATAGCATTCAACGCAACGTCGACTTCATATCGATGGATACATCGATTTAATAGTTGCTCGTCTAATTCAAAAGTGCATCGAGTCCTAATCAATGCAATGTCGACATAGCAAGTGTGCGCAGTTTCACTTCTAGAAGCTTCTTCGACACATTTTGGCGCACTATCTATTAATGCTTATCGACGGTGCTTTGAATAAAACCCTAAGGTGCGATGAATCATCTTATTTTAAGCACCATTGATGCCGAATTCATTATGCTTTCGAATTCTCTCATTCCTGCTCTGTTCCTCTTCCTCTCCTAAGCTCTCCTACGTCTTTCTCTCATCTCTCTCTATTTTTGTAGGTAATTCAGAATCAATGGCTCCTCCAAAGATAAACTCTGGTTTTGATGTTCATATAGACTCCTTCAACGCAACATCTGACAATTTCAAGGCCATCCTCGGCCTATTTCATGCTGTCAGCCTGACAAAACTAATTTCCTCAAGGTGCAAGATACTTGAAGCTGCACTAACATAATTCAAGGACAATATGCAAATAGGAGATGATCGCTCCATCAATGGGAAAATTTCTTAGATAGATATACATATAACAGAGGAATTGCTAAATCAAACATTTGATCTTGCAATTGGAAGTGATCCAGATGAACTGACAGGGGAAGAGATCAAGAAAGCTCTAGAAATCATGCAGTTCAAGAAAGAGAAGGCCATCAATCTGAAGAAGATTGATCTTGCAGAAGAATATAGATTTCTTATTGATATAGTAGGGAAGGTGCACCTCTGCAAAATCTCTGCTCATGATGCTATCCCCAGGCTCATGATGATATAGATTTCTTACTGAGAAGAAGAAGAAGAAGTCCTTCAGAGGAAAGGATAAGAAGAAAGCCAAGGGCTTCATTGCTGAAACATGGAGTGATTATGAAGCAGAATTATGCTCCTCATCATCTGAAAGTGATGATGAAGCAACAACAGATGCAGCCTGCTTGATGGCACTAGGGATGTCATCAGATGATGGAGAGGATTAGGTATAAGTTTTTGATGATTTTGATTTTAGCTCAGATGATTTTAAATCCTGTTTTAAAGATTTCTTCATTGATCATCTTAGGGTTGAAAAAGAATTAGACACAGCTAGAACTGAATTAGAGAAACTTAAGAAATGCACATAATAAATCAAATTCTAATAAATGAAATTAAAAATAAAGAGTCAGAATTGATTAAACTGAGAGAAGAAAGCATAAAATTAAAAGAAGAGCTAGCAAATGCAAAAGCCTTTGAAGACTCACTCAATGGGAGGAGTCAGAAGCTCAAAGACATCACAGAAAACCTCTCTATGAGATTTAATCATCTAGGGTTAGGAGCAGAGCCCTCCACCAGCATAGAAGCACCTAGGAAACCTGCATGGAAAAATCCAGTATCATTTGTTAGACCTAGTGAATATCAACCAAGTGAGAAGAGTGCCTCATTCAAGGGTAAGGATAACAGTCATCTAAATAGGATAGATAAACCTAATAAAGCAAATCTGAATAAAAAGGAAAAACCACTAGGCAAGAATCATGTAGAGAAATTAAATAACCTCAACCAAAAGGTTAAAGCAAAACCTAGGGTAATAAAATGCTCTGCTGAACTTCTTTATTTAGATACATTTTATACTCAATTCAAGTATCAAGATAATAGGTTTGGAAAACCCATTCCTTATCATCCAAAAGGGTATCATGAAAGACCCTTCTATTCTTTCATTGAACCTACAATGGTAAAAGCAAAGGGCCCAAGATAACCTGGGTGCCTTTTAATGTTTGAATTACTTGTGCATGATTAGGTAGGGTGTAACAACCCTTTAACTTAGGCATAATAATAATAATAATAATAATAATAATAATAATAATAGTAGTAACAATAGTATTAAATGAATAATTAAAAAGGGGTTTCTCCACCCCTCCTCTCACGATTAAACCCCCCCGGTCCGAGCCTTCTCGCAAAAACCGCGCACGCTAGGGTTTTTCCCGATCCCGTCTTCCGCCTCCCGTGCGTCCCTGCTCGTTGCCGACCGCACCTCCTGCTCCTCCCGTCGACGCCCCCTGCGCCTCCTCCTGCCCTAGCCGGTCGCCTTAGCGGCTCCTTCCTCCTCTGCGCTCAAGATCGACGACAGCCTTCTCCCCTCCAGCAGCTGACTGCTCCTTCTCCTCCATGGATCGACAGTAGGCAACCCCAAATCCTTCAAGGGGTCGGCCTGTTGCTCTCTTCTTCTTCCTCTGACTGATCTCCAGCAGCCGGCAGCTGCCCCCCCTCGCCATTTGGCCGTTGATTTCGGGGGGGGGGGGATTCTAGGGTTTCCTTCCCTCTCCTCCTCGAGCCCGGATCTGAGTTCCTTGGGGTAAACCTCCTCTCTTTCTCCCTTATTTCAGAATTTTGCCTTGATTATTTGGGATTTTTGCGCCCAATTTGCATTTTTAGAGTTTTGTGCACGTTCTAATCGCCAAATCCTTAGGAATTCGTCCTCCCCGGCGTCGTTCGTCGCTCCAATTGGCGGAGTCCCTTGAAGACCCTTCCGAATTAGGGTTTCCCTAGACTAAGCGCCGCCAAATCTCCGCTTCCTCCGTGTAATCCTCTCTCCCCTCATCTTCGAGGGAGCTATGGTTTTCTTCGCTATCTCGCATCTGTCTAATTTGCAATTTAAAACGCGCATGCTCATGTGGTGTCACCTGTTTAATACAATTATCATTCATGTTTGTGCTTAATCAGGTCGAATTGATATTGTTAATTTGGTTGTGCCCTTAGCCGCCACCGTCAATTTCCGCCTTACTTAAGGCAAGTAGAGAAACTTCTCACTTGCAAACTCATGATTTTTTTTCTTGTCAGATACCTGAATCCTCGATTTGATTACTTGTCTCAGTGCACTAGAATCCATGAAATTCTGCATCTAAGTCATTAACAACGTAAGTTAACATTGAAAGGTAGGGTTTAATTGATGCAACTCCTTGACTTGGGTTCCCTCTTGAATCCCTAATGGGAACAAAGGACCGGTCATAGCGAGCTTAAATTTCTGAATCTTCTGAATCCGTATTTGAATCTGTCTGAATCTTTCTAAATCATGAATCATGTGCATCAAACAAAACACCTGCACTTTCAATTGTCTCAACTTATGTTATTATTATTTAGACTTTTACACTCCGGAGTAGATTAATGTTTTAGTTCTGTTTCTGCATTTCTTGTATTTACTTGTCTTGCTAGCTTTGTTATTTACCTTGCTTTAACTACATATATCATGATTCTGAGGCTTTTTCCTTGTTTACTTTGGAATTTGCCTTAGCGTTCGTGACCGCGCCCTGTGGTACCTGAGCCTGCTCTGCACCCTGTTCCTGCTTCCCTGGAGGTTTCTTTTTGTTAGTTGCTGTGTCAGGTTCCATGTTGTATTTCCTTTACTGTCAGTATTTCTTATTATGTAATGATTATGGTTAGCCATTTTCTCTTGTATCAAGGACAACTGTTAGGTTATTATATGTACTATCATTTTGTATCAATGCATGTTCACCCTCCCAGAGGTCTATATTACTTGTACCTGTGCTAGAAATTTCAAATGGAGTTTTTCACATCATGCTTGCATGTTTCCTTTCCTTTATTGTTTTTTTGTGTGTGTTTTACAGCTTCCGAAATAGATCAACCCGTTTTACGTAAAAGTAACTATTTAAATAAAACTATTGTAGTACTTCTGCTTCCGCCATAGCATGCATGGGTTTCTTTTCGCCCATGCCTGTGGCATCACGATCCGCCCCGAAGCGCACTCTGACTCTTGTCGAGACGGGTCGTGACAGTTGGTATCAGAGGCGAGGTTTAGCATCTAAAGATAAAGTATTTTGAAATAACATATATTTTGAAATCTATTATGTAAGTATATGTACATGCATCATTTCCTCACTCACCTTATCATTACTGTTGTTCTTGGCTGAAGCACGCACACACTACACACATAATCATGCGTAGTATGCACACGAATGTTAAGGGGTTATGGGCAAACTTAGCATTTATGTGCATATGAATTTCCACTAGGTTATGCACCGCTTGCAAATATTAAATGGTTATGGGCAATTTTAATATTTACAAGCGCGATGGCATTAGCTGCATAGTATGCATGTCATGTTAAGTGATATGGGCACTTAACATGGTATGCATATCCATTCATAAACATTATTAGAGATGCATTTAGGAAAAATTACATTACATGCATAAAATAAATCATTTGCACAAGTGTCAAGCTAGGAACGACAGATAATGATTGTACACACATGGATTTGTTAATTGTTACATATTGCACCTTATTTTTGTTGCATCTGCATGGTCATTACTAGCAGTTGTCCAAAGAAAATGCTGTAATTATTACATGATTTACATACCTGACAGTATAAGAAGTGTTGAACCTCTAGTTTCCAGTTATCTTATTCTTGCTTGACTCTCGATCTAACCTGATGTTCTCGTATCTCCTTCTAGATGGCTCCCAAGCGTTCTCAGCGCAAGAAGCCAACCCCTCCCGTAGTGGAAACTTCTGGTGGTGCTACTGCTCAAATTCTGAAGCAGATCCTGGATCGCCTCACTCGTCTTGAGGGGGATCGCCAGACTCCTGACCCAGCCTCTGGTTCCGGCCCCTCAGGGACAGCAGGAGTGACTACCACTCCTAAAGCCGCTCCTCTTGCATCTGAACCTGTAATCAGCCCGCTCGCCGTCAATCTGGTGACTCCGCTTGCATCAATTCCGACTGCTCCTCCTGTGGCGATGGCAAACACTTTGGCGTTCAAAAGGCTAAAGCCGCCATCTTACGATGGCAACAGTGACTACTTTGTCATTTCTGAGTGGCTCTCTCAAATGGAGAAGCACTTCGAGTACGCTGGAATTCCAGATGTCCAGAAGGTTCTTCTTGCGGCCTATCAGCTGACCGAGGATGCGTACACCTGGTGGCTTCAGCGCCGCACTCTTCCCGACTCTGCCACCATGACTTGGGTTCAGTTCAAAGGAGCTCTTATGGATAAGTTCCTTTCTTCCGTGGAGCGTGACCGGCTAGCCGAGAAGTTCTTGTCCCTTCAGCAGCCAGACAGATCAGTGACCGAGTATGAAAGAGAGTTCTCCCGCCTGTCACTCCTTGCTGTGGAGTTGGTGCCAAGCGAGTCCAAGAAGATTAGCCGCTTCGTGAAAGGGCTTCAACATGATTTCCATCAGCATGTGGTAGCTCATGGCGCCACTACCTATGCTGAGAGCGTGGAAGCCGTGTTGCAGGTGGAAGCTATCGAGTTGGAGCGTTCTTCTAAGAAGGTCCAACATGGATCTAACAATGCTGCATCGTCTGACCTCAAGCGCAAAGGAGCACCATTCCAAGAACAAGGCCCCAAGTCCAAGAAGGTGTGTGCGTTCTGCCACAAGGTGGGCCATGTCGCCCAAGTCTGCCGCACTCTCTTGAAGAAGCAGAAGATGGTTGCTCCTGCACAGCAACCCCAGTTGACGCTTGCCACTGTTACCTCTGACTGCTCTTACTGTAAGAGGCCAGGGCATCTGCTGAAGGACTGCCGCCGCAAGCAGAATACGTGCTACCGATGCGGTCAGGTTGGGCACCATATCCGGGACTGCCCGGTTCCCGCTCAGCCTCCGCAGTCTATTCCGGGAACTCAGGAACATGGTAGAGCCGTGCTGAATGTCATTACCCAGGGCGAGGCACTTGCATCCACTGGCGTCATCTCTGGTATGTAATGCGCATTTGTCTTTTCCTGCAATTTTGTTTTAGCTTATTTTCCTTCAATCCGGACAATCATGTTTTGCGTACATGTTCTTCTTTCTTAGGGAGATTTAGGGTCAACAATAAATGGATGCAGATTCTTTTTGATTCTGGCGCATCCCATTCGTTCATTGCTCGTCATGTTGTGGATCGTTATCGTTGGCCTACTTCGCCTCTTGAGGTCCCTTATGAGATCTCCGTGCCTGGTCATCTGCATCTTTCGCGTAGTGGCATTCCCAATTGCCCGATCATGCTTGGTGAATTGCAAGTCTCAGTCGATCTCATAGTCCTGGAGATGTCAGAGTTCGAGGTAATCTTGGGAATGAATTAGCTGGTTGCGTATAAGGTTAAATTGGACTGCGTGGCAAAGAGGGTCAACCTCAGCATTGATGGCAAGGATTTCAGCGTTCATGTTCAGACCCGCAGTCACATGAAGGTAATTTCCGCTGTACGCGCCACTCGCCTTCTTAGTCAAGGATGTTCTGCGTGTTTCGTGTATGCTGCATATTCGCATTCTGTCTCTCCTTCTCTTGAATCCATACCTGTTGCTTCTGAATTTCCTGATATCTTTCCTGCCGAATTGCCTGGGATGCCTCCTGATCGAGATGTGGAGTTTTCTATTGACTTAGAGCCGGGAACTCGCCCCATATCTAAAGCTCCGTACCGTATGGCCCCGCGCGAGCTAGAGGAGCTTAGATCGCAGTTGGATGAATTGCTTGAGCGTGGATACATTCACCCCAGCTCGTCACCCTGGGAAGCCCCCGTTCTCTTCGTGAAAAAGAAGGACGGTTCTATGAGGCTCTGCATCGATTATCGGGATTTAAACAAGGTGACCGTCAAGAATAAGTATCCCCTTCCACGTGTGGACGACCTTTTTGATCAGCTCAAAGGTAGTTCAGTCTTCTCCAAGATAGATCTTAGATCAGGTTACCATCAGCTGAAGATCAAAGAATCCGATGTTCCCAGGACCGCCTTCCAAACTCGGTATGGTCATTTTGAGTTCTTAGTGATGTCTTTTGGTCTGACTAACGCTCCTTCTTCTTTTATGGATATGATGAACCATGTTTTTCGTGAATATCTGGATAAGTTCATCATCGTGTTCATCGACGACATTTTGGTTTATTCCAAGACTCATGAGGATCATGCAGCACATCTTAGGCTCACTCTCTCCACTCTTCGTCAGCATCAGCTCTATGCCAAGCTGTCAAAATGTGAGTTCTGGCTGGATCGTGTTGCTTTTCTGGGTCATGTTGTTTCTGGTGATGGACTCTCTGTTGATCCAGCCAAGATTTCAGCTGTTATGGACTGGAAGCGACCTTCTACCCCTTCTGAGATTCGCAGTTACCTTGGGCTTGCTGGTTACTACCGCCGTTTTGTCAAGGATTTCTCCTCTCTTGCTGCTCCGTTGACAAAGCTAACGCAAAAGCATGTTAGATTCGATTGGTCAGATCAGTGTGAGCAGGCCTTCTTGGAGCTGAAGCAACGTCTGTGTTCGGCGCCAGTTCTAGCCCTTCCTTCAGAGGGGGCAGATTTTTCAGTTTATACTGATGCTTCCGAAGTCGGCTTGGGATGTGTGTTGATGCAGGGCGATCGTGTCATTGCTTATGGCTCGAGGAAGTTGAAGACTCACGAGCATAATTACCCCACTCATGATCTGGAGTTCGCCGCGGTGGTGTTTGCGTTGAAGCTTTGGTGTCATTATCTCTATGGCGTGAAGTGCCACTTCTTCACTGACCATCAGAGCTTGAGGTATATCTTTGATCAGAAGGATCTTAATCTTCGTCAGAGGCGGTGGGTCGAATTTGTAGCAGATTATGATTTGGAGCTTACCTATGTCTGATGCGAGGATTCGGCAAGTGCACCGGTCGCGCAAGTAATAAATTTTGGGAATAGAATTCCCGAGTGTCGGTCTCTTGAGGAACACAGTAAGGTGGAGTTTATTATCGAGGAAGGACTTGAGATCGAAGTCCTGCGGAAGGTGGAATGCGAACGAAAGGGGCTTTGAGGTTTGCAAACAAAAGTAAATACTACGCCTACTCCTATGCAATGCCGCTATGCAATGCTTCGATCGGCGGGATGGAAACTAGGCAGGCCTTGAGCGCGCTGCGTCGAAAGGGCGGATGGACGAGAAGGCTAACGGGAACGAGCTATGCAGGCCTTGAGCGCGCTGCTTCGTTAGGCGAGTGGAATACGGGCCGCGATGCCACGCTTCGGTGGCCGAATGGGCGAGTAGGCTTACGGATTGAGGGTCGCAAGCACCTCATCGACAAGCACGCCACTAGCAATTGCTAGTGCGGCACACGAACGCGGTGGTGAAGTGGAAAATGGATGGTGGCGCACCTCATTAACACAAATGAACAAAATGATTTCATAGACATGAAATTAACAATACTAACATAGTTCATAGCGTTCATCATCAAGATAAAGAGAGTACAAACAAATACAACCACATAAGTAGAAGAAAAAGGCAAGAGATACGACCGAATCCGGAGTCTCGTTGTAGATTCACGGTAGGAAGCACCGGGTTGTCAATCCGCGTCCTAGCTCGGTCCCAACTGCATCCGGGGTAGAGGAGGGCTGTCACACCTCCCAATGGACCCGTCTTCTCCAGCGATTTACCATCCGGCCACGTCTAATGCGAAGAACCACTTCCTTAGCGATGAAGATGAGTGTAGGATCCCTTCCTTTAAGTCCTTGGATGATGGAGGAGGCCTAGGGGGTGAAAACCCTCTGAAAATGGCGAAAACGGCGGACTGAACGGAGTCCAAATGCGTGATCCCGACCTAATTCGCGAACAGGTCATTATATAGGCGCTGAATTAAACAGTGCGCACGGTCATTGGCGCACGACCAGTGGTCGTGCGTACTAGAATCCTGTGATCGTGCGCCTGTCTGGGTGGAACCTGCAAGATACGAAATTTATAAAATAAAATGTTCGCACGACCAGTGGCGCACGACCGGTGGTCGTGCGCACTAGCGTTGATGGTCGTGCGCAATACAGCAAACAGAACTCAGAATTTTAATGATAAGTGCGCACGAGCAGTGGCGCACGACCGGTGGTCGTGCGCACTGGCGTTGGTGGTCGTGCGCACTGCACCAAACAGAACTCGTGAAAAAGGGTTAAGTGCACACGATCAGTGGCGCACGACCAGTGGTCGTGCGCAATAGAACCGGTGATCGTGCGCAGTGTTCCTGTGCAGAATTGCACCGGGAACACTTGCACGACTCCTATTCCCGCACAACCACAGATCTAGCCACTGAAAGTGGCACTTAACAGCACATGAACACTACTAATGACAATAAGCACAAAAATCACACCAAAGTGGGCCTAGATGTGCACCTAGCATGGATTATCAAATATAAGCTATAACAAGGCTAAAGTGCGGAGAAATGACTAAATAACGGCCCGGATGAGTCCATAAATGTGTATATGATCAGGACTCATCACACCCCCAGACTTAACTGTTTGCGCGTCCCGAGCAAACGAATCCGGCGGAGCGTGAAAACGATAATTAACATAGAGAATTACACAAAGGAGTACGGTGCGAAGTAACATACGCATGCAAGTAGAGAATTTAGTAGAAGGAGATTCTAACTATGCTAACTAATTTACAAGAGTATTAAAGCGTAATTAAAGATTTAGATGTACTCAATTGGTGAGTTATGAAGAATTTGACGATCATGCCCGGTCTGAAAGTGACGAGACACTGAGGCGGGTGTTGCAAAAGATCGGGGCTTAGGAATAACTCCGCTGAAATCCATCAACGTCGTGAACCATACGCTTGCCCGGTCACACTCTCTCCACGACGCTAGCACTTTCGCAAGTCAAATCAGTAGGGCTTTTAGGATTAAAACGGGGCTTAGGTTACGGTATGATATTCAAAGTTAAACACGATGGCTACGCAACCCAAGTGAGCTAAAGAACGCTGCACCACTCAAGACCAACAAACAATGCTTGTGTGACACATCCCCAGACTCATCATGAAAACTAGGTGTGCACACGGCCTACTTCACAAATACCAACAGATTTTCTATTTAGCTCGGAAGGATTTTTTCCAAAATACTCTTTTTTTTTCTTTTAACATCTTTTACTTCTTTTATATATCCTCCGGTTGGTTCAAAATCAGCAGATAGACTTTATTTTCCTTTCATGACACAATGATTCCACACACCACACAAGTTGAGACTTATAAGCGCAGTCAAAAACAATTTGGTTGCGGGTGTAGGATAGGCTTCAAGCTTTGGTGGATGAAGAGGAGCTGAACAAAGGATTGGTAGGCACAAATTTGGCTTGCAACGGTGAACGAAATGGACATGGAATAACAAAGCTCAAACTAGCCAAAGGGTGGCCTACATCATGTTTAACTCGACGAGTCGCTCTCGCCCATGCTTCGAGAGTCGCTTGGGGCAAGTTCTTAGCCCACGAGAAAGGTAAACCTTCCTCCCGACTCGAGCAACACACGACTAGTAATCGCACACACACAACACCGGGTTATCGTCAATTCCATACAAATTCACCACTTGAGTATATTAAATCTAAATTTACGCAGAAATACTAAACATAAATTAGATGCATAAAGAAAATCTAGTTCTACTCAAATTCTACCATAGCATGCGAAGTGACTAGAACACTACATGAGTCAACATCGCACTCCAAATAATAATTCCTACGTTAACAACCTATTTCATATTCCAACCAAGATAGTTTACAACGGAACAACAACAAAAAGATAAGCGCGCACTCAAGTGGGTGAAATGGTGTGTGAAACATGGAAAACAACGATAATGATAAGAAAAATAAGAATCAACCTTCTAGTATGCGGTGCAACTCGTGCACAGTGGATAACAACAACCGCTCCCCCAGACTTAAGCTAAACAATATATCTAGAAATTTGAAGCTAAAAGAGGGGAGAAAGTGTTACCCAATGCTCAGAATTGAGCATACCAGACGATTGCGTTTACGATCAAAAGCAGTCCGCAGCATCCGCCATCACAAGGAACAAAGACCACCTGAAAGTGATACAATAGAACAACAAAAATAGTAAACTGAACTAAACATGTGAGAGCACTAAAAATCAAGAAATCTGGGTTATCACCCATGGGAGGGAACCTGTTCCTGCAATTAATATTAAGCACTCGCACACAAAATAAGAGAACAGAATAAGCTGGATACATAAAACTATGCCCAGAAGAGCATCCACAAGCAAAATGTCATTATTACAGTTAACAAAAGAGAAGGAGTTCGAACGACTCAACAAAAGACCTAAAAAGCAACAAGAGAAAACAGACAACAAGGCTTAGAATAGCTCGCATGCAGGGAGAAAGATCACTCGTCGTCGCTGTCGCTATCTAGAACAACAACGGACGGCGGCGGTCTGGAAGATGATGCGGCCCGACCCGGAGGTGGGGGAATATTTAACCCTCCCCGCAATGCTTGCTGATAAACGAAATCCGTCAGCCAATACTGGTTCGCTTTTAGATCGGAGAGGCGCCGATCGAAACTTGGCACCTCCGGCGCTCTAGAAGAACTGCCCTCCTCCTTGGCTCTCCGCTCCTGCTGAAATGAATGACTTCGTGGCTGCGGAAGGGCTACCTCGCGGTGAGTATTTGGCGGCTCAGCCGGCTCTCTGTGCTCCTCGTCGCCTTGCCTCTCCCTAGGCGCATTCCCCGGCAACGGCGCCAAAAACTTAATGCGAGGATTCGGCAAGTGCACCGGTCGCGCAAGTAATAAATTTTGGGAATAGAATTCCCGAGTGTCGGTCTCTTGAGGAACACAGTAAGGTGGAGTTTATTATTGAGGAAGGACTTGAGATCGAAGTCCTGCGGAAGGTGGAATGCGAACGAAAGGGGCTTTGAGGTTTGCAAACAAAAGTAAATACTACGCCTACTCCTATGCAATGCCGCTATGCAATGCTTCGATCGGCGGGATGGAAACTAGGCAGGCCTTGAGCGCGCTGCGTCGAAAGGGCGGATGGACGAGAAGGCTAACAGGAACGAGCTATGCAGGCCTTGAGCGCGCTGCTTCGTTAGGCGAGTGGAATACGGGCCGCGATGCCACGCTTCGGTGGCCGAATGGGCGAGTAGGCTTACGGATTGAGGGTCGCAAGCACCTCATCGACAAGCACGCCACTAGCAATTGCTAGTGCGGCACACGAACGCGGTGGTGAAGTGGAAAATGGATGGTGGCGCACCTCATTAACACAAATGAACAAAATGATTTCATAGACATGAAATTAACAATACTAACATAGTTCATAGCGTTCATCATCAAGATAAAGAGAGTACAAACAAATACAACCACATAAGTAGAAGAAAAAGGCAAGAGATACGACCGAATCCGGAGTCTCGTTGTAGATTCACGGTAGGAAGCACCGGGTTGTCAATCCGCGTCCTAGCTCGGTCCCAACTGCGTCCGGGGTAGAGGAGGGCTGTCACACCTCCCAATGGACCCGTCTTCTCCAGCGATTTACCATCCGGCCACGTCTAATGCGAGAACCTCTTCCTTAGCGATGAAGATGAGTGTAGGATCCCTTCCTTTAAGTCCTTGGATGATGGAGGAGGCCTAGGGGGTGAAAACCCTCTGAAAATGGCGAAAACGGCGGACTGAACGGAGTCCAAATGCGTGATCCCGACCTAATTCGCGAACAGGTCATTATATAGGCGCTGAATTAAACAGTGCGCACGGTCATTGGCGCACGACCAGTGGTCGTGCGCACTAGAATCCTGTGATCGTGCGCCTGTCTGGGTGGAACCCGCAAGATACGAAATTTATAAAATAAAATGTTCGCACGACCAGTGGCGCACGACCGGTGGTCGTGCGCACTAGCGTTGATGGTCGTGCGCAATACAGCAAACAGAACTCAGAATTTTAATGATAAGTGCGCACGAGCAGTGGCGCACGACCGGTGGTCGTGCGCACTGGCGTTGGTGGTCGTGCGCACTGCACCAAACAGAACTCGTGAAAAAGGGTTAAGTGCACACGATCAGTGGCGCACGACCAGTGGTCGTGCGTAATAGAACCGGTGATCGTGCGCAGTGTTCCTGTGCAGAATTGCACCGGGAACACTTGCACGACTCCTATTCCCGCACAACCACAGATCTAGCCACTGAAAGTGGCACTTAACAACACATGAATACTACTAATGACAATAAGCAAAAAAATCACACCAAAGTGGGCCTAGATGTGCACCTAGCATGGATTATCAAATATAAGCTATAACAAGGCTAAAGTGCGGAGAAATGACTAAATAACGGCCCGGATGAGTCCATAAATGTGTATATGATCAGGACTCATCAATGTCCCCGGCAAGGCCAATGCGGTAGCTGATGCGTTGAGTCGTCAAGTTTCTGTTTCCTCTGGTGCCCCCATGTCATATACTCTTGCATCTCTGATTGGTGACCTCGAGCGGATGGACATATCCATCTTACCAAAGGGTCAAGGTCAGATCTTTGGTCCATCGTGGGTTGAGCAAGTGAAAGATTTGCAGCCTTCCGACCCCATTCTCCAGCGCAATCGCCGAAGGGTTGAACTTGAGTCTCTTCCGGATTTCTCAATCTTTGATGATGTTCTGCGTTTTCTAGGCCGTCTTTGAATCCCCGCTGTTCCTGAATTACTTGATGCTATATGCCGTGAAGCTCATGAGTCGCGCACATCTGGTCATCCAGGCAATAATAAGATGTATCATGACTTAAAACAGATTGTTTGGTGGTCTGGTATGAGAATCATATAGCTAGCTTCATCTCTCGATGTTTGACGTGCCAGAAGGTGAAAGCTCAGCGTCAGCATCCTGGTGGTCTTTTGCAGCCTCTGCCCATCCCTGAATGGAAGTGGGAGGACATTTCTATGGATTTTATCACAGGTTTGCCTCGCACTCCGAGAGGACACGATGCGATTTGGGTGATAGTGGATCGGTTGAACAAGGTAGCCCACTTCATCCCTTATAAGGAAGGTCACTCTACTGAGAAGATGGCTCAAATCTATGTGTCAGAGATCGTTAGACTTCATGGGATTCCTTTACGTATTGTGTCGGATCGTGACTCGAGGTTTGTCTCTCATTTTTGGAAGGGCTTCCAGCAAGCTTTGGGCACAGATCTCAACCTGAGCACCGCTTATCATCCGACAACCGATGGTCAGACCGAAAGAGTTAATCAGATTCTTGAAGACATGCTTCGGTGTTACATTTTGGACTACAAGGGAGCTTGGGATGAGCATTTACCTTTGGTTGAGTTTGCCTACAACAATAGCTATCAGGAGAGCCTCCGGATGGCCCCCTTCGAAGCACTGTATGGGCGTCGTTGTAGGACCCCTCTCTTTTGGTCAGAAGTTGGTGAAAATGTTGTGTTGGGACCTGAGTTGCTCCAGGAAATGGAAGAAGCCACAAAGAAGACTCGGCTCCAGCTCAGTCGTGCTATTGAGAGACAGAGAAAGTATGCTAATCTGCGTCGCCATCCGCTAGTTTTTGCTGTGGGTGATCAAGTTTTTCTGAAGGTTTCCCCTTCTCCTGGGGTGAAACGGTTTGGTCGCCATCACAAGCTTAGCCCGAGGTTCATGGGACCTTTTTCCATCTCAGAGCATGTTGGGGAATCTGCTTACCGCCTTGAGTTACCTGCTTCTTTTGCCGGTGTTCATAACGTCTTCCATGTCAGCCAGCTTCGGAAGTACATTCATGATCCCAACCGCATTGTTGAAGAGATTTCTGTAATTCCTGAAGCCAATCTCTCGTACCCGGTCGAACCTGCTAAGATCGTGGAGTATCAAGAATGCAAACTTCGAAAAAGGACCATTCCTATGGTGAAGGTGCTTTGGATGCATGGCAAGTCTGAGGAGTTCACTTGGGAGCTCGAAGCTGACATGCGTAGCAAGTATCCACACCTTTTCTCTTGATCCTGGTATGCCTCCGCTCTTGTTACTCTCTCTATTTGAGTACCTTTTTATTTAGTTCTCTTGACTTGAATTGCAAACCCTGTTGGAATGAATGACCTCGGAGTTGTCGCCATAAGAGACCCCATCCAGAAAATCCTCGAAAGTTTCGGGACGAAACTTCCTAAGTGGGGGAGAATGTAACAACCCTTGAACTTAGGCATAATAATAATAATAATAATAATAGTAGTAACAATAGTATTAAATGAATAATTAAAAAGGGGTTTCTCCCCCCCTTCCTCTCACGATTAAACCCCCCCAGTCCGAGCCTTCTCGCAAAAACCGCGCACGCTAGGGTTTTTCCCGATCCCGTCTTCCGCCTCCCGTGCGTCCCTGCTCGTTGCCGACCGCACCTCCTGCTCCTCCCATCGACGCCTCCTGCGCCTCCTCCTGCCCTAGCCGGCCGCCTTAGCGGCTCCTTCCTCCTCTGCGCTCAAGATCGACGACAGCCTTCTCCCCTCCAGCAGCCGACTGCTCCTTCTCCTCCAAGGATCGGCAGTAGGCAACCCCAAATCTTTCAAGGGGCCGGCCGGTTGCTCTCTTCTTCTTCCTCTGACCATTCTCCAGTAGCCGGCAGCTGCCCCCCCCTCGCCGTTTGGCCGTTGATTTCGGGGGGAAAAATCTAGGGTTTCCTTCCCTCTCCTCCTCGAGTCCGGATCTGAGTTCCTTGGGGTAAACCTCCTCTCTTTCTCCCTTATTTCAGAAGTTTGCCTTGATAATTTGGGATTTTTGCGCCCAATTTGCATTTTTAGAGTTTTGTGCACGTTCTAATCGCCAAATCCTTAGGCATTCGTGCTCCCCGGCGTCGTTCGTCGCTCCAATTGGCGGAGTCCCTTGAAGACCCTTCCGAATTAGGGTTTCCCTAGACTAAGCGCCACCAAATCTCCGCTTCCTCCGTGTAATCCTCTCTCCCCTCATCTTCGAGGGAGGTATGGGTTTCGTCGGTATGGTTTAATGCAATTATCATTCATGTTTGTGCTTAATCAGGTCGAATTGAAATTGTTAATTTGGTTGCGCCCTTAGCCGCCACCGTCAATTTCCGCCTTACTTAAGGCAAGTAGAGAAACTTCTCACTTGCAAACTCATGATATTTTTTCTTGTCAGATACCTGAATCCTCGAATTGATTACTTGTCTCAGTGCACTAGAATCCATGAAATTCTGCATCTAAGTCATTAACAACGTAAGTTAACATTGAAAGGTAGGGTTTAATTGATGCAACTCCTTGACTTGGGTTCCCTCTTGAATCCCTAATGGGAACAAAGGACCGGTCATAGTGAGCTTAAATTTCTGAATCTTCTGAATCCGTATTTGAATCTGTCTGAATCTATCTGAATCATGAATCATGTGCATCAAACAAAACACCTGCACTTTCAATTGTCTCAACTTATGTTATTATTATTTAGACTTTTACACTCCGGAGTAGATTAATGTTTTAGTTCTGTTTCTGCATTTCTTGTATTTACCTGTCTTGCTAGCTTTGTTATTTACCTTGCTTTAACTACATATATCATGATTCTGAGGCTTTTTCCTTGTTTACTTTGGAACCTCCTCGTCCTGCGCTCGCCGCTCTTCCTTCAGGCGGCGGGGAGAAGGGGGGACAACGGCACAGGCGAGCTCGCAATTTAGTGCTTCCAGCCCGGCCACCTCGCCCTCCAGGTCCTAGATGCGAGTGTCGGCTTTTCCGGCAGCCTCGACGTCCTGTAAGTAAGATAAGTTAAGGGAGCGAAATTGCCGAAGGAGAGGAGGGTGACAAGGTCTAGGTAACTCACCACACCGCTCTCTACGGCGAACAACTTCTCCTTCAGCTGCGCGTTCTCTGTGAGAAGCCCCTGATAGGACCTCGCGAGCTCCACGTTCTGTTGCTCCAGTTGCAAGCAGCGCCTCCCCGTCATGTGGGCGAGCTCGGCGGAACACAACTGAGACCTCGCGCTCTCGAAAGCGAGTGTCCTCGCAGTCTCGTCTTTTTAAGCCCCGGCGTCCTCACGTCCATAGAGGACGAACGAGAAATCAAAGGCATGACCACTGACGGTTTCCTTCTCCACCCAGGTGGGAGGATGGTGGAGATGTCCTCCCGGTTCATCTCCAGCTTCCAGTTCACCAAGAGCTCGCCGGTCTCATCCTGGCGCCTCTGGCCGAGACTGAAGTTGTAGTGGTTGACGGGGATGGGCAGAGTGGAGGTTCGGGAGGTCTCCTGGCTGGGCTCATCTCCCTCGCCTACCGCGGAGAGGTCGGTAAGGTCTAACTCATCAAATGCGGCCTCGCCAGGCTCCTTCCCCTTCGAGGGGGCGAGCGAGACCCGACCCTTCTTATTCTTTTTCTTCGCCGGGGATTTTGGGAGAAGGCTACGACTACTAGAAGCCCCCGATCTCTTGCGAGAGGAGGGCTCACCTGGAGTGATGGCGTCTCGGCAAGCCTCCGCCCCCATGGTCGCGAGAGCAAGGGTTGCGTCGGCCTTCCGATTGCTAGCGTAGGGGGGATCAAGGGGGAGATCTCGCTCACCTGAAAAGTGTTGGAATCACAATAAATACAGAGTTGCTTGGAATAGCAGGAGTCATTGAGCGAGATCTTTACCTTCCCCTGCGAGCACTGGAGGCAGCGAGTCGAGGTTGCGGCGGAGATAAACAACCTCGAAGTTCTTCATGTAGAAGAACTGATAAAGGACGGCGTCATGGCCTCCGAGGGCAGTGGGTCGATAGGTGGTCTCGCCGTGTTGGGCGGGCGAGATCCGGATATTGCCAAAGTTCCCCTTGACGAGGAGGAACTTCTGGGCCCAGAAGTGGGCCTTGTTGACAGTCTTGACGACTTTAGGACCCGAACCCACGAAGTAGGCGGTCCTGTCCTTGTATGCGCGGAACTAGAACAACTTCCGAAAAACCGGAAGGATGAACTCGATGCACTCCTCGCGCAGGTAGCATGCGAAAGCTGTAATCACCGCCATGGCATTAGGGGTAAGCTGACCCCGAACAACGCCATAATGTTTGGGCACCTGGCGAGCAACGAGAAAACCAGGATTAATTTATATAATGAGCGAGACTGGTCCTGCAGAGAATATGAAATTAGCGAGAACAATTATTGCCTGGCGAACTTCCGGCCACAAGGGGAGGCGCAAGCCGACCGCAAAATGAGCGGTGGGGATGGCCAGCTCGTCGACGAGTGGCGTGTTGATCACGTCATCCTTGCTAGGGCGGTGCACCGCGAATGGTGGGGTGACGTAGCCGGCGACCGCGGTGAAGTATTCCTCATCTGTTAGGTTGCAATGAAAGAAGTCATGCTCGGCGAAAGCCTAAGCAATCTTTCGCCGACCCTCCGACTCATTAGCATAACCTCCCATTTCGAAAACCTGCGAGAAAGGAAGTAGAACGAGAATGGGAAGGAGCGAGAGCTCTGAAGTAGAGGAGGAAGGAGGTTGACAGTAAATGTGGTGGTTGACTCAGCTGTGACAGCCTATTTATAGCGAAAATAAAAGGGCGGGAAGAAGCCCAAGCGCCGGTGATTGCGGTTAGCCAAAACATCACATCACGACCGCGGGAGAGAATGGCCCGCGAGGTTAGTATAAGCAACATCTTTTCGAAAACAGCACAAGCAAACATAATATCGTAAAGGAGGGCCGCCGCAAGATACATTTAGCGAGGACAGAGGCTCCTCGCGAGTACAACATAACATGAAAAAGAAAAAAAACATGTTAGCAGTGAGCGAGAATTAATAAAAAGCTAGTAATAATTATTATCAAACGAGATAAAGCCAATATATGAGTTGCAAGCCATTGCGAGATTCTCCGGAATAGCGGCACTCGTTAACAGATAATAAGAGTTCGCGACAACGTAGAAGTTAGCGAGAATCATGGGGCAACCACTTCCACCTACCCCCACCCCGCGGCCCGGACCGCGACGGTACCCTAGAATTCTAGTAATCCTCGGCCGCGCGGCCCTCCCGGTCCATGAGGAAGGCGTAATCCCTCATCCTCGCTATGTGCACCTCCGTCGTCATGACGTTCTCATCGAGATCACGTTGTCTCGCAGCCTGGAGCCTCACACACTCTTCCATCAAGATAGCATGCCTATCCTCGGCGGCATCTCTGTCCCATCTCGCTTGCAAGTTGAGGTCCATCAGCATCCGACCATGTTTTCTAAGCAACTCCGTGGTTCATTGTTTCATCGTCTCAGGATCTCGTGGATACCCTAAGAAGTTTTCCACCCGGTCAAGGAGGGGGGACATCTCGTCGTCGCCCAACTCAGAATCGGTGGGCGGATTTTCAGAATTCTCTGCGAAATGTTACGAAAAGGTTTGACAGCGTGCTTGGGTTCGCGCATGGCAGGGGGTCGTAGAAATGCTTACCCAGAAGGGGGAGAGAAGTCTCAGGGCGGCCCTGGAAGACGTTACCAGAGTGGGGGTAGAGAGATTTACCCAGGCCAGGAGGGTAGGACGCGCTGTTGGACGGAGGGATCTTTGGCGGTATAGAGCCGCCGGTCTCCTCGCTCGTCAGGAGGTTGAACCGTGGCGTATCTATAATTTTTTCGGGAGGAGGCGGAGATGGAGGCCGCAATGCCTGACGAGACGGGGACTTCCGGGGCGAGACTGTAAGGAGAAGGGAATAAAGGTCAGAGTTGACAAAAGGATGGCTGGCATGCGAGATTAAGGGCGTACCTGCAACATTTTTCCCAGTGAGGTTTGTATCCGCTGGCGGACTTTTGTGAGACCCACCAGCAGGTTCGCCACTGCCCTCATTGGGCAAAGCATCCTACGAGTAAGCAAGTCGTTAGAGCGAATCTATTGCTTTAACAAAAGGAATAATTCCCACCTCCGCGGGGGAGGGTTTATCGGAGGAAGAATCCACCACCACGTAGTTGTCCCCGGTTTGGCAGACCGCTCTCGCCTTCTTGGTCTTTAGCGTCACTGTAGTCGGAGGGCGAGACATCCTGGCGGGAACTATTATCGTGGAGGGCAGCCCGCCAGCCATGGCAGCCCTTAAGCGAGCTTCAGCTTCTTCGGAAAGCGGCATCTCCTGGCAGTTATAGTACGGGACAAAGAGAGAAAAGAAAGTGACGACGCACGTCACTGAGGACTCAGGACGATATTTATAGCCCTCAGGGTGGGCCCTACCAAAGATTCCTGACAAATCATCAAGGGCCTGGAAAATACCAGGGGTTGGATGTTTCTTCACGAGCCTTAATAGCCCCGCGAAGAGCGGGGATTGTGTACAACCCCGATATTCGCCAGGCAAGAAGGCGCGGTTTAAGAAGGCAACAGGATGAAGTAATAAGAAAGGAAGGCCATAGGGCCAAAGACCTCGCAAGAAGGGCCTTGGAGAAGTCTCTCCCGGAAGGCTCGCAGAGAGGCGAGCGAGAAGGGTCGGCGAGATGAACGCTCGCAGGCAGTTTGAGGAAGCTTTCTGAGCTCGACGAAAGGAGTCCCGCGTTCGACGAACTTTCCCGTGTTCGTCGAGCTCACCTACGGTCGTCGAGCTCACACCTGTTCGGCGAAATCATCAGAGGTCGACGAAGGGTTCTAAGCCCATTAAAGCTAAAGGGATGGTCTCGCAAGAGGAATCGCGAGATCCACGCCAAGGCAGATATCTTCTAAACGGGAATATGCTCAGTGCGCAACAAAGTCAAGAGGCGGTCTCACAAGAGGGCTCGCGACAAACTGCCCGTCTCATCGGTCAGCGAGAAGTTTAGCATTCGACATTCGCCGATCTCGTCTGTGATCGATGAAACGTCCTGCGTTCGACAAAACGCGTGCTGAGCTCGATGAAGTCAAGAGGTGGTCTCGCAGGAAGTGCCGCGAGACTGGACCTCGGAGGATGCCACCAGAATGGGCCAGCGAGGTCCTCGCAGGGCGATTGCCTAGGAGAAGCATCGTGAACAGGACTCACGAGAAGGCCCGCGAGAGCTTCGACAGTAATGTTCTTGCAGTTCTTTTGCCCATAGGTTGACAGGGCCAAATTACCCTTTTACCCTTGGTGGTCTGCCTTTAGCCTCTCCAAACAGCGGAGTTTGGCTGTTAGCAGACCCATTTGGGGTGCGAATAGTAAAATCAAAAGGAAGAATCCTGCTATTTGTAGGCCAGATCAGAAAACCTATAAATAAGACCTAAAGGGCACCTTTGGAGAGGACTTCACTTAAGCTTCTCTCTCCTAAGGCCCTCCTTGGCTAGCATTTCCAGAGCTCTCCAAGGTGCCCGAGTCTTAACTTTGGCTTGGGAGGGGAAGCGCTCAATGATCTTCCGGGTTAGTGGAGGGACCTCCCCGCTGTGACTAAGGTCTTAGTCATCTTCCTAGTTTTCGGTCTACCTTCTTTGAGGGATCAGTAAGGGCTAGCTGCCCCTCATTTCGGCGAGGGCCCCGAGCTCCACAAGAGGCCGAGAAATCGGTTTCAACAATCATGTCATCTTACTTTAGCATGCCTTGCATCTTTTAACCATATATTATAAGTTTCTATGGGCATTCTTGTAAGATAAGTCTGTGTTATGATAATTTTAATACCCTTAACTTATAAGTTTGTATGGACATTCATATAAGTTAAGTTGTTTTTGGTACCATAATTGTTTCATTTTTGTACTGTATATTTTATCAAATTACCTGCTAGATTTATTACATGTCAAAACAAGATCCTCAAGCTATAAGTTTGTATGGGCATTCATATAATATGAGTAATTTATGCTTCCCCTACTACCTGATTCATTACACAACACTCCCCCCCGTCACTCGGGTTCACTCATATTACCGCTTGTGCTCTTTTATCACATCTCCCTCCTCAATGATTTAAGATGCATCTGGGAAAGGAAGCGAATCTACTTAGTTAAATTGACTAACACTTTGTGACAACCCCCTCTAGGAACCCCAGCCGCAGAAGCTTCTGCAGTACTAGCCCCAACTGGGGATCTTTGAGATAGAGATGGAGATGGAGTTTCCCGATGTCATGGACCCATCCCCAGATCCCACAGTAGAGAAAGTACTGACATCAGTGAGTTCGTGCCTCTGTACTATGTATCTCAGCATGTTCTAGATAAGAAATGTTGTAGTTATAGTTTATCCGGGCATATAATCGCCCAATTTTGAGTTAAGGGAACCTGTTAGCCCTAGTTATCCATGCATGTTTTAGCCCTAGACTTCCGTTGTATTCCAAACATGAATATATATATATATATATATATATATATATATATATATATATATATATATATACGAGCAGTCATGCCCGGGGGACCCCATGCGCGGGGGTGACATTTGTCGTGGGGGCGACATTGGTCGTGGGGGAGACATTGGTCGTCGGGGCGACATTGGTCGTCGGGGCGACATTGGTCGTCGGGGCGACATTGGTCGTCGGGGCGACATTGGTCGTCGGGGAGACATTTTCCATCGGGGCGACATTGGTCATCGGGGCTACATTGGTCGTCGGGGTGACATTGGTCGTCAGGGCGACATTGGTCATGGGGGCGACATTGGTCGTGGTGCCAAATAATGGTCATCGTGGGACGATATTGGTTTTCGGGGAGACATTGGTCGGGGGGCGATATTGGTTTTCTGGGAGACATTGGTCGGGGGCGACAATGGTCATGACGACGACAATGGTCGGGGCGACGACATCTACATGTAACACAAATACATGCGAAGTTGATACTTGTAATGTAAAATCAGAATAAAGTTCATACTTATAATGAATACATCTCATAAGACAATACATATCAAAATATATCAGAGGAGCTCAGAGAATTTATTTCTCAGAGAATGTTTTTCTCCCAAAAGTGAGGGAACTCGGAGAATGTTTTTCTCCCAAAAGTGAGGGAACAATACACGTTTACTTTTAAGAGAAGGCTTGCTTTTTGAGAATTTTGTGCCTTGCCCAACATCTTTCTGTAATTGATACCCAAATCTTGATGGTCTGGACTTTAGTTCAAACTTTTGTTTCCAAGGAGTACATTTTTTAGATAGAACTTTTGGCACATTTTTATATTAATTGAAGCTCTCGACATTCAGTGAAGACATTGAAAATCAGGATTTGGATGAAGTTCATAACATGAATACCTGAGTTAAAAAAATGAATAACGATTTTTGTTCCCCCTGAAGATTTACTCCAAGAGGGCACTTTTATTCATGAATGTAATGAAATGTAAACATTGAGGGGAGGTTTTCATAATTTCAAAAGTTAGAGGGGTGCAAGCTATAATTATGCAAACTTCAGGGGAGGTCCCGGCAATAAACCCTTTATTCAAAATATGAGAACATTTGATATAAAATGGAGGAGATTTATATAGAAATAGAAAACCACTGAAAATAATTGCCTAGGAATAAACTTAGGACCGCTCCACTTACATACCAAATCTTCTCAGATTTTACTTAAACATATCCACTAAAGTCTTTTACTTCAAAAATATAGATAAAGTGAACTGCATTCAAAGTGGCTGGTAGATGGCAAAATGTTTGCAGCAACTTTTTTGGCTCAAGCAATTTTGCAGCAACATATAATTTCTAGATTTATCAAACCCACAGTTAACAGCAACAAATTATAACATATAAATGGTGATGATACGAAATCCGGGTCTTAGTATAGAGTTGATTATAGACATACAGACGCATATAACTATCCTAATATTAAAATGTTGCAATGAACTTAAAAAGTGGAGATCAAAAATATTATGATGACTCATGCGATGGTCGCAATCATATCATGAATATTTTTAAATTGTCCACCCTTCTCCTTAAATTGATTTTACATGCCGATTAATTATATATACATACAAATGATGATTGGAAGCCACTATAAAAAAGACAGAATGAATATACATAGAGACACATATATAAACATACAACGGATAAATGAAATTAGAGGAAACAATACATAGAAACCTGCAATATATTCATCACGCCGCATATATAAATCCATCACAATTATATAACTTTTATAAATCATGAAATCAGCTTATAAATGAATGTAGAAAAGCTTATAAATGAAATTAGAGGGAACAATCCCGCAACGAAGAGGAGAATGAGTAGCATAGTGAGACATTAACCTGTGGAAGAGGATAGACGATGAGCAGTTGAGGCGAGGATCAGTAGAAGTCTGGTAGAAGCAGAGTAGGCTTTCGTTTATGGGAGTCCTGTAAAAGAAGAAGAGACATTAAGTCGAACATCTTCTCTGCAATACATATAGAACTACACTCTGCAAATCAGTGAGACATTAACCTGTGGAAGAGGATCAGTAGAAGTCTCGCAGAAGCAAAGTAGGCTTTCGTTTAAGGGAGTCCTGTAAAAGAAGAAGAAGAGACATTAAGTCGAACATCTTCTCTGCAATACACATAGATCTACACTCTGCAAATAAGTGAGTATACAAATCTGCAATATATCATTCAAACCAGTGGAAATCAGAAATCAAAATCGAGATTAGTGGCAGAGGAAGCAAGAACGTCTGGCAGAGTCGCGTTGTTGAGGAAGTAAGAACATATGACAGCCTCAGCAACTCCATCTGGCAGTGTGGTGCTCTTGTGGAGGAGATGTTGAGGATGATGAAGGAAGGCGAGCCTTTTTGGAGGAGAAGACCTCAGGAGAAGCCTTTTTGGATGCTTCCCGAGGTGCTATAGGTGTGCCATTTGGCGGGAGCTCGAGAGCTATTGGTGTAGCTGGAGACAGCTTTTGGCGAAGGAGCAAGGGTTAGCACAACAGCTTTTGGCGCAGGAACAGAGAAGTTCCTTTCGGCTGAGTAGCAGGAGTCTTTAAAATCAAAGGCTGAATAGCATAGGGGAATAGCCAAAACTGAATAACATTTAAAAGTAGCAGGAGGCATGCCGTGAATCTGTTTATTATATATAATAAATATAATAAATGATAAAGGTTTGTATGATATATTGTATTGACCAAAAAACCAAAGATTAGGATAGTCTTAGGGCCATTTGTGAGGGTAATGTCCGACGAATGTTTCACCATTCATGCCTTTTGGGTTTGCTTATATAATAAAGATATATATATATATATATATATATATATGAAAAATGTGATTTGGAGTTCATCCTTGTCAATTTTCCTTCTATTATAGATTGATATTACTATGATGTAATGATAACTCGCCTTACAAAGCAAGTGTCATACAGTGGAGGTTAGCGCTATAGCTAAGACAACCGCTTGGCAACTGCTCAGGCATAACGATCCCCTCAGCTATGACCAATTACCAGGAGGGGGTCGTTACAAAAATAGTCATAGTTATAAATCTAAATGCTTATTTTTATAAATCTAGTTAAAATAGAAACAATAGTAATCTCTTAGACAAGTTAAAAATCTAATGAATCAGTTAAAAAGAACATAATAGATTAGCTTCTTCACGGATGAGGTGGCATCCAAAAACCCTACTGAATGAGCAAGAGTGGCCATCCACTATTTTCAAATTTAGGTGTGTGATTATTGGAAGGAAATATAGCTAAATGGTGACTTTTTCTCATTTTATGGGATGTGAATAACCCTTATTGGAGAGTTAATATCAACCCTCAAATTATTTGCAACATAAGTTTGTTCGGAATCAAATGAGATTACAATGATCATTAATATTGCAATGCGATCATTATTTTTATCCAGTATTGGTCGAATGATCGAGGAATAAATGACACGAATCTTCATCGGCGACATGGAGAGGTAAAATGGATGCACGTAAAGGATACTTAAACACTAAATTATACAGATATCTTGATTCCCTTACTATTTTCAATTCCAAGATATGAAATGTATAAACCTCCTCCGAGAAACCCAAACATGACAAACCCCTCTCCAAGCCAAAAATTTTGTGCCCGAGCCCAGAGACAAATCTTTGTCTAGGGCTCATGAGTTGTTGATATGCGTAAATCTAGTTAAAATAGAAACAATAGTAATCTCTTAGACAAGTTAAAAATCTAATGAATCAGTTATAAAGAACATAATAGATTAGCTTCTTCACGGATGAGGTGGCATCCAAAAACCCTACTGAATGATCTAGAGAGGCCATCCGCTATTTTCAAATTTAGGTGTGTGATTATTAGAAGGAAATATAGCTAAATGGTGACTTTTTCTATTTTTTGGGGATGTGAATAACCCCTATTGGAGTGTTAATATCAACCCTCAAATTATTTGCAACATAAGTTTGTTCGGAATCAAATGAGATTACAATGATCATTAATATTGCAATGCGATCATTATTTTTATCCAGTATTGGTCGAATGATCGAGGAATAAATGACACGAATCTTCATCGGGGACATGGAGAGGTAAAATGGATGCACGTAAAGGATGCTTAAACACTAAATTAGAAAGATATCTTGATTCCCTTACTATTTTCAATTCCAAGATATGAAATGTATAAACCTCCTCCAAGAAACCCAAATATGAGAAACCCCTCTCCAAGCCAAAAATTGTGTGCCCGAGCCCAGACACAAATCTCTGTCTAGGGCTCACGAGTTGTTGATATGTGTAAATGGTTTATCCCCCACTTCTCAGATCATCTTCCCCAATCTACACCCATGGCTTCCTCACCATTTGCATGATGTTGCTCCAAGAAGGAGAAGAGTCATATTCCGATGACATCTCTATGGGGAAAGACAAAGCGAGGAGATAGAGAATACAAAGCTTCTCTTCTCATCACTGGTTGATGCTAGGTGGATAGGCAGATTGGTGGGCAAAGTTTTCAATTTAGAAGAATGGTGAAAATTAGTGGGATGAGTTCGGTGAAGATGTTGAAATAAAAAAGTGTTATTTCACTGAAATAATTCACTTGTCTCTAAGATAAGCTGGTTGTATCTAAGATAATCCATTTATTTCCTAGAAATATGAGATTTATCTTAGATAATACATTTGTCTCTGAGGTAATGGACTTGTCGTCTCCAAGATAATCTAGTTGCATCTGAGATATTACATTTGTCTTTGAGATAATTGACTTGTCTCTGAAATAACCGAGTAGTATCTGAGATAATACATTTTCTCTGAGTTAATGGACTTGTCGCCTCCGAGATAATCGAGTTGTATCTGAGGTAATATATTTGTCTATGAGATAATAGACTTGTATCCGAGAAAATATAATTTTATCTAACTTTTTGACTTGTACCTGCAATTTCACACAAACATTAATACCTTTACACGTGTCAACATCTCATGAGTTCCGAACGCAAATTATTGTCTAGGCTCAGACAAAAATTTTGCCTCTCCAAGTGCCAATGATGCTCAAATATTGTGCCTTTGTTCCGCTTTTCCCACCAATTTAACATTTCACTTTTGCCGCTTCTCCATGCCCATCGAGATCCGATTATCTCACTGGAGCAATGCTAACGCAGAACCCTTCTTGCGCCTCTTGTGTCAGCAGAAATAGATTGAGGATGACATCCATCGCCATCGTAGATTTGATTCTACAACCCAAACAATGGACCTTTCTGACAATGGAGATCAACTCTCCTTCCCACGGTCATCACCTCGTGAGTATAAGTCCCCCTACAACTCCTCCTCCCCTTAATCTACCTCTATCTGAGGAAAGCCTCCAAGTACTCCAAATACGAGAACTCTACGCCCTCCCACCCCGCCTGATTTTACCGATATCCCCGTAAATTTAGGGTTCCACCAATGGAATATGATGTGGAGAGGGGAATCACTATTTTGACAAAGGGAATCACATATAATCAGGACACACCATTTGAGTTATAATGCAGTTACATCAAAATGCCAAAGGTAAAGCCTTTGGCTCTACGCGAGCCACCATTTCTCCCATTTGGGCCGATGACGACGCCTAGGAGATGGATCGATAGTGCACATCTTCCTCTGAGAAAAAATAAGCTTCCAGAGTTTAATTCCTTCCAGGGGCGGATCCAGGAATTTCAACAAGGTTGGGCCAGACAAAAGAGGTGGAGAGATGACATTGGCCAGAAAGGCCGATAGAACAGGGGTCGGTGAAGCTATAATGGTTCGCGGTGGTGGTGCGTCTGTGAGAGAAAATTGTGAGCCGACTGATGTGTATACATGATTTCCCAAAAGGGGATGGGCTCGATGGGATGAGCATCATGCGACTCAAGAAGAAATGGCAGGCGCGCAGAGGGCAGATGGTCCGGGGCTAAAAAAACTCGCTCTTCCCCGTGCGGTCAGTAAGGACGACACAAATGAGTTATTGAGCGGATTTGATCAGCAAGGATGTCGTGAGTAACGAGCAGGAGTCGCTGGTAGGGCGCCGAAAGAGGAGATTAATGGAGGCTTCAGTTGTGGCCAGGGACGATAGGACGGCGACATGATGAAAATGGAAAGACGAGCGTTGTTGCTTCCCCTTGAAAAGTGTGTCATTTATCAAATGGATGTCTTCGTCGACGACGATAGGGATCGTGGAGGCGCTGGAGACGGCAAATGCAGGTAACAGATGTGTTGGCCGTGCTAGGAGGCGTTGGCGTGTTTGTTGTAGACGACGCAAAATGTTTTTGTGCTCATCTACTGGCGCAGAGGTCGCTGCACGCATGCAGTAACCAAAGTTAGGAAGATCAAAATGGCAGCGGCTTCATAGAAGGGTGGGTTAAGCATCGACTTCCTCTCGTCAAAAAGTTTTTGAATACCTTTATCTTCTCAGAGTCATTTCTCCGTCATTCGAACACCATTTTTGACGTGTAAGTAGTCAAAATTCATTGGCTCGACGAGAGGAATCCAAATCCACTAATATTTCTACAAAATTGTTGGGGGGGGGGGGGGTCTGGGCCCCCGCCGGCCCCCCTTAGATCTGCCCCTGATTCCTTCTGACTCTCACCTCTAGGGAAGAAGGGGATGAATCCAGCTTAAGCACTAGGTCCCAATCTGGCTGGCGCGGGCCCCAAGTATACCCCGTTGTAATAATAGAAGAAATATTATGAGAGACACTAATAAATGAGGAGATTAAGGAACTTATAAAAGTATCATTGATGAGAAAGAGACATCTAAATTTGGGTTAGTTTTGATGTCACTGACTATATTGTGTTTTTATGTGTGAAGAGCTATACAAATTAAAAAAGGGTCATTATTAGTTTTTGTGAAGAACAATAATTAAATCAATTTAAGTTAAACTATAATTCAAAGATGAGACATTTTCATTAATAATTAGCATAAATAATGATAACTCAAATGAACAATAAAATAACTTAATCACAACACACAATTAATATAACTAATGAAACTAGTGTAGACTGAGAGGTTAAATCTAAGTCCTGCTCTCATAAACCAGCTCGATGTTGAACTTGAAACATAGATAGTCATTATTTAGAAGGAAATTCTCACATATTTTATGGTTCGATTCAAAGTGGCATTTGCATTTTTCAGCAAGCTTAATCGCAAATATCAATTTATGAATAAACGACAATAAAAATAGATAGAACATTCGAGGCAGGATTTGTTATTTAATTTTATCGCATACAAATAAGCTAATAAACAGGAGCAAGGAAGAAAGGTGGAGTTTACCCCAATCATACACAAATCTACGATAAGGAGGAGGCAGCCTCAAACACAGTTGCACAAGGATGCAAATGGTTGTTGTCGAGCTGTGATTAAATGTTGTCGGTGGGACAATAAAGATGGGATTGTGCAGTTGCCCATCTATTGAAGATCTGAACCGAGGAAACTTAGGTTGTTGGAATATGTCATCAATGTTGACGATGACCTGAGGGGGAGGAAGTTCTTGTTGAATCAACTGACATCAAATGATTGTCGAGCGTCGGTGGTATCATGTTTGCTGGAAGGACTTGATGTGCCTATAGAACAAGCATTCATCACATCTTGGTTTGAGAACAAAAAATCATAACTTATATTTGATACACCTTGCTCTTTTTTATAATGTGCAGAACATCTAGGTACAATATCAAACAGCTCAAGAAAACATAATTGGAATGAACTATGAATCTCATACTCTGAAGTAGATCATATCGCATGAAGATAAACATTACCACTAGAGGTAGACTTGGCTACAGTAGGGATAGATAGCAAAACACATTTAAATGAAAACATGGAGGGTGTTGAAATCCCTCTTTGGAAACACTTAATGCACTGCGATATGACCTATCGCACGGTGATAACTATCAGGGAATCCAAATCAATCACAACATGATTGAGGATTCAAAATGAGCATGTAATCTCATTTTGGGGGCAAGGATTTATCATACTACTGTGGGACAATAATTGTTTCTAGGGATGAGTGTCACATCCATGAAATTAAAGAGCAAATAGAGTAAGAAATTGAAGACTGGCCGCTCCCATTGCACTATAATAGTTTCTGCTGGTTGTAGCATCCTGCACATCAAACTCTCTATTTATTCAACCTGGAAATAAGTTTCTGTGGATGGATTTTCATTGAATTTGAAAGGGCTATTTTCCCTAGATGTCTTGACGGATCGAAGGGTTTATTCCAAATCATTCAAGAGAGATTTTATCAAGGGAGATCAAGAGTACATTATGCTTGAAGATTGAAGGTGGATACCAAACGATGATCAAATATGCCTTCTCTCATCATTCTCTTGGAGTACTCAAGCTGAACTAAACTCTTATCATGACGAGAGTTCAAAAGATTTGAAGGACATCGAAGAGGAAGACTTACAAGCCACACAGGTTAAACAATTGCAAGCAAAATGACATCAACATCAAGGGTTTCATTGGAGGGTAGTTTTTCTCATTATGATATTTTCTTCTTTATCTTTTGGTTACGACTTTTTATGGAGCATAGAGGAATTCCTCCGTTTGTTGGTGACTAGCACATGTGAGGCTTAGGGAGATCATTTTCCCGTGTGTTTTCCAAAAGGTCCATGTGTGGCTTAAGGAGGAATTCGCCTTGTGTTTAGGCGAGTAAACTGAGATTAGGTCTTGGTAGCAGTCTGAGGCCTATCTAGGGACAGATAGGCTAAGGTCAACTAGTTTGGGGAGCGAGTCGGTATATAAAACCAAAAGACTAAAAATCATCACCTTGATCTTAGCGTTAAAAGATCTTTATAATTGTTATCATTCATCTTGGTTTATATATTATGAAATAGTTTTCTATTGTATTCAAGATAAGCTTCATAATATATTGTCATGCAAGTATTTTTTAAATGCTTGGAAAAGAAAACTTATATGATTTAGTTTAAGTGATAAACCTCTATTTGTATTAACATAAAATACTTCATCATCAATGAACTTATCAAGATCGACCCTATGTATTTGAAGAGACTTACATGAAAATGTTGTCTAATATTTTCTTTATGTTTTAAATCTAATTTAGAGTTGAAAAGGCTTTTATGAAACTTTATTGACCCCCTCTAAGGTTTTCTATAGATCCAACAAGTAGTATCAAAGGCATGTTACTTATAATTTAGGCATTACAGCCTAGAGTATATTATTGATACCCTTAGAGAGGAATTAAATCTTAAAGATGAGTCATTGTTAGCACATCTACTATTCATTGGAAAGAATTATCTTTCATGGAAATATTAATGAAAATTTTTCTTATCTCCATTAGCATAGAAGTTTGGAATATAACTAATATTGAATATGTTAGACCATCATTTTTTATGAATAATAGTTGTTTTCCAACATCGACATGTGGATTAAATGAAATTGAAAAAGAAAATTGTGTTTTAAATACAAAGACAATGAATTGCTTATTTTGTGCCCTTGATAAGAATAGTTTCGAACTTATTTATACTTTTTCTATGATTTATGCGATTTATAAATTTCATGAAGAAACTTATGATTTTCCATCTCAGGTATGGAACAATTACAAGAATTGGAGAATTTACATGCGTGCACAATTATTCCAGATATTTCTTCTTTTGATGGATCTAAGAATATTTACTATTCAAATGATATTTCATCAGATAGTAGTGCAAGCTAAATGAATTCCTCTCTTCTTGATTCAATGTAATTTTCTACATCTCATGTGCTTGAATTTGCTAAACATAAAATTGGAAAGTTGAAAATTAGTAATTCTAAATTCGTATAAAAATATAAACTTAAAAGTAATTCTTGATGTGAAATTTAATATTGATGTGTCTATTATTGTTTATCCTTTGTGTTATAGAAAATGTTATACCTTGTCTTAATTATAATGGAATTAAAGTAAAATTCATGGTGTTTGAAAAAGAGCTATATATTTCTAAAGAGCATAGTGAAAATTTGATAAATGAAAATGTTGGGAAAAACACCCTTTGATTTATCTTACAAATTACCTACAAGTGATTTCATAATCTAGGATATATTACCCATGATGTATAAAGAGGGTAATTTAGTCATTAGATAACCTAGGATATCACACTCATACTAGTTCGTTAAGACCTGTCCAAAATAAGTACAAAATTCAGTTGAGTTAAAATTGTGTCGAATAGAAGTCAACGCATTTTGACTGAAAGTTGAAGCAACATCGAATACATGTAGAAGTAACTCAGACTGAAGTCCAAGTCGATGCAATGATGATATGTACTCGACACAGAAGACAGAGTCAGTCGAAGCAAAATTAGAAGTCGGCGCAACTGCGACTTCAAGTCGATGTAGAAGATGAAGTTCAAAGTCCAAGTCTTCAACTCAAGAGATACATCGATAAGGATTTGACGCAACGTCGATATCTTAGTTCATTTCAATGCTAAGAAGGAATTTGAAACAGCTTCAATTAGAACTCAGAGGTGCATCGATTAGAAGGAAAATGAATTCGATGATACGTCGAATACAGACAGAAATATAACATTTTTTGTTGTCCTTTTTCTGATGCTTTTCAGAAGGTAACCAAGGATATTATTCAAATTCTAACAGTTCATTTATTGCCAAGAATGGAATGGAGTACTCTAGAGAGACAACAAAGATACTCTTGGAAGTTATTCAAATTCAGAGTGACAGGGTCGTGAACAGGAATAGAAAGAGATTTTCATTATCCAATGGGCATTCCTTCTAAGTACCGAATAGTAGAGGAAACAAATTCAAACACTATTCGACAAAGAATAAGAATGTAGAGAAAGAAAGAGAACATAACAATTCATGTTAATCTATTGAGTCTCTCTTCTTCCTCAAGCCCTCTCTCTCAGATAGAACAAGGAGAACATCTATTTACAGGACACATACATAGGCTCTGCTTCTTCTTCACTTATAGCAGGAAGCCATCAAGAGTACAGAAAGATCTTCAGGATCACAAGCTCATCACCCTTGCATTCTTTTCTACCTTAAGCAAGGGTTCATTCAAAAATGATCCTGAAGAACACCATCAGAAGAAACATCTTTACAACATCTTCCACATCTTCTTTTTTCCCTGTTTTATTCTATCACTGTGGAAAGAGTCCTAAGAATCCCTCTCCAAAGGATTCAGTGGTTCTAAGAGTTTCCTTAGCAAAAGACTCAGTAGTTGGTTCTAAGAGTTTCCTTGTCAAAAGACTCAATGGATTTAAGAGTCTCCTTATCAAAAGACTTAGTGGTTCTTAGAGTCTCCTCATCAAAAGACCGAGACACTGTTTAGTGTATAACTACCAAGGTGGTAGAAGAGTGGATGTACCCATATTTTTGGGAACCAATATAGCTTTTGTCTTGTGCTATGAATTTTCTATGTTGCCCCCTTTACTACTTCTGCACTCTGTGTGTAATTTATTTTGTGCTGGTTTTCTGATTAGTCATTAGAAGTTTTGTATTGTGTGTGCATATTTTGTATAATAGTTTTAAATCTCTATTCACCCCCCCCCCCCTCTATCAGAGGGAGGTTGATCATAAAATGGTTAACATCTTGATCTAAAGATCCTCTCACTCTAGATTTTATAATTAAAAGTATTTTTAGAAAATGGATTCTAAGGACTATGCATCAACATGACCACCAATGTCTAATCTTAATAAGTTTACACTCTGGAAGGCCAGAATAAAGATATATATGAACTCTGTTGATGAAGAAATTTTTAATGTTATTGTCTCAGGTTCCCCACTCCCATTCAGAAAAGATGCAAGTGGGATATTGACTCGAGAACTAGTCCCTAGAGCAGAGTGGACTATTGCTGAGAAGAAGCTGAAGGCATGTAATGCAAAGGAAATGAACATCCTAGTATCCACCATGTCATATGATATCTTCCAAAAAGTGGCTAACTGCAACTCAGCAAAAGAGATCTGGGAATCTCTGTCCAGACTGGTTGAAGGTAACTCTGATGAAAGAAAGGACAAAAAGTCGCTTCATATATCACAATATGAGAACTTTCAAAAAGAAACTGAAGAGAATATGGTTGAGATGTATGATTGGTTCAGCCTGATAAAAAATGAGCTCTTGTGATTAGACAAAGAGATATCATTGACAAAGATCAATGAAAAAGTCCTTAAGTGTTTCCCAAGCACTTGGGATTCAAGGATCTGGGCCATTAGAGAGTCCAGATGCCATAGAAAAATCTCTACTGATGCTCTACTAGGAAATCTCAAGTCTTAAGAGCTTCTATTGAAGAGCAGGGCTGAGACTGAAGCCAAAGAAAAGGTCTCAACCCCTATAGAATGGACAATTGCTCGGAAGGCTGTTGATGATGCCCCTTCCACCTCTGAAGAGGAAATGCTCAACCTCTTGGCTAGAAGATTCAAAAAGTGGGTTAAGACTGAAGACTCCAGAAGGAAGGAATGGAGTTCTAGCAAGCTAAGATTTGATAAGACTCCAAAGCAGGAAGTGATCTGATTTTCCTGCAGAAAACTAGGACACATAGCTCATGAATGTCTTGAAGAGCAAAGGGACAAGAGCAGCAATAACAAGGAGCACAAGAAGAAGAAGTCCTTTAAGAAAAAGGACAAGAAGAAGGAAAAGGCTTTTATTGCTAAAACCTGGAGTGACACAAAATCTGACTCAAGCTCCTCTTCATCAAAGAGTGATGAAGAAACTGCTGCTAAAGTTGCCTGCCTGATGGATTTGGAGGCCTCCTTAGATGATGAAGAAGATCAGGTAAGTCTTTTTGATGACTTTGATTTTGATTCAGAAGAATTTGAAAAAAAAAATTTAAGGAATTTTGTAATGATTATCTTAAAGTTCAAAAAGAAATAGAAATAGTTAAAGATGAATTAGAAGACTTTAAGAAAGATGATATGTATTCAGTTAACTATGATTTGAGAAATCAAGTTTATAAAAAGGAAACAGTAATAACTATTCTAACCAATGATAACATAAAACTAAAAGATGAGCTTACAAAGGAAAAATTCTTTGAAGACTCACTCAATGGGAGGAGTTAAAAGCTCAAGGATATTACACAAAATCTCTCTATGAGATTTAAGCACCTTGGCTTAGGAGCAGATCCATTCACAAACACAGAAGTCCCTAGCAGACCGGCCTAGAAAAATCCAGTTACATTTGTTAGACCTAGTGACTTTCAAATAGCTAAAACTAGACCAGTAATTAAAGCACTAGACAATAATAGAGTGAATCTCTCACTAGACAACAATCACCCTGATAAAATTTCTGTATTTAATAGAGTGAATCCAAATAATGAGAAGATAACTCTAGGCAAGAATAGTTCAGAGAAACTAACAAACAACAATAAAAAAGCTAAAGTAAAAAAGGAAAATTATTAGGCACTCTACAGATCTATTATATATAGATTCTTTCTATGCATATTTCCAGTGCCAAAGTAACAAATGCAGTTATAATATAACTATTCTCTACCATCCAAAAGGATATCATGAAAGACCATTCTATTCTTTCATATCACCTTATAATGGTAAAAGCAAAGGGCCCAAGGTGACCTGGGTACCATCTAATGTTTGAGTTACATGTGCAGCAGAATTTTGCATCCCTTCCTCAGAGATAATACAGAGAAAGGGAAAAACTAATTATTCAACATGGAACTTCAAAGAATCAAGGGAGTGACTTCATCTCTCAAACTCCTGATGATGCATGCTAATTAACACCTATAATATTATAAATGGTATTTTCAATAAAGATAATTGCTGGAAAAAATAGTATAAATTTTCTAAAGAAATGCAACTGTAGATTCAGAGTTGCGTCAGATATAATTTGAGCACCGTCAAGTTATACTCTACGTTAGCTCCGAGAGCCACCTGGGATAGATAATTCAAATAGCATTTGACGCAGCGTCTATTAAATATCGACGCATGCGTCTAGTTAATAATTGCTGCACAAATTCAAAGTCACATTGATTACAAATCAACGCAACGTCGACATGTTAAGCGGGCGCAGTCTTGCTTCTAGAAGCTTCTTCAACATGTTTTGGCTCTCTGAATATTAATTTTTATCAACGTTGCTTCGAATATAATCCTAAGTTGCGATGAATCGCCCTTTTTTAAGAAACTTAGATGTTAGATTTTATTACCCTTTCGAATTCTCTCTTATCTTGCTCTCGTGCCTTCTTGCTCCCTAGCTCTCTCATTTTCTTGCTTTATTGCTCTCTTTTCCTCTCTCTCTTTCTTGTTTTCATTTCTACAGGGACTACAGAATTAATGTCTCCTCCCAAGAATAATTCTGGATTTGATGTGGACATCGACTCTTTTAATGCGGCATCTAAAAATTTCAAGGCCATTCTCGGGCTTTTTCAAACTGCTGGGTTGACAAAGTTGATCTCGACAAGGTGTAAGATCTATGACATCGAGTTAACAGAGCTAAAAGGTAACATCCACATTGGAGATGATGGTTCACTCCATGGGAGAATCTCTGGGAATGATATAAACATCACAGAAGAGATGTTATGTCAACCCTTGGATCTATCAGCTGGTAGTGAATCAGATGAACTTGCAATGGCAGAGACAAGCAGGGCATTAAAATTATGAAATTCATTAAGGAAAAGGCAATAAATCTGGAGAAAATTGATGTGTCTGAAGAATATAGGTTTTTGGCAGACATTGTGGGAAAAGTGTTGTTGTGCAAAATCTCAGCACATGATGTTATCCCTAAGTAGCAACTATAAATAATATGAATCTTTGTACTTGACAAGAAATAAATTGGGGGAGATGCCTCATGAAGCTGATTGGACATAAGTTATGCACATAAGGAGAATGCATACATGAGAATAATGAGCCAGGTGTTGTACCACCATTATCCAATGGTGTGCAAGTCAAAATGAGTGTCTATTCTTCCAAGTAAGAGAGTGAACATAGGCATTTTCACCAAGTGGGCTAGGCAAATTCTGAAGCCTGGTCAAGCTCCAACCTCTCCTCCTCCATCTCCACCTCCAGCACAAACTTCTCAGGATATTGAGAATGTCATACCAGTTGACACAAATGATGCTCGAGCTCAAGACTTCTAGTCAAGTCTACCTGATACAACAACAGAGCCTGCACCTCAGATTCTCACCCCACAACAACAACCATCTATCACCCCATCTGCTAAAAATCTCCCAAATATCCATGGAGATAATCAAGGACATTCCCCAATCAACCACAACCTCACAGATATCAACGCCGATTCAATAGAATTACGTCCAGTTGACACACTACCTGTTTCTACCTCTCAGTCTATACATTCCTTTGATGTTGATCAAGTAATCTCTAAAGAAGTGCGGCTGGCCACTGATACTTTTGTTTATTTACTTCTAACTCGAGCAAGGAAATTCAATAGAAAATATTCTCATATGGAGACTGAGCTACAAGAGTCAAAGGAGTCACTCATAGCACTCAAAGATTTTATGTCCTCCTCCATGGTTACGAAATCTTTCTTAACCTCCCTTGTTAGTAAGGTTCAGAAGGGGGAGAATATCCATGAGGAGGAAGGAGATGATCTAGAAATGGAGAGTGACCATGAGAAGGATAAGAATGCTGAAATTCCTGCTCAGGAATCAGGAGATCCAAACAAGATCATAGTATTTAACAAAGTTCTTCCAAATACTATTCCAGATACTACAGTTCAGGCTCCAGAGAAGAAAGCACAAATCCAAGGGTAGTAACCCAGGGAGAGATGCCTGCATCAAAATAGGGGGAGCTTCTCACAATAGATGCAGATCAGGTCCTAGAAGATATTATTACTATATTGCACAAGAAGCTGCCCAGATTGCTGAATATACTGCATTACTTCAGGGGGAGCTTCACAAAGGAGATATTCAAATGCCTGAAGAAGAAAAAGAGAAGGCTAATGTTAGGGATGCTGAAGAGGAGGAGGAGCCTCTTGTGTTTCCATCCAGAGTTGTGACATATATGTTCTTCCCAAGGAAGAGGAAAAACCATCCAAAAGAATAAGGCAATACAGGTAATCAATATACAAACAATTTTTATTATATCATCTCAGTAAACATATTTGAAGATATAGTTATGGAAGTCAATCTGCTCAATTGGAAGTTTATCATGTTGATCTATGCTTCTGTGCAATGATGTCATTTTGTGTATATGTTATACTTGTTTGTACTCTGTCTTTTTGTTTAACAGTATGATTGAAATCACTTAAACAACCTGTAAAATTTGTTAAGATAAATATGGGAGATTGATGGGAAAACACCCTTTGATTTATCTTGCAAATTACCTACAAGTGATTTCATAATCTAGGATATATTACCCATGATGTATAGAGAGTGTAATTTGGTCATTAGATGTCCTTGGATATCACACTCACACTAGAGTGTCATGACCTATCCAAAATAAGTACAAAATTCAGTTGAGTTAAACTTGCGTCAAATAGAAGTCGATGCAACTTCCACTGAAAGTCGAAGCAACTTCGAATATAAGTAGAAGTAACTTAGACTTATGTCCAAGTCAACGCAATGTCGAGATGTACTCGACGCAGAAGATAGAGTCAGTTGAAGCAATATTAGAAGTCAACACAACTACGACTTGAAGTCGACGCAGAAGATGAAGTTCAAAGTCTAAGTCTTCAACTTGATGGATACGTTGGTAAGGATTCGATGCAACATCGATATCTGAGTTTAGTTCAATGCTGAGAAGGAATTCGAAGCAGCTTCAATTAGAACTCAGAGGTACGTCGATTAAAAGGAAAATGAATTCGACGCTACGTCGAATACAGATAGAAATAGAACATTTTCTGCTGTCCTTTTTCTGATGCTTTTTAGAAGGTATCCAAGGATATAATTCAAATTTTAACAGTTCGTTTATTGCCAAGAATGGAATGAAATACTCCAGAGAGACAACAAAGACATTCTTGAAAGTTTTTCAAATTCAAAGTGATGGGTCGTGAAATGAATAGAAAGAGATATTCATTATCCAATGGACATTCCTTCTAAATAAAAAACATAAGAGGAAACAAATTCAAACAGTATTCGACAGAGAATAAGAATATAGAGGAAGAAAGACAACATAACAATGCAAGCTATTCTATTAAGTATCTCTTCTTCCTCAAGCCCTATCTTTCAGATAGAACAAGGAGAACATCTCTATACATGACACATACACAGTCTATGCTGCTTTTTCTTCACTTACATTAGGAAGCCATCAAGAGTACAGAGAGATCTTCAGGATCACAAGCTCATCACCCTTGCATTCTTTTCTACCTTAAGAAAGGGTTCATTCAAAATAGATCCTGAAGAACGCCATTAGAAGAAACATCTTTACTGTTGGAACATGGTTTTCCGCATCCCTTTGATTTGAGAATAACAAATCCTACTTGTATTTGATTGTTTACCATTGTGTTTTTAGCATGTAGGTTTGGACAGTTATGACACCAGGTTACTGAAACAATGGTCTGGCACTAACCACAAGCTGAAGGATTGAAAGCTGGTTAACGCCAGGCGTTAAGCTTAATGCTGGGTGTTAGCGCTAAATGAAAAGCTGCGTTTGACGAATTTGCGGTCGACGAATTTAAAGCTACATTCGACGAAATAGTAACTGCGTTCGACGCTCTAGCGTTCGACGAAATTGCGGTCGACGAAAGAAGAAGCCCGTTCAACGAACTCCGTTTGACGAAATTGCGGTCGACGAAATTGCGGTCGACGAAAGATGAAGCCAGTTCGACGAAATGTGTTCGACAAAATTATCTGTTCGACGAATTGGGGTGCCAGCTGATTAAAGATAAAACTCAACGCCATGCGTTAGATCTTAGCGCCGGGCGCTATCCGTTCGACGAAAATGGCGTTAAAAGAAGATGCTGTTCGGAGAAGATGGCGTGGCTCATTAAAGAAAGAATCTCAACGCCAGGCGTTAGTCTTAACGCTGGGCGCTATCCGGTCGACGATTTTGGCAAGGAGAAAGCAGCCGTGATTGCAGGAGGAACCTTTGGAATGATTTGCCCAACGCGCCGCGTTATCCTTAACGCCAGCGTTGATATTGCCTAAACTAAAACATTCCTAAAGTGCAGAATCTTCTTCCTCTTCTGAAGATCCGAGCCATTAATATATTGCTATACATGGTCAACTCCAGGCGTTAGGACTTAACGCCGGCGTTAGCTCAAATTCTATTAATCAGAGGATTTTGTCTTCTTCGACTACTGATTACCAAGAGCCCTATTCAAGCACTTCAGAAACTTTGTGAGGGCCGTATTTCTAGAGAAACACACCCCACTTATATTTCAAAAGGAGGAATCAAAGGAGGCTTGGATCAACACGCTAACACAACGCGAAGAACGCACACTCAGACTTCAACGATCTTCAGCGATTCTTCAGCGTCTCCTTCAGATTACCTCATAGGGAGTTTTATATTTGTATTTTATATTTTTCCTTTATCTCATCTTTGTAATCGGTTTGTGAATTCGCCTCGTGTTGGCGACTAGGTCTAGGTAGGACTTAGGGAGGAATTCGCCTTGTGTTGGCGACTGGGTCTAGGGAGTAGATCTAGGGGGTGCTCGAGGCCTTTCTGGTGATAGATTGGCTAGAGCGACTTGAGGCCGTATCTGGGGAGAGATCGGCTAAAGCCAACCGGTTTGTGGGGATACGAGTCGGTATAGAAAACAAAAAGGGTTTTTATATTATTCTCTTCGATTTCTAGCGTCATTGAAATCAGATTTTGTAATCAATTTTATAAATGATAATCATGTCTTTTCTTGTTTAATAAAATTGATTTCATTTCTAATTTCATTATCTTTTTACTTTTGATTTAACTAACTTTGACCAAAATATCAAAAGTTTTTTATTAAAGTTTAAAGTTTCTAAAACCCTTATTCACCCTCCCTCTAAGGGTGCCTACAGATCCAACAAGTGGTATCAAAGCAAGGTTATTCCAAATCGGCTTGACAACCGGGAATAATGGCGTCTCATGATCTCGCTTCTGTTAATGGGGGAAATTTTTATGAAGAAGAAAAATCTCTTGCACCACCTTTATTCGAAGGAAGAAATTATAAAGGGTGGAAATTGTTAATGGAAAGGTTTATTAAAACATTAGATATCAACGCTTGGGATATAGCAATAACAAGACCAGCGGACGAATCAAATAAACAAGAGCGTCACCTAAATGCAAAAGATATGAATTATATTTTCTGTGCTTTATCTCAAGATATCTTCAAATTAATATATTGTTTTTCTAGTGCATACAAAGTATGGAAATTTCTTGAAGAAATGTATGATTTTCCTTTTGCAGGTGTGGAACAAACGCAAGACTTGGAGAACATACAAGATTGCACAAGTGTTCAAGAAAGCTCCTCTTATAATGGACCCATGGAGTACACATCAAGTGAAAGAGAAGAAGAAAACTTAACTTTGGAAGAGGAGTGCCAAAACGATGTCAAAGGAACTATATGTTCAAATCTTGCCTCTTCCGATAGCAATGTAAGGAAATCAAATTCTATCTTTTGTACTTCTATTTCTACATTACAATTGCTACAAACTACTAAACGTAAGATTAAGAAATTAAAAAAGGCTAATGCAAAACTACGTTTAGAAAATAAAACTTTGAAAGCAAATGTGAATGTAGAATCCAAAAATAATGTGTTTGAATCTCCATCATGCTCTTCATTTGAAAACTCCACACCTTGTATTGATTATAATGAATTAAAATACAAAGTACTTGAAAAGGAGTTATTTTTGTAAAAGAACAAAATGAAAGATTATGTTTAGAAAATTTATCTTTGGAAAATGATTGTGTTAAGTGTAAAGACTATAAAATTGAAATTAAAGAGATGGATGAAACATTTGATGAATATAGAAATAACTATCAAAATCATATTGATTCAATTATTTCCATTCTTAAAAATAGCACAATCGCTTATAATAAAGCTAGACATAATTTAAAAATTAAGAATGATGAAATAAAAACAAAAATCAACTTGCTTATGAAATTTATAAATAAAAATTCACAATATCAAGAAATACCTAAAAGCATGTTGAATATGAATATGAATATGAATATTTTAACCAAGACAAATAATGGGAGTAAAAAACACAATGTATTTGTAAATCAAATTCAAAATCACCATTATTTACAAAATCATGTTTCTCCCAACATAAAATTAAATGTTCACAAATTTCCTATAAACAATGTTTTACAAAATCATCATGGAAATTTGACAAATAAAAACAATATTAAACCAAGGTTTGAATGGAGGCCCAAAGTTAAAGATGAAACACTAACTCCACTCAAAAGGGCCCATTCAATCATATCTCCCCAAAAGCAAACACGATGTATTTGGGTACCCAAAGGAACCGTCACACCCGGTCCTCTTTGGATACCTAAATCTCTCATTCATTAGGTATCACCAAATGCATGAAGTATAATATTTTCAAAAATGAAATATACAAATATTTCTACTTCATGATATGCCTTAATGTCTTTCTATTTTTTCTTTTTGTTTTCTTATTTATTAAGCTATCATGTTATGGTCATCTTATATATTACAGGAAATATGATCTTATTTCTTAAAACTTAATGAGTTTATAAATCAAATTAATCAAAATTCAAAATCATATTATATTTTGATGACCTATCTATTATTCTTGTTTTTCCCAGAAATCGGCGACCACCTCGAACTAGCTTTATCCAGGTTTTCAAGCCCGGATGGTATCCTATCTCCCGGGCGGGCTGTCGTCCTCAGGCCCCAGCCAGTTCTCCTCGGGGAGGTCACCACCTTTGGGCGACCTCGCCCCCGTGAGGTTGCCCCCTTGGGCGACCTCGGGAAGGTCGCCCCCTTTGGGCGACCTCGCCCCCGTGAGGTCGCCCCCTTGGGCGACCTCGGGGAGGTCGCCCCCTTTTAGTGACCTCGCCCCCTTTGGGCGACCTCGCCCCCTTTGGGCGACCTCGCCCCCGTGAGGTCGCCCCCTTGGGCGACTCAGGGAGGTCGCCCCCTTGGGCGACTCGGGGAGGTCGCCCCCTTTGGGCGACCTCGCCCCTGGGAGGTCGCCCACTTGGGCGACCTCGGGGAGGTCGCCCCCTTTGGGCGACCTCGCCAGCGTGAGGTCGCCCCCTTGGGCGATCTCGGGGAGGTCTCCCCCTTTGGGCGACCTCGCCCCCATGAGGTCGCCCCCTTGGGCGACCTCGGGGAGGTTGCCCCTTTTGGGCGACCTCGCCCCCGTGAGGTCGCCCCCTTGGGCGACCTCGGGGAGGTCGCCCCCTTTGGGCGACCTCGCCCCCGTGAGGTCGCCCCCTTGGGTGACCTCGGTGAGGTCGCCCCCCTTTGGGAGACCTCGCCCCCGTGAGGTCGCCCCCTTGGGCGACCTTGGGGAGGTCGCACCTTTTGGGTGACCTCGCCCCCGTGAGGTCGACCTTGGGGAGGTTGCCCCCTTTGGACGACCTCGCCCCCGTGAGGTCGCCCCCTTGGGTAACCTCGGGGAGGTCGCCCCCTTTGGGCTACCTCACCCCTGGGAGGTCGCCCCCTTGGGCGACCTCGGGGAGGTCGCCCCCTTTGGGCGTCCTCACCCCCGTGAGGTTGCCCACTTGGGCGACCTCAGGGTGGTCGCCCCCTTTGGGCGACCTCGCCAACGTGAGGTCGCCCCCTTGGGCAACCTCGGGGAGGTCGCCCCCTTTGGGCGACCTCGCCCCCGTGAGGTCGCCCCCTTGGGCGACCTCGGGGAGGTCGCCCCCTTGGGCGACCTCGGGGAGGTCGCCCCCTTTGGGCGACCTCGCCCTCGTGAGGTCGCCCCCATGGGCGACCTCGGGGAGGTCGCCCCCTTTGGGCGACCTCACCCCCGTGAGGTCGCCCCCTTGGGAGACCTCCGGGAGGTCACCCCCTTGGAGGCCTCGCCCCTTGGAGGCTTGAGTCCTGTGCTGACTCATTTTATGTGATCACTTTTCAGGTTATTACCTTTCCAGACAATCTCAGCAGGTCCAGACGATCTCGACGATCTTAGCTGTCTCAGCAGCAGGTCCAGACGATCTCAGCAGGTCCAGACGATCTTAGCAGGTCCAGACGATCTCAGCAGGTCCAGACGATCTCAGCAGGTCCAGACGATCTCAGCAGGTCCAGACGATCTCAGTAGGTCCAGATGATCTCGACGATCTCAGCGGTCTCAGCAGCAGTCTCAGGCGATCTCAGCAGTTCCGGGTAGCCCGTTACCTTTCAGATCTGCCCGTTCGGGCAGGCCCCGCGCCTATAAATAGAGAGGCAGGGGTACCAGTTGAGGATCTTTGGACGAGTTCCTTGCTCTAGTCGTGTACTTGAGCGGTCTCTATTTTTTGAGACCGCGGAGGCCATCCCGTCTCCCTTTCGGAGACCTCTCCACCTCTTTTTCAGGAGACCTATTTTTCATATTTTCTATTGTAATCTCAGTTTTAACACAAGCTTTATATCAATAAAATTCTCTTTCTTTCAGCTCAAAGTAACCGGACACCCAACAGTCTCACCCCTCATCCTTCAGTTCAAGCGAGTGTGGGGTTGGTACATTTTTTGGTACCAACAGAACAACACGCGACCTTCAGATTTTGAGTGGTTGGTGAACAGCAGCGACGAGGAAGTTGCTGGATTCGACCTAAAATACAACAAAACTTCAAAAGGCCATAACTTTTGATCCGGGTGTCGGAATTCAAAAATTCAAAGCTCGTTTGAACCAGCTCAACCCGAACTATCCAAAAATAGAATGGAATTACTCGTTCAGGCATTTTTCAGACCTCAATTTTTAAAAATTCGACTCCGTTTGGAAGTTATCGCAGTTTTACTATTTCGGCAATTCCTGTTTTTTGAGTAGCAATGGAGATGCCAGAGGTTCAAGCTCCTGTTGAGAAAGCTCCTTTCCCTCCCCAAGTCGCAGATCTTCTTCCTCCTCGAGTAGCTGCTCCACCCCGAGTTGTGGATCTTTTTCCTCCTCAAGTCGTATCTCCTTTTCCTCCAACAAGATTTGCGCATCCAGTTGCTCCTCTACCATCCAAAGCTGAAGAGTTAGCCGCTACACATCGTGAATATTTCATACCAGTTGCCTGGGGAGGTCCCATAGAAATGCCTAACTCTAAGGAGAAGTGTGCTTATTTTCTGGCCCCAGCTGATGCGACTTGTCCTTCATCTCCTCAAGATATTATTGAAGAGGAATAGCCTTCCCCCTACACAGACAGAGTTCGTTGGGTGATTTCTCCCGATTGTTTTAGAGAACCTCGTCTTCCAACCTTCATGGGGTGGAGAAGATCCAATCTCCCACCTTCGGGCCTTTGAGCGAGTCAGCTATTTCATTAAGAGCGATAACGAATGGCGTCAAGTGCAAGCTCCTTGTTATGACCTTTGATAGTCATGCTAGAGAATGGTTCTATAACTTGCCATCTCGATCAATTGCTTATTTTATGGATTTGCGTAGAGTTTTTCTCTTAAGGTTTGCTACCTCTAGAAAGCGAAAAAGAGGTCACGCAACCCTTTTTCAAATCAAGCAAGGAGTTAATGAAACTCTCGCTCATTTCGTCGACAGATTCCAGAGAGAACTTCTTGAAATTGTTAATGTAGATCAGGAACTGTATCAAATTGCCTTAATCAACGGACTCTAAGAAGGCCCTCTCAAATTTGAAGTTAGCACAAATGAGCCCAAGTCTTATAGGCACCTCATCGAAATAGCAAATCGGTTTATTGAGGGTGAGGCGATGAATCCCAACTATATGAATTCTCGGAACCAGTAGACTCAGCAGCATCGGGGGAATTTATTTCATCATCGTTCATCTTCATCAAAAATCCCTCCGCAGGATGAGCAGTTCGAGTCTTATTCACCTCCTCCGAATATGCCCACACCACCTCAACAGGATATGCCATCTCCATATTTGGATGTCTCTCCCATTCTGTCATATGATCCTACGACATTTGAATATGAAACTTACTCAAAAGGATTTGATCAGTTGAATCTCCCTTTGGAAGAGGTTCTTCCAATTATTCAGAATATGCCCGAGTATAGAAGACCCCGTCCTATAAAGTCTAAAGTTAAAAATCGCAATTAGGAACTCTACTGCATATACCATTCAGCTATGGGTCATGATACAGAAGACTGTCGCGCTCTACGAAAATTGGTAGACCAACTATTGAAGGCAGGAAAATTACAAGATTATGTTGTTTAATAATATGATGATGATTTTTCTTTCCAGCAAAGACAGCTTTACAAAACAGATATTCTCTCCTTCAATAAAAGAAATGCATGAAATAGGGATGAGATAGAGTGTCTTTTTTGTTTTGTATGTCTCCCATTTGTTTGGAGTTTCTGCATCTTTTATTTTCTAAGTTTACTTGTAATAAGTGAGGCAGTAATCTGTGTTCTACAAGTAGCTACCATTGCGAGGATTTTTCAGCAATTAGTTATTACAAACTTCATACCCATGTTCACTGCAGACATTCAGCCAAGTACGTCTAATACTTTTTTCATTACTTTACTTTTTCCTGTTTACATTAATATTTCTAGAAATGCGTGGATATGGAAGGTAGAAATACCATTTCTGTTGTTTGATATAAAGTGTGAAAGTAACTTCTATAACTATCTCTTCTTCTCCGGGTCGTAAAACCACCAAGTACACATCTCGCTAGAAGTAAACGCAGATGTGTCGTGGTAACCCAACCCCCCTTTCTCCCCCAATCTCTTTCTCCTCCAACCTCTTTCTCTTCCAACCTCTTTCTATGTGATGATTACCATTAATAGCCGAGACATCTGGTTGAGATTAAAAGAAAGTGGGTTTTAGAGATCTAAATATGTTGAGACCACCAGTTTGATCTCCTCCAGGACTTGGATGTTTGAAATTGCTGGTTGAGTTCTCCATTTCTTCAGTGGTTTTCAGAGATCTAAATATGTTGAGACCGCCAGTTTGATCTCCTCCAGGACTTGGCTGTTTGAGATTGCTGGTTGAGTTCTCCATTTCTTCAGTGGTTTTCAGAGATCTAAATATGTTGAGACCGACGGTTTGATCTCCTAGAGGACTTGGATGTTTGAGATTGCTGGTTGAGTTCTCCATTTCTTCAGTGGTTTTCAGAGATCTAAATATGTTGAGACCGCCGATTTGATCTCCTGCAGGACTTGGATGTTTGAGGTTGCCGGTTGTGTTCTCCATTTCTTGTCAGAAAGTGGTTTTCGGAGATCTAAATATGTCGAGACCACAAGTTTGATCTCCTCCAGGATTTGGATGTTAGAGATTGGTAGTGGGATCTCCAGAAAATTTTCAGTTTTAGAAGAGATTTTGGCAATCTGAAGTATTGGAGACTATAAACTGGGTCTCCTCCGAAAAGCTTTTTGACTGACAAGTGATTTAGGACATTTATGATCATCAGCCGAGAACCTCTCATATGTATTTCAGGCGGTCTGGATAAATTAAGACCACAACATGAACGTTTATCTGCTCAAGCGATCTGAAGTATACCAAGGCTTTTCTTGAGATCTTTTTCTATTTTTATGTTACAAGACGATCACGGATTGTTGGAATCATTGATAAATCAATCTTTTCTAACATGAATCCATCAAATATTTATTAATTTTATCCATAAGAAGGGGCGGTCTGAAATATTTGAGACTGGCATTTGTCCTTTAAAGATCACTCAAATAGGACTACAAGAGTTCAGGATCATCATTTATGGATTATCATAATCTGGTTTCTCCCTAGAAGACCTTGAGTACTGAAGATCGGCATTTACAGATATTTGACATCGGAATTATTTCATAACAAAGCAGCTTCAAATGGTCAAATCTAATAACTTCTTAAAAGGCGCTTTGACAAACAAAAGATCGCTATTCTAAATTATCAATTGAAGTTCAAATATGAACAAAATAAGTATCTCATCAGTTTCAGTTCGATGGATCGGCAAGAAGTTATCTCAGGTACCTGACACGTCTTTACTTTTTCATATACCTGTCCAACATACCTTTTTGTATATGGAAGCAGGTGTTCACTGGTTCTGTTCAGGTACTCGTGTAATATTTGTTTTTCCTATACTTGCTCTGACCGTTCTTTCGTAGAGATAGCCAGGTGCTTGCAAGTCTTCTTAAGAAGAGAGAAAATATTCACAAGCACGCCTGACGATAGGAAATTCAAACAGGTACTTCCACTTTTTTCTATCGCACATGATCTACTATGACAGGAAAGATGGATCGCGATTCTCATGGGTAAGTTTTATTTTTTCGAAGTTTTTTCAAAACATAAAAAAATGCGGGGATTATGTTTTTCCCAGAAATCGACAACCACCTCGAACTAGCTTTTTCCAGGTTTTCGAGCCCGGATGGTCTCCTATCTCCCGGGCGGGCTGTTGTCCTCAGGCCCCAGCCAGTTCGCCTCGGGGAGGTCACCCCCTTTGGGCGACCTCGCCCCCGTGAGGTCGCCGCCATGGGCGACCTCGGGGAGGTCGCCCCCTTTGGGCGACCTCGCCCCCGTGAGGTCGACCCCTTGGGCGACCTCGTGGAGGTTGCCCCCTTGTGGCGACTTGGCCCCCGTGAGGTCGCCCCCTTGCGCGACCTGGCCCCCGTGAGGTCGCCCACTTGGGCGACCTCACCCCCTTGGGCGACCTCACCCCCGTGAGGTCACCCCCTTGGGCGACCTCGGGGAGTTCGCCCCCTTTGGGCGACCTCGCCCCTGGGAGGTCGCCCACTTGGGCGACCTCGGGGAGGTCGCCCCCTTTGGGCGACCTCGCCCCCGTGAGGTCGCCCCCTTGGGCGACCTCGGGGAGTTCGCCCCCTTTGGGCGACCTCGCCCCTGGGAGGTCGCCCACTTGGGCGACCTCGGGGAGGTCGCCCCCTTTGGGCGACCTCTCCCCCGTGAGGTCTCCCCCTTGGGCGACCTCGGGGAGGTCGCCCCTTTTGGGCGACCTCACCCCCGTGAGGTCGCCCCCTTGGGCAATCTCGGGGAGGTCGCCCCCTTTGGGCGACCTCGCCCCCTTGGGAGACCTCGGGGAGGTCGCCCCCTTTGGGCGACCTCGCCCCTAGGAGGTCGCCCCCTTGGGCGACCTCGGGGAGGTCGCCCCCTTTGGATGACCTCGCCCCCGTGAGGTCGCCCCCTTAGATGACCTCAGGGAGGTCGCCCTCTTTGGGCGACCTCGCCCCCATGAGGTCGCCCCCTTGGGCGACCTCGCCCCCGTGAGGTCGCCCCCTTGGGCGACCTCGGGGAGGTCGCCCCCTTTTGGCGACCTCGCCCCTGGGATGTCGCCCCCTTGGGCAACCTCGACCCCATGAGGTCGCCCCCTTGGGCGACCTCGCCCCCGTGAGGTTGCCCCCTTGGGCGACCTCGGGGAGGTCGCCCCCTTGGGCGACCTCGGGGAGGTCGTCCCCTTTGGGCGACCTCAGGGAGGTCATCCCCTTTGGGCGACCTCGCCCCCGTGAGGTCGCCCCCGTGAGGTCGCACCCTTAGGCGACCTCAGGGAGGTCGCCCCCTTTAGGCGACCTCGCCCCCGTGAGGTTGCCCCCTTGGGCGACCTCAGGGAGGTCACCCCCTTTGGCGGCCTCGCCCCTTGGAGGTCTGAGTCCTGTGCTGACTCATTTTTATGTGATCACTTTTCAGGTGATTACCTTTCCAGACGATCTCAGCATGTCCAGACGATCTCGACGATCTCAGCGGTCTCAACAGTAGGTCCAGATGATCTCAGCAGGTCCAGACAATCTCAGCAGGTCCAGACGATCTCAGCAGGTCCAAACGATCTCAGCAGGTCCAGATGATCTCGACTATCTCAGCGGTCTCAGCAGCGGTCTCAGGCGATCTCAGCAGTTCTGGGCAGCCCATTACCTTTCAGATCTGCCCGTTCAGGCAGGTCCCGCGTCTATAAATAGAGGGGCAGGGGTACCAGTTGAGGATCTTTGGAAGAGTTCCTAGCTCTAGTCGTGGACTTGAGCGGTCTCTATTTTTTGAGACCGCTGAGGCCCTCCCGTCTCCCTTCCGGAGACCTCTCCACCTCTTTTTCAGGAGACCTATTTTTCATATTTTCTATTGTAATCTCAGTTGTAACACAAGCTTTATATCAATAAAATTCTCTTTCTTTCAGCTCAAAGTAACCGGCCACCCAACAGTCTCACCCCCCATCCTTCAGTTCGAGCGAGTGTGGAGTTGGTACATTTTTTGGTACCAACAATTCTTATATTCATTACCTATATTTTATATCATATAGTATTCATATGAAATTGAACTATAAATTTCCTATAAGAAATGTTAATCAAGATTAGGCTATTAAGCTCTATAGCCCACATCAACCAAACTAGAGAAATAACATGATCTAAAAGAAAACTCAATTATCAATATTTTTTAATTATATGATTACATATCATGGTTGGTGTATTATGTATGTATTGTGATTTATGTCAAGTTTAGACCTTAGAATCATCTTGATATCAACAAGATCAAATCAAATAGAATCTTCACTTCATTCTAGGTCTGTAAGTTGGAACACTATCAAACTTTGGCATAACATTAATCATATCTTCTTTGTTTGCATATCCTATAATAATTAAGCTTAAATGGTTGTGCAAAACTCAAGAATTAAGGTTTAATGAATATGGAGCTTTAATGAATATGAAACCCATGTACTAAAATTTTAGCTTTCGCAACTTTTTGCGATTTCTTCTCATCTCTTCACTTCATTAGACAGGCCTTACATTGCACAAAGATAATTAAGCAAAATCAGAAGCAAAATCAGAAGCAAAATCGAAGAAAACCTTGGCTATATGATTAAAATAAGCACTCTCTGTGAGCTAACGCAGGCGCTAGACCTAACGCCGACGCTAGCTCATGTTTCCGATTTTCTGTAATTTTGAAATTCTGAAAAATCACTACAAATATATGTTTTTGTTTAATATTCAAAAACCAAAGAGAAAATTTACAAAACTCTTCAAAATAAAAATATTTTCTCATATTCACTATTCACCTTACAACGTTACTATTTAATAATTTGAAAAAGTTGAATATGAATTACCTTTAATAATACCTCATGTACATTATCATGAATAATTAATTATGAGTGCTTAATCACTATGAATTAATAATAATGATCATATATAATAATCAGGCAAAATCATATGATCTTTTAAGTCAAACATATTGTCTGTGATCATGATTATTATTTGAATCTATTATGTTTTGCATGCATCACATTTATTTTTTAGACCATAGAATCAACTCTATATCTATATGAATAAATCAATTAGAATCATCACTTTATTCTGTGTCTAAAATCTGAATCACTATTGTTAAATACATGCAACATTATATAAATTAACCTTATGGGATAACACTACATTCAAACTCATCATATCTAGCAATATCAACTAACAAATATTATCATCCATGCTAGATATCTTATTATTGCCATAATGAATCAATCTTAAAGAAGAACAATTGAATGTAAAAACTCATAATAACTATGTTGCTTTAATATCAAATATAATAAGAAATTAATCACGCATAAAAGCCATAGTTTATAAATTGATTCCATAGAACAAAATGCTTAGGATGTCCATGATTATTCACCCACATTATGTGTCTCACAATAGCGAGGGCGTAAGGTTGTAGACATTAGATAACCTAATCTCTAAGTCATGTCTTGTCCTTAACCGAGGAGGGTTCCAGTGGGGCCTTGCGAGGCACTAAGGGAAAGAGTGCTAGGGTGAGTTTTTGTCTAGTGTTTGCATATGGGACTAACACCCCAACCTACGACATGTGTGCAGCTCCTCATGCCCATCCGTTACTTAGTACGGGGCTAGTGTGTAGGCATACAGTTTGGGTATTATAATCTAGGACATTCCTATTTCATATATTTTGCATGCACTCTTTATGATTATATTATTCATGCATTATTGTTTTGATCGAACATGCGTATTTTGTGTTTTGCATATTTTATCTTCCTTGAGCTCTAATGATCTTGTAAAACACAAATATATGAAAACCGCATAAAAATATAAAAACTATTTTTGAACAAATAAAACATGCTTGAATAACCTTCTAACAATTTCCAACGTCTCTGAAATTACAACCCTAAGAAGGTCTATATATATACTATCTATGGCAAAAGAAAAATTTTCAATAATTCTAAAAAACCGAGTACTGTTTTGGCGTTAAGTACTTAACGCCAGGCGTTAGCTACTTTGGCCAATTTGAATTTCTGATTTTCCAAAATATTTCTAATATTTTTCTAATGACTTTTCTCTGTTTATTTTCCCATTTTTGAAATTATTGTGTTATTAATTTGGTTGCTTTATTCCAAAATACAAAAAATTCAAATAATTCAAAATAATCAAAAATATGTTTTTGTAATGTGTTTTTGTTTTAACTCTTTACAATATTATGGTTTGACTATAAAACATCACAAGAGCATACATTTGTGTTATTTCGTTTCCAATGGTCAAAATTGATTTTGGCATGCTCACAAGGATTTGCTTCAACGTATAATTCTAATTTCAAATTTTCTAAACATTGTTTTATCTTCATGCCTTGACCTTAATCTGATTATGTGCAACGAAATAGTCTATAGATAATTGTGTATGATTTCTTAGCATGCCTCTAAGTATGAGTAATGCTTTATGTTAATCAATGAATTATACACTCACTATTTTGGTAATCTACATGTGCTCATAATCTTAGTCTTGCATGATTGTGTAGTGTAATAATTTTAACATAATAAGTTGTATGTCTAAATTACCTACACCATTCTTTAAAAATAAATTTCATGCACAATATAGAAGTGTTGTTTTAATAATACAGATGTTTGCAACAACAAGTGAATTTGGAGACCTTTGGCCCAAAATAAAAAATGAAATAAAAAGCCAAAGATAACTCCACCAAGCACTACTCACCCTCCTGATAAGTCTTAATGAGCATTGTGAGGTTGAGCACCTTGGAAAGAATTGTAAAGTGTCTTGTGCAAACATATTTCATTTTATCACTTCTATTTGTACACCGGATCACTAAAATATAATTTTTTATAAGAAAATGCTTATGTGATCCCCCAAGCAATACTCCGCTCCCTGATAAGTCTTAATGAGCATTGTGTGGGCGAAGCACCTTGGTAGTTTTATGTATTTTATGTACTTTGAAATTTCATTCTTGATGTGATGTGTGAAAGTAATTATAGGATTACAATCTTAATATTGTTGTTACTATTTCATTACATATGTCATGTGTTTTGATTATTTCACTTGTATACTTTTATCAAAACACCTTATGCACACATCATTGTTTTTCATAAAGATTCTACTCATGAGAATTGGATCCTAATGCAAAATTACATAATTCTCTAAAAACTCAAGTAAAAGCACTAGATTGCAATGCATGATTTCTACAATGTTTTCTTTACTTAAAATACGAATAGGTTACATTGTAGTTATTATCCTTTTGAATATGTTAATTCCTGCTTGCCTATTTGTTATGAAAATTTTCAAAATTAAAATGCTCAAACGTGAAAAGTCTAGACATATTGTTGGAATGGTCAAATTATAACAAAAATACTACTCTTATTTGTTTTGTTTTTGTTTTCCACATTTCTCTTTTGATCATGTACTTTGTGTTCTCATGCTTATTTCTAAGTATTTGTCTTTCACTTGTTCTTGTTCAAACAAACTTGTATCTATCTTAACAAGTAGAATCACTCTTAAAATTAATTTAAAAAGGGCAAGTGATTATTTTCATTAATGTTCTTTCACACTTATTATATATTTTTCCGATGTGCTGCTCTCTCCCTTAGCTCGATCATGACTTACACAAAACTTTTAATCCTCTCTTAGTTATGTCTCAACGTTTGTCTTATTTATTCTAGTTTTGTTTCACTCCACCCTCTTTTGCTAATAACAAAAGGGGGAGAATAAAATGCTAAATTATATTGATTAACAGAGTAGGATTCACTAGATTTAGGGGGAGCATGTATCTAGTGTATGGGAGTATACACTAAGGGGGAGCATTTTTGAAGGGGGAGCACAATGTTCAATGAACTATAATTCCTATCATTATCTTATAATTACTGGGTATCATGTAACTTTTTAAATACACAAATGCTTTATCTATGAATCTGATTTATCTCTAATTGGATTTATTATTATCAAAAGGGGGAGATTGTTGGAACATGGATTTCCGCATCCCTTTGATATGAGAATAACAAATCCTACTTGTATTTGATCTTGTTTACCATTGTGATTTTAGCATGTAGGTTTGGACAATTATGACACAGGGTTGCTGAAACAATGGTCTGGCACTAACCACAAGCTGAAGGATTGAAAGCTGGTTAACGCCAGGCGTTAAGCTTAACGCTGGGCGTTCACGCTAAATGAAAAGCTGCGTTTGACGAATTTGCGGTCGACGAACTTAAAGCTGCGTTCGATGAAATAGTAACTGTGTTCGACGCTCTGGCGTTCGACGAAATTGCGGTCGACGAAAGAAGAAGCCCGTTCGGCGAACTCCGTTCGACGAAATTACGGTCGACGAAAGATGAAGCCAGTTCGACGAAATGTGTTCGACGAAATTATCTGTTCGACGAATTGGGGTGCCAGCTGATTAAAGATGAAAGTCATCGCCATGCGTTAGATCTTAATGCTGGGCACTATCCGTTCGACGAAAATGGTGTTGGAAATCCTGCCCACATGATTCCAACTTTGAAGAAGTCACCAAGTCAAGAAAACTTCACTTTGTATTTGATTACTTCTCTAGCTTATAATCTCAGGAAGTTAAAGAAATGTCGTCGTGAAGAATAGGAGATATCGTCGACAAAGTATGTTTGTCGTCATGATAATGAGTAAAGCGAACTCAGAAGGAAGATCGACGACCACTAAGATTTGGTGTGTTCGTCGAACGCAGAAGCAAGATCGTCGAACTCAGAAGGAAGATCGACGACCGCTGAGATTTGGCGTGTTCGTCGAACGCAGAAGTAAGATCGTCGAACTCATAAGGAAGATCGATGACCGCTGAGACTTGGCGTATTCATCGAATGCAGAAGCAAGATCGTCGAACTCAGAAGGAATATCGTCAACCGCTGATACTCGACAAGATCGTCGAACGCAGAGAAGACACAGTATCGTTGACTTCACCAAAGTGGCCTTGTCGTCAAGAAAGAACAAGCATCGTCGTAAAAAAGGCATGTCGTCGAGAAGTTAAGGTGATTACGATGACACAGTCAAAGACAGCATATCGTCGTATATGCATAAGCACCAGAATGTCTCGCATCGTCGAGAAATTATCATCAATGGAAGAAGTAAGAAGACTTGAAGGTCTACCAAAGCCCAAGGCTTTGTCAAAGACTTGTCATCGAGATATTGTCCATATCGTCAAGATATTATCGGTATCAACTTGAAGATGGAAATATCGTCGAGACAGAATTCAAACGCTGCTAATGCGCTATCAGCATTTAATGCCGCCGCCTGATTGTCTAATCAGCGCGTGCTCTCAAGGAAAGGAGCGTCTGACACTTAAGGCATTTTTGTCAGAAGACCGTTGGGGACCTCGCAGTCTTATAAAACAGATAAGAGGTTGCCCTAATATCAGAGGAATCGATCAGTAAGAAAGAACTTGCGCATATAGCGAATCGAACAGTACAAGCGGCGCAAGAAAGAAAGAAAGAAAGAAAGAAAGAAAAAGAAGAAGTAGTCATCTTCATCGACTATTAAGGTGACAATCTTCATCAGGCTAGGAAAAGATTTGAAGAAGAATCGTGCACTCAAGATATGATTCAAAAGCATCTTCTTCAATCTCAAGGAGCCGATCTTCAACAGGCTAAAGTCGCCAATCACCATCAGGCAAAGTAACAGTTTTTCTTACTGTAATTTATTGTAAGGCTTGCGGGCCAAACCGTCTAGCTTGAGGGCTGGAGAGCTGTGAGGCTTGAGGGCCAGGGCAGTGCACTTGCAGGTGCGACTTGTCGAGCTTGCAGGCTCGGGGCAGTAGGGGATTGTGGGCCTAGGCTGTTGGGACTTGCGGGTCCGTGTTGTAGGGCTTGAGGGCCTGAGTGTCAAGCTTGCGGGCTCGGGGGCAGTAGGGGCTTGCGGGCCTAGGCTGTTGGGACTTCTGGGTCCGTGTTGTAAGGCTTGAGGGCCTGAAGTTTTTGGCGGTGTTTGCCGAGCCTAGCACACTGCTAGGTAGGCGCAGAGGGAAAGAAGACTACTCAAGACACCTTGTCTTGAGGAACCTCTATAGATCTTGTGTCGTCTGCTGTGCTATTTGTGTATGACATTCTACTGCTGTGCTTAACTACTCATAACTCACGCTAATGCATCGTAAAGAACTAAGATCACCTAACACCCCCTCTAGGTGAACGTTCCATAACTAACAAATGGCGTTCAACGAAGATGCTATTCGAGAAGATGGTGTGGCTCATTAAAGAAAGAATCTTAACGCCAGGCGTTAGTCTAAACGCTGGGCATTGTCTGGTCGACGATTTTGGCAAGGAGAAAGCAGCCGTGATTGCAGGAGGAACATTAGGAATGATTTGCCTAATGCGTCGCGTTATCCTTAACGCCAGCGTTGATATTGCCTAAAATAAAACATTCCTAAAGTGCAGAATCTCCTTCCTCTTCTGAAGATCCGAGCCATTAACATATTTCTATACATGGTCAACGCCAGGTGTTAGGACTTAACGCCGGCGTTAGCTCAAATTCTATAAATCAGAGGATTTTGTCTTCTCCGACTACTGATTGCCAAGAACCCTATTCCAACACTTCGGAAACTTTGTGAGGGTCGTATTTCCAGAGAAACACATCTCCCACTCATATTTCAAAAGGAGGAATCAAAGGAGGCTTGGATCAACACGCTAACTCAATGCGAAGAACACACGCTTGGACTTCAACGATCTTCACCGAGTCTTCGATGTCTCCTTCAGATTACCTCATAGGGAGTTTTATATTTGCATTTTATATTTTTCCTTTATCTCATCTTTGTAAGTGGTTCGTGAATTCGCCTCGTGTTGGCGACTAGGTCTAGGTAGGACTTAGGGAGGAATTCACCTCATGTTGGCGACTGGGTCTAGGGAGTAGATCTAGGTGGTGCTAGAGGCCTTTCTGGTGATAGATTGGCTAGAGCGGCTTGAGGCCGTATCTGGGGAGAGATCGGCTAAAGCCAACCGGTTCGTGGGGATACGAGTCGGTATAGAAAACAAAAAGAGGTTTTATATTATTCGCTTCGATTTATAGCGTCATTGAAATCAGATTTTGTAATCAATTTTATAAATGATAATCATGTCTTTTCTAGTTTAATAAAATAGATTTCATTTCTATTTTCATTATCTCTTTACTTTTGATTTAACTAACTTCGACCAAAATATCAAAAGTTTTTTATTAAAGTTTAAAGTTTTTAAAACCCTTATTCACCCCCCCCCCCCCCCTCTAAGGGTGCCTACAGATCCAACATTTACAACTTCTTCTTCATCTTCTTTTCTCCCTGTTTTATTCTGTAACTGTAGAAAGAGTCCTAAGAAACCCTCTCCAAAGGATTCAGTGCTTCTAAGAGTCTCCTTATCAAAAGAATCAGTAGTTGGTTCTAAGAGTCACCTTGTCAAAAGACTTAGTGGTTGTAAGAGTATCCTTATCAAAAGACTCAGTGGTTCTAAGAGTCTCTTTATCAAAAGACTCAGTACTATTTAGTGTATTCCTACCAAGGTGGTAGAAGAGTGGATGTACCCATATTTTGGGTGTTGAAACCGATTTCTCCATCTCTGTGGAGTTTGGGGCCCTCACCGAGATGAGGGGCGATGAACCCTTACTTCCCCCAAGGGAGAGCTCTAGGTTGAAGGTTGGGGAACTATGGACTAGACCAAGGGCTTAGTGGGGAGGTCCCGCCACACACCCGGAAGTCTCTTAGGAACTTCCCCTCCCAAGCCACTACTAAGCTTGGGCACCACTGGAGGCTCTCCTCACCCTCTAGAGAGACTTGGGGAGGGAGAGAGGGACAGAGCTAGCCTAGAAAGATCCTACCAAATGGTGCCCCCATGGTCCTATTTATAGGATTTCTGGATTCGGGCTGCGAATAACCAAAAACTGTCTGCGAAGTTACCAAAATGCCCTTGGAAATGGCTGCGGATAGCCAAATCCCGCTGTTCCACGACGCTAAACGCAGACCGACCCCTCCACCCGGAACTGGGCGAGAGGGGGTACCTCGCGGGGCTCGGCGAGCCTATTAACCGGGTGGGGCGAGACCCGGGGGTCGGCCCCCTGCTGGTTTCGCCCCTCTGCTGGGGCTGGGCAAGACCCAGCTAGGGGCGGCCCCCCTGCTGGTCTCGCCCTTCTGCTGGGGCTGGGCGAGAACCAGCTAGGGGCGGCCCCCCTGCTGGTCTCGCCCCTCTGCTGGGGCTGGGCGAGACCCAGCTAGGGGTGGCCCCCCTGCTGGTCTCGCCCCTCTGCTAGGGCTGGGCGAGACCCAGCTAGGGGTGGCCCCCCTGCTGGTCTCGCCCCTCTGCTGGGGCTGGGCGAGACCCAGCTAGGGGCGTCCCCCCTGCTGGTCTCGCCCCTCTGCTAGGGGCGCGGGGGGGGGGGGGGGGGGGGGGGGGGGGGGGCGAGAGGAGCTCGCCCCCCTGGAGAGGATGGAGGCGAGGGGAGCTCGCCCCCCTTGCCTTGGGGCGGGGCGAGATTGGCTAGCGCCCGGTGGTATTGCTACCGCCAGCGCTAGCGACTCGCCCCCCCTGGGGTCTCGCCCCCTGCTGCTGGGGGCGCGGGGGCGAGAGGAGCGCACCCCCTGTAGGGGACGGGGGCGAGAGGAGCTCACCCCCTTGCCTTGGGGCGGGGCGAGATTGGCTAGCGCCCAGTGGTATTGTTACCGCCGGCGCTAGCGACTCGCCCCCCTGCTGCTGGGGGCGCGGGGGCGAGAGAAGCTCACCCCCCTGGAGGGGACGGGGGCGAGAGGAGCTCGCCGCCTTTGCCTTGGGCTGGGCGAGCGGGTGGTCTCTATTTCCACCGCTCGCCCTCCTTCTTTCCTGCCCTGGATCATACTAGAAATTGATGTTCCCAAATACCTCTTGTCTCAAGAACCTACTCGGAGAATTCAGGGTTGTACACAATCCCCGCTCTTTTCGAGCGAGGTACACGCTCAGAAGGAAATGTCCAACCCTGCATATTCGACGAGCGTCGCTGGAAATCCGGCAAACGGAGCTACTTTGAGAAGAAACATATAGCCTCCCTGGGAGGTCAACCTGCCCCGCCGGCTAGAGAGAGCCCGTCCAGCGGAACCATCCGAGGTGAATACAAGGTCGACACAATCTAAGAGCCATGCTAAACTAGAGGTGGAGAAGAGTCGGCACCTTCCAGGCCATTCGCTAGACGAGCGAGCTCGACTGGAGGTGGAGCATGTTTCCTTCCTGCCCCGAGCGGATCCCAGCCCTGCCAGCTATGTGGGAGCCTGGTCAGCGGGCCAGCATTGGGGGGGGGGGGGGGAGTACAACGTCGACACACTCTAGGAGCCAGGCTCAACTAGAGGTGGAGTATGTCTCCTTCTTGCCCCGAGCGGTTCCCGACCCTGCCAGCTAGGTGGGAGCCTGGTCAGCGGGCCAGCATCGAGGCTAATTGCCTTTGGAACCTACCACCGAGTGAGCCTTCGGCCCTGCCAGCTAGATGAGAGCCTGGTCAGCGGGTCTGCTCGGGGCCAACTACCTTTGGAACCTGCCACCGAGTGAGCCTTCGGCCCTGCCAGCTAGATGAGAGCCTGGTCAGCGGGTCAGCTCGGGGCCTTAACCAACATGAATCTCCTGCCTCACCGAGTGAATCTCCTGTCCTGCCAGCTAGATGGGAGCCTGGTCAGCGGTCTCTGCTCGGGGCCTTAACCAACATGAATCTCCTGCCTCGCCGAGTGAATCTCCTATCCTGCCAGCTAGATGGGAGCCTGGTTAGCGGTCTCTGCTCGGGGCCTTAACCAACATGAATCTCCTGCCTTGCCGAGTGAATCTCCGGTCCCGCCAGCTAGATGGGAGCCTGGTCAGCGGTCTCTGCTCGGGGCCTTAACCAACATGAATCTCCTGCCTCGCCGAGTGAATCAGACTGAAGATCTGAAGGTCACGTTTTTTTTTTCGATTTCTCGGTCTCTGTGGAGTTCGGGGCCCTCACCGAGATGAGGGGCGACCAACCCTTACTTCCCCCAAGGGAGAGCTCTAGGTTGAAGGTTGAGGAACTATGGACTAGACCAAGGGCTTAGTGGGGAGGTCCCGCCACATACCCGGAAGCCCCTTAGGAACTTCCCCTCCCAAGCCACTACTAAGCTTGGGCACCACTGGAGGCTCTCCTCACCCTCTAGAGAGACTTGGGGAGGGAGAGAGAGGGAGAGAGCTAGCCTAGAAGGATCCCTCCAAATGGTGCCCCCTTGGTCCTATTTATAGGATTTCTGGATTCGGGCTGCGAATAACCAAAAACTGCCTTCGAAGTTACCAAAATGCCCTTGGAAATGGTTGCGGATAGCCAAATCCCGCTGTTCCACGACGCTAAACGCAGACCAACCCCTCCACCCGGAACTGGGCGAGAGGGGGTACCTCGCGGGGCTTGGCGAGCCTATTAACCGGGTGGGGAGAGACCCGGGGGTCGGACCCTTGCTGGTCCAGCCCCTTTGCTGGGGCTGGGCGAGACCCAGCTAGGGGAGCCCCCCCTGCTGGTCTCGCCCCTCTACTGAGGCTGGGCGAGACCCAGCTAGGGGCGGCCCCCCTGCTGGTCTCGCCCCTCTACTGGGGTTGGGCGAGACCCAGCTAGGGGCGGCCCCCCTGCTGGTCTCGCCCCTCTGCTGGGGCTGGGCGAGACCCAGCTAAAGGCAGCCCCCCCTGCTGGTCTCGCCCCTCTACTGGGGCTGGGCGATACCCAGCTAGGGGCGGCCCCCCTGCTGGTCTCGCCCCTCTGCAGGGGGCGCGGGGGCGAGAGGAGCTCGCCCCCCTGGAGGGGATGGGGGCGAGAGGAGCTCGCCCCCCTTGTCTTGGGGCGGGGCGAGATTGGCTAGCGCCCGGCGGTATTGCTACCGCCGGCGCTAGCGACTCGCCCCCCTTGGGTCTCTCCCCCCTGCTGCTGGGGGCGCGGGGGAGAGAGGAGCTCACCCCCCTGGAGGGGACGGGGGCGAGAGGAGCTCGCCCCCCTTGGCTTGGGGCGGGGCGAGTTTGGCTAGCGCCCGGCGGTATTGCTACCGTCGGCGCTAGCGACTCGCCCCACTGGGGTCTCTCCCTCCTGCTGCTGGGGGCGCGGGGGCGAGAGAAGCTCACCCCCCTGGAGGGGATGGGAGCCTGGTCAGCGGTCTCTGCTCGGGGCCTTAACCAACATGAATCTCCTGCCTCGCCGAGTGAATCTTCTATCCTGCCAGCTAGATGGGAGCCTGGTCAGCGGTCTCTGCTCGGGGCCTTAACCAACATGAATCTCCTACCTCGCCAAGTGAATCTCCTGTCCCCATAGCTAGATGGGAGCCTGGTCAGCGGTCTCTGCTCGGGGCCTTAACCAACATGAATCTCCTGCCTCGCCGAGAGAATCTCCTATCCTGCCAGCTAGATAGGAGCCTTGTCAGCGGTTTCTGCTCGGGGCCTTAACCAACATGAATCTCCTGTCCTTCCAGCTAGATGGGAGCCTGGTCAGCGGTCTCTGCTCGGGGCCTTAACCAACATGAATCTCCTGCCTCGCCGAGTGAATCTCCTATCCTGCCAGCTAGATGGGAGCCTGGTCAGCGGTCTCTGCTCAGGGCCTTAACCAACATGAATCTCCTGCCTCGCCGAGTGAATCTCCTATCCTGCCAGCTAGATGGGAGCCTGGTCAGCGGTCTCTGCTCGGGGCCTTAACCAACATGAATCTCCTGCCTCGCCGAGTGAATCTCCTATCCCGCTAGCTAGATGGGAGCCTGGTCAGCGGTCTCTGCTCGGGGACTTAACCAACATGAATCTCCTGCTTCGCCGAGTGAATCTCCTATCCTGCCAGCTAGATGGGAGCCTGGTCAGCGGTCTCTGCTCGGGGCCTTAACCAACATGAATCTCCTGCCTTGCCGAGTGAATCTCCTGTCCTGCCAGCTAGATGGGAGCCTGGTCAGCGGTCTCTGCTCGGTGCCTTAACCAACATGAATATCCTGCCTCGCTGAGTGAATCTCCTATCCTGCCAGCTAGATGGGAGCCTAGTCAGCGGTCTCTGCTCGGGGCCTTAACCAACATGAATCTCCTGCCTCGTTGAGTGAATCTCCTATCCTGCCAGTTGATGGGAGCCTGGTCAGCGGTCTCTGTTCGGGGCCTTAACCAACATGAATCTCCTGCCTCGCCGAGTGAATCTCCTGTCCCGCCATCTAGATGGGAGCCTGGTCAGCGGTCTCTGCTCGGGGCCTTAACCAACATGAATCTCCTGCCTCGCCGAGTGAATCTCCTATCCTGCCAGCTAGATGGGAGCCTGGTTAGCTGTCTCTGCTCGGGGCCTTAACCAACATGAATCTCCTGCCTCGCCGAGTGAATCTCCTGTCCCGCCAGCTACATGGGATCCTGGCCCACAGTCTCTGCTCGGGGCCTTAACCAATATGAATCTCCTGCCTCACCGAGTGAATCTCCTGTCCTGCCAGCTAGATGGGAGCGTGGTAGCGGTTCTGCTCGGGGCCTTAAGTATTTTTTTTTAACTTTCATCATATTGATAATCTGAGTACATATGAGAACATTAGGCATGGAAATGAAACATTACCTTACATGGGCTCAAGGGTAGAAAAAAAAACTAAGTATGGGGACCCAACTTGGTCTCCTACACTCGGGTCTGGTTTTCCTCGCCCTCCTCTGGTTGTTGATGTTGATGCCTTGGACCCCTTGCCTTCTTTAGCTCTAAGAACTCAGGGCAGGCGGACGTCGCGTGACCCTCCTCATCGTGGAAGTCACAGTAAGGCAACTCTGCTCGGATTCCCTTTCTTCCTCCCGTGCGGTTCTTTCTTCTTCCTTGGCCTATCGCCCTAGCCTGCTGGGGCGGTGGAGGAGGTGTCATCTGCCCCTGCCTCCACCTCAGGCGGTTGGATCTTTTCCTTTTGAAATCCCTCCCTCCTTGCTCTCGCAGAGTCGAATTGGTAACCTTCGTGCTCGCCGGGCTATTGAGTAGCCGCCCTCGGGGTGGCCTCGCCCACCAACATTCTGACTCCTTTCGGGGTGGGGCGAGTGGGGGCCGAATGCCTCCCCGCTCACCCCCCTTCGGGGCTGGGCTAGAAGGGGCGGGGCGAGCTGGGAGGGCGCCCCCTCCTGAGCTCGCCCCCTTGAAGGGCCGGGGCGAGCTGGGAGGGCATCCCCCTACTGAGCTCGCCCCCTTGAAGGGGCTGGGCGAGCTGGGAGGGCGTGCCCCTCCTGAGCTTGCCCCCTTGAAGGGACGGGGCGAGCTGGGAGGGCGCCCCCCTCCTGAGCTCGCCCCCTTAAAGGGGCGGGGCGAGCTGGGAGGGTGAGCCCCTCCTGAGCACGCCCCCTTGAAGGGGCGGGGCGAGCTGGGAGGGCGACCCCCTCCTGAGCTCGCCCCCTTGAAGGGACGGGGCGAGCTGGGAGGGCGCCCCCTTCTGAGCTCGCCCCCTTGTTGGGTATTGTATCCACAATAGCCCTGATTTGAAGAAGTCCCCTTCAAACTAGGATGAATTGTAATTGTATTTGATTATGCACTTTAGCTGTGTTGTGACAGGTCATTCCACTCTAGGTACAAACCAATGTCAGGTTTCAATGAGTCGTCAAACACAGGCTTGTGCAATATAATCCCTCATTGTATAGACCAAAGTGTTGGCTCATGTGAGATCTCTCTATTGGGATGTACCTCATTTCCTAAGTGCAAGAGAAGGAGGACTGGAGCTGATGGTGGACTTTTCATAAAAAGGGATTTTTCCCAAGTAAAATTCGGTTATATCATTCAGAAACATATAGTCGAATTCGACTATATAGTTGGGATGGATATAATCGAATTCGGTGAATCATAGTTCGAAATTTCCTTGAAGAATTAGAATAACTGAATTCGGTTATTGCAATTCGGTTATTGCAATTCGGTTATATCATTTAACCGAATTCGATTCGGTTATTGCCATTCGGTTATACCATTTAACCGAATCGGTCTGCAGTAATTCTTCCGGTTCATTTTTGAATGCGCGTTTCCTAGGGCTTCTCCTATGTACAGTACACGTGGAGTTAGATCCATAATTCGCGCTTATGACCGTTGGAAGAAGACTCTATAAATACCTAAGGATTATTTCCAGATAACCCGGAATCGAGAATTGAAAAAGAAATCGCACATTACTTCTGACGGCCGACTGTTCTCACGCAAGTGTTTCGTCTCCGACAAAGCCAGCGATTCTTGTTTCGTCTTCTAAAGATTCAATCGACAAGATCAAGATCCGATTAGCTCTCATCTTCTGTTGATCAAGTCGATTCAAGTTCTCAGATCTAGCTTCAAATCGTTTTCAAGATTTCTTCATTCTTCATTCACAAAGGACTGAAGTTCACTGCTAAGAAGAAGAAATTTATTTCTCAAGATCTGAAGAAGAACTTCATCTGAAGTTTAAGAAGATTGTTTCCAATCTACGTTGTGTTGTAATAAACAATTTTATAAACTTTGTAGGAAGCTTGCTTCCGAGTGTTGTGTAGATCCTTGTTTAAGGATTGAGTTGTAGGAGTGGTGCACTCCGAGTTGTAGGAGTTCTTACTCCGAGGTGTAAGATTATTTTAATCTGAGTTTGGTGAAGTAGCCGAATCTAGCCTCGAAGAGCTAGATAGGCGAGGCGGGAAAGAGGAGTACCCACATCGGGGAACCTCTATAAAATCCTTGTGTCTGTGCTGTGCTTTATTGTGTGCTTTTCTGTGCTATTTTTAATTCCGCGTAAAGACATAAAATCCACCTATTCACCCCCCTCTAGGTGATTTAGGCCGCAACTAGATACTTTCAATTGGTATCAGAGCCAGGTTGTTCGCTATAAGGTTAACACCTTGAACAAGACCTCCTTATCTAGTTGCCTGAGCAAGTATGTCTGGCATGGATAAGACCAAGGATTCCGTCAAGCTTCCAGTCTGCACAAAAGAGAATTTTCCTATGTGGAAGGAGAGAGTCAGATTCTTCATGGAGGCTGCTGATCCAAGAATATTTCAGATTGTGGAAGAAGGTCCTCATGTTCCTATGAAACCATCTTCCATAAACTCTACAATTATGGTCGCCAAGAAGATGCTGGAACTCACAAAGGATGAGATTGCACTGGTCTCTCTGGACAAGAAGGCAAAGAATATCATTGCAGGTGCAGTCGATGATTCCATGTTGCAGAATCTTCTTCACTGCAAGTCCGCCAAGGAAATGTGGGACTCTCTGGTTGTTCTGATGGAAGGAACAGATGAAGTAAGGGATGATCGAAGATCATTGCTGAACCAAGAATACGAAGCCTTCAAGCAACGCTCTGGTGAATCCATTTCTGATACTTATGAGAAGTTCTTTAAGATCGTAAATGGTCTTAGGAACTATGATCGTGAATTCACTACTGGCGAACTCAATGATAAATTCCTAAGATCCCTGACCAAAGAATGGGACACTAAAGTTATAGCCATTAGAGAATTCGGAAAACTCGGATCAACGGAGCCACAAATGTTGTTTGGGAAGCTCTTGTCCCATGAATTGAAGTTGAACACCCGTAAAGCTGAAGAAGAAGGAACCAGAGCCTCTGGAAGGGAGAAGTCCACTGCACTTAAAGCTGTAAGTTCAAGAAAAGGCAAGGCTCTCTCACCTGTCAGGAGATCCTCCTCTGATGAAGATAAATCTGATGCTAGCCCCTCAGGCTCAGAAATGTCAGATGAAGAGTTCTCCTTACTCTCCAAGCAGTTCAAAAAGTTCTTTAACAAACAAAGGAACTCGAGAGGTCAAACCTCGTCTTCTCGTCATAGAAGATCAAACCGTAATGAGGATCATCACAAAAAGAAGCATGAAAATGACAGGTATAAATCTAAACCTAGTAAACATTCTTCTAACGATATCGTTTGCTATTGCTGTAATAAGCCAGGACACATGATTGCGGAGTGTCCATACAAGAAAAAGGAAGGCTCAAAGAAAGAGGATAAGAAATCCTACAAAGGTAAAAGGAAAGAAAAGAGCCTTATTGCAAAGAAGCCAAAGACTTTGAGTGACAGCGACTCAGAGGTGTCAAGCACTGATGAAGAAGCCTACTTTGGGCTTATGGCACAAACGGATGATGAAGCAAGCGACACCTCATATAAGGCAAAGGTAAATCTTCATACTCCTCTTTCTGCCTCTGAGTGTGAAACTGCATCCAGAGCAAATGAAGACTATTATTCACAGGATGAGTCAGAATTAATGACTCAGTACAAAGCTCTTTTGCAAAGTTTTGACAAATGCCGCAAGGTTGTCAGATCTCAAGCAAAGGAAATTGTCTCTCTCAAGAACGTGGAATCGGCTCTGAGAGAGGAAATCGAAAGATTAACTCCCCTCGGAAATGAAGTCCAATCCTTGAAGGAGGAATTAAGAAGCTCTACTGAATCATCAATTCTGAAAGAGAAACTTATAACTGAACTGGAAGAAAAGCTGGTGGCAGAGAAGAAAATATCAGAAAGCTTCAACAAGCCAAAAAATGTTCTTCCTCTTATTTATAAGTTCTCCACTCCTGGGAAGGCTAGTGGCATTGGTCATGAGGCTGAAAGTAGTAAGGCTGTCGAGATAAAAGCCAAAAGAGGTAAAGGGAAGGCTGATCAAAGTCAACCTTCATTCAAGAAGGTCGTTTTTCCGACAAACCCGCTTGACTTTGAAACATCCTATGGTCATCTCACTAGACCAATACCTGTTGAATCTAGCAATAGATATCAGGGATGGAGCCGACCTCGAAACTTTGACTCAACTCCTTTCAAGGCGCCTTATGAAGAAGTAATTCTCAAAGACCATGGTCCATTTGTTCATGGATCAGTTGCAAAGAAAGCACCAAAAGTTAAATCTGTTAGTGCTAAGCCTAATGAGAAGGTGGAACCCTGTGTTTGCTGCAAACACGAGGCATCCACCTCTAAGAAGGTTGCTCCTACTAGACCTCCCGTTCAAAAGGTAAAGCAGGAGAACAAGAGAAGGTACAACCGATTTGATTGTTGGTGCTGTGGCAAAGTTGGTCACTTCGCCATAGATTGCTGGTTTAATTACAGTTATGTTAAGACCCCACGAGGTAACAATGCAAGAGTGACTCCTCGCACTGTTAACACTCAAGTTGGTGGTCATCTGACAAGAAGCCAAGGACCCAAATCTGTTTGGGTTCCTAAGGGCAATTGACTATTGATTGCAGGTATGTCCAAAGGCCAATTCAAATCCAATATGGTACTTGGACAGTGGATGTTCTCGGCACATGACCAGAACAAGAAGTTTGTTACAAGAGTATACACCCGTGAAAGATGGTCCAAAAGTTATTTTTGGCGGATCTGATCGGGGAATCACAAAAGGCTACGGTATGATCACTAATGGTACAGTCTCTTTCACAGACGTGGCTTATGTTAAAGGATTACAACATAATCTCATTAGCATAAGTCAACTTTGTGACAAAGGCTATATGGTAGAATTCTACAAGGAAAAGTGCTTGATAAAGTCGTCTGATACGTCAGAAACTATTTTAACAGGCACTCGGAGTAGAAATATCTTTTGTTTAAATTTTCTTTGTTTAGACTCTTCTACACCAGTGTGTCTTTTAGCAAAAGATAGTGCATCTCTCTGTGACCAGTGGCACAAGAGACTAGCACATATTAATTTCAAAATAATAAGTATGTTATTCTCTCGCAACTTAGTTCGTGATGCTCCAGATGTTAAGTGCATTAAAGAGAGACCTTGTCATGCCTGCCAAATGGGTAAGCAGACCCGGGCTACCTTTAAGAGCATTATTGGCAAAGACTCCACCAGATGCTTATATCTGCTCCATATGGACTTGTTTGGTCCCATGCCAATCCGAAGTTTAGGAGGCAAGTCTTATACGCTGGTTATTGTTGATGATTACTCACGCTTTGCTTGGGTATTCTTTCTGAAACACAAGTCAGACACCTTTGACTCGTTCACCACATTCGTCAAGCAAATTCAGAATGAACTGGAATGTTCTGTGGTCAAAATCAGAAGTGACCATGGTACAGAATTCAAGTCTGGGGCTATGACCGAATTTTGTGAAAGCCTAGGTATCTTTCACGAGTTTTCCTCTCCTCGTACTCCACAACAAAATGGAGTAGCTGAGAGAAAGAATAGAACACTCATAGAGGCTTGCAGAACAATGTTGAGTGACTCTTCTCTCCCAGAATACTTCTGGGCTGAAGGAATCAACACTGCCTGCCACGTGCAAAACAGAGCACTAATCAACAAGAACCATCATAAGACCCCTTATGAACTCCTGAAGGGCAAGAAGCCAACCTTGTCTTATTTTAGAATCTTTGGCAGTAAATGCTTCGTGCTTAATAACGGGAAATATTACAAAACTAAGTTTAGTGAAAAATGCTTTGAAGGTATTTTCGTAGGATATAGTAGCCATAGTAAGGCATATAGGATTTTCAACAAGAAAACCCTGGTTGTAGAAGAAACTTTTAATGTTATATTTGATGAAACTAGTATGCTTCAAAGCAGTTCTTCTAGTGTTTTTGTTGAAGATGCAGATGCAAGGTTCAAGGACATAAACTTGGAAGAAGCTGTAAAGGAAGATGCTCCAAAGTCTGTTGAAGTCAACATTCCATCCGCACATGAGGAAGATGAACCTCAAGAAGATGAAGATGTACCGGAAGTGCAGGAACTCCGTGGAAATCCAAATGCTGGAATGATCCGACACTTAAGGGACCATCCTGCAGAGCAAATTATTGGAGATACCCATGTTGGTGTAAGAACAAGAAGAGGTACAGCTAATGAAGTTTTACACTTAAGTTTTCTTTCACAGGTTGAGCCAAAGAAATTCGATGAAGCAAAGAACGATGCTTCATGGATCATAGCAATGCAAGAAGAACTCAATCAATTTAAGAGATGCAAAGTGTGGACGCTTGTACCCAGACCCAAAGGACAGAATGTCATTGGATCAAAATGGATATTCAGAAACAAGTTGGACGAGGATGGTGTGATCATCAAAAACAAGGCCCGACTTGTTGCTCAGGGGTATAGACAAGAAGAAGGGATCGACTTCGATCAAACTTTTGCTCCCGTAGCAAGGCTCGAAGCCATCAGGTTGTTTCTAGCGTATGCTGCTCACAAAGGATTTAAAGTCTTTCAAATGGACGTGAAGTCAGCCTTCCTTAATGGTGATATAAAGGAAGAAGTATACGTAGAACAACCCCCAGGTTTCGTAGACTCCTCATTCCCTGATTATGTTTATTTTCTTCGAAAAGCTTTATATGGTCTCAAGCAAGCTCCCCGTGCTTGGTATGAGACGTTGTCTAGCTTCCTCCTTGAAAACAAATTCACAAGAGGCAAGATAGACAAGACATTATTTCTTAGGGAAGTAAAAGGCAAGATTTTGCTAGTGCAAATCTATGTCGATGACATTATTTTCGGATCTACCGATGACAACCTCTGCAAAAAGTTTTCCAACTTAATGCAAGGGAAATTTGAAATGAGTAGTATGGGAGAGCTGAAGTATTTCTTAGGACTTCAGGTAAAGCAATCTGAAGATGGAATTTTCATCTCTCAGACAAAGTTTACCAAAGAGTTAATTAAGAAATTCGGAATGGAGAACGCAACCTCTATGAGGACTCCAATGGGTTCAGCTATGTCTCTAGACAAGGATGAGAAAGGGAAACCTTTTGATGAAACCAAGTTTAGAAGCATAATTGGATCCTTGCTCTACCTTACTGCAAGCAGACCGGATATAATGTTTTCAACATGTGTTTGTGCTAGATTTCAGGTGAACACTAAGGAATCTCACTACTCAGCTGCAAAGCGGATTTTGAGATATCTTAAAGGCACACCAAATCTTGGCTTATGGTACCCAAGAAGTAATGATTTCGAACTCACTGGTTTTTCAGATGCTGATTTTGCAGGAAGCAAAGATGACAGGAAAAGTACTTCAGGAACGTGCCAATTCTTAGGAAAACGGCTCATCTCCTGGAGTAGTAAGAAGCAAAATTGTGTTGCTATCTCAACTGCTGAATCGGAGTATATCTCTGCAGGCAGTTGTTGTGCACAATTGCTCTGGATAAGGAACCAACTTGAGGATTACAACCTAAAGCTCAAAGAAATTCCTATGTACTGTGATTCATCAAGCGCCATAGCAATTGCCAACAATCCCGTGTCTCACAGCAGGACAAAGCACATAGAGATTCGTTATCACTTCATCCGAGAGCATGTGGAGCACAAGGACATTGATCTTAGCTATGTCCCGACGGATCGGCAAATTGCAGATATTTTCACTAAGCCGCTCGACGAATCAAAGTTCAATTATTTCAAAATGGAGCTTGGTATGTTAAACAAAGACTCGTAGAGACTCTCAGAATCTCAGAAGACAAAAAGATGTTTTGTCGAACCTTCATTTAACCGAATTCGGCAACTCTATTTAACCGAATCCGGCGATTCTACTTAACCGAATCCGGCGATATCGATTAACCGAATTCGACTAATTTCCTTTAGCCGGATGACGAATTTTCTGGAATTCAATTCTTTCCTAAATGGAATTCGAAGGGTCACGGTTCAAATCTCAGGTACGCGCTCTCTCTAAATCTTCATAACACTATATAAATGTTTCTTAAAAGAGAAATTCGAAACCCTTGACTTCGAATCGCGCGGCTCTTCAACTTCCGATTCGTGCGTCAGTTCGTGCTCCTCTTCTCCGACCGACGATTGATAGTTTCCATCGATTCATCGTCTTCTTCAACCGACACTCAACTGGTTCGCTCGATTCCTCGCTTCCTCACCTCCTTCAACCGATTCAAGAGAAGCTACGCAATGCCTAAGAAAGCCTCAGAGAAGCTGCTCTTCGGGAGTGAGCTAGTCAGAACTGGTTTCGACACCTCAGTTGATGAATTCAGAAACATTGTTCTCGTTCTTGAGGTGGCCGGTCTGGGCTATGTTCTAGAACATCCCTGCAAGGTGCTTGAATCAGAAGTTCTAAAATTCTTCAAGCATGCAGAACTGAGAAAGAGAGGGTCTGTGATAAAAAGCAGGATTGGTGATGTCCAAATCAAGATTACTTCTTCAAGTCTGACCAAGCTTCTCAAGCTACCAGAAGTTTCAGAAACAGATACTCTATCTCCAAAGGATTTCAAACAAGCTCTCCGGTTTTGTGGTTTGCCCAAAGGAACAAAATCCATTTATCGAAAGCAGATGAATGAGGAAGGAAAATTGCTATCTGATATTATGGGAAAGGTTCTCCTCTGTAAAGTCGGCTCTCACGACTATCTCTCCAATGATATGTTCAAGTTGCTGGGTTCAGTTATTTGCAGAAAAAGGGTTGACTGGGGAAGAGTGTTATTTGACAGAATCTCCGCTAGTTTAAATACCCCAAATTTTGGGAGAATTCTCTCTCTATATCTCTACCGTCTGGATAAAACAAGATTCAGCATGAAGAATGGAACTCCCCTCCATCATTTCAAAAGAATTGACTCCTCTATGATTGAGAGGTGGTCCAGGAAAGTTGGTGAGTCAAGAGTGATATCTCCCAGGGCTCCAAAAGTTAAGAAAATTCCCCGCACTGAATATGACAGTGAAACAGAAAGTGATCCATCCAGTCAGAAGGACAGTGAACAGGAAGATGAGGAACACCATGAGAACCAAGATAGTGAGAAAGAAAATGAGAAGCAGGGTGTAGACCTGAATGAGAGAGAAGGTGAACCCTCCAAGGGGGAGTGTTCCAAGCTGCCTGAATCTAATAAAGAAGAAAATGCTGATAGCCACATCGACAGTAATGGAGATGATGTAGGGGGAGATGATCCTGATACTGATGCTGTGAAGACAGGTCAGTCAGAGAAAAGTCAAGCTGTTCCTCCTGAGGCTGCTATCCCCGCTCAAATTGAGGGGGAGAATGTTCATTCTGATCTCTCTGCTCCTGAAGAAGATAAGCAAGAGCAGGCAGACCTTCCTACAACCCCTGAACATGTTACTATCCTCATAGAAGATAACAATGCTGCAGGGCCCTCTGCCTCAACTTCAAAAGTTAAGGGAAAATCTGTGCAAGCTCCCAAGGTGCACAAAATCCAAATAACAGTCGAAGACAGGAGAAATGAAGAACCCTCTCCTCCTCCAGCTCAAAATGAAGAAACTCTTGATACTCAACAGTTTTATCACTATATGAAGGATGTGGATTCAGCAGATTTCCTCGTAGCAGAAGATGATTTTGGAATCTCTTCTCGCTTGCAAAATCAACCTCCCTCTGCCGTCGACTCAATGCTACTTAGTATGGAAGAAATGCTTATCAAACAGAAAAAGTATTTTGAATTTGCTATTCATCAAATCTTTGACAAGACCAGAGATATAAACAAAGGAATGGGCAATCACTTGCAATCTCTAGCTCATAGCATGGACAAGGTAACAGAAAAACAGGATGAGTACTTCTCTCTGGGTGCATCCTCCCTTAAGTATGTTGGGGAAGGATTACATGCCGTTTGTGAGAATACTACAAGGCTCTCTGAAAATCAAGAGTACATGTTTCAGCATGATCAACAGGGAAGATCTTCAGTTCAGAACTCTCTACAGGCTATCAAGACAGAGATCATCCAAACCCTAACTGAAGAAGTCAGAAAGGGGGAGGAAAGACTGCATGAACGAATTCAAACTCAAATCTGGGACTTAAATAGAGAGTTAGAAGGAAGGATTCAAGAATCTCAGTTAAATGTTCAATCTCAGATTGCTGAAGTTTCAAGAAGTATTGATAGCAAATTTCAAGACCTATATGGTTATCTGCACCAAAATCAGGTTTGGTTGCATAATGAGCTATCAAGAGGCTTTGCCTATGGTTTCCAAGGGACAGGTCAATCTTCTGCACAGCCAGCATTTCCTTCTGAAGTATTCCATCCGGACATTCAGGTTGCTGCTCCGTCTGAACCTCTTATTCCTCCTGAGGTTTATCATTGGTCAGACGATGAAGAAGATTTCTCCAGGAAGAGAGCTAGATTTGATCAAGGAGGATCAAGCTCAGGTGGTTTTATGCATGATGCTAGAAGGGCTGCAGGTCCCAGACTTCTAGAACCAAGAGCACCTCATCCCAGGAAGATTGTTGGAGAACTGTGGAGTCCGGAATCCAGGAATATTATTTTGGACACTTATAATCTTGTTATGAACTCAAATGAGTCTGTCGACAATCACTACGATAGAGATGAGATCCACAAATGGGAGATGGCTAGGCTCAAGAGAAGAATTCACTACAGGAATCATCAAGATGATGAAAAGCCTCCTTCTCCTCCTCCAAGATACTATCCAAAACCAAGGGCATATTTTACCAGACAATTGAAGAAAAGTCAAAAGGAAAAGACAAAAGAGAAATGATGGATGCTTGATCGCTAGACTCTATTTCTCTTTTAAGAACATTTATATATTGTTGTCTAATTAATTTTTGGTGGACTTAAGTTTTTGTTTATGATGACTATATATAGCTTCATAGCTCAGTTCTTTACTTGCTTATATTTATTTTTCTCCTAGCAATTCACCTCAGTAGATAGGGTTCTGACTTCTTCAAATAGGGGGAGATTGTTGGGTATTGTATCCACAATAGCCCTGATTTGAAGAAGTCCCCTTCAAACTAGGATGAATTGTAATTGTATTTGATTATGCACTTTAGCTGTGTTGTGACAGGTCATTCCACTCTAGGTACAAACCAATGTCAGGTTTCAATGAGTCGTCAAACACAGGATTGTGCAATGTAATCCCTCATTGTATAGACCAAAGTGTTGGCTCATGTGAGATCTCTCTATTGGGATGTACCTCATTTCCTAAGTGCAAGAGAAGGAGGACTGGAGCTGATGGTGGACTTTTCATAAAAAGGGATTTTTCCCAAGTAAAATTCGGTTATATCATTCAGAAACATATAGTCGAATTCGACTATATAGTTGGGATGGATATAATCGAATTCGGTGAATCATAGTTCGAAATTTCCTTGAAGAATTAGAATAACTGAATTCGGTTATTGCAATTCGGTTATTGCAATTCGGTTATATCATTTAACCGAATTCGATTCGGTTATTGCCATTCGGTTATACCATTTAACCGAATCGGTCTGCAGTAATTCTTCCGGTTCGTTTTTGAATGCGCGTTTCCTAGGGCTTCTCCTATGTACAGTACACGTGGAGTTAGATCCATAATTCGCGCTTATGACCGTTGGAAGAAGACTCTATAAATACCTAAGGATTATTTCCAGATAACCCGGAATCGAGAATTGAAAAAGAAATCGCACATTACTTCTGACGGCCGACTGTTCTCACGCAAGTGTTTCGTCTCCGACAAAGCCAGCGATTCTTATTTCGTCTTCTAAAGATTCAATCGACAAGATCAAGATCCGATTAGCTCTCATCTTCTGTTGATCAAGTCGATTCAAGTTCTCAGATCTAGCTTCAAATCGTTTTCAAGATTTCTTCATTCTTCATTCACAAAGGACTGAAGTTCACTGCTAAGAAGAAGAAATTTATTTCTCAAGATCTGAAGAAGAACTTCATCTGAAGTTTAAGAAGATTGTTTCCAATCTACGTTGTGTTGTAATAAACAATTTTATAAACTTTGTAGGAAGCTAGCTTCCGAGTGTTGTGTAGATCCTTGTTTAAGGATTGAGTTGTAGGAGTGGTGCACTCCGAGTTGTAGGAGTTCTTACTCCGAGGTGTAAGATTATTTTAATCTGAGTTGGTGAAGTAGCCGAATCTAGCCTCGAAGAGCTAGATAGGCGAGGCGGGAAAGAGGAGTACCCACATCGGGGAACCTCTATAAAATCCTTGTGTCTGTGCTGTGCTTTATTGTGTGCTTTTCTGTGCTATTTTTAATTCCGCGTAAAGACATAAAATCCACCTATTCACCCCCCTCTAGGTGATTTAGGCCGCAACTAGATACTTTCACCCCTTGAAGGGGCGGGGCGAGCTGGGAGGGAGACCCCCTCCTGAGCTCGCCCCCTTGAAGGGACGGGGCGAGCTGGGAGGGCGCCCCCCTCCTGAGCTCGCCCCCTTGAATGGGCGGGGCGAGCTGGGAGGGCTCCCCCCTCCTGAGCTCACCCCCCTGAAGGGGCGGGGTGAGTGGGGGTCTGGCGCCTCCCCACTTGACCCCTCCTTGGGATACGGGCGAGTGGGGCCCGAATGCCTCCCCACTCCCCCCTGCCTGCACCTCCTTCCTGGATGACTGGCCGGGAGTGCCCTCGCTCACCCGCTGAGGCGAGACCTCCGGACCACTTCCTCTTCTGCTTCCGACTATCATGGCGAAAGTAACCTCGATGGTCTGTAGGACCTCCTGCTTAAAGTTTTCGAACATCTCCAACGTCACCCCGGGCACCGGGGGCTGCGAGTGACCTGGTCAGAACTTCCTCCACCTCCAGCAATGGAGCTTAACTTGAGACTTTCTTGAATCGGGTACACTCCACGCTCACCGCACCATAAAATGTTGAAACCGATTTCTCGGTCTCTGTGGAGTTCGGGGCCCTCACCGAGATGAGGGGCGACCAACCCTTACTTCCCCCAAGGGAGAGCTCTAGGTTGAAGGTTGAGGAACTATGGACTAGACCAAGGGCTTAGTGGGGAGGTCCCGCCACATACCCGGAAGCCCCTTAGGAACTTCCCCTCCCAAGCCACTACTAAGCTTGGGCACCACTGGAGGCTCTCCTCACCCCCTAGAGAGACTTGGGGAGGGAGAGAGAGGGAGAGAGCTAGCCTAGAAGGATCCCTCCAAATGGTGCCCCCTTGGTCCTATTTATAGGATTTCTGGATTCGGGCTGCGAATAAATAAAAACTGCCTGCGAAGTTACCAAAATGCCCTTGAAAATGGCTTTGGATAGCCAAATCCCGCTGTTCCACGACGCGGAACGTAGACCGACCCCTCCACCCGAAACTGGGCGAGAGAGGGTACCTTGCGGGGCTCGGCGAGCCTATTAACCGGGTGGGGCGAGACCCGGGGGTCGGCCCCCTGCTGGTCTCGCCCCTCTGCTGGGGCTGGGTGAGACCCAGCTAGGGGCGGCCCCCCTGCTGGTCTCGCCCCTCTGCTGTGGCTGGGCGAGACCCAGCTAGGGGCGGCCCCCCTGCTGGTCTCGCCCCTCTGCTGGGGCTGGGCGAGACCCAGCTAGGGGAGACCCCCCTGCTGGTCTCGCCCCTCTGCTGGGGTTGGGCGAGACCCAGCTAGGGGCGGCCCCCCTGCTGGTCTCACCCCTCTGCTGGGGGAGCGGGGGGCGAGAGGAGCTCGCCCCCTGGAGGGGATGGGGGCGAGAGGAACTCGCCCCCCTTGCCTTGGGGTGGGGCAAGATTGGTTAGCGCCCGGCGGTATTGCTACCGCCGGTGCTTGCGACTCGCCCCCCCTGGGGTCTCGCCCCCCTGCTGCTGGGGGCGCGAGGGCGAGAGGAGCTCACCCCCCTGGAGGGGACGGGGGCGAGAGGAGCTCGCCCCCCTTGCTTTAGGGCGGGGCGAGATTGGCTAGCGCCCGGCGGTATTGCTACCGCCGGCGCTAGCGATTCGCCCCCTGGGGTCTCGCCCCCCTACTGCTGGGGGCGCAGGGGCGAGAGAAGCTCACCCCCCCTGGAGGGGACGGGGGCGAGAGGAGCTAGCCCCCTTTGCCTTGGGCTGGGCGAGCGGGAGGTCTCTATTTCCACCGCTCACCCTCCTTCTTTCCTGCCCTGGATCATACTAGAAATTGATGTTCCCAAATACCTCTTGTCTCGAGAACCTACTCGTAGAATTCAGGGTTGTACATTGGGGAACCACTATAGCTTTTGTCTTGTGCAGTGAATTTTCAGTGTTGTCCCCTTTACTACTTCTGCACTCGGTGTATAATTTATTCTGTGTTGATTTTCTGATTGTATAGTCATTAGAAGTTTTGTATTATGTGTGCATATTTTGTATAAAAGTTTTAAATCTCTATTCACCCCCCTCTAGAGAATACATGTAACATCCCGATTCGAGCTATAGACCCCTTGTGCGCGTTTTTGAGTCGAGCGAGTTGACTCGAGCTCGTGGTGTATTGGGGGCCCGGCTTGCACCTGAGCCGGAGGAGTGCACTCGACGAACGCGGCGAATACCATTTCTATTCCTTGTCTCGATGTTTGCTGTATCGGGATCCGAGCTGTCAGGAGAGTATAATTTGAGCAATAAAACTCGAAGGAGGCGTACCGCCTTGAAGGAATTATAGTGCGTACGTTTGCTCAAATGACACGGTCTGCGAATAGCATATTTATCCAAAAGGCGATATGAAGCAGACGGTCTTGGTATTCACCCCTGTCAGTTTTGTTAGACTCGTGAAGCCTATACGAGTTCAACAAAACTGTCCGCGCTCGATTCTGATGAGAATCGACGAATTTATTAATGTGGTCTGCGAATAGCGTATTTATCCAAAATGGTGAAATATGCGAAACGACCCCGCAATTGACCAAGTAAGTCTTGTTAGGCTCGTCACAATAGTACGAGTTCAACGAATCTATCTGTTCGCGATTCCAACATCATTTGGACAGTTTTCACGTTTAAGTCAAAATTTGGCCGCAAACGCTCCGACAAGCTTAAAATGAGCAAACAGACTCGGAATTTGACCTCTGATCATGTCGTTAGATGCGTGTCAGCAAGACGGTTGAAACGAGCCCATCCAGGACAGATTTTGAGTCATATAGGGTGAGATACAAGCATTTAAATGTTAATACTAATAATATTACTATTACTATTATTATTATTATTATTATTATTATTATTATTATCATATTCTCTATATATATATAAGTTAGGTTAGAAACTTAAAAATTTACCCGATCTCCCCTCCTCCCGTGCCTGCGCCGTCAAGCCTCCCCTCCAGTCGACCTCCTCTCCTCCATTTCCGGCGAGTCCGACCTCCGGCGAGTGCCAACTCCATCTCCTCCATGGACGGCCTGAGCTCGTCCTCCATGAAAACCGACGGCAATGCTCTTCTCCGGCGAGGTCTTCTTCCGGCGCCGTCTTTCTCTCCATCTACACCTCCGGCCGGCCACCTCCTCTCCATCTCAGGAGATCTGCTCCCGCCGCCCTCTATCTCCTCCGACGACCTAGCTCCAAAGAACCAGTCGGCCACCTCTTCTTCTTCTCTGTTTTTCGGCCAGGGAACAGGAAGACCACCTCCAAACCTCCAGATCGGAACAACTCCCCTCTCCCTCCCACAGATCCAGTGAAATGACGAGCTTCACCCGTTCCAAAACCATCGCCCTCCATAGATCCGGCGAGATCTCTGATCTTCTTCGAGATCCGGCCGCCCCTCTCAAGCTCCGGCCACCTTCATCGAGCAACTCCCCAGATCCACTCTCTTTCACTCCAGTGTCCCCCACTCTCTCTCTTTTTCTCTCCCAAAACACCTCCCATCCTCCAAAACAGCTCCTCTCCAAACCGAGCCACCCCCACCAAGGCCGACCATCAAGCTCCGCCTCTCTACATGGCCAACCTCCTCCAAGGTTCTTTCTTCCGGCGAGCTCTCTTCAATCCGCCGTCTCCACTCTCAGATTTCCAGAAAGAGCATCGACGCCCTCCGCCATTCCGCAACCCGACATCCACCTCCCCAAAATAGAGAGCGATTACGCCCTCCAGGCCGAAAATAGCCCACTCAAGAAGGACGACACCGCATCGGCGACGATCGGCGAGATCCGACCAAACCGGGAGTGACGGACAAATGCCGCGTACGCGGCTATTGGGTATTATGCAAGGACACTCAGTGAGCTTCCTCCCCTCTCCCTTGGTGCTAGTTTCCTAGATCACACTAGGTGAGATATCGATCTCAATAGAGTCGATTGGAGAGCAAGCCGTGAAGAGACGGCCTGAAATAAATGTTCCGGGTAAATGTTTCAGCCACTTCCGACCGCTAACACGTCACCCATCGATGTACCTCAAAGCGAGGAAGGTGGTGGCAGTGTTAGTTGGTCGGTTTGGGGTTTTTGGTGGCCGACGAAGAGATGTGTTATATTTCAGGTTGGGCAGATCGCAGCCCTAGGCTGGAGGTTGACGATGAGGTGATCGTCTGATGTGCTTAAGATGTGTGCTAGTAATTTTATTTTAATAACTGCAATTTTCTTCCACTCTTACATAGCCGAGTTTAAAAAGAATTTTATGTACCCTAGGCCTACCCTGTGCCCAAATATTTGTATGTTTAGGGCACTTTTGTTATAGTTTTGATCATAACTTAGAAAATTGACCTAAGAATAATTAGTGGGTGTAATCACCCCTAATGCCCCCAAATTTTTGGTGGTATGTAGATATGTATATGAGTAGCCTCTGTTTCAAATTTGAGGACAATTGGAGTTCATCTTAATGGTGAACCCCCAAGGGACATTTTGATGCCCTAGGTTTGAAAACCACTTAGTCTTGGTGGCTTGTGGATTTTGGTGCTTAGCCTTAAGGGCTTATCCAAATCCAGTGGTAATGGGGCTTAGGGATTGTGTAGGGTCTTGCTCATCATCAATGGGTGATTGGAGCAATGGAGACCAAAAACCCTAGCCCATACCTCTAAAATTACTTAATTGCCCTTTTGGGCCTTAATGAAGCAACTAGGACCTAAACGCATATCTAGACAACCAAACTTCATCCCTAGGTGGAGAATAATGTTATAGGGCTAGGAGAATATTCATGAGATTTTTACTATTTAATTAGTATTTATTTTGAGTTTTGGAGAAATTTGCTTAATTGTTGGATCAAGTCAAATCAAGAACTTGGGGTTATCTTCACCTTACTAAATTGAACAATGATGTCAATTGAAGTGTTAGTATCCTCTGGATTTAATCTTATGATCCTTGATGATTTTTCCATGCCTCTTTGGTTGAATTTACACATATGCCACTTTTGAAAATAAATTAATATTAAATGGCATTTGTCCTCAAAAAAATTCTGAAATTTAGGCCAGACATTGACATTCATATTCTAAAGCATTGGAATCATTTGGGGTGCCATTTACTTAGGAACTTATCCATTTTATGATTTTTGTGAAAAAACTAGGTTTTGGGAATTTAATTATGATGTATAGTAAAACCATACATAAGGCCCCCAAACTCTATAGGAAGGTTACTTATGGTGATATGTGGTATATGAAATTTTACTTGGAACACTTATAGTGAAAAAGTTTGTATTCATAAGGAAATTACCATTTATGCCCTTTTGATGACTTATACAAATACTTGAGCAAATCACCTTGAAACTCTATGAAATTTTTATATGAGGATCACGTCAATGACAACAACCTATGGGAATTGCTCTGGATTTTACAATGCAATTTTGTTATTTATTTAATTAATTGGGTGATTTTGGATTTATCTTCAGTTATTTAATTCAGGGGCAAAACAGTAATTATGAACCTACATCCTTGGTGGTTATCCATTTGAATTCAGTATACATACATGATAATTATTTGGTAGGCATTGGACCAAAATTTAGAGTACTCCATGAACAATTTAGGGTGTGTCTCAATATTCAAGAAAAATAATTAAATATTAAACTAAGTTGGAAAATTATAAAAATTGAGCCATGTTCTATTTAGGTCAGTAGGAACCTTGGATAAAATTTGTGGAACCATAGGACCTGTGGTTAGGGTTTTCCCTTTGGGAAGGAGGATTACCCTTAGGTGGTCTGCGTTTAGCAAAACTGGTTTTTGTAATCTGACCCTCTAGACCCATGGGACTTGGAAGATGACTGATGTGTAGTGATAAGGAGCTCATGATTAATATGTCTACCCATGAGGGGTCACCACTTGAGGGATTCAGGTCAAGTTTAAGTCAGGAGAGAGAGGGAAAGCTGCACTTGGCCCAATTGGGCCAAGAAGGTCTAGTGTCCAAATTCACTGTCTATTTAAGAGCAATATAAAGAAGGAGCAATAAATCACCAACCAATTAAATGTCTTGTGAAGGGAGTTTGGGATTCAGCCCATCGTGTTTCCTAGTAGGCTAGTACCGATGAGAGCCCTTCATCGGGTGTACCTCAGGAAGTCCAAGATCAACCCTAAATTGCAATAACAATTAAAGTAGGCAAGAGTAGCCATAGTAGGGTAAGATTGGATTTATGTATCTCCTCCCAGTTGCGGGAGTGGCAGGATTGTGGTGCCTGGTTAGACGAGCGGGAACCTCGAGGGGATGATTATCCCGGTAACATTCTCAGAAATGTGGCAGGTCTTCGGTACTAGGCAGGTCGTCACTCCGACCGCGGTACGTTGACTTAGCGGGTGTGTTGGGGTCTAAGGGGCCAGCTTGGCTGCGTGTCGGGATGACAGTTCCCTGAAGAAACCTCTCACTTGGCTCACAGTCTGGTGGACTCCAGCAAAGAGTACTCAGAGCTCCGCGGTTGTTTAGCGTCGAGGCGTGCGTGCGGTCTAGTCCTGGTAGAGTGTATACCCGCCTAGGAGTGGACAGCCCGGTCCGCTACCACCGTGTGTCACAGCGGTTGGTACCCGAGATGTTGGCTTCCTTTCAAACAGAGGGAACTACAAAGGTCTATGCGCATAGAGTCGTGTGTGTGAGTTTCATTGCATAAAACATTCATGGCATAGCATAGCATACGCACTTGCGGATCCTCATCATATAAATTAGTATGGGCTCTTTTATATGATGAGTTATAATTCATGGAAATCCTAACTTTTAAGTTTGTATGGGCATTCATATAAGTTAGGGTACGAGATTGATTACTTGTCGCTACTGTTCTTACTGCCTTGCTTTACCTGCTTTACTTGCTGTTTATTTACTACTGTACACCTTTATTATACTCCTGCTGATACATGATTAGATTATCCCCTTTTACACTTGTGTAGCTTAGAATTTGTGTATACACTACTTTACTTTCCCCGTCACCTGCTTTGTATATTACTGTTATATTGCAGCTTTTCTTCCTTTCCTTCCGCCCGGTGCCTTGGAGTCGTCGGGGGAGCGGATGGGAAGCCACTTAGTCTTTATGACTAACGGTTGCTACGTCCCTCTTTGTAGGAGCACATTCAGTGGTATAGCAGCGTTCAACACCGGAGGCCAGCCAGGTCAGCTGTGCAGGGCTGGGGTTTGTAGTACCTTAGCTGCCGTCAGTGACAGAGGCGGGTGAGTGTTTTGATATGTAGCCCTTGGGGCATTTAGCTGGTTACTCTGATGATTTGCAGGAGCTTGTGTAGCTTTCTGCTTTTCTCTGTTCTGGACTTTATTACTTATTGTGAACCTATGGCTTTAATTCTTTCTATTATTGATGGGTTGGCGCTGTTCAGTTGGTTTGGCCGACAGGATAGGCGTCTTATGGTACAGGTTAGCCCGTGTGCTGACGCTACCGCAAGGCGGCTGTTCTGGGCATAAGACTCCCCTCGACCGTGTTTTGTGTTCCGGGAGGGGGATCTTACAATACACAGTGGTTATACTGTGCACTTTCAGAAAATATCACTCTAACAAATCAACTCGAGTCATTAAAATTGTTTGCTCAAAAATTTTCAGACAATAAAAAATCATTTATGTCTAGTTTATCAAGTGGTTTATGCAAGGCCTCTACTAGTGTTACAAATCATATAAACCAACATACACCTAGAAGAATATTCAATCATGGAATCTCTCCTTACATCAAGTGTTCCATATGTTCCAAATTTGTATATATGTCATCTTATAGTAAAGCCAAATCCAAACCTTGCACATTTTACCAAGTTTGGGTTCCCAAAATCTCACTATCCAAACCTTTTGTATCCATATGGGTATCCAAATCTTGTCTGCATGTACCTTGAGATTGCTGATTGACTAGAGATATATTTTTCATAACATGTCTTTTTTGCATTTTTGGTGTATATTTTGTCTTTCTTTTGTTGAACCAATATGTTTCATGTTCAAATTTTATATATGTTGTGTTATGACACATTTCCTATGCATAAGCTTACACTATAATAAATTGATAGGTAAAATTATATATATAATTTTTCCAAATTCTATGGACTATAGGCAAGAGCACATATCGTTCAAATCATAGGATATTTAAGAATAAATATCAAGTGTCGTATTCCACAGGTCTGTTGATTACTTCTACTCACGCAAATTAATATTATTTGATCTAAAAATTAAAAGACGTTTGAAATAATAAAAGAGAAAAGGAAGAAGAGAGCATTTGATCGAAAATACTTCTTAAGGTGGATTAATCGTAAAATCTAAATTGATAACGAATAAGATAGAATAATTCGACCGTGGAGGTTCTCAAATCATGTAAGCGCCTCTCTCGAGAATACGCAACCAACTAACCTTAGGTTGATCGATTAAGACCCCTCGACCAGTCGAAACCCCTAAGCTTGCTTTAGGCGATGAAACCCACTATTGGATTTGACTCCAATCCGGAAGATTTATGTCATCCTCTCTCGAGGAGTGCATGCAACTCCTTTCACCGATGAACGATCTTCTCATATTCACGGATCTCTCGATCAACTAGAATACGGATCTAAATTGACTATCATATACTAACAATATAAAATCAATAAATTATAAATCAAAGGTGAATCGTAACAATTCTAAAACTAAAGCTATGAAAATGAGAAATTACAAAATATGAAACTTAAGCTTTCTTCCAATCAAATGCTATAAAGCTAGCTACTCATACTTGAAAAGAACATTTTTTATATCTAAGAAAAGAAATTACAAATGCAAGTAAAGTAAATCTAAACTAGGAATTGGAATGTGCAAAACATAAAGTAAATTGTATAAAGAAGAGATACAATAAAATGCAGAAAAGCTAAACTAAAGTTGATCCAATCGAAGCATGGAATGGATGGATATCACTTTGGCAGCAGCTGGCTTTTATAGGCAGAAAATTGTTGAGTCATGCCCTTGGTCACGCCCGTGACAAAGGGCGTGTAAGCTGCGTAACTGCAACTTGAAAGCCTAGGAACGGCGGGGGAGAGAAACCTACAAAAATCAAGTGTACGGTGGGTCACAGCCTAGGTCACGCCCGTGACCTAGGTCGTTTCTTGACCGAGGCTGGAAACGACTAGAAATGGCGCGATCTAGAGTTATTCTAGTAGTTACGGGATGGGTCACGCCAATGGTCATGCCCGTGACCAAGGGCGTGTAAGCTAGAACGGCTCGGCAGCGAAAACTGCATCCATTGAAAGCTTCACGGGAAAGTCACACCCATGACCTGAAGATCACGCCCTCTATCACGCCAAAGGTCTGTTGATTACTTCTACTCATGCAAATTAATATTAATTTATCTAAATATTAAAAGATGTTTGGAATAATAAAAGTGAAAAGAAAGAAGAAAGCATTTGATCGGAAATACTTCTTAAGTTGGATAAATCATAAAATCTAAATTCATAATGAATAGGATAGAATAATTGGACCGTGGAGGTTCCCAAATCATGAAAGCGCCTCTCTCGAGAATATGCAACCAACTAACCTTAGGTTGATCGATTAAGAACCCTCGACCAGTCGAAACCCCTAAGCTTACTTTAGGCAGTGAACCCCATTATTGGATTTGACTCCAATCCGAAAGATTTATGTCATCATCTCTCAAGGAGTGCATGCAACTCCTTTCACCGATGAATGAACTTCTCATATTCACGGATCTCTCGAACAACTAGAATACAGATCTAAATTGATTATCATATACTAGTAGTATGAAATCAATAAAGTATAAATCAAAGGTGAATCGTAACAATTTTAAAACTAAAGGTATGAAAATGAGAAATTACAAAATAAGAAACTAAAGAATTCTTCCAATCAAATGCTATAAAACTAGCTACTCATACTTGAAAAGAACATTTTTATTTCTAAGAAAAGAAGTTACAAATACAAGTAAAGTAAATCTAAACTAGGAATTGAAAAGTGCAAAACATAAAGTAAATTGCATAAAAGAAGAAATATAATAAAATGCAGAAAAACTAAACTAAAGTTGATCCAATCGAAGCATGGAATGGATCCGGATTACTTTGGCAGCAGCTGACTTTTATAGGCAGAAATTGGTGAGTCGCTCCCTTGGTCACGCCCGTGACCAAGGGTGTGTAAGCTGCGTAATTGCGACTTGAAAGCCCAGGAACATTGGGGAAGAGAAATTGCCAAAAATCAAGTGCACGCGCCGGTTACGACCTAGGTCACGCCTGTGACCTAGGGCGTGTCTTGACCGATGCTGGAAATGGCGGGAAACAACGTGATCTGGAGTTATTCTGGCAGTTGCGGGATGGGTCACGCCCTCGGTCACGCCCGTGATCGAGAGCATGTAAGCTGGAAATGGCGCGAGTAGAGAACTGGCTGTATTGAATGCTTTGACGGGCGAGTCACGCCTATTACCTCGAGGTCACGCCCGTGATAGAGAGCGTGTAACTTTAATCTGACATCGCGGCGTGTTCTGGCAGCTGGAAGATGGCTAGGCTGAGTCGCGACCGTGACATGGAGTCACTCCCCAAGTCATGCCTGCGACCTGGGGCGTGTACTTAGAGTTTTTGCTGAAATGTTCCAGATTTTCCCCTGAACACGGCTGTGGGCTTGAAATTGCTATTGGCAGCCCCAGATTTCCTTAAAACACAAAGCAAAGCAAATTAGATAAATATTAAACTAAAATTATATAAAAACTAATTAATTACTAATAAAATATTATATAAAAATAACTATAAATAATGTACTATCATAAATTAAATTGGATGAACATGAATTACCATGTTTTATATCACATAGATCACTATGGACTATCAATCTCATGTTATAAATACTTGAAGTCTTATGCTTGTTTGTCTCTAATCATGTGTCATAACTTTAGAACTATCATTAAAAATCAAGAATCAATTAATTCTATCAAAATGAATATAATTGGAATATATATTATTGATTTCAAATTTGTCTTGTGTTTTTTGTTCATGCTCATCATGTGAATGTGTTATGTCTAGTGATTGCATGTATATCATCTTGTCTCATTTCTCGAGAATAAATTATGTGCTTATAAAAAAGAATTAAAATATTAATCACTTCTATCAATTCTATACCTACAAAAATTATATTAGAACTCTATCTTGAATACATTCAATATAAACTATAAATTGATTTGATTATAAATGTAATATCACTGCATGTGGCCAACTTCTCTCATTGCTTCTTACATTACCATATAGTATATGTTTGTTTTATTGCCTTTAGTAGTTGTTATTCATGATGACATGTTGTATCTTATCATTGCTTGATTGTCTATCATGGGATAAAATGTTCATATCTATGTCCTAAAAAGTTTGTATGATTAACTTGTAAAATGGATTCAAAATCTACTATCTCCACTGTAACACTATTTATATATTCTTCATGCAACAAAGTCATTGTTTGTGTATCTTTGATCAGTTAAATGACTAGTATATTTGTTATTATATCAATATATTATGTTTCTCATAATAGCGTGGGTGTAGGGTTGTGTGCATTAGAGGTGTTAACCTATACTCCAATCTTGTCCTTGACCAGGGAGGCTTCCAGTGGGCCTTAGGAGGAACTGGGGGGAAAAGTCTTAGTTTGAGCGACCTCTTGTGTATGTATATGAGACTCATATCCCAACCTACAACATGTGTGTAGCTTCCCATATCCATCTGTCAATTTGTACAGGGTTATTGTGTTGATGTATATTTGGGGGTAGTATGGTCTTGAGCATACCCATATTAAATGTATTGCTTGCACTCTTTATGATTATTCATTTCAGGCATATTTGATTTGTTAAAACATGTTATTCAATGTTATTTTAAATCTCTTGTCATGATTGATTTTATCTCGTGTTTTTCTCTTATTATTTTTGAAGTCAAGAATATAGTATTATGTTTGATACCATTTTTACTATTTCATCTTTTTGAACTTTCATGAACATGGAAAAACATTAAATGAAAAAAGAACCTTTTTGCTAAACTACTTAGTCCAAAATTTAAAATCTTCAACTTTTATTATTATTTTTATGATTCTTTGTTGTAGTCGTTATCCCTTATAATGGAGACCCATAATTAAGAAAAAATAGAATCGAAAAAATGTCAAAAACATGATTTTTATGCAAAAAATCAAAATTGTATTTGATACTGCCTAGCGATAACCATTACCATCGGCGGTAGCTCTGAATTTCTTTTTAATGATTTTTTTTTGCATTTTTTTACTTTTTGCTGACATGGAAGATTATTCTACTAATTTACTCGACAAAGACTTTTGTGTTTTTAGTAAAATCCTTTTGTTATTTCTTATTTTCATAACTTCTTAAAATCTAACAACCAAGTAGAAAATTACAAAACACTTCAAAATACAAAAATATAGTGTTCATTATATTCCCTACAGTTGGTATTTTAGTTATGTCACTCTATTTTTTATTAAAATTAAAATCTATCAAAACTACTTAAATTACATTGTTAAAGTAAAACATAAAGAAATATAACATTTAAAGATTCTCTATGATGTACGATTTTATTTTCAAACCTTCTTGAACATTGTGTTTTGATCTTTCAAGCTTTGCACATCTCTTATGCGCAATGAAAATCTTATGTAGGAATCTTAGGTATAAAGTGCTTGATTATGCCTCTAAGTATAAGTGATGCTTAATGTTAGACAACAATAATCACACTCACCTATTTTGATTCATACAGTTGCTTATAATCTTATTTATGCTTGTATGTGTAGTGTAATGACATAACTAGTTAATATGCATTGATAAAATTACCTACACTCCATTGGATTGCCATCATGCATTCCATGGATATTCATTCACTCACATTAAGAGAAGTATGGTTGAAAAACAATATGAATGTTTGTACAAAAATGAATTCGGAGGCCATTGTCACTAAAACCAAATTCAAATAAATAAATGACAAAGATAACTCCACCAAGCACTACTTCTCCTCTTAATAAGCCTTAATAAGCATTATGAGGTAGATCACCTTGGAAAGAATTGTAAATTATCTTGTACAAATGATCTAAAAACGCCACCTAGTTATACTTCTCTTTAGTACACAGGATCACAAAAATTAAAATTCAAATTAATATTATGTGATCCACCAAGCAATACTTTGCTCAATGATAAGTCTTAATGAGCATTGTTTGTGTGAAGCACATTGGTAGTGATACTATTTATTGTGCATTAGAACTAATAGAACTAACTTTAACTTTGCATTTTGATTATATTATGTACACTAACTTATGCCTTACATGTGTCTTGATTATTTCCTTTGTATACTTTATCAAATCACATATTGTATACATTATTGTCTTTCATAAATCCTCCACTCATGAGAATTGGATATTTAAGTACAAATACATAACAATTACATAAATGAGTAAATGTTGTAGATAATTAAGCATGATCTCTACAATGTTTTCTAATATTTGACTTACAAATCACTTTATATTGTAGTTTATACTCTTTTCTTGATATATCACTCATGTTTAGCAGGAAAAAAATACAATTGTAATGATTATCTTGTACATATGACATCATATCATGGTTTTTAAATGTTAATCCCTATATTATGAAGTTGGCTTATAATACAAAATATTTTTGATCTATGAACTAAAATTATAATCTCTTTGATCATCTCAATTTTCAAGCCTTAATTTTAAAATCACTTGATATGATATTTTCTATACATTCTTAACTCCCATTGCTATCTTTACATTACTAATCCAATTTTTCATTACGAGTAATCATTTATCATATTAGACTTTTCATGTTTATCATTTCCTTCGTGATGTCCAATGATTCTCTCTCTATACTTCACCATATTGATGATCTTGGAATTATCACTCTTATCTCTTATATGTTGACTCCTTTTCATTTTTTGCTTACTTATTCATGACTATCTTCTTGAGGGTTATCGGTTTAAAATGCTAATCTTTCCAATGATCTACTTTATTTTCACGCCTATCTTTTCAGATGTTGTGCTCGTATATTTACATGATTATTTTTATATTTCCTTTCCCTTGCTATGCATTGTCTCTACATTTATGAATCACTTTTTTAATTATCATTTGTGCTTAGTTCTATGGTTCAACAAGATTATTTATTTTTAAAAAGGAGGAAATTAAATTGTGATGTTGATGATTTCATGTTTCCCTTATCTTGCATTAGTTTCATGACTATTTTCCGCCACATGCACACTTTTTGCTCGATCACGCTTAACTTTAAAAAAAGTGGTCCATTATTTCATTAAAATGGGGAAGAATAACTTTTATGACTAAACTCACTGGTGAATAAATTGAGAAATCTAGTGGAGTAGAAATTTAGTGTGAGTAAAATTATTAAACCACTTTATGAAGGGGGGCATATATGTAGGGGAGCAGACATATGTAAGGGGGAGCATACACTTTGAATCATTCTATAAACCTATTTTCACAAATATCACTCACCGCACACTACTAAAAATAAACCACTAGTATTATTGACTGATTTCACATTATGGAATTCTTTATTATCAAAAAGGGGAGTTTGTTGGAACATGCATTGTGCATCTCTTGGTTTGAGAATAAAAATTACTAACTTGTATTTGATCCACCTTGCTATTATTTATAGTGTGCAAGTCGTACATGTAGGGATAGTCGTGAGGGGATAACCGCTACCATTGGCGGTAGCGATGGATATAGTAGGGATAGTTGGAAAAATTCATTTGAATGAAGACTTGGCAGAGAGTTAGAATCCATCTTTGGAAACACCTAATGCACCGTGATGGGACTTATCACATGGCGATAACTATTAGGCAACCCCAATCAATCACAATATGATTGAGGAGTCAAAAGGAGCATGTAATCTCATTTTGAGGTCAAGGATTTATCATACTACTGAGGGACAATAATTGTTTCTAAAGATGAGAGACACATCCACAAAATTAAAGACTGGTCGCTCCCTCCACACTATAATAGTTACTGCTGGTTGTAGCTTCCTACACAACAAACTCTCTATTTATACATCCCAAAAATAGGTTTTTGTGGACAGATTTTTATGAAATTTGAAGGGGCTATATGCCTTAGCCATCTTGAGGGTTTGAAGGGGTCATTCCTAATCATTCAAGAGAGATTTTATCAAGGGAGATCAAGAGTACATCATGCAAGAAGATTGAAGGAGGACATTAAATGATGATCAAAGGCATCTTCTCTCATCATTTTCTTGGAGTCCTCATGGCATAATAAACTTGTATCAAGCAGAGAGTTCAAAGGATTTGAAGGACATTGAAGAGGAAGAATTCGAAGCCACAAAGATTGAACTTTTGCATGCAAAATGACATAACCATCAAGGTTTCCTTTAGATGGGGGGTTTTTCTCATTATTGTATTTTCTTCTATATCTTTTGGTTACGACTTTTTGTGGAACGTAGAGGAATTCACCTGTTTGTTGGAGACTAGGTCAAATGAGGCTTAGGGAGATAATTTCCCATGTGTTTGCGACTAGGTCTGTGTGTGCCTTAGGGAGGATTTTGGCTTATGTGTAGACGATTAAACTGAGATTAGGTCCAAGGAGTAGTCTGAGGCCTATCTAGGGAGAGATGGGCTAAGACCAACTGATTCGAGGAGCAAGTCGGTATAGAAACCAAAAGAGTAAAAATCATCACCTTGGTCTTAGCGTTAGAAGATTTTTATCATTATGATCATTCATCTTGGTTTATATAATATGAAATAATTTTCTTTTGCATTCAAGATAAGCTTCACAATATATTGTTATGCAAATATTTTTTTAATGTTTTGGAAAGAAAAATTATATGATTTAATGTAAGTGATAAACCTCTCTTAGTATTAACATAAAATACTTCATCGCTAATGATCTTATCAAGATCAAACTTGTTTATTGGAAGAGACTTATACGAATTTTTTTAAAATATTTTCTTTATATTTGAAATCTAATTTAAAGTTGAAAATTCTTATAAGAAACCATACTCACCCCCACCCATCTAAGGTTGCTTACAGATCCATTTGTGTCATCCTTCTTTTCCTTGGTATTACAATGATCTGCTAGAGAAGAAGCTTGAGAAGAAAGTGTTGATGTTCTGGAGGTCCGTCTAGTGGATGGAGAAGATGATCCGGTGGATCCACAATAAAATTTTTGGTCGATAGAGGAAAACGAAGGACTCATTTCCTCTAGTAATGACCGACTGCCTCGCAATGGAGAGAATTTCTAATTTTATAAAGAAATATTTGAAGAGTCATTTTACTTTGTTTCCAAAAGAATAAAAATCTTATGTCTTTTCCACATTTGTTCCAAAATATAGTTTCATAATTTTCACCTCTTAATAAAATAAAATCTTCTAATTAGAGATAGTTTCACTTTTGTCGTATGTATACTTAATTAGTTAGAGTCTGCCTTCTCCAACCTATCTACTTAAAATTACAGGTCCTTTATTCATGATCTCATCGGGTGGTCAAACCTATGAGGCAAAAAATCAAAATAAGATAGACACACGAGAAAAAATGACAGGAAATAAAATGATAAATAATTAAAAGATAACTATTGTATAATAATAATATCATGCATCCTCATATGTGGAGATGATTGCACCAATTCCCCTAAGGTTTATAGAGCTCAACCCTGACGAGAACTCGCAAAAACTATCAACAGAGATATCAGGGTGTCATCACTGCAACTCAGGGGTGTTAATCCAAGTACTATTTGTAATGACTTGTGCCTATCAAGAAACCATGTTACATTGGTATGTGTTGTGGTGAGTGTGAAACTCTCGTACAATAAGAACGTAGTCTATTTCCTCCGTGGTGGGTGTTGTCACTAGTGCTAAGTTGGAAAGTATGTCTGGCCGCAACAAGTGGATTGGGCCTAGAATTAGGTTGATCAGCCACGTGAAACATTAGTGAAGTACTAAATTCAATGGACAAATGGAGGAGATATGCGTTCTCACTATTTCACTTTAGAATTTGAAATGGACCAAACCTCATTTAATGTAGTTTATGATATATCCCCAGAGTAAATCTCTTCTTACTGAAATAAGCAAACACCTAATCTAATTATATGATAAGTGTAGAAATTGTGAGTTTTGGCTCAGAGTGATTGGTTTCTTGGGTCACACATTCAATGGCCTATGAGTGGAGGTGGACCCCACCATGGTGAAAGTTGTACAAAAGTGATTTTTGTTGAAGTTATCCATATATATTTATAGTTTCCTTAGATTGGCGGGCTACTGTCGAAAATTCTTAAAGGATTCTACAAGAATGCCTTAGCCTCTCACCTCCCCACCAAAAAGGGGAACCCTTTTGTATAAAATCCGAATAATGGGGCATCCTTCATTGAGTTAAATGTTATAAATATTTTTAACTTTCTATACACCCCTCCCCCTCTAGAGAGATAGTTAGATCTATTTTCACACTTTCATATAGTCATTATCTGCTTGAAATCTTGGCAAACCATACACAGTTTGTTGAAATTTCTTCAAATTTTTATTCTGGTATAGTCAGAGTTTAATGTTGGACCATGAAGCGCACTTAGAGGAGGGTGAATAATGGCTTAAAAGAGATTATAAAAAATTCAAAATAATAATACTTTGATTATTAGAAAAAAAAAATCAGCAATGAAATACTTTTGAGAATCAAAAGAAATACGTGATTAATTTATAATAAAGTTGATTACAAAATCTCGTTCTTCATAACATTGAAGATCAATGCGATGAATGAACTAGTTGGCCTTATCCTATCTATCTTTAGATTGGCCTTAAGCCCATAGACCTAAACTATAGTCTAGTCTCCTAACACACAAGGCAAATTCTCCCCTTAAGCCCTACAAAGGCCTAGTTGCCAACACATGAACAAATTCAATTAAGCACCAAAAAGAGTCACCAAAATCAAAGAGAAAATACAGAGTAAAGAGAGATGATATAATCTGAAATAAAAATTCTCTAAAGAACATCTGAAGGCGAGGAAGAAGAAATTTTTGAGATTGTTATCGTAGATGCATGCACTCTTTTTCTTAAGTACGCTTTGATCTTCTCCGCCTTCAAAATAGCTTCCCATTGTTGTATGGGAGTCTAGGAATTCTCTAGAGATCTGGAATCATCCCTCTCTCAAAATAATTTGTTTCATGTGCAAGAGACAGAGCAAAATTCTTTTTAGATAAGCAATGTTTATTATCGCATGCGGGAGTACCTATCGTCGGGTGGTAGGATCGTCAGGTGGTAGTTTATTTAACTTTCTCGCTCTTTCCATTTTGATATGGAAGATGAGCTGATATATTAGGCAATATTTTATTGCAGCACGGTACCTATGTTGTCGCATAGTAGTTCAATATTCCAGCATGTCAAAATGAGATCTCCTACTTCATTTCGCTTCCCAGTAATTATGTGATTATTGGGGTTGCCTTAAGGTTACCGCAGTGTAATTGTGTTATCATAGTGTGGTAAGGATTTATATAATATGTTCCTTGCTCCTTCCACGTCCCTTTTGAATTTCTCCTTGCTAGATGTCATTCTGGAACAAAATTTCTCGCCAGTGGAAAGATCTATTGTCGCGTGATGGTAGGCAATTCATTCCATGTCTCTAATTGATTTTCCCAATAATACTTCTCTTTATTTTACATGTAGGACCTACACATTATAAACACAAGCAAAGTAGATTAATATTTGTTATTCTCAAACCAAAAGATGTGCAACTCGTGTTCCAACAAACTCCCCCTTTTGATAATAACAAATGTCGTGAATAAGAAATAAATCATCTATATAAGTGCTTTGTTTATGTTACTCTAAAGTAAATGAAAATAATAAAAATAGGTTTTAGAATGGTGTATGCAAGTACACTAGTACAAAAAATTTCTAAGTGTGTGCTCCCTCTAATTTTAGTGGTTTTGAAGTTTTCTCCCCCTAAATTTCTCAATTTATTCTCCCCCTTTTGGTAATATCAAAAGAGGGTGGAGGTGAAACATTTCATGAAATAATGAATCTCTAGTACAAAAGACAGTCATGATCGAGCGAAGAGTGTATGCAACAGAAAAAATTATTAAATATTGCATTTCGAGGGAAATACACAGAAGATTGTCATTAAAATCACAGGAGCACACCATCATAAAAACATAATCGTGATAAATTGTAGATCATATTCTCAAAAATATCATAAAAGATTAGCATTATCAACCAAAAGAAAGTGATTTTTATGGGATAATTGTTATAGTTCTTGTTGATTATGACAAGCATATAAAGTATAGCCATAAAGGGATTTAACAATACAATGTAATATGATTTGTGATTCAAGCTTTAAAGATATTATAAAAATCATGCATAGTCATCTAGTACATTTACTCATTTATATAGAAAGATGTGTTTTGTGCTTATTGCCCAATTCTCATGAGTGGAAGGTTTATAAAAGACAATGATGTGTACAATTTGTAAATTTTTATAAAGTATACACAAGTAATAAAAAGACACATAAAATATAATGGATGCACACAACAACATCAACATGCAATGTAAAATTACTTTAATACTTCTAAGCATAATATAGTACAACTGTCAAGGTGTTTCATCCACACAATGCTCATTAAGACTTATCGGGGAAATAAATTATTGCTTAATGGATCACATAACATTTTTTTATTATGGGTGATCCAGTGTACCAAAGAGAAGTAAAAAAATTGTGGTGTTTTGAGAGTTCAAGTTTGCATAAAGCACTTTACAATTTTACCCAAGGTGCTCAACCTCACAATATTTTTTAAGACTCAATAGGAGGAGTGGTGCTTGATGGAGATATTCTTGTCAGATTTTTTTTGAATAAACAAGATTTCCTAATTCATTTGCTAGCAAACATACATATATAAACCATGTTGGTGTTTCCAAGGTGATCTGGAAGTGATCAAGCATTTAGTCTCATTGCCAACGCGATATGAGCCTAAGGGGTCATACACAAGAGTGTTTGGAGAAGTTGGAGAAAGATTTGTGTTGGCCTTACTCATATTGGATAGGAGTGAAGGACCAATCCTACAACTTATTGGAGTTAGGTCGAGTCAACTAAATGCTCCACGGGTATTGTGAATATTGTAAGGAGCGTGTTGGCAAGTTTTCGAGATGAATCGTCGAGAATGTCTCGACGACTCTTACTTCAGTTCGTCGAATGTACGAATCCATGTTGACTCGACGAATTCATGTTGACTTGGCGAATCCATATTGACTCGACGAATCCACGTTGATTCAACAAATTGATGATGACTCGACGAATCCATGTTGATTCGATGAATCCATGTTGACTCGACTAACATGACGAATTCATGGCTCGATGAATTCATGATCACTCGATGAATTCTGTGTTTACTCGACGAATTCATGATCACTCGACGAATTCTGTTTACTCCATTTCTGGTAGTGGGTGTGCGGATAACTTTTCTCTCTCACAGGGGGTATAAATAGATCCTAATTTTATGCCCTAAGTGCGATACTTTTCTTTTGCAATTCTGAGAGAGACAGAAGGGTTCCGCGAAGCTCCGACGGAAGAGTTTCGATCGGTCGATCCCGCTGCCACCACCGCCTCTCCCTATCGTCGGACCTAGCAGTCTGTAGGAGACGTAGAGGGCTCTTCTTCTCTGACATAGATTCTTGCACGACAAGAAGCTAGGGTTCTTCCACACTCGTGTTGACTCCCGTAGAGGCGCCGATTCATTTCTGCGCTTGGGACTCAACGACTGTTCTTCGGGATTTCAGTTGTGGAGCACCTTGGTTGAGTATTGACTCAATCACCTTCAGGTATTGCAATGTGTTGCCTTTTTCTCATTTCTTGATTCATGAAATCGCAAGTTCCTTGAACTGTTTAGGGTTGTTCTTATTCTTTTCTACTGCGCATATTTGGTATGCTGTGATTTTGAATGATATATAGAAAAGCCAATAGTGGTATCAGAGCCAGGTTGCGATCTAGTGCGTGTAAATCGGAAATTTAGAAGTGTTCAAAATGTCTGGAGTTCTTCCTGGATGTAAGGATTCTGATGAAGTGTTCTAAATTGGAACCCTGCGAGGAATGTACGTGATTGCATTGCGATTTCATTGTTTCAGAAATTATTTCTCCTTTGCAGTAACCGTCCCTCAAAATGGTTTGTGTAACCAAATGTCTTAGATTTTGAATATGACCTTAAGAGACGAGCTTGTCTACTGCATAAGTGGAGTTGGTTTTGCCCGTGTCCAGTGCATGTAAATCTGGAAATTTAGAAGTATTCTAAGTGTTCAGATTTAACCCCTTTTTATCAAAGTGTTGATAGTTTCTTTTGTGCACATCTGGGATGCATTTGGATTGTGAATGTTGTATTTTATTATGTGCATAATGATTAAGTGTTAATCACGATGAAATGTTCATCGATTGAATAATAAAATCCCTTATCCAATATTAAGTATACGGATGCCTTCTGATGGATGACACTCTTCCTGCCTCGATCGATGAAGTGTGAGCTTGCCAAAGCAAGGTGCATTAATCTATCTTGGTAAGGTGCGATCGGATAATTATGATATCCCACTATCGACATCGGGTCAAATTAACTAGGTAACCTCAAAGGTTGAGTGACTAGAGTCATAAGGTTGGCATGCACCATATGATGGATGTGAATAAAGAGTTATTCACCAACCATACAAGAGTTGCATGTTGATGCAATTGGCAAGTGTTGTCTACCTAAATAACCGCATTATGAGAGGAACGCCAAAGCGGACTCATTGTTTTGGTGAAATGCGGATCTTGTCCACTAAGAGAGTAGCTCGCATAAACTCTCCGAATTGATATTAAGGGGTATCAATTTGAATAAAATAGTGAGAGCTTTTAATAAAAGTCCTTATTAAATAAAATGTATTTTGAAATATAGTACTAAAATTTATTTTGCAAAATTCCTTGTAGAATATCCATGGCAAGTGGATCTCACTCCACCTTGTCCCTAAGACCCATACTTGAGAAGGATAAGCTCAATGGGATGAACTTCCTTGACTGGTACAGAAACCTGAGAATTGTTCTCAGGCAAGAGCGCAAGCTTTATGTCTTGGAAGGGGAAGCCCCTACAGAGCCGACTGGAAATGCGGCTCGAGAAGATAAAGATGCTTACAAGATGTTTCAAGATGATACCTTGGATTTGGAATGCCTCATGCTTGCTACCATGTCCTCTGAGCTTCAGAAGCAACACAAGAGCATGTGTGGTTTTGAGATAATCGAGCACCTCAAGAAAATATTCGAGGGGCAAGCTCGGCAAGAGAGGTTTGACATATCCAAGGCATTATTTCAGTGCAAGATGGGAGCTCGAGAATCAGTAGGGACTCACGTACTCAAGATGATTGGGTATATAGAGAACCTTGAAAGACTGGGTTTTCCCTTGGGCCAAGAGTTGGCCACATATCTGATCCTGCAATCGTTGTCTGACAGTTATGATCAGTTTGTCTTGCACTATAACATGAATGAAATAGACAAGACACTGGCCGAGCACCTAGGAATATTGAGAACTGCCGAAAATAATATGAAGAAGGTCAAGCCTGCTAGCCCCATACTGATGGTGCATAAAGGCAAGGGCAAGGCCAAGGGATTGAAGAAGACAAAGATAGGATCTAAGTCTCATCTTGATCCCAAATCTTCTGCACTGAAAAGGAAAGGTCTGGCGAAGGAAGGAAAGTGCCACCACTGTGGTAAGTCAGGGCATTTGAGGCGGAACTATACCCTCTATATTGAGGATCTGCAAAAGAAGAAGGGAAGTATGACTTCCACTTTGGGTATTTACGTTATAGAGATAAACCTTTCTGCTCCTTCATCTTGGGTATTGAATACCGGATGCGGTTCTCACATTTGTACAAATATGCAGGAACTGAGAAGGAGAAGAATGCTGGGTAAATTGGAGGTAGATCTGCGCGTCGGAAATGGAGCAAGAGTTATTGTCGTTGTCATTGGTGTCTATCGTCTTTCTTTGCCCACTGGGCTTGTAATAGAACTAGATAATTGTTATTTTGTTACAGCCATAACTAGAAACATTATATCCATTTCATGTCTTGACATGAAAGGTTTTTCATTTATAATTAAGAACAATTGTTGTTCGATCTTTATGAATGATGTTTGTTATGGTGTAGCCCAATTGTTTAATGGTTTATATGTTTTGAACTTAGGCCATCCGATCTATAATATAGAAAATACTAAAAGACTAAAAACAAATGACTCGAATCCTACAAATATCTGGCAATGTCGTTTAGACCATATAAATGAGAAACGCAAATCCAAGCTCCATAAAGATGGACTATTGGACTCATTTGATTATGAATCCTTTGAGAGAAGCGAGTCATGTTTATTAGGCAAGATGACAAAAGCGCCTTTCACTAGTTGTAGTGAAAGGGTTGATGATCTCTTGGGTATAATACATAGTGATGTATGCGGACCCATGAGTTCTATGACTATAGGTGGGTTCTACTACTTCGTCACATTTACTAATGATTTCAGTAGATACGAATATGTATATCTTATGAAGTGTAAATCGGATACCTTTGAAAAGTTCAAATTTTTTTAAGAATGAAGTAAAGAACCAACTGGGAAAAAGGATAAAAAACACTCCGATCTGATCGAAGTGGTGAATATCTGAGTCATGAGTTTCATGATCATCTGAAAGAGTGTGGTATTGTACCACATCTCACTCCGCCTAGAACACCACAACATAATGTTGTTTCTGAGAAGAGGAATCGTACCTTGTTAGACATGGTGTGATCGATGATGAGTCATGCAGATTTGCCCATTTCTTTTTGGGGTTTAGCTCTAGAGACTGCTACTTTCACACTAAATTTAGTTTCGACGAAGACGGTTCAATATACACCATATGAGATAGGGACTAGGAAGCGTCCTAGTATGTCGTTTATTAAGATTTTAGGTTGTGAGGCATACATACGACGTCAAGTGCTTGATAAGATAGAACCCAAATCAAATAAGTGTTATCTTGTGGGATATCCTAAGGAAACCAAAGGGTATTACTTCTACCTGCGATACGAGGGCAAAGTGTTTATCACGAGGAGTGGTGTTTTTCTAGAGAAAGAGTTTCTGTCAAGAGAAAACATCAAGGTAGAACTTGAAGAAGTTCTAGAGCCACAAACAATGAATGAAACAGAATTGGAACCTGAGCAAGGAATATAAGAAGTTGTAGCTAGAGAGCCTAATCAAGAAACACAAGTCCTATATAGATCTGGTAGACCAAGATTTGAGCCTGAGAGATATGGATTTCTCATGTCTCAGATAGGTAATGTGTTGCTTATGGATCATGATGATGAGCCTGCAACCTACCAAGATGCTATGAATGGTCCAGACTCTGAGAAGTGGCTTGAGGCCATGAAATCTGAAATGGACTCCATGTATGCAAACCAAGTTTGGACATTGGTGGAACCACCTAAGAGGGTACGACCCATAGGGTGCAAGTGGCTCTTCAATAAGAAGACCAAAATGGATGGGAATGTACAGACATTCAAAGGCCGGCTAGTGGCTAAAGGTTTCAGGAAAATTCATGGTATTCACTATGATGAGACCTTTTCCCCTGTGGCCATGGTCAAGTCCATCAAATTTCTACTTGTTATTGCTGCGTATTATGAGTATGAGATCTGGCAAATGGATGTCAAAATGGCTTTCCTTAAAGAAAACCTCCTTGAGGAAGTATATATGACACAACTTGAGGGTTTTGAGTCTCCAAATGAAGCCACTAAAATATACAAGTTGAATCGATCCATTTTGGATTGAAACAAGCTTCTCGAAGTTGGAATCTTCGTTTTGATGAGAAAGTCAAAGAGTTTGGTTTCATCAAGAACGAGGATGAGCCTTGTGTTTACAAGAGGATTAGTGGGAGCATTGTTATCTTCCTGATATTATATATAGATGACATACTGTTGATCGGGAATGACATTCCGACCCTGCAAGTTGTAAAGAACAACCTAGGGAACTGCTTTTCTATGAAAGACTTGGGTGAAGCGACTTAGATACTTGGTATTAAGAACTATAGAGATAGATCGAAGAAGTTGCTGGGTTTGACCCAAAGTACATACATTGAGAAGGTGCTGAAGCGGTTCAGCATGCTTGAAACCAAGAAGGGATTCTTACCCTTGTCTCATGGTGTGAGTCTCTCTAAGGAACAATGTCCCAAATCTTTAGAAGATAAGGACCGCATAAAGTTGATTCCATATGCTTCAGCAATTGGATCAATCATGTATGCAATGTTATGTACACGACCCGTTGTCTCTTATGCTTTAAGCATGATGAGCAGGTATCCGTTTGATCCTGGTGATGGTTACTGGATTGCTGTCAAGAATATCCAAAAGTACTTGAGAAGGACTAAGGATATGTTCTTGGTGTTTAGTAGAGAGGAAGAGCTCGTTGTAAATGGTTACATGGATGTTAGCTTCCATATTGATAGGGATGATTTAAAGTCCCAGTCAGGTTTTGTATTTTGCCTAAATGGAGGAGTTGTAAGATGGAAGAGTTCCAAGCAAGAGACAATTATCGATTCTACGACAGAAGCTGAGTATATTGCTACAGCAAATGCAGCGAAGGAGGCTGTATGGATTAGGAAATTTATCGGGGAGCTAGATGTAGTTCCTAGCATTGTTGATCCCGTAGTTCTCTACTGTGACAACAATGGTGCTATTGCCCCAGATAAGGAACCTAGATCTCATCAGCGCTCCAAGCACATACTTCAGCGGTTCCATCTTATTCGAGAGTTTGTCGATCGAGGAGATGTGAACATTTGTAGAGTATCGACTGAAGAAAACATAGAGGATCCACTGACAAAGCCTCTTGCGCAAAAGAAGCATGATAGTCATGTAGATCAATGGGTATTACATACCTGAATGATCGTCTTTAGTGGGAGCCTTGTGGATTGTATGTTTGTTGGTTGTTTATTCATTTGATGAATTGTGATTTGTATTATGTTTTTTATTTTACATTTATGGCAAGTTCTTGTATTATGTCAACTATTTCTATATGATAGGTTAATTAGCATAATAGATGCCCTTAGAATGTTTGCTTTCATAGGAATTCAAGTGCGTGACTTGAATGTGATGGCCTATGTTTACTAGAAGCTTCATTCTTAAATGGTCCCTGGTCAGAGTATCATCTTAGAAGTTGAAGGGAAATGATGATACATTAAGACTAGCATGTGAGTTGACTGATGACTGGTTCTTATAGGTCAATATATTGTGATATCAAGTCATCACATGGGTACTTGTTAGTGAATAAGTTGTACTGGATAGACCCACCTTGAGACCTCTTTGTGGATTATTATATGAACGTGTCACAAGTAGGTCTCAACTGATAATGGTGTTTGTATTTCTTTGAACTGAAGTCACAATATTCATCAAGTGAGGAAGAGCGAACTTTGATGCCATCTAAAGTCTTCCTTGAGGAAGGTTGATGATATGGGTGGTTATTTGGTATGTTACGATTCAATTGGGTGTTTGTGTGTGGATAGATATGGGATTTGTCCTCCTTTATGACATGAGTTACATCCATGGGCCCCTTGATGGAATGAGATCGAGAAATGCATAGCCATGCTGGGTTGAGCCAATATGTGATATTGAGTTTACCACTCTCTTAAGGTCCATTCTAGATCAGGAAACTAGGATTGAACAATTATGAGGGTGACACGGTCCATGCCTCTAGTTCTATCCAGATGTAAGGGACAAAGGGACATGACAACACTGATACATTGGTCAAGACAGGTTTGTTGAGTTATGAACTCTTATTGCTATGGTAGTAATGATGTATTGCTAGATGCCGCTCATTATTTGTGAGACTTTTTTTTGATGCGTTCAAGATCAAGTGGGAGAGTGTTGGTGTTTCCAAGGTGACCTGGAAGTGATCAAGCATTTAGTCTCTCTGCCAATGCGATATGAGCCTATGGGGTCACACACAAGATTGTTTGGAGAAGTTGGAGGAAGAATTGTGTTGGCCTTACTCATATTGGATATGAGTGAAGAACCAATCCTACGACTTATTGGAGTTGGGTCGAGTCAACTGAATGCTCCACAAGTATTGTGAATATTTGAAGGAGCGTGTTGGCAAGTTTTCGAGATGAGTCGTCGAGAATGTCTCGATGACTCTTACCTCAGTTCGTCAAATGTACGAATCCATGTTGTCTCGACGAATCCATGTTGACTCGACGAATCCATGTTGACTCGACGAATCTATGTTGACTCGACGAATCCATGTTGACTCGACGAATCCATGTTGATTCGACAAATCCATGTTGACTCGACAAATCCATGTTGATAGCTTTTCTCTCTCATAGGGGGTATAAATAGATCCCGATTTTATGCCCTAAGTGCGATACTTTTCTTTTGCGATTCTGAGAGAGACGGAAGGGTCCGCGAAGCTCCGACGGAAGAGTTCCGACTGATCGATCCTGCCATCGCCGCTGCCTCTCCCTAGCATCGGACCTAGCAGTCTGTGGGAGATGTAGAGGGCTCTTCTTCTCCGACCTAGTTCTTGTGCGACAAGAAGCTAGGGTTCTTCAACGCTGGTGTGGACTCCCGTAGAGGCGCCGATTCATTTCTGCGCTTGGGACTCAACGACTGTGCTTTGGGATTTCAGTTGTGGAGCAGCTTGGTTGAGTATTGACTCAATCCCCTTCAGGTATTGCAATGTGTTGCCTTTTTCTTATTTCTTGATTCATGAAATCGCAAGTTCCTTGAACTGTCTAGGGTTGTTATTGTTCTTTTCCGCTGTGTATATTTGATATGCTGTCATTTTGAATGGTGTATAGAAAACCCAACATACAAATATAAGCCATTTGCTAGAAAACATACATATATAAACCACACTTCTCTTAAGTTAGTGAATGAATATCCATGAATCGCATGAAGGCAATCAGATGGAGTGTACAAAATTTAGTTGTGCATTTAAACTAGATGTAACATTACACTACACAAACATGGATAATCAAGATTATTAACAAATGTAGGAATTAAAATGAGTGAATGTGTGAATCATTGTGTAACATAAAAGATCACTCATACTTAAATGCATACATAAGCATTTAGACACAAGTTTGCTACAAATGTTTTTCATTGTACATCTTAGATAATTTGCATAATATGAATAACCATTGCAATGTTCTATTAGAATTAAAATAACAAATCACACATTATAGACAATCCTTAAATGGTTGACCTACTCCAGCCCCATCAGCAAAAGGATTGATGTTTGTGGAGGCAAAGACAAACGGGAAGGCCACCAAGGCCTTGCTCGATACGGGGGCAACGCACAACTTCATGACCGAACAAGAGGCTAAGAGACTTGGCCTGAATATCTCTAAAGGTGAAGGCTGGTTGAAGACGGTGAATGGGAAGGCGAGACCGCTGCAAGGAGTTTCACGCGGAGTGGAGCTGCAGTTGGGAACTTGGAAGGGCCAAGTGGACTTCTCTATTGCGCCGATGGATGACTTTCAAGTTGTACTTGGCATGGATTTCTTTGAGAAGGTACGAGCTATCACTATGCCTTTTTGTAGATCCATGTGCATTATGGAAAAAGGGTCTCCATGCATGATCCCAGCGGTGGAAGGGCCACCAACGAAGGGAAAGCAGCTATCGGCTATGCAAATAGCCAAAGGCGTCAAGAAAGGAGAGGTGACTTACTTAGCCACCTTGAAGGAGGAAGTTGCGGCAAAGGATGAGGAGGTACATCCTTCCATTGTGCAAGTCTTGGAGGAGAATCAAGACGTTATGCCAACCGAGCTTCCGAACAAGCTACCGCCTCGGAGGGAGGTGGACCATGAGATTGAGCTGGAACAAGGAGCAAAACCACCTGCGATGGCGGCATATCGCATGGCTCCGCCCGAATTGGAAGAACTTCGCAAGCAGCTAAAGGAGCTACTTGACACAGGGAAGATTCGTCCATCGAAGGCACCATATGGCGCACCGGTGCTCTTTCAGAAGAAGAAAGACGGATCTTTGCGGATGTGTGTAGACTATCGGGCACTCAACAAGGTAACGGTCAAGAATAAGTATCCTATTCCTTTGATCGCTGACTTGTTTGATAGGATGGGGAAAGCCAAGGTCTACACCAAGATGGACTTGCAGAAGGGCTACTATCAAGTCCGAATTGCTGAAGGAGATGAGCCGAAGACAACGTGCATCACTCGTTACGGGTCCTACGAGTGGTTGGTCATGCCATTTGGCTTGACTAATGCTCCGGCCACGTTCTGCACTTTGATGAACAGGATATTCCATCCCTACTTGGACCAATTTGTGGTGGTTTATCTCGATGACATCGTGATCTACAGCAATTCTATGAAGGAGCATGCGGAACATCTCCGCACTATCTTTCGAGTCTTGCGGGAGAACGAGTTATATGTGAAGAAGTCAAAATGTACGTTCGGCACGGAGGAGGTCTCATTCCTTGGACATGTAATTGGACATGGCCAACTGAAGATGGATGGAGCCAAGATCCAAGCGATCATAGATTGGGAGCCACCTACAAAGGTAACCGAGCTAAGATCTTTTCTTGGACTTGCAAATTACTATCGACGATTTATCCAGGGCTATTCGAGGAGAGCAGCCCCATTGACGGATTTACTAAAGAAGGAGAGATCGTGGGCTTGGGATGAGGGATGCCAACAAGCCTTTGAAGATCTAAAGCAAGCAGTGAGCACCGAGCCCGTGTTATCGTTGCCGGACTTTGGAAAGGAGTTCGAGGTCCAGACGGATGCTTCCGACTTTGCCATTGGTGGAGTCTTGATGCAGGATGGGCATCCCATCGCATATGAAAGCCGAAAGCTGAACGAGACAGAACGGCGATACACCGTCCAAGAGAAGGAAATGTCTGCTATTATACATTGCTTACGGGTATGGAGGCACTACTTGCTCGGGGCGAAGTTTGTGGTCAAGACGGACAATGTGGCCACAAGTTACTTCCAGACGCAAAAGAAGTTGTCTTCCAAACAAGCGAGATGGCAGGACTTCCTAGCGGAGTTCGACTATTCCATGGAGTACAAGCCCGGGAAGGCGAATGTTGTTGCAGATGCCTTAAGCCGCAAGGCCGAACTTGCCGCAATGTCCACGGTGAAAGGGGAGTTGCTGACCAGGATCAAG